>JAEUWY010000020.1:1378756-2757512 GCA_022059125.1 Corynespora cassiicola
AGGACGATATAAGCGAAATCACCATCGTTCCGCAGGATATTAGCATGATTGATGCGATGAGAAGGGAGTCTGGGACAATAACGACAGCAACAAGTGAGTCTTCGAGGCGCTCGACGATGACGCGGAGCAGCACCTCAAAGCTGTTTTTCTCGGACCCGGATGATTTCTTGCAGCCTGTGCCCTTTTAGCCCGTTTCAAACGAGTCGCTTAGAGGTAGTCCGCGGCTGGGGGCGCTGCTGCCGCTTGTTGAGGAGGCTACGGAGGAGATTGTGGAGGATATCATGGATGCGATATCCAAATTCTCACGAAGATGCAATGGCAATTTGATGCCTGTGAGAATGAGGCTCTCTGCACCTGTGCTGGAGAATGAGATGATACGGGAGGCACTTGATCACGCTCGGCGGTTGGGGCTAGGAAAGAGAGTGTCGTTGGGTGACGGAAGCATATGTTGCACTATAGGGCCAAAAAACGAGGCATCACATTATCATTATTAGCATATCATCCCAATACTAAAAGGTTTAGATGCTACAGGATGACTTTCCAGTTCACCAACGTTCTTCTTTCGAGATTTCAAAGTTACTTCTTCCAATTACGTAGCCCTTGACCTATTTGGGATTAGCGCAACGGGCAACTCAACACCCATCTGAACCTCCCAAATTCCTCCCTCAACACCATCAGCGAGATGAATCTAAGGAAGCGAGGGCCAAACAGTCGCCAGGATCCTCCTGTGCCCTTGAAGCTAATACAAGACCACCCAAGGAATGTCCAATCATTGGCAGATACGCGTCCCAATGGCCTCATCAAGCCTCTGCCCCTCGTCCCAGCGCCCAGTCCCATTGCCCGCGGAGCCTCAAAAGCACTACCTCCAAAGCCATTGCCCGAGATACCAGGACCGTCTGATTTTGATCATCTAGAGGTGAACTACCGCTACACGCTATACTGGATGGCTGGATTTGCAGTATGGTTCGTTCTCATCGTCGTGCTCCTCCCCATCATCACCGAAAAAGACGCAATGCCAGGCTTCAACCGATTTCTCCGCAGGGGTGCAGCTTCCACGTTTGGCCTAAAAAGTAAGGAGTAGGCATTCGTGTTCAAAGGGCCCCGTTATTCAGCGTGGATACGCGAATTCCCATGTCATTCAGGAACGGAACTAATGGTAATTCAAACGCCCATCCGGCAATTCAATGGCATTTTTCGGTAACTTCACGGCAAAAAAACAAAAAAAGTTTACATCACCAGAACACACAAACAGCCAAGGAATGATATGCTCGAGTCGCAACAATGGTGTACAATGCGGAATACGGGACTGGTATCTCACAATTTCGCTTCCTTGGCCGTGGCATCGACCAGGCTTTTTCGGCCACCAAACCCAAACAGATACGCCGCGACCTTGCGCATCTGAATCTCCTCACTGCCCTCGGTGATGCGATATCTGCGATGGTGCCTCCAGATGTGTTCAAAGGGAAAGTGCCTGGAATATCCATTGCCGCCATGTACCTGTATGGCGCGGTCAGCGGCTTCGCAGCACAGCCTGTTGGCCCAATAATTGCACATGGACACCTTATCGCCAATCTTCTTCTCGACTTCTACGTGCGGCATGGAATCCATCTCCACGGCTGTCTTGCGGATCAGCTGGCGCAACATCTCGCACTGTGTGGCGAGCTCTACGAGAGGGAATTGGATTGCTTGGTTGTGCGAGAGGGGCGTTCCAAAGGGGGCGCGCTGGTTGGCGTATTCGACGCTCTGCTGGACGCAGTACACGGCGGCTCCGAGCGAAGATGCGGCCTGTCGGATGCGGTTCTCGTGTACAAAGGCTTGAGCGACGCCCAGTCCATTGTGGATAGGGCCCAAAATGGCGCTTTCGGGAACCCAGACGTCTTTGATGGAGACAGTAGCATGGTCTGTCGGCATGTTCAACGTCCTACAGATGCTCAATTAGCAATGCAAGCACCTCTCCAGTCACGAGCAACGACATACCACTCATACGACTCAGCCTCTAATCCAGGCGTATTCCTCGGCACGACAAAGCAAGAAATGCCCCTCGCATCTCCATCCTTGCCCTGCGTCCGCGCAAACAAGAAGCAATGCGTCGCATGATGCATCCCGGTCTGCCACCGCTTATACCCATTCAACAACCACCCATCCACGCCGTTCCTCCTCTCCGGCCTCCCCTTGGTCGCCATATGCGTAGCATCACTCCCATGCCCCGGCTCCGTAAGCCCAAACGTAATCCTAACCCTCCCCTCCAACCTCCCCTTGATCAACTCCTCCTTCTGCGCCTCATTTCCAAAGTGCATCACCATGACCACGTCGGGGAAGTTGCCCACCATACTGTGCTCGTTTTGCAGGTCGTTGAACAGCCCCAGCCCCTTGGCCGCGAGGTGCTCGCGGATCACGGCCATCCAGAGATTGCTGCCGCGCCCGTCGGCGCTGTTCTGCCCACCGTATTGCCGCGGGAGCGAGAGGCGATAGAAGCCTGCTTCGTCGGCCAGGCGCTTAGATTCGAGGAGGAGGGCTTCCCATTCGGGGCGGGGGAGGCCGCCATTGTCCCAGTCGGTGCGGGCGTGCTCGCGGCGGTGGTCGAAGAAGCGGTTGTTGTCGTCCTTGTGCTGGAGCGGCGTGATCTTGGTGTCGATGAAGGTGTCTAGGGCGGCCAGGTATTCTTGGAGGTCCGGCGGGATGGAGAAGTTCATGGTAGACATTTTGGAGGTTTTGCGCGGACGGGGAGAGCGCGAAGGGGTGGGAATGATGTATCTAGGTGTGAAGGCGCAATTAGCAATGCCTTTTAGCGATCTGGATATCGAGATGGGGATTTCGAATGCGCATTGGGCATGCCCGACATATACATGCAGGTCGGGTTGCGCATCTTGATGACTCGCAGCAGCGTGGTCGTGGTAGGATCTGGGGATTCGCGGAGGTCTGCGGGGAAAGGTACGCGCCAAGAGTTCCGGTGCCTCGGTCGGTGACTAGATGTCCATTGATCGGATTCTATTATTCCAAAGGCTCTCAAAAATCTAGAGGTGGACTGTTCTTTAACGTCCAAGCTGTATCTCTGTTATGCTCACATCACAAACATGTCTAGAAGTTGAAATGTAGACCAAGTGCAAGGCATTGAGACAGTAGGCTAATAAGCTGCGTCCACGATAGTCGTAGAGCTCGTGAAATCGCCCATTGATGAACATTCCCATAGCCGATACAATCATTATACCACCTGTTCGACCTATTTCTCACGGCGCAATTCCCACCATGCAGTGTCTTCCAAAGCCATCTTTCCCAGACAAGACACCAGCAGCAACCTCTTTCCGGAGTGTCTGTTTCTTTTCCAATTCTTGGAGGGCATCATTGGTGCCATTTGTGCCATTTTTTCCCCGCCTAATGGGCTGGATGCCCAGTACGATGGTGAACGCGGAAGCGTGGCGGGGATAATTTTGACGGCAGTTCCGAAGCGCATGACGGCGATCATGTACGCGGAGGTATGAACTGTCAAGTTCGAGCAAAGGGGAGCCCACAGGCGTGAACAGGTGAGAGTCAAGTACATTCGGGTCTATTTTCACTTCGTTAGCATATAATACGAAGCACCAGCCGGCGGCAGTAACCTACACGTATCAATCCACGCCTCCCACAAGATACTCCCCCACCTCGATGCCCACACTCCTCCCCAGACCCCTTACGTACTCCCAACCAAAGCACACCCTCCATCGGCTGCCAGCATCCAGCACGTCTGCACTCGCCAAACCGCCAGCGCGGACAAGTAATCTCATGCTCGTCAGAGTGGCAATCTGAGTGTAAAGATCAGCAACCTGAGGCACAGGGCTCTCGAGCAAGGCCCGAAAAATGGCTAACAGGCGATCCAGGCTGAACGGAGACGGTGCAAGGAGATGTCTTGGAATTTTGCGATGCTTGGGTTTGGTGACACCAGCGGTGGTAGACGGTGCTCGCCTCTTGTTCTTGCGCTTATCTGTGTGCTTCATAAAGTATGTGACGTCTGTTCGAGATGGGTTGTATGAGGCCAGGTATGCAGCAATAAGAAGGTGGCTGGTATAGTACGGAAGCTCGTGTGCAATCGTCCTGAGCCTCTTCTTGGTGCTCGGAGTGGCCGGCAGCACACTTCCTGCTGGTTTTTCTTGATCATCCTCGTGTGGTTGGATGATTCGGTCTTGGACTGCGTCCTCGCCCTGGAAGAGGAACCTGCGATTGACCATTAATCTTGCAAAATCTCTAGTACCGAAAGTCCCTGATATGATGGGCTCGACAAAGGGCCTCCATAATCGCATGGCAGCATTCCTGAAGCTCACAAGGTCACGGCCAACATGTTTGGAGAGCGACTCCCATACGGCGCCCAGGAAGCGATTCCACACATATGCTTCGTCTTCTGCCGCGAGATCGGGGGTATAGTCCGGGTACTGCTCTGCTGAGGGGGGTGCAAGGAAGAGCTGCGATGGATTCCTGCCTAGGATGAGGAGAATCTCCGCACGAGTGTAGGATGTGAAGTGGATATGTGGAATCCCGGGTCGATGAAGGGTGTGGGTGAGGGGGAGAGTGGTAATGAGAATAATGGATAGACCAAGTATCTGTTGGGTCAGCCTCAGAATGTAGATATTTTCGGGTATACTGGTCATACAGATTCTCCAAGCCTTGCTAAAGCAGCGCCCAAGGTGGGTGGTGCTTCCCGCTGCTTGTCTATGCCATCGAGTACTAGCACAAATCGGCCTCTTCCCTCTAATAGTCGGGACATATTGACTGTTAGGGAGCTCAGATTTTCGGTTCGAGCATACGGTCTGCGGTCAATGGCGCCTTCGTCTTCAGCATAGCGTTCGTCCAGGGCATCCAAGCACGACATGACGGTGCGCTCGAGAAGATGTCTGCCCGTTATGCATTCTCGGGATTTGACGAGGGCGAAGGGAATTCCCGAGGACTTCAGATATTCCTGTATTATGGAAGTCTTTCCGGTAGCGGTGAGGCCGTGTGCCACAACGAGGGGCGGGAGTGGGAGTTGTGGCTGGTCAAAGTTAACATGAAGCTTTGGATAACAGAGGCACATAAGCATACAGAATATAGGGCTGTCAATTGCTGGATTTGAGACTCTCTACATGGAAACTCCTCGCCGAGACGCTTGGTAGAGTCTTCCGACGTCATGGCTGCGGTTGTTGTTTGGTGATGCGGCGGCGATGCGGAAGTGAGCGTTGGAGCCCTGGAGGTTGGCTGGACGTCGGACGCGCTAAAACTGGGAAGACGCGATGGCACGTGCAGGCATTTGCACCAACCTTTCCAGGCCGGTAGGTCCAGAGTACCAGAATTCATCACCAAAGAAGAATCAGAGTAGTGTTTGCTCCCAAGCGTAATTCGTGCATTCATTGAGACTGCGTAATCTATAGTGTTCTATTTCTGTAAAGCCTGCCTCAAGCAGAGTAGACCGATGATGTGTGGACGCGTATCCAATGCGCGCCCTGGCCCAAAACCATGCCTGGCCATGACGTTTTCTAAACCTGCAGGGTATCCGTAATGCCTGATGCGATGAGGTCCTCCGCCTCTGCGCCATTAGACTTTCCGTCCCATTCCCAAGCCAGGTACTTCCAGTTCAACTCGCTAGGTCGCCAGAATAAGCCGTGCTTCAGGCCCGCCTCTGCCCCATCTACCATGACAGTGTCAGAAGTCAAGCCTCCAGTCAAGGGCATTCGCTTCCCGACGATGCACCGCTTGAATCGCGAATGTAGAATGGCCATGGAGCACATGACACATGGCTCGTGGGTGATGTAGATGTCGAGGTCGACACATAAATAGCCGCTTGATCCAATGTTGTCCTTGGTGTAATAATTGGCTTCGAGGTCGGTAAGGGGCGAGTCGCAGAAGAGGGAGCGGTCGAGGAGTGTAGGGTCGGTACCCGCGGCTCGCAGACGCTTCTTCGCAACCATGGCGATGGCGCGCTGGACAGCGTGGGCCATGACATTACCTGGATGACTGTGAGGCTCAGCAGTGCCAGTCGGAGACCGCCAGCGGCAGTCTCCTGCAACGGCAATGATCTCAGACGTGCCGCGACTCTTGTCCACCACGACACAACCGACCTTCTCTCCCAAGTCCATGCCGGCCATGTCGCGTCCAACCGTAGCAGCAAGCGCAAGCCAATTCCCAGCCTCGGGCTCCAGCTCGGCAGCGTTTCGTGCCACGAGGCTTGGGTGCGGGCCGTACGGGTTGGTGTTCTTGTAGGCGATGGGCCAGTAGTCTTCGCTCCACTGATTCGCCTGTTCCGGCGACGTGGGCGCGAGAGCCGGGACCGTCACGTACATGATGCGCGGAGCCGTCGCGTAGGAGCTAAAGGGCTCGTTCACGCTGAGCAGAGAAAACAGGTCGGCATGTTGCATGTGGCGGGTCGGGCAGACGAGGAAGAAGCGCACTGTATCCAAATACTCAGTACTGGGTCCTGCATCGCACGCAGGCCGCTCGTCGTCGGCGGGGCTTGGAGGGAGCGGGGTGGATGCGGGGGATAAGGATACGGGGGTGCTGGGTGTATCCTCATCACCTCTCGGCAGCCTAGTCGGCGGGTGGAACTGCTTCTGCAGGTGCAGAGGCAGGTACTTGAACTGCACGACGCGACGAAGGTGCGAGATGTCGGCTGTCTTGAATTCGGGGATGGCTGCTTGCACCACACTGGCAGGACGGCAGGTTAGCAGGGCGAAGTCAGTAGAGCAGGACAGCAAGTGAGCAGCTCACTCCTTGACGGCGTTTGCATAGCGAGCTGGGATCTCGACGACGTAGGCGCTGAGCGTCTCTAGGCTGGCGCGCACCTCGTCCCTCGTCCGCAGCGGCACAAGACGCCCTTGGAGTGGCGCTATGGAAGTCGACGGGGCAGCGTCGGGCGTATCCATGGCATAGTCGGCTGCGCGCAACACGGCGTTCATGAGCGTGTGCAGAGGCCCGAGGCGGAGGAGGAGTGGCACGGCTGGGAGACGCCAGAAGATGTTGGTGGTAGAAGCCAAGTTGGCGGCGGACGCGAAAAATAAAAGAAAAAGGGCGGTTGGGGTTGCGCTTTCCCCAACGCCAGGGCAGCTTCCCAAGATCACAAGGGGTGCCTGCCGGCCACTTGGAGCTCGCGCCCCCTCCCAGGTTGGTATCCAGACTCCCCCAACATTGCAACACCCGTGGACCAGACCGCGAGTCCTCCCTCATGACTACCTAGGCCCCTGGGTACCCAGGTACGGGGTCGCCCATTTCGACCTTTTTGTGCTGGCCGGCATCCCTGCCTTCCCCACTGTTCGCTTCTCCGCACGTCGCTTCCAAGGTTCCCGTCTCCACTAGCCCATCCCTAGACACCCAAACATGACTTGGCCCCTCCTGGCAGCAGCCGTGGTCCACCGCAATGGCTTCGGAAGCCAGCACTGCAACAAGTCGTGGAAAACGTGGCAGTTCACATGGACCGGGCTGGCCCTTGCTGCAACCCCGCCATAAAGTTGCCCCAGTACGGAGATGGGAGATCGCCTTGGTCTCTCCGTCCTCGCATCCATGGATGGCGCCCCGCACCAGTCATGGAACCCGGATATCTTCACCCCGGAAAAGCTTGGTCAGACTGCATGCCTGCTAAATGCCACTTCCTTCTCGTGTTCATCATCTGCCGAAGGGACGGCTCCCGCGCCGTGGGATCGGGCAAGTGATCATCGCTCATACAAATACTCCTGCCTGCCATGCAGTATCGCCGAGCCCAATTGTCCTTCCTGCATCTTTTCTTCCGTTGTTGTTGATTTTCCGCCATGGAGACGAAGCAAGAGAAGGATCAGATGGAAATTGCGGGCAGCTCGCCGCCTCGTCAGCCCGGCGAGAAGGCGCATATAGTCCCCATTGACCAAGAAGCCAACGAGCACGTTGAGCACATCAATCTATCCTGGAGATCGTGGATTGTAGTCTTTGTGACATGCTTTGCGTACGCCTTCTAGGTCACCGACTAATTTCCAAGGACACGGCTAACCCTGCTTCTAGCATCCTGGCCCAGGTATTTGTTGTCGTGGCGGCTGGCAGCGTCATGTCCTTTATCATCCGCGACATGGGGGAACCGGCCATAGCAAGTTGGATCATTCAAGTGAGTTGTAATTCTTCTGGACATTCTTGATATCACATCTTCAAGCGACTTACATCCTCCAGGGTCCATTGCTCATGCAGTCGGTGCTGTCGCCGCTGACAGGTCGGTTGTCTGATGTCCTTGACCGGAAGCTTTTCGCCTCGATACCGCCACTTATCGCCTGCGTTGGTAGCATAATTTGCGCAAAAGCTACCTCTATGAACATGTTGATTGGAGGTGGGATTTTGATTGGAGTCACACTGGCTACCATCTCCATCGTTCAATCCATTCCTTCTGAGATCTTACCCATGAAATACAGAGCCCTAGCCAATGGCTTCGCTTTCGTCGGAGGTGCACTGGGAAGTCTGTCAGTCATTAGTTCTTGTAGCAGATATACTGCTAATTGAGGATCAGTGCTGACGAAAATTCAGGTCGGGAGGTCTGTCTGCCGGTGCAGTTGCCAACATCAGCCCTTCTGGCTGGCGGAATATCTTTTGGATCCAGGCTGGCCTCCATGGATTCACTTCCATGGGGCTTTTCGCATTCTACTGGCCTAAGAAGCGCAGCGACTATCCGAAGTTGTCTTTCAAAGAGATGGTCTGGGCATGCGATCCCATAGGCTCTGTCTTGTTCATTGCAAGTGCTACACTTATGCTCCTTGCTTTGAACTGGGCTGGCGGCCGTTATCCTTGGAGCGATCCTCATGTTGCTGCCAACTTGGCAGTTGGCCTTGTACTTCTGATCGCCTTTGGTCTATATGGTATGTTGTGTTTCTATTGAAGTGATATATGGCCTCGGCTGATTCTGTCCAGAATGGAAAGGAAGAACAGATGGCATGGTCGCTCATGTCTTCTTCCAGAATGGCCCTAATTTCTGGCTGGCGACATTCGCATTTGCAGTGGAAGGGTGGATCTATTACTCCGCTGTCAATGCTGTTGTTCCGCAGATCATTCTCAATCTTGGTTTCGAGGACAACTCATGGGACATCGCCATTCGCCAACTTTCTTACAAGATCCCATCGCTGGTATGCTCATTGCCAATTACTTGGTTTGCCACCAAGTATAAGAACATGAACGTGCCTCTTCTTATCACGTATGCCATCTTCCTCATCTCCACCATCTGCTACGCTTGTATTCGCCCCAGCTGGAGCACTCCTCAGATCGTCTTTACTGTCCTCCAAGGGATTGGGACTTCTGGGCCGCTCACTTTACTCGTCGCATGCGTTCAATTCACATCTCCGCACGCGTACTTGTCGACCGCAACGGGGCTTGCTTTCTCCGCGCGCGCCATCGGTGGCGCATTTGGAACGGCAGTCATCTACGCCGTCATCAACAGTCGCCTGAACTCACACTGGGGTCCTGACGTAACTTCTGCAGCTGTTGCAGCTGGACTGCCAGCCTCTTCGGCGCCAGCTCTCCTCGCAGCAATGCGCGGTGGGACTGCGACCACAATTCGCGGTCAAGGTATCGAGGGAGCAACTCCCGACGTCATGCGCGCTGCGTGGCAGGCGAGTTATTGGGCGTATGCGCGTGCATACCGATTGGGTTTTTGGAGCGTCCTGCCATTTGTAGTGCTTGCGACGGTCAGTGTGGGCTGTCTGAAGGGCATCAAACATCTGATGACGGAGAAAGTCGAAGCGACAGTGGAGAAGCAGCCTGTGAACGAGGGGAAGGAGAAGGGCCTTGAGTAATAAGAAGGCCCTGGATATCTGGATATCTGACAATGAGCGGCTTCCCAGCCAAAAAAACATGGAATACATGGTATGGCGATATCACATCGTAGGTTTCACATTTGACCGATGCGATAGTGTGATGTCGCGACGCTATGTGCGACGCAAAAATGGGGTTGTTACAAAAGTGAGAACGACATACGAGTGAGATAATTTATGCAAAACACTAGGTGTAAGTGACCGAAGTATATGAGTGGGTGCACATTCGATGCCAAGGAGTACCATCAGGCAAGGACACAAGGCAGATCAGGGCATCATCACAAACCACAGTCAGGGTACGTCAAGTTGAGTCATCAAGTAAAGCACGAGACATTTGTATGTAATTACTTTTTGATTCCCTTATCCAATACACTAGATACCTGATACAAACGCATACAAGCATGCGAATGTTTACATGAAAGAATAGTACAAACACTTTTGTGAATGTACATACATGAACCAAAGACCAATGAATATCCAAGCACCCAAAAATGAGACAACAATAAGAACAGCAGCCAGTGTCGTAGTGACATGGTATGAGGTGGTGTATTGTGAGAGCCGAGGATGTAGGAAGCCGAGAGCAGAGGCGCCTATGATTGAGCGAGGTGTCGAGATGAAGAAGATAGTCGAGCAGAATGTTGAGACCCTGAAGTGGTGTGGTAATAGCGAGAGAGCCCAGAGAATGGGTGGGGCTGATGGCGCCTTGTTGGTGGGTATTGTATATGTTGAACCATGTATTGAGTATGTCGTATGAGGAGCTGCCGTGGGATATTTTATTGAAGCTTACGTGTGGTTGCGGTTGGTGGGAGCAGAGAAGCAAAGACTGATTTGAGTGCTTGGTGCCTATGTAGACTTATGACATCGATGAAGCGAGAGTGATAGCTGCGGCTCATTTGGTGTGTGGTGGTAGTTATGGGAAGTGTGATGTATATGTAGTGTACTCTGCATTGGCAGAAGTGGCGTCGTCGATCAAGGGTCTGAATGCTCGGGCTAAGGCTCGAAAAGAATTTTGGAAGTGCGACAAGTGGATGCTGATATGTTGAAACTTGAAGTTGCCATGTCCAAGTATAGTTCTGGAGGTCCAATGGTAGGAAGTAGATATTAAAAATGAAATAGATAAGGAAGGAAAGCTGAAGATGCTCGAAGTAGAAGTTTTAAGGCGATGATGTCGAAAGATGTTGATGTCGGACGATGTTAATAGATGGTGTTGATGCAATAGCGGTTGGATGTGGAATATAGTTGTTGTGAGAATTGATGTTGATGGTAATGAGTTTGAAGTTCAAGTCAGATAATGTGTTTCGAAAATTGATGTTGAAGTTGATGGATGTTGGTAATGCGAAGAATGGTGCCGAACCAGGAGTGGCTGAGAATCATGGATTTTCAAATCGGGTGCTGTTGGGGATAAATCTTGCCGGGGTTGGAGGCCAAAAATGGTGGTCGAAGATGATTGGAATTGATGTGATGTTGTTGGATGAGATCGAAATGAGGCTGATATAGATCGAATTTGGATGAAGTTGAAAGCAAATCGAAGTTGAGGGTTGGAAGAGAGCCAACGTCCAATGTTGAAAGAGAATCGAATTCGAAATTGTGGATGTTTTTGAAGACTGGAATATTGGGTCCAAGTTCAGGTCGGAAGTTCAGGTCGGATGTTGGCCAGGCCAACCTGTCTGATCATGGTAGTTGGTGGCGTTCAGATGAGATGGTGATTTCGGGTGGATGATAGGATTGAAATGTGGTGATAGTTTTTGAAGACTGTTGTCGAAGGTTGTTGTGGGATCGGTATTGGTGGTGGCCACCATGATCAGACAAGCTGGCGATTGGAACGAAGTTGAAGGATAGTCGCGCTGATATTTCGGTTAGTGCTGTCGGGTTAGTAGGTTGATCAAAACCTCGTTCTTAGAGGTTGCCTACTGACTACCCACAAGGTGAGCAGAGTCTGTTGAAGGAGAGCAACTGGAGGGGAAGGAGTAGTTTTTATAGCTGTCGACGGGCGAGCTCGGCGCTAACGTCTTGGCGGTGAATTGGTAGTTGCCTGACCGTTTGCCGGCAAAACCCCGGGCTAGATCGCCTGAGCCGGCCGTTAAGCGAGCCTTTAAGCGAGATGGAGATCGAGCGAGCTGTACAATGGTGGGAAATGGAAGTTTGAAATAGCTTTTTATGGCAAATCAGGTGCTGTGAGGTGAGCACAATGTGCATCATCAGTGCCTCCCCAGAAAGACCCCGAGTGCAATTTTCTCATTTCAAATAGATAATCAGCATTTTACCATTGAGATGTCTATTAATTCTGAGATACATATAGGATGCATTCGATTTGCTGTGACCATGCCTATTTATGCTTTTGAACGCATTTCTAGATGATTTTTGACATTGCCCCACGACCTACCCAATAACATAACCCTAAATACCTACAAATACGTATATACTTGATTTTATGATTATCTTGCGTGAATTGGAGTAGTAGAGAGCGTTTCATACATCCGCATTACGATTCCCCCCACCATAATAGGCCGAATCGACCATAGGCACGCGGAGGGCGTCAAGGTTATTGTATGGAATATGTACACATCTGATGCCAGAATCCTCAATATCAAAGAGTAAAATATTTCCCAACGTATTCCGGCCATAGACAAGGTAGAGAAGAGCTTTATCGGTTTTGGGTTAGGGAAACGTGAAACCCTGGGCATAGCTCTCTCGTCATTTTTCTTCATTAAACAAGCACCAATTCAGCACTACACCAAATTGCTTGGGAAATAAAGCCCTAAATCATGGATACCCGTGGTCTAAACCTAGCAGGTATATGCTGTTCAAACACCGAATGTTGTAGCTAATCGGGAACCCATAGGCAAGGCACACAGCATGCACATAGAATTGAAAAATTAGAAGTGGAAGGAAGCCTAGCAATGAAGCGCCCATACAGTATCGAATCAAAATTGAGCTTTCTCAGAGACAAAGGCGTACATTACAGGTTCACACACGTTCTCTCTACTCTGACCGAGCACACGTTCAGCTGGCTATGAACAATCCAACAACCCATGCATATGCATGCCATTTCCCCATTCTCTCGTAGCCAACAAACATTTATGCCAATCTCCTCATTAAATAGAGGGAGACATGTACTTGCACACGAATTCTCCAGCCATGCACATACCCAATTCATAACACGTTTCCTCGCACACAAGGCAAGAAAACCCATATACCCCGTTACGTGCGCCTTGCTTTTTGTAACACCTGGTATCCACCCACCCATAAAGAAACAAAAGGGTAAAAATAATCATGCCCTTATTCGTAACCCTTATTACAACGCCCAAGAAAAATGCTCAGAATCGTTTATGCCCGTGATGCAAGATAAAGTCACACTTCTTACTCCATCTTCACATCTCCATCCCTATCCACCGCGGCCGCTCCACCCCTCAGCGGCGCCGGCAACTTCCCCCTGAGCTCCTCGACCGCCTGCTGGCACGCGTTCGCATCCTCGAGCAAGCCATTCCGCTGGAAAGTGTTGATACAAAGACCATACGCAACCGCACGCCACAAGACACTTCGGCCCTGCTTCGCAACACTGCGAGCAGCGCGCACGCTCTTCACGGCTTGTTCGCCGACTTGGTCTGCGAAGAACTTGCTGGTCATGTAGTTGAGGCACATTCCGATGAATTGAAAGTTCTGCGTCTTTTGGGAGGTGGCGAGGGCGACGTGGATCAGGGTCTTTTGGCGGGTGATGACCGTGTCGTTTGTGTTTGTGATGGCGCGGATGATGCGGAAGGCGCCTTCGATGTAGTGGTTTGGGTGCTGCAAGCAGATGGGTTCGAGCTGGGCGAGTAAAGGGCCCATGGTGTAGTGGTCCGGGTGGCGCGGGTCGCGGATGATGAGGAGTCGATTCATCGTTGCGAGGAGAGAGAGGTCGGTCTTCAGGTCCAAGGTTCCTGCGCGTGGCAGCTCAAAAAGCGGAGAAGAAAAGCTGACCAATGCTGAATCAATAGAGCCGTTACTCTGATCCAGTACTCCGGAGAGGTATGCCATCATTCGTGCATACTGTTCGAGATTGTTGAATGGTTGCTGACCGACACGATCCTGGAGTGACTTGAGAGCTCGTCCCGCAGCACCCAGATTTTCGTGATAACAAGCAGCGACGGCTGTGGCGAACCTGACGTGCCAGTCCAGAACCTTCATCCAATTCTTTTGTGTTATTGCTGCCGGGATGGAAATTCTGTAGTTGGCAGGCCGTCGGATTGAGTCTATCTCTTGTTAGATCCATACTCGTGTTCAAATACTCCGAAGAATACATACCTTGAGTGAGCCTGAAGCCCTCATGGAGATAGTTAAGGCCCTTATCATGAGGTAAAGTCGTCATTCCGCTGAGGTAATACGCCAATGTTTTGAGGTCGCTCCGGGGAAGCCATGAGAAGACCAATTCGTCCCGGCCATCTTCCGCTTTCTTGAAGACTCCACCTGTAGAAATCGTTAGATTGCCACCAAAGCTCTTCTCGACAAGAACCGAGAAAGCTCCCGAGCTAGATCCGGCATCTTGATCAACCTTCTCTTGAAGAGTTTCTAGTTTCTGAGCATCCGGTCGGCCCTGTTGAATGCTACAGGCGATGTCTATGCAGTCAATGAGCGTAGCGATTTGACCAAGCTGCTTCACCGAAGTCTGAAGCTGGAGGCTTCGGGCAGCCGCAATGGCACGCTGGACATGCTCAAGATGATCAGGCGCAGAACTCCGCAAGTGAATCATAGCCTCCATAGCCGAGCATGTCACAAAGATGGCTCGGTCACCACGCTTCTCCGCATGGGCGGCGATGGCATGCAGTTGCTGGACGGCGGAAGCTGTCTCAGGACGAGGCATTTGGAGAGACAACGAAGCCTTGAGAAACCGAAAAGCATACACCCATACAATATGCTGGAATGTCTCTGTCTCCGATATGGGCTGGTCGAGAGACTTGAGGGCTGCGCGACCGCTGCTCTTGAATTGCCATCGGGCCTGGAGGTGCTGCATTGCATATTTGAGGTCCAGGAGACGGTTCCGATTACAGACTGTGATCTGGATGAAAGTTAGCAAGTACAAGGCGACCCGCTTCAGGATTACTTACGCCCTTGGAGAGTGTCTGCTCAATCTCCATATCATTGTCCGTCTCTTCGATGAGCAAATTTGCATACCTGAGCCTCAGTTCCGCCTCTCTCCGGGGAGCAAGGTGAAACTTCCTCAAGACAGAATCCATGCAGCTCAGACCCATCGCCATCAGCCTATAATACTGTTCAAAGTCGGCTTTTCTCTGTTTCAACGCCGCCACTGAGCCCATAGCACGAGCCGCCGCAATGTATTCGTCCGCCGCCGATATAAGCAAAATCTGGAGATCAGCCGGGAGTGCCTTGGAGGACGGCGCGTGTTGTGACTTGGTGGGAGTCTGGAGCGGCTGCGACTTCGGCTTCTGGATGACGACCTGAGGGTGCGATTTCGTATGTGGAGTAGTCTGCGGCAGAGCAGGACTTCGCTGCTGATTCGAGGGGGTCTGAGGAAGAGACGGTGTTCGCTGCTGGGGAGTCGAATGAGGCTGTAAGGGCGCCCGGTGCTGGCTCTGGTTCTGATTTGGTCCCGGCGGGGGGCGCTGATGCTGTGGTCGCGGAACATTCTCCTGATGTGCTGGGGACGGCTGGGCTGGCTTCGACGGTGGTCGCTGCGCCTGTGATGTAGCTGGCGGCGGCGGCGGTCTTGAATGCCCATGGCCCTGACCCCTCTCTACCATGCCGCTGCTGCTTAGCCTGTGTCCCTGTCCCTGGCTTTGTCCCTGCCTCTGTACTGGCACCTGTACCTGACGTATGCGAGGGTTTTGCATCTGTGACATGGGAGAAATGTGGGGGTTCCTCGCCGGAATCACGACCTGCGGCTGAACGGCTCGTGGTTGCGGTTGTGGCTGCGGTCGCATGTTGTCGTGCATTTGCGCATACTGCTGCTGGGGTGGCTGGCCTGGTCGGGGAGAAATGATGACCTGGGGTTGTCGCTGGACAGGCTGCGACTGCGGATAGCCATGCTGCATCTGCATCGGCGGCTGCTGGGGATACTGCTGAGGGTAGCCATTTTGTGGGTAGCCGTTTGACTGTTGCGGCGGAGGGTATTGCGCGTATTGATTGTTGTGGTACCCCTGAGGGGGCCAGTTGTAGCGGGGGTCCATGGCGCTGGACGAGGAAACAGCTGGAAATCACCAGTAGTCGTCGTATAGAGGCTGCATGGCGGATGTCGTGAACGTAGGATGGGCTCGACGTGACGGACTCTAAGATGCGTCGGAACGCGCCAGACGCGCGCTTGTCGCGGCCAATCACGACCGGGGCGGGGGAAGGCCGAGGCACTTGGGATCCGCAACTTTTGCTTCGAGCTCGTTCTCCTGAGAGCTTCTGGTATCTTGTTCGAACCTGTTGGAGGTCAAGTAGGTGAGCTCGCATCTTGAAAATCCAGTCATAAAGGCAAGCGTGGCACTGATTTCTTGATAGAGCATTGTGACAACGGTTCCGCCCATCTGGGATCTCAACGCGACGCAATCCACGTGAAAGTTGAAGGGATAAAACAAACTTTGTTCTGTCCAGTCTTTACCAGGCCAGGATTTCGTTTCTGTTCTTCCATCGAACGCGTTGAATCAATATCGATTGCAGAAAAGCATACCTGGTGGACCATTTTTCTGGATATAGGCTTGTTCATCGACTATCTGGTGATTTCCACCACGTCGTCCACCATGCTCGACCCAACCTGGGTCCTAGGCCACGCCAAAACATCATTTACAGCCCCCAGCCAACCGATAACATTGCCGTTAAAATCATCCGCATCGCAGTCTCTCCCAGACCTAGTCAAATCAGTCACCCCAGCATGCCGGCTGAACCCTCTCCTCTTCAACGGCCATCTGCAAACCATGTACACGGCTGTTAAGGATGCTGGACCCCCAATCCATTACAAGCGCCGTATTTTCCAATCAGACTATTCCGTCTACCCTGGCCAATTCGCTGTTGACTTTGTCATCAGCAAAGAGGAAGGTGAGAAATGCAAAGACGATACCGAGCTCCCCGAACGAACCACCTATTTTGGCGAAGAGGAATGGGAAAGCTACAGCAGTGAAGACGAGAGGCCCATGCTAGTGTGTCTCCACGGATTGACTGGAGGAAGCCACGAGGTATATCTACGACAAGTGGTGGCGCCAGTCACTGCTGCCGGATGGGAAGCCTGTGTTGTTAATGGAAGAGGTTGCGCCATGTCCAAGATCACGTCTCCAGAGCTGTTCAATTCGCGGGCTACCTGGGATGTTCGGCAGTTGGTCAAATATCTGCGCAAAACGTTCCCCAACAGGCCGCTCTATGCTGTCGGGTACTCTTTGGGCGCAAACATCCTGTCAAATTATCTCGGAGAAGAGGGGGATAAGTGTGTCATCAAGGCCGCCGTTGCATGCTCGAATCCCTGGAATTTGGAGATATGTAATGCCGCGCTCCAGAGAACCTATCTGGGCAAGGAGGTGTACTGCAAGGTCATGGGAGGAAACATGATGCGGTTATATCAGGCGCACAAGGACCAAATCCTCAAAAACCCCAAGGTTGATCCGGAGAGGGTAAATCAATGCAAGTACCTATATGAATTCGACAGGTAAGTCACAAATCCAGAAGATCAGTGAATGAGATGCTGAGAATTTGTTTCAGGGTAATTCAAGCTCCTACGTGGGGCTACCCGACAGAAGGAGCGTATTATCGCGACTCGCAGAGTGTTGATGCATTGCTCGCCATTAGAATACCATTCCTAGGAATCAACGCAGAAGATGATCCTGTAAGCTGCCCACACTCAAACATCCATGCCGACCTAACTAACATCACCAGATTTCCTCCATAGAAGCCATCCCGTATGAAGAGTTCAAACAGAACCCGTATTCCGTCTTGTGCACCACCAACTGGGGCGGCCACTTGAGCTGGTTCCAGGTCGGTGGAAAGCGCTGGTTCGCGACGGCAATAGCAGCCTTCTTCACCAAGATGCACGACGATGTAGACTGGGAGAAGTATGCGGAGCAGAGAACCGAAGCCAATGGGAACGTGGGAACCACCAAGAAGTATCCGATCTGGGATCCTAACCATAGGCGTCTGGTCCTTCCGGAAGCATAAGGGCCATTGCTGAAGTCGACGAGTTATAGATATTGGGTATATAGAGTCGAAAGCATCGTAGATATAGATATAGATCATGGCGCGCGCAGAACGCTATTTTTTCAACCAAACGACACCCTCTTCTTCTTGGGTTTGGCCGTCTTCTCTGGTTTTTCCTCCTGTACTTCTGTTCTCGCGGGGTCGGAGTGTCTGCTCTTCTTCTTTTTCTTGAGGCTCTGCTTGGTCTCCTCCTGTTGCTGCGTTAGCTATTGGCCTGTGAAAAGGTGCGCTTCAGGGCCAACGTACGAATTTTGCCTTCTTCTCGTCACTCCTCTGCTCTGCTTCTTTGCGCTTGGCTTCCCGAATCTCTTCCAGCTGCCTTGCCCTCATGATCTTACTCTCAATATGACCTTCCTTCTCGGCATTCACCACGCTCATGATCGCCATCATGCTAGCCGGGTCGTCGACGAACTTCTTGCCCTTCTTCTGACCCTTGGGTTTCGCAATTCCAGCAGGTACAATTCCATTTAGCTCAGGAATATCGAGTTCCTTCTCTGTGTACACGCGCTTCTTTTTCTTGCCATCGTGGACCTTGGATTTCGTCTTTTGCGCACCGCCGGGCTTCGCGAGCGACAGTGACTTTTGCTTGCGCTTGGAGATTCCTTCGGGTTTGGAGCCCTTGGAGGCGCCACCTTTGGAAGAGCCACCTTTGGAGGGGCCACCGGGCCTGGACTTGGGCGACTTGCCCTTGGAGGAAGGCTTGGTAGGGGCCATGGCGGGATGTTGCAGGCTCGACGTGCTGGATCTGCGGGCGCGCTCGAATGGGTGAACTTTTTTAAGAGTCCAGAAACCAATCGGCATTCCCAAGCGCCGACAGCTTGGCGCCCGCCAACTGACGACAATCCCAGCAGGTATCCGCAACCGCAGCCCAGCCCCATCAGCTTCAACCGCCTCCGCGCCGATTAACGCACCCTATCCACCTTTCCGCAGTGATATGCCAGGCCAGCTGATCAGTATGGCATCCGACCGCCTCTTCCGTTTCCCTAAGCCCGCCTGGCTGAACAGCGCGAACACGCGGACGGCCGGCGTCTATACGGCCGGAGCTCTGGTAGGCAGCCCTCGCATGGACAATACGGAACAACGGCTGATTGCGCCTTAATGCAGTTTTCTCTCGGCTTCTACATGCTAATCGACATTGCCGTATGGTCCAAGTCGGCCATGAACCACTCCGATCCCGCTGTGCACATCACCTTTGTGGACTGGATCCCCGGAATCTGCTCTGCGCTCGGAATGCTCGTCATCAACTCGATTGATAAGTCGCGGCTGTCTGCCGACTCTTTCAGCTACAGTGGAAATGGGGTGGCGTGGAAAGCCAGGCTGGTGCTGTTTTTGGGATTCGCGCTGCTCGCTGGAGGTCTGGCCGGCAGCGTCGTCGTGCTAGTGCTCAAATACATTGTCGCCGAGTACACATGGCCAACTACTTGGTTGGGCGTCGGTAACGTTGTTGCGAACGGAATGGTTATGCTGAGGTGAGTTGTTCTCAACATGATGATACCTGGCGTAGATGCGAAACATGCTAATCGTACACAGCTCGGCTGTCCTCTGGGTCGCACAGAACATGGAGGACGAGTACACATATAACCTCGCGCTATGAACGGCATTTTATTTCTGACTAGAGGTCGGAAAATAGCCAAGGAGCGCAACGATGTGGCGCAGCATGACGGAGGTGAGGATGAGAGATGTTATACCCTGAACCATGAGTGGGGTGCGATAACATTGGATTTACTTGTATGCTTGTATGACTATTGCATGGCGCATTGGCAGCTGCTATGCATCAACCTATATTATACGCACGTGTAAAGTTGGGCGTTTTTGAACATTAACATGCATGTAAACTATACAGGCAACAAATGCACACGTCCAACATAATTATACAGAAACGCTCAAAATAGGACAGACGCCGACCGGCGCTCTTCTATCAGAGTTCTCGGAACTCGTCCCAAACCCAGGAGCCATTCTCCTATGTTCAAATCCCTCAACAGCCTGGCCTGGCGTTCCCATACATTGATTCATTCGTTCTTCCGCTTACTCGTCGTTTCGACCGGCTAGTCAGAAGTCCTGATCTTCCTGGAAGAAAAGCGTGAAGCTGATTATGGTTGCATATATCAGCAGGCCACCGCAGATGGACATGGCAGCCGCGCCTCCATCTATCGTCGCCGAATGCCATAGCAAAGTTGGCAGCGCTATTAAAATACGTCAGCTAAACCACAAAGATTATACTTTCGTTGTCCTAAGCAAGTCTGTCGTCCCCCAGCCACCTTCGAGATCCCGTAGATGGGGGCCTAGCGGTGCCAATTTCCAATACATCCAGCACTCACCAATTCCCATGACGACAAAGAAGCCGGTCAAGAACCTTCCAAAGTCCACCACACCCGAGCCGGTGCTCTCCATAAAGTCATCGGGATTCGCGGCGCGTCCGCAGATCCAGTTCGGCAGCGGCGCGATTACGTAGGTTGCGACGACGAGAAGGGTCAGATAGTTTTTAAACAGCGCAGCGCTTAGAATGACGAGGAGGAAGCCGATCGCAAGGACCTAGGTGATGCAGCGGTTAGCCAGGGAAGAGTCGAGCAGGGCCGATGCGGCGGAGGCGTACGAAGGACAGCCCGATGATGGTCTTGATGCCCGCCATGGTGTGTTGCTTGGGATTGCGGTTTCTGGACTAGAGGACTATACGATGTGATCAGGTCTGGGGTGGTCTGGGCCGGCGGGCTGGCGCAGGCGCAGATGTGAGTCGTGGAGGGTTGCCGGTGGTGGTGGCAGTTGCTGCGTGGTTGCGAGCGCCTGGTATGGATGCACGGGCCACTTGGCGCGAAGCTTCCTGAGCTTCGTACTTCAGAGCTGCCTTGTGGCTGTTGACATCAACTAGACTCCGATACAAGACCTCGCCGCCTCTAGAATCTCCCCTGCTGCCGCAAACCTCCTCGCCAGGCTACACCCCTCCCGCCCATCTGACGCCCGGATCCGAGCACTTGCGTTGGTGTTTTAAGCGTCGGCCCCTCCACACGTCCATTTCCCCACCGTCACTTCACGTACACCTTCACACCATCCACCCTCGACCATGTTCAGGAACAATTACGACAACGACTCGGTCACCTTCTCGCCGCAGGGCCGTATATTCCAGGTCGAGTACGCCCAGGAAGCAGTCAAGCAGGGTTCGGTCGTTGTCGGAATCGTCAGCAAGACACACGCCGTGCTTGCGGCGATCAAGGTATGTTTGTACATGCACGTAGTTGCGCAATTGCCAACTGACTTGTCTTGCAGCGTAACGCAGAAGAGCTCTCCTCATACCAGAAGAAGATCATCCCGGTGGATTCACATTACGGCGTCGCCCTCGCCGGTCTCGCCTCTGATGCTCGCGTCCTCACCAACTTCATGAGGCAGCAGTCGCTTGCTTCACGCTTGACCTATGACCGTGCCATCGCCCTTTCCGAGATTACTGCCCGCATAGCCGACCGCGCCCAGACAAACACACAGCAGTACGGCAGGCGACCCTACGGAGTTGGCCTCTTAGTTGCAGGTGTTGATGCAAAGGGCCCCCATCTCTTCGAGTTCCAGCCCAGTGGCGTCACGCAGGAGATGGTTGCTTGCGGTATCGGTGCTAGGAGTCAAATGGCCAGGACGTATCTGGAGCGACACTTGGACGAGTTCGAGGGCTCCAACCGGGAGGAGCTGATAAAGCATGCGCTCAGGGCGTTGAAGGAGTCGCTGTCTCAGGACAAGGAGCTCACAGTCGACAACACTAGCGTCGGTATCAGCGGAATCGGCGAGGACTTTGTTCTGTTTGAGGGCCAGGATGTAGCCGAATGGCTCGATGCCACGTTCGAGAACCGAGAGAGCGGCGGGGATGAAGGCGCTGAGGCTATGGAGACCGATTCATGAAGAACCTGATGGATCTCATTGCGGGCACGCTGATCGAGCATGAGGCGGACACCCTTCGTCAGGCGCTGTCTCATCACTGTGTGCCATTTAACATAGATCTTGCAGACGCACCATGACCAGGACATGAAGAATAAATTCAAATGATGACCCCAAAATCTGCATTCTGGTAATGATGAGTACCTACTTAGGTACCTAGGTATGCACCGATGTATGTCTGGAATATGCCCAGGTGGGTTTCAAGGTATTCACGACTTGGTTTGTGTACGAATTATTGAAAAGCAAAATGGACGCTGTGGAGCTTTCATGTTCCATACCAAACACGCAGATAGACCATTGAGCATGCCTAGAAATCACAAATGATGGAGCCAGACCCCACACGGTTGGATGAGAGGATCGCGCTCACGTGATGTGGACTTCCGGGCGCCGAGCCGCAAACCCGTCGGCCAGAAGCTCGATTCAACACCTTCAACCTCACGACCCGCAACCCTCACATCCACCAAACCCCACGAACCCACATCCAACCATCACAATGGCATTCGCGTGGAAAGCCGCCGGCCTTACGTACGCATCGCCCGCTCTGCCCACTCTGGGAGGCCTCAATTGACACTTCTGCACAGCTACAACCGCTACATCGCGGTCGCTTCGCGCGCCGTCCGCCGCTCGCTCAAGGAGGATAAGAGGCTCGCCGCCGAGCGCAGGGGCGAGAGCGAGCTCAGGTTCGCCAGGTGGGAGGTGAGTTGATGTCAATGGGGAGGGGCGGCAATCGGCCAGGGAGACGGAGGCTAACAGAGGGATGTGACAGAACGGCAAGCAAGGTGAAGTCAAGGACTTGAACCAGGCCAACAACGCAGCCCTTGCCCAGGCCGCCCAGTCCTAGATTCGATGAGGGGGCAAGTCTGACGGACTGCGACCAGGGTAGAAGGGGTGGATAGCTGCAAATGGATGCTGAATGTATATTTTGTACTACCAAAGGCATGCGCGGGAAAAGCTAGACAATGCACGACCAATTCTGAGCCTCAGTTGTACCGCCGCTTTTGTTTCCATGTGATGTTGTGATTCAATGGGGGAGCTTGAAAGCTGCATAGCTTGTCACGGCCGTTTCTGGCGGAAGAGCTTGCGCAGGCAGCCCTTCGCCTGCCACAAATCTTCCCGCATCGGAAACAACTCCACCACCAAACATGGCAGAGGAGGCTCCCCGGCACAGCGCAGCCTCTGCCCAGCACTCGGACGGGGCCGCCCCAAGCGATGCAGCCGGTTTGCCTGCCTGTTGAAAAACAAATGACTATCCAGCTGACGTCCGTCGAGGTTCTGCAGACCCCGTCCGACTTTCGGAACCGGCAGCTTCGCCCTTTGGCCTGCCGCTGAGGCGGTCCTTTAGGCCGGCTGCGGCTGAAACCAAGATCTACGACATTACCGAGAAGTTTACAAAGGCCTCCAGCGGTATGTATCGTCTCTCAGAGTTTGACCCGGCTGCGTTGTGCATCTTCTCATTCTCAGGCCACTCGTCCAGTCTCACATGATATGTTGCTGCCCGAGGCGCCAACATTTCATCTCACCACCCTCAAACCAGTTTGCTCACACCGTTACAGCACTCGAGGTCGGCCAACTAGTCAAAGATGAGTACTTTACACTTTTCGAGTCCATCGGGGCTATCGAGGTATGTTCTCGTATTCATGTGCCCCTCCACGAGCCAATCTAAATGCTCTCAACAGATCATGGACCCCAAAATGGATAGCGGCTTTCTGCAGCCGGGCGAAACTCTGGAGGATACCTATGACACATTGAACCCCATACTCCCTGAGGAACTCATCGGAATAATGGATCAGCTTCTTTGTCACGAAATGTCCTGGCATACCGGCTACCCGCTTTCCCAGAATCTTTTTACTTCACTCTACATCGACAAGCTCCTCTGGCCGGAACCAAAGACACTTGAACAAGCTCAATTTTATCGAGGGGATATTACAGATGAGAGGAGGCCAGGTCCATTGCTTGAAGTGCTAAGGGCGTATTGTTTAGCGCTCATCAAAGGGTGTGATTTTGTAATTGCCAAAGTCACAGGAAGAGACTTCTTCGAAGAGGAGGACTTTTGCACGCACACGTACAATCGGGTTTTGTTTGTTCGGATACCCATGGATGTTTTCCTCAGAGAGTTGGACGCTGCTGTTGAGTGGATGGAAGAGTATATGCTCCCCACATTTTAAATGCTGTCAGCAAACATACTAACACCCGCAGCCCTGACCTGAAGATCGACGACTCTCTTCGTGTGGCCATCATTACTCGTCTAGAATTCCGCAAGAACTTTCTCCTAGCTTTGGATCTGGAGTGTCAGATGGATCGCCTGGATGCCTACTGGCCTCCCGTCCTCGAGGGGCTGACTTCGATAAACACCACTCATCAGCTTGGAAAGCCGGTGCCTAGCGCTTTTAGCACGAAGATGCAGCGACGGTTGGCATCTACTGTTCCACCACGGCCCATTGTAGAGCTTGATTTCAAGGATGCATCCGAGAAATTGAAGCAGCTCTGTGTGGACTGTGAGGAAGCTACACGTTTCGTGCTTCTCCCACCTGATCCGCTCGAATACCAGTCATTCCTCTGGGCATATGCAAGCCGTTCACCAGCGCCGCTTCCTTACTCGCGATCCTATCTTGCTACACTTCTCTTCCACCCGGATATACTCACGGGATCTGTTTCTCTCCCGTTAACAGATCTCAAGACGCTAGTGTTTCCCTCATCGCCCGTTGTAGATCCCTCCAATTGGGCCTTCTCTCCACCACGCAATCCATCACTTCCCAAGCCACCGAGACTCCAGTTAGCTATGCTGATTGACGAATTCATAGATAGATCTGGTCAGCCATACCTCGATCTCTGGGTTGCGTTGGGGCAGAATAGATGTCGACTTCGACGCATGCTCACCCACGTCATTGTAGGCTGGGATTTACTCCAACTGGATGCTGGGCTCGTCGACCAAGATATCATGCGGGCAATTGAAGAGTTGGGTGGAAACATGGCAGAGCAGACTCTCGAGTACCCACTCACGACATGGGTCTACCATCGCAAACTCTGGATGATTGAGAAGGTTGTCCTTCTTGGCTTCGAGCAGGACATTTACCTTCCCGACGAATACGCTGGGATGTACTACTTCCTCTCCAAGATATCAACAACACGGATCGGACTCCTCAGGAAGATTGAGTTGCATTACAACGACCGCATCCGCCAGCTCGTCCGCTCGATGCAACTCCCCGAAGCCCAGATGGTCGACAGAAGCGCACCATATATCTCGTCCCTCCTCGACGAGGCACGTGGTATATGCGAGCTAAGCAAAGCACTTCACTCCTTCTACACCATCTCGCTCTACCTCGGCCTCCTCCCCTGCCCCAACCGCCCCTTCGGCTCCGAGCCCCTGCGCTACGAACTCCGCATGAAGACCTTTCTCGGCCTGCAACCTCCCGAGGTCCCGCCCTTCCCAGAGTTTCAGGCCGCCCTCCAGCCATACGGGCCGTACAATGCACCCACACAACAGTTCTACACCGACCTGCACGACGAGCAGTCTGAGCTGTGGAAGAGCGTCGACGCGCCTATCAAGGCGGCTAAAGAGTTCTTCTCTGCGCTCAAGAAGCAGGGTGCGCAGACTGCGAAGGCGGGGAGCGTAGAGGTGCCGTGGAATAAGGAGGTGCAGAGTGCGTTGGCGAGCTGCGTTGTGCTGGGAGTCTCGACGGCGAGTTTGCGGACGGTGGCGAAAGAGTTTGATGGGAAGGATGGGCAGAGTTTGGGCGTAAAGGTGGAGCTTCCGGAGATTCAGACGGGGAAGAGATATAGCGAGGGGTGGATTGTGGGGAAGGTGGTTAAGCTGTAAGGGCAAGTTGGGGTTTGGGATAGAGTTGGTACATCGGCATTGAGTGCCCGGCACAGATAGAAATTTTTTGAATCGATGTTGTCAGCAAGGCATGCGCTTTCGTGAAGAGACTTAGGGTTCTTGTGTTTCTGTACGAGTCGAAGCTTCCAACGTGTGTAGCTCGCTCACAGTACCCCGAAAGATCAATAATACCGGGTATCGTTGGCTAATCGCCATCCATAACGCCATGCGCCCTCTTCTCTGCACTCCCAGGTATATGACCCACAGGCACTCAGCCTGCGGTTCCCACATTACTCCCTCGACCTGATTTTCAAAAATCATCCTAGCGCAACCTGGAGCCGTGTATCCCTTAACCCTTGAATTTCCTCAAACACTGCTCGCGCACTTTCCTCACGCTCCGCGCCGAGACACCGCGTTCGCCCGCTTGCTTCGACTTGATGCCTGCTTCCTTGACTAGCCTAGTATTTATCAGCTGGACGTTGCATAAAAACAAGCCTCTATCTTCATATTCAGTTTGTTCCGATATATCGTATTCACGTCCAGAGTCGAGGGCGGAACGAAGGGTTGGATGGAAATGAGTACGTACTCTTGCATAAAAAGCGCGTAGTTGAGGAATATCTACCCCCGAAGACTCGTCAGCACGCACTCCTATCACAAACAAAGTATAGAGTGCATGTACATACCAAGATATCCACATTCTTGCTGAGCGGGCGGTTCGAATGCGCCTTTACGATTTTCTTGACGGTGCCGCGCGGGTAGAGCGTAGAAGCCATGATTTTCCGTGTTTGCTTCGTACGAAAAGGCGGGGAGGTTCGTAGGCGACGTCGTTTTGGGTGAGTGTCGAATGGGTCGTTCGTGCCGTGTTTGGATGTGATGTTGTGAGGTCAGCGTGTTAAGAAAGCGGCCTGTGCGGTGTCGCGCGTCTGCACGTGTGAACGGGTGTTTTCCACACCCGGATCTTTTGGACCAATGGGTCAGTGGAGGACAACCATGACGTTTCGATGTCCAAAGGTGGAGATGTGTTCATTGAAGTTTAGAATAGTCATTTGAACAATTATATGAAAAATTGCAGCATGTGTAGATTGCGATTTCACAGCAATCGGAGCTCCCGAGGTCAATTCTATACCAAAACACAAAAGTAACATAAGAAAATCCTCATATAGCACACTTCTATCTGGGACTAATCACAGGTAATGGTACACAAGCCCCACCAAACGACGAGTTTTTGCTCAGAAGCCAATCTTCAAATATTCCGTATTTACACCTTAAGACCAAGCTCGTCAGCGAACGGCAGAACATGGAGATCACCGATGGTAGAAACGGTGGCCCTGGTCTCGAGTAATGACTTGGCAGCCTGTTCAAATTAGTCAGAAAATATATCTGATAGACCTGGAGCGAGTGTAAACTTACAGACTTGATCGCCTCATCGGAAACGCTGTCAACTGCCTTGGCAACCTCGTCAATCTGGTAAGCCTTGGTGTTGTGGACGAGACCGTTTCCAGTAAGGACGAGGCCGGCCTTGAGGTCCTGGCCATACTCAAGCTCCTTGAACTTGGCAGCAGCCTTGGCCTTGGTGATCTGCTCCGCAGTGATTTCCCCAGCGGCAATCTTCTGGATGGCCTCGACAGCAGCCTGGGCAGTGCTCTTGACACCTTCGGCAGGGCCACTGATGGTGGTGTACAGAAGACCGGCGTCAGAGTAGATGGCACTCGTCGTCTGGACCTTGGTGCTCGAAGTTCCCTTTGCGTTGCCGAGGATAGAGAAACCAGGCGACCACTTGATGCTGGACTGGCCACCGAGAAGCGAGGCGAGAACGGCGATTTCGGGCTTGTAGGAGTTGCCGGTGAAAGAGCTAGATCCAGGGAAACCGATGACGATGGCGTTGCCGCCGCCGTGGGCAATGCGCTCCTCGCCTCCGTGGTACTTGCTGGGGGTGGTGGCGACCGAGTCCAAAGGAGCGGCGGGGACATTCTCGAAGAACTCATTCACCCACTTGGACAGATCCTCCTGCTTAGCACCGTTGGCGACAATGGCGAAGTTAGACTTGGCATAGGCGATCTTGGAGAAGTACTCGATGGAGGCGGGATCGATGTACTTGGTGAAGGGAGTGGACGAGGCAGAGGCGGTGGGAGAGCCCAGACCGCGGTGGAAGGCGAGGCTATGGGCGGAGTTGATGGCCATGTCGATGGGGCTAGCGAGGAAGCGCTTGTGGGCGAACTGGATGAGGGGGAGGACCTCCTCCTGGTAGACGTAGGCTAGACAATATCAGCATCTCCACTCGCATCAATGGCAAGATCAGAGCCTACGGAGGTACTGAGTCGAGCTGGCAACCTCGCCGAGGAGCTCAACAAAGTAGGGCAGGTCATCGCGGAGGAACTTGGCCTCAAGGACCAGGTTCTCACGGTCGTGGTAAGCGTTCAGCTCGGCGCCCAAGAGCTCGGATTCGCGGACGATGCGCAGCGTAGACCTTCGGTCGGTGCCCTGTATGCCAATTGAGCGTCAGTGCAGCTCGCAGACGGGGTTTTGCGTGCTCAATGGCGTACCCGGAATGCGAAGTTGGCGAGGGCCTCGGTCAAGCCGGGCAGCGGCTGGTACCGCGTACCAGCCTTGGAGACGAGGGCCACGGTGGTCGTGGGGCCGGCAAAGTCGCGGCTGGCGAACTTGACGCCCTTTGCGTCGCCGGACTGGTACTGGAAGGATCCTGAAGCTGGGGCAGCGAGGCCGCGGCGCTGGGCCGGGCGGACGGCCTGCTGGCGAATGGCCCGCTGGGCGCCCCGGCAGGCGGTCGTACGGGAGAACATGGCTACACTGGCGCCGTACTACGGAGCTGGAGGGGGTGGGGGGAAGGCAATGGATGGGGGATGGATGCTGGTGTGATGCATCTGGTCGTGAAGGTTTCTGAGCGAGGCTCTGAGTGCACGGACCAGGCGGCATAATCCGAACCAGCGCGCCTGCAGTTGGCTGCTTTCCGCCCCGCCATTATTTTCGCGCCTTTCACGTCTGGCAGCTTGCGCTCAACTTCCTCCACCCTCCACCCCCTCTTGCCCCCCAACACTCCCATGTCTCGCCGGTAGCCCCGCCGACACCTAGATATCTGGCAAATGTCTAGGTCCCAGCCATGTCTTACGTCTTGTACTCCCACCGCGAGGCGCCAGTACGTTCTGTCCTTGTCTACTGCCTGCGCTATGTCTAGACATGCATGACTGATCCGCCCAGGTTCTTGCGAAGCTGTGCGAGCTGCTGGTCGATGATCACTATGGCGAGCTAGCTGCGGTGTGTTTCCCCCTACTTCTTCCTCTTGATCCTGCCCCGGCCCCGCATGCGAAAGCCTGCATATCAATTTTGCTTTGCGAACATGCGCTTTGCGCCGACCACAGCATTTCGCGCCCAGCTATACGTTAAGCAGAGCTGACAGATTCTAGCGGGTATTCTCTGTCCTTGCCCGCTTCGGACGCCAACCGCTCTCGGCCGTCTTCCGTGCTTCCTATCTCAACTCGCGACAAATCAAATATGGCCTGGTCATCCTAATCCAACAGCACCTCGTCTTCCATTCAACCAAACCGAATACCCCAACAACCTACGAGATAGATTGGCGGCAGGCGTATGGCCTTGTACGCTATGGAAAAATTGTCAAATTCGTTGAGGACCGCTTCGGCAAGCAAGCCGCCGATGTCATGTCGAATCTTCTAAACCTTGGCCATACTCGCATTGGGGACTTGAAAGAAGCTTATTTTCCGAGTCACACCGACGATAGCGACAGCGAGTCCGACGATGGCCTTGTCAACGGCACGAAAAAGGAAAAGACGAATGGCACTCCCCACGTCAATGGCACTTCTCGCGCGAACGGCGTCGCAAACGGTATTCCGTCCGAACTGGCCCATGGAATCAACGGCAGTTACGACGATGGCTCTCTGCACCATGTTGACGAACTGTACGACGTTATCCATACTCTCATGAAGGAAGGATGGGTCATCAAGCTGGACGAGCTTCAATATCTCTCTCCAGACGAGTTTGACGACTATGTGCGGCGCGAGTATATGGAGGAGATGGGAGCTCCTTCCTCGGCGGGAGAGAAGAATAGAATGATAGCGACATGCCAGGCGAAGAAACGCAAATACCGCGATGAATGGTGTACTATTCCAAACTTTTCGACATCCCGGAAACGTTCAGCTCCAGAGTCGGATTATGGCCGGTCGGCCAAACGTTTGAAGACCAACGGTGTTAATGGGTATATGGAGTCGAATCATACAGGCGAGGCCCGCGATGAGGATGGCCTTGTGATCCGCGTGAATCCGGAGAAGGTGGCCGTCGCCTTGCGAACCCAGATGCTTGTTAACCTTGTTGAGCAACGTCTGGGCTACACGACCGCCCAAGTATATCGAACAATGTTAACAACCTTGGAACACAATATTCCAAGGTGCTACGAGGATTGGCCAAATTCCCCGGGCGTTGACGAGCCTCAAGAAGTCGATCCCCAAAGCCTCATCACGGCACGCGACGTTGCGAAGAAGCTTGACCGCAATATTGATATTTTTGATGGCCTCGACCCAAATGCCGTTGCGGCCTTACTAAAACCAGGAAATGTTGACCGGAAGACCAATCGCTTCATCGAGCCGATCAACCCATTCACACTCAGCCTGGATGAGAAGAGCAAGATCATCGATAAGCACATAACGTTATTATCTGCAGATCCATTTCACTTCGTCACTTGGCATGCTCGCGCAGGTGGATCACAGTGGCGCATTGAGTTTGATATGATTGCAAGGAGTTTAATTCAGCATGAGATTGAGAACACGGTGGCTGCTAGGAAGGGCACTATTGGAGTCAAGTTGCTCAGGGCACTGAAAAAGAAGGGAAAGCTAGATGAGCGTCAAGCTTGCAACACTATGATGATGTCGGCGGCTGATATTCGGGAGGCCATCAACGACTTGACTGTCCAGGGATTTGTACAAACCCAGGAGATTCCCAAGGTCGATAGACGTGAATCGAAGCACTCGATCCATCTCATCGGCTATGATCAGCAGCGCGCTCGCGAGAAACTTCTCCATGATACATACAAGGGTATGGTGCGCATTTTGCAGCGCATCAAGTTCGAGCGAGAGAAAGTGCAGCCCCTATTGAGCAAAGCGGAGCGTTCCGACGTGGTCGGCAACGAAGCCAAGTTTCTGAGTCAAGGCGAGCTGGATCTTTTGAGGAAGTGGAAGGAGGTTCAAGAGAAGTTGCTTCTCCAGCTCTTTCGCGAAGATGACTTGGTCGCGTCGCTGCGGGACTTGATCGGACCCATTGTGTCACCCTGAATCTGCCGGGCCTCTGACGCGTCTCTTTGCGACATTATCTGGCTGGGCGTTTGGTCATGTTATATGGAGCATTATGGGTGGACTGATTTCATAAAAAAGCATGGGTTGATACCCCGAGCATGGGTCGGAGTTGTGCTCTCTATACTTTGCATTTTCATGAACACCATTGGTGGTCTTGAGACTGTGATTTTGTGAATTCCATACGTTCGACACTGTCTTTTTTTTCCTTGTACAGATGGCGTCTTGGTGATCTTGAGCTGTGTCATAGTGTGAGAAGCCACTATAGTGATGTGGGCAGACTTGCTTGAGCATGCATTCCGATGGAACAAGAGGTTCAGCCCAGTCCAGTTGTTCTAGTCTTTTTTTTTTTGCTGGATAGATCTCTTATACCCAGGCAGAAAGTATTTTTAGGATTGCTTGACACCTGCCAATCTTATTAAGGAGAGTCTTCGCTCCAGCAAATTGTTTGTGAACCTCTAGAACCGCGGTTCGTTTAGTTCCCAAACCACAACGCCATGGTTCCAACCTCCATGAACGCCAGTTCTCCATCAATACACCATAACCTTGTTTCCCCGCTTTACCATCCAAGCTTTGTAAGCTCGCCTCCAAAAGATACAAGCAGACTCTTTGCGCCATCATCATCCCCTTCATCCACGAACCGGATACATTGCGATTGCGTATGAGTCTTGACTTCCTTGATCGTCTTCCCCGTCCAAAGATTTGCGATGCGAATCCCCTGCACCGGCTCCTTCCCAACCCACTGTGACGAAGCGACAATGCCAGCACGAACGTCCACATCGACATCGAAAGTCCCGCCAACATCAGAACCGTCATCGAACTTATACAGGGGCAGTGAGAAGCGGTGTTTCTTCCTCTTCATAGATCGGTTGGATTCCGGCACGAGTGGCTGCCAGAATGTGTCTTTCTTATCAAGTAATCTCTTGTTCGCCATGCGCAGGTCGTAGAGGCACATTTTCTTATCCATGTCGGCGCACAGGATGGTGATGGGATCGATGGCTTTGATCGTGGTCACGGGACCCGGGTGCTTCGCGTATTCTGTGGCGCCACTGGATCGCGTGTCGTGGATGAATATGCTTCCCGGGCGCGTGCCCAGAGTGAGCATTGTATGGGACATCCAGTCAGAGGAGAGGATGTCACGGCCATGATGGTAGGCCTCTCGCGTGTGCCATGAGCCGTCGGGGTGGCGGATGTACATGAGGAGTGAGTGGGATGTGGTCACTGCTACGGTTTCCTCCCTGGATTCATGTATGGAAAAGGGCGTGGGGGCAAAGGAGGGTCGAGGAGTGCTGCCCCAGATGGTGTTGATATTCTTCGGGGTGAATCTAGCAGTCAATCAAGTAAGCACATGTAAAGGCCTTTGACACTCTGGTTTTCAGGCTGCAGGTGTAGACTGACTGTTGATTGACGTATGGTCCATCTCGTTCGGGATCGCTTAGTGTCACGGTTGGTGGCCGTTCACCACCCTGTGTCGTCGCAACCAACGCACCAGATGCTGGCAAGTAATGCAAAGAGGATACGATCGATGTAGTTCTGGCGAGTTCGTCGAAAGGTTGGTTGTGATATTTGTTCGAATCATGGTCGCTGTAACGACGGACAATTCTGTTATCGTCCAGGACAGCGTAGAGGGTTTTTGATTTGGGGTCACGATCGAAGAACTTGATCGATGTTTCACCTGGCTCTACAATGAGGCTTGACTTTTTGCCAAGTCCCCATGAACACGCATTTGGCCAGACGTTTTGCATGTAGTAGCTTTTACGCTGCGCGCCTAGCTCCACGCTCAAGCTCTGCGCCAGAATGTTGCCTGCATGCTGCTGCTGGACAGTGTGGAGCCGGATCTTTTTCTTGATCCTATTGGTTACTTCATCTCTTCTGTCGCGTTTTGTTATGCGCCGGACATTTTCCACGGTGTATTTGGAGCCTGTTGGAGCGGCATGGTTTTTCTCGATTTTGAAGTACTTTCCTTTCTCTTTATCTGCATTGCCGTGTAAGTAACACGAAACCTTGTCAACGCGATAACAGCCGCGTTGTATCAGTTAGCTTTGCTTTACCAAAATAGTACCCGGGTATCTGCCCGCGGTCCATGGTGACGCTGCACTTGGGCGAAAAATCTAAGGCGATTCCAGCACCCCAAATGTCCCGGATGCGGAAATCCAGATGGTTCAACGATGATTAGAATGCGCCACAAGAGTTGGCGCGGCCGCCTGCACGCTCATAAGGTAGTCGATGACAAGTCATGTGCAACCAGAGAAGATGCTCAGGTGGAGTAGTACTAGGTGTCTGTGGCCAGCTTCACAGGCGGACGAGGTTGCCGTTTACGCGAGTCAGTCGCGTGGAATAAATTGCTTATCGATAAGCGCGCTATGACGCCACAGCTGCCACAGGGTTCTTGACACATCCCGAGGTCATTCTGACAGCGGGCGGTGGATCATCCATCCTTTTGTAGCCATACTGTCCATATATCTTCACACTCCTTCCCTGCAATCTTCTCAAACTTACAACAAAGCTCATGCTACGAACCACTCCTCTGACGAGGCTACCAAACATCTCCAGCATTGCCACAGCCAATATACCGCGATCAATCTCCACTAGCTCTTTGCGCCTGTCGCAAACAATGGCGCATCTTGATACAGCTCAGCCAAACGGAGCCGCGAAGGCTGAGCATACTCTCCGGTCTCTTCCAAAGTCCAACGTCTTCACTCGGAGCCTCCCTGCTGATGCCGCGTTCCCGACTCCATCTGCATCACACTCCGCCCCTCGTGAATCATTAGGACCGCGGCTTGTGAAGGAAGCTTTGTATACATATGTAAGACCGGAGACAGCGAAGAACCCAGAACTTTTATGTGTTTCTCAGCGTGCTCTCCGTGACTTGGGTTTAAAGGAGGAGGAAGCGTCCACAGATGAATTTCGAGAGGTCTTTGCAGGAAATCAGATCTTGACCTGGTCAGAATCGGATTCAGACAAGAAACAATCAGAAGATACAAATGGAGAATCTGATGGCATTCGAGATCAAGAAGGGATTTATCCCTGGGCACAATGCTACGGTGGATATCAATTTGGCCAATGGGCAGGGCAGTTGGGCGACGGGCGTGCAATTTCTCTGTTCGAAACAACAAATCCATCTACTGGCACCCGATACGAAGTACAACTCAAGGGAGCAGGCCGTACGCCATACTCACGCTTTGCAGATGGCAAAGCCGTGCTTCGTTCGTCCATCCGCGAGTTCGTTGTTTCAGAGTACCTAAACGCAATTGGAATACCATCTACAAGAGCACTGGCCCTCACACTGGACAAAGGTAGCAAGGTTCTGCGAGAGAGTATCGAGCCGGCTGCTATTGTGACCCGCTTCGCTCAAAGCTGGGTCAGACTCGGAACGTTTGATCTGCCCCGGATGAGGGGAGACAGAAAGCTGCTCCGGCAGCTCGCAGACTACACTGCAGAGAACATATATGGCGGATGGGATAAGTTACCCTCTAAGTTACCAGCCGGAGATATGATGGGCATCTTCGAACAAGTCAATATTGGAACGCCAAAAGACACTGTTGAAGGTGAAGGGTTGGAAGAAGAGAACCGCTACACACGTCTCTACCGTGCCATTCTGCGTAAGAACGCCCAGACCGTGGCAAACTGGCAGGCGTACGGCTTCATGAACGGAGTTTTGAACACCGACAACACGTCCGTTTTAGGGCTGTCAATTGACTTCGGCCCATTCGCATTCCTCGACAACTTCGATCCCACCTACACGCCGAACCACGACGACCACATGCTTCGCTACAGCTACCGGAACCAACCAACAATAATATGGTGGAACTTGGTCCGTCTGGGAGAGGCATTGGGAGAGATGATGGGTGCGGGATCGCTTATTGACACAGAAACCTTTGTTGAAAAGGGTGTGACAGAGGAACAAGCCGACGAGCTCGTCAAGCGCGCCGAAGGTATCATCGACCGTGCTGGAGAAGAATATAAGGCTGTGTTTTTGGCCGAATACAAGCGTCTGATGACAGCTCGCCTCGGACTCAAAACCCACAAAGCTGAAGACTTCGATTCGCTGTTTTCTGAGCTCCTCGACTTCCTGGAAGCGCACGAGCTGGACTTCCATCACGCTTTCAGGAGACTGTCAGGGGTTAAGCTCGATGAGCTAGAGTCAGAGCAGAGCAGGAAGGATGTTGCCGGTCGTTTCTTCAAGAGTGGCGAGGCACCGAGGCAGGAAGATGCGAGTAGAGAGAGGATTGCCAAGTGGCTTGAAAAATGGGCTGCTCGCGTCAGGGAAGACTGGGGCGAGGGCAAAGATGTAGAAAGACAGGCGGCCATGGAGAAGGTCAACCCAAAGGTTTGTCATCTATTGAGATTTTGACCCTTCTATGCTAATTCTTGTGTAGTTTGTGCCCCGCTCTTGGATTCTTGACGAAGTGATCAACAGAGTCGAGAAGAAGGGGGACCGCGATATTTTGCCTGCAGTCATGAAACTAGCCTTGAACCCCTTCGAAGAGCATTGGGGCTGGAACGAAGGGGAGGAAGAGAGGTTCTGTGGCGACGTTCCCAAGTACCGTGGCTTATTGCAATGCAGCTGCAGCTCTTGAGGGTCGCACTAGCAGCTAGCTGGAGATGTTGTTAGGATAATATGATGGTACATAATATGCTGTAAAGCAACTACAATGACAGTCTGGTGGCCCTTCGCATTTGGTCCAAGGTGCCAGATCAATGCGACGCACGATTTGGGTACTTTACCCAGGTAACTTTATCTACCTTCGTGTATCGAGAACTCTAAAATTTGGGTCGCATGCAAGAGAATATACTTCTAATATGTAAAAAGAAAATGCTTCTGTACATTCGCGTGGGATGTCTACTTCAAGGCGTGCTATCCAGATAGACTAGCCCTCACTAGCACGTGCAATGACTCGCTTCGGCACGTGTCCGGCCCTTTGCCGTGCCGAGGCCTATCGCTGGTGTTGGAACCGTTGCTCTCCACTACGGCTCCGCATCTGATGTCGCCATGCACGACGATTGCACTTGCCATCACGCAATCCCCTCCAAAATCCCCATTATTACATTCCTGAAGCTCGCTGTTTTTGCGGCGCTGTTAGATGAACTGCGCGCCTGTGGTGGGGCGCGCGGCAGACGCTTGTAATGTCAGATTCCGTAGGTATGTAGCCACCCAAGTCCCTGGGAGCTGAAGATAAAGCCACAAAGAAGCTAGTACTGACATGAAGACCCAACAGACAGAGTATTTAGCCATGCTCTCAACACTGTCAATAAGATCCGCACTGGATCGCAGAAACCGCCCTCCGCGACGCGATTGAAGTTGTACGGGTTGTACAAACAAGCCATGGGTACATCCGAATTACCCGTCCTTCGAATTCTGAGCACAACGTCTGACACGGCATAGAGGGCGATGTTGATGGCATTATGGAGCGACCAGAGGGGGATACCGAGGAAGCGCATCGTGCGCGTGAGAAATGGTATGTGATAGTGGGCACGCGACACTGCTCATGCTTTGGCCATGGTTACTGATATGGGCCCAGGGATGCTTGGAAACAGCAGAATGGCCTCTCGCGCACCGAAGCGAAGCGGCGGTATATCACGACTCTGATCGATACCATGCACAAGTATGCTTCGCCGTCACCAGACTCCCGCGAACTCGTCGCCGAGCTCGAGTTTGTGTGGGATCAAGTCAAGTCCAATGTACCATCGTCGTCATCATCCTCGCCACTTCAGACCCTCGGGTCGCTAGGCCTACACATACCACCAAACTACCCACAACTCGGCCAGGGGAGGGGCAAAGCCAGGGTCGAAGATGGTGACCACGAGAAGCCGCTTCAGATCCGTAGTCCGATGTCGCAGAGCGAGGAGGAGCTAGAAGACGAAGAGGCCGAAATCGAGGCTGAAGAGTTCGTGGACGCGCCGGATTCGCAGTACAACCCGAACTCGGAAGACGTGGCCGTGCAGGCCGATCTCGCACCCCAGGAGCCCGTGCCGTATACTGCGCCAGACGCCAAGCCTGCGCCCAAGTCGAAAGCGCTGATACCGCGGCCTACGCCGTCGCCGCCGCAAAAGGACAGCGCTGAGGAGCAGAAGTGGAAGAAGAGGGTCGAGCAGGCGCTCGTCAAGATGACAGCCGAAGTGGCCGCGCTGCGGGAACAGCTCGAGTCGAGGCGACTTTTTAGTCATTCGAAGAAGTTCATTTTCTTCAGGACTATCTGGAGATTTATCTGGGGTACACTGAAACATGTTGCTCTTGATGCTCTGATTCTGGGCATCATAATATTGTGGCTGCGGAGAAAGAAGGATCAGAGGCTCGAAGGCGCTATCAAGGTGCTACTCGGGGATACCGTTGCCCAAGTACAAAAGGTCAGCGGCACGCAATTAAGCAAAGTAAAGTTGCCTGTATTGAGTGGCGGGAAAAAGAGCTGATGGTTTTGAGCATGCATACATATGCTATGAGTTATGATTGGTGAAAGTATGGAAGTGTACGATTTTGTTTATAGATGGTCAGGTCTGGACATTAATCTTGAACATATTGCCTTGGTTGCGCTACCTGGAACCAGCAGAGTTTTCCGCCTACTGATGACCTATCTGTTGTTGATTTCGTACTCCAATCTCACTCTTTCTACCAGTGCTCATGTTTCGGGTCCCCTGACTCTCCAGAGTCTCCGAGCTTCATCTCTCTGCAAACTTCCTGTTTGGCTGTGCTTTGAATCGGCGCTCATATGTAGGTTTTTCGTGGTAAGCTAAAAGATGTTCACGTGCACTATGAACACCGCACAGATATGGAACGGCAGCATGAGAAAAGGAACAATGTAGACATATCATTTCGAAGGCCTCTAACCTAAATACTGAACACTGGATCAATACTAGATAGGGAATGTCACAAGGCCTAAGCTAGGATGTCTAGATCCTCAAGCGCCTTTCCAGACTCTCGCCACCCTTCAATTCTAGACGCATAGTTTTGGCTTCCCAGACCCCATGGTGCTTTCCTTGCAGCCTTGATCATTTCCTTTGGGTCTATTTCACCGGGTTCCTTTTTGGTGCCGATCGTACCATAGTTGTTGTAATAGCCCGGTGTACATGTAGGAAAAGCAACAAACCAGGTTGAGAGCTGTGCAGTTTCCATAGACCATCTTTCTTCAGCCTGTTCAGTTGGCTCGACCGAAAACTGTTCTTTTCCTGCAGTCTCGCGGGCAGACTTGATGATGTAGGCAGTGTGAGTTGCAGCAATATCGAGAACGTAGGAAACGTTGCCTATTAACCAAGTCAGTATGTGAAAAACCGATGTACGAAATGAGACCCACAAGCTGCTCCAGACTGAGAAGACGAATTGAAGAAGAGGTTGGGGAAATCTCGAGTGGCTACTCCGTGCAGTGTGGCCGGACCCCGCTCTATCCATTTCTGAGGCATCGTGAGGCCGTTGCGCCCAACTACTTCAACGTCACTTGAGTCAGCGGGGCAGCCAGTCCCTTTGGAAACGGCTAGACCGTATCCCGTGCTGAATATCATGAGGTCAACTGGGTACTCCACCCCATTGACAGTGACACCCCTCTCGGTTGCGCTCTCGATTCCTTCAGGGGCAGTTTGGACGAGCTGAACGTTTGGCTTGTTGAACGACTGTAAGTATTCATCATGAAAAGTAGGGCGCTTGCAATACGTCGGGTACCTGTACATTTTTCCGCTTTGTTAGTGTCCAGCTCTCCGCAGCAAAATGCAATAGACTTACCAAAATTTCAGATTCTCGGCAGCTTCCTTGTCCTCGACTATCTCTTCCACTCTCTTCCTGAGGGTCTGGGCCCATGGTAAATCTAAGGCTTCCAACTCGGCAAGGTGTGACTGCATATCCTGAGGTGGAATGGCTCCTTTGCGTGAAGATCCAATAACAGCACTGAAGGCTGGCAGCTTGCACCACCCATCCTGAACTAGGTTTTCCTCCAAGGGTTCTCCCCTGGTAAAAGAATTGAAATTCTCTTGCCTCTTTCGCTGCCACCCCTTCTCTGCGGAAATCTTTTTGAACTCGGCGGGGTCTGTGTCTCGCTGGCCTCTCTCAGCGCAGGATGACGGAGTCCGCTGGAACACGTAGAGGTGCTTGGCAAACTCTGCAAGCCGAGGAACAGCTTGAACAGCGGTGGCGCCCGTACCGAGAATGCCAACCCGAAGACCCTTCAGTTTATCGAGTTGTGGGCTCTCAGGGCTGCCTCCAGTAATGTCGTATCTCCAGCGAGCAGTATGAAAATGAGGCGTTTTCATCAACTCGAGACCAGGGATTTTGGGGATATAGGGAGTTTTGAAGATGCCACCGGTCAGGAAAACAAATCGTGCGGTCACGTGCAAGTCTCGGAATCCATACTGGGGCCCCCGATACTCGGAGATGTGGACCTTCCAAACTTTGGCCTTGTCGTCCCAGGTTTGCTTGACGATGCGGGAACGGAAAAGTGCGTTCTTGCTTAGGTCATAATGAGATGCAATCTTTTCGGCATACTGGCGCAGCTCTGATCCATAGGCATAGCGATTCTTTGGCATATATCCAGTCTCCTCGAGAAGCGGCATGTAACTGTAACTCTCAACATCGCACATGAGGCCTGGGTATCGGTTCCAGTACCATGTCCCGCCAAAGCCGCCAGCAGTGTCTACCATACGAATATTCTTTGCTGGTACACCGCTGTCAATAAGTCTTGCAGCGAAGATTAGTCCGCCGTATCCAGCGCCTAGCGTGAGATATCCATATGATCCTCCGTCTTGGATTGGTGATTCTTCAGAGTTGAGCGCAACATGGTCGACCCAGGGATCTTCTGCCAGATGGTGGTATTGCTCGGAATTGATGAGGTCGATGAACTGCTGCCCGCCATCTTTGCGAATTCGTTTCTGTTTTTCCTCCTCATACTTCAACTTAATCTCCGGATCCACTGTCAAGGTATCCGCTGTCATGATTGAGATTTTGGTGTGTTTCTGGTGCAACAGTGAGGTTGTACTTCAAAGAGATATTGATTTAGTGCCTTCTAAGATGTGGATCGAGTTATCGCTTGCGATTGATGTGTACAAACGACGAGTTGCTTCTGAAGGATAGGCCCTTCCATATATGCATCGTGGCACCTATGCACGACATATCGCCAGGTAATGTAATTGGCGGGACCTCAGCCTGTCCCAACCTTTGGCAAATGCATGAAAAGTGGGTATCCAGCGTATAGTAGCCACGTTAGCCACGGCATCCACGGCCAACTTCTTCCTTGCTCCATGCCTGAGGATTCCGAAAAGTGGGATCGAAATTGATTAAGGTTTCCGCGTTATCATCTCTTAATCACTTCCAGAAGAATTGCTCGTGCCAATATTTAGAACCTTCGAGACATCGGCCGGTGGGCCTGCTGAAAAGGCTCTTGGAATGTTGGCACATGAGCCTCTAATGGTTCGTCCGATTTGTTCACGTCGCACCCTTGCAAGCTCTAGTTATCTTGCGAGGCGGACTCGACACCCAAAAACTAAATGTCGATCGCCCGAGAATGTTACTTGAATTGGTATAATGGAGCCATGGCCAACGAGTTCTCCAAGTGTTGCAGTGCGGGGTACACTATCCCGCTAGCAGTCTGATGTTTCTTGGCCCTCCCTTTTGTGATTTGACGTGCCTTGAAGCGAACGGGCCTTGAAAACAAAGCCTCGGGAATGGATCCACCCTGTCACGGTCCTACTGCATTGCCAAGAGTAATGCAAACTCTTTACCAAGATCAAAATCGCTCGCCGGATCGGAAGTTCGACCAGCCGTGGAAGCCTAATGACGCTCGAGCCTGGGTATTGGAGTTGAGAATCTTGCTCTGGAACAAAAGGGGTGCAAAGGCCCCGAAGTCTTCATGTATCCTTCTGTATTTTACAACCACCAATTATATTATCAATATCCATTATGGGACCCCTTCCTTCCCCTTACATAGCACCACATGCCAGTTCTAGCTTTTCTAATCAGTCATGGTATCCCCTTCCTCGGTTTGACGACCTTCCGTCCTGCGAGGGTACTCCGCAGGGCTGCGCATGGGGCGTCTTCGATGGCCCGAATACGACCGATGTATACGGCACTCTGAATCTTTTGACAGAAGAGGTTATACGAAACGCTCGAGATGAGATCACAGAAGGAGTCTCAATCTCTCTGAGGTACGGCTATAGAATCGTGCACGACTTCAGTTAACTAACCCCAGCAGTTGGCCACTGGACGGAATGAAAGCCGATCTCACAGGCCGTAAAGCTCTGAATCACACACTACTAACCTTGAAAGAGACGGGACTCGGAGAATTTGGTTGGGATGAAGAAATCAGCCTCAACACGCAAATCAGCAGCCATTGGGACAGTTACTGCCATTGGCCCCACCAGACCACTGGGCTCACATACAATGGATTTCAATGTACGGAAGAGAATGTCGAAAAGGCTGCAGAGCATAAGGGAATTCTCCCGACGCAGGAGAACTGGCTGCAGCGCGGAGGGATTGTTGGACGGGCTGTCCTGCTCGACTACATCAATTACGCCGAGACGCACGGTATTCAAGTTTCGCCGTTCGAATACCATCCCATCACTGCACAGGACCTTGAGGATGTTGCGGCAGCTCAGAATGTAGAGCTTCGCTTTGGCGATATTCTGCTCGTTCGCACAGGACTTGTCGGCGCATTGACTGGCCTCAATGCAGAAGAGCAGTTCGGTGCAATGAGCAGCGGTGCGAGTATTGGGCTGGAGCCGAGTCGTTCTATGGCTCGTTGGGTGTGGGATCACCACTTGGCCGCGATAGCAGCCGACAATCTCGCAGTCGAAGCCATGGGTCCCAACAGCACAGCTGCGCAATCTGACTTTCCTTCATTGCGTGAGTATCTCCAATTTCTGGCATCTAAACTCGCTAACAAGATTTGTTCACCAGCTCTACATCATTGGTTTCTTACCATGTTCGGCTTGCCGATTGGAGAAATCTGGGATCTCGAAAACTTGTCCGAACACTGTCGTGAGTCAGGGAAATATTCGTTCTTCCTGACTTCGATTCCTTTGAATATCCCAGGCTTGATAGCTTCACCACTAAATGCCTTAGCTATCTTTTAGAACAGCCCCCTTAGCTGTAACTAGCATGTCTCCCGTATTTGATATTTGTATTGGTGTACAATAGTCTTGCCAAATGGTATAATGGAAATGTAATAAATGAAATTTCACTTGCACAGGGTAAAATTATCATGGATTAATTGCCAGGCAAAGTGATAGTGGTGATGCGCATGCGGGAGGCCTGAAATGCAAAACATGGATTAAGTCAGTAGTTTAAATAGTAGACCAGCCATTATCTACAGGAATAATAGCGCCGTTAATATCAGAGCTCAGATCAGATGCCAAAAAGATCAAGACATTTGCTTGAGCGTCTGGCTTCGAATTCCCAAGTGTTTGGCCAATGTCATGTACTGGCTTAGACGTACCCAAGGCAGTGAGATCATAATCAGCAGGCAGGACAGACTTGGTAATATTAGTTTCGACTCCTAGACGCCAAGACATTAGCTATCATGGCCTTTTTTCTGAACAAGTGTGTGGTTCCTCACCACCTGGGCAAATAGCGTTGCAGCGAATCTTGTTCGCACTGAACCGATAGGCAACATTTTTAGTTGCCCCGACCTAGCCATCGGGGTCAGTGATCTGGTTTACGTACTCGATTATAGAGGAGAGAGGGGAAAAAATACGCACAAGTCCCGTTTTAGCTGCAGTGTACGCAACGCCAGCTGTACTTCCACTAAGTGCGGCCTTGCTCGCCACGTTCACGATACTGCCACTTCCTGCCTTAAGCATCGAAGGAATTACAGCACGCATGAGTTTAACAGGTGCCGTAAGATTAATAGCAATGGTGCGATCCCAAGACTTGTCCGTGAGAGTGTCAACGCTGCCAAACGCATCCATGACACCGGCAACATTGAGGAGAACATTCACAGTCCCATACACGCTGAGACATTTCGATACAATGTCGTCTGGAGCTCCTGGGGATGAAAGATCGACTTGGTGAAACTTCAGTTTCTCTGATTCTGCGAGGACCTCGGGAATGGGCGATATATCAACGGCATAGATTTTGGCTCCGTATTTCTGCAGAGCTTGTGTTGTAGATAAGCCGATTCCAGACCCAGCACCAGTAACGATCACAACCTATGCAGAGAATGAGATGGTCCATGATACATATACTATGGGCACCAGAATATATACCTTATTCCGAAGACTTTCCATCGTCTGTTCTTTATGCTGCTTGCGGTGAACACTCAACTTCTGTGATTAATGAACTGAAAAGATTGGATGATAAAAGGCCACTGGCCCCTGGAACCACCAACCCATTTCTACTTTGTTTCTTGCTGGTAACTGGACTAACTCCGGGATCAAAAATGATTCCGCTTCCGGGTACAGCCCACGCGTTCCGTGGGATTGTTTGCGTTTGCACCCTGTGAACCCATAGTGGAGACTACCTAACGCTCATGTGCGTACGCACAGGCACGTCTAGAAACTAACTTTGGCGACAAGAATATTGAAACCATCGTCGCCAAACCGTCGTCACCCCATTCTGCTGGTCAAAATTCATTGGGCGTATACCTAAATCGAGTTGATTGTTGATTAGCCGCATATGCAGATCTGTGCGTATTCACCGTATACACGTCTCCCCATGTCCTGAAAGCCGCATGCAAACATAATCGCGCAGCTCGGGATCCATGACATTTGGCTCTTGGCAACGTACGGCTCGTGGAGTAGCTATGAATGCCACACTCTGGACAAGAGAACTTGGCAGCCAAGTTGTCTGGGCATCAATCAGCCTCGCTTTCGCTTTCGGGTGGCGGGGCGTGCGAGCGGTATGTCTTCGGGTTAATCACATCAATATAATAACCTTCAGCATACGACCGGCTGTCCTCGGCCCGAGCATTCAGCCCAACGATTGGGCACCCTGTTTCTCAAAGAAGAACCAAGCAAGACCTAGATATTATTTCACGCATTCAACAGCTTCCTGCGGATATCTGTTGGTTCAATGCTTTCTGAACCCATGAAGTAGGCCTGGCTCATCAAGTAGCCTACGCAAAGACGTGTGACTGCCTACCACCCCAGTAGCATCTGCCAACAACCTGTACCACTCTAGTCTCAATTGCCTAAATGCTGCCATTATAATCCATCAACTATTTTCTGGGCATCTCGCGGGATGTGATGGATGAACAAATTACTATTGCTAAGCAGAGCGTTGCCAGCTTTGGGACTTTTAGCAAGTCGAATACCAAGCGAATCAGCCGAAGAATGCCGTTCGCCCTCCTCGTCAAGTCACAAACATACCTCAAAACACAATGAACAAAATCATATTGACTTCTCAAATCCCGACGCAAACCCCCATATAAAAAAAGTCAAGCGCTATGCACCCAAACCCAAATCCCCCGCCAACAAACCCATAAACAACAAGAAGAGAGAAAAGGGAAATCTACCCCCTACACTCCCCTAACCTTCCTATAACTGGGCGGCCTCAACGTCCTCCCCACAATCTTGACCGCATACGGCGGCAACAAACTAATTGCCGCAATGACACAAAACTTCCACCAAAACGCCAGACTGCTCACGTACGCCAGCTCAAAGTATCCCTCCAGGAACGGCACACTGCCAAAGTAGATCCCCGCCGTGCCCACAATCGACGCAATCATGATCCAATGCCAGGTCGTAACTTCCATAGCCACCATGATGAGCTCATTCATGACCAGCACCGTGAAGCTGACCGACACCATCTTGCGGAACAGCGTCGACTCGGCGTCGGCGGGCGCGACGCCGACGAGCAGCTGCGCGAGGCCCTGGATCATGGAGCCTTGGTAAATGGACACGAACACCCAGATGAAGAAGGACTTGTAGCTGAGGGAGCGGCCCGTCTTGAGCTCGGCGTAGAGCTCCGGGTACAAGTTTGCGACGCTCTCGTCCACGTCGCGGTCCAGGACGAGCGAGAAGACGGGCATCATGGTGTAGATTGTCGAGTAGCCGACCAGGAGCCAGTCCTTGTAGAGCGCGTTGGGCTCGAAGCTGGTCGCGATGCTGTATACGGTCTGGCAGATGGAGATGATGAGGCCGCGGTGGATTACGAATTGGCTGAGCTTTGCGCTGCGCTTGTAGCTATTGCGACCGTGCCAGACGAGTAGTTTTACGAGATAGCAGAATTGTTCGATGGAGAAGTCAGCCGCGAGGGAGGCCTGGCGTCCTTCTTTGCCGACGATACCGACACCGACGTCGGCGGCTTGGATCATGGACACGTCGTTGCCGCCGTCGCCGATGCAGCAGACACGCTTCTTGGTGAACTCGCGGATAAGACGTGCCACATCAGCCTTTTGGGTGGGGGAACAGCGGCAGGCAACGACGGTGGGGAGTTGGACGGCGATGGAGATGAATTCGTGGCGGTAGTGGGTCAGCATTAGGGCTAGAGATTCGCCATCGATGAGCAAACAGACGTCGGTCTTGCCCCGCAGGAAGTCGAGAGATGAATGTGCGAGGTCCTTGCGTTTCACTGAGACATGTTAGTAAGAAATCTGGGATAACGGTGATGGCATACTCACTCTTCGCAATCGTGTGGACATACTGGCCGCGGGCGACGAGCTTCGAGCTCACAGCGACACAGCGAGCAGTCTCGACTTTATCGCCAGTCAACATCCAGATCTTGATTCCGGCGTTGCGCAGGAGCTCAAGGGAAGGCTTGACATCTCTCTGCAGCTTGTCCTCAACACCCGTCACACCAAGCAGCTCTAGGTCGTGTTCCAAGTATTCCTTCACCACATCTGCAACGGCATTGTCACGGTTGTGCAATGCTAACGAGGCCTGGGAGTATCTAGAGGTGAACTCCTGGTAAGTCTGAGCAGAGAGCTTCTTGCGGCCAACAACTAGCGTCCGAAGACCTTCTCTTGCCATGTTTGCGGTTTCCTCGTCCAACCAATCATTCGCTGCAACGATTGAAGTCATGACGGTATCGGCACCCTTCTGGTAGAACCAGATCTCACCATCGTCTTCCGACGATGAAGAAGCCGCACCGTGATAAAATTTGACGACGATGCCCATTCTCTTGCCCTCAGATGTAAAGGGGAACACGTTGAGAATACGAACACGGACGACGGGGTTGCCACTCTCACACGACTGCAGAGTCATCGATTCTCGGTCGCGTTGTAGAAGGCGGAGGCCAACCAGTTCGGTCCATCGCACAATAGCAATCTCATCAGGGGAAGATGCTTGGTAGGTCGTGACCAACTCGCCATTTTCTTCCTCGGTAGTAGGCGTGACATTGTGGCACAAGGCCAATGCGAGGACCACATCCCGGACGCGAGATCCAATCTCTCGCCTTGTTCGTGTGGTCGAGGTAAGTGGGGCAACATACGTGGATGATGGTGTAACGAGCGAGGGAATCTCTCCAGCAGGTGTCGTAAAGCTCTGTTGAACATACGTTGCCACTTCGTCCATGGCTTCGTTTGCATAAGACACGGTTCCGACGTGGATCTTCTTCATCTCCATTTCTGTTGGAATCAGCAATGAACAATCAAAACAACGATTGTGGCTTACCATTTTGGGTCAAAGTACCAGTTTTGTCGCTGAGTAGGTACTCGACGCGACCAAGGTCTTCGGGTATGGTGCTGGTTCGCACTACTGTTCCAGCAATGCTCTGGTCGTGTTCGATGAACCAAGCGTAAACCGATTTTCCCATGTCTAGATTAACGCGAAGACCAACCGGTACGATGGTTGAGAAGAGAATCAAGAACCGCAACATTGAAGCATACCACGGTCTTCCATCAATCTCACGGAAACCTGCAAGGGCCACGAGGATGAAGGACAAGGACAGCGTGAATATACAGAGGAACTTTGTCAGAGAGTTGATCTCGTATTCCAGCAAACCAGTCTTGGATCGCGATGGCGAGGTGGAAAGAGCCTGTCGTGTTTGCGGACCGGTGTACACAACGACCCCGAGAACATTGCAGCTTGACGCTACTACCGTGTTGGCCCAAATGGTGTTGTCGATGTTGAGGGGAGCCGACTGGACTTGCTCACTTCTCGAAGACTGATCGTCCTGATCATGAGGGTCGTACTGGCGCTGACGCTTTGGTTGTAGCTCGACTGTTCCGTAGAATTCATTGACCTTCTTGTCTGGCTTGCCTGCAATGACCCGCAACCTGGTATACTCGCCAACGTCGAGGTTTTGTGTCAAGGGTGAGGTCAAGCGCAGCTTCCAGTCTGTTTCACCATCGAGCTGGTCGGTTCGGATGAAGGCCTCTCCAGAAGCACCAGCCGCAGGATTGGAATCTGGATCTGTAGCCTTGTCCTTGGCTCCCAATAGCTGATCATCCTCTCCATCCACCAGGGTCGGCGAGGTATCTGTTACATTGGAGCTTGTGGGAGCGGCGAGGACAGTCTCATTGGAATAGCTCTTGAGAATGACCATATCAGCAGGTACGCGCTGGTCCTTACCCAACTTGACAATATCCCCGACCTTGAGGCTTCGTGAAGGCTTGATAACTTCCCAGAAGTGAGCAGTTGGTAGTCCCTTGTTTGTTGACAGCCGCTGCTCTTCGTCCTCGATGTCAGTCAAGCGGCCTCCGCCCCTTCTTGACCCCCTCTTCAACCTATTCTTCTTGTCGGAGCTCTTCCCCGGCGCAACGCCATTCCCAATGCTGTTCTCCTCAAATTTCAGAACGGTATAGCCCTCCGAGTTGGCTTCGGCGTCCCGGCGCCGTCGCGCAATGTCGTCCAGTGCCTCTTTTCCCAGCGTGATGGTTATGACAAAGGCCAGCGGGGCAATGTAGGTGGAAAGGTAACCGATTCGAAGGACGGGTATAATCTGCGACAATGCTACAAGCAAGAAATACATGTTGATGAAAAAGGAGAATTCGTTGTACAAGGTTCGTGGTAGAAAGCTCCATGGGGTATATTTGGCGTTGGATACGGCATTGGCGGGAAACCTGGTAGTCTGCAACTGCCCCACGGAAATGGTGCGCTGAGTGGTTGGGTCATGCTCTTCTTCAGCGTCTGATTCTGGACCGGCTGTTTCCCCCAGCTGGATACCTGGTGTGTTCGGGCGCGACGTAGATAGAAAACTCGGGAGACGCAGACTGGAGCCTAGCCGGGACAAAGCACTCGGGGCGCGCTGGTGGGCTCTTCTCCGGGGGTTATGCGAAGGCAGCAAGGGGGCGTCGTCGTCGCCAGACTGGCCAAAGCTACCAGCCGAGTTCCTGTTGCCGCCATCGTCGTCGTCTATCAGGCCTCTGAGGTCCTCCTCTTCCTCCTCCTGCGGCTTCCTGTTCCTCCGCAAGCGACCGACTCTGAGGTTCCTCAGCGGTATCCTGGCTCCCAGCTCGCTGTATGGCCTCCGCTGTTCCCTCGACTGGCGGCGCGGGGGCGAAGCATCATTGCGCGAGTTTGCGGCGAGCGGGTCGAGCTCCTCAAGATCGAGCTCGAGGTCGGAGTCGGCATCGTCGGGGGCATTTGGCTGGTGGTATTGATGAGGGGCGGCCATGGCTCATGGGGGTGCGAGGGAAGGGCGGCAGCTAGGACCGCAACATATATTCGGGGTCGCTGGGCGCAGATTCGGGGGTCCGCGGTGCGCGCTGGCGTGGCTCTTTGCGGAGTTGCAGGCGGCCAGATGTCCTGTTTCGAGGGCTCGGCGGGCGTGGAGATGGGCGGCGGCGTGCGGATCAGCGGACTCCCGGGCGGGCTGGAGCACAGGAGAGGAGCAGAGCAGAGCAGAGGCAGCAGGCCACGGTGGATATCAGGGCAGAGTCAGGGCCGGGGCAGGCGGCAGGCGGCAGGCGTGTTGGAGCACGTCGAGCTGCACCGCCACGGGTCGCGCCTCGTCCGTCGGTCGTCGGCGCTGGCTGGTGCTGGCTGGCGGGCTGGGCCTGCGCGACAAGCAATATGACATGGGTGCTTCAACCATTCCCAGCGTCCAGGAACACATGTCCTTTACCACGACCTTCTGCCTCGACGCTTCCCACATGGCCATGCTGCCGCGCCTCATGTCCTCTTGCTAGTCCTCGCGCGCCCCGAGCACTGTGAAAGAGCGCCTCCCCTGCGCCCCGCCGTCTGCTGCATTTTTTCTTGCCCTTCTCCTGTACAGGTACGTGACCCATGCTGTGACCTCCAAAGGGATGCTGCCCCCCGACTCCTTTCTCTGGCCCAACGCCACCCGGCGCGTTGCCTACCACTCGACCCTCCTTCAATCGTCCGCCCTGCGCATACCGCTCTCGCATCCACCGTGTCCACTGCTGCCAAAGCACATCCCGCGACCTAATCGACGACGCGACGGGCGCTGGCCATGTACACGTTCGACTCCACCCTGCCCACCACCACCGCTGCCTCCTGAGCCGGCCAGCCCCTAGATCCACCGCTGATTGCGCTCCCTAGTACTTGCATATACCCCATTTACCGGTAGACGATAATTTCCATAATGGAGAACGAGGACGGCCCCAATTTCTCCTACGCTTACAGTGGCGCCTCGACGGCCCTGCCAGCAGCCCAGTCGTGGAATCCCGCCCTGAGGCCCGACAACGTGACCGACTCGAGCGATGCGCCTAGTCTGAAGGAGCTGCAGCCATCGCCACAGATTGTCCCGCAGTCGAAGCCCGAGCTCGACTCAAGTGCCGACGACGAGGACGAGCTGCCCGAGTTGCCCGCCTTGCCCGCGACCTCGGTAGCAGCACCGCCCGTCAGCAATGACAACCCACCCCACGAGCCCATCGCCGCCCCCGCCCATGACGACTTGTTGAACCGCAATGATCCTACCGATGCGCCCGCAAGCCCTCCGCGGCCTCCGCGGAGCGAGCAAATAGCAGGCGGAGTTAGCGGAGTTGAGCCCGAACCTGAGACCAGCGAAGAGGAGGAGGAGGAGGAGGAGGAAGAAGAAGAAGAAGAAGAAGAGTCTAGCGAAGAGTCTAGCGAAGAGGAAGAGCTCCCGACAGTCCCAGCCAAGAGCGCGGAAACTGTACAGCCTTCTGTGGAAGCGGCACAGCCTCAGCCCGTCGCTCAAGATTCGGAAGACTCGGAGGAGTCGGAGGAATCGGAAGAGTCGTCAGATGCAGAAGCTTCGGAAGAACACCCTGAGGAGCACTACGAGCATCAGGGTGAGGCAACTATACTCGAGGAGGCTGTTGCCGACAGTGCAAAGGCACCCCTCGTGGCTAGTGCGACTCCAGCAGAAGACGACTGGGGCTCCTCTGACGACGTTTTCGATATTGGAGGAAAGCCGCAGGATGCGCCAGCAGAGACCCCGCTCTCTGCGCCACTCCAACCATCCCAAGCAGGAGCAGCCGGAACCACTGTCGGAGACGAGGTCATTGGAGACACAACGGTTGGCGGCAATACTGGAGACGATATCGATTGGGGCAACACCGATGACCAGGACTTCTTTGGCGGAGCTAGCATAGCCCAGGCTGTCGAACCACAGCAGTCCACCGACCAGTCACCTGGTGCCCACATAGTCGAAGACTCAAGCTCCAAGCCGGCCGCTGATCCCGTGTGGGATTTGGAACTGGATGATGATCTACTGGACGACGACCTCTTGCCTGAGAGTGAAGCACCCGTCTTTGAATTGGACGACGATGAAGGATTTCTGGAAGACGAACCTTCTAGACCTGCGCCGGCGCCTGTCCAATCTACCCACTCTGGCTCAACTACTGCAAGCAGATATGCGCCCCAGGCAGCACAAGCCCCCCAGCCTGTCGCATCACCGTATGGGGTGCCGACTCCTCCTTTGACCAATTTCTCCCAGATCGATCCGAAGAAACCGGCCGTGGCCCCTCCTGTAGCATATGGCGCATATGGCCAACCAGCAAGGCCACCCATGACAAGCTCCGCACAGAGCTTCGTCGACAAGTCCAAAGGAGGCTATCACTCTCCCTACGATCTGCCTGAAGACATTGTAACTCAACGGAAACGACCGGCCCCTCGGCCATCTACTGGGCCAGTTGTACAAGGCCCTCCCCCTCCTCCACGAAGCAGTAGCATGTCTAACGCCCCGCCTCGTCCTCTCCCTCCTTCCAATGTATCAGCTACCAGCATATCTCCGCCATCTTCGGGTCATTCCATGCAATCTCACATGACTGGCCTGCCGCTAAATGCCCCGCCAAAACCCGCTCCTCCTTCGAGACCAGCTTCAACCGACTTCTTCGCGGAACTACCTGTCACGTCAAAGCCCAAGCTGTCGCCACGTTATACCCCCCAGCAGAACGTGCCGCAGCAACCCCAGACCCTGCATGCACCACCACCTCCGCTCAATGCTCGCGCATCATCATCATCATTGAGAAACCAGATTTTGCCAGACTCTGATATCGTCCCACAGCTTCAACAACCGGACCGACTGCCCGTATTTCCCGACCAGCCATCTGCGCCAGTGCGCTCCAACAGTCTACCAGTCCCTCAGCCCGCAGCGCCACCACCATCTACGCGATATTCTCCGGCACCTCCACCGTCGGCCCCATCCGTCCCTTCGGCCAATAGCAGATACTCGCCTGCACCTCCGCCAGCGCAAACCCATGCACAAACTCCAACTGCACCTCATCGACCTCCTGTACAGCCATACGCGCCACGCACCTCTAGCCCACTTGCTCATCATACTCTTACCCGGGAACAAAATGCAGCAGCGCAGCATACATCCTATCCTCTTGGCCAACACAACCTTCAGTCGCCTGAGAGTATTACCAGAGCTCAATTCAAGAGTCCCTTGGAAGGGGTAAACGAAGTTGATGAGCAGGGGCAGCCTCAGCCTTCGACAATGCCTAGGACATCTGGGTCCGCAACTCCACCCCCACGAAGCAGCCCCTCTTCGGCAGTTGGCTCACCCAGGAAAACAAGCTATACACCCCAGCATCAGTCGATACCTACCTCAGCCTCAATGCCCATGCCTCCGCCTCGCGCTTCGTCGCAGTCTCCTACTGCGACTATGAAACAGCGTCCTGCATCCGGAGGATACATGTCTCCCACATCGACAATCGGAGCACTACCCACTATCCAAGGCCTTAATAGAATCCCCCATAGGCGGCAAGTGTCTCATGATTACGAATGCATTCCCCCAATCGATGAACGCGTTCATGATCCACTAGAGCGATGGAAGGGAGCGCCCATCTTCACTTGGGGTCTGGGCGGTACCGTTATTACATCTTTCCCTCAAAAGATTCCCCGCTACGGTGGTGGGGCATCTGCGCCTATGTTGAAATGCAGCCCCGGTGAGATCAAAGTCAATAGTATCAAGGAAACTCTGCCACTGCCAGAAGATGTCGCCAAATTCCCTGGTCCACTCAAAAAGAGCAAGAAGAAAGATGTGTCAGCCTGGTTGGGCCGACGCATTGAGGCACTAGAGAATCAGTTGAAAGACCCTGGACTTGAACACATCATGCCTGCAGATGACATCAAGCGACTCGAAGAAAAGACTCTTCTTTGGAAGGTGCTGCAGCTGCTTGTCGACCATGATGGCCACCTCGAAGGTAATCCCACCGTGGAGGCTGCTGTCCGCAAAGTCTTGTCGCCGGAAAGCGAAAACTCAGCATCAGACCCGGAAGATTCGTTTTCAACCCCTGCCGACTTGGTCGGTATCACTCGATCGGACACGGCTGCCGTTCAAGCTGAGGCTATTGACCCTCGGGCCGTGGAAGAGCTGCGAAATTTTCTCACCAAGGGAGACCGAGAAAAGGCTGTGTGGCATGCAGTAGATCAGCGTCTTTGGGGCCACGCCATGCTTTTATCGTCTACCCTGAACAAGGATATCTGGAAACAGGTTGTTCAAGAGTTTGTGCGAAAGGAAGTCAAGAAGGTCGGACGTGGAAACCAAGCTTTGGCAGTGCTGTACGAAGTGTTTGCTGGCAACCATGAAGACTGCATCGATGAGCTAGTGCCAGCATCTGCACGGGCTGGGTTCCAGATGGTGAGCACTGATGGTGCCGGATCAGCACACAATGCCCTACAGGGACTAGACAAGTGGCGCGAGACACTTGCTCTCGTGTTAAACAACCGCAGTGAGAATGATGCGTCGGCCTTGCTTTCCCTAGGAAAGCTTCTTGCCAGCTACGGACGCGTGGAAGCGGCCCACATCTGCTCCATTTTCGCGCGATCCGTTGCTCACGTCGGTGGAGTTGATGATACTCAGGCCGATATCGTGCTCATTGGCGCTGATCATCGTCGAAATCCTTTAGAGGTTGGGGTCGACGTGGAGCCAATTCTACTTACCGAAGTCTACGAGTTCGCCCTCTCTCTATCAGCCCAAGGAGGATCATACATCATTCCTCATCTGCAGAACTACAAACTCGCGCACGCATACCAGCTGGCCGAGTATGGCCATCGCGCAGATGCCCAGGCGTACTGCGATGCGATTACCACCTCTATGAAGTCGACTACAAGGATCTCGCCCTACTATAATGCAAGCTTCATAGCAAGCCTCGAGGATCTGAGCAAACGCCTCTCCCAGTCTCCCAAGGATGGCTCATCTTCTTGGATCTCCAAGCCAAGTATGGACAAGGTTTCTAGCTCGTTACTCTCCAAGTTCAACAGCTTCATCGCTGGCGACGATGATGAGGGTGTATCGAATGGCTCACCAGGTGGTGAAGTTGGACCCTTTGCTAAGATTGCTGGCAATACTCCCAACAACCTCAGCCCGTCCCAATCCAGTGCAGATTTGTATGGCGCCTACAGCGGCTATGGAGGGTCTGCGGCGGCTCCTGCTGCCCCTGCCCCCTCAAACTCGAGGTATGCTCCGTCTAACGCCTATGCACCCAGGACGTCGTTGGATCAGAACCGATCTCGCTATGAGCCACAGGGACGGCCTTCCTTGGAATCTGCGGATGGGGCAATGGGAGGACGAGCCGCCTCTGATACTTATCTGCTGTCACCACAAGCTTCCGGGCCGTATACGCCTGCTCAGGCTCAATTCAGCCCCCCATCTCAGACAAAGTCGCAGACATACTCACCCCTCAGAGCCGATGCACCTACGCCGCTTTATGGCAACTCATACCAGCCAACGGCGCCAGCCGAGGAGTCCATGCCAGCTTTTGGGGGTTACTTGCGGCCCCAGGCGAGCTTCGATGAGCCTGCGCCACCTGCAGCATCATCTGGCGGCAATGAGCCCCTTTCAACTGGCTATGAGCCGCCTGCTAGCTCCTATGAGCCCCCTTCGACTGGTTATGAACCCCCCTCTTATCAACCATATAACCCGGATGACGAGCCAGATTCTCCAGTCGAGACAAAGCCAAAGAAGAAGTCCTTCATGGACGATGACGATGACGACATCGCCACCCGTGCAGCCGCTCTCAAAGATCCCAAAAAGTCCGAAGCCGACCGCAAAGCCGACGAGGCCTTCCGCAAGGCGGCCGAAGCCGACGCCCAGCGGGACAAGGAGGCCGCAGCGAAAAAGAGCGGCGGCGGCTGGTTCGGCGGCTGGTTCAAGAAGGACCCCAACGCCGGCCCAGGCCCCATCAAGGCCAAGCTCGGAGAGGAAAACTCCTTTTACTACGACCCCGACCTCAAGAAATGGGTTAACAAGAAGGCTGGCGCCGCGGAAGCTTCGAAACCGATGGCTACCCCTCCCCCGCCGAAGGGCGGACCCCCTGCGCGCAGTACGTCGGGTGGCTCGATGGGCCCGCCGTCCTCGCTGCCTTCGCCCGGCATGCTCGGCGCGCCGCCTACATCGAATCCGCAGCGCAGCTCCTCGATGCCGCCGCCCATGGGCATGCCCGGCTCCCGCGCTTCGACGCCCGGCATCCCGTCGGACAACGAAGGCAGGCCGCCCGTGCTGGCGCGCCCGCCGGGGCTCGCAGGCAGTGGGCCGCCGTCCAGGCCTAGCACGGGCATGAGCAATGCGTCGAGCATCGATGATTTGATCGGCGCGCCGCAGGCGAGGAAGGGTGCGGCGAGCAAGAAGAAGAAGGGTGGGAGGTATGTGGATGTCATGGCCAAGTAGAGGCGAAGCTGGCTGGCTGTTGGCATGTGTTGATGGGATGAGTCGATGGGATGAGTCATGCATGAGGGGATGTTTGGACGTGGATGAGGCGTTTTCCTCCTGCTTTTTGCTGTTTGAGGGCCTTGGAATGGGGCTTCTTGTAGAAAAATGTGTTTTTATTAGATTTTTTTGTTTGGGAAGGGGGGTGATTGTGGGCTAATTGGCCGCCTTGAGGGCGCTGGCTAGTTGGCTGGGGTGGGTATGTCTTATGTTGAAGAAAGCATGATGGGAGGGTGGGAAAGGGTTCTTACATGGCATCATCTAATTGCATATTGTTCGTTTATGAGACTGGGCTTTGGTGTGTGAGAGGAGATTCTGATCTGCATGTGTATTCAACGCCGGCGTTGCGACGGTGCTGTGGTCGAGTGGTTGGAGGGCTTTCCACGTTTCGGCGGATGTAGCAGCAATGTTGCGCGCCCGTTCCCACGCCTTAGGTTCGGAGTTAAAAGGGCTAGGTTTTCAGGGGGCACAAGACGAAGAGGTGGTGTGTTACATGTGGGAAGGATCCATCATACAAGACATGCTCAGGCATAGAGCGCTGAAACAGAGTACCTGGGTAAATTTTGACCCTTGTATACGGGCAAGATATATAAGCAACCGAGACGCAATGTTGCCAGGACTATACGATAACCATATGCACATGTAGCATTTTTGTCTCCATGTCCAGTCCCCCATCCCTCTATTCTCAATTAACTTACTTCCTCTTCCTTCCCTCGCCCTTCTTCTGCGCCCCCGACGCCTTCACAGCTCCCTCTCCCTTCTCCTGCACTTTAACCTCCTTGTCCGCGTCCGGGGCCGCTTCCAAGGGCTTGTTGGCAGTCTTCTCCTCTTCCTCCTCGTCATCGCCACCCTGGCCAAACTCATTGACACGGTTGTAATCGACCTTGTAGATCCAGGTCTGGTACAGGTAAACGAAGAAGATGACGTCGTCACGGAGGGTGGCCAAGCGGTGGAGGGTGGGCATCTTGATGGTGAAGGCGAAGAGGTCGTCGATGAAGGTGTTCAAAAACTTGTACGTCATGGCACGGCCGGGCATGTGAGCGACGGACTGGAGACGGTAGTTGATGTAGAGAGAGGGGACCATCATGAGGAATCCGTAGGCGTAGACGGAACCGACGAGCGTCGTGATGATGAACGAGTACCACGACTTATGAGTGTCATACATGAGCGAGTAGACGGCGTAGGCCAGGAGCAGCGGAATAGCCACATAGTAGAGGTACTTGAAGGCGATTTCGTCGTACTCTTGCGTCTTCTTCTCTGTCTCGGAGAGGACGTGCTTGTCTTCGAATTTGATCGTGTAAGGGAGCAGAGAGCCTGCGGGGGTGGGGCGGACGCGCACGTTGACAGACTTGGTAATCTTCCAGGCTTCAATGGCGATACCCATACCTTGACCGAAGAGAATCATCCAGGAAGTGTTCTCGTTGTTATCCATGAGGTACAGGAAGATGACGGTCTGCATGAAGACGTTTGCGAGGATAGTGCGGACAGAAGTACCAATGTTGTCCTTCTTCTTACGCCAGTGCTGCACGTCGTTCTTGAAGGCAAGCATCTCAAAGACCATGTGGAAGACGGAGACAACGGCAGTGAGGGCGAGCAAGTACGAGTTCGAGTCGATGAGGATCTCCTTGAACATCTCCATCTCGGAGCCATCACCACCAGTTGGGGAGGCCTGACCAGCCGCTGCTGCTGCTGCCTGAGAACGAATGTTCTCCTCCATGGATGCATAGAGATTGAACTTCCAGTTGGCCAAGTTGTTGAGCTGCACATTGAGCGGGAGCGTGCTGACAGTATCGTTGATCTCAATCATGTTCTTTTTGAGCTGCCAGAACGTGTTCTGGAAGAGTACAGGGTAGTACCAGCCATGCTGCCCCGTGGCATCCCTGGAACGCGTGGCGTCAAGCTGGAAGAACTGCCTAGGGCCAGGATGCATCGCAGGATAGTTGACCACGCCAGAATCAGGGATCATGGCCAGGGTAAAATTGGGGTGATAGTACGAAGCAATGATCTTGGGCGTCTTTTTCTCCTCTTCAGTCTCCTCGTCATGAGCGGGCATATCAGAGAGCAAATTACGCGTCTTTGCGACCTTCTTCTTAGGCTGGTACTGAGTCAATGGGCGGATGAAATGGTACGCCTTGGTGGCATCGTATCCAGGAGCCGTGGGATCCAAGATACTTCCACTCTGAGCGACATAGAAATGCGCGAACAAGGTTGCGTTATTCTGCACGGGCTTGGGCACAGCAAATTCGGTGTTGATCTCCCTGTTATCCTTGTAGTCTCCAAACTTGAAGCTCTTCTCGTCAATCAAGAGGCTCTCCTTGGGCATCGACTTTAGCGCCGGCATTGCGAGCGACGGAGAAATGTACATGGAGATGTCGACCTCGGTCCCCACCGGCCACATGGGCGCAATATTCTGCGGGATGGCATTGTACTGAGCGTCAGGATTCAGCTGGTGGGGTCGGTTTTCAAAGGCCGGAATCGAGACTTTGGCACCGCCGGTGGTGGTTACAGCGGCGCCCTTGGAGGGGTCGGCAGCTTGGGGTTGCGGGAGAAATTGCTTGGACGCAAACTGAATCAGGAGGAAGATACCAACGCTCTGGACGAGGGTACGCAGGATCTGCGAGGCGTAGGTGTCAGCATCGTCGTGGCAATGAGAGTCGGAGAGCGCCGTCGGTTGGTGATGGCGGCCGCGGAATGGAAATACGTACACCTCCGGAGCCCTGCTGCTCTTGCTGCTGCTGCCTTCCCTCAGGCATGACTCTTCACTGGCAAACTTTTTGACTGGTTGAAGGGGAAGATGCCAGATGAACAAACGGCTAGTAGATCCGCAGCGGGATGTCGGGCGCTGGAATTCGGCGGTCGGTGGATATTTGTTGCGGCGTTGAACCCTTGGGGAGATGGGGCTAGTCCACCTCAGGAGTTCCCGGCCGCCTATGAGTCGCGCCACGAGGGGAAGTGCTGCAGTGATGCAAGTCAGATGCAGCGGACCCACATACACGGGCGAAAGCGTCTGTGGTGAATGTTGAACAAAAACCAAAGCACGCGGATCGTGAATGACTCAACCCTGAAGATATAAACCCCCGACCTCTTTTCTCCTTTTTCCCACGCCTTGCCAACTCACAGTTGCTTTCAGTTGTACGGCTTGCTTCCCCATTCTTCGTCCAATCCAATCCCATCCCACTTCCGAGATCCAGCACAGAACACACCCGACATACCCCACACCATGACCACCTCCGAAGGCACAAGGAAGCAGCCCGTAGTCTGCGTATTGTACGTCCATGTAAAGCCTACCGCATTAATAACCCCATTGATGATCCCTCCGCAGCTGCGGCGCCTCAGGCGGGTCCTCCCCGGTGCACCTCGAAGCCGCCCGCGCCCTCGCCAAAGTCCTCCACGAAAACAACATCAAGCTCGTGTATGGCGGCGGCACCGTGGGCCTCATGGGCGAGGTCGCACGGACACTAGTCTCGCTCTCCGGCCCCTCGTCAGTGCACGGCATCATCCCCCAGCCGCTCGTCAAGTACGAGCAGAACCACGACCCCGAAGACCCCACGTCCCACAAGATCGACCAGTCGATATACGGAAAGACCACCGTAGTCAAGGACATGCACACGCGCAAGCAGATGATGGCCAAGGAGGTCATTGAGGGTGGGCCCGGCGGCGGCTTTGTCGCGCTTAGCGGCGGCTACGGAACGCTCGAGGAGTTGATGGAGGTCACGACCTGGAATCAGTTGGGCATTCACAGCATGCCAGTGATTGTCTTCAATGTAGATGGTTACTGGAGTGGTCTTATCGATTGGGTAAAGAATGCTGTTAGCTCTGGCTTCATTGCCCCGACAAATGCGGGCATCTTGGTCGAGGCGTTGGACGCGAACGAAGTCGTCACATGCCTGAAAGAGTACAGGAATGCCCCAGGCAGGTTTGATCTGAGTTGGGACGAACAGTAGAAAGTGAGGCTCAAAATACAAATTCGAAATCAAATCTCAGGGCGTACGGATCTAAGCTGGAGTCGGCGTCAGGTAGTATAAAAAAATGAGTGGGGTCAATAGAGGTAGAACCCCCCTCATGGGTCAAGATAGGCTGGATGCGAATCGAATGGCATACAATGATAAGCCCTGTTTTGTTTTCATTTTAATTTCTTTCCAAGCTTACATGCATTTGAGGATGGCTTGTATCAAGAGTTGAAGCTTATTGCTTTTGAATTATCGCAGCTTAGTCGGCTGCGTCATAGAAAGATGTCCTAGTATAGCTATACATGCGCCAGCCTTGGTCTACAAGGGAGACAAAGCCTCGTCGCGCTATGACTATGGACAGGGTGAACTCCAAATGAACCCATAGCACTCCTTTTGGAACCTCGATGCCACCTCAACGCCATGCAATGCATCGAAGCTCGAAGAAAACAGACCGCCCATTGGAAATGCTACACAGTACCCAACCATGCAGAGGACGGGGGGTATGAGTTGGAAGGAAAGGATGCAACTTTTCTGATTGGATTACCTTGAACGCTCGACCAATGGGAACATATTCGCCGAATGTTCATCATGTCAGCCAGCGACACCTGCGGTGATAAGATGCCTAGTATATTGGGGGCTTAAAATCCCGGGAGTTGAAAGCCGAATCCGGGGACCGCTGGCGGAACGGCAACGGCAGGCTCGGGACGGGGGGATATGTGGCGCTGCTCAGGAGCTGCAGGACGGTCTTGTTTGTGAGAACCTCCTCGGTTCTCAGGTGCGTTGCGACCCTTGAAACCACCACCGCGTCCACCACGAGGTGGATCTAGAGGCACTCGCCTGCTTATTGCTGAGGTCATGTTAGCAAGGTGATAGTTTGAAGATATTGGGAAAGTGGGTTTCCAAAATGATGGTTTTGATGGAGACTTTGCGATGAACACGGGCGTAAAGAAGAGGATGCATACCTTTTGAAGACACGCCGGCACCGATTTCAATGTCTGGCTCCTCAATGACCATGCCGCCTTCAAGGGCACGACCACCCGTTCCGCCATACTCAGCTGTCAAGACCCACTTGCGATCGGCGTCGGTGAGCCGGCTGATTGGGATCACGCTAATGCCGGTATTGTAGTCACTACAATCGCGCGGCCCAAAGCCTACGCCCCAACGAGTCTGTAACCATCAGTACCTGCCGATCTCACGCATAAGCAGCCACCTTACCTGACGAGCTTTTGACAAAGCAGCCGGATCCTGGATGTTGTCCATGCCCTCCTTGGCAGCGACCGCATCGTGACGGTCTACCATCTTGACGAATGCATGGCGCTTGTCCTGGTTGACAATGCACGTCTGTACCTTACCAAAGCGACTGAAGATATTGCGTATCTCAGCCTCTGTACCACCAGCGCCGCCTACAAACAATGTGCGACTAAGCACTTTGATATTATCACGCGGCAAAGTATGATCCCACTCGAGGAACTTCTGCTGTTGATTACGAGGGCCATTTCCGGACGGGCTGGGTTGCCCTCGCTGGCCAGGTGGCGAGCGCTGCCGGTATTCATTACGCTCTGCGCGGTTCCCCCGATTTCTACCACGATTGCGACCTCCGCGCTCACCGCGCTCTGGTCGGGTTGGCACAGTTCCTTCGGCAGCTGCATTTGGGTCGTAAACACCATATGTGGGACTGTCGCGACGATTCACAGGAGACCTACGATCTGGTGAACGACGACGGCGATTGAAGTCGGGAGATCGGCTACGGTCCCGGTATCTACTGCCGTTCTGCTCATATCGAGCTGGCGGAGTTGGGTCATGTGCAGCAGGCTGAGCGGGCGGCACAGAGGAAGGCTGCTGCTGCTGCATGGGAGGCGGGGCAGCACCCGCTCCATTCATAGCTGAGCTCAAAGCCGACAAAAATTGGAGTCCCTGATCTGGACTAATAGTTCCCGCCTGCATGGCTTGAATAATCTGAGCTGCAACCTCGTTAATGGCACCAGGTGGTACTCCGCCGAGGGGTGGGGGTGGTGCAGCAGGCTGCCCATTTGCGACGGCCGGTGGTGGGGGGAGGAATCCTGGAAGCGGAGGGGCCGCGTTCTGCAGATAGGACAATGCTGGAGGAGCCGCTTGCACGGGATTAGCTTGCACAGTCTGCTGGCCGAGGCCTGCGAGCGCAGCAAGAAGAGCGCCTGTGTCTTGAAGGGGAGCCGCAGTAGGTGGCGGAGGTGCTACGTTCTGTTGGTTAGTCATACCATTGAAGGCTTGGGTGCTAGCAAGGCCTTTCGGGGGGCTACCGGGCGGTGTGTAAGTATCTATGCCAAAGGGTTAGACAGGGCCAGGGATCGTGGCAAACATTGGCAGAAGCGGCCTTACTCTTCTGGGGGGCACTGATCTGCTGCTTGAAGCCAGCCAGCATGTCCAGTGGGAACGTCTGTCCGCGCTCCCAAATGTCCAGCAGCTTCGAGATCTTCTCTTTCTGTGAGTCTGGGGCGCACTGAACCAGCGCAGTCATCAAGGTTGGCAGCACTTCAGTCACCCTCTGCACTCCAGAAGCATAGGTGCCAGAGGCGGCATTCCGGGAGACGGCCTGGCCAGCGACCCTGGCCTTCTCGAGCCATTGGCGCGTCACCGAGTCCAACACGTATATCACGCCCAACTTATGGGTGTTTGGGCTGTTCCTGAACTGCTGGACGATCTTGTGGACGATGGCGATGTCGGACTAGAGGGGGGAACAACGTCTTAGTAGGGACCCAATGGAGAGCAAGAGCGGCTGTAGAGGCCGCGCAGGCGGCATACCTGGACATTTTCTACACACTTGGCCGTGATGGCATCGATCTTGGGCTTGGTTACGCCGGGCGGCTTCAAGGCCTGCAGAGACTGCAGAAGGGCCTCCAACTCCTCCATGGCTGCCATGACTAGGTTAGGAGCACCAGAACAGACTCGGGGACAAAGCAAGGAAAGCCGGCGGGAGAGTGCAGAATCAGGCGCAGAGCGCGCGGGTGAGAGAAGCGAGAAATGACAAACACGCCGGGCAGGGCGGTTCGGGGAGCGCAGCGGCTGGGGCTAGCTGTACTAGTTGTACGGAGAGAGGAGAGAGGAGCAGAAGAGAGAGCAGGTGGAGTGACTGAATAGTAACTGAGCAGCTGAGCAACGGGTTGAGCAGTTGAGCAGGTGAGAGCAGTGGTTCAAGTGGCGGGATGCGCTGTTGCTGTGCTCGAGCTGAGTGAGCTGGCGGGCTGCTAAAAACCTACAGGCGCGACCGACAGTGGGCGGAACGCGGCTTCTTTGGCACGGCGCGCGGTGAGAGAGACTTGCGCGCCGGGCACGACGCTACAAAGGAGGCAATGAAGCAGGAGAGTGCAGAGATGCGAGAGATGCGGGCGGGCTCTAGAGGGCTCTGGGATCCCGAGGGCGACGCTGGTGCTGGTGTTGTTGCAGCGCCGGGCGGGCAGAGTTGACCTCCTTCCTCGGCGCCGCCCGACGCGGCCTAGCGCATGCGTATATTATCTAAGCGCGTGTATTAGGTAACTGTCCAGGTCACGTGAGCCGCCCCGTCTGCCCCATCGGGGAACCTGGCAGGGCAATCAATGAAAAAAAATATGCGGCGGCCGGCGGTCGCGGAGATCCACAGCGGCCCTGGCTCGCTGGCACGCTGGCACGCAAATACGCAATGCCCAGCGCGGGAATAAACACGGCGCGGAAAGAGAGCGCGGGAAAGGCGGCTGTCTGTTCTCTTGCGCTGCTGTCCCTCTCGTCCATGGCATGCTGCGCGCTCGCTATTCAGGCCGTCCAGCCCGTCCAGCCCGTCCAGCCCGTTCGCATGCGGCGCTGCACGCTGGGCGTCATCGGGGCTAAGGGAGGAGAGCCAGAGCAGCGTGACGTTTCGGGGCGTGTGATGCCTGTCCAGCCAATGCGGCCAGCCTGGGGGGCGCGCCGGCGATGGCTGCGGCTGGCGCTGTTGGGGGTTGAGAATGACATCGGCGCAAGCATGGACCAACGGATTTCTGGGAGCCCTGGAGCTGTCGCAGGGCCGTTACCTAGGCTCTTTTTCTCATCCTCCCGCCAACCGCCTACAAGACTTTTCCTCCCCACACCCCCATCTCTCCTCTCCTCCATCCCTCTTCCTCTCCTCGACCCAACTCTTCATCCACAATGGCTTCCGCGCTGCGATTGAGCACCAGCGCCTTCCGCTCCCAGCTGGCTTCGGCCGCTCCTCTGCGCACCACCGCCTTCAATGGCGCCCGCTACTACTCCTCCAAGACCACGGTTCGTCTGCCCCGTCTCCGTCTGGCCGATGTCGCTGCTAACCCGTCAATTGCAGTCCTTGAAGGAGACCTTCGCCGCCAAGCTCCCCGAGGAGATTGAGAAGATCAAGAAGCTCCGCAAGTACGTCGCCCTTCAGCTTCCGCAGCCCCGTGGCGCGCATTGTTGACATTGCTTTCTAGGGACCACGGCAGCAAGGTTGTCGGCGAGGTCACCCTCGACCAGGTCTATGGCGGTGCCCGTGGCATCAAGTCTCTCGTCTGGGAGGTAGGCACCCGCATCAATTCGGCGACTTTTTGCTTCCTGATAAGCTTACAATGGATAGGGTTCCGTCTTGGACTCTGAGGAGGGTATCCGCTTCCGCGGCAAGACCGTAAGTGAAGCCGACCGTCATCAATTGGGTGCCACATACTGACCGCAGCCAGATCCCCGAGTGCCAGGAGGTCCTCCCCAAGGCCCCTGGCGGCCAGGAGCCTCTTCCTGAGGGTCTCTTCTGGTTGCTCTTGACCGGCGAGGTTCCCTCTGAGCAGCAGGTCCGCGACCTCTCCGCCGAGTGGGCTGCCCGCTCCGACGTCCCCAAGTTCGTCGAGGAGCTCATCGACCGCTGCCCCAACACTCTCCACCCCATGGCCCAGTTCTCCCTCGCTGTCACTGCTCTCGAGCACGAGTCGAACTTCGCCAAGGCCTACGCTAAGGGTATCCACAAGTCCAAGTACTGGGAGCACACCTTTGAGGACTCCATGGACCTCATTGCTAAGCTCCCCACCATTGCCGCCAAGATCTACCGCAACGTCTACAAGGACGGCAAGGTCGCCCCCGTCCAGAAGGACAAGGACTACGGTTACAACTTGGCCAACCAGCTCGGCTTCGCTGAGAACAAGGACTTCGTTGAGCTGATGAGGCTGTACCTCACCATCCACTCCGACCACGAGGGTGGCAACGTCTCCGCCCACACCACCCACTTGGTCGGCTCTGCCCTCAGCTCTCCTTACCTCTCCCTGGCCGCTGGTCTCAACGGTCTGGCCGGTCCTCTCCACGGATTGTAAGCTTACCTGCTCCGATACTATGTGATTACCACGTGTGCTAACAGCTTCCCAGGGCCAACCAGGAGGTGCTCGTCTGGCTCCAGAAGATGAAGAAGGCCATTGGCAACGATCTCTCGGACCAGGCCATCAAGGACTACCTCTGGTCCACCCTCAAGGCCGGCCAGGTTGTTCCCGGATACGGCCACGCCGTGCTCCGCAAGACCGACCCCCGCTACGTCTCCCAGCGCGAGTTCGCCCAGAAGCACTTGGCCGACGACCCCATGTTCAAGCTCGTCAGCCAGGTCTACAAGATCGCCCCCGGCGTCCTCACCGAGCACGGCAAGACCAAGAACCCCTACCCCAACGTCGACGCCCACTCCGGTGTCCTCCTCCAGTACTACGGCCTCACTGAGCAGAACTACTACACTGTTCTCTTCGGTGTGTCGCGCGCCCTTGGTGTCCTTCCCCAGCTCATCATCGACCGCGCCGTCGGTGCCCCCATTGAGAGGCCCAAGTCGTTCAGCACCGAGGCGTACGCCAAGCTTGTCGGTGCTTCTTTGTAAGATGATGACGATACTCGGGGTACAAGTAATGACACGAGCGGAGACGTGGCTCAAGACTGAAAAGAATATTTGTGTACAATTTAGATCATGGGTTGTAGGGTTAGGGACGGGGCGCCATATGGTGTATTAGCTTGCATCGAGCTTTTGTTTTGGATGTCCTCGCTGTAGCACTACCGTTGTAGTACACGTCTTGCCACAATATTCATGTTTTAGACGTTCCATTCCACCACATCCCGGCATGAGGTTGATGCTCGTTTGCTTATCTGTGATTTGAAAATGTTCCGAACAAGGCGTGAATAGCGCCGAAGACGGGAGCTTATGTCATCTCGGCATACGTGGACAGAGACCGCGGCCTATGCTTTTTTTTTCTTCTCTGGCGGTCTACCCAGGGGAGGTGGTGCCGCTCAGCAATCTGGAACTGGTGAGGCAAGGTGTGAACATCAAATAAAGTACTAGTTGCCGGCGGCGGGCAATGGGCGAGCCGTGGTTCCTCGCAGGCGCGCCGGCTGGATGATCCAGGGTTCGCTGCCGTCCGGGGCGTCGGTTGCCGAAGCATGTTCGGACCTGGCGTGCAGAGGGCAATTGGATGTCAGGGTCGCAGAAGAAAAAGAATCGGAATGGGCTCGATACACTCCGGTGGCGGTGAAGCACAGGCAAGGGCAGAGCTGAGGGGCGTCCAGCGGCCTGTTGAGAGATGACAGAACGTGCGTTGGGGAGCCGCCATGCCTAGGCCGTCTGCGGTTGAGATGGGCGCCGCGCAACAAAGCTCCAGGGAGCAGGGAGACGCGGGCAGCTCCCCGAGCGGCCTCTATTGCGACCCCAGAGCAGAGCAGAGCAGAGCAGCAGCGGCTTCTTCTCTTCTGGACGTCTGCGACGAAGTGCTCGCGACCATGACCCAAAGTGACAAGACATGGCGACGGCCCTGCAGCCCTGCATGCATGCGCCGCTACAGCAGCCGGCCGCGCTCGACCTGCTCGGTATAGGTAGAGAGCCCATCTACCTGCTGCGGCCCTCACACACGAATCACCGCGGCGCCGTTTCCGAGCCTCGGGGACCTTGGCAAAAGAGGAGACAAGAGGGCCCCCCATTCCCCCATGCTATGCTGTGCTCTGCCTATTCACCTGGGACCGATTGCCGACTAGCTCCCTCACCAAAAACCCAGGGCTGACCCTCCAAAGCAAAAGCTACGGCCACCCTCCGAGCTCTCCTCCCTCGCCCGGGCCCTAAAAGCCGCCAAAGCATCGTTTTCCCTTCTCCTTCCCTCCCATCACACCTGCATCCCACAACTTTCCCTCTCCCTCTCAATCTCCCCGCGAAGAAGCTCCAGTTCTTGCCTCGGTCCGGCCCCCCTTGCGACAATACACCTCCCAGAGAATGTCTACCCCTACCAAAGTCGAGGCCGTTGCCGGCCTTTCGGGCACTCCGCCCGCGCTGGAGAAGAAGCCGGTCAAGTTCAGCAACTTGCTGCGTGAGTATACTCCCGAAGCTTCTGAGAGGGTTTTGGCTGACCCATGTTTGCGTTCGCGCCTGCAGTCGGAGCTGGTTTGAACTTGTTCGAGTACGTACCCTCTTCTCTCTCCCCCGATCTCCCAAAACATTAACCCCCCGAACCCGAAACCTAAACTCGGGATGCGTGAGATTTGCAAGCGGCTGACATGATTTGGTGTGTAGGGTAACGACTCTGGGACAGCCATTGGAGGTCGTCAAGACCACCATGGCTGCCAACAGGGCTGACGGTTTCGCCGGAGCCATGGGGCGGATCTGGAGCCGTGGTGGTGCGCTTGGATGTGAGTAGTTTCCACTTTCCCCCCTCCCTCCCCTTCATCCCATCTCGGTGGTGAGCTCGCGGAGCTGACATGAGCGTGTGCACACAGTCTACCAGGGTCTGATCCCCTGGGCCTGGATCGAAGCGTCCACCAAGGGCGCCGTCCTCCTCTTCGTCGCCTCCGAGGCCGAGTACTACGTCAAAAGCTTCGGCGCGCCCGACTTCCTCGCCGGCATCTCGGGTGGCATGACGGGTGGTCTCGCGCAGGCCTACGCCACCATGGGCTTCTGCACCTGCATGAAGACGGTCGAGATCACAAAGCACAAGGTCGCCGCCGCGGGCATGAAGCCCCCGGGCACCATGGAGACCTTCATGGAGATCTGGCGCAAGGAGGGCATCCGCGGCATCAACCGCGGTGTCAACGCCGTCGCCGTCCGCCAGGTCACCAACTGGGGCTCCCGCTTCGGTCTGTCCCGCGTCGCCGAGACGGGCATCCGTAGGGTCACGGGCAAGGAGGGCGGCGAGAAGCTGAGCGTCGTCGAGAAGATCACGGCCTCGGCCCTAGGTGGTGGTCTCAGTGCTTGGAACCAGCCCATCGAGGTCATCCGCGTCGAGATGCAGTCCAAGACCGAGGACCCCAACCGCCCCAAGAACCTGACGGTCGGCAAGGCCGCCAGGTACATTTACTCTAATAACGGTCTCAAGGGCCTCTACCGTGGCGTCACTCCTAGAATCGGTCTTGGCGTTTGGCAGACGGTTTGCATGGTTGCTTTGGGTGATGTGTAAGTGTTTTTTTTTTTAACTCCCGCTGACCATTCTTGCTTTTTTGAGTGACATCTGCTAATAATACATCGCAGTGCCAAGGAAGCTGTCGAGAAGCTCACTGGCGACAAGGTCACCGCTAAGCACTAAACGGAGGCGTTCAATCGGTTGCTTTTGTTGATAGATCATGGGGCCGGCGTTTCTAAGTACCCGTAGGGCATGACGTGAACTCCAGCCTTTTTCTCATCACCATCATCGTCCGAGCTGTTACTACTATTACGACTTGGAACACAGTAGAGGCGGAAACGCTTATAATTGGATAGTCCGCGAGGACGACTTTCTGAACGTGTTTGTTGTTGCTGATATCGTTATTGTTGTTTTTTTGCATATCATTTGATTCTTTGTTCTGGAACGAGCGAAAGATCGTTAGAGTCTCACAATAGAATTGCACGGTATCCGTGGTTGCTGCGCAGCGTTATTGATGCGCGCACGCACGCCGCGAGCTAGAGATGGGCTTTTATCTCTTGCTTTGCTTGTTTCGGAGAGAAAGAAAAGGGGAGGAAAAAGTGATGTTGTTTTGGTCAAAGAGGGCTTTTGATAGACGGTATAATGCCCTGGGAGAGCTTCAATGCTACTTGTTAGAGCTACCATTTCTGGAATGTTTTTGTGAGCGTCGTGATGTTGGTCGGTGAATGTAGTGTCATGGGCCAGGCCTTTGAGTCGCCATCATATACCTCGATGGTTCTCTTTCGTCAGATACTGAAGACAGCATACCAACAGGTGGTCTTTGTATGCTTTTGTCACCACTGTGTTCAGAAAAAAGCCCATTCATGATGTGGAAGCTGCCTCATTGATTCGACCTAGGAAGAAACGTGAGTTACAGACCACTAACGACCGACTGAGCCTGCCGCACAAGCAGGTGGACAACGCCAACCTAAATTGATGCCTGGATCATTCATGCCATTACCATTGCCAATTTCAAACATTCATACTCCGTTCCCAATGCTCGCCTGCCAAAAATGCCTCATCAGACAACCAGGTCCTCCAAGCTTGGGGCCCTGTCGAGCGTCCGACGAGAAAACTCGTAGCTCAGAATCTTGTGGTCGTGGTAATACATCAAGAACCGCCACTTCCTATTGCGCGTCCTGCCATCTTCTTCGTTGGGCTCGTTTTCTCCCACAGGAGGGTCCTGAACCGGCGCTAACGCGATGCCGTCTAGACGTTCCGGCAAGCCCAGGAGATAGTCCATTCGGAAGGAGTACAGGGGCTGGTTCACACCTTCATCCTCCAACTTGGTGAGACGGAAGACTCCTGCTTTCCCACCGGGAGATGCGACGATGAAGATGCCCAGTTCCATGATTTGCTCGACAAAGCAATGCCGATTGGGATCCTGCATGAAGGGATTGAAAGTGTTGTTGAAGATGGGGTTGTGGAAAGCTATGATTGGATATGTTCGGTATGGTTGGAGAAGTGCGATTTCTTCTTTGGTGACGATGATTATGGGGTCATTCTGGAGCTGGAAACTGATGTCAGCAATGTACTACGGTGTCTTCAATACAATGTATATCTTACGTACCAAGTTCAAGCCCTCGTGGCCTGGTGAAGCCTGAAAATACCAACGTTTGGTTTGCGGTGCCACTGGGACACTACCTCCCGCAAAAGGGTATATAGTCGTAGTACTAGTGACATCACTAGGAAATTCTACGAGCCACTCATTGGGGGAGAGATCAGATTCATCGCTTTCGTCGTCTTCAAACTCCATCGGCGTTTGCAAGGCAGAGTTTGCTGATGGTGTTATGACTGCCGGAGCCGCATCGACACCATCGACCTCCATCGCGTCGTCATCAGAATGCTCCGTCTCGTTGTCGCTGCCATCATTGTTCGTTGCTTCATCGACATCGCTATACGCCATTCCAGTGCCGCTGTCCTCTGACGATTCTCCAAGGACAATAGATGGGCTATACATAAGGACCCCGTCCTGTTCAGAACTCTCAATATCATATGTACCCGGTAATTGTACCGAAGGGGGCTCTAGACTCACACATGCGAGTGTAGTGTAAGCACTCCTTGAACAGGAGATGTCTGCAATCGTCGTTGGAATCTTAAAATCTTCACGTGTACCAAACGCTTCCTTATATGAGGAAGCATCATGGAAACAAGTCGGGTCAAGGACCAGTGTTGCCCAAGCAGCGTGTGGGACAGAGCGAGAATCAAGGCAGCTACATTGTCTTGGAGCCTCGAGTTGACTGTCAGTACCCGCACAGCGCCCGATTTCAAAAGTCTTGACGGGCACTTGAGGGCTGTGAAGGTCCCATAGCTGTGTGCGGCCATCGATAGCACTGCTATACAACCACCTTCCTGATTTATCAGTACCAGTATTATTGAACGATACCGAGGGAATATTGTGTGTTCCGTGGAGCGTAATGACATGATCTCGCTGCCGAGGGTATGGGAAATCCGCGTCATCAGCCTCAGCGAACCACGTTGAAGTCCTTGCTCCAGAGTGTGGGGTCAGCGCAAAAGCAAAGACGGTGACATTTTGTGTGTTTGCGCTGATGGCTATCAACCTCGCTTCTCGGTGTACTGCTATTCCCCAGGCGCTTAACCCCACGTTTCGATGCAGGAGCACTCGAAGCTTTGCAGGATTGAGTATCGGGTCAATTCGGCTGAGACCTTCACCTTGACGTTGGTCGATCTCCCGCTGTATGTCTACGACGCGGTATCCAATGGCATCTCCATCGTCACATACAACTATGGCGATCTCCTCTTGGCCAAGAAACTCGACGGCAATTCGATTGATTGAGTGAGGTGTGTTAGGATCAATGGTACCTTTTAGGTCAAGTGACGTGACGGGTGTTCGTATGATCAAAGCTAGTCTCTCATGAGACGCAGCTTGGTTCGGGAATGTTGGTTGATATACGTATATGTCAATACCATTGGCCACCATATACAGGTTGCTCTCTGGAGCAAAGGCTGTGAGATTACAGCGCCATAGCTTCATGCGCGGTGGTTGTGGGTTGCGGGGAAACTGAGACAATTAGCATGTGGCCAGAACTGAGAAATCTCTTACAGGGTAGTGAAGTCCGGATCCAATCTCAAAAGGAAAGAATTCTTGATGAAGACACAGAATGTGCTTGCTTTGTTTTGAGTAGATCCGTAAGAGGCAGTAAGACGACACGGCTGGGAGGTGGCTTTTTTGATACGTACCCTGACATGGTGCCGTTGCACGCTTGTCTGTATGCATGAAATTGGGTGCGACATTGTGCGACCCGCATCCTCATGGTAGCCGTCGATCGGAGAGTCGCTGTGTAGGTGTTTGAGCGATGGGGCGGGCGGGTGACGTTGGAGCTTTATCGATAAAGGCGGCGGCCAGGGCTGTAGCGTCTGCCGGGCGCTCTCCAACCAATCACGTGTCCTGACACCTGCCCAGGTGGGCACTCACCACCACCTACCTACGTTAAGCACTTGGCAGAATACTGGAATTCTCCTCAATAGACCGGAGCTTGCGTTCAAATTTGGCTAAGCACACACCAGGATATCACTCTAATCCATTTCGATTCATGTTCTTCAGTTCTGTGGCTGTCGCAAACATCAAGTCTTTGACGCCAGCACAACCTCTGGCTTCCAACCAGAACAACACATTAACTTTGTATGTATCCCACTGAACATCGACCCCGCCCGTTCTTTTCAGAACGTCAAGTGAGCGCTGTGAAACAGGGCCCTTGTGCCAGTTGATAGCGCTCCGGTCGTAGCCTTGCTGTTCGACCTCTTCCTCTTCCATCGATCTCCATGTAGCGGCCGCAAGAGACGCTAGCCAAGAGTTGGTAGAAAGCCCAAAAGCTGTGGCGACTGCGTATTCTCTGTCGATGCCCCCGAGGTAAGAGGTCAGGGAATCTCTAAGTGCGGGCTTGCAGTACAGCCCAAATGATTTGTCTGGAACCGCAAGCAATGCCCGGGATATCCAAAAGAGGTTATACACGTCCCGGAGGCACCAATTGAAGGCGTCAGTCACATCCCTCGGATAGTAGGCACTGACCGGTTTTGGATGTTGATCGAACGCTGTCTTGAACTTTCCAATGATGCCGCATATCCGCGAGACTGTCGTGGTCGATGGCTCAAGAACTAGGAAAGATACGAGGTGCATTGGTGGCAGAATTATGGGAACACCGAATGGTTTTGATGATGATGCGAGTAGCTCGTAGAAAGAGAGCACCGAGGACACCATTGATGCCCCAGCTGCAGGGGGCAGAGAAAGCAGGAGTGACGTAGAGACTTCTGATACATGAAGGACGAGATCATGCAGAGCTTGTTTCTCGGGGGTGGACAAAGCCATCTGAGCTCGTTCTGATGGTTTTGGAACAGTGTAGTTCATCCACTGGCGAAGGAGGTCCGTATAGAAGTTGATGAGTTTGCCAAGGGAAGCTGGGCTTCTTGACAATGCCGTCTCTAGATGTGTCAAGTAGATGGCGTTTGCATCTGTCTGGCGTAAGGGAAGAGACTACAAATTACAACCGCTCGCGACTTACCGCGGAAGGGCTGGATGGGAATGTAGGAAACGAGTCCGAGAATTGTGTCTACATTGGCAGTACCGTCCCAGACAAGGAGATAATGTTTGAGGAACTCTAGCACTACAGGTAGAAGAGACTAGGTCCTGTCAGCAAGAGGTATCTCTGGCGCCAAATCATGGCTTACTTTTGTATAGTGCGTCTGTCTCAATACTCCGTCGAGCACTTCAGACATGTAGCGCGTATCCTCTGTACCCAACTTGGCCGCATTGTAACCTTCCTCGAGACAATTGGCTAGCCATAGATGGATTCGCTTTGTGGTTATTGGCGACGGGTTGAGTTCAACGTACTTTTGCAAAAGCGGGTCCGTGAGAAATGAAATCATCTGCCCTGGCGGCTCTATCCGGTCAAGCTTGCCTACGAAGTCATCGACACTGTCAATTCCTTCTAGTGTCACAGATGCCTTCTTTGTGTAAGTGTGACACAACGAGCAAAATTTGCACTGGATGTCATACCTCGGTGGCGTGGAAGGTGTGCACGTCGGGAATGGCCGCCAACTTGCTCCGCTTTGCCCCTTTACGCATGACTTTGAATCCATTCTGCTCAGCCGTAGAGTCCTGGCTCGCGACATTTGCTTCCTGTATGGCAAGTAGTCGTGCTCGCCACTCGGGATCCGGTTGCTGCCTGGTCAGTATCATGTTCTACAGTATCATTGAGTATTTCTAGATCAATGCTTACTGGTGGGAAGGAGTTGCGGCCAATGGCTGCGCTTCCCAGCAAAATCTCGGGATAGTAGTCCTTGTAGATCCGGAGAAGGCCCTGAAGGGCAGGCTCATTACTGAGTCCACGCGAGAGCTCGAGACTGATGTCGTTAGCGATGGCCTATGCTCAATCTTTGCTCGGGCGAGTAAATGACCTACATCTGTTGGATCCTGAATGGCTTCACGTGTTTCCGCCGAGTGATCAGAGACAGGAGATGGCAGATTGGTGTCCTGCCGCATTTAGCTCAGACCCAAACTTTATCGTTTCTAGATATTGATACCTGATGCTGATCATATCGAGCATGCCGAAAAGGACGCCATACAGGCGAGATAGTGTGTTGTGGTCGTCGATGATCTCATGCACCACCACAAGCCACTTGACGAGACTGTTCTGGGTACTAGGGGAAGGCTTCCCTCTGCCTTGGCCAAGTGCGGCCACAATGTCGACCACGACATCAGCAGGCACCAACTGAGCAGGGTACAGATTTTTGACCAGAGTGGTGACACTTGTCTGATCCAATTCTGTCTTCCTGACCGCGATCTGTATCACTGCCCGAAGGACCTCGCTGTCGAGTCCCTCATCGAATGCGTGGCGGCAGATGACATCGATGACCCCGGATACTTTGACGACTCTCTGCTTTGCGGGGATGCTCGATGCTGCAAGCCACCATAAGCATCCTCATTAATTACACGGCAGACGGCTTACCTTTCTTCAACGCTTCGACGGCATCGTGCAGGTCCGCGACACGCTCTTCTGCCATTTGCATTAGCGGGAGGGGGGTCGGTGAAAATGGGCCTGGTCACGTTCGTACCGTCGGCTACAGAGGGCATTACGATGCTGCCTGTCAATGCACGCAGTAAGACGGCGGTCAGCTGTGTAAAGGATGGTCGGTCGCGTCGCCCTACTATTTACATGGCAGTGCCGCTTTCCCTCTTCCGGAGACGTCTAGCGCGTCCCGAAATGGCTAGGCCCGATACCACGTGACACAGGCATGGCTTGCGCAAAGAGCACCTCCACAGACTGGCCACGTTCTGTGTCGCCTTCGACTACATCGGACGCATCGCCGACAGCGCTCGCCTTGCGCTGCCATTGCCGTTGCCATCGCGAGGCCGGCATCATTCGCCGCACCTCACCGCTCGCCAGCTTGCTTGGGGCCGGTCGGGACGCACATCATCTTCCGCCGCGGCTCGTTCACAGGCGCCCGAACACTTAATCGTGCAGCAGTCACCCGCATGGACCCTGGGTCACTGGGCGCCATTCACAGTGCCCACCGTCCGCAGACTGCTTCCAGAAGGCGTCTGGGCCGCAGTGTTACACAGGCAGCATCGATTAATAGTCTCTGTCGGCTTGCACGGATCTGAGTGGCCATATCTCTCGTAAAGCCAGCGATCAACCTGCAACGGCTTCTGCACGGCTGGCTCGAATGGTGCCGACCCCCGCGCTCACATATTGGCGATGCTGTACATTACAGCGGGATCTGTTGTAGGAGTATCCTTCCCCGGTTACTGGCTGTCCTTCATGGCCTGGCAGGCCCCTCCATGGACTCGTTGCATGGCCCAGCTGTCCTTCCTCTGCGTCTGGCCAAGAGAGTATCTCGGCCAGGGATTTTATCGCCCTCTTCGATTATGCCAGCGTCTGAGGCGCTCAGGTCTTCCCCTCTGTTCCATGTCTCAATCCTCGAGCCCGACGTTAGCATGTGAGAAACTATTTAATTGCCACCTCCGCCAGGACCCGCCCCTGCTCATGGCTTGACAGACGGCTTTTGCTACCCAGCTATCCCTCATGCTTCGCCAGACGGACATCTGTCCGCTGAACCCAGATCCTTCTGTGTAACCACGCCGCACTTGAACGTTTATGCGTCAGCGGAACCTCCGCCCCCTAGAGTCATCGCCTGCAGTTGTTGGACGAGTTAAGTCTGTTGCTTTTTTCATCAACATGCTGTACACATATGCCCAAGATCGCGTACTACCCTTTTCTCCTTTCCTCCCTCATGCCGTAGCACCATTAAGATCACCTTCAATATTATTGCCATTATATTTGGACATGTCCTTCCTTAATTAACTTCACGGTTCAAAAGGTATCGCGGGTCTCTAGCTGGGCCACGGTCCAGTCTGCGATCCGCCAGCACTCAATGCATCAGCCTCTACCAACGGCTTCCAGGGCTGGAATCGATAGTGCTGGGCAGTGGACACTTCTGCCTCTTGTGTTTGCTGTATTTGAAACGCATTCCTCTGTTGCCCTTCCTCGCCCTTTGGCGGCAATATCCAAATCCAGCACGGCCGTCATCTGGGAAACTTGCAGGATCGATTGAAACCTCCTGCCTCAATTCACGGTCCGGCTGTCGATAATTCACTCGGAATCTCCAGGTGGAAGTAGGTAGTGGCTGTTCAAAACCTTGCTTGCCGCCACGTCGGTCAAAAAGGGTGTCAGCGCCGCTAAGAGCTAGTTTTGATCCTTTCTGACCAGCATTTGTTCGTGTGTTGGGAGCGCATCTTTTATATTCTGTCTAGTTGCAATATCCTTTGCCCCGCCCGGCAAGCTTGAATTCCCAACCGTTACGCTATTGAAAATGGGCGAGCGGAGGACGCGAACGCCATCCGACACTTCAAAGCTCATCTCCTCACACTCTCGTAAAATGGCTTCCCAGGCGCCTGGAGTATCGAATCTCACCACACTGCTCCAGAGTGCATCTACTGCGGGGAGTGCAACCATTGTCAGATGCCCCGCCACCGCTCTCGACCGGCTTCGACATTTGAATGAAGCGGAAATCATTACCCTGTTTACGCCTTTTGTTCCCCATCCGCCGTCGACTGTCCTCGCAAAAAACATGGACCCGTTTGAGCCTTTGGGAAGAGCACTCCCGCGCCAAGTACGCCATGTCCCTTACCGATTAGACAACGGGATGACTGAGACGCATGCCGACTTTCTGCCTGCAAGCGGGGCCATCGTGACTGTCATCTGTGCAGCGAGCAATATTGTCAGCTACGATACCCGAGCCTTTGATCGGCAAACCGAGTTTGCCCGAGACGTCATGAGGAAGGCCAGCGAGATCAAGTCGCTCGCTGGAGTACCGGCCGTGGTTCTACTCGTCACAAGCGAAAGCGCTAGACAGGCGCATGAAGATGGCCTAAGGGAATTTCCGGCACTTGTTTCCATAAACGAATACACACCGGCCGCGCTGGGGAACGCAGTCCGCATCATCTTCAATACATAGCCACCATTCACAGGCTTGGCCACGCATACCATCTCGAAGGATGTGATAGACCACAAAATGAGCATGGCCAGTCTGTTACATGAAAAGGACGCGAGCCTGGACTTCCTTGGGCACATAATGCTTCCAGTCGCGTGTAGGATATCTCAGGTCGGGCCCATGCATTCATTCACGCAGTTAATGTACTTTCATCTTTCGCCAGTCATGACTTGGGCGCACAAGAGTGCCGGGTTCCAAGGGACACAGACACTGTATGATATCAAAAGGTGGTTCCCTCACGTTACTGTTACGGTTCCTCGTTCGATAATATTCCCAATTTCTCGAAATTGTTCTCCGTCACATATTGCCCTTTTGTCACCCATTCTGTTCCTGTTTGTTAATCTCTTGGCCATGTCCGTAGCTACATCATCTCCATAGCGCCGTCATTGCTGCCCTATATACATACACATATACAGTTGGCTAGACTGGGAATCTGCGTGGTTGGTGTACGTCATCTCGTCTCCATGTTTCCGCTTGATGAAGCCGAGCCATGTGCCCAGGATGTGCAAAACCGGTTCGCATATTTACCTCTTTCGATCCCACCAAACTTTACAGACCAGAGAGAGAGGGACGTACGTACCCCCCTTCCCCAGCAAGTGTTTCAAGTCTCAAACGACCCAATGCAACATCGCAGGCGCGGAAGTGCCTGTCTGTCAGACCAACTTCCCCCCTCCCCGAGATAAGAAGCTGGCCCAATACCGTAGAACTTGCCACCATGGGAGGAGATGAGCGGTCGAACATTTGACCGTCGAGGCCATGAAGATGACACCCGTACTGGCAGTGACAAGGAACCGGACACATTAATATTAAGTGATAGCCCTCAATCATCATCATCAGGCGTGCCTCAGAGGGACGGGCCGTCCGGAAGCCCGCAACCCTTACAGCGAGCCCATCTATCCATCCATCCATCCATCCATCCATCCAGCCAGCCAGCCAGCCAGCCATAGCAGCCAACAAGCCCAACGCCATGCCCATGCAGTTTATTAAATCGGGTTCTCCGTGCTATGCCATGGTACCCATCCACCCATCCATAGTCAATTCCAGGCAGCCAGGCAGCCACTCGTCAACTCAATGGCAGGGGGAAGGGCATCCCAACACCCATGATTAAACCTGTGCCTCTTTCCATTTTCCCAAGCGACACTCGCCACGCTTACGCTCCCCTCATACCACGCCAGCTGGCCGCAAGCCAAACAGAACGTGGCCCCCCCCCCTTATCGAGTCCTACACTTGCCAAATCCATGCAGCCATGCAGCCACCCCCAGAAAAGGGCAAATGCGTAGGTAGCTAGGTAGCTAGGTAAGAAACAACCGACGCCTACGTTCCAGAACATACACACATGGAAAAAAAAGAAAAGAAAAAACTCCCAATGGTAAGCCTTTCCCCAACAAAGTGTCAAAGGCTGGCCACATAAACGTCCAACCAAAAAAAACAGGTGTGTACTGTCTGTCTACGCTTCCATGTACGCCCTCCCCTGGCCCGCGAGCGCGCCGCCCTGCGCCTGCAACCCTTCCTTGCCGAGCAGCTGCGTGGCGGCTGACGACAGCATCTGGGACGCTGGCTTGGGCGCGGCGTCGGACAGGCGCGCCTCGTCGCCGGCGAGGTAGTAGAAGACGCGGTTCGCGATGATGACCATGTGTTCGGGGAGGTAGAGGCTTGCGGCTATTATGAAGAGGGAGAGGAGGAGGAAGAGGACCGAGTCTGCGGGGGGTGGAGACGCGCGGGTTAGTCTGGTGCTGTGCGTATGTTTGTTTGCGCATGGTGGGTGGGTGGTGTTATGAGGGTAGGGATTGCGGGATTGGAAGGGTGGAGATGGGAGGGGGGGGGGGCATTGGACGTACTGAAGATGAACTTCTCCGTCGATGTCAACATGTAGAGCGAGAATGTGACTTCGTATTGGTAGCGCTTGCGCTGGAGCCAGCGGAGGAGCGAGGATGGGTAGAGCATTGTGACGAGGAGCAGGGCGGAGGCGGCGGCGAGGAGGACGACGGTGGACACGGAGGCAGAGTCGAGCATGGCTCGCTTGTAGAGGGGGAGGGAGGACAGATTGTTCGGTGGGAAAGAAAAAAAAAAAGGAACGCGCGGAACCGGGCGGTGCGAGGGTGGGAAAAAGGGCTCGTTGTCGGCGTGGATGGCGGCGGGATGAAGGGGGCTGATTTGGGGCTTGAGCGGAGCGTCCGTCCTGGAAATTATGCCTGCTCCCGATTCGATTCGCGCGGATTGCCTGCTGTGAACGGCCCGCCTGCTCCGTATCGGCCGCGCACCCTGCCCCCAGTGGAGGAGAGCTCTGGTGCAGAGCTCCGAGAGCTGGGTTCGCGGGACGCTGCAGAGAAAAAGCTCGAGTTCGCCTACCCGTGATGCCGAGTCTATGTACGCCCTACCGTTCATAAGATCGATGCCGCCGCCGATGCGACCCATTCTACGGCTCCTCCCCACGCGCGCCTCCCCCGTCGCCGCCGCCCTGCACCATGGCTTTGCCCGCGCCTTCTCCGCAAGCGGCGTCGTCCTCGAGAAGCCGCTCCCACCGCGTCGCGTAATCCTCGACGAAGAAATCGAAGAAAACTTCCTCAAGGGCAGTGGCCCCGGTGGTCAGAAGATCAACAAGACGTCGTCGGCCGTCCAGCTCAAGCACCTGCCCACGGGCATCGTAGTCAAGTGCCAGGAGACGAGGTCGCGGACCCAGAACCGCAAGCTCGCGAGAAGGCTGCTCAGTGAGCGGATCGAGGAGTTTGAGCTCGGTGACCAAAGCCGCACGGCTATGAAGGCTCGCGCGAAGAGCAAGAAGAAGGCCAGTGCTGATAAGAAGAAGCGGAGGAAGTACAGGGCACTGGAGGAGGGTAAGGAAGTCGAGGGGGGCGAGGATGGCGAGGATGGCGATCAGGATCAGGGCCTGAGTGAAGAGAGTCACACAAATGAGCAAACACAGCAGGAGAGCACTTCCAAGGGTAGCTGAGATGTATGTTGGATTTGTTCGGAGCGTGTCCATACAAAGCCTCAGCTGCTTCGGGCTGTCTGCAACAGGCGACGAAGGCCTCGGAATGGCCCACAGCAGGGCGTGAAGCTCAAGCAGGAGACAGATGGATCATTTGGCCTGAAGTGGTCATCGACATCATGTATACAAAGCAGCCTCTGCGTGAGAGCTGGAGGAAGGTGCAAAACCCTCAGACCAGCGGCTGTGGTGACCTCCAGCGACACCGTCTTGCTTGGAGACTGTGCTTATAACAATAGCTGGCTGTGGTCCAGATCATGTACCTACACCTACCTAGGTATCTATACCCAGCTGCCTAAGCTCGAAAAGCTTGCGCTACATGCAGAAACCGTATGAACATGCTCGTCACTGTGGCAGCAATTCAGCCCAAATCTCTCAAACTCAAGCTCTCTTCTTCAACGCGTCACACCAGGCGACGACATCAACGAAAAGTTAGGAATGCCAGCAAAAATTGCGCCGGTGAAGCCCCCGAAGGAGATTCAAACCAAGACCGCTCCGCGCTGTGCAATGCAGGCGATCCTGATTGACCGTCTGGATTCTTGATCCCAGAGGTCCCAACAAGGTAAGTATGAGGAGTGAGAAGGGGACGACCAGCGACGGGTTTATATAGAGGCCTGCCGCGGCCCGTGCGTCTAAGCGAGCCGGCTATACCTCGGGGACCGCTGAGCGAGCCAGCAGACCCGCTTTTCCTTTCCCAGCCACCTCCCAGGTTCACGTGCTTGCGTGCTCACTTCCAATTCAGGCTTCGGCGGGCTGATCCGTGGGAGAGAGGCCCCAACGACCCTCTACAAAGTGCGCTTCGTGTGTGTTTGGTGGGTGATGGGACGACTGATGCCTACAGAGTGTGCCCAGAGCGTTTAGCAGATAAGGCAGCATGTCTCTCGCACTGGGTATCTACCTACCCAGGCAGGCGTGCAGGTGCCTTGTACCTTCACCTCCTCGGCCATGCTCGCCTTGCGACAGCCATGCTTTCCAATGCCGTGTTTCCACTATTCAAAATGTCCACATCCCACCCCTCTGATCCAAGCCAATCCCAGGCCCGCTTCACATGCTTCGGAGACCTCTGCTGCGAGCTGCGCCTTATGATCTGGAAGGAGGCAGCCCTCGGATCCTGCCTGCCCATCACACACGCAAAGTTCAAGTTCGACGAATACCACGGCAAAGCCTCCGTCACCCTCACGCCCCCCGCCATCCTGCTCGTGAACCGGGAGGCGCGAAGGGAAGCCCTGAGCATGTTCTCGCGCTCCCGCAACAAGACGCTCGTCCTGGACGTGACGCGCTCGTGCTGGGACGACAAGTCCATCATGTTGCCGCTCCTGGATGCCGCCCTGAGAAACGCCTACCTGAGGCCCGAGCACGTGGTGGTAAAGATTCCGTCCGACCACTTCGTGAGATCCCACCGGGGCTGCATGTACGTCATGATTGTCCAGGACCTTGTACCCAGCCTTGAGTCCTTGTCGTTCCTTGTCAAGGATGGGTCGTGTTCGTTGTCCTGTGTGTGGGAAAAGACCAGTGAGATCATACGCCGTTGGCTCAAAATACACTTGAAGGGCTTCCTGCCGCCGCTGGAGATACGACTGTGGGTTAGAGGAGAGGAGGGGTGGTCCAAGTTCGTGCCGGACCCGAGGAATTGTGACCTGACGGTACCACTTCACCTGAGAACGATGCCTGGGAAAATAGTAGAGACACGACCAGCCGGCGTCACGGCGGACGGTATACTGGAACGGCTGTAGGAAGGTCGTTGGACGATATGGAGCATCGGATGGTGGAGCGGCTTGTGGAGGGGTTGGTTTTGGGATTTGAACTTCAGGGAAAAGACTGCTAACCGTGGTCCACCCGTGAAATCTCCTTCAACACACGAGGGCTGTGGTATGATTGCATCCGAGTAGACGAGGCTCTCTCGGCCGTTGTCTTATTCGCCAGGGGCAACTAGATTATGCCCTCCGCTGGACACGATACCTTCCCCAATGCGCCAGCACCTCCGCCCCATTCCGCTTATTTCAACCGTATACACGATGCACATAGTGCGGTCATTATAAAATACTCTGTTTAACATGGCAAGAAGGATGATGAGCACAGTGGGAGAGGGCAGATTGTACAAGGCACCTGAACCGGAGACATTCCAGAGGATGAGTTGCCGTAACGAGGAAATGGGGTGAGGCGCAATAGAGAAGTAGTAGAAGTAATTGATTGCAAGGGTAGAGAGTGGGGTTAATCGGAAAAAAAGGAATTCTGGGGGGGTATATAAAGACTGGGTAGAAGTTCTTCGTTCATGATTTATTTTTTCCCCTTTGGCGGATAGGAGAGATGTAAGGGGTCACGAGGCCTATGTGCTCCCCCTGTTTTAGTGTTGCAAATCCTTTCGATTAGAAGGGCCAGATCTTCAACCCGTCCTTAATGCCTCTCTTGCTGACTTCATCTACACATTTCTTTCGGTTTTAAAGTGCCGGGGGAATGATTGTGTGGCGCAGAGGGTGCGGATACCTGAATACGGCTTAGGACGTACCCCTTGCCTATCAAGAGCAGCCATCATTCATCATAGACCTCACATGGTATTTGAAAAGCATGGTGTGATGAGTTCAAAAGTTAAATTGAGTTATCCAAAAAGCAGTAACAACACGGCTGCCGCCCATGTGTGTATCAGAATCGCTGTATAAAGTGCCTCTCCAGTTTTAAAGAACAGATATACGCCGGTTTAGGTATAAGAACATTGAGAAATTGAAAACTAATTGACTAGGCGCCGATGGCCTGTGGGTTCCAGAAAACAGACTGTGGGTCAAACTTTTGCTTGAGCGGTAGGAGCTTGGAGTAGAGCTCCTCGCCGTAGTACAACTCGTGCGCAGTCGCAGCATCGTAGCTGGGGTCGACGTAGTTGAGGTAGGCGCCAAATTTGGTCTGGGGTTGGGCGTTGATGATGGCATCGTTCAGGCCTTGGATATAGTCGATCGAGCTGGCCTGCATGCCGTAGTTCTGGAAGACCCAAAGGGAGTCGCGCTCCGAGTAGGCAGCAAACTCAGTGTCCTTGGCGTTGATCTGGGAACCAGGTCCGCCGTATAGGTTGATGATGATGTAGTATCCGTCGGGTGGGCTGCCGGCGGTGACGTAGTCGTAAAAGGCACCAATGGCATCGGCAGTCAGACCGCCGTCGGTTTCGGGAACGGTGATGGATTTCGCAAAGAAATTATCGTGCTCGTCGTAGCCAGTTGTGGGAACAGTGATGGTATCCGCGCCTCCCATAAGTATCAAGTAAGCAGTCCAGTTGTACGACTGGACCGTGATGGAAGGGGGCTGGATGATACCGCGCAGGAACTCGGGCTGAACTGTCGATTCGAATTCCTCGACGCTGCCAAAGAAAGTGCCGCTCAGACTGTATGTAGTGCCATCCATGTAGGTACCCCAAGAGATGCGGCTGTCGATCACGCTCTCGTTCTTAGCAAAATCCTGAATGTGGAGGAAGGAGTTGGTAAATGTCTCCTTGTCTTGGTACATGGCCTCTCCGAATGGAAAGCTGAAGTAGGTGACGGATTCAGGCGCGGGGTGGGTCTGGAGGTAGAAAGTGGTGATGATGCCAAAGGACTCGGCGGCGCCGCGGATAGCCCAGTAGACCTCCGAGTTCTCGCTTGCAGAAGCGTGCACCAATGATCCGTCCGCAAGAACGACATCAGCAGCGACGATGTGATCCATGGCAAGACCCCAGTTACTGGAATGAGTTAGCAGCCACTCTTTCATGTAAAGCTTATCAGAGGAACTTTTTCCAAGTCCTCTTATGTCAGATGGACTTACCGAGAAGTGTGACCATATCCACCGTGAGTAAAGTGACCACCAATGCCAACACCGGGGCAGGTACCATGAGAAAGAGCGCGCTTGCCCTGGTCCCAGATGCCCTGGGCGAGGTTTCCAAGACGAACACCACCGCCAACAGTGGCGATGCCAGTGGCATCGTCAAGCTTGATGTCCTGGAAAGACTCGAGGAATATCACTTTATTAGGTCAACTTCTGCTCCTATCAAAAAAAGGCAAAATCTTACTCATAGAGCCATCCTGGCCACCGGAGCTGAACGAGGCATATGAGTGGCCGCCAGACTTGGCCTGGACTTTGACGTCGAATGAAGCCGCACATGACACGGCATCTTGAACGTGTTGATTGGTAGTAGGCACGACGATGACTGCAGGCTTGTATTGAAGGCGCAAATTGAAAGGTTCCGCCAGCTCGGCATAGTCGGGAGAGTCGGTCCACTTTACCGGGACGTCCTTGGAGCCCAAGCAATCGGACAGCGATTCGTAGGTGGCCCGTCTGAAGCGGTTTGCATTGACTAAACCAGCCGAGGCAAGGCCGGCGAGTAAGGAGGCTTCGAACCTCATACTGTGATGGAGAGATAGGGCTGAAAAACGGGCTGTTGTCGAGAAGTGGTGAATTGCGCCTAGGAAAGCAAAGGGATTGTGAGGTAGAGAGCGTGGCGATGGAAAATGAGTCTCCGCAGGCGGCCGAAGTTAAGATTATATAGTTGTGGGGCTATGCCTTCCCGTTCATCAGGCAGCCGGTGAGATATCCAGGTAAGACAAAGCCGCTACGTATGACAAGGCCGTTAACTCGAACCAGGCGTCTGGGGCTTGTAAAGTACAGCGGTGCAGATGTAATACTTCTGGTGGTGAGCTTCTTTCATTCGTTCTGGGCGTGAGACGGGAGAGGCGAAAGTGAGATTATGGTGTATTGGGTCCACAGGTTGGTTAGGCTTACTGTTGGAAGGAGCGAACGAACAAGGTAGGTACGCCCCGAGGTCGTGAATAAGACTACACGTGCCCACGCGGCGAAGAAGAAGCAGGCCTCAGGCTTGGGATCAGGTGCAATGCACAACGGAGGGGGGGGGGATGATGAGAACCAAAATGGGCGCCGGTCACTGGATGGAACTCTAACACGGCAGCGGCACGATATATACATGCGCAGTGAGATAACCACGTAGACTCGGGGAAAATCTTATAGCGCTGGCAAGATCGACGTCGACAGGCCGGCAATGGTACCTGCGTCAGAGCACCCCAGCGCCATCGTATCCACGCCGACTACCGTCGACTAAAAAACTCGACCCTCTGCGCCAAAGCGACGCCCGTGTCACACAATACGAACAGCAGCGTCATGCCTTGGCCATTGGCCACCAGGGCCATCTTTTTCCAGTTGCCCCGCGCAGCTATATCGAGCTGGCCGTCGCCAATCACACGTCTTAGTGTCGCACGTCACGCAAATGCGCCACAACACTCTTGGGCCACCACGGCCGATAATTTCCGGCGAGTGCAATTGGCCAGGCTGGACAGGTCAGAGGAAATGAGAACCACCCTGCGTAATGTGCTTCTGAGGCGTGCAGAGGAGGTGGAGGGGCATGTCCCCAAAGGGGAGACGGTGCCTCCTTTCTCCACACGCCGACTTCAGCCCTTCCGCATGCTCCGGCAAGCGAGCGACCCGGCGACCCAACACCTCGCACCTTGGCCCCCTTTAGCATGCCGCTGGGCATTCCGCCATTCCCACGTTCCGTCATCTGGCATGCCGGACGGACAAAATCTCTGGTACCGCACGGTAGGCGTCCTGCAGCTAGTCTCGATCGTGTCGTAGCCCCACGGGCCTAAAGGCCAACGCTATGACACGTTGCTATTTCCGGAACCCGACAAGGAGGAAAAAAACGAACAAGAGACCAAGGGATGCCTAGATGGCGCCCGTGGCAATCTCTTGATTCAACGCCTAGCTTCGGCTCGCGCCCCGCAACCGGTCAGCGCGGCGAAGTCAAGGGACCTGCGTGAGATTTGAGGCCTTATGGATCCCGTCTGACCCATGTGACCCGACCACAGCTCGCCCGGTGTCTGGGTACAGAGGATCCATCGATTTCGGATGCCTGCAGCTATGGGACTTGCCCTCCGCATCACCATTGGTAGTTTGCATGTCTCACTTGATCTTGCCAGTTGGGGAAACATTGCGGTGGAGAGCGAACTCCTGTGCCCCAATTTGAGTCTACATTGTGTCTGTTGAGGTCGAAATTATCTATACTATACATTAGAGAGAGATGCTTCTCTCCCGCTGCCCCGGCAAGATGCAATGGTTTTGTTTCGGTATTTCAGCCAGGGTATTGGGGTTCCATAATATCCATCCGACCTAGACGGTCGCAAGGTTGGTTCATAGCAGGTTCATAACATTAATGGCCGTTTCCATCAAGGCCGCACCGGCATCATACGCCGCTCACGGGTGCATGAATCCATCGCCGTGCAGCTTACACTGCGTCTTCAGGTCGAATGTCTTCTCAAATGCCTCGAATTGCTGCAGGGCCACAGCTTGGGGCGTGTGCGCTTGCCTCCGTTTTAGGTTGGTAGTGACTTCGTGAGCATCGCGCTTCATAGCGTAGCCGCTTACGCACTTGCTGTTGTCTCCCCATTGGGCATCCGCAGCGGCTTTCCAGATTGCGGTCGCATCCACAGTCATCTCTGGGGTATAGAACAGTCGGCAGTCGGCTTCCTCGTAGATGAACTGGGTGGCGATGCCGGACGTATCGTTGTAGAGAAGAGCGTCCCTCACGTTGACCCCAGGCGAACCAGATGCACGGTTGTACACCAAATCGTTGTAGTAGTCGGCCCTCAGGACTGAGCTGTTGAGCTTCTGCTTCAAATCTCCTTCCGCCTTCATTATGGCCATTTGAGCCATGTTTTGGATGAAGGCCCATTGGTAATTGTTCGATCCTTTGACACCACCAATGGCCTGAATGGGGTTCTTGTTAGCCCTGCCACCAAGTGCAATGGTCTTGACGCCTGTTTGCTTAGTCAAGAACTCGCTAAAAATTGTGCAAGTCGAAGCACAGTAACCATCGGTGAGCAGGACAATGTTCTCAGGCGAAAAGCGTGGCCCTCCAGTGACATTGGCGAGGGGTCCGTAACCAGTGATGTTGATTCCACCTGAGCTATATGGAATGTAAACATCAGACAGATTCCAGCGCGAAGTCGAAGTATAGAGATCTAGTCACTGGTCAATGACGGTCCTCTTAGTTGATGACAGTTTCATGTTGTACATACCTCCATTGGCCTCGATAGGTCCGAACTTTTCGCTCCACGATCCGAAAGGCTTGCCGTCTACAGTCATATCGGTCCTGTAGTCGAAATAAGAAGCCTGGAAAGATGCGAGGGTTTGGTTGCTGGGGTTAAAGGCACGAGGAGAATTCGGAGCATAGGCACTGTATGCCTGGCCAATGAGGTCGCCAGCTTGGGTAGCTCGGAACCGGTTGGCACCGTAGGGGTCGACCGATGGGAATAGTTGCTTAAACAGGTCATAACCCTGGAGAATAGTGCCACCACCATTGGCCTGAACATCAATGACTAACTTGGTTTTGCCATCAGCCAATGACTTGGAAAGGAATTGCTGAGTTGTGCGTTGGAAAGGCACTTCGGCGTATGCCTCTCCGACGAAGTTGGGCACCTGGAGTACAGCCACGTCCTCGTAGCCCTCAGCATCAATATAAAATCCATTGATGAGATTTCCCGGGCCAGGGACGACAGGCTGGGGGTATCCAGGCGCAGCAAGGGCTGTGGTTGAGACATCTTCCTCCGCCGAGGCAGCTGCAGTGCCCTGGCCATAGTAGAACCACTGGTCGCCCAATTCCTCGCCGGAGTTGACGTTGCGGAAGCTGACCAAAACGCGAGCAGAGTTTTGCATGGTAAAGTGACTGCCGTTGGCAAACGTGAGCGTGGTCGTGGGTCCCGGGTAGACCCATCGTCCGCGACCACCGCCGGTGAACATTCCAGTGCCACTTCCGGAAGTACCGAGACTGACCTGGGCAAGTTCGTAGAAGACGTTGTTGTACAAGGCATCGCGGTCTTGCAAGGAGCCGAACTGGCTCAGGTCCTCCAGGAACATGGCGGCATCTTGACCATCAATCTCGACGATTGGGGAAGGCTCGTACGAGATATTCTTGAACTGCATTCCCAGGACATCGTGAAAGGCAAACACGGCAGGCAGTTTCTCGCCGTCTTCGGAAACCGATACCAAGGGGATAGGGCGACTCCAGGTGAAGATGTTGCCGATGGAGTCGGGAATGTAGCTGAAGTGGCCGTCATGAGCAGATTGGATCAATGTGTACAAGGCCCAGCCGAAGTCGTACTCGGACTCGAACCTGCCCTCATCGATGCCTTGGGCGAGACGGTCGAGTCCACCGATGATGTCGACGGGATCCTGCACCTTCTCAACGTAGTCATCCGGAGGATTCTTGAGAGCCGTCAAGGTGCTCTGCCAGTTGATGTAGGGAGGCATGGCCTTGAGGAGGCGCTTGGCTGAGCTGGCATTGAAGGGAACGGACTTGAGGCAGTTGTAGGCGATTTCGGCAGGAACGAGTGGATAGCCACTAGCTTGGCCACGTCCTGGGTCATTGTAGACAGCTTGCGAGACCTGGGCACAGGGTGCAGCAGAGCTGTTGCCATTCTCCTGTCGGCCATGGAGAGGAGTGGCCTGGTGGAGAGGACGCGGAGCCGCTGGAGCAACGGGAGTGGCGCTGACAGCTGCAAACAAGCCCGTTAGGGCAAACAAAGCCGTCGACTTCATGGCGGCTGGCGGTGACTTGCTCGACTTTTTTACAGAACGAGAGGACGACTTGGACGAGAAAAGAGGGCCGGTGAAGGTCACTTGAGGCGTGGAAGCGAATGAAACCCACCGTGCCGCGGACGGAATGAGAGAGGGTGGGGGGTTGGCGTTTGCGGCGAGAGGAAATTCCAAGGGCTGCAATTTCAATGAAGAAGCTGCGACCTCGGGGGGTGAAGTGAGTCACGTGCACGTGCACGCTAGCGTCGTCGACCCTGGCACCAAATGGGGAGACGCGATGCGTGTTTGTTGGTGGGAAAAGGCGTCTGGGTGAGAGAGGAGGGTGCGTAGTGGCAGTACACAGGCGCCCGTCAAGGCGTGAAAGCCGCCGGCTTATGTATCCAACGGTCGCTAGCAGTAGGGGGTTGGGGGTACATAGTACATGTAGATGATAGGCATCTGGTGACGCAAAGGGACCACATGGCTACGAGTACTAGCAGAGAAAAGCTCTCAACGCACGGCACCGCCCCAGCGGCCCGCGTTGTTTTCGGAAACAGAGCTGCCTAGGTGCGCGCTAGAGTCTACAGGCAGAGTCGGCCTAGGTGCGCCTGCTTGGGGAACCTGGAGAGACGCCAATCAGGGCGGAACCAGATGGACTAAGGTGAGTCCATGTCGCCTTGGTATACCCGGCCCCGGGCCATAGGGCCCTGGCTACTGGCTATTTCGATGAACACCAAAGAGCCGCATTAGCCAGGCCGTGTGACGCCCGCCTGGTCCTCCAGCCTGAGTGCATGCCCGTATGGTCTGGAGCGAGGCCCGCAGACTTTCAGACATGCACGATTGCGACGCCCTGCGCCGGCGCGAGGTTGGAGGCATGTCCTCTGCGGTTGAGCGCGTCGTCGCCGGGCGAGGGCCCCGTCTCGTGGATTGCTGTCAGTCGTTTGTTCGGCACCGACGTCGAAGGCTGCGGTGGGTCCTGATGGCTGGCGAGAGCCAAAGGCTGGTGTCTTGGCGGCGTTTCATCCCCCCCGTGGACCTCGTCCTGCAGATCTTCCCAGCCAACTGCTCCACCCTCCGCCACACTGATATGCATGCCAGCACACCAGCACACACCACTGCTCAACATCGTACCGTCTGCTGCAACGAAGCACAGCATTTGGCCCTCCCCCATCAGCTGTCCAGTTGCCCGAGACGAACAGCCTGCTCTCCACATGTGCTTGCTCCCCTGTTTTCTCTGGGGTCCACGCTGTCCTTAGCCGCAATCTCCAACCCCCGATTTTTAGATTGCGATGTTCTTTTTCCATGGGGCCGGCATCCAGATTGATCGGCGACCTTGCATATCTTCTCAATTTTGGCTCCAGGCTTAAGCCATGCTTACCGCCTCAGTCGCCTCACCACGCTTCTCTCCGCCTGTGCTGACGTCCCTTTTTTTTTTTCCTGCCAGCCAGAGCGACCGTCTCAACGCACGAGAGCATCGTAAGATGTGCGTACGGCAGCCATGCCGCCATCTCCTTGCTTCGAGACGCACCTCCAGACCCGATCAGCGTTTGCTTTTGGCCGATTGTCCACCTGGTTGTGAGCATACTGTATAGTCACCGCCGGTGCGGTTTTGTACCATATTTCCTCGCGACTTCCAACTCCTTTGCGCACGCGGTTGTCACACGTTCAATTCATGTCTCAGTCCCTTCGTTCTGCTGGCCATGCTACTAGTCCCCCAGCCTTCGGGGCCCCACCCGCCCAAACCTAAGGCCTCTAGCACTCTCATCTTCGCACAGCCATCATCGGGCGCCTGACGTCGTGCCCAAAGTCAATGCTATTATGAGGGCGTGATCACACCGGATCCACCGCCTGGGGTAGAAGCCACCTTTTCCTCCGATTCTCCGTCCCAGGCAACGCTCCAGAGATTGTCAACAGCTTTGACCTTGCATGTCGACGAACGTTGTCCATGCTCCCCACATTGACTAGATCCTGTTGGAATGTGCTAGCGTCGAGCCATTGAATCCTCTGTTGGTGCTTGAGTATGCTTGACTCGACATACAGCGCTAAGCGTCTTGGCCCTCCCAACCTCTTATCACAACAAAACATCGAATGATGCCACTGGAAACTAGCACGACGCATCAGCTAGACTCACTCTCGAACACCCGTGACCAATATTTCGCTCTTCATCATACTCAATTGAGTATGGACCTCAATGGCACCGTCTAGTACCTGTTGCACGAAACATGTCCCCAGCAATAGATGGGGTACTCGCAGCCGATCTCAAGAGCATGTACGCATCTTACCGCCCATTCCCGAACTACCAGCGTTCGGCCTTGCAATTCCCATTTTATCCTCGAGAGCACAGCGGTTGGCCTGAGAAGCAGGTACCCGCCAGCCGAACAGGATACTGCGTAATCACTTCGTGTCATCGTCCGAAAGAATCGTGGACGAAGCATTAATATCGCGGCTAAAAACCGGCTTTACCCTCCACCTACGCGGCACATTGATGAATAGATGAAGTAAGGACGGCGGCGCGCTGTGGATCGTCTACCTAGCTACGTATGCTCCTATCCACGCCCGCGTGGTGGCCGCACAATCATCGCCAACGCTACACCTTTCCTCCTGCCAGGGACTTGGCGGATGGAACGTTGCACCTGGATCCAGTGAGTTTCCGAACTGTGCATGGTGGGTAGCAAGCGCTTGCTGCGTGCGATGCCGAGCTTGTGCTCCGCGAGCCATCGAGTGAGGGACGTCGTTCAGCTGGGCCACGAATAGGACCAAGAACGGCAATTCCTGCTTGGAGCCGGACCATTCGCAAGGCCGCGGGGAGCCCACAAGGCGCCTTTGATGCCGAACGTAACGTGACTATCCGTTTCGCTGGGCTCGTATATTTTTTTTTCCCAAACGGGTACCATGGAACTCGCCAATGTTCTGTGGCCTTCTTCCCCTCAAACTGCCCGCCCAAATCATCGACTGTGCCATCATTTCAATGTTGATAGTGTTTCTGGACTGGTGGTGCCATTTCTGTGTTTTGACGACGATAAACATGTATTCAAACACAACCAATTTTTCAGCCTGTCTAGAGCACTAACTACAGCATCGAGCGTCACTTGTACATTGAACACACAACCTTGTTCCTCTTGTACTCTCCTCTCGGAGGAGGAAGCACTCCACAAATAGAATGCGCGATTAAAGAATCTGCAAAAGTACAATTGACACAACACGTACGCACACGTCGCAGTCCTTCAAGAATCAATATTAAGTACGTTTGTACTCGGAAACATCAACATAGGAAATAGCTCAACACCAAACGCCCGCCGCCCGCAAGCAATTTTGTATACAATCAACGAGCCGGAACTTGTAACAAGCATCGGCATAGCGGAGCCGTGACCGTACACCCATTGTACAACACGCCTCTGTACCCTCAACGATCCTTCTATTTCAGCGGCGAGGTGCCACATTCTACCTGCTCCCTCTAACCCCGTGATAGCTAGTCTATGCGCGCATCAGCTCAATGTGTTCCTGGACAAGGGCCGTCACGTTGGCGGACGGGTTATTGTGGTTCTCGTGGTCGCTGGAGAGGGCTCGGTACTACGCGGATGTCAGCTATCATTATCACGGGAGGCAGAAGGAGAGGGGAACAGCGTACCTTGAACGCAAAGTTGAGGCACAAGGCAATGATGAGCCCGGCACAGACAACTAGGGGACCGAACGTATTGTCAAAGTCCTTGGGGCTGCGCTCCTTGATCAATCGGTTGCGGTACATGTACATGGCGTAGCCCCAGATGAGAGTGAAGGCTGCGACGATGGTGTAGACGACGGCGAGGGTTCGCGCAACGCCATTGGCCTCGCCGGCGGCATTGTAGAGACCGAGGGAGAGAGAGGCGAGCAACACGCTGACGTGCTGCCACTTGATAAAGGTACGTTGGTTGGCAAGCCAGACCTTTGCTTCGACGCGGACGGGGCCCTGGTCCTTGATCCAGACACCGGGATCGCGAATACCCGGAGGGAGCTTAACCTTACGCTCGCCCTTATGCTTGTTGGCATACCTAGAGGTAGAGAAGGGGAAGAGAGACTTGAGGCCTGTGGACCTGGAGAACGGCCCTTCGGCCATCGTTCCTGTCGCACCCTCCTCGTCCGAGTCAACATCCTCGCCAGTCTTCCCGTTCTCTATAGACCCCACCACAGGCGCAGACCGGCCTGGTATGCTACTCATGGGAGCGGACTTGGGAGCAGACTTGGAGGCCACTGGAGATCCGACGGGCGATTTGTACGAAGGGCGGTAGCTGGGGCTCGCTCGCGCACCGAACAGACTGCCTACTGCAAAGTCATCTTCAGCGGCCTTCATCTTGCGTTCCTGCTCCTCCTCAAACGCCTTTCCTGGCTCTTTCCTGATATCTGTGTCCACTTCGCTCAACCAGAAGGGGAATGTGTTCACATGGTCCCCGAAAAGCTGAGCGACACCCTGGACGAACTTGGAGAAGCGAGGGGCCTCCTTCACAAGATGAGAATTCATCAGGTCATCGATCCACTCGTACTGCTTAAGTCCCTTCGTCTTGATCTCGAGCAACGCATAAGGGAATCGTTGGATCTCGCCCTTTCGAATCGTATCAAATGGATATTCTAGCTGCGCGCCATCAATATCCTTGCGGTGCCAGTCCTCGGGGTCGCGGCATGGCCTGTCCTGATCGAGTACGTCTTCGCGGATCAATGCGAGATCCGTGTCGAGCGATATGCGGACGCGGTTGTCTCCAGGGATTTGGAAAGCTGTGCGGGTGTAGTTGGCACGGAGCATAGGCTGAAGGTTGTTTTCCTTGATGAAATTCTGGATATCATCAACCGCCTTCTTGAAGCTCTCGATCTCTTGTTCGGTACTAGAGCGGTTCTCCAGCTTCTGGATGCTCTTCTCCATGTGGTATTTGCCCTCGATGAATTGTTCGACATATTTCTCTTTGATGGGGAAGCGCTGTTCCTCACTAGCGTTGCCATCCTTTATGACCTTCTTCTCTAACACAATTTCGGGCTTCTCTGCCAACTGTCCGTACCATCGAAGTCGAAGTGAGGCCGCATTCGGAAGATGGTTAACCTTGTCCGAGTACAGGGAGAATTTGGGGTTGTCGAAATAGATCGAGGTAATGGTAGGGTCGCGCTGGAAGCCCTCGGCGACCTTGGATGTTTGCGGGTTGTAAACAAGTACGGGGAGACGACGGAGAATGACTGTCTTGATCTCGAGGAGGTTGTCCATATGGACCCAGACTATGCTCGGTTAGCCGATATCGCGAGACAGATTTGATCATCCTACATTTGTGCGAAGTGAAGCTCTCGCCCCCAGTCGAGCTCTCGGCAAAGGACAATGCCTCCTTGGGCTTGCCCTCCAAGCTCTGACGGACGAACGAGTACATGGCAGAGAGGCGGTACAGGAGCGGTGACTGGTCCTCAGCACCGATGGGGTGTTCGTTCAATCGCGAATTGAGGAAAGGTCGCAGCGGGTAGGTGCCAGATCGTCGGTCATGCTTCTTGGCTGCCTTGAAGAAGGCCGTGTAGTTGATGCGACTGTACTTTTCAAGCTCATTGACCTCCTTCGTGATGTGGTCGAGCTCCGACAAGACCTCCTTGAGGAGCCTCTCTCTCTCCTCTGGTTTGACATCCTGCTTCTTCGGAGCGCTGTCCTTGGAAGCTGATGTCTCGCCCTCATTATCCTTATCATCCTGGATTCCCACGGCCAATGGCTCGAGCTTCTTTTCGCATGCGGTGGTTCGATCGCGCAGCTTCTGGACAATCTCCTTTTGAAACTCATGGACCCTGTGCAATTGGACGTGTGTCAGCTCGTCGACGAAGTTGCTCTCATCCTCAGCGGTCCAGACGTCATTCTCGTCTTCGTGCTTCTCGCGCAGCAGCTTCTTAAGCTTGTTGTAGTCAACATAGTGGTCCTTCCATGGCGGGTAGATGCTTTGGCGAAGGGTGCGACCGAAATGCATGGCTGGGCGTGCAGACTTGGCGTAATGATCGGGGATTTGCGGTGCAGGTATGACAGCAACTGTAGCAATAAAGAAGCATATAAACCAAGTGGATGCCCGCAGCCTGTCCTGCTGTGGTGAAGAGATTCTCGAGTGGTGGGGAGTTGCAACAGCCACTCAAGCCCGCACGTGCAACACTTTCCCGCTATCGTCATAGCAGCGCACGGATGTTGCCGACCAAACCTCGGACAAAAACAAATGCCACTCAACAACATCACGCTCCCAGACCAGGGAAGGACCTGGCGATTCAATTAGCGCAACTGTTTCGCTTTGCCGCTGAGTGTAGGAGCCCTGGACATATGCACATTCGGACCCGTATGTTTCGTACAATACTGCGCATCGCAGATGCCTACCTAGGTACCTAGGTAATTGGGAGACTTGCACAATGTAAGGTCACAAGACTTGTGATATCCTTGATCGGAATGCTATCGATCACAATGTAATTCATTTCTGATTGAGAGCTCTTGTCATTGCTTTGAACTGAACGGATGTTGTAGTGGCTCAAATGGGATTGTGCAACCATGGGATTGTTCAAAAGGTTACTTATATTTATTATGGAAGGAAAGTTCCAGATGTATCCAACATGGCGATTTCAGTCGATGAAAAGATTAGTCTCTACCTGCAGAAGGTGGCGGAAGATCGAAGTGAGTGGTCGGACTGTGAACGTAAGATGCACTGGATTGAAGAGCAGCGGACATCCGCTAAGAAGCTGGCTTCTGAAAAACCAAACCCTTGGAGAACAGTTATCCAAGAGAGCGGGCGACTTAAACTAGGAACAATACTAGACGGCGGATACGTCATTTCCAAAGCCCTTGCAGAAGCTGGAGGTTCCTTCAACGTGGGGATTTCTCTAGTGGAGAAAGATGGCAAGAACTATCTTTGCAAATCCGTCCCGGAAGGATATTCGGACAGAGAAGTCCGATTGTTGAAAAGAGTCTCGCATCCTAACACGACAAAGATAGTCCATCACAGTAAAGCAGAGCCAGGCTGGAAATGTGAACACTTCGAGCAGGCTTGTTACGAAGTCGACTGTCCAGGCGATGAAGTTGACAGGATCATGATGGAGTATTGCAACCAGGGCACTCTACTAGATATGATTGCGCGATATTCATCATGCAATGAACATATTCCAGAGGCATTAATCCTTCACGTGTTTGAGTCGTTGGCCAAAGCACTCCACTGCTGCCATACAGGGGAAGGCGGTAATTCCATCCCAAACAATGGCGAAGTATGGGATGCGGTCATGCATAGGGATGTCATTCCATCAAACGTATTTCTTACAGTATCAGATCAATCTGAGCCCTATCCTCGTATTGTCTTGGGTGATTTTGGCTGCGCCATGGAGCAGTCCCGATATAACGAGTTGCAGTCAGGTAATATGGGACCCCTTGCTCTAGATAACGCATTCTTGACTCCCGAGAGGCCTTTGATTCACGACATACGCAGTGATGTGTATCAATTAGGACTGATCGTCTGGTGTTTGGCCTATCGCACTGTGATTCCCGGGTATTCTACGTTCCTGGCTGTGCACACAGATGAATTCGAGCTAGGTCTGTGGCCTTATTCTTCGAGACTGGCGGATCTCATGGCCTTGTGCTTGTCTTGGAACCCTGATAATCGACCTTCTTCTGGTGAGCTGACCATCAAGGTCCAACAGATACAGAAGGAGATCGTTGTTCCCGCCCCTTAGATCCTTTATAACTACAATTCAATGAACTCTTAAACTAGAGGTATAGTATACTCTATTCTTTTCCATGCACTATTTTTTCACCTGGATTCAATTGTTAGATGCTACCTATTTTTAAAAGAATCTAAGGAGTTCTGAAATTACAAATCACAGTATGGATCTACTGGCAGGAATAAGCTAGTTCGAGACTTGGTTAGAAATTGCCAAAGGTGTTGGGGTAGAGTACCAAAGGTTTAGAAGGTGCCAACGCGCAGATGTTGGGACATCTGAAGAGCCACATCTCGAACCAGTTGCTATGAAAGTGATAGGTTTTACTTAAAAAATCTACAAGTATTGCTTACCTAGGCTGACTTTGGACTCCAATTGGAACATGCCTAAGTTAGTTTTTCATAAAATGATTACAATCGCATATCTGTAATGTGCCAATATTACCGAGTGTTCAAGACTAAGTATGGATTAATGCCCCGAAACTTGGGAATGTTATCAGTCACTTGCACTAGTCGTGGCAAGTATTCTCTTATTCAAATCATCATCGCACAGGGGTGATCCCCAGGTATTTACGCAACAACCGAGACAATCATCCACATTTCATAGGTATCTACCGCATTGAAACAAATCATACATCTCATCACCTCATTCGTCATCCCTCCTCTTCGCAACAATCGTACAAGGTTCCTTCAAATGCCAAGACCGAAGTTTGGGCTCTCCCAAAACATCGCCTTGGTGCAGAGTCCCGGTATTACTCCTGCTCCTCGTGCCCTTTTCTTTCTGCGCCTCCTCGCCTCCAGGTTTCAGTAGTTCGGCTTCATCTACTGTTGCCCCTACCTCGAACACTCCACTCGTGAGTGCGACGATCCCTAACTCAGTTTCCACGCTCTGGCCCGGTTCGATTATAGGTAGCTTGCGCTGCAAGACTCCAGTCCACGAAAAGCGCTTATCCAGATCTAATGCTATATTGTGCGGGAGCCCGGCAAGATGCGGCTGTAGCCTCAGCAACGGTGAGATTGGATTCGGGCTTCTGTTGTAAACCCTTGTCTTAAGGGTGAGGAAGTCGTCCACTGGAATGCCAAACCTCGAGCGTCCAAGTTGGTGAACCTTGCCAACGCTTCCAGAATCCGAAACAACATTGGTCTCAATCATGATGTCGTCCAGTTTGACTGCCTCTACCATACGAGGAGAGAACCGAATACCGCGGAGCTCGATGTCACCCTGACGGCCATTTGTTTCTCGCCAAGTTCCACGTACAAGCTTCAGTAATTCCTGGCGGTACCAGAATGCTTCCCGGCTGGCACGCTCAACCTCGGGGGAGATCTTGCTGTCAGTGACGATGAATTGGCGCTGATTTGCTGGGTTTAGCAAGGGCACCGGGGCAAATGGATCCTGCAGGTATATTTTCGGTAAAATTATCACAACGCGGTTGATATGACCTGGTTGAATAATTTCCTCCACAGTGTATGATTTACTCCAGGTGTCTTCGGATGCATCCTCTGCACCAAGTAGCGGCCGAACTTCCAAGTTGATGGAGAGGGGATTTGGCCACGAGTTCCTTAGGTCCAGAAGTAACAAGCAGTACTCATCGCCATACCCATGAAGCCTTGTATGACGCATGAACCTCTGGAATTGTGTATCGTGTTTGTCAATCAAAATCGAGGACGGGACAATGGATGCAGCTTGAGACGTGATAGAAGAAGATCTAGAATGATTTTGACGGTTTGACCAAGCGAAATCTCCTGACAAGGGAACAATATCTGGACGCTGCAGTTGAACGCTGGCGTTTACCGTAATAGATATCGGGACGGATACTTGTCGAGTGAAGAAGCGGTCGTCTATCTCAGAGCGTCGTTTCCCCAGGTTAGCATAATCGATCTGAACAACAGCATCCGTCAAACGAGTACGGCCAACCACTTCGATTTCGAAAATGGCCGATTCGGCAGGCTTAATTGTATGCACCTCATCGTCGCCATCTTTGCACCATCGCAGAGATGGGAATTTTGCAAGCTGAGTCTCAAGATCGTGCAGTTCAGCCACTGGGAGATCTTTGTTCAAAGTTGCAGCCTGAATAGCTGCCGATGCCGAATCCTGGAAAGAGATGTGGACAAAGTCAACGGCCGTCGTTTGAGACGTATTCTTCACTGTAATGGTAAAACGTTTTCTTTCACCCTCGAGTACCATGACTGCTCCCTGTGGCAGGGAAACGTCAGTCACGATGACCACAGGCTGCTCCGGGATTACGGTGTATGTCAATATCTCAGGTTTTGGAGCACTTGGCCCAGTATCGATCAGCCTAGCATCGATAGAAGAAGCCACCGCGGAAGATGGCCTCGAAGTTGGTGCACCGATAGCTGCCTTCAGGCCCATGGTTTTCATTTTTCGTTCTCGTTCCGGCCTCCATGGTTCTGGGAAGATTGGGAATAAACGCTCACGACAACCGATCACTTTGATATAACATCCGACGATGTCCAGCGTACCTGTTGAACGTGCTATACCCGAAATCTGGAATTTTTGTGTCCGGTAGGGTCCGAGAATAAAGAGTTTTTCGTGGCCAGTAAACTCGACGCCCTCTGCAGCAATCCTCAGTGATTCCACCTGCAATTCAAAATCGTATGGGTTCTGCAGTGCTATGATGAAGTGATATTTTTCATCAGCTACAAGAATCGTATCGGCAGTACTTGGTTGAGGCGTTTTGTTCCATGGGTTATGGATGAATGGTCCTTGATCTGTCGTAGCCGCCGATTTGAGCTCTGCTGGCCGATGATGGGTTAACCGCAACGGGAAGTCTTCTTCCATGATGAAAAGACCTCTAACTAGGAAGTCGTCCCAATATTCAGTCTCCACTTGTTGAAGACCGAGCTTGCTGGCCGCAGTAACGGTACGTGATATATTGGAAAAGAGCCGTACTTGTTCATCACGTGGCAGCGCCACGAAAACATCAGTGCTGTTTGGCTTTGGTGCTGTGCCTGGGCCAGCAATTCTTAGCAATAGAGCAGTGAAATGCAATACACCATTGAAATCCGGCAAAGCTTCACAGAAGTTGAGGCACATCCGTAGGACGTCCAACTTCAAGCTCAGGCTACCGAATGCTCTCAACGATGAGACATTAAGTATATCCTGGACAGCAGCTTTGCATCTTTGACTTTCTGTATCAGGCAGCGGGGATGATAATGGCGTCGCCCCCTTTGAGTTAGGGATTCCGTATATGCGGCCAAGCAAGCCCAGAAATTCATCTATTCCGTTCTCAAGCTCGCCCTCTCCAAGATTCAGTGCGCCCGCGCCAGACGAATTTCCGCTAGCCATGTTCAATGCAGCAAGGCCAGCGGCGGGGTGAACACCCATCTCAGCAGCGCCAACCTTTCGTGCTTGGACCAAGCCAGGGATGATGGAAGTGATGAACTCTTTCATAATTACCGCCTTCTTCCTTTGCAAACCAAGCGACGATAGAACCGAAGCCATACCTGCAAGCACTACGACGCGATCTGTGGGATTGATGCCCGACGCCTCGGAAGGCCCTGGCAGCGCCCTGAAGAGCATAGAGGCAATATCATTTCTCGTAGGGTTCACACTCAGTCGAGGGACAGAGAGCCTGGGCTTTTGTCGATACGGAGTATTCTCAACTAGTTGTTGCAGTGCATCTGCATCCAAGAAACCGCCAGAGAGATTCATGGCAGATAACAGTTTAGAAAAGCGTATGACGCATTCGGAGAAGGCCAAAGGAGGGAGTGACTCGCCAGCGAAGTTGGCGGCTCTGTTGTAAATATTGAGGATCATATTGACAAGGTCCGGCATAAGAGAAGTGAGACTCTCGAGAGCCAGTTCATGGTTCGTAGGTTTCGCGGATGTCGAGCTTGTCACATCAGCTACGCTGCTTGATGGCGTGTGTTGTGGAGATTTCGTGCCCGACTTGTCTGTTACAGGGTAACACATTTGGGGTATCTACACAAAGGTTAGCGCAACATCAAAGACTAGGTCTCCTGCATGCTCACTTGAAAGTCCATGCCGCTCCATGCGAAAAGGAGCAGACAGACCATGATATTCTCAAGGGCTTTGGCATGCCACAGATGATCGCTGAAAGCACGAGCTCGTGAGCCGCCGTCCACAAGTTCCTTCATAGCCTCGTTCCATTGACCTGCACATAGATAGAGGGTGCCAATGACTATGCTTACTCGTCCACGACCCTTGTTCCTCGCACGCTCGCTGACCCCTCCGGAACCAAAGCCATGGATTGATACACGGTCAGCGCTAGGGTCCCTCAGGACCGAAGTTGATTTTGACGAGTTGCTGCTCGTCCGCTGTAAAGAGTTGGAATTGTTGACTCCAGGCATATCGTCAAAAGTCGTTGGAGGAGTCCGCGTCCCTGAAGTCGGAGATGTAGCCCTAGAATCATCGCCTCCTATTGAACTACCTGACGCCGAAGGCAAAACAGGCATCGACATACGTTGGATGTCCTTTTGGGAGGAAGAGATTGGGGATCCAGGTCTGCTAGTAATGGGCGTCTGTGAGTTTCGGCGCGCAAATTGGCCACCTAGGTCGGCATTAGCCCATCCAGGAATGCTCTCTGCTGTGCCAGCCTGCGAGGCAGGAGAAGGAACGGTGGGTAGAGCCTGTATAGATTTGGCAAGCGTAGTCATCTCGGCTAGTAAAGTTGAAGTTAGATCACACATGAAGGTCTTCATGGTAGTCGTTTTGAGTTGGGCCGTCGGCGGAACTAGGATCGTCTCGGGGGGTAAACGGGAATGGCGTTCTTGGGCGATGGAACCGAACATCATCAGACTGTGGAGATATGCCTTGGGGAATTGCTCGCGCAAATCCTCGACAGCCGAATAGATGTCATTGGCATCTTCATCTTCCGTCTGGGAATTTGCAGCTACACCATTCGGAGAATCAGGGTCGACACGTGACTGATCTAGCCAAGGATACTCGGTCGCATCGCCGATGCCAATGACTAGAAGTGGCTCCCTGAATTGCTCAAAAGGAGACAGAGGCAAGTGGGAGGGTGGCGGCAAGGATGTCGACAGATCGTATAGTAAAGTTCCGCTCGGAAAAGCCAATGGTGAGAACATATCTGTGAGCGCCAAGATCAGTATACGGTTCTATTCAATAGATTTGTAGTGGGCCCGTACTCCTGTCTGGTCGGGGGTCAGGGCTGATGTCCCCAAGACGCACCATGCATTGAGGCTGCAAGAGGTCGACAAAGGCCAGAAAGCGCGAGCGCTTGATACGGCCTACGGGTAGGAGAAGAGCCCGAATGCGCGCAGGCGCAATCGGGGATAAAGGGTCGACTGCCATGGCCACATCTGGGATGGACGCACCAGGCCGGCTGCGATGATGGCGAGGTTTACTGCACGCAAAGAGCAGCGAAGACGGCCGAGCGCATGATATGCGATGTGTCGAACAGTGAGCAGTGAATGGTTCTCACGGGGCTGTGGATTTGGGTGACATGGCGGTCGGGGTTCGTTGTGGCTTGGCGCGCTAGGCCTGTCTGTGCGCAAGCCCCAAACGCCGCGCCCCCCTAGACCCGATCCCGATCCGACTCAACAGCGCGGCTGCATGGGCCTGTCCCAAGGTTGTTACCGGACCCTAAAACACCTCCGTCCAACAACGCCTTCCTGTCCTTCTTCGTCTTTTTTGTTGCATAGCGTGGGCATAGATGGGCAGCACCAGCACATAGATTCCTTCACCTTCTGCTTGATTCCCTTCTCATACCGTTTCGCCACTAGGCAGCGAGTGTCGACGTCAGCCTCTGTTTTGGCCACCTGGGACACGCCCGTGACACATGCGGCACTGAGACAGGCTCTCGTTCCTCTTAAATATCCACCTCCACTATCGCTTAAACGCTTGAGGACGCACCTACGACCATGGCCTCCGTGGACTTTGCGCGTCTGCGCAACCAGACCATGGCCGACGGCCTTGATAGTGAGGTCACTGTCAACACGCGAGCTCTGATAGACAAGGTCTTGGCACGATATTCCAGTGAACATACGACGTTGAGAGAACTCATTCAGAATGCATCGGATGCCGGAGCGGATACTGTAGTCATCAAATTCGAGACAGACCCTTCTTTGGAGATACCCGCCCCACTCGGCTCCGACAAAGCTGTGCTCTTGAAGCACATCATTCAGAACCATACACTCAAGAGACTAATCGTCACAAACAATGGCCAGCCTTTTACATCAGCAGACTGGTCTCGTCTGAAATCTATTGCCGATGGAAACCCCGATGAGACCAAGATTGGAGCATTTGGAGTAGGCTTCTACAGTGTTTTTGCCGACTGTGATGAGCCGTTTGTGGTTTCGGGAGACAAGACGATGGCGTTTTACTGGAAAGGCAATACTCTATCTACAAAAGTCGCAACTGTGCCAGAGGAACACCGTTCATCAAGCACGACATTCTCCCTCGATTACCGACAGGCCAACCCAGCATCGCCTTCATACAACCCTTCCAAGATTCCTAACCTGCCTACTCTCTCGCAGTTTCTGGCCACTAGTCTGACTTTTGTTGGACTGGGTTCCATCGAACTGCACATAGATGATTTTAAAGTCGCTACACTGAGCAAGAAGATCTCGCCTCCAATGGAAATAAACGTACCGAAAGGATTGAAGACCGAAACCGAGGGCGGACTTATGCGAGTGGCCCAAGTCACCCGCCAACACTCCCAGATCGATGCCGAGTGGAGCAATGTCATCGCAACAGCACAAGTTCCACCCAAGCGTGCTGCACAATTGGTCCAGGCTGAAGTGCGAAACGCGGGCACAACCTTGAAGAGCTTCTTCTCCAAATTTTCTGCCTCAGCGCAAGCCCCTGCCAAAGTTACCAAACCCGCTCCTGCGCCAGATAAGACCTTTTCAAGTGGCGACGACATTTCTGGAGAGTCAAAGGGCGTCATCTTCTTGCAAGTTTGCACAGTCGAAGTGGAAACCCGGGTATCACGGAGTTTCTCTGCTGAGATTGAGCGTGCCACCAAGAAACCGCCCCCTCGGAAAACCAGGATAGCTCTTCTCACTTCCCCATATCATGATCCGTCTGCATCTCTGTCGCAGGGGTCTGGAACCACTGCCGAGCTGGCTTCGAAGATTTTTGCCGAGGTTCTTCCTACAAAGACTGGACGAATCTTCATTGGGTTTCCAACAGCGCAAACTACTGGATTTCTCGCTCATATCTCTGCTCCTTCGTTGATTCCTACGGTGGAACGAGAAAACGTAGATATGAACGCTCGGTATATATCAAACTGGAATATTGAGCTACTTCGTATCGCAGGTTTGGCGTGTCGCATATCCTACGCCTCAGAAATGGCTGACATTCAAGCCCGAGTAGGCAAGGACACTTTGGAGGAGTTGATACCAAAAGCAGTCTACGTATTTCAGCAATATACTGCAAAAGCTTCACATCCTTCCACAATGTTGGGCGAGAAAATCGAAGAGGCCTTCTGGAATTGCTCAAAGGAACGGTCAATCGAGATTCTGTCATCCAAAGGTGTGATGGCCAGCAAGCACGTCAGAATGCCTGCAGAAACTTTGAGCTTCCTGGGAGAGGTACCGATGGTCCCACAGGACCTAGCTACTGGCGCTGTCACATTCATGCTCAACTTACACAACCGAGGCTTTATCTCGGAACTGACGATGGGCGATATCCGAAACGGTCTCGAGTCTCGGGCTTTGAATGAAGATGAACTCATTGAGTTCCTCAAGTGGTGTGGCGCCAAGTTAGAGGGTGGTGAGATTGATGCAAGTGGTGTACGCAACCTATTCGACATTACGGTAGCAAACATCGACGTTAAGCCCGAAGAGAACTCTGGTCGAATATTGGCTCTTGGCGACGTTAGCACTTATGTGAATGCGGCCCGAATCACACCTACGCTACCCACACCCCCGGACACCATTCCGTTTGTCTATTCCAAAGCAGTACATCCGAGACAGCTGCAAATGTTCGGCTGGATCGAACTTTCCATAGTGCGGTGGCTTAGACATATGACTACAGCGCCTCAACTTCAGGAGTTTACGAAGTCGGAAAAGCTTGCATCACAAGTCCTAGGATTAACAGCTAAATGCTGGGATCAGCTTGATGGAGGATCTAAAGAAGCTGCTGTCAACATTCTCACTCCTCACCCCGTATTACCCACAAAAATGGGTATGCGGCGACCGGAAGAATCCTACTTCCCAACAGTCAAATTGTTCGAAGATCTTCCCACTGTCAAGGCGTTTCCTGGATCCAAGGAGAAGTTTCTCCAGGCTTTGGGAGTCCGCAAGACCGTTGACCTACCAATGGTCTTCGATCGGATGAGAAATCGTGATTCCAGCCAAGACTCAGAAAAGGCGCCCTGGAATCATGTCGATCTTATCCGCTACTTTGCTTCAGTCATCGACGAAATACCAAAAAAAGATCTGGATCGGCTTAGACAGACTCCATTTCTACCTGGAGAAGGAAAGTCAGTGAAACCGGGGCAATTGTTCAAGGCGTCAGATCTTTATGCTCCTGACCAGGCTATCCTGAGTTTGGGCTTGACACAAGTAAAGCTACCATTTGACTTCAAGTCTAACATGCGCGAAGGAGTCCTCTTGCTCCGCCTTGGACTCAAACAATGGCCAAACTCGATTATACTTGCCGAGGCGCTGCATCGCGCAGGTCAATCAAATGATAAGCAGCTCTATACTTTGGCTTTGGAATATTTCCTGCAGAACTACTTCAAGAACGGGTATGCTGCGGAGCTGAAGCAGCTCGCCCAGGTTAACCTGCCCATCTTGCCTACGGAACAGGCACCATTTCCAGCGTTGGTGGGCCCGTTCCAATGTTATACTAACGAGCATGCTGCATGTCTGGGATACGCGATACTCCGAGCAGATTTGCGTCCTCATGCTGATAAATTCGGCGTGCAGCGCGACCCAGACATCAAAGACTGCATTCAACGCCTGCTCAAATCACCACCGAAGAGCAAAGTAGATGCCGAAATGCAGTTTGCATATCTGGCTAGCCGAGCTACTGAAATCGATCAGTATCGCACTTTGATGAGCAGCGTGTCCTCAGCCAACATAGTACCCGTATTTCGCAAATTCTATCTAGATCCTAGCAGCAGTGGATTCGAAGATCGAACCAAGCGACAGACAGGTAAGACGGAGATGCGCATTCATCATTACGATGCTCCAGAAAATGTCTTTGTCGGTCGCGATGAGGAATGGCGCGGTATCCTAGATTATGTTCACTACGGCTCAGAGGCAACGGCTTTCCTTCTAAAGGCGGGTGCGAAGCATGAACCTAGTAGTCACGACCTGGCGGCCTTGATAAGTAGGAATCCTTCTCGATTCCTCAATACCATAGGACAGGAACGCTACCTAGAGCTGTTGCGAAAGCTGGCTGAACATGCTGGCAATCTGTGGAAAGACAAGGATCTAGTGAGATCCCTGGTTTCATCGAGAGTACTTTTGGGTTATCGAGATATCAAGGACAACACCAAGAAGGTAGACTTGATTGAAGACGATAACTTGGATGACCTTGAGGAGCCTGGTGTTCATCGGGAATGGTCTCTCAACAATGCGAATGAAGTCGTTATCATCGACGATATCAATCACTGGATGAAATTCCGAGACTTCATCATTGCCGCACCCCAAGAAGAGATACTGGAGGAATTTTACGCCCGGTTTGGGGTCAAAAAGGTCTCTGAACTGGTAAAGAAAGATCAACGAGTTGGCGCAATGACGCGCGATCAATCCCCGGCAATCCAATTACGCAAAGATATTTTAGAACGGGCGCGGCTTTTCCTCCACGAGTACGAGCGAGATGCGTCTTCTAAGAGCATTCGCCATGATGCCAAGTGGCTCAGCTCGAACTTGACTGTCCAGTCTGTCTCGGACATATCAATTCGGTATTCATTAGCGGATCATAATATCGCGACGTCCTCCAGACGTACAGCTGTTTTGACGCGCGTTCGCGGTTCTGGTACCATTCTCCACATCACGCCGAAATACGACCTGTATGAGGTTTCTAGTGAGCTTGTTAGGATCCTCATCGCTCGACCAAAACAGAATGATGCGATTGCGCTGGAGCGCATATTGACTGAGTCGCTCCGCCGACTGCAAGAAAAGGGTATCAATGTTGAACGCATCCTTCGCAAAAAGGAGTACGAGGCCAGGATTGCGAAACAGCAGGAGCTTGAGCGTGAACAGGAAGAGCAGCAGCGACGTGCAGAACAGGCCAAGGCAGTTCAATCTCGCGGCGTCACGGAAAAAGAGGAGCCACGAATGGATGACCCCAGTACCCCCGAAAAGCCTCACCATATGCCTGGCTCATTCGGAAGCCCTGATATGGAGATTGCAGACAATAACGCCAACCGGGGATCACTTGACAAGGGAATTTTCAACAATTGGGCGAAGAAGCTCGGCTTCAAGAACGCGCCTAATAATCCTTCTGCTGGTACTGATGGACCTCAGATCAATCGGGATATACAGGCTACACGGTCCAATATTGAGAATGCCATTAAGGAATGTCGACCCACCAATATGGATGCAATTTCGACCAAGCATCACCAAGACCCTACAGAGCTCGATCAAGGCGGGTACTGCAATGGCGAACAATGGGAGAATCTGCACAAGGCATTCACAATCCCATACTCGGGCAGACATGTCGATGTCTACTTTGGCCGCGAGCAGACCGAGACGCCTGCGGACATACAGGCCCCTTTGCAAGCCTTCTTGCCAGTAGTCTTCGGTCTGACGTCCATATTCGGCGTTAACCCCGCCGCAGTCAACATCTTCCTCGACAACCAGTCCAACACGGTTGCGTTCAATATGTCGGGTAGCCTGTTCTTCAATCTCGCTTGGTTCATGGCACTGCATGCTCCGGGCTATAACACAGCAGAGGGAAGACTCCGGGCTCTGGACAGCTGGTTCCTCACCTACTGTCACGAATTGGCGCACAACTTGGTCGCGGATCATAATGCAAGGCACAACTGGTACCAACAGCAGATTGCTATCGAGTACAGCCAGCCATTCCGGGCGAGTCTGAGTGGGTTTTTGCAGTCGCTCTAGTTGGAATGTTTGGGGGTGTAGTGGGCTAGCTATAGAAAGTTAGAGTGAAGTGAAGGCGTTTAGGTAGTGTCAACTTGAATAGATCTTTGGGTTTTGATATAGGTCCTCATGTGTTGGGTACTCACGTATTGTGATGAACATTTGCGTGGCTTGGTGGACCAAGAATGTCACAGAAAGCACTACCAATGTATTCTACACCAATGATATTTAATGAAGACTGATTATGTGACATCAGTCTAAGAAGTGCAGCACCGCGAATACCGGGATTCGATGGCTCAACTCGTAGACAAGGTTCAACATTAATAAGAAAAACACAGATATCATAGCAGGGTATCATTTTCAATTAATGGAAATCACCATTATAATAGGACAAAAAGAGGGCACAAACTCCAGATCAGCTGCGAATACACTGCCCAACACATTCCGACTAAGCGCCGCGACGCTCGTCTGGCATGTTGCGCCGCTCCTTGGCTGTGGCCTTCTTGCGACGGCGCTCGATGAGCTTTTCCCGTTGTTTGCCCTTCATGTTCTGGAACTTGTCTATCAAGGCAAGTTTCTTTTGCTCGGACTTCTTCAGGAAGAAAGGTTGCTTTCCTTGCTTGATGAGCTCACGCTCCTTCTTCTTGTGCTCGTGGAGAATCTGCTGTTGCTTCTCCTTGTTTTCTTGCGCCTTCATTTGGGACTCCATGGAAAGCAGCTTCTTTTTGAGCTTCTCCTTTTCCGTCTCATTCTTTGTCTTCTTGATCGAGTTCTTCAGGTCCTCAATTTCGGACTTCTTGTAATCGTCCAGGAAACCATATCGCTTCTTCAGGGTATGTTCATCGGGGCGCGGTCCACCAATATTGTCGAAACGCGGGTCTCGTAATTTGGGCTTCTTGACGTCGACTACTTGGCGTTTACGAGAAACTGCACGCTTGCTTGACTGTACGGCAGGGGCATGCTTGCTGGTGCGCGCATGTGGTGGCCCGTCCTCGTCGCCATCACCGTCGGATTCCTCGTCCTCTTCAACCTCGTCCTGGTCATCCTCAAAGACTGACTTTTTCTTCTCAGCTAATTTGGACTTGTTGCTCGGCTTCGAACCACTTGCAAGCCTCGCCGCCTTGATTTCTCGTAGCCGCTCCCGTAGTGCCTCCAATTTGTCCTCTTGCGATGCCGAATTGTCATCGCCCCTCTTTCGTTTGCGGCTAGCGTCTTGCTGTTTAGAAATTGACTCCTGTGCTTTTGCCAGAGCTCCAAAGGAAACTTTGCTCATTTGTGCCTGGACATCGTCATCCGCTTCGCCGGACTGGGAGACATTAGATTTCCGTTTGGTACGACCTATCCGGGTATGCTCACCATTTCCTCTTCTGAGACACTATCTTCGCCCTCGTCGTCTCCTGAGTTTAAGACATCTGGCTCTTCTCCAGCACCGGTATCCACTATAGATGGCGACGAGCGATCGGAGACTTCGTAGTATTCTTCGTCATCTGAGCTCTCCTCCACAGCCCGCAGCTTGCGGTCAAGCTTCGAAGAAAGGGGAGGCATAGAAAACTCGTGCAAATTGGCAAATCGTCAAGCTTTGTACAATGTAAATGCCCAATGTTGTCTGTCGGCGGCTTTGCGAAAATGGCGAGAGATTGCTAGTAACCGCCCGCCGTTCTTCAACTTTTTGGAGCCCCACAAACCTTGGAATGAGTCTAGACCATATATGGACTAGCCACCTCCGAGTCACCGCATCACGTGTCGTATCGCGGAATCGGAACCACAGCCCGTCTTCTACCTCATTACAGAGGTACCCCTCCATGTTGCGCGCTTTCACTTCGCGGCCCATTATTTTACCTATAAGAAGCGATTTCTTTCGCTCTCTCCATGTTTCCCACGACACCTCCAGCGTACAGTCAACTCCACGACTCATATTGTACCCCCACTAAACTCCCCCAGACAGACAGCGCTGGTCCGATCTTGGACTCTACAAACATGACAAACCAGATCGGCCTCGATGAACCCCATGCGGAGGCACACAATTCTCAGGATAATAACAGTACCGGCACGCAGCCATCGGCGCATCACTTTCCGGTAGCGACTAGCCATGCGCAAGCGAACCACAACGACGACAATAGTACGCAGACGCAGTCACAGAATCCTTTGACTGGACAAGAGCGTCCCAAGTTTCAAATGGGTCTAAAAACCAAACCACAGAAGTACACCAAGAAGCAGATGGCCGAGCCTATAAGTGTGAGGAAGCAATCTTTTCTGGAGCGATTCGGTTTTGATCATGAGCAGGATACCCCGGACAGTGCACCTCCTCGACCCCCAACTTTCTCCCGACCGCGGCCGGTCCTGAACCCTCAGGCTGCTTCTTACTCTCCAGAACTAGCGCAAGCTCCTGCGGACTCCGCCCCTACCGTTCGAACGCCCATTGGCAAGACTGCGGCCTCGAAAAAGGCCAACAAGGGCATAAACAAGGGGAAGGATAAGAAAGGGAAGCAGCAGAGGTACGGATCACAGCTCGCATGCGTGGGTTATACTAGTAGTACAAGGGGTGTACTAACATGTTTTATAGTGAGGCGGAGGCGGCTGTTTCTGAGGCACCCTCGCCTCAGAGAGTCTCGCCCCGGAAAAAACAGCCTAAGATCATGCTCCCTGCCCCCCTCCCCACCCAGGAGTACTGTGAACTCGCTAGGGCGGAGCCATCTGTCTCCGACTCGGGGGAGAGGATGCTTGTCGTTCTCGACCTCAATGGCACACTACTATACCGTCCCAATCCGAGAAGGAAACCAAGTGAGCACAAGCCGCGGCCATTCTTGGGGGAGTTCATGGAATACTTATTCAGGAATTTCCATGTCATGGTCTGGTCGTCTTCTCGGCCAGAAAATGTCGCCAAGATGGTGGAAAAGAACCTGGATGGCGCCCAGAAAGCGCGGCTTATTGCTTGCTGGGGCCGGGAGCAGTTCGGCCTAAGCGCAAAGCACTATGATCAAAATGTCCAGTGCTACAAGAACCTTCAGCGAGTTTGGAGCAACGAGGACATCCAGAAGAAGCATTCAGATTACCAGGACGGCAAGCGATTCGATCAGCGCAACACGATCCTGATCGACGACTCGGCCCTAAAGGCCAACGCGCAACCCCACAACCTCATCCTAATCCCGGAGTTCACTGCAACCGACGAGCAAATCAATGGCGCCGACATACTGAAGGAAGTGGCCGGATACCTGGAGAAGGTCAAGGTACAGAGCGACGTCTCGAGCTATATGCACAAGAACCCGTTCAAGGCTGGCGAACACACTTACGAATGGCCTGGTTAGTTCACAAATCGCTCTCTTGAACCCTCTCTCTTCTTCTAGAATATGAAGCTAACATTTTGGCCAAGAGCTCCGCCGTCTTCTTGAAGAGATGGATATTTCGGAACATGTTTGCTAACGGCCCCAGCCAAGCTTCTTAATCCTCAATTCATTCCACATCCGAACCCCTATGGGGTGCCGCGTAAATTCAAGCGCGTTAGCTGATAGCCCATTGAGTGGCAGGCGACTCTTCTTTCCGGTTCCGAGCAGCGAGGTTGGGCTTCTTGTCAGTTATTGCGATTCGGCCTGCGCACCACAACTGTCGATGACACTTTGAGCGACTCTTTCCGTGTACAAAGAGCGATTTTCATCCACGGACCAGCTGTCGCGATACCTACCGTCCGTTCGTGCTGTTATTGATGACACATTGAGCGGCACTTTCTGGAGTACGACAGGCGATTTCATGGTTTGGGGAGTTATCACGATACCCACTTTCACGTTTTACGGTCATGGAGGCGAATAGGGTCTTGGGTTGCTGGGATAATCAGAGGGACTTTAGTACCGAGAGGATGGCTCAAGGTCTGATACCATGAGTCATACAATCACAGTTGGTTCACTCGCATGAGGTCTCGTTCGATTCCTTTGTCATGTCCGTGTATGGTCCTGTGATGCTCCCCCATATCAGATTTCTACCAATAACTCGTCATAATACTCGTTGCTTTACGAAGAAGAAAAATCTCTATTATTATGGCGGAGGGTCTTGTATTCCTCCTCTTACTCATAGCCCGTGTTCCCGAACTTAACCTAACCTAACCTATATACTCATGTGGTATCTTTCGCAAACATGGGGGTATATGCAAAACATCAGGGATGCCAATCCCTTCAAAACCAACACCTCGACGCCACAGAGACCCTGCTCTTGTATGGACATCCACACCCAACCCAACCCATTCCTATGCACAAATACCCTGTCCAACCGCCCCGAAATATCATATACATAATTCCCCAACTCTTTCGCGCCGCATTACAACACCGCCTCGAGAATCTTTTCTTTAAGGCTCTTCGCCTCCTCCTCCTTCTCCCACAACTTCCTCTGCGTGTCCAGGAACTTCGCCTTCCACGCAGCAGCCGTATTAGGGCTCTGATCCAGCCTATCCATCTCATGTGCTCCACCAGCTCCAGTTTGTGCAGCCTCACTCTCCTCCCCCATCGAATTCGACGACAGGCCCTTGGCTGTCCACTCGCCCGTGAGCCCCCCAAACGAAAGCACAAAACTGACATCAAATGTCTCCCGTATACTGCCGGAGCGGTGCATACTATCGGCATCCTCGTCGTCGTCATCGATCGGGCTTTCGTACCCGTCGCCACCGACTCGAAAGCGCACGCATTCTACCCTTCGAACGCCCCCAGTGGGCCCGCCTGTGCCTAGGCCGACGGCGTTGGTCAGGCCCAAGCAGCTGCTGATTGCGATGCCGAGGACCTGATCGCTCATGACCTTTGCCGGCGAGGGTACTCCCACCGTTGGCTTCGCGTACAGCGGTTGCAGAATGGCTGACGCGAGATTCTTGGCCTCGTTTGAGCGCAGGCGCTTGCGGCGTCCAGTAATTGGGGCGCGTATGAGTTCTGCCGCAAGTGCACGGTTCAACGCCTCTTGTGGGAGCTGGGGTAGTGGCGACGGTGAAGACGATTGTTGAGATTGCGGTCGCGACAGAGGTTGTGCATGTGCTGGCGTTTCTAACGGAGTAGGTGCGTGCTGTTGGTGTGCAAGATTGTGATGGGCGGGACTAGCGCTCATTGCTGAAGGAACGAGGCTAGAACTGGGAGACATATTCTGCTCACCATTAACAAGGACAGTAGGTGTGACCAAGCGAACGGGGTTGCCGACATTCTGTGGGACCTGAAGGCTTAATCTGTGTCCCCGTTGCGACCCGTTCTGGAGTGCCCCCTCCATGTTAGTGGGTGAGACAGCAGAAGCTGGAGTAGGCGGAAAACGGAAGTGAGGCTCCGGAACGGGTGGGTCCGATTGTGCTCGCTCAACGATGGGGGTGAGATTCCCCGAATTTCTGTTCATGTCTATCATTGGTCCTTCTTTTGTTTTGGGGTTCGCGGGAAAGGTGACAAAAGGACCATCGCGGACGGATCGATTACTCGGAGGCCTACCACGTAATTTACCGGTCGCAGAAGCATTGTGGCTTGGCCATGCTGATGAGACAGCAGGGCCATGTCGCCTGCGGGATCGAGGTTTGGAGCTAGACGGAGTCACTGCTGACTGGGGCTCGTCGAAGAAGTCGGGATGTGCAGAATGCGGGGTGACGGCAGAGAGAGGATGAGGTGTCGTAGGCTCCTGAGTGCCGAGGCGCCATCTAATCTGCTGTCCGGACATGGGGGAAGCTGAGAAGGGAGTCAAGTTTTTATTTGGATTCATTCTCCCCGGAGCTGACTGAGCGGTCATTGCTGAGGACGGAGTGATTGCAGAGGTTGCCCATGGATCATGGCTGAGGAAGTTGTCCATGTTGTCTGGGTGGGCACTGTTTGGGTAGGCAGATTGAGGCTGCAGGACATTACCGAAGGGTATCGAGGTATCTAACTGCGGTCTTTTTCGTGGTGGTGTGTCGTCGTTTATATCCAAGTCGTCATCACCGTCGTCGGCTTTTCGTCGTCCCCGCTTGGGCTTATACTTTGAATCCAAAGCCCTGATCGCAAGATCTTCTTCTAGTGGTACACCGTCTCTTGTTGTATCTAGCGAAGCATGAGGCGAAGGTATATGCGTAAAATATGCGTGGCTTTTTCCAAGAAGATATTCAAAGAATGCGTCAATGTGCATCGCACGCATCCATCGCTGGCAACAATTAGCACATGTATGTGATGGCGAAAAAGAAATAGCGGACAAAGCAGAGAAACGAAAGTCAACTAGATTGCAAGCGGAGATTGTATACGGCGCATGTAGCATCTACGCGCGTCAATGCAGCGTTTCGTCAGCGGTTGAAACCGAAGGGGCAACATGGGGCCAGATTCTCTCTCTGGCCCCAAGGCCATACCTTTCATGGATATCTCTTGAATGAGGTCGGTCCAGCATCGGCTCGGAAGTCTGCATGAAAAGTGACGGGCGGCGCTTATGTCGGCCTCCGTAATGGGCCATGTAGGTGATGCAGGGCTGCGGACGGAAGACGTCGCATGCGACTCCGGCGCCAAAGCATGAAGACACGGCTGGAATCGAGAAGACTTCCAGAAGCTATGCGTACATGCATTGCCTTGGCCAAAGGTCTGGAGAGGACGAGAGTGGCATGTTCGCGCAAGAGAAAAAAAAGCTCCAGCTCACCTTCATTCTGACTGTGTACTGCTGTACTTTTTGCGTGCTCTGGCCCTTGTCCGTATCTGGCGGCTCCACGCCCAAGTCCAAAGCCAGTTGCGTCCATGTCTTGATCTCCTTGGACTCGAGCTTGCGTATCAGCTCAAACAGCTTCCAGGTGCTAAAGGTATTCCCGTCGCTCTTTGGGGGTATTCGGAAGGCGCGCGCCAATTCGGTGGTATCGATCGAAGAGGGAAAGCTGGGGTTACAATACAGAATGAAGGAAGTATAAGCATCGGCAAGGGTGTCGTCGGTCACGTCGAGGGGAGGGCGTGGGCGGTCGTTTGGGACGAAGCCGGCTTGGTTGATCTGCTTGGGCTGGCTGGTGGGGGAGATGGCCTGGAAGCGGGGAGAGGCATTGGAGGAGGCGGGCGGGGTCTGCGAGGGACGCGACATGTCGCCATAGAAGCCGTGGGAGAGGTGGGTTGCACTGAGAGCAGCATTATCAGGCTGGAGCAGGTGGGCGGAGGGCTGGTGGACCGAAGCCATGGGCGCGTGTCCATTACGGTTGGCACCTGAGCTTTGGTCGAGGCCCGGATCAATTGATGGTACAGCGGGATGCCGAAAGGGCGAAAAGGCCGGGCTGGCGCTGCTCCCCGTGTGTTCGTAGTCTGCGCCAAAGTCGACTTGCATGATTCTGGCAGAGATGAAGGTAATTTGAGCTCAGTCCCAGGGCGCGTCAGCTGGCCATGGACGCTCCGAGCCGCGGCGCGTTGCACTACGCGCGAGGGCTGGCCATCAGCGACACGAGGGGGGCGATAGGCTGCGGGTGAAGGGCTTGTATTGCTGTCTTGAAGAGTAGCTACTACGGGCGGCTGCTGGAGCGCATGCAGGCGGCCCAAGGCCAACGGGAGGGGCGCGATGCAGCGCGAAGCAGCGAAGCGACGGTGCCGAGAGCCAGCGGGAGCGCGCAGCGGCAGGGAGCGATCGCCGCGAACAGACGATGGCGGGTCGGTCGAAACAGAAACACGATGCGATGCGATGCAGTACGGTGCGGATACCAGAGGGCGTGGCGGCGATAATTTGCCGTCGTTCCTGGTCGTTCCTGAGGTTTAACGGGCGGTCGGTGCCTGCTCCAGGGCTGCATCGGGGGCATTTTGGGCACTTAAGGCGCGTGCCAGCAGCCAAGCCCGCGTCAGATGCAGCCGCTCTAGCTATTTTTGGCCCGCCCACTCGACGTCCCCTCTGTCCTGTCCAGGCCCTGGACAGCCCTTCACAGCCATTCAGAGTCCGTCCCAGCAATCTCCGTCGCCTCTGCCCGCTCGCTAGCCTCTGGTTTATTTACGGCATCGCGAGCCAGCCTCACTGCCTGGTGCGACTCGGCTGGCCGCACTCTACACACATGAGATGGCACACGTTGGGGGCTAGTGCACTCTGGCACGTGGATCGCCCTGACGTTCGGTGCCTGCGCTCGTCTGGTTCGAGGTGGGCTGGCATTCCTGGCATGCCTCACTCTAGCCTGCCCCGTCGGCTGGAGGACGGCGATTGGTTTGCATCGGGAAACATGGCCTACGCGTCTGGTTCGTCGCGTGTTTCGGTCCCGCCATGTCACGTTGTGGTTATATGAGCTGGGTGTAGGCACCGCTCCAGGTTGATCAATATTCTGCACTGGTCGTCCCATCGTCTGCTGCAGCGAGTCGCCTGGCTTTGCATGGGTTCAGCCACTGCAATCTTTGTCCGTGTCGACATTTTTGGATGTACCATCTGGTCTGGACTCTTTGTCCATGTCTTTTTGTCAATATACACCTACCTAGGCAGAACACACGCCAAAATCATGCCTAGCTTACCATGCAATACAACCGTGCTAGTGGCCGTTCTTCTACCGTAGCTCTAGTTCGTCTGGCTGAAGCACTGTGCCTATTGAGCATGATAGAAAGGAGACATGGAAGGGATATGAGGGCGCGTATGCCCTTGTTGCATAGAGGTCTTTGAGTCACGTAGCATGCACTCTACGCCGGAACTAACAGCTACCGGGATAGTGCTCTCTGGACATGGGCCAAGAGAGAGTAGGTGCATAGGCCCTTAACACCAAAGTGCAGTAAATTAGCCGCAATTCGACGCGCTTGAGCCATGCTCAGTGCGTTACCACTGCGATCATCGCGAAGACTGGCCATGGCTTGAGCATTAATCACCCAGGATTTTCAATAACTGAGTGTCACCTATCCTTTTTCCCAACAGATACTTTCAAAGATGAAAAATCCATCGGTCTTGCTCGGGCGGCGTTGGTCAGACAAGTCAGTTGTGCTTATATAATCCCGCGTGAACATCCCAATCCGGCAGACCACACAAAGACCAACCAAATGCCATGGAAATTCAGAGAATTGAGCTCGAAGCAGAGGGGTTTGTTTCTCAACTTTATGTATTGGTCATAGAGCTACCTATGATTCGCCTTTGACGACGTTCATGTTCTCCTCACCGTGGTGTTCCGTGAGTCAAACGAAAAATTTTCAAGTCCAGCATCCGCATGGTCCCACATCGCCCACCCACCCACCACAATCTGCTGTGTGAATCTCCGATATGCTCGAGCTCCTTTGAGATCATAATAAAAGCTCTCAAAAACACCAGAATCCCTGCCTATAATTACTTTGTACTCGATCCACGACACCATCAAATCAAGAAGCAGCTGGTCGATTAGCTCAGTTGGTTAGAGCGTGGTGCTAATAGCTTCACCAGCTATGACACGCCAAGGCCATGGGTTCAAGCCCCATATTGACCTTCCGGATCATTTCATGGTCCAGCTTCTTCTGGTCGATTAGCTCAGTTGGTTAGAGCGTGGTGCTAATAGTTCTACTATGACACGCCAAGGTCGTGGGGTAAGCAACATCACCACCAACAACATCACAAACAGAATACTAACAATTTGAACAGTTCAAACCCCGCATTGACCTGATTCTTTTTTTGGCTGATTTTTTGGTCTTGTGGGTGTCTGAAACGGGTTTGGGTGCGTCAAGAGGGGCATGGGCTTAAGAGAAAAGAACACTGAGCGGGTGGACTAGAAATTTAATCTGTATTACTTCAACCTTCTCGAGTGTTTTCCCGTTATTATTGCTGTTCGTGGGGGCTGTGAAGGGCATAGTGCAATGGCCCTAGCCTTCGGACGTTATGTGACAGTATAGTCAGAAAGAGGCAGCGGCGCATATACGAGTGCTTCTGATTATGATCATTATAATACATGTTCACCTATACATTTCTTTTCATCAACGGCTCTGGTCTGTTGTCCTCCTCGCGGTATTTGCAGGCGCTGAACCACATCAGCGAGCATCTTCAACTAGGCTCTTAAAACCAAGAATGAGATGGTAAAAATATATGCCTCCTTTGATTTGAAGCTCCATAGACGTTGTAAAGGGGTTCTTTGGTCACTAAACATGTAGGTGGGTTCTAAATTATTTTTTCAAGATCTTAGTTGCTTTCCGCTAAACAAAAATTAGAGTGCATTGCTTCAAAACATGAAATTCCAAACCGGATCTGTGGATGTGAGAAGCGAAGCTACTCATTTTGTCCACCAGTAGATCGAACATCAAGCTGTTAATTACATCGTAACTATCGCCATCTGGAAGTCATGCGGCGTGAACGGTCGCACTTATACCCCCTACTGCTAAGAATACCCTCAAACAGCACAGCAGCACTGTTGACTCATCTAAAGAAGAAATGGCTTTCTCAAGGAGAAAATGACACATATTTTCTGAGATAATGGATATCACGATGTCTTATGCTCTCTATGCCAAATTCTTATCAGGTTTGTCCCACCCTAGAATACGAACCTTGGAACGCACGACCAAATGCAGACGATGTTGCAGCGTTGTTTCTTGCAAAGATATTAAGCAGAAACCGCCCATAAACAACACACTGTCCTCGAAAAGAGGCCCGGCACGTGTCTGGATAACATTGGTTGGCAACGGACCGCTGATGCTAGTATTATGATGCCTATCACAACCCACAAGACGAGATCCGAGAAGCTCTTGCTCTGCATTGGCATATGAACCTAGGTAGCGGCTTTGTCATCTACACCATGTTGATGGCAAAACGTAAAAAGACAACAGGCTAACTAGGAGGCGGCCGGACAAAAGTCTAAAGATACAGAAACTGTCTGGGTACTTTTCAGAAGAGTGGAACCTCGACCTACAAATACATTTTTTAATTTGAAGTCTATCTCATCTACTTGCGTTGGTCATCTTTTAACGCACCGTTCAAGCGGTCATCTCTATTTTGGCGTTATCGTCGCGGAATATGGGTATCAGTCCGATTCGTCCCGGCCGTACACGGACATGCAATCATCAAGTCGTTTCCTGTCCCATGCCCTCACTTGTGGCAGACGCCGGTTCCTTCTCCCATGGCTTCTTCCGCACCGACTTGGTAGCCTGCGTACCCTGGCCCGTGAGGACGGTATCCGGAATGTCCTTGATACCCGGGATCGGCTCGCCCTTGGTGATCAGGTCTACAATGTGGGCAAACGAAGTGGGATACGGCGCGGGAGGCTCGTTGGAGCCTGCAGAGGGTGCCGGTAAGATGCCGCCCGTCGGCTCAGTGGTTGCTGACGCAGAGGAAGCTTGGGCACCGTTCGCATTGGGCGCAAGTGGGGGTCGGCCTCGGGCGTCACGATATGCCTTGTAGGCGTCGAAGTCGACGTTCACGTTAAATTTCCTTCGGGCTTCAGCGCTGGCACTACGGCGGGAAAGCGGGAAAGCGGATGCAGGTTACGAACCGGGCATAGTAGAAGCATCTCGCGCGCAGCGTCAGCTCCGACGCCTGCTCGGGCGAGCTGTCGCTGCCCAGGATGGCGCTCAGGCCGGACTGGAACTCGACATCGTCGTCCCAATGGTACTGCTCGAGAGCCTCGTAGACGGCGGGCAGGCCGTCGGACGCGGCGGCGACACTCATGGTGGCGGTGGAAGGCAGCAAGGCATGGGCAGTGCTGTGATGTGGGGAAAGCTATGCCCGGCCTGGAGGTTCCAAGGTTGACTTGAGCCGCGTGCGCCAAGCCCCCGAAGTAGACCAGCCTCTTCTTCCTCGCACAAACCTCTTCCCAAGCTTCTTCTCTCACTTCACTCTTCATCCCTCATTCCTCCCTCCCCACCACACCACAACCACTCCTCCCTCTCAACCACACCACCCCCCTCCTTCTGCCTCCATCTCACCCAACCACTGCACAGCCTGGGCGTTCATCTCACGCCACCATGTCCGAGTTCATAGGGTATGTCGCAGCTCGACCCCTCAAGCTTGAGCTTTAGCTGACGTCCACTGCGTAGATCTCGCATATCCCTCATCTCCAAGAGCGACATCCGGTCGGTTTGCATCCGTCGAGGGCCAAGGTGCGCGCAGTACTGACCGGCTCAGATACGTCGGCACGCTCGTTGAGATCAACTCAGAACAGTCGACCGTCTCCCTCGACAATGTGCGCTCCTTTGGCACCGAGGGGCGTCGCGGTGGTGGCAAAGACGAGTACGCCCCCTCAGATGCCGTCTACGAGCAGATTGTGTTCCGTGGCAGTGACGTGAAGGACCTGCGCATCGAGGACGCGCCCAAGGAGAAGCCTGCACCCCCTCCCATGCCGCAGGACCCGGCCATCATCGGAGTAAGTCTTCCCCTCTCGCCTTTATTCTTTCAAAGTCCGGTGATGTAACACTTTCGGATGTAAACCCATAAACCACCGAGAGCGCAAAACCGTGTGGATATTTTCCGTTGCCTTCCTTCTGAGACCCTCATTTGAAACCACGTTTCCTGTCAAGACAATTGAGAGATCAATGCTAACATGGGATCGCTTGGACAGGTACAGCAGTCACAACCGCGCCAGGACAGCGCACCAAGTGAACAGCAGCGCCAGCAAGGCCCCCAACCTCCCAATTTTCCACCCCATGGCCAGTTTCCCCCTGGTGGGTACCCACCTTTTGGGCAGCCTTACCAGAACCGCTTTGGTCCCCAAGGTGGATTTCCTGGTGGCCCACCAGGTCCTTTCCCTCCCGGCGGTCCTGGTGGCCCTGGGTTTGGCATGCCTCCCGGCCCTTATGGTGCTCCCCCACCAGGCTGGTTCCCACCTGGCCAAGGCTTTAACCAGCCCCCAGGCCCTTTTTCACCCCCAATGCCTATCGGTCCTCCTGGACAGCAGAACCAGAACCAACCACCCACGGGACCCAAGGGTGCTGCCCCCGTAGGCCCTCCTGTCAACAAGGATGAAAAGCCCAATGCGCAGCCCAAGGTCGCTGAGGCTGATGGCGCTGCTAAACCTGCTGAGGCCAAGGCAGGTGCCAACCAGCAGGGTGCCACTTCAACACCATCTGCTGCACCCAAGCAGCCACCTCCGCCTCCAGTTGAGTCGAAGCCAGATGTTGCTGCTGCGCTTGCACCTCCTCCTACCCAGCCCTCCCAAGCTGCTGGTGCCCCGCGGACAGCCCCCACTGGACCAAGGGGTGGGCGTATTGTTCCTGCTGTTCCTCTGCCTTCTCCTGGTATGAGCAAGACCACTCCTGCTGCCCAGGCTTCGGCTCCTGGTCCGTCGGCCCAGCCAGCTGCCGCAGCAAACTCTGCTCAGTCTTTTCAAAATGCTACGCAGGCTGCGACGGCGGCTGTTGCTGCTGCTATGGCAAAGCTTGACCTTGCCGCTCAAGGCAAGGCTCCTGCTCCCCAACCGCTTGATAACCTTCAAAATAAGGTGAATGAGATGCGTGCGGACAACCAAATTCGACAGGCTCGACAGCCCGGAGCTGGTGGTCCGACCCCTGGTCACCGTGGAGGCCGTGGTGGACGTGGCCGGGGTGGTCATCATACCAAGATGGAAGTCCCTACCACTGACTACGATTTTGCTTCGGCCAACGCCAAGTTTAACAAGCAAGATCTCGTCAAGGAAGCTATCGCGTCCGGCTCCCCTATCGGCGAAGGTGTACCGCCAGCGCCACCTGTCGAGACCAACACCAACGGCCATGCTAATGGCGAAGAAGAGGTGGTCATCCCTGCTGCATCGGCTTACAACAAGACTGCAAGCTTCTTTGACAACATTTCTAGCGAGCTCAAGGACAGAGAGGATGCTTCGGCCAGACGGCAAGGCACCGAGTTTCGTTCAGAGGAGCGCCGCAAAAACATGGAAACCTTCGGCCAAGGTAGTGTCGATGGTTTCCGTGGGTACCGCGGTCGGGGCCGTGGACGTGGCCGCGGCCGTGGTTTCGGCTACAGAGGCCGTGGAGGCCCTCGCGGTCGCGGCGGAGCTCAGGCCCCAGAGCAGAGCGCTTAGGCACTGCTCAATTTTCACCATTTATCCCAATATTTATGGGTCATCTTATCTGATCTGCCAGAGCTGAGGCACTGGAAGCCCAGGCGTATATCCCTATGATGGGGGATTTTTATATTTGTGTTTTGATGGAGTTGATTTCGCGATGTACAAGTAAGGTCGGCTTTTCTTTTCCATTTTCAAAATACCACATGCTTCACTGGTGGGCTTTGGTGTTCTGGGTTCTTTGGAGCGGGGCGGCGCAAACACATAAGCGATGGGCAGATCTGATCTTGCTGCGTGGGCACCGCTTTGTATTGTATAGGAGCACTGGGAAGGGAGACGACTGGGCGACGTGATGAAACGAAACGACAACCGAAAAGCCAAGGAAGGCGACACGATGAAATGGAAAATCTTGAGCGGGTTCTCTCGCTTTGACATGTCCTACATGCTTTTGCCTTAACTTCGTTCATGCCTGTTAATGCTGCCCTGCAAATCTTCGAGGCAGCCCATCCCTTGTGGCAATCTCAGGACTTGGGCCCTAATTTCTAGTGTTCCCGGGTCGCACAACCCCAGAAGGCAAGTTCGTGGAGCAAACCACTCATGGGTGGTGCTGTAGTCAACCAGCCCGCTAGTTTGCTATCCCGAAACAAGCCTAGATCTCCATCTAGACTTCCCTGCATTTTCCGACGGAATGATTAGCCACCCGCAGACTCATACCTAAGGAAAATTCTCTTCGCAGTAGTGAGACTGATATATAGCTTTGAACATGGAATAGACACATCTACATCTCTTCGCATCCAACTCACAGCGGCCGTCAGAGTCCATCCGCACAAAGACCAGAAATTCCAAGTCGCGTAATGGCACCTGCCGACATTGAGAGCAGGGCCTCGAAGGACGAGGCTGAGAACGTCCCCAAGATGGGCGCAAAAGATGCAGATGTCAATGTTAAAGAGCCAGGTAGATTCAAAAGTCTCTGGAGTCTTCTCTCAAGGTTGGAAAAAAGAGGTGCTGTCGAGTTGAACGGGTCGGCGCCGGTGCCCTACGAGGATAGGACAGTGACCGAGTACTTTAACATCTTCACACTTTGGTTTTGTCTGAGCTGCAATCCTTTACCGTAAGTTGAGCTTTTGTATTCGACTACAAATGGCCGATCGACCGGACATGGCCCTGACTAACATGTTTCAAGTATCACGTTCGGTATGGTGGGGACCAAGAGCTTCGGGCTGAATCTGCGCGACTCTGCGCTGACGATTCTGTTTTTCACGCTGGCTTCTACTGTTCCGGTGGCTTATATGAGTACTTGGGGTCCGAGGACGGGGATGCGGCAGTTGGTGCAGGCGCGGTTTGCTTTTGGGTGAGTCTCCGTGGGTGCTGAGGGGTAGCACGAAGCTGACAGACACATAGCAAGATCTTCGTTTCGGTGTTGATTCTTCTGAATCTAGCGACGCTGACTGGATTCTGCGTCGTCGATTCAGTCATCGGTGGTATGGCCTTGTCTGCCGTTACTGATGGGACAACGATTAATGCCACGGCCGGCATCGTCATTATTGCCCTGCTCTCTCTCATGATTGCCTTTTGCGGGTTCAGAGTGCTGCACTTCTACGAGCGGTATGCGTGGGTGCCCGCTCTGTTTGCCATCATCATCGCCACGGGCTGTGGAGGGAAGCACCTCAAAGAACAGGTGCAAGCCCCGGCGGCGACCCCACAGCAGGTCCTCTCTTTTGGTGGACTGGTGGCCAGCTTCATGCTTCCTTGGGCGGCCCTAGCAAGCGATTTTTCGACATACATGCATCCAAAGGCTCCTCCGTTCCGGATTGCGCTGTACACGTACCTGGGGCTGGCGTTGCCAACGATTCTTCTCATGACCCTCGGCGCGGCTATTGGCGGAGCTACCCCAAACATCCCATCATGGACTGCCGGCTATGATACCAACTACGCTAGCGGTGTCCTGGCGGCCATGATGCATCCAGCAGGAGGATTTGGCCAGTTTGTCACTGTCGTACTTGCCGTGAGTTTGTCAAAGAAGAACCATCCTTGTTCTGTCCGCTAACACTTTGCAGTTCAGCATGTTGGGCAACTTGTCAGCGACCATGTACAGCATAACACTGAACTTCCAAATGTTCGTGCCATGGTTCTTCAAGATACCGCGCTTTGTCTTCTCCATCGTCATCACGGCGATTGTCGTCGGCGTTGCCATCGAGGCGGCCAAGTCATTCTTCATCAACTTGGAAAACTTCCTCGGCTTGATCGGCTACTGGTCAGCAGCTTTCATTGGTGTCATCCTTACCGAGCACATTTTCTTTCGCCGCCAAAACTTCAACTCTTATACCGAGGACGAGGCTGCCTGGGACGACGTCAAGAAGCTTCCTCCAGGGTTTGCCGCGATTAGCGCGGCTGTCCTCTGCTTCGGACTGGTAATCCCTGGCATGTCGCAGATATGGTTTACTGGACCAATCGCGGAAAAGACTGGAGACATTGGCTTCGAAGCCGCCTTGGTACTCTCGGCCCTCTTCTACGTGCCCCTGAGGGCCTTGGAGCGAAAAATGTGCGGCAGGTGATAGGAGGTTAGATAATGCGTAATGACATAGCCGGGCTGCCTGCTATTCTAGTGGAGACTAGCTCGATAATCACCGGCTCCTCCGCGAGATAGACCGTCCTCATGGCGAAAACCGGAGGGTTTTGGGGCCTACACGTGGTAATCTCTTACATGGTCAGACGCGTCTGCCAATCACGCTTGAGCATGTGAAGACAGGAGGCCCACGTGTGACTCGGGGAACCGTGTTTGGCATTAGATGCCGCGCGTGAAGAAGTTCACGAGGAGGAAATTGTTGCTGGATCAAGATTTCCGGTCACGTGACTCTGCCTTACCTCGGTCCAAATGCGGTTCGCAAATGCGAGTCTGGAGCAGTGACGTTCACAAGCAAAACGGATCCGCAACCCTCATAATGCGGACCTCCACCCTTCCCCTGCTCCGCCCAGTCCTTGATTTTTGACACCTAGAAAGCTTTCCGGCCCTCGTGCCCCCTTCAATATACCTCTCTGACCAGTTCATTCCTTCAAAAACAGCCTCGTCGCTCCCCCCACGCACCCCTCCTTTGATCAGCGACACGTGAAAGACGTGTCGAACAGCTCCTACAATGTCTGAGACCGCAGAGAAATCGCAAGTTAAGCTTGCCGAGTCGACCCAGTCGGTCCCTTCGAGCACAGCCGCCCAGCAGAGCGACAATGTTGCTCATGCGCTTGCGGGTGCGGGCGGAGGCCTCCTCTCCATGGCCCTGACGTATGCGCATCGTTGTGTTTGGGTGGTAGACCTTTGTTAATCTGGGCAGATATCCCCTCATTACCCTCTCCACTCGCGCCCAGGTCGAATCGAAGCGCGCGCAGTCCTCGACCCTCAATGCCGCGAGGCGCATCATGAAACGGGAAGGCATTTCGGGACTATACGCCGGGCTCGACTCTGCGCTCTTCGGAATCAGCGTTACGAACTTTGTATACTACTACTGTGTGTGGGATAGATGAACTGGGTATAACACGGCATGCTGACCAGCATAGGGTATGAATGGACCAGGTCTTTCTTCGAGAAGGCTGCGCTCAAGGCCGGCCGCGCATCCCAGAAGCTCACCACGGTCGAGTCGATGATCGCGGGAGCTCTCGCCGGTAGCGCTACCGTGCTCATTACCAACCCCATTTGGGTGATCAACACGCGCATGACGGCGCGCAAGTCCGAGTCGGAGGAGCAGATTCTGCCAGGATCGAAGCCTGCAAAGGCTCCCTCCACCATCGGAACCCTCCTCTCGCTGATCCGGGAAGAGGGTCCTGCCCGCCTCTTTGCAGGTGTGATGCCTGCCTTGGTGCTCGTCATCAACCCCATCCTGCAGTACACCGTCTTCGAGCAGTTGAAGAACATGCTGGAGAAGAAGCGCCGGGTCACCCCCACTGATGCCTTCTACCTTGGTGCCCTGGGAAAGCTGCTGGCTACCAGCATCACATACCCCTACATCACCATCAAGAGCAGGATGCATGTTGCGGGCAAGGATGGACCAAAGGAGGACATGCTCACTACCTTCCGCCGAATCGTCAGGGAGGAGGGCTACGCTGGGCTCTACGGAGGTGAGATTTCCAGGTTTTCGTTGAGAGAGGGGCATCACTGACGCAAGCGCTAGGCATTGGGCCGAAGGTCACCCAGAGTGTCATTACAGCGGCATTTTTGTTTGCTTTCAAGGATGCCCTGTATGCCTGGACTGTCCAGGCTCGCAGGAAGATTGCTGCGAGGAAGTAAGCGTAGCAACTACTGTACGGCACGGTAACAGTGCTCCAATGGAGCAGATGAAAGGTCCCTTCGGAGTGGGACTCTGACTGTTGGGTACGATGTGGGACGACTAGAGGCCTAAGGGCACAAATGCATGGAGATAAAAAGGCTGCAAATTAAAGCCATCGGGAGCCGCAATACCTCTTACGGCTTGTAAATACTCACGTAATCTACAAGTTCCGTTTTCATACTAGCCCTCTGCAATTCATCTATGAGAGGCTTTACATGCACTACGCTAAGAGGCTTGCGGAAAGGCGACTACAACCTGCATGTAACTGCACACTCATCCATGTACTGCACCGACTTCTTCTTCCGACACTTATCACGGCACTTATCAGCCCAGCCCAGCCCGCCCGCCCGCCTAGAACCTGACAGGATCCCACTGACCAAGCAGAGCAGACCTCGCGTGCACGCCATGAGCCGACTGCGGGGCAGGTTAGTCGTCAAGCCTTCATTAATCCCACCACACAGCACGCAGGATGGACCTGGTACTCGGGACAGTGAAGCCCTATTCCGCGCAGGAAGGATGCACCACCGGAAAGCCCTCGGAAGCTCCCCGAGTACAAAATGACGCGTTTCTCTCTCCTTCTCTCGCCGCTGCTTGTTTCGCCAATCGTCTGATTCGATTACCGTGCCCTCTACCGAACCGAAAACACCATGGCCGCCGAACCGTTCAACTTGAGATGGGGCATCCTAGCCACAGGAGGCATAGCAAAGAGTACATCCATCCCCCACCCACCCACCCACCTATAGATATCCTCTTCATACTCTCTGACCAACCACTCCCAGCCTTCTCCAAAGACCTGCTCGTCGACCCCTCCACACGCTCCGCATCCGACATCTCGCACACCATCACCGCCGCCGCATCCTCGACCTCCTCCGCCCGCGCATCCTCCTTCCTGCGCGAAATCAACGCCCCGCCCACGGCAACAGCGCACGGCTCCTACGCCGCGCTCGCCGCGGACCCGGACGTCGACATTGTCTACGTCGCCACGCCGCACTCGCACCACTACCAGAACGTGCGGCTGTGCCTCGAGGCGGGCAAGCACGTCCTGTGCGAGAAGGCCTTCACCGTCAATGCCGAGCAGGCGCGCGTCCTGACTGGGATCGCCGAGGAGAGGGGGCTGTTCTTGATGGAGGCGGTGTGGACGCGGTTTTTCCCGTTGGCGAGGGAGGTTAGGGAGTTTGTGGCGGGTGGGGGGTTGGGGGAGGTGAAGAGGGTGTGGGCGGATTTGAGTTTTTGGAATGATGTTGAGGGCGAGTTTGGGGTGGGGCATAGGATGGTGAATATGGATCTTGCTGGGGGTGCTTTGTTGGATTGTGAGTTTTTCTCTCTTTTCTCTTCTCTTCTTTTTTTCGTTTTTACTGTGTTTTTGGTCCGGGTGATTAATGGAAGGGTGTGCAAATGCTGACGATACATCTCAGTGGGCATATACTCGCTCACGTGGGTCTTTCAAATCCTCTACCATATCCTACCAGAGGAGAAACGCTTGCCGCCAAAGGTCAGCAGTAGCATCACCAAGTATGAGGCTACGGGTTGCGATGAGATGACCAGTGTCCTACTATCGTTCCCCGGGACTGGAGCACATGGATTCGCGACGACGAGTATACGGGTATGTTGTGGCCTCTGCTATTCAATGACTTATCCCCAAGTACCAGATTTGATTGCTAAACTACCGCAGGTTTCCCACAGCCCCAATCCAGATCATCCTTCCCAAGATCCTATCCGCATCCAAGGTACACACGGTGAACTCACCATTGCCTCTCCACCTTATCGACCACTTTCTTATACGCTGATACCCGCATTCAACGACAAGCGAGGCAAGCCGGGAGGTTTTGAGTACAAGACCGTCACTCATGAGATTCCTGGTGGCGGACATGGAATGTTCTGGGAGGCTGATGAGTGTGCGAGATGCATCAGGGACGGAAAGCTGCAGAGCGAGAAGATGAGCTGGGAAGAAAGCGAGGTCATCATGGATGTCATGGACGAGGTACGACGACAAGGAGATTTGAAATATCCCGAGAAGCTAGAGAGTGTGGAGTACCCTTTGGATGGATTTTGAGATGGTCATTTTGCACCTGATTAAGCTAGCCAGTATAGTCGAAGCTGAGGTACACCCCCAGCTCCAACTGTAGTCGTTTATGCGGGGAAAAATAGTGACTCACTTCAAAATTGGGCACCTATGAGCTCGGACAAGTTTACATGTGGGAATTTGTTATAACGGGCCGTGATATCACCATAGGCTCAAGTAGTATTGCAATCACCACACTTGGGGAACTTATTTGCAAAGCACTCTTGTTTCGGTACAGATGTGCTAGGGTACTGAATGTCCTACTTCATCTGTCCGTTTATCCATGCCATTCGTCATTCATGTCCGGGCAACATCTTGCGAGTCACCTAACGCTCCCCTTCACTCGTTTCCCGAAATTCCATCTGCGTGTCTATCCATGATCCATTGAATCACTTGAGTAGACCGGTGAGAAAACTACGGATAGCCATTAGCAACCAAAACGAATGGGATATACATGTTACTCACGAGCCTAAGCTCATTAAACTGCCGTATAGACAGTCTTGAGGGTCGAGTCGGAATCTTTGGTGATGGGAGGAATGTCAGAAACCTTGATGATCGGATAGGTCGTGAACCAACTGATCCACTTGTCTGTTCGATCGAGAGGGTCGTCGAGGGTGGTGGAAGGAGCGACCGCATCGGTGAGGGCGGGAAAGGCCTCCTTGGATAGTAGAGTGTTTACCTGGGGACGAGGGAGAGGCCGGCTGATGTGAATGGCTCCGAAGTCCGATATGGAAAGGGTGTCGGTCTCGACAGCAGAGCTTGATGAGGTTGGGGGGTTGTGAGTAGGCCGAGGAGAAGGAGTGCCGCTCAGACAAGGAGAGGTAATGGCAGAAGAGCGGGCACGGGTAGAAGTAGTAGTAATAGGCTTGCCAGTGGAGGGAGGAGTCGAGCATGCCAAGGTGGACAGTGGGGGAAGGACCCAAGTCACGGCGCCGTTGCACAAGGTGATGGGGACCAGGCTCGCAGCAGCGAGACCAATGGCGGCACCGAGAGCGATAATGGTGGCAGAGAACTTCATGTTGAGTGTGTTTGGAGTGCTCGACTTAAGATTGTGTGTGAACAGATTTGAGAAGTGTGGGGTGGAGGAAGAAGGAAGGAAGAAAGCAGGGGAAGTGGCGGGGTCCTGGTTATTAACGGACACCCGCCTTCACTTCCAGACGCCACAATTTAGGATGGTGTGATTGTTGGTGAGAGAGGAGGGCGCCTTCCCTGGATGGAAAATAGGAATAGATTCGAGCAGTGAGAGCTCCCGCGAGTTAGGAAAGTGCGTTGGCGTATCTTATCGGTTGCAGCACAAATGAGGCAGGCGCCGAGATTAGCAGGCACCTTTCCAGAGTTCCCAAGCGCTTTGGACATCATCCGGGTCTACATGTATGAAGGCTTCAGACTGTGTTGAGATGCTCCGAGCTCTCCTGCATCCCCCCAAGTCAAGACACTGGCACCAGCCATACAGCAGCTATCTCGGTGGAATCTATCGACGGATCCTGCAGTATCCAAGTCACACATATGTCAAGAATGTCGTAGAAGCTATAGATGAGCATTCGTGCCGAGGTAAGTTTGTGTTAGGTCCAATGGGGTCGTGCGTGCCTGGGATACGCCTTTTGATGGGCTCTTGCAACATTATAGTGCACACAAGTGATGTCCTATTGGACGGAATCGAAATCTATGCCGATAAGAAGGATTGATATCTATCCAGGTATACCTATCGTACAGGCAGGTAGGGTGAGATTTATCCACGTATGTGATCACGTGTCCCTCTTTTTCGACTAAGAGAGTGAAATACAAAAAGTGACACGGTCGTCATGGCTCTGCAGGATAGCCAAACGTGTCGGCTATGGCACCAAAAGAATATGCAGAAGCGAGTGCCAGTAGGCTGTCCATTCTCAAGAAGGAAATCTATCTCTTTTGTCAATAGCATGGTAAATGTTCGTAGATTGCATGTGTTTTAATCCTCGCAGACCATCACCAGCCACTGTTCGCAAATCCTACTAATACCTAACGTGCAGGGTTGTATGGAAAGGAAGAGCGTGCCCAACAAGTGATTAGCACCCATGTACGTTTACTCAAAGTCCCAGGGGCCTTTTGCGTAGGGTTAGCTACAGGCAAAATATGCTACAGGCTGGTGTGCCTTGGAGACATGAGCAAACTAGAAATTAGCAGCACAATGAAAAGAGGTGGGGTGTTATATGGACCCATGTTGTAGTATCCGAGACATGGCAACTAGGCCAGTGAGTCTGCTGTAGATATCCCCAGACTTGGCGGCAACTCGACAGACCCAGTTAAAAAAAACCCCCCAAAGTTGCCTGGTGTAGGTATTGCTAACTATGAACCCCATTGATCAGTCGTAGGATACACTGCCCCTGAGCTATGTCTGTTTTGGATACATCGTAGGATCAAGCAGCATCTTGCGCGGCAAAAGATTGTGATATACTAGGTGAGACTTCTCATGTATGATGGTCCCGTGTTGCTATTGCACCCCACTTGACTATCTACATCCCAGTACGCGCCCCTGGAAGTTGCCGTGTGGCGGACAGACATGTCGTTTCGACGTTGAAGGATTGACATGGCATTTCCAAATGGCGAGCGGCCCGAAAGCAACAAGAGCATATCTTCATCTCGATGCATTGACATCAACCGCTTTCGGATACCATCTTGAACGATGATTATGAGCGAAGTCAAGTCTTGGCAATGAATATCCCGCAATTTCCAAGGACATGGTGATACACTCACGTGCTCGATCTACAGGTTTTCCCTGTTGTACGGGGGATCTATGTTTCGGAGAGGAAGACGGATAGCGACTGGATTTGCTCTTGGCGGCCTAGTGTATACCTCGACTACACATACCAAGCCCGACGACCATGCACGGGGACTATCCTCAGGGCTGCTTCGCGGTGGCGAAAGGATGATCGACCGGCTTCTGTTGAACCGCGATGGCATGCCGGGTGCCAGCAAAATGACACAGCGAGGTGGCAGATTTAGACGTGCGGCGGAGCTAGAGGCTTGATATTGTCCGCATGCTGGCCGAGGCGGGGGCGGAGGCGGAGGTGTGTCGGATCCCGAAAGATGCATCCTACGCTATGCGCGGGGCCTCCAACCATGGTGGCGATGACGCTGGAACACGGCGGAGGATTGGATGTTGGCATGTTATCGATAACCATGGGGGCCATATCCAATACGGTACGTCAGAGTGGCTGGCGACTGGCGATTGGCGGTCAGGCTGGAAAAGACAGCCATGGCCGAGCAGAGACAGTCCATCCCATGGTACGATTCCGGGTGACATGGGCTACCCCGCCCATCTGTTTGCACGGCAAAGAGTCACGACGTCGACAAGAGTGCCGGCACGATTCAGTCGACCCACAATTGCGACTCCAGCCGGCCAAGCCGATGATTCATGAAGCTGTTCACCACCTCGGGGCGCGTCCTCCCGTGCACTTCTTTCTCAAGGTCCCGTCCCGTCTGTCTCCATGTGCAAGCGGCCTGCCGTCCGACCCCTCACCCCCCCCCCCCCAAGCAAAGGCTCAAACCCGCCACGCCCACATCTCTTCTCCACACGTCCGCCGTCCAACCTTCCCGTGCGCGCTGCGAGGCCGCCCAATGGCGAGGCACCACCAACCTGCCTTCGTATGGCGCTCCGCCCGTAGCAAAACCCCCAGGCGCCCAACACACCTTAGCCCGAACGCCGATCAACACCCTGACCCAGATTGCCGGGAGGCCAACCCAGGGCGGCATCCCGCCAGTCATGCCAGTCATGCCAGCCATGCCCATGCCCTGCCATATGTGCCCCTCGTGGGACCACCGAGCAAGCGAAAGTGCGAGCAAGCGAGCTTGCAGCGGCAGCAGAAGCAGCCCGCAGCATGTGGGTGGAAAAACTCTATCCCTTCACCTGCATGCGCTTGCTCTACACCACCATCCCAACCATTCTGGATGGTGAAGCTCGCCGATTTTCTGGTGTAGTAGCGCAGCTACTTGCCCTAGTCCATGGCCTTTGCTTTGCTTTTCCCTTTGGAGGCAGCCCGCCTTTGCTCACCTAATCAACCAGGGACTCTGCTCCCATGTGGCCTCCCCATGGCAGATGCAGCCAACAGTTCGATACGCTTTAACATCGCCACGCACGCGCGCAATTACCATGCCGCCGACGGGCGACCCTGCGTTGTCAGCAAGCAACATGTACTTGGGCTGGTGGGGAGTGGAGCTATCGATAACGAGTCTCGGAGCTCACCACATCACATGCACACGGGGCGTACGTCCATGTCCGCGTACCTAGGTACGTAAAGTCGGAGAAACTTATTTAGAAGAACTACCTACATACGTACGTGAGCGGGCGTGGGCGCACTGTCCAGCCATTGGCATACTACGCACAAGTGTAGCATGTTGACGTCGCACCGATCTATATTTCCTAATGTACGTGCATCCAGTCAGCCGTGCATCCTCCGGCATCCTCACTGTCATCTATCGATAGTCTGCTCGGGGCACGGGCATCATCCTCACCATCGTCATCAGCAGTTGCACCAACTTCGGCGTCCAGAAAAAAAAAAAACGTCTGCGGAAGCGAGGCCCCCCCTCCGGCCCGCTCAGCTGTCATGGTCAGATTCAGATTAGGTAGATGGCGATAGAGGGACTGGATTGGATTGGACGTTGGCTCCTCCTGCGCCGCGCGCTTCTTCGCTTGGTTCGGCGCTCGTATTCTTTGCGGTCCATCTCGCTCCCCATCTCTCTCGTTTGATTTGCTTCAAGGGCCCCCACCCAAGCGAGGACACGACGGACGGACCCAACCCACCCAACGTAGCCCAGGCCCCAGCCCACCGATCAAATGTCCGTGGGTACATGAACCGGACTTGACCATTGGAGTTAGATGGCTGTGCAAATATTGGATTTCTGCGGCGGTGCATGGCATGACGATGCCGGTGGGCAACCAAACGGGACCACGCGCCAGGCAACAAATTTCCATCACTGGGCTGGCTGGGCCAGCTGCATTGAATCCGGTCGAGACATAATTTCCAGCTCTCATTTCGACAGAAAGACCTAGTTCAGCGCCCGCTAAACTAGAAGCCGCCCGTCTTGACCCAAAGAGGGTGCACACGCGGTGGTGATTCTGACCTACGGTCCTGCTTGTCTCACGCAGCAAGGCACACCCCGCTCCTATAGGATGACATTGTATCGTGTGGTATACGGGCCAAAGTTGAGAATTTGCCATACCTACTCGCCCGTTATGCCCGCACGCCACCCGCCGTTGGGCAAGAGAGGAATGAAAATCCTTGCCATTGAAACATTGGGCATTCATTCTGACAGGCCAAACTAGAGAGTGGTGTCTATTTGCAGCAGCTTTCGCAAGCTTGAACTAGGGAAACACGGCTAAGCACTAGCCACACTACCCCAAAACGCCCTCAAAACACCGTGCGGTCACGGTAGCTGGACCTCCAATCGCTATAATAGAATATACACTTCCGCCGAAGGAATCAGAATCACGCGTCTAGTGGGTACTGCCTCATCAAGAGGGGGAGAGAAACTGCCCGCCCTCGAGCTCCGCCGCAGCCGCAATGGCCGTCCGCGGTCCAGTTCCGGGTATGGTATCATCGTAGCACGGAGTAACTATCTCCTCGACTGTATCCACCGCGGGCGCTGGCGACACAACGGCCTCGGTTCCCGCCATCCTTCGCACGGGATGTCTTGTCAGACTTGATTGCACCGTTTTGATTGCACGTTGACAGGCTTGACTGAATCGCTGGATCCCGAATCCCCAGATCTTTTAATCAACTAGCCATCTAGCGAGATGGGCATTCCAAGGTTGGGTCCCTCGCGCGTGATGTCCAAAATGGAGCCATGCCGCTTTGCCGCTCGAATGCCGCTGCCTGTACCGCCAGCCAGCCGGCCAGCCAGACACGATACGGTACGGTACGGTGCAATACCGTCCCGCCATCCTCCGCCACGCCTGCACCGCTGTACTCGTACCCTACCCTACCCTACCGTTTTGTTCCGCCCCAATCCCCATCCCATCCCGCCCGCCCGGGTGGCCGGCCAATGTCCAAAATTAAGGGCTACCCACTCTCAGATATGGGCGAAATCCACACCCCTCCCCGTCCCCCCCCCCCATTCTGAGAACAAACAACCTATACCCGTCTCCAAAGGGTTGACGCTTGCAATCGAAAAGATCCTACCGCACAATTGCACAAATGGAGTAGCATATAGCATAACCCCCCCCCCCCCCCCCCCCCCAATTGCTGCTAAACCTCTCCACACAGACAGCATTTCTATAAAAAAAAATTGTGACGAGGATGATCAAATAAAAAAATCTCGAATCGCACGGACCCCCCCGACAGGCAGACAGACAGAAATGATTGTCAGGTCCGCTTTCGATCAAGTTTAGTTCGACTGCCTCGCTCGGCCTAAACAAAACTGCTTGCTTGCTTGGGACAGGTTGCCAACTCTTCCCTAGTGCCAAAATTTTCGGGGGGGGGGGACGTTCGTTTTCCCAACCGTGTCCCGTGCGCCCATTGTTTCAGGTCCGCAAGACACAGACGATCCCGTGCGGTTCTTGCCCCCTCTCGCGTTTCAAACTCGACTGGCGATCCCGGCCGATCTCGTCGGTGTGCGCCCTGCTGCTGCTGCTAGCAAGCACCGCCCAGCAGGCCAGGCTACCTGTGGACCATGGCGGCCATTTCGTCACCCAACATTGCACCGCACGGCGAAAATCGCGACGATCATGTGTTTGAAAGTTGAGCATCTGAATTTGCATCTTGCGTCACACCGTACAGGACTGCTTCAGTTTGACTGCTTCGCTGCCTGCATCGGCGTACGCCTGTTCCCCCACCCCTTTTCCGCCCCCCCTCCAACCGTGCCGCAGCCAACCAACTCAGCCGTCACCCTCTCAACCCGTGGGCACACAAATTCCTCCAACCAAAATAGGCAATCCAACAAAAGAAACAATAACTCAGTAGACGCCGCCCTAGTGGAAAAAAAAGCGGTGGTTGTAATGTTAAAACATACTTCCGACCCGTCGAAGAAGAGAAGAAGGCATAAATAAGGTATTGGGGGGTGTGAGGAAATCCACCAATGCTGTTGTTCCAGACCACAACGTTTTCCTCCATAGCTAGCATGAGACGACGTATGTTTCAACAGGCAAAAGAAAGCCAAACATACTAGTGCTTCATGACACCGTGAGCAACATCAACAAGTTTCCCTTGCAACCCTTTCATCTTGTCGTGGATGGACGTAAGAGAAGTAAGAATAGAATGGTGAAGAAGCGAAGTGGAAAGGAAAGGGGAATCTGAAACGGATATCCTAGCGTGCCCTATTAAGTTGCCGGCGCTTTTGAAAGGGTGGTATACTTGAGGAAATAAGGTGCGCGCGTGCCAGATATAGCGAGAATAAGAGAGGAAAGGGGAGGTATTGGGTCCATGTGGCCGAAACCTTGCGAGTCAAAATAAAGCAAGATATCCGGAAAAATTGCGTCAAGAAACGAAGCAGAACATAGCAAAAGCAAGCGAGAGCCTTATCACACGGGGCGTAAAGTGCCCGGTTTCCCAAACTCCAGAAGGCGCCGAATTCAAATCATGTGGGATGGAGAGATGTACATCGCCACAATCAGTCTGCCACCGAAAGAAGCCGAGGCCGGGCATGATTACGAGTGGAAAAGATCCCAAGCTCTTGAGCATAGCTGAATAAACTCTTCCTTCTTCTTGCGCTGCGTGTCCGGGGTATCACGGCCCTCGCCGAACGGTCCGGTGCGTGGCTGCTGGCGTCCGAGCGGAGGAGTTCCCATGTCGCGTTCGTATTCGTCTCGGTCACGCCTCCTCGAGCTGCCGCTTCGGAGGACATCGGCATGCGGTGCATAGGCCGACGAGGCATTCTTGTTGGGCATGGGCGACGGCGGGGTCGGGGGCTGGTGGCCACCGTAGTGGACGATGCGGGGGAGAAGGTCCTCGCGGCCTCCAGACAATGACTGCACGGCTTCCTCGGCGGACTTGTACTCGCGGGGGCGGGCACTATGGGGTGCCTGCTGCTGCTGTGGTGCGAAGCCGGGGGACGGCATCGGCGGCGGCTGGTTCGAGTGAGACGAGTGTCCCGGGCTGTTGTTGTAGTGGCTCCTAGGAGCAGCCAGGGGCTCGGGGAAGACGTCGGAGATGGGCGGGAGCCTGTTGTTCGTCTGCTGTGCGGGCACGTGGTGGATATGCGACGTTTGCGACAGGTTGGACGGGGCGTTGGCAAGCTGCCGCGAGGGCGGCATGTTGCTGCGGAGGCCGGTGAAGGACTGGTTGATTGGCGCAGACTGGACCACACGCTCGTTGGCAAACTGCTGGTGGGACGGAGGCGCAATGGAGAGGCCTGGGGGTGGGCCCTTCCTCCTCGAGGTGTTGGGCGTCTTGATGGGGCGTCCGAAGGGGTTCACCTCGCCATGGCGGACAAGCTCATCGTCGGGGAGAGGGCCTTTGCCCTGCTTTTGGCGGGCCTCGATGATCTGTCTTTGCCTCTCCCTCACGTCCATGCTCCGCTGGAGCTGCTCGCGCATGGTCGGGTCCTGGGTGTGGAAGCCCGGGGACAGGCAGGCCAGGCCGACATCGTGAAGGTCCTTGCCCGAGGGACGGGCGGTCAGGGCACCCGATGAGTGGACGATGTTGTGGTTGGACAGGTCGAGGCGGCGCGGGCGGTGGCGCGACGTGGTGATGTCGGGAGACGAGGGCTCCTTCTTGACTACAATCTTGGGGGCAGTGGGGCCGCGTGACCTGCTCGGCGGGGTGCGGTTAGAGGGTCTGTCTCTAGACGACTTGGTAGACTTTGAGGAGTGGAGAGGAGGTGACATGGAGTGGTGGTGGGTGGAGGCGTCGGAAGACGACGAGGCAGAGGTAGGGCGGAATGAAGAAGGAGAACGAGTAGAGTGAACGTCAATAGACATACGAAAGTGGTGAGCGCTTGCCCTCCGCTCTGAGCTGGTGTGCGGAGCCATCACTGGAGGAGGTAGGTGAAGCATTGTCGCTGACCAGCCGAGAGTTCTTGGAGTTGGGCGTCACGATGTGAGGAGACTGAGTGGAGGGCGCGATGGCGGCATATGTTCTTGAAGAAGCGACGCCGACTCCGTCGAGCTGGGGGGGCGCGTGCGGAGCGGGGACCGGGGGGGCAGCGACAGCGGTTGTCATGGTGCTGTCGTAGTGTCGAGAGAAGTAGATTGTAGGAGTGTCGCAGAAGTCTTGGGGGGAGCCCGCTACACCAAGTGTCGAAGGATGGAGTCAGCTAAGTAATATTGGAGGGCAGGTGTGACGGATCAGGTCGGCGGGCGAGCAAACTGCGGGCCAGGGGAGCTAGGGCGCAGCAACAATGCGGCTCAAGCGGCGGTCCGCAGCAGGGCAGGGCAGCAGGGCAGCAGATTATGCTCAGCGAGGAGAGGGCACTGGAAGGGAAGAAACAGTGGCAGGTCGCAGGTCGCAGGTCGCAAGTCGCGGCGGGCTGGCGGACTGACTGGCTGGCTGGCTGTGGCAGGCGGCGGGAGTGGAGGGGGATAAAAATGGAACGCACAGACGGGCAGGCGACGGTTCAGGAAGCAAAAAAGCGACTGGCAGACCAGGGCCGACCAGGGCGGGCCAGGGTTGGAGGCTGTTGGAGGCTAACCCCAGTGCTGGGCTGCCCTTTTGGCTCTCTTTTGCGCTGTGGCCGGGCGAGCAGGTCGCTGCCGTCGGTGCAGTCGGTGCAGACGATGCGCCACCGGCCAACCAGCGGGCGCGAGCCACGGCCTGGCCGTTTCAACTAGGCGGGCTGTCGTCTCAGCATGCTTTCGTCGTCGTCGGAGTCGTGGGCGCATCGTCACCGCCGTGGGCTGGAGGAGCTGGTGCTGGTGCTGCTGGTGCTGCTGCTGTCGCCGCCGCCAGTCGCCGCTGCCTCGCGCTGCCTCGCCCGCCGTCCAGCGCCTGCCCTCTCCGCCGGCGCGCTCCAGCAGCAGCAACGGGCTGGCCGCTCCTGCCTGGCCCTGCCTGGCCCTGCCGTGATTCGACGCAGTCGGCCATTGCCAATACTTCGCGCGCGCCCAATCAGGACGGCGCGCTCCTTGCCAGTGTTTCACGCCTTTGCAAGCCTCTGCACGCCCGCCCCCGGCAGCGCCCCAGCATGCCCCCCAGCAGCCCCCCCGGCCGCATGAGCGACGCACTTGGTGTCTGATCACGCCCAAACCGGCGCCCGGCAAGCGCCCCCTCGAAACGCACCACCACGCCCGCCCGCCAGCGCCCCCCCAGCAACCCCCCACCGCGCCCGCCACGACGAGATGAAAGGCCCGCCGTTCATGGTGTCGAGTTTCACGCCGCCCAGAACAGCCACGCCCCGGCACCGCTGCTGCCCACCACTCTTTGTTTTGACAGAAACCTCCGCCCGCCACTGCCCACCTAGGCTGCTGCGAGCCTCCCGTCCAGCGTGTGCGTTATCCACTTCGCCCTCGGCCTCCTCGAACTCGACCTCGACCTCGACCTCTCCACCAACACCCGCCGCATGCATCACCCTTCCCCCCCCGTGCCGTCCTCTGCCTGGGGGCCTCTCCCCTTCCACGTGGTTGGCACCCCCGTGCTATGGCCATCCAACGTCCCTGCCGCTGCCTGCGCTTGGGATCGCCCGCCTGTCGCTCTAGGGCTGTCCTGGCCCGCCGCAGATTGCCCATCGGCGCAAGAATAGAACTGCCCGCGTGAGATTAATTCCGCGCGCCTCTGCTCCTTTCTGCACCTCGTCAATATTGAAAATATAAATCTTCCCCTGAGACACTGACATCTCCGCCCGCCCACGCTTGGTCGCTGGAAACAGACCGCCCGGCCCTGGCTCCACCGCTGCGGGGTCGGGAGCCTCGATGAAAGGTCACCGGCCTGGCCACATGATGACTCCCGATTTGGTTTTTTTTTTTGCCTTTGCCCGGCGCTGCCCTTCTCCCATACGCTTCTGCGTTCCAGATTGTACACGTCCATGGCTCGCTTGGACCGTCGACATTTCACCGCCATTCATTTCCTGTAACCTGTTCATGCACCTACGGACTTCCGCCCACTGAAACATGCTGCGGGCACGAGCTGTTTTCGTATCACGGAAGGATTGTAATGCCCAAGGGATTGCCGGCGCCATTCCCATACGAGCTACGCCTGTCGCCCAGGAGCGACGTTTTTTTACCCATCCCACCAATTCACTAATGTACCTAGGTACCTAGGTGCCTAGGTGCTTAGCATCTTCTGCCTGCCTTCGTTGCTGCTGCTGCTGCCATTTACCCATGCCCAGCCGCCGTTCAGGGACGCCTCGTGCCGACTTAGCTCCGCTGCCGCGGCCCTGATCAGGATAATTACCATGCCGCTTCTACCTCGTCTTTGAAAACGGGGCCTTAATATAAAGCCGTGTCTTTGCTTCCCAACCGAGAGACCGGGACAGGGTCCTACGGCATCGAGCATCCACACTGATCTACTTACATGCATCCAGGCGACGCCCAAGTGCCTTTCCTCTTGCGGACAGACATATATTGCCCAAAGTCTAGATGGCCTCGTAAACTTTACCAGTTTTCTTCACGCAGCATCTGCTCCGAAGACAGATTTCTCCTTGGCCCCGAAATGTGAGAAGCTGGAACAACGGGTCGCCTAGTCTTTGCGAAATTGCCTGCATGTTCAACATGAGGCTCCTTCGACGTACTCTGCAATTTGATCCACCAATCATCTGCCAACCAAAATATGCGTGCTGCTTGTACTCAAGCAATCGCCAATCATTCCAAGCCTGGATCTTCTTGTGTACGCTCTCCTCCGAAAAACCGCTGGCGAGATCTGGTGTTGCCATGCTGTTGTGTGAGCCTCTGGACCATCTGCTGTCCCACGCTGGCCATCGCACATTCGATAAATGCCCATCGCTGCAGGCCCCATGCGCCCGTTCACTGCACTGTTACACCAATACGTGCGTTCCCCTGTTGCCCCACAGACACGTACGTACAATGCCATGTACGTGGATGGATTGGGCCATTGTAATTCCGCACCAGCCTCTGCTAGAGGCCAGTGTGCGAGTACACGGGAGATGGAATCTCTAGTCGCTTCCAATGCGCGGGCATCCAAGGAGCCTGAGTCTCCGCAGGTGAAGCCAATGGAGGGGGTTGGAGAAGCAGTACGCCCTTTCTTTGTACCTCTTTCCTCATTCGGACATGCATGAACGAGGTCTTCATCTTAGATGCTGGCCACGTCCCCCCCCTCGTGTCAAGACGTCTTTCACCACAGTCCCTCACAGTACCACGTCGCCATCCCCTGACGCCTACTAGACAAACAATCTGCGCATCACATCACGCCCACCGATCCCCGATACATGCCCAACCAACACGCCCCTCCCCAGTCTCAGATAGAGAGGCATGCTTCGCGTAGACGATGGACGGTGGACTAGCAGTATTGACTCGGAAATCCCGCTCTCGCCTTCTCTTCGCACGCGAAATTATGCCCCTCGACTCCCAACACACGGGCAACCGCCAATCCGCCGACTTGCACCCAATGGCGAGCCCGCGCTGCACAACCGACGACTAAACTCTCCACGACTGCCTTCCCCGTGCGTGCATGCACGCATGTAGGCACTTCTCTGGGCCCCCACCGGCACGCCCGCCATGCACGCATGCATGCATTTGCAGCAATCGAGCAAAAGAAGGTTTGAAACTTTGTTGCTTGGGTACCGGTCGGCGGGCGGTGGCGGCAGCGGCGGCGGTAGGCGTTCACTGAAGCACATCATCGACCCTTCACGTGGCTGCTTGGTTCGTGCAGGCCTTTTGTGGGCTTTTCCTTGGCCATGGGGCAGGGAGAAGAAAAGTATGGGCTGGGTTGTCTCATTTGCTCCTCCCTCTGCGGGTAGAGCATATATTGACTCTGCTGTACCGGGCTTCTAATCTGGAATGCCGATTGTGCATCGTACAAGTACACAAACACCCCACAGCATTACGCACTCACCTCCCCATGGCCAGAGAATGCAACCCCCAATCGCGGGGTACTGAGACAGTCCCACCACGACGTTTCCCCCTACGCTACCTACGCTACCTAGAGCCGCGTGAACGCACCAATCGCCACCCTCCGCGGGCCCTTTGATTCGTCGCGAGGCAGTTGGGGCCGTCGCAAGGCTTGTGGATTGCGGATTGGATGGCAGTGTCATTGTGGGGTTTTACGTTTCTGTCTTCTGTTTTCTCTTGAGGAGCGTTGCAGGGTGGTGCAGGGTGGGATGGGGGGAGTGGGGTGTGGTGCGGGATCGTGCGTTGCGGCACCGTGCTGTTGTTCATGCGAGCACCTGTTCACCGGAGAGTGGGGTGGGATGGTGTGGGATAGGTGATTAGGTGCCTAGGTAGGGTCCTAAGGGGTGGGGTATCATGTGATGGAGAATGTGTCAAGGTGGATATAGTCAAGACTTGATGAGAGAAAGGTGGCTCGGTAGAGGTCACAGTGCACTTAGCAACAGGCAATATCATCCAAATACGTGCTTTTTTAAATTCCCTAGTCATACCTAGATGTATAAATGTCCCAAAAGCCCGGTGGAAATGCGTGTACAGTGTATCAAAGATATTAGTGTCGAAGAAGACGAAGAAAAAACGAGTCCAGAAGAACAGCAGATATGGTAATCTGGAAGAAGGAAATAGAAAACCCAAAAGTTACAAACGCCCCGTTCCCCTTCCTGGGGAGTTTATTCGAGACCGTTGCTGTGCAAATTGAAGCCAATCGTCAGTTGAAGAAAAAAGCGCTCGTCGTTCATGATCAGTCCGTCGCTCGTTGCTTTTTTTTAGGTACCACCACCATTCTAGTGGAGCGTTCCGTAGTCGCCGTTCACGATGCCATTGGGCACCTCCTGAAGACCAATCTTCTTGAATCCAGTGACCAAGTCATCGCCCTGCTTCTTGATATCGTCAGTCTTGCCACCGACAGCCTTGGCCTGCTTCTGCGGCTCCTGCTCAAAGACCTTGGACTCGACCGGGCTGTCGACGACCGTGTCTTCCGAGTCGTCTGCCTCGCCCTGCTCGAGCTCGGCGTCGACATCGATCAGCTCCTCGGCGTCGGCAGGCTCGTCGCGCGCATCGGGCACCACCTCCTCGTCGAGCCTCCAGTCCTGGATCGCCTTGATGATGTCCACGGCCAGCTGGCCGTTCTTCCTGAGCGCCTTGTCCCAGTGCTTGGGGATGCCCTTCTCCAGGACCATCAGGCGCGCCACGCTGTGCACGAGCATGTGGCGCATGGGGCTTCCCTCCTCGGTGTTTGCGTAGATGTACTGCACGCGCCGCAGGCCCGGGTACGTGTCCGAGTACTTGTACCACTCGCGCACCACCTGCAGCACGTCGGCGATCAGGTTCGGGATCTGGAACTTCTCGGACATGAGGTAGAGGTCGAAGAGCACGCCCAGGTCAGCCTCCTCGCGGGGCACGGGCAGCGAGCTAGAGTACAGCCAGCCGACGAAGGTCTTGAAGGGGACGTCTTCATCTTCGGGGAGGCCGAAGGACTTGGATGGGCGTTCCTTGTTGTAGAAGATCTTGCGGAAGAAGGGCGAGTGGTAGCATAGGAGCTTCTCGTGGAGGATCCAGTGCGTGTTCTCTGGGCCGACGTAGATGTCGACCATGGAACGGGAGAGGAGCCTACAGGCCGTCAGTATCGGGGAAACCGATGATTGGAAATGCAGTAGAATCGTCTTGGATGTCGAAGAAATCTTTTCAAATCCAGGAGACGCGATGAGAGGAGACGCGACTTACTCATTGAGCGGCTTCTCGGGAGCGGCCTCAGGCATGGTGAATGTATGTCGTCGCAAGTCGTGTCAGCGGAAAAGGGTATTAGAATATTGCAAACCGAATTGCAACGACGGAACAGAATCGTGAAGCAGATGGAAATCGCAAGACGTCTGGAGAATGAAGGGCAAATCAAAGAGATGTGGCCGTGCCGCCTATAAAAACCAGGCAGGAGGCTGGCAAGCTACAGGTTGGCGTTGAACAGCTGTGACGTCAATGACGAAAGAGGGCGGCACGCCTGCTCGCGCGACGCGCTGCACCGCAACCCTGCTTGCGACACCATCCCAGCCTAGCCTGCCGCGCCGCCCTCCCTCCAGCCATCATGTCACCAATGCCGTGCCCGCCTTCGATTCCGAGCCTGCCCTCGCTGCAGCTGGAGTTCTAGAAGCCAGTGGCACGCGCTCACTGCTCGAGGGCACCAAGCCTGTGGCTGGACGGCTAAACTAGAGCTTACGAAGGATACTCGCACTCCATCAGACAGAAAGCATGTGCGTTTATGCAGACTGGCTTGTGTATGGCTAGGTCTTTGGCAATGAACAGTGGAGATGGTGGACGGGTTATGGAGACCTAACTGGATCAGAGCTAGCGTCGTCTCGTACGACTCCAACCCTATCGATCCAACTTGTCACGTTATTTTCTCCTTGGCATCTTCTCTTTGTTTATTCTATGGCTTCAGATCCCGATGGTGATAGTGTTTGGCATGTCCTCTCGTCCTGAAGATCTGCCGGCCCGAACAAGCAAACGTGCTTTTTTCCGTTCGGCAATCCCCTCAGTTTCAACGGACCCGAACACGATGTTTGATTGCTTATTGCGATCAGTTTCAACAGTTGCGGCCAAATTTAGAACATGCTTCTTCTTCCTGCACATCAACTCAAGTTTGACGCTAGTGGATCTCATATATGTGGAAAAGAAACTGCCAAACTTCTGATGTTTACCGAAGCTACTCATACCACCATCCCCACTTGACGTCTTCACTCAAACACGCTACGAGAAGGGACACATAGATATTCCTGCTGATACATGAGTTTGGGATTGGCCGAGAAATGCTCCCAGCTTGAAAAAGAAGACGGAGGCGCGAAACTACTTGGGATCGAGTTCTCTTCTTGTGCCGATCGACGCCTTGACCCTGTGCATTGGGATGCAATAAAATCAAAATGGCGTTCAGACGAGCTTCATTGAAGAGAATTGGGATAGTCAGTACGGTATGCACCATCTATTAGCTATTGTTTCAGATTGTTACCGAGAAAGTTTCCAACGACTAGAATAAGGAAATAGAGCACTGATGATCGCCCGGTTATTGCGCCACTCTCAACTCTTCGGACAATAGAGAACTCCCTTGCGCCACCGATAGGGCAAGCTCGTCAATTGTCGTATTGCTCAACGCCTTGAAAGTCGAAACCTCGGCCCCTAGTACCTTCTTGAACCAGTTGCGAAGTTCAATCACTACCAACGAATCTATTCCTTGTTGAAAAACATTAGGTCGACTCTGGGCAAAGATCAAGTATCAAGTTGTTTAAAAGGGGTAACAAAGGTAGTCCCATGTTGGTGCCAGCTGTATAGATGTCTTTTTTGCCCACTTTAATGTGCCTGCCGAACCAATCAACGCATTCGAGAAACTTGCGAAGCCTAAGGTCAAAGAGGAAGTTGAACATGGCGAGGAATCCGTTTCCTACCTGGAAGGTCGTGGCTTCCGACTTGTCAGCTTGAGTCACGATACCAACGTACTCAATGACAATCTAATTGTTTAAGACTTGGCCTAGAGCGACTATCGAACCTAAGAACTGTAGCGATACCTGCTTTTGTCTGGATTTCCATCTCATAGTCGTCAAGATATGCTTTGTAGGCCTCATCAGTCTCAAAGCACTCGCTGTTCAACAGACCTGACGGCTTGACCGAAAGCCTCTTGACTTCTTTTGAAGTAATACTGGCAAAATCTCTCAGGGCACAATCTAGTTTTTGGTAATACGTCACTCTTTTCTTGATCTCCTGTTCTTCAACGATAAGATTGATGCACAAAACTCAAGCCTCTTCCCTGATCTCTTCACCACCCAATGTGTGATTGTGAACATATTTGTCCCATGCTCTGATCATCTTTCTTGAAGTATTACAGATCGATATGTTTTGATTTAGACAAAGTAGAGCTTAACGGAGATTATCTCTTTCCGTATAGATGCTTTGGGAAATACCAGTGATGGCGTCTCGCTAAATGCAAGTAGATTGTCCTCCTGACTCAGACTGAACCACCCATTTTAACAATGGAAGAAAAATATTAGTGACAGAAAAGAGGAAGCCTGGAAGCTGTAAATTTGTTAATCGCGAGTAGTTTTCGGATAAATACGTAAAATACTGTCACGGCATTATCGAATATAATCAGCTGATATTTCAGGCAAACTCGGTGTCATGCGCGCAGAACAAGTGGGTAGATGCCAGTATCTATTCTGAGGCACAGTCAACTCCGCCGTATTCTCAGGGATAATATTGAATGAGCCATTTACTGACACTACAGTGCATCAGCCGTGCCTCATGCAAGGTAATCATAACCTCCCATACTTCATTAAATCGCAATCGCCCCTACATATGCAGGAGAACTTTCGGCGTCCGCGGAATCATTAGATACGAATCGAATTATTGAGGTACTTAAAGCGAGAGAAGGAGAATGATTCGCTCATGTGCCGGTGCAGCATTGATATCACTGTTTCACAACATTCTGCCGTGCTCACACAGAAAACCTCAGTAGCAAAAAATGCTCGGGGGGCTATACATCTTGAAATAGCATACAGTGCTTACTTTCATACATAATCTTCATAAATTTTGCTCCTTGTATATCCTTGAGCAGGCTGATAGTTTTTCACTACTGCTACAAACACATGTTAGCCCGTCCTACCAATAGCATCTTTTTCTAGATGTGAATATTTTTCCAGTTTTAGCATTACAGCTACTGCAGACTGTATTTAGTTCTTCAATATGTCAATAATACATACTAGGATAGTTTGATCTGAGTCTCACTGGTCGCAAATGTATTTGTATTCCCTACGTTTGTTCTCGCGGATTCTTCTCCCACATCAGGAAAACAGTTAGAAACGCAACCGCTCCAAAAGCTGTTATTGAATAAGCCTGTTTCGAAATCCCTGAGCATAACTATCTCGAACCAATAGCTGTAAGTGCTCCGGAAGAGTATTAATGAGCTTTACAGACATCTCGATCGATTCTGCCTGAGCCGTTGACAGTATAGAGGCCAAGTTCGAGGTAACATGCTCGTTCATAAGGTTGATACATGCTGCGACGCCGATAGAACCTCCGAGCGATCGGAACTGGCCGATTCCACCCATACCCACAGCTACAAAAACTTAGTCCAAGAGTATATAACAATATTTGAGATTGGCACATATCTAAATCTTCCGCACTGAAGAAAATTGTTGCCGATAGTATGCCAACCCCTACACAAATTCCGATTCCAAACCCACATATTACCTCGACACCATGACCAAAGTCGGGATATGGGCCAGAAGAAGTGGGAAATGCTATCATTAGCCCGGCACCTATCAACTGTATGATGCAGCCAGCTAACAACAAGTAGAAGGGTGGTATGTGGCGCTTGGACATTAAAATTGTTCCAAGTGCAGACCCAAATGGAACGCCCAATGTAACAGGTAACAAGCGATATCCAGCGACAATCGCAGATGTTTTGTGAAAAATCTGCCATCTTTGAGGTAAGATAAAAACCAGCGAGTAAAGCAGAGCACCAGACCATATATTGCTGGAAAAAAGAGCGAGGAAAAATCGATTCGTGAGTACCTGATTATGTGTAAGCTCAAATCAAACAGCTATTACGGGAAGACTTACCCTCCAAGGTAGAATTGGCTCCTGCATTGTATCCCTCACTGATTGATATTTTGACCAGCCAAATACGGCACACCATAGAAATATAGCAAATACAAAGGGTACCAAAACAGTAGCACTATGCCACGGGTGCCCAACACTACTTTGTTCTAAAACCGTCAACATTAATGTAGTTGCAGCCAACAATAAGCCAGTCCCAAGGAATTCCAGCTTTTGGACACATTCCATTGATGTTTGCGGCACCGACAACGAGTGGGGATAAGGTAAATGAGCCGGAATACACGAATACAACAGGATAAATGAAAACGCTCCGATAGGTATACTATTATCATATTCACCATTCTTTTCTGGTGGAGAAGTGTTAGAAACTCACTTCATCTAAAATATCCATCTCCAAGTGGAATTTTGGCTTATCGCGCCACCTAGGATTGGGCCCAACATGCTACAGAATACGACGACTGCAGCTACAATCGTAGAGCAAAGCGGGTATTGAGCAGCTGTGCACATCTCAGGGAGAAGGATAAAAACCATTGAATAGATGCCGGCCCCACCTATGCCTTGGAAAGCTCGAAAGATAATTCTGACAGTTGTCAGATTATACCAATGAATCCTAATGAAATAACTCGCAGTTGTGTCATTGTATGTGAAGTACCACAAGCAATGGATGCAATAATAAAAACAAGAAGCGATATAGCAGCGACTAATCTCCGACCGAATATATCGCTCAGTTTCGCTGTTATCACTAGAAATCCTAAACCGATCAGCAAAAGTGGTACTAGAATACTTTTCAACCTAAGACACGAACCTGTGTAGGTAATCAGGTACGCGTTGACGATCCGGCTACTCTGGTCAAACCCGCCCAAGGAGTCCGCGATTGAAATCAAGGCAGTATTGACGATCGAAGTGTCGACCGATGATAGGAAGAGGCCCAGACATAGCCTAAGAATCCACATTCAGTACTGATCTATCACAGGAGGAGAAACATACGAAAGATTGAGCATCTGCAGGTTTTCTTTCGACAAGATCATTCGGTCCGGCTTAGAGCTAGTAGTTCCTGTTGCCTCAGCTGAAATACGAACCAACTCAATGTTATCGCTATCTGTTATCTCCATTCTGACAGTATTTTGTGAGTATCTAAAGTGTTGAATGTGGCGTAGCTATCAATACCAGGTCGTTGCCTCATGAGCGACACGGATGTTCATCAAGTTCGTTCTCGAAGACACGACCAGGAGGAGTTACGAGAATGAAAACTGTATGTACGTGTGACAAGTTTCAGGAGTTGGTATGTACGAAATGAAAGAAATGGGATTAAGAGGTAACCTGTGTTTTTGAAGCACTTGTAGAAGCTCCCTAATACAAGGGTATTAATTTATCCATCCCACTGGGCCCCGAATTCATGCAGAAACATCCAGACAGCCCGATCCTAGACCCGAACATTGTTAGTGAAGAAAAAAAAAAAGCCTTGTGTGGGCATGTCAATGTAGAGTACAGAAAAATCGCAATTTTTCTATGCCTAATTTAAGTGTTGTTGCACTCATAGAGGAACATAATGATAGACAAAATTCTCATCATTAAAAATGAAGTCCGATAGGTTTTTTTCTTGGACTCCGAGAAAAAAAAGGCAAATTATTGAGAATAAGCTGACACTGATTCTGCACTTAAACCGCCCCTAGCCCACTTATCCACTGATCCATTGATCACATTTTAAGTGAATATTTCTCATCCGAGGACATCATGTCTGGAAGGTTTTCTCCCTCAGAGGTCTACACTTTTTTGAGTGTCCAGGCTGTTGTCGGTACTATTGCGGTTGCACTGAGATTTTGGGCGCGCCGTATTAAGAGAGCAACATTTTGGTGGGATGATTGGCTGGCTCTGCTTACTGTTATATTATTTTGGGGCTTTGCAGGAATTGCTATAGAAGGTTAGTCGTCACGCATATCAATCACAATCTATTGCCCTGACCCAATGAGCACAGCAACTAGACAGGATTTTGGAGAGGAACTAAATCCAATGCAAGGGCCTTATGATGAAATAGAATTTCATAATAAGGTGAAAACGGTAACAAGTATTTGATGCAGTTCTTCGACTGACTTGTTCTAGTTAATGGTGGCTGACCTTGCGCTTACTGCTGTTACCGTGACGACTGCAAGATTAAGCATCATCTTTCTGTATTATCGCATATTCTCCGTGTCTACCCAAATGACTCTGTGTCTATGGGCCATCGGTATGGCGTCAATGGGCTGGATGATCGGATCCCTTGTGATCCTTCCTCTAAATTGCCAGCCAGTCCATGCTTTATTCGACCCAACAGTCACCGGAAAATGCTTGAATTCCCAAAAGCAGATTATGGCAGCAGAAATCATAAATTCTGTTCTTGATACTCTTCTGGTTGTATTGCCAATCCCATTGATCAAGAAACTACATCTTCCGATGCGAGAGAAGGTTGCAATTAGCACTATATTCCTCTTAGGAGGGCTGTAAGTTGTCTAATGTGAGGAAGTCTCAGCTTGTATTAACTATACGCTCAGAGTTTCGGTTACTAGTATTCTTGTCATAGTATACACGTACAAGCCCGATTTGCCAAAGTGTAAGTTCCTTGATATTGTGGTGGAAGATCTTTAACATGATGTAATACTGATGTAGACGACACCATGGGCTCCCTGCTATGGATTTCACTCCAGCTATGCTCAAGCATAGTTTGCTGTTTTTTACCAGTACTACGCCCATTCCTTACGATAATAACTCATCAAGTGAAGGTTATATTGCCAATCACGTATTGGTATAGATTTTTGTCGTCAGGGAAAAGGCTGCAAAGCGGTCCGAATTCGTATACCAATGAAGGAGCCAGGGGGATTGAGCTTGGAGACATACCGGAAACAGAACAAAGTAACACAGAGCTCTGGAATAGCGAACATTCAATTGTAGAGGCAATAGAACACGGCCATAGTACCTTGCGCTTCGACATATCAGTGCAAAAAGCCAGCGAACACGGAATCATCTAGATCTTTGAATAGAAATCACAAAGTAAATAGGCCTCGTCGTGTATGTGAAGCGAGAACCTCAGTTCAAGTCATTTACTGGGTTGACCATTAGCTCTATGCTTGCACAAATGGTGACAATGGAGGATAAGCCCGAACGGCGTCTAGGGCGTATCCACTATATCAGCTTTGTGCCTCAATCCGGGAAATAGGCATAACCCATTTCAGCACAAGTCATTTAGTTTTGATATCAGGTAACGGAAATGGGCCCATCCAATGATCAACGACTCGACCGGAAATCGACGGAAATTGGGACAGACTCATACCCAGAAGCTATAATGAACCATGAAGAGGGAATTGGGCCTTATCAAGCAACTATCTCAATCCATCACGAGGCAAGTCGAGTGGGTACACTTCGTAACAGAGTCCAGACCGGAAGCAAGATCCGCTTCGCCGCCGTGATTTTTGCAGCGGCCGCAGGATTAGAGACTGGGCCTCGGCAAAGCTTACGTGCTCGATGGTGATGTCGCTGGTCTCTGTGGGGCCCAGAAGCCATGGCAAGAGGAAGATCGGGGAGTATTTTTCCATTCCGCCACCAGACAGGCAAAAGAGCGAAGGATCATCTGGATGGTGAGGCGGTAGACTCGGTGCGTGATGTGAAATCTCAACCGAGGATTGGCAGACCCTGGCGCGACTCCACCAATCACGCAGCACGGACGTCAGCCTTATCGGCCAGTTACGTCGCTCCTCCGGGCGGAGGGGCAAGGGAAGCTCATAAAGTTAGCTTTTTGGGGAGCCAGATGATGGCCTTGGTAACGTAGCCTCTCCGCCTGCTTCGTCGTCGCTGTATATGCCTCCGGTGCGATTCCACCTAAGAGGTCCCTGCGCTTCCACTGCTACACGATCCTCCGTCTCAGCTGTGCCTAGCCGTCGCGTCCCGGTCCCTCAGTCCGTCCCGCCACCGCGAGCTCTTCCGCAAGCTCAGTTGCTCAGATTTCACACCCACGTCTTGAGAATGGACGTACGAGATCTCTCCGAGGGGGTATCGTCCCTGAAGGATGACCTGAAGCTGAAGAACCGGCTTAACGAGTCGAGAAGCCCGTATGTAAGTGCCGGCGCAAGGTATGTCGCGCATGTGCAGCCAAACTGATGACGTGGGGTAGGTGCGCGGGCATATGAACAACCCAGTGGCCTGGCAGATGTGGGGGCCTGAGGCCATTGAGCTTGCAAAGAAGTCGAACCGTCTGATCTTTATCAGTATTGGATATGCGGCATGTCACTGTAAGACTCATAAGGATAACAGGTGGGAACACCGTAGAGGCTAACTTGCGGGCAGGGTGCCATGTCATGGAACGTGAGTCATTCGAGAACGATGAAGTCGCCGCTATCCTCAACTCCTCCTTTATTCCAATCAAAATCGACCGCGAAGAACGCCCCGATGTCGACCGCATATACATGAACTATGTCCAGGCGACGACCGGCTCAGGGGGCTGGCCACTCAACGTCTTCATCACACCAGATCTAGAGCCCATCTTTGGTGGCACATATTGGCCAGGACCAGAATCTACAATGGCACTAGGGAATCACGTCGGCTTCGTAGGCATATTAGAGAAGATCCGAGACGTTTGGAAGAACCAGCAGCAGCGGTGTCTAGAGTCCGCAAAGGAAATTACAACACAATTGCGAGAGTTTGCTCAGGATGGCAGCATCAGTCGGAAAGAAGGCGCCGATTCAGATGGCCTCGATTTAGAGCTTCTAGAGGAAGCTTATGAGCATTTCGCGGCAAAATACGATCGTGATTACCCAGGGTTTCCCACGGGTGCTCCCAAGTTTCCAACTCCATCAAACTTGGCATTTTTGCTGAAGCTCTCGCAATATCCCAGCGCAGTAGCTGATGTCGTGGGCGCGAAAGAGTGCACCCAAGCCAAGGACATGGTGCTGGCGAACTTGCGCGCCATGAACTATGGTGGCATACACGACCAAATCGGGAATGGGTTCGCGCGATACTCTGTGACGAGAGACTGGAGCTTACCGCATTTTGAGAAGATGTGAGCAGTAGGATGATCGCCCCGTGCTACAGTTCTAACATATGATAGGCTCTACGACCAAGCACAGCTGCTCCCAGTATACCTCGATGCCTACCTCATGACGAGAGACCCGGATCATCTATCTGCAGTCCACGACATTGCGACATATCTGACGACACCGCCCATGCATGCTGCTACCGGGGGATTCTTCTCCGCCGAGGACGCTGATTCGCTATACCGACCTGCAGACAAGGAGAAGCGCGAAGGTGCCTTTTATGTATGGACACTCAAAGAATTCCAGACGGTTCTGGGAGACCGCGATGCTGATGTATTGGCACGATACTATAATGTCAGAGACGAGGGAAATGTCAGCCCCGAGCATGATGCGCATGACGAGCTCATCGACCAGAATGTGCTGGCGATTAGCAGTACACCGGACAGCCTAGCAAAAGAATTCGCGCTCTCCGTCGAGGAGGTAGACAAGATCTTAAGAGAAGGAAATGCGAAGCTCCTCGATCACCGAAACAGAGAGCGCCCCCGACCAGCCCTCGACGACAAAATTGTAGTCGCATGGAACGGCCTCGCCATCGGAGCCCTCGCCCGCACCGCAGCAGCCCTCTCCTCCTCGGACCCCACAGCCTCAAAAACCTATCTCGCCGCCGCCGAAAAGGCAGCCTCCTTTATCAAATCCGAGCTCTACGACACCACCTCGCACACGCTGAGGCGCGTCTACCGCCAAGGCCCCGGCGACGTTCCCGGCTTCGCAGACGACTACGCCTACCTCATCGCCGGCCTGCTCGACCTGTACGAAGCCACCTTCAACGACGCACACCTCGAGTGGGCCGACGCGCTGCAGAAATCGCAGATAGAGCGCTTCTGGGATGCCCAGCATTTGGGCTTCTTTTCCACGCCGGAGAACCAGACGGACCTCATCATGCGGCTCAAGGACGGCATGGACAATGCCGAGCCCGGCACCAACGGCGTGTCGGCGCGCAATCTCGATCGCCTGGCCGCCTTGCTCGAGGATGCGGACTATGCGCAAAAGGCGCGCGACGTGGCGTCCGCGTTCGAGGCCGAGATCATGCAGCACCCGTTCCTGTTCCCCAGCATGATGGATGCGGTTGTGGTTGGGCGGTTGGGCATTCGGCACGCGGTGGTCACGGGCGAGGGCGAGAGAGTCGAGGAGTGGCTCAAGAGGCATCGCGAGCGGCCTGCGGGGCTGGGCGCCGTGAGTCGCGTCGGGGACGGCGCGGGCGAGTGGTTGAAACAGCGCAATCCCCTTGTGCGATCTCTCGATGCGGGAAAAGAGGCCGTCATGGTGTGCGAGCAGGGCGCGTGCCGCGATGAACTCAATCTGGCCATGGGCAGCTTGGGGGATGCGATCAAGGATCTGGGAACTGCCCAGGGAAGATGACTTGTCTGGCCCGTCGGCCGGGAGCGGGAAACGTCAGGCAGGACATGACATGGTACGGTATGACACGAGTGGCAAACCCAAAAACGACATCTGACGATTATGCGTCCAACGTGGATTAATGTGGCTGATGAGATGGATTTTCTATGGAGTTGGGGCGATATCCTTTCATTTTGCGTCCGTTTCAGACTCAGACCTCCGGATCCCACCATGGAGGCGGGTGTTGATATTGACACCAAGAATTTCATGACTATGGATATAGTGTTGCTTGTAGTGACCAAACGTTTCTGATGGTGCAAGCGTGTGATGTTTGTTGAGGGGTTCTGGCCGATTCGGTAAAGGCAGGGATACGTGTATGCCTGGTCCGAAGTATCATCTATCTCATACATAACGGCTGGATATCGTACTTGTACCAAGCAACTTTCACTCTTTGTGATGGGGGTATCCCTGAAGAAGGGTATATAGTACTCTATTAGTGGCAAGCAGGCCACGAGTTAGCAGTCGTGGAGGACGATATGTTTTGGCGCCCGCAACAGCTCTTCCAATTGACACCTAGTCGACGCAGAGTACGAAATTTCAAGTCGGTACCAGGAAGAGTGAACGAAAGAAACGAGAGTGTATTGTTCCTTCTGTCAAATGAGGGTTTGAGAGGAATGACAACTTCTCGCCTTTGTGCCAGAGATACTAGGTCGGCAACAAGCAGCCCTTATGTTCGGCTCCCGGCATCCGCCATGCAGCGGAAAAGGATCCAAAGAAGAAAAGTCGTCGGGGGGTGAAATGAAACGGTTAAGCGTATCGCATGAACGCACACGGCCGCCAGATTAACAAAGAATAAGAAAGATGGTGGGGTCATGCGGGGATGAGAAATTCTATACTTTGTTCGTTAGTATGAGAAAACAGAACAAAAGCGCAAGGCGTCTCTTCTGCAACTTGGTGATCGGAAATCTAGATATGAAGGAGTTTCGACGAACACGCTCGGAGCGTCTATGGAAATCAATTTTTGCTGTCCGTTGGGCAATTTTCTTTCCCTCGACTGAGGCCAACGTCGAAGCACCCACGATCTCGAGTGGAAAGCTAGGTTGATCTCTGAGCTTTCCATTGTGTAAAGCGGCGCCCCAATACCGAGTCCACGCATAATGAGTGCAGATACAAGATTCCAATGGCGCATGTCTATCCCATATCAACGTGATAGCTCGACCCGAGGTCAATAATAAATGGTCTCATGAGCCATCTTTTATTCCATTGTTGCAGACTAGACAGGGTCAACTGCAGCGATGGATTACCAGTGCTGGATTGTAGATGGCCACTGACGCAATAGGAGAATTGGTGTCTTCTGAAAAACTGTCAATAAGGATTATGCCGCAATCCACCACAGTGTGGGTCTCGGGAGCATCCATGGCCGCCATGTACTATTGAAAGCTGAAACACTGTCAATTAGAATCGCCGAATGCGTGGCCTATTAGGGGATTTAGCATATTGAAAGGGGCATGTGGTCAGCTAAAGGGGATGCCATCATCGAGTAGCGAGAAAAGCGCCATAATAGCGGAGAATAATGACTCGAGAGCATACGTAGCACGTCTTGCTCTAGAAAAGCACTCCAGATATTCAGGAGAAGCCGTAGGCGGAACCATCTGAGATGATGGATGGGGCGGAGCAGGTAATATTCGTGCTCAAGGTTCGACCGAGACCAGGAGCGGTTTGCTCAGCCTCATAGCCGATGGTATGTTGTGCGCAGACATCAGCTAGTGTGGCGTCCACTACGATGCATGCTGTGAAGGTTATTCGATTAGGTGTCAGTGGAGACCAAGAGATAGGGGCTTTTAATGGGCGACCGGTGTTGTACACCCAGTTCATGATGAAGCCGAAAGTTCCGATAGGCGAGGCTAGATGCAAGAGTCGCGAAAAGAATCAGGTAGGCAGAGCGGCTAGATCCAAGAGGCCGGAAGGCGGGAGGAATGGTCAAGCAATGGAAAATCTCCCGAGAAGAAGCAACTCGCGTGACCAGGGCAGCGCCCGTAATTTCAAACATAGCGCGGTACATCGCGTTGACTCCTCTCTTGAGCGGTTAAGGTTCCCCGTCGCGTAGAATTGTGCAGTAGAGTGACACTGGTGATCTGATCGGCTGGTCTAAAGTGATGCCCCGAAGATCAAACACAATTCAATATTGAGCGGATCGACGACGGTCTTCATGCGTGTTTCCCGCAACAATGCGGTCTCTCGAAAGAAAGAAAGAGGGAGGAGAGTAAGCGCGGGTCTCTGGGACGTTCTTGCGCATTGAAAGGAGGGCTTCCGAAGGCCGGCCAGTGGAAATGAACAGCCAGCCGGCGGTGGGTCTTTGGTATTACGAACACTTCGGCCAGTAGCAAATGGCGACATAAATGAGCAATTTTGGGGGCGAGCAGATAGAATTTGGATGGAACTTCACCTCCGAATATCTGCCGGTTAGCTAAGTAACGTAATGGTGGCTCACGACGTGAGACTGATGAAGCTGCGCGCGAAGGCTCTCGGGCGCGCAATCGGATCGGCCAGTGCTGGTGAGCAGTACGATCTAGATCTGACAATGCGGTCGCGACAGAGGGCAGAGGCAATGGAGGCAGCCGTGCGAGCTGATAACGATTGGCCTTATTTCGGGGTGACAGGGGTGCAGGTCGGAAATAATATACCCCACCGTGGGAATGCGCCTAGGACGAAGAGTCTGCTCAACGCTGAGACGGTGTGGAGATGACAGCCTAGATGCAGCCCAAACGGCGCAACGTGCAGCCCCATCTCACCTGGGTGCCACAGCAGCAGCAAAGATAGAGATGGTGGCTGGCGGTTGGCAGACTGGATGACGGTGGCGATCGACGCATGTCATTCCAGATGAAGGGAGGTGTGACAGTGTGGCACGCGATTTGAGAGGTGTGGCAGCGCGAGGGCGGCTGGCGACTGGCGGCTGGCGGCGACGGGCAATACAGCAACTGGTGGAGCGGTGACGGCGAGGCGCCTAGGTGTTCACAGTGTGCGCCCGCTTGGCTGGCCGGTTGGCCAGAGGATGGGAGGGTCAGGGAGAGGAGGGTAGGTGAGGGAGGGTCGAGATGAAGGGATCCGCTGGCCGGCTGACTGAGCCCGACTTTTGGCAGGCAGGGTCGGGGCTTGGCAGGGGAGCGGCCATCGACCCCGCGCGCACCTGCCATTTTGCGCCTGTCATCCTAGAGGCGATCGCTACACACCCAATCAGATGCGCTGCTGGCCGCCTGAGCTTCTATCTGAGGCATGGCGCCCCTGCAGGCATCCGCTTCCTCATCTTAACTTAGCCTCATGTTCTCGCCGAGTCCCTGTACGAGCTCATCAAACCTCGTCCCGCTCGCCGCTGGCCGCTGGCCGCTGGCGCACACGAGTCGCCTCCCGCCCGTCGAGCCACCGCTACAGTCGCAGCATGCCCGCCAGCCCGCTGCTTGTGCCTCAGGCTGTCAGGGCCGCCTCCTCTGCTCCACTCCACGGGCAACAAAGGATGCCCGAGCCAGCACGCTAGCCACCAGCACACCAGCACACCAGCTCACCAGCTCGACCTGCTGTACCGGCTCGTATCGCATCGCCCGCAGTGGCGCCCGTTGGCTCGACTTGCCGTCGTTCCTGGGTGATCGACCGCATCATTACCGGAGAGATTCGTCTCATCTCGTGCTAAGATTGTCCATCAGCTGGCCCTCTCGCGCCCTGGCCATGGCAACAGGCTCGTAAAATTGTGATGCCGTGCCGTGCGTCATCCTAAGAGCACGCTGACTTGTTTCAGGACAAGGCCTATTCGCTTAAGCCCAAGCCGCTCCAGTTCCTTAAAACCGCCTGCCGTCCCCGTCCCTCGCTGCCTCTCCATCTTTTGATCACCCACATTCCTTTGTTGATCTGCGATCTCTTCCTCGTGCAGCCTTGTCTACACAGGACCACACTCTTTTGTCCATTGTCCAAATACACACACTCTTTTATCCACTTGCGCCTAGTCCGCATCCACATCGCAGCCCTCAACTCAGAGAATCCCAAGTACGTTTTCCTGCTCTTTTCCGGTGGTGGCGAGACGGTCTGTCGCATCTATAAAGTAGTTGACCGTCGTTGCCCTACCGTCTTGTTTTTGTCGTGAGCCCATTCTGACTGGTCTTGAATAGTCGTCCCATACGTGATCAGAGATCCCCTACATTGCCTCGCCAAGACATCAACACCAAGCTCTTTTAAACGTTTTCACGATGCGCTCCTCCGTCCTCCTTACTTCGGCCATGGCCATGGGCGCTGTCGCCAGCCCCCTCGGCATGCTTAAGCGTTACATCGTCACCGAGCTTGACCTCGAGGTCAAGACCGTTACCGTCTATGTCACTCCTGGACAGCCCATCCCTACCCCCGAGGCCTATGGTGTCCAGCCAGTGGAGCCTAGCAGCAGCACTACCTGCCTCGAGGATGAGAGCTCTACTCCGGCCCCGGCTCCCCCGGCCTCCTCGGCTCCTGCCCCCTCTTCCCAGGCCCCGGCTCCCGTGCCTTCCTCCTCCGAGGTCTACGTCCCTCCGGTCGTAACCCCTACTCCCACTCCCACTCCCACTCCCACTCCGTCGCCCTCCCCGGAGTACCCCGCATCTTCCGCTCCTGAGCCGAGCAGCAGCGCCCCTGCTCCTACCTCCGCTGCTCCCTCTCCTTCATCAACTCCCGACTACGGCTCCCATGAGTCTGGTGAAGGCCAGGCCGAGCTTACTTCCGGTCCCGAGTACAAGGCTGCCGTTCTTTACCACCACAACGCTGCTCGTGCCAACCACGATGCTGCTCCTCTCGTGTGGGACGACCTCTGCGAGGAAAATGCCCGTTATGCTGCGAATCTGTGCGTCTTTGATCATGCGTTCCCCGAGAACTCCGAACCGCAAGGTCAAAATCTCTTCACGGTTTCTGGCGATGTCTTCAACGTCACAGCCGGTATCTACGAATCTTGGGTAAGCACGCCATTCTTCTCATTCACACCATAGCTCCATCTATACCCTCTGCGCAAGGTGCTAACAGATGCTACAGTACAAGAACGAATTCAAGATCATGACTGATAACGGCCTCTGGGGAGTCGAAGACCTTGGAGCGATGGACATCTTCCACGAGATCGGACATCTCACCCAGATGGTCTGGAAGGAGACCACAAAGGTTGGCTGCGCATCGGTCGACTGTAGCGGCCGCATGAAACTCAATGCTGAGGACTCAACTTTTACGGAGATGGACAAGTACACCGTTTGCAACTATGCCAGCCCTGGTAACGGAGCAACCAAGTTTGTTGAGAACGTGGCCATCCCCAAGTCGTCTGTTTTGGGAAGCTGGCTTGATTAGTTTTCTACGACACGATTTGATTTGTTCAACGTCTTAGCGTCATGGGCCTGGAGAGCCACGGGGCGGCTGCCTTGGATGACTATAACTCAGTCAACTACTGAAACCCATTATCTTCACTGTACATACTTATCTGCAATGCCCCAGGGGCCTTCTTCAACTCGTGCTGTTTTCGCAACCCAACATGCCTATTGTGTGAGTTGATTGGTGTTTAGACTTTTCTAACAGCTCAGAGCGACAATGAGTCCTTAGTTTGGAGAGGAAGGTGTGGGAGGGCACCACCTGTTTATAACCCCAGACTACGCCGCTCGCCACATCAACTAGAAAGGTTGCCTAAATGTTGATGACAATTCCATCCAGCGGCTTCTTTCAGTTTGGCTAATTGCTATTGGTGCGGCGATGCGCGCTTGACCTTGAAACACTACAACCAGAGGGACGGGACCGCTGCGCCTTAATCCCACGGTTTCTCGGCTACTACCAAATTGATGGTCAGTACAGATACTTAACAACAGTGCTCATTTCTAGTCACTTATGAACAATATTAGTAAACAATGAGATATCGTTCCTGATTCTCTATCGAAGGCCTTCATCACGTAGGCCACCCTACAGGTTACCAGGTAAGTACACATCCTTGGTTACGGAGACTTGGCGGCTTCTACTATTTCCGTCAAGTTCGAAGACCCTCGCAGCCAGCCCCACGAGACTGACAACGAGCTTCCGGTTAATGTATTGACGAAAACCCATAAACAGCTACCAAGCCTTCCGATCACCATGGTTCGGGACTACGATATGCATCAGTATCTAGATATAGCGTGTGCGGGAAGTATATCCTCCAGTCCTTCGGCATTTAAGTGGGCTAGAGTGGGTCAGTACAATATACGAAGTATGCACATAGCCGCCGAACCTCGATTGGGCGCTTAAACGCAACGACCATTCTGCTGTGCCTCAGTCGTTAAAATAATATAAGATACTACAATGATTGCACCTATGGCCTAATCTCAAGATGTAGAAATGACAGACTCGCGACCTCCCGCCACCATTTTACCTATCCAACAATCCGATGCGAGCGATCACAGCCGCCCTTTTCGCAACATGAATGATGACGTTGATACAGTTCCCATCCCAAGAACAGAGTCATCGTCTTCTGAATCCGCACCGCTCGAGAAGCATCGCACCGTACCTACCTGGCCAGAATCACCTCGGCCTCTCGCTGAAGTCAGCTATCTTTCCGTTTTGAGCTGTTTTGGAGATGCGATAGTCATTCTCGCATCAACTATTTTCGTCGTTTACGGATCATTCATCATTCATTATGACGGTGTCCCAATCTCGGATGTATCTCATCTTAGCATCTTACAAGATGCATCTGGCTATGTAAGTAACTAATATCCTACACTCGTTCATCGAATATGAATCCTCGATAGGATAGATAGTGTAGCTAACTACTCTAGGGTCCCACGGTTTTTCCCATTCTCTTCGCAGCGATAGTTGGTCAAGCTATGCATGCCATTGCGCATTGGAGACTGGAAAATGGGGAGAGGATGAAAGTGCTCGATCAACTTCTCGGAAGCACTGGAATCTTCTCTGCGGTCGCCACTCAATTCAAATTCCAAAACATGGGCTTTGTCGGTGCATCCCTCATCTGCTTGTGGGCTCTTTCCCCGATCGGTGGCCAGGCCTCTTTGCGAGTCTTGGAATACGGCTCTAATACCACCTCTCACCTACGCACCATGCATTATCTGGATTGGAATTCGGCCTTTGCAATGTCACAAAAAGGCGTTGGCCCCCATAAAGATGCCATGGAGGTTCGCTTTGTTGCAAGTAGCCTCTTCGTAGCGTCACTGGCAAGTACCCGGGATACTCAGTTGTCAAGCATGGACAGTTGGGGTAATGTGAAAATTCCAATGCTTGAACGACTACCCGCTTTACCTGACGAAGAAGGTTGGCTCACGGTAGATTACAACAAAAACATCACCTACACTGCCCAGATAGGCGTTCCTATATCAGAGTTGTCCACCAACTACAACACCACATTCAATATGGAGTTGGCATACTGGACACTTGACTGCCCCGATATCAAACCAGAATCCGAACGAGATCCATCTGAGCCATGGCTACCAGGTGTAAACACGTCAGCCTCATTGGCCCAAGAAGAAGGATGGTTCGTTGGATATTCAAGATCCTGGGCTTTATCCACCCCTATGGAACTATGGAGATGGAATACTACTGATTTTACCAATATTCCCCGACGAGTCATCTACTACAGAGGCGCTGATGATGATAGTGGTCAGAGCTGGAATGAAACATACGCCGAATGTCATATGAGCACCAGTTATGTTGAAGTCACCGTTCAGTGTTTCTCCAAAAGCTGTTCCATTACGCACATCAGGCCTTCCCTTTTACCGCACCGTCCTTCTTCAGTTGCCTTGGGAATAGATCCCTTTTACGCCCATTTCATACGAAGTTTCCATGAAACCTTGGAAACGAAAGTTTTCCAGCGCCCATCTGTATTCCAACGCTACTTCGTCCAACCATATGCTCCATTCACATCGGCAAATAAAAGCCTAGATATCTTCAAAGTGGGAAAAGTCTCGTTCGAAACATCCTTTGCCCAACTCCTCAACAGCTACTGGCAGGCTGGCATCAGCATCGGGCAAGTCACCTCGGGCATTCCACCTGCAGAGCAAATAAACTCGACTTGGTTTACGAAAGATAATGGGATGCAAAGACCCTACTACCGGTCCATGAACGCCACGGAGACACAAACCATTCCCACTGTAAAATGCAACAAGAGCTGGCTCGCCGCTCTTTTCATCGCAACGGGTGCCATGTTCCTCGCCGGCGCCTTCGGACTTGTCCTCGAGATCACGCGCAGGGCGCCCGATTTTGCGCTTAATATCTCCTCGCTCATGAGGGATAATCCGTACATTGACATTCCGGCCGGAGGCAGTGCTTTGGATGCTCTTGAGCGCAGTCGCTTGCTCCAGGATGTGAGGGTGAGGATTGGGGATGTGAGGGCGGGGAGTGATGTGGGGTACGTTGCGATTGCGAGTTGTGACGAAGAGGGCAAGGTGTGGAGATTGAAGGATTTGGAGAGATCTAGGACATTTTCGTGAGAAAGATATGTAATATTTGTATATATTTGAAGGGGCTGGGGCTGTACATGGTAATTTACGCTGTTCGAGTGAAGGTCAGGATTTGACAGTGATGAAACTCTCATTGTTTTCAGAAGTAGCTGGGCTTGATCTGCTGAGTACTATCGTTACGATCGTCCAGCAGCTCAAACCTCCTACATAATTCGAAAGATAGACGCATGATGAGGCCACGATGCGCTCTACCACGGGAGGATGTGTCATGTCACCTGAACCAGAACAAAGGCCTGCTGTGTCAATTCTTTGTGTTCAAAAGACTATCTGAGAATCATCTTCTGGAAAACACTCGTTCGATATATTAGGCTGACGCAGGCTCAAGAATCTGGTTGGTGGGATCCGTAGCTTTTTCCAATTCCCTACAATGGTGGTTGCTTTTTCGTGCGGGGTTTGCCGTAGCCCGGGATTAGTCTGCTCACTGCATGGAAACGCAACATTGAGTACCACCATGTCGGGCCGAGCTTATCCTAGATTGTGCATATCGACTCCGAATCATCCAAAAACGTGCTCTAGTACGACGGTGAACATGGAGCTATCCCTTTAGGCATTCAAGTAAATCTTGGCTCAGCATGAAGTTTAAAAGAGCTCCGTCGCTCTGCTGAGAGCTTCGGCTTGGTATGTCCGTTTTAGTGAAAAGCTCTTGTTTCGCACGTCGACATGCAATTTTGGGTGGCGCTCGCATCGATAGTGAGCTTCTTGGGGACCGTTGAAAGTCGCGCCACAAAAGCAACTCACATTCGGAATAATGGCGACCTCCTTTCGTCCTATGACTTCATCATCATTGGCGGAGGCGCAAGCGGACTCACTGTCGCCGACCGCTTGACTGAAAACCGCAAAAGTATGTGCTGACTCGCCCCCCCAATGAATTAGTTTATGCCATCCTCATATTTTCAATTAGTTCGCCTTCGTCTGACCCTGCTCCAGCGACCGTCCTCGTCCTCGAATACGGACCTTTCGATAGCCATGAACCCTCTGTTCTAGTTCCTGGCCTATTGAACCTCTCCAGCACGCCGTATTGGTTCAACTTGACATCTACTCCTCAAAAGCATCTCAACAATCGCACCTTCGCTGTAACCATTGCCTCTGCCGTCGGAGGAGGAACTGTAATCAATGGCATGTTCTTCCAGCGGGGCGCGCGAGCCGACTACACAATTTGGGAGACACTAGGAGCAAAGGGGTGGGGATGGAACGACTTGTTTCCATATTTCAAAAAGAGTGAGACATTTACAGCGCCAGACCCTGCGTTCGCAGAAGAGTGGGGGATCGAGTTTGAGGAGGACGTACATGGGCACGAGGGCCCGATCCAAGCAAGTTACCCGCCATACCAATTTCCTGTAATCAAGGACTTCTTCAAGGGTTTTAGGGAGCTGAACGTTACGACACCGCGTGATCCAGATGATGGATCTGCGAAAGGGGCGTTCTGGGTGCCGAGCACATTGGACCCTAAAAACAGGACTAGGTCATATGCGCGGACCGCGCATTACGACCGGGTCATTAGGAAAAGAAAGAACTATCATTTGCTGAGTTTATCGGCAGCGACAAAAATCCTATTCGACGAGAGAAAAAGAGCCGTGGGCGTTGAGTACATGAATAGAGAAACAGGCCAAATAGCCAGGGTCAGTGCAGGTAAAGAGGTCATATTGGCAGCTGGCGCTGTGCATACTCCACAGGTTCTTCTGCTCTCTGGAATCGGGGAGAGAAGAGAGCTGGATAGGCTAGGTGTGACATCTATCAGCGATGTACCGGGCGTAGGGTACAATTTCCAAGACCACCCAACAATATTTTTTGTCAATCAGTGTAAGTACATCATATCCTGTGCAATTCTAAAATATATGGAAGATAGAAGCTTGAAAGGATATGGGCTGAAGATGGATGACAAGATCTCAATTCCCATGTGGAAGGTTTGCGGATATAAATAGCACAGAGGTCTAGATATATGACGAGCGCAAAGAACTAACAGGACCGTCCAGTTAGCAACGACACCGAACCCTCAATAGCTGATCTAAACACAAATGCTACCTATCAACAACAGCAGCTAGATCTCTACTGGACGCGTAGAGAAGGCGCTTACACCATAGTCGCATTGGGCGGAAATACGGCTGCCTTTGTGCCATTGCCAGATATCGTATCTGATGCATCTGCGAATTCACTTGTCCAGGCTGCGCGAACCGAAGACCCTGCCGCCATCTACTTTTCTGTACCGCCCTCAGTATTGGATTCGTATAACTTACAGCGCGAGGTTCTGATTGATTCTTTCAAAGGGAATACTCTCCCTGTCCAGGAAACAGGCTTCAATGGCCCCTTCATACCGGTGACGCTCTTGCATCCTCTATCGCGGGGACGAATCTCGCTGAATGGCACGAAGCCCCTCTCTGCACCACTTGTGGACTACTCTGCTCTATCTTCGCCAACTGATCTTGCTGTTTTGATCAGTTCAATCCGATTCAATCGCCGGCTTCTACAGACTTCGAGTCTCGCACAAAGACTGCCCATTGAGCTGGTCCCTGGTTCGAACGTGACCAGTGACACAGATCTCGAGGCGGCCATGCGAAATTCTGTGACGCCAACGTACCAACACCCGTGTTGTACGGCTCCGATGCTACCGCTCAGTAGAGGAGGCGTCGTAGATCCCGAGACTCTGACAGTGTATGGAGTACAGGGGCTGAGCATTGTGGATGCAAGTGTTATGCCGGTGATTCCAGGGGCGCATTTGATGGGGACAGTATATGGAGTCGCGGAAAAGGTACGAGAAACTTCTGAGAATAGCCTGCATTAGATCATGAGAACTGGAATTAACGCGATACAGGCTGCGGACATGATCAAGAGGAGACATGGACTGATCTAAACTGCTGGGTATATCTAGGATATAGGTCCAAGCATCCAAATGGTAAAGCTTGACATTTTGGTATTATGGTGTCCTTACAGAGATGGACCACCGTTGCGGAAGAAACAGGTGTGCTCTTCAGCATAGCCTCACTGCTGCCGGGATATCTTTTCTCCACCTACACCGTAACTCTTTGCCGAACCCTTCACCGCCAAGTCAGGCCCAAATAGGAATTTGCTCGGACTTGGTCACATTTCAAGTTTTTTGGTCTAATGTGGGGGATGTGACACGAATAACAAGCAGCGGGGCTGCGTTCCGCTTCGGTGCTTCTACGCGCCTAGAAAGTGCGGGGATATCTCGAAATCGACCCATTCACCTCACCGATCTTGAGACTAACAGGGGCGGTCTCGACAACCCGCATGGGATCGTAGGCTAAAGCACGTCAGCTACATGTGCCGGTTCGAAGAAGCCCAAGGGTTAGCGATAGTTGTCCTGCTCGTACAGCGTCCCTTCTGTCCATCTGTCCGATTCAACGCCAGATGCCAAAAAGTGGAGAAGCTGTTGAGGTTGTTTTCCCGAGGCTGTCGGAAAGTCTTAGGAGGGGACCCGGGTATCTTCGCTGGACTGCGTGGCATAGCAGAGCCCAGGGCGTTGATATTTCGAGGCATGCGATCGAAGCTTTCTAAGATCCAATCGGAATAGCCCCAGGCATGGGTGTGGATTGGATGCGAGGCATCGGGGGCCATGCTGCTCATTGCTAGATGACGTGTCGTTCCCAAAATTGCCTTGTGTAGATAGCAGTGTAAAGCCGCCAAGAATCGTGATAGGTTGGATACGAGGTCCCCGGGAGTTTCGGGAGCATTGGATGCATCAGGAAACCGATGGCCTTTTCTGGCGGTGTTGCTGCAGCTCGATGGGGTTGGAATGAACAGGGATGGCCGCTGCTCGACTGCTGCTCGGGCAGCCACGAGGCGACTAATAGAGCACGTGATCTCAAACTCTATATGGCACTCTCCAACAACTGGGCTTCTGTGGAAATCTGCAGAGCCAAGATCGCATCCAATGTTCTGTGAAGTTCGCTGGCATAAATCTCGCCATGCCAACCCGCATCCTGCCCCCGATAGCCTCTCGACTTCTTACGACAAGATGAACCACTCTGAATTCGGATGATCTGCTGATGACGGTGCCAAGTCTATTGCTCCCAAGAAGGATTAGCCCCCCACAAAGCGCTCCACCGCCCGCGGGCGCATCCCACTGCCGTTTTTTTAGCAACGAGTTGCCCCGATTTTTTCTTTCTTAAATCTCTTGCCACTACTTGTGCTCCGCTATAAATGGCGGCCCCATCGATCTCCAAGATTTCTTAGCACATCCTTTCACCATGGCGGGCACCGAGTCCTTGGCTACACCAAACGAAGGCCATGGCTTATACAAACGCAGCATCTCTCCAAGCAGATCGAGAAATTCGAATGAAGCTCGTGTTGGAACCGGCCTGCACCGTGAAGACACGCAACGGTCCAGAATGACGGCAAGTTCCAAGAAAAACGCCTGGTGGAAGACGCGACTTTTCAGCGGTATGGTCAACGACGTTCGCAGACGAGCGCCTTTCTATTGGAGTGACTGGAAAGATGCTTGGGATTATCGAGTGGTACCAGCGACTGTTTACATGTATTTCGCAAAGTATGTACAATTGATACTATGGACCATTGGTCGTCATTGAATTGAGCTATCATGACTAACACTCAACAAGCATTCTTCCGGCACTTGCTTTTTCCCTCGACATGTTTGAGCAGACCGATATGAGCTTTGGCGTCAACGAGGTGCTCCTTGCCTCAGTTTTAGCCTCTGTCGTCTTCTCCGTCGCTGCTGCTCAACCTCTTGTAATTGTGGGGGTTACAGGTCCAATCACCGTCTTCAATTACACGGTATATCACATCTTGAAATCACGAGACACAAATTATTTCGCCTTCATGTGCTGGATAGGATTGTGAGTAAGGTCCTTGTAACACGTCATGATATTGGCGCTAACTTAGTGTCTCCAGATGGGCCATGGTTTTCCACTTCATACTAGCCATTACCAACTCTTGCAACGGCCTGCGCTACGTAACTCGCTTCTCATGCGATATCTTCGGCTTTTATGTCGCCTTTATTTACCTCCAGAAGGGAATACAAGTTCTCACACGTCAGTGGACAGTCAATGAAACCTCTGCCTATCTCAGCATAGCCATTGCGCTGATGATGACTGCCGTCGCATACCTCTGCGGTGTCGTTGGAAACTCGTCGCTCTTCCAACGCCACATCAGAAAGTTTATCGAAGACTACGGAACTCCCCTGACCGTCATTTTCTTTACAGGCTTTGTGCACATTGGCAAAATGAGGGGGGTAGAACTGCTGACACTTCCAACGTCGCGTGCATTCTTCCCGACGAGCGACCGAGGGTGGTTCATTCACTTCTGGGACATCAACGTCGGCGATGTGTTTCTTGCCATCCCGTTCGCGATCCTACTCACTATCCTCTTCTGGTTCGATCACAATGTGAGCTCCCTCATCGCGCAGGGGACAGAGTTTCCCCTCCGCAAGCCAGCAGGATTCCATTGGGATATCTTCCTACTTGGAATCACTACTGGTGTCGCGGGTCTCCTTGGAATCCCTTTCCCAAACGGATTGATCCCTCAAGCACCTTTCCACACCAATTCTCTGTGCGTGACCCGAACAGTATCCGACTCGGACGACGAATTCAACAAAGGAAATACTCGCAGAATAGTCGATCATGTCGTGGAACAGCGCGTGTCAAACCTCGCACAAGGATTGCTGACCTTGGGTACCATGACAGGCCCCCTTCTCATCGTCATTCATCTCATCCCACAGGCTGTATTAGCCGGATTGTTCTTTGTTATGGGTATCCAAGCGCTCGAGGGTAACGGCATCACCCTCAAGTTGCTTTTCCTTGCCAAAGACCGACACCTCACCCCACAATCCGATCCCTTGATGCGTATCGAACGCCGCAGGGCAATTTGGGTGTTCGTGGCTCTCGAGTTGATCGGATTTGGTGCCACATTTGCCATCACCCAGACGATAGCTGCGATTGGGTTTCCGGTTTTCATCTTGTTCTATATCCCGATGCGGACATGGGGATTGCCGCGTTGGTTCACCTCTCAGGAACTGAGCATCTTGGATGGCCCGACTGCCAGCCCGTTTACGATGGAGAGCGTTGGTGGCAATCATGGTGAAATTGTCGAACCGGGAACAGGCCACGGCGGTACTTCAACACCCCGTTTCGAACACGACGAAGCGGAGCGTGGAGAGGCGGGAAGTCGTGAGGACTTCTCCAAGGAAGGCTACCATACTAATGAAGGAGCGCGAAGAAGGGGAAGTTTTCGGAACACAGGTGAACTAGAGCTGGACGATATTACAAAGCGCTAGAATACACATCGGCTGAGCACATGTCTAGATTGTTTCATATCCGTAGCCTTCCGTATCCACTTATCAATTTCAGTACAAGATGGTGGTCATTATCTTCTAGAACCCGCAATCGCGTGGTAACGAGTGCCTGATATGTGCGGGCTCAACCAAATATACTCCTCACATCCATCCAATACGCTTACCCAAAATCCCCGCACCACCCAATACCGCACTAATGCCTGTGAAGAGGACCAAAGGCCCATACTCGGTTCCATATACCCCCTTATGACCAACCGTCCCAAACCTGACCAAAGCCTCGCTAACAGGCCCACTAACAACATTACCAATACCCCTGCCCGCAGCCAACGCCGCGAAAACCATGGGACCATCCATTCTACCCGTGGAGGTCTGCACCGCCTTCATAACACCCGGCCACGTCGCACTGTAGCACCCAGCAAAGAACCCATACATGAACGAAAACACGAACAGTGGCGGCAGCGAGTTTGCAAAGCCCCAGATCAAAAATACAGAGAGGGTAGAGCCGACGGTGCTGAATAGAATGCCGGCCGTGACGTGGAACCGGTCGATGATGGTGCCCATGAGCAGGTTGCCGAACACGCTCGCTACGTTGAAGAGGATGAGGGTCAGGGCGGCGATGGTGCTGTTAGCTCCCAATTGGGAGGCGAAGGTGGGGAGGTAGATGGAGGGCAGGAAGTAGCCTAGGCCTTCGAGGACGTTTCCGAGTTGCAGGAGCAGGAATACGCGGTCGCGAAGGAAGGTGAAGGAGATGCGGCGCCCGGAGGTTGAGGCGCTGATGGGGAGACGGGGCTTGAGGTAGAGGGTTACGGGTGCGGTGGAGATGAAGAGGATTATGGCCCAGGCGCGGAGGGTGGTGCGGAAGCCGTAGTTATTGAGGAGCCATTGGAGGAGAAGGGGGATTACGACGCCGCCGATGCCGGTGCCAGCCTTTAAGAAGTCAGACTTCGATTACTCTAGATAAAACCAGGGATTTTCTAGTATGAGGGAGAAGGAGCTCATTCACCTACCCACATCACTCCGAAGGCGAAGCCTTTTTTCGCCACGAACCACTCATCCATGAACTGGATCGCGGGTGAATAGGCCATGGCGCCGCCTATCGCATAGAACACGCCCTGGGTAATGATGAGATGTGTGACGGTTTGGCTTAGAGAGCTCAGTCCCAGAGACAGACACATAATCAACAGCCCGATCATGATGGCCGGCCGTTTGGTGCGCGGATACCGCTGCAGGGTTCCAAAGACGAGCGGTGCCGAGAGATACATGAGGCCCATGGCGCAGGTACCAATGATGGCAATGTTTCTGGAACCAGCGAATGGGGCATTCGTGGAGTAGTAGTCTTGAAAGATTCCGTACGCATATGGGAAGCCTAATCATAATTGAGTGTACGGTAAATTTGGGGTGGGGGAAAGTGGCTTACCCCAAACAAGGACTTCGAGCAGAAATGCGGCACTAAGAAATAACCAAGCGTCTTTGCCTCCATCGACGGGAGGGAGTGACGATTCGTGCTCTATGCCTTCGTGCCATTGGGAGTTTGACTCAAGGTGGATGTCGGAGCCCTGGCGGGAGATTAAATTCGGAGTCTCCGAGGCCGGGGTTTGGGTCTCCATTTCGAACTCGTTTGGTGCCATTCTGATGTAGAGTGTTTGGAAAACAGGGCGTGACACCAAAGATGGAGAGGCAGGATAACTTCACAAAGAAAGATGACGAGAAGAAAATGAAGTGAGTCGGTCAAGGTAGACAGTTGATTGAGTCAACTAGCGCACTAAATGCGGTTATCGGATCCGAAGTGGATTACTACTCCGCGACCCGGTGCCTTTTCTACATTAATTTTATAGGAACATCGCTCAGCTTGCAAAATCCGCGAGATGTTATCGATCGATGTGAGCCGAGAGTCTTTTTCACGACAGAAAAGACCAAACCTCCGACTTTGAACAAGACCTGGAGTGATGTCTCTTGCTTACTTGACTTGCGTGCTTCGGTCCGAGAATGGAGTAGTGGAGTAAATCGATTGCACAGTCTACTCCGAATTGAAAGGCAATTCGGAGTTCATTATACCCCGCACTTATACCGATTCCGACGTACAGGCAGGTGCATCTTCATGTGATGAATAGCCTTCGAAATAGAGGCAGATGAGCATCGCCTGAAATACACTTACCGTACACTATGACTTTCTTCGGAGAAATTCAAGGAGGAAGAAAAGTTGACATGGACCCTAGTCGATAAGTAGTCCAAACCCGTACATTAGCTTGCCTTACACGAAGGATGTACCTTGTCCAACCATGCCCCACCACTTTTTCGCTTTTGCGCCAGGCCCACCGTCGGTTACGCCTTCAATCTTGTGCCCCCAGAAGAGTGTTTCCTGAATGTTAGTCAAGTCTTGACCCCAGCCACCTTCCCTATGAGGTTCTTCGCCGGGCTTCTCTTCTGCCATCTTTTCTCCGATTAGAACCTCCTCGTCTAGCGTCCCGATCCACAGTTCCAATGTATCGGGCATGGCCTTGAGATGTTGAAAAGTTAGACCTGGAGGTGTTTTGATGCGAGTCAGACGCTTCCGAAGAGATGGCCAGGTCATGGAGCCAAATGTCGAAGAACAAATTACATACCACTCCCACACTTTCCGCAGAACTTTCTTTCTACATCCGGGCTGCTTTCGAAAATCTTGAGCTGGCTAGGGTCTTTTGAGTCTTGCGAGGGGAATGAGATGTTCGGGACGGGGATGGAAATGGCGATGGGTAGCAGCGAGGAAAGCCATTTGCGGCATTGAGTGCATTGGCAGGCGCTGCACTGTTTATTTTTTGATTAGCCCTGCCACAATGATTGTGGTGGTACTGATGTACATGTGGCGGCCACGAGGCTTCGTTTGGGAATGTGACTGTATAGCGGATAGATGCACAGAGACAACCGCCTGTTATCTGAGCTGGATGTCGGTCAGGCATGTCAGTGGAAAAAATCTCAAAGTTGATTGAAAAGTTGTTGCCTTGATGCCTTGGAGCCGACCAATACTCAGCTCAAGACAAGCCGGAGCTATTATAGAGCGGTAACATGTATGATGATGTCATTTTGAAGTTGTGTTAGGCTGCGAGTTTGTCGAGGATGCACTCGGCTAGTGCACCAATTGTAGCCCAGCTCTCCATCTTTGTGAGCGTGGAGTAACTTGCGTTGGAAGCCGATTGATTTCTCGATTGAATACAGGGACCAGGATAGCAAGGGTGGGCCGGGCTGGAGGGCTGGAACGACATGGGATAGGCACACAATCGCCGCGGAAATGCCAAGACGCTCGTGCGTCCCGCGCAACCAAAAAGTTACAACGCGAAAGCGCGATGGCATCGCGGTCGCGCACATGCCTGCCATACGTCGAACTTCGCGGCTGCCGCCGGAAATCGCATTACTCATCCTGCAATCATCGCAGGTTGTACGATCGAGCCCCCTGCCATGGGCACTCCACCGGTTCCCCCCCGCTGCCGCCGTCGCGTGCCCTTTACAACGTCGCGCTTTTCACCTCTATAAGGTGGCTAGATCCAAGACCGAGCTGGGGAACCACAGCATCACAGGCTACGATCGATATTCTGTCCCTCCCCCGGAGAATTCTGGCCACAAAATCAACATCCGGGAGGGATCTAGGCAACCCTTTGATCCCGAGATAGCGAATAAACGACAACGACCAGTCAATCCAATCGAGGGCTCTCTGATTGTAGAAGGGGTATCTTTGGAGGAGGCATACAACGAATATGTCCAGCCTGGCCACATCTTGGTGCCATTACATCCTATACCGGAGAACATCGCGAGGCAAATGCGCACAGGCGCTTTGAAAAAGTTGCCCGACGAGTACACTGAATATGCTATCCACGACACGGAAGTTGCAAAAGCGCCCAAGATTGCCAAGAAGACGACCAGTTCCAACAGTGCTATCGTAAAGCATCTCTCCGCAATGAAGGAGGCACATCTGCAGATTTGCTCCCCGAAATGGCACTACGATGCTGTCATGAACAGGAGCTACCATCAGCTCCTTGCGGGCCTTGTCGTCGAGATGCACATCAGCATATCCCAGTCCAAACAGCAGGTCCGCGATGCTGCAGCAGGGCTCACCACGGTCAATCCGTGGGAAGGGATACACCATCTATTGCCCCAATTCCGGCCAGACTTCATAATGAAGGCGATGCCCGCGGGCACCTACATGGCGGTGGAACCTTTTGCCAACAGCAACAAGGTGGCTTGGGTCATGGGGAATAGCAAGAAGCAGACGGCGCAGATCAACTATACAAGCAGAGTTTTGCAAATCAAAGACAAGATTACCAAGAACATTATGGAGGGACGACAGCCCAATCTACCAAAGCGCCTGCGCCAGGCTCTGATCAACCAAGGTGTAGCCGACTATTCGCTCGACACGGATGTACCAAGACGGCTGGCCGAGGAAGACCCAAGAAGACTTACAAGAATTGCTCTAGACGAGGTGCGATGGGGACTATCGTCTTTGGAGAAAGCCAAGAAGAGGAGCCTCATCAACAACAACAACAAGAAGGAATCGGAAGCCGAAGGGGATAGAAGGGGCTACTCAATCGAGCAATGGATGAGCATGCAGTCGAGTGACAGATACATGGCTCCCATGAGGGGCGAGAGAGATAGGAAAGACAAATGGAGGGGCAGGAGATGAGCAGCGGCGTCTGTTGTAGGATAGTCGAGCAGCCTCTGTGTGTGTACATGTACATGTAGATTATTGTGACGATGTTGTGGAGCAGCAGGCAATGCGAGGCAACGGCAGGACATGCTAGGACATGGTGGGACGTGGTGTCGTGTTTCCGCGCTGGCCAGGTCGTCATCCCGGGCTTGGCGGCGCAGGGCTGGCAGAGAGGGAGTGACCACATTTCGCCCTGGAGGCCCGGCCAGCCCTCCGCCGCCCTCTCGCCCGCCGCCCCAAACCCCCCTGGAGCCCGACCAGCGACGATGCAGGGGCCGTAGCTCGCCATAAGACCATCCTCACCTCTCCGCTGCCGCTGTCGTCGCCGTCGCCGCCGTCCGTCCACCCTGCCCGCAGCCATACGCTTCCCGCTGCTCCTGATTGCCATTGCGCCCAACCGACCCTCGACCACGTCGCACACCTCACATCCCCGTCGACAGCTCGCCCGCGGCCCGCCGCGCGCCCGCACCCACGCCTTCGATGAACGCCGCGCGTCAGGCGTGTCGCCCCAAACACCAGGTGCTGGTGCTCAAGTGCTATCCCAAGTTCCAGAAGAACAATGTCGAGGTCAAGGCCAACTCGAGCGAGCTGAGCTATCTGCTGTACTATGCCAGCACTCGCCGCAGTAAGCTGCAAAAAGTCGGCGACTTCCTCGACAAGCGCACCACGGCCGACGTCTGGAAGATTCGCATAGGGTGAGCCTCTGCCTGCAATGCCTCGATCCTCGTGCCCCCTCGTACTCATCGTCTCCCCTCGTCCCCCACGCTGCCGCTGCCGCTAACCTCGCTCTGCGCCCAGCAATGTCCAGGTCACCCTCCAGATCCTCAAGGCCCTGATCGAGAAATGTCCGCGCGACCTACCCCTCTATGCCGGCTCCGTGCTGCGCATCATCCGCACCATCCTCAAGTCTGAGCATGTCGGCATGGTCGAGGAGTCGGTGCCTACCTTCGAGACCCTCTGCGCTCACCAAGACCCCGCCAACCTCGCCGCTGACCAGGACTACATCACCCAGTACGAGGAGATTGTGCAGCTGTATGCCCAGTTTGCCACAAAGGACGGTGGCAAGCTCTTTAAGACGCCCCCCACTTGGCCTGTCGCCATCAGGTTCCGCAAGGCCGGCCTCCAGGCCCTCAAGGCTGTTGCCTCGTCGGAGTCGCTCGGGTCCGAGACTGGCCGTCAATTGGCAGCCATCATTCCCGTCATCCTGCTCAACATCTACTCCGAGAACGGCTCCTACCTCAAACAGCTAGAGGCTCGCGAATCGCAAAAGGAGGAGCACGACAAAGAGCAGGCCTTGCGGCGCAGACAGAGCGTCTCCACAGTGCGAACCACCGAAGAAGATGGACGCGATCCCATTGCCGCATCGGGCACTACCGAGGATGCAGACAAGCTCGCTGAAGAGGAGGTCGGGGTCGTTGCGCTGCAGGCGCTGAGGAATATCTTCCTGGGTGTCAACAGAGGACAGCTCCGGCTAGCGACATCCGCGGTTCTGAAATTCGTCGGAGGACATGTGAAACCCCAACAAACCCACGAGGATAGCCACAGTGGCAACTGGGCCACCACGCTCATGACCATGATCTGTGGATGGGCACCTGTGCAGGACCGCTACGCCATACTGGTCGGCGCCATGGAGGCCCTCATCCGCAGTCCTATTATCGAGGATGATCTGGAACGGCAGCTTGTCCTGGCCAGAGTCATCGAGTACCTACTCAGCTCGCCTATAAACTTTATCGGACTGAGCGTAATGGACGTACTTGTGGGCTTGATTTCCCACACCCTGCTGCTACTCCAGCTCGGTGGACCAGGAACTAGCATCATGCCCCACCATCAACAGACTACATCTGTGGCCTCCGAAAAGGACCCTGGTGACCCCAAGTCGTCCGGAAATCTCGATGGTGTCGTCATGGAAGTGGTCAAGGATCCATCACCATCTCGTTTGCGGCTATTAGACACTGTACAGAAGTGCATGGCAAGCCTTGCAACCCATGTGTACTATACAGATCAGATCTCCGACATGGTGGCAGCCATCTTGAGTCGTCTGAAGCCATCTCCACTCTCTCCAATATCCAACACCGTGGAAGCAATCGAAGATCCGGTGGGTGCCGTAAATGCAGTCGCTAGTGCGGCCAGCCTGCAAGAGAAATCTCCCCATGTGGATCGCTTCTTCTCATTCGAAACGGCACGTATAACAGCATTGAAGGCGGTCAAAGCCATCATCAAGACTGCAAACACACGGCGCCCCGACGGTTCGTCTGCATCCGTCTCTCGCAGCTCTGTAGGTGTCAGGGTATGGGAAGGTACGCAATGGTTGCTTCGGGACCCCAGTGGCAGGGTCCGAAAAGCCTATGTCGATGCCCTTGTCACCTGGCTGAATTTAGAGAAGAAGAAGGATGATCTTAAGCTTGTGGAAGACTACCGCAAAAAGGAGAAGGACCCGGATAAGGGGGGTCTGGCTAGGAGAGCTGTGTCGAACGCGTCCCATAGAGAGAAGTCTCCAAGACGTGGCAAGAACACGTTCCTTCCACTTCTCCATCTGGCCGTTTACGAAAACGCTATACAACTTGTCGATTCCGAGCCTGACCTTCTCTTGCTACATCTTCTCCTCACCACACTGGTCAACAAACTCGGCATCAATGCCGTGCGATCAGGTCTGCCCATGATCATGCGGTTACAAGAGGACATCCAGAGTGTTGAAAATCCTGGCGCAAAGATACGGGTAGGAAGCCTTGTCCATGGCTATCTTTGGGCCCTTAGCATGGCGCTAGACTTTGAGACATCAGGAGTGGGAAGAGCTTTGCATGCTGAGATCTCGAGGCGCAATACCAAGGGGTTGTGGGTTGAGAGCATTCGAGTCCCCCCTGTTCCATTGGACCGTATCGAAACGCCGCACTCGGAGCCGGTGAAACTCCCCACTGAGGTGGTGCAGACCGAAGCACTGAAGCCATTCGATAACCGTGACGCACTCGTGGATAAGATTGCAGATGGGTATTCTTCCTCTCTTTACTCGCCACCCTCCAGTCCCCCAGGGTCTCCAGGCCGGTCAATTACTATGCCTACTATTGCTACCCCACAAACCTTGAAGCCAGCGCCACAACTTTCCTACAAGGTCAAGGAAGAGCTTCTTGCCGACTGGACAAAGGATGCTTGTCTTGCCAATAACACCAAGGACTCGTCCTCGGCATCCATGACCGGCTCTCGAGCTGGCACCTCTGCACACCAAAAGAATAACTATCTTGGCGTCACAATTCCCAACGGCACATTAGATAGTGCCACAAACTCACCCGTTCCATCTCCTAGACGAGCCCATAGTCGTCCACCTTCGACGGCTTACGGCCTTGTTGGACGGGTGGGCTCCCCGCATCGGCATCGCAGTCCTTCGCGAACACCAGGTAGCACCTCATCTGTCCGCTCGTCAGTTCGCGTGGAGGACCTGAAGCGTGTACTGTCTGGCTCGGCACCCCGTACCTCTTACTCGGTCCGGCCACCTACACATCGGCACCAAGACTCTTCTGCCTCGGATTCTCTAGTGAGCGTCCACAGTCTCACTGATGCATCGTTCGTGACCGCTGAACATCCCTCTTCTCAGCAGGTTCCAGACCAGGGATCCCCCACGACGCCATCTGCGACACTCACGCCTCGCCCCTTGACTGCCTCGGGTCAGCAGAATTCGCCCGGCGCGTCCATTACCCATGACCACGCCTATCCCAAGCACAACGTCCCGCCTGTACCACCAATTCCCGCTTCTCTACGGGATAAATCCAATAGCCCGGGCCAGAACACCGAGCCCACGGATCGGCCTAGAACGGCACCGGGTGGGCAGGGAAATGGAAACATCGGGGTGCGTAAAGGCAGAAGCCCAAAGCGGGGCTCTCAGGGAGCAAGGAGTGTCAAAGATGCCAGTGTCTCCAGGGGACGCAGCAACGGCCATGCGAATGGTCCGATTGAGCGGGCAGCAAGCCGAAAGCCGGCAAAGAAACCCGATTTCTCCGGTTTCCTTGACAGCATCGATGTTGGAGATGACGAGGACGACGTAGGAATCAAGAGGGCACCCTATTAAGGGTGACGGTGGAATGGGACACGCTGGGCCTTAGTCAATACCCCCTTTCCTTTATCTGTTCATATTCTTTGTTACTACCTCATCACCTGTCCGACCATTTACTTTGTTATGTCTGTGAGCAACATCTGTGTTCTCGGATGCTCATCTTTTCTGAAAAGCGCTTCTTGCCCATTCCCTTCAGTTTCAACCACTGTACAGTACGCGATACCGACCTGGACTACTTTGCTTCGATTTTTCTTTTCTTTGATTTTTCTGTTTTCGTAGGGGCCGTGGGGGCAGGAATAGGATAGATACCAATAATAGGACTCGTTGATGCAACATTCACGACTGCCTCAATCGAACAAATGCCGCGATCCCGCAGATGCGCGGAGAGCAGTTTGCGTCGAAATAACGGCTTGGCCTGCCCTCGTCCCTCCAACGTTCTAGCCCTCTCGTCTAAATCCCTCCCGCCACGAGCGAACCGGGAAAAAAAAGGCCCACCGCCACCGCCCACCGCCACCGCCCACCGCCACCGCCCATCCAAGAAACCCAACTCGGCACTTTTGACTGTTGATTTTCAAGGCGCGGAAGGCATCATCAAGCAGGACCACACCCACTTTCCAGAAGCGGGCTAGCGCCTACTGCCCATCCCATCAATGTTTGGACATGCGGACCGTGCACAGTTCACCGGTAAGACATCAGATGTATGAGCGCACCGACGCACAGCCACGCAGCTGGGAAGGTGACACCTCTTCGTCGGGGGAGGACGGGTAGACGGGGGAGGGCGTGGCCCTTCCTGGTTCCCTCGTGGGCGCACTGGGCTGGGGCTGGGCAGCGGCGCCGTAGCCGCGGATCCGAGGTCTGAAGCTGACTGGCGGATTCGGGGCGGCCGGGCGCGGTCATGCCAGCCAGGCTGAGGGGAGGGGGGAGGGAAAGTGGTGCCTGATATGAGGGATTCGGGGGGGGACTGGGGTTAGTGGGGGAGCGAGGGAAAAAGACGTCAGATGGGCGGGCCGTTGTGCTCATTTGCGCAGAGGTGGTTTGGTACTTATTTCTTCCAGGCAGACGTGGGGTGCGGGTTGATGTTCCGTACTTTGCTGTGTGAAGACGGGTTTTTTGCTTTCTTCAGCTGCTGCTGTTAGTAGCCTTTTTTTTTTTTTGGCCGTCTTGTCGGTGGTTGTTGATTATCCCGTCTTCCATACATAGCTCCGCCTCGGAGCGAGTTTGCGCAATGGAGCGAGAGGTCCTGGCCTTGTCATGGGCGGATGACACCCGGTATAAACAGATGCCCGGCGTGCTGCCCAAGCTGAGGATCAAGGAGGAGAGTAATAGGAGAGACTCTTTGTCGAGTGAGCGGACGGGCGATTCGGGGTACATTAGTGATCCCGAGATATCGCTTTCGCCGCTAGACTTTGGAGGGCAGGATAACAGTAAGTGGAATGTCCGTATCGAATATAAGGCTACTGACGCCGTACAGTCCAATTCGGGCCTGCGCTTGCGAATGTGCCTTCTGCTGGACTTCCTGCGTTCACCTTTGATCCTTCGGCGTTTGGCGCGAGCAAGACTAAGCGACCACTCTGCAGCCCTTCGGTGTGGTTGAAGATACACAGGGATGCACCACCCAAAGCATTGCATCGCCAAAGAAAAAGCATCACTAGCAACCCACTTCCACTTAGTAGTCCCTCAAACGAGGATAAGCCAGACTGGACCAACGCTTTTAAGGGTCCAGTTTCGGAATCGACTCCCCACAACGAGGACGTCGAGCAGTGGATCAAGGATAACCTACCATCCCGAGACCGACCAAAAGAGCGCGTGTCTTCAATCGTTTCCCTTTCGTCAACGGGGAGTGGAGACATGTATTCAATTACCGACGACAGCGAGGTGGATGAAGCGGTGCCAGGCATCAGTCCAAACGCATTGTCCAAAGCCACCACCAAGACCATCGAGCTCATTCTGCGCAAAATCGAATTGAACCTGCGCTGCATGGCCTACATCCAATCTGCCAGTGGAACAAACTCCAGGCGCCAAAGTGCAACCAACACCACCTCGACCTCCAACCGCACCACCTCCCAAAAAGCCAACGGCGGCAAGAGAAAATCCCGCTCAGACGAGCTCTTCCCCCCAGACGACCCCAACGACGACGATAACCCCAACAAACGCCGCCGCGTCTCCGTCACCACGACCGAAGACTCGGAATCTGGCCCCCGATTCGCATGCCCCTTCTACAAGCACGACCCCAACCGCTACCGCTACCGCCGCACATGCCCCGGCCCCGGATGGCCCACCGTGCACCGCATGAAAGAGCATCTGTACCGCTCGCACACGCAGTCCATCTTCTGCCCGAGGTGCTACTCCATGTTCGACGCGGATACCGAGCTCAACACACACTTGCGCACGCAGCCGTGCGCTATCGCGGAACCGCAGCCCATTGAGGGAATTGACAGGGAGACGCTGACGAACCTGCGCAAGCGCTCTCCCCCGCTGCGCCTCGAGGAGGACAAGTGGAGGGATACGTATCAGTTGCTGTTCCCCGAGGTCGAGGTTGCGGATATCCCCTCGCCGTGTATGTACCACCCAGCGCTCCTTTTTTTCGCCTTTCTTGGATGGATGAGCAAGTACTGATGCAAACGTGTAGATTACGACACCGACTCTCCGTCCGAGGAATCGCGGCGGTTTCGCAGGGAGCTGCTGGAGCGGATCAGGAGGGAGCTTTTTGCGACGGCGGAGCGCGAGGCGGGGCCTGTGGAGCAAAACCTACTGCGGCAGGTGGCGGGGATTATCCAGAGGTGCGAGAGCGAGATGTTGGCTTCGACTTCTTTCTCTTCGGTGGCGTCGTCGTCGTTTTTGGCGACAGGGGCAAGGCAGCTTCAGGTCCCGGGTAGTCAGAATGGTTCGAGGCGTACTTCGCAGACGCCTCGGTCTGTGCCGGAGGCTTTGGCTTCGTTTTCGGGAGATGGGTATGTGGAGGTGGAGGGGGTGATGAGTGCGGGTCATCAGGGGCTCACTGTGCCTCAACAGCAACAGCAGCAGCAGCAGCAGCAGCAGCAGCATGTTCCTCCGTCGGAACACCCCGTGGATGAGGCTCCAGTCCAGTTCAACCTAGACTTTTGGAATGAACCGTTCGGGTCGTCTAGTAACTGGATTGACTGGGAGGCTGTGTTTCCATTGGCGCCGGACATGCAGGGTGGGGAGAGGGGAGGACCAGACGTTGGGGGAAGGGTGGGGAAGGAGGTTTGGACATAGGAGAGTTAACATTTTTTAATCTTGTTTGTCTAATGAAGAGGACAAATACGAGGGCACATATTTTTAGCAGAGAAGAAAGGTTTTTTAAATACAGAGTAATCACCACTTTGACGGACCAGTATTTGATACATCGGGATTCCCGTCACCAAGCACAAAAATCAAAGTTCGCCATATTGCATGCTATCCAAAATCACAGCCCTACCTTATGAAACCAATGGTATAGTTATCATCCCTAGAACACCTCAGAACACACCCAAACCCGTGACCGAAAACCCGAAAGCGTTTGATAAACATTCCGCCCATCTACTCAGATCTCTCAAATAAGCCCCAACGCCGCCTCTTCACCCCCCATATCGTACACAGCTCCGCCTCCACCCACTGGATCAACAACCACTGGCTGCCCTGCCGCAGCAACATTGTTGGCTGCAGCAACATAGACGGCCCCAGCCGTCGCACCCGCGAGCAGCGCACCTGCAGTAGCGCCTACAGCGGCTGCGGGGGCGACCCACACCGGGCGGCTTTGCTGGATGACAGGGGCGCGGAATTGTTGCTGTTGTGGCTGGACTTGGTACTGTGGCTGAACGTACTGTTGCGGTTGCTGGTACTGCTGCTGGACCTGGACTTGGGGCTGCTGGGCGCGGATCTGCATCGGGGCGATAAATGGCGCTGTGTATGGCGGTAGGATGGGGCTTGCATAGCCTGTAGATTGTGGAGTCATCATTAAAGGAGTCTGCTGCTGGAACTGTTGCTGGTATTGCGGTTGGGGCTGGGGCTGGGGGAACTGCTGTTGTTGGGGAGCTGCAGGCATAGGTGGGATGGGCTGTAACGTCTGCACGAGGTTGGGTAGGTTCTGCGACATCTTGTTGTAGTCTTCCCATGTGTGTTCCGGGAGGTTTGAGAAGGCCTTTCTAGCAGTGAGGAGGAGGACGTAGGAGTCTGGGTGTTGAGGGAAGAGGTAGAGGCCCTGGTGATGCAGTGGTTAGTCATGCACAGAGAGAGATTCATGTCGGCTAGAGCTTACAGCAAGGCTATTGAAGCTTAGACAGTCGGAGAGATACTTATTGGTTCCGACCATTCCTTCTGCTTTGCTTTTGAGATCCCAGCTCCCGCCTCCGGATACTGTTCTCATGAAGTAGCTCCCATCCGCACCCAGGCTTACGAAACTCGGTGCCTCACTCCCATTTTCTCTCCATATTGTTTTCCAAGCGTCTTGCGTTTCTAGTCGGTTCAAAATCGCCTTTTCGAGAGCGGGTGGGAGATTCGACCAGGAGGCAGATGTTTTATCGTGAGCGTAGAAAGATTCATATGGACCAAGTGTTATGGAAAGGGTACTCAGGTCTCGTATTACTTGTGGATGTGAATGGTAGAGATATTCCGTCAAAGGATTTGGAAGATTGTAATGGCCTGGCTATTTTAGCAAAAGTCTCGCAATGGCCTTGGGGATGCAGGGCAGGACTAGGGTCGAGTGGACCTGCAGGTCACGCTAGGATTCGGTTGGAAGATGGTGCAGGTGATGAACGTAGGAATGGAAACTCACGGCAGTATAAAGCTCCATCGTTATCTCTGAAGCTCACAAAATAGGTGCCGTTATCGCCGAGCACCAACTCCAAGACATCCTTGATGGGCGGTTGTTTGGTAAAAAGGCTCTCAACATCAGGAGGTAGATTTTTCCTAGGTAAATCAGTATCTACTCATAAATCAAGCGATCATGCTAGCTACTTTGACTGCGACCGCTACCTGACTTCCAGCTCTTCACCTGAGCAGCACACTGCTGCCTTGTCGGTCCTTCGAACCACCTTGGTGCGTCTTCGCTTGCACATGAATGAGAGACAGGGTCAACATACCAAGCCCAATGAGTGGGACTATTGAAAAAGTAGGCATTTTTTGCGCCCAGGGTGAAGGTTACAAAAACCGTCATGTTGCTGACTGGTGTGGGGTGCGGCTGAGATCAGAGCTGACAGGATGTGAGCTTCATAGAGCGCAAGACATGGACTTGGAACAGTAGGCTAATATCGTTAACATCGGGTATGAGGTAGAACCCGTCTTGAGGTCTCTCTCGTGGAGATTGAAGAGTGCGATAGAGGGTGAAAGGTGGTTTCATTAGGATCTGCTCGAGGTTCAGCTCTAGCCCCTCCCCCCGTAATCGGCAAAGATTGCCTAAAGCGCGCTAACCATTGAGCCGTTCTATTATAGGAACGACTCACTGCATCAAGAAATGCCATTGTAGCACAGAATAGAACTTGAATATGAAATGATATGCCATTTTCTGATCAAAAACACGCAACCCAGAGCTGTCCGTGGACTAAGCTTAACTCCATGCGCCGAGTGGTTCCTCAACGCAAGCCTAGTCATTGCCCAAAATAATCGGTATGATACAAGTTGTTTCCATCCTTTCCCACAACGCCGCCCTCGCATATTCACGCTACCCATCCAGCACCTTAACTATACGGACCTAAACTCCTTAAGTACTCCAACCCCTCGTAAACTTAGTACGCACTTGGTCGAGAGAAACTGGAGAACCTACCGGTTTCCGCGCCGCCCTGGCAATGAAGGGGGCACGAGGGGGTTGCCATATGCGTCCGTGCCGAGCTGCTGGCGGCAGTCAGGACAGTACCATTTGGCTCTGCGTGAAGGAATGTCGCGCTCGGTCATGGATACGCAGTTGAGGTGGAACCACTCTTTCTCGCACTAGTCATCATTAGTTGGGCCAACATTGGCAAAATAGGAACGCCACTTACATTGTTGTCGCACGAAATCATCTGTCCATAGCTAATATCATCGCAAATGCAATATCGGGGCTCGTTCGGATCGACGTCATCGGCTGGCTCCTCTTCATTCTCGGCCTTCTTCTTCTTCTTGCCTTTACTGCCTTGCGCTCGCTTCACGTTGGTCACGGTCTTCTGGCCGTCTTCAGCAGAGGTGATGTCGCCCTTGGGAGGAGGCTTCCTCCTCGTGCTCATACGAGTGGGCGCAGGAACTGCAGACTGGCTGAATATGCTGTGACGACGGAGCTCGCGGGTCGGCTTACCTGCGTCATTTGGTTTGGGCTCCTCGCTCTGGGCTTTGGGCGTGGGCACATGGCCACGGGCAGAACGGGGGCGCATGGCAGGTATCTCTGGAAGGGTGACTGTTTCTAGGGTAGGTATTGGCGTCTTTTGCCTCTTGATCGGTAGGATTGGTGCTAGGGGAGGAGTAGCACCCTTGGGAGCAATCGATTCCCTCCTAGGGCGTAAGGAAGCTGCTGTCATGGTAGGCTGAGCTGGGGCCTGAGATGCAGCCTCTGGGGAATCATCCTCGATTGGAGAGAGAACAGCAGGTGTGGGCTGGCGGCTGGGAGCCTTTGAAGGAGCCTTTGAAGCGGATTTGGGGGTACTCGGACCAGCAGGTGCCAAGGGAACCTGCATAGTGGTTGTTTTTGTAGACTCGGACGCTGGACTGAGAGCATTGGCGGCGGGAGAAGGAACCACGGGCGACGTAGCCTGCGATGTTGATCCAGCTGGCGCAGGAGCAAGTGCCGGCAGAATTGTGGGGGATGGTGCTGGCTGTAGGGGGGCCAGACGAGGGCGCTTGTTCTCGGGGGGTCTACTCCCACTGTCTTGAGATGCCAACGAAGGCTCCCGCGTTGGGGCAGCCGAGGTATCATCAAGAACGGATGGGGAAGCATCTCGCTTGCGCTTGTTCGATGCCTTGGCGGCTGATCTACGTCTCGGTGTAACCGATGGGACGTCTTGCCCAAATTTGAGCTCATTTAGTCTCTGGGCACCTTGGTTAATCTTCTCCGTGGCATGCTCAATTTCTTGGATATCCCGTATGGCCTGTTGGCGCTTGGATTCTCGCTTTACCTTTTTCTCCTTGGGCTCACTAGGTTTCGGCTCTTTGTCGCCAACCACCGTGTCCTCATTTCCAGCATCTGTGGATGGCTCAGGATTGATTTGAGCGGGCTCGGTCGTTACTGAGGGAGGAGCCGAGGGAGGAGCCGAGGTCGGCGCAGGAGTTTGTGCTTTTGCGGATGCTTGCGCTGATGATGGACCAGGCGTGGTGGGTGGTATGTTAGCATTCGCGTTTGTATTTGCAGGGGCTGGGGCCAGCGCCGGGGTGCTTGGTAGAGCAGGTGCAGGTGTAGGTACAGGCACAGGCGTTGGTGCAGGCACTGACGCTGGCGCTGGCGCTGATACTGGCGCAGGAGTTGCTGGTGGGACGGTTGATGGCGCATTTTTCGGGACTGATGTGGAAGACGAAGACGCTGGCTCCTCGTCGAGGATTTCCTCGTCCGCTGCTTCACATCGTGCTTTTTCCAGGTCGTAGAATTCCTGGCCCCGACCTTTCCTGTTGAGTTCGCGCCGTATCATGGTGTCACTGGGGGTCCACACAGCATTCTTCTTCATCTGTTTCCTAAGCACAGCCATTTCATATTCTGTGAGTTTGAACCATGGGGCCCATTTGCTCCCTGGTTTCGCGTCGGGCGGAGGTGGGGACAGTTTGGCCAGCGCATTGCTGGTCGATATACCGGCAATAGAGCTATGGACGTTGGTGCCAGAGGAACGTGCGGGCTTGGGCGGTCGCGATTTGTCCTTTTTGGGTCTCTTGGGGGTTATGGCCAGGTCGATGGTGGATCGAAGGTCGGAGTCGGCATCTGACGCGTCTGATGAGCTTGCGCTGTACGCCCTTGACCGACCTCCAGGCTTCCTCCCGCGATCTCGCATACGAGCCTGGGCGGCGCCATGGCGGCTGTCAAAGGTGAGGCGCAAATGCGGGGCTCTGTCGAAGCCGCGGTGGAGGGCTCGTGAAGCCTGGGGGGAGACGGGTGCAGGAGTTGGATCACGCGAAGGCGGCTGAGGCAGAGCCTGGAGCTTGCGCCTGATGATGGCGAGACGGTGACAGTGACGCTCTGCGACTTCGTGCAGGCGTGTCGCCTCGGCCAAGGAGCTCTCGCGGCATGATATGGCCTTTTCGAGGGCAGCAGCAATATCTTTGCGAAGAGCAGTGGGGTCGGAGCGCTCTTTGGTGGGTACTGTAGGCAGAGTAGCGTACTTCAAGGTAAGATCATGTACTCTTTGTGTGGCAGCTAGGTAGGTGGAGTCCAAGTCGCCAATGAGGCGCAGCGAGCGCTGATACTCGCTGGGCAGGTACTCTGTGTAGTCGAGAAAGTCGGAGACGGTGGCAGAAGCGTCGGGGTCGACCTGGGCCGGAGGCGTGGAGCTCGAGTAGGCGCTTGCTATTGCATCGTCACCGTCAGCCATGGCGCATCGCGATCGCGGGCCCGACGGCGTGAGCTGGCCTAGCCAAGCGTCTATGAGGTCGGAGACGAGTATCGGGGCGGTGGGGTGGGGGGCGCAAAGGAGATGGAGAGAGGCGTGCAGGATGTCGACGGGGACGCAGTGCGCGATGCGCGGTGGAGTGGAGGTCAGGTACGGGGGGAATGCGACTGCTTGGCGAGGGGGCTTGGCATTCGCGTTGATGCGACGCGCCAAGCGCGTCGTTTACAGGCACACGCTAAAGAGATCGACCTGCTTGGGGAGCGAACAGCTCAGCGGCGCTAGAGACTGCAGTGAAATTGAAGGAGTTCACCGGCATATTCTACTTGAATTGTCAAATACGCCTCGCCATGGCCGTGGTCCTTGAAATGGCCTCAAAATCGAGGTCCAACAAACCCCCAACATGACGCTTAACAACAGTAGCCATTGAGTCATCCTTGATGCAACCAACAGGTATCTTATATAATAATCAAGGGCTCGGGACTGCCCCGCACGTGTCGTGGCTCGTCGCTGACGTGATGGACGTGATGCGCCTTCCCGGAGCAAGGCTGCTCCTTCCCCGATGCACGGTTGCAAGCCATCTCCTCGCCGCCTGGCCAGCCTAGAGGCACGCCAGGACAGCAGGTACCTGCCTCTCACCTTCCTCTTGCCTGCCTCTCGCCTGCCTCCTACCTGCCCAGGCGCCCTGTGCATTAAGAACACGTGATATCACCGAGTGAGGTCCATCCGCCATGCAGCAGTAAACTACGTGTGTTGTGGTACCCAGCTTTCACCTTGACTCACTCTTACCTAGGTGCTTGTCTGGTTGCGATAGAACGCCCCTTGTATCCTGGCCGCGGGTAAACAAGCACTCTCTCACCTTTCTTCCCCCACCATAAAAATCCTCCGACATTCTCTCCACAACCACCCACCTCCTCTCCACCTTCATACTCTATACCCCCACCATGGTGTCTGCTTCGCGTCTCCAGCGCCTCCAGGAAATAGTCAGCGCCCAACTTTCAGCCCTGCCCGATAAGCCAGCCATCAGCGATGACGATGAAAGCGGCGGCGTGCCTCTCGACCCCGAACACACCATCGCTCCTCCAGCTACCCACTCTGATGCGCATGGACCTCCCGAGGGCTCGCCTGCCCCTCATTCAGTTGAATTTGATGAGAACCTGGAGCGCCGCTTCGAATACATCCAGGGTGCCGTGAGCTCGTGCAATCCAGCTTCTTCTTCTTCTTCTTCTTCTTCTCCCAAGCCGCCCGTTGCACTCACTAGCAAGCTCCCGCCAACGAACTGGAAACAGGGGGATGTGGCTCCAACCGGGCAAGCATTTGCCCCTATCTTGGCTTTATCAAAATACCCCTACAAGTTCTGCGAAGCGAAGCACAAGCAAGATGTCGCCTCCTCCTTCTTTGATGGAGGCAAGTTCTGGGCACGCGAATGGGACCTGTGCGTATCCATTTGCCTGATTCATGCTCCTTCTAACATTCATTCCCAAGTTTCTACGTGTGGGACATTGAGCCCAAAACCAAGCCACTCATTCTTGTCAGTGAGGGCCAATTTCAACAATTCCTAGACGAGATAAACTCGAGTCTCAAGCTCAGGCTCTCCATCACGGATGAGCAGCGCGAAGACAATATGGTGGCTCGTTTCCCTGATCATCCTCGTTGCCTGCCTCGCTACCTTGGCCGTTCTCGTTCGCGCGAAGAGTACAATGCCATGGTTGGACAGGCCCCGGCCTTTTCTGAATCACTATCGCTGCCCATGGACAAACAAATCCAGGAAGATTTCGAGCAGATGATGCAGGATTTGACAGACCAATCAAAGGGAAAGAACAAGATGGCACAGGAGAAGAAGAGACAGGATCGTCTCGGCAAACAGAAGACATTTGCAGATCAGTTCAAACGAGCTGGCCGCTATCTTGGCTTACGCCCTCTTGAGCATCATGCAACGTCACCTGTTCGCTGCGACCTCCCTGTCCCATATCATCATGAAGCCGACATCGTATTTTTGTGCGCAGACGTAGAGTCGTACGAACGGGCACATGGCAAAATCACCGAGATCGGCCTTGCTAGTCTCGATACTCGGGATTTGGCTAATGTGGCTCCTGGCGACGATGGCTCTAACTGGCGGACAAAGATACATGTTCGGCATATCCGGATCAAGGAACATATGCACCTGGTCAATTCTGAATTTGTCACTGGCTGCCCGGATCGATTCGACTTTGGAACTTCGGAAATCGTGTCCTTGAAGGACGCCCCTCATGAGATTGCAGCATGCTTTGAATCCCCTTTCTGCAATACTGCTACGTCGCGCACCGGGGAGAAACGCAAAATTGTCTTCGTAGGCCATGATACCGTCACAGACATTAGGTACCTGCGGGACCTGGGCTTCCATGTGCTAGAACACGATAGCATTATGGAGACCATCGATACAGCAACCATATTCCGGGTATGGCGCCAGGAGCAACAGCCCACCCGCCTGGGGAGAATGCTGTACGAACTGAACATAGATGGCTTCAATTTGCATAATGCCGGGAACGATGCAGCATTCACGCTCCAGGCTATGCTGGCCTGTCTTGTTCGTGAGGCGGTCAGTCGCAAGTAGGAGAGACTAGAGAGCCACGGAGTCTCAGAGAGGGATTCAATGCACACTGCTTTGGTCCGAGACTAAATAAACGGCAAATGCGAGATATGATCTTGTGTATGCCTTGATCCAAGATAGATTACTGCCAATGAAGCATAATGGTTCAGAAATCCCCCAAAAACGTTTTCCCCGCACCGAGAAACACCCAGAGAAGTTCCGTCATATAGCACATCGTCCCAAGTTTCCCCGGATTCCCCAGATTTGTAAACGTCCCGCACACGTGGAATGCCTCGACCAGTCCCATTTTTTCAATAAATTAGATTGGGATGCGGGTGTTGTTCCGTGGTCACACTAATATATTTTACCCCTGCTGCCGAATGGATAGCCGGACCGTGCAGGAAGAGTCGAAGCTCATTTAACGAGCGAAGAAGAAAAGCGAAGCAACAACTAGGAATTGGAGGTCTTGGTTTGTGGGTTCAATTTGCTCAATAAGAATGTCTACTTTTGATCATACTTAGGAATGAATGAATACAGTGGTTGGATCACGGCGATGCGAGCACCATGGCCCCCATCTCTCGAGCCCTCTTTCGGACGTCTCTACTAGGATGCTTTGCGCTGTTCCTCTGCGGAATCGCGCTCTTCTACGAAGATCATGGCCGAGGAGTTTTTCCTAGCGAAAAGAGGCTTCAAAACGCTGACGAGCAACATCCACTTACCAACCCGACGCTTGACAACAGCCCTCTATTCCCAAGACCAGAATACCACCTCCTAACCCTAAATCTCCACCAATGCACCACCCTCTTCCCCACCCTCCTCTCCTCTATCCCTCACTCCATCGCCCGCGGAAACTTCTCCCTCAAAAAGAGCAACCCGGACTACCAAGGCCTAGTCCAAGCCCGCGTCTCAAACAACAACCTCTACATCCTCTCCACCGCCCCCGACCGCACCCCCGACCTCCTCTCCGACCGCACCTCAATATTGCAACAACTACACCGCGCACTCATCACATCCCCCACTCCGCTTCCCGACACGTACTTCTCCCTGGTCCTCAACGATGCCCCGAAGAACAATTCTTGGGTCTTTGCGCAGGAGAATAAGGGCCAGAGTGCGTACCGCACATGGCTGATGCCGCACTTTGCGTTTTGGAGCTGGGCCCGCCCCACCCTCGGCGCAATGGACGACATCCTACGAAAAATAGCTACCATCGAGCGGGGGACGCCGTTTTCGCAAAAGGAGGATCGCGCCGTGTGGCGCGGGACGCCGTGGTTTAATCCCCTGAGCGCGCCGACGCTGCGGCAGGATTTGATCAAAGTGGCTGGCGGAAAAGAGTGGGCGGATGTGCAGGCGTTGTCGAGCAATGGAACAGGTGGGGGAGGGAATGGGCTGCCGATTGAGCGGTTCTGCGCGTACAAGTATGTCGTGTATACCGAGGGGGTCACGTATTCGGGGCGGTTGGCATATCATCAGGCGTGTACAAGCGTGTTGGTAATGGCTCCTTTGACGTATCTGACGACGACGGGGTGGTTGGTTAGGCCCATATATGCAGAGGATTTGATTGCTCAGGTTGAGGGTGGGAAGGTGGGAAGGACGAAGACGACGGAGAAGAGGGAGAATTGGAAGGGCCCGAAGCCGGTTGTGGAATCGGTCATGGATTACCAACAGGCGAATGCTGTGTATGTAGCCAAAGACTTTTCGAACCTCGAGGCTACGATTGGATTTCTGAGGAGGTGGCCTGAGGTTGCGGAGCGGATTGCGAGGAACCAACGCATGATGAGTATTGGGGCCGGTAATTTGAGTCCGGCGGCAGAAGTGTGTTATTGGAGGGCTCTTGTACGAGGGTGGGCGAGTGTTGTAGAGGTGGATGCAGATTGGGGTGATGAGATGGGGGAGCGGTTTGAGACATGGATTCTCAAGGAAGCTTCCAGGGATAGGAGTCCAAGACGAGGGTCATGACCCGATTTCAATGGTACTAATCTTGACTTGGTGACTCGATAGTATTGGGCTTAATGAGTGATTTTAGCTCCTGAAGCTTTTTCTATGTGCAACAAAGGCATGTTCTCCTTTCGTAACTTACGCAACCGAGTGCACTGCAACCAGCTCCTTGCGAGTTGTATTTCCAAGGCGCTCTCGATCGTGGCGCACGGAACTTCGGCATGCGTTCACATTGCAGCTGATCTTCAAAAGGGAAACGTGGACGCCTCATCAGACATGCCTGAGGAAAATCTTGGAAGGGCGCAGATAGTTCGTCAGAATAAGGCCGATCCGGACGCAGCTGCAAAGCATCGAAATCTTCAAATATGCCTGACTTCAACATTTGAATCGAGTGGGTCGCTCGCCCACTCCGACCCAAAAATCGACAAAGACTTCGCCCTCCGTGGAGAAGCGAGCGGTGATCATGATGATTTATGCCCAGGAGGGAAAATCCGCTGCCTTGCATCCCAACAGGTCATGATTGGCTCGGGTCACCATCGAAGCCTCTTGGCACAGCATCGCGAAGGATGGCAAACAGGTAACAGCAAACTCGAAAAGTCATCTGAAAGACCGTGGAAGCAACTCGTAGCCTCGCCTCAGCCCTTGTATTAATTTGTAAAAGCATCTGACACGGTAGGTTCGCGCTTGCTGTCATCTGAGATGACACAGACCGGTCAAAATCGGTTCCGACCACGTACGAATCGTTCGGGATGAGTTCCGAGGAACCAGTTCGCCGCCGGTTGCCACACTAGATGGCACCTTGCATGCTTACACATAAACAAGAGGCAAAGAACGACGGAGCCAAGAGTCGCCGGTCTACCCGAGGCGGACTCAAGCAGCCCCAAGCAGCACATCTCGCCAGATCCGAACACAGGGTTTACATAGAATGACGTATGCGGGGACGACAAGTTCCGACATTGACTGCCAAATGACAGCGGCACGAGCCCGATGATAACGTCGGGCTTGGAGGCCGAGTTTTCTTATATACTGGTCTGGTGCCTCCAACCTGACACTTTTCCCTTTCCCCCCGATCCCGGTCACACGATATTGGAAACTCAAAAAAAAAATACTCGATCTGTTTGTAAAGAGATGGCAGCAGCAGAATATTACTACGGCACTCAAGGTGCTCCGCCCATGAGCCGGCCAAACGCATACCCTCCACAACCTCAACCTCAACACCACTATCAGCAACAGCAACAACCACCACCGCCACAGCCAAGTCAGCAACAGCAGCCGTACCCGAGCAATCCTCCACCATATGCTCAATACCCGCAACAACAACAACAACAACAACAACAACAACAACAACAACAACAACAACAACAACATCCATCGCAAGGCTATGCCCAACCACCCCAACAACCGCCGACCTCAGCACCATACCCCCCAAGTCCCTCAATGAAGCCACAAGGCTACCCCCAGAACGACCAAACCGGCTACCTAGGCGCCCCCATGCGACCAATGCGAAGCCACTCGCAGCCCCCACGAGTCCGATTCGCAGAAGACGTCGACGCCGACAGCGACAACTCAACCGAATTCTCGCACCCCTCGGACAGCGACGACGACTCGCGGCGCCGGCAATACGGCAGCCGCAGACATCGCCACTCGCACTCGCAGTCTGACTCCAAGGACCGCGGGTACGACGACGACGAAGACGACGACGAGTACGACCGAGGCCATGGCCGTGAGCGTGAGCGTAGTCACCACAAGCACCACGAGCACAAGTCCAAGCGAGGCCACAAGGACCGCGATACCTTTCTCGGGGCTGGGGCTGGCGGTCTCGTAGGCGACCTTATTTTCCCTGGGCTTGGGACCGCAGCTGGATTGCTCATCGGAGGGTATGGCGGCAGGAAGCATGCGCAGAGGAGGAGGAGGAGTAAGAGTGCAGCCGGCGAGGGAAGGAGCTCGCATCGACATGGGGGCGACGATGAGTACAAGGGCAGGCACTCGGGCGGGAGCGGATGGGACGAAAGCTCCGCGACGTACAAGATGGGGTCTTCCGTGCGGTGAAGGGATTTGCATCGAAGGGAGATACCATGAGATAGGATAGATGCTGGCATCTACGGGGTATATCAGCGCTCATTTAGGCGATACTGCATTTTTGGGTGTTCATCCGCATAGCAACGATTTAGCTTATGGGTTACGCTAGCGATCTCCTTTGTAAAATAAATGTATAATTATTCATTTGCAAATACTCCCATGTGGAAATTTCAAATCAGCGTTAGTGCATAGAACCCTCTTAACCCTTTCCACTGCCCTTCTCTCCATCCCGATCGTCCCTCTCCACCCTAACACACTCTTTCTTCCTCTTATCCACGCCCAGCCACAACAACTCGGGCCGCGAATAGTGGCCATGCGCATCCACAAACGAGCGAATTGTCGTGCAAAAGTCCATGGGCAAGTCCGCGTACACGAAGCCTTCCTCACTGGGCGGGATAGGTTGCGTGAGCCTCCTTCCATCCGGGGCGAAGACGGCCGAGAAGCCACCGCCGGGAGTATCCTTCACGAGCGGAGTATCATCGATGGAGAGCTTCATAGCGTCGAGACCTTTCTGGGTGATCACCGCGGTGCAGTGTAGGACAAAAGTGCCAGCCTCGATGGCGTGGGCTTGGGAGAGGAGTTGGATGCCTGCGGGGAGTTAGTACGTACGTCGTGTTGTCAAAGTCCTCCAAGCACCATCTCCGTGTCACGGCGTGATAGACGTCAATACACACATCTCCCCCCTCCTTCTCTCTTCCCCAAATCATCAGCCCCCAACGCATATCCCACAAGAAATTAAAAAAAAACATAAAATTTTTTTTGAAAGAAAGCGCAAACCTACCCTCCGCAGACATACTAAACAACTCCTGTCCCCCCTCCTCAAACGCCGGCACCGGCGGCCACGCCGCAACATGCACCTCCTCCCCCAATCCCGCGGTATGATACTTTAGCAGCGGCTGAATATGCTCCCAGCACGCCAGCGCACCAACCTTGCCCACGCCCTCGACATCCACCACATTGTCCAGGCTATCTCCGCCCGCGTCGCCAAACACGGTGCGCTCCATGTGCGTGGGCTTGAGCTTGCGGCGGCGCATGAGCAGCTCGCCCTTGGCCGAGATGATGCACTGGGCAATGTAGAGGCTGTTCTTGCCGTCGTTTTCGGAGAAGCCGAGCACGACGGCGATGTTGGATTGGCGGGCGGCGGTTTGCAGGCGCGCGATTTGGGGCGAGTCATAGCGGAGGGAGTTTTTGATGTAGTGGGTCGTGGTTGGGGGGTCGACGGGGCGGGCCCTGCGCGTGTTGGTCAGGCTCTGGTATAGGGCATGCGGTTTCGAATTTGGGGGGGGAATGGGTGCGTGGCTCACCATATCCAGAATGGATACCCCGGGATCCATACTTCGGGGAAGGCGACCAGCTTCGCACCGTTGGAGGCGGCTTCTTCGATGAGGCGGCAGGCCTTGTCGACCGAGGCGTCGAGGTCGAGCCAGACGGGTTCGTGCTGGGTGACTGCTACTTTGACCATTGCTGCGGCGGGTGTTGTGTTTGTATCCTTGCTCTTGCGCTATGGTATGCTCAATCCTATACCCCCCAATTTGTCCTCGGAAAGAAATTCGTATCAAGGTAGAAGGGGTGTCTACCTTCTACGCGCGGCCCTACCTTCCCCTCTTATATCCATCCCATGCCATCCCAAATCTCACTCCCGCCCCCGCCCCCGCACACGTAAACACTCATCCTCGCATATCGCATACGATATCCCAGCCTGACACCTCCCCCCCTGCATGCACACCCGCGACGCGCAAAAATCCTCGCCAAGTAGATAGATAGGCGGCGTTTCTCTTCGCATCGGCACGCCGCTCATCGGCATTCCCCTCTTGCTAGCCCAATCAGCACTCCACATTTCCCCAAATCGGAAATTTTGGCGCGTGTAAGCCCCTCGCTAGGCCCCTTTGGGCGCATGGCTGGAGCCTCAAGAGCGCGCGGAATTATGGGAGCGCGGAATTGGCGCGTGGTGGAGGGCGGGATGGGCTTGGTGCGCGGCACGATGGGGGGCGCGGGCCGGGGAGGGAGATGTTGAGTAAAAGGTGGCGGGTTGGGGTTGATGGATGGTAAGGGGAGATAAGGAGGGGGTTCTGGACGCACTCCTATCCATGGCCTGCGGGCTGGTGAGGGATGGGAATGACATTGCACATGGGCATATCAATGTCGAGGATGGTGTATATATCTATTAGGCATTGAAGCATCAATACTTGGAGAACAGAGACAGAAGAGAATCATGATGAAAACGTTACCAAGACACGTTGATCAGTTTAAACATACGTGAAGACATGAGGCATGTGTAGGTACCATGTAAAGCAAGCTGCTGCTTTGGTGTGCTAGCGCAGCTTAGACCTCGACACAGCCCAGCCTATCCTACTCTCTGCCGGTCCACGTGAACCTGGGCGCTGTATCACTCCTTTAACCCACATTATTTCCTCGTATCCATACTAATACATCATAGAACCTATCAAGGAGTGTCTACCTTCCACTGTGCTTCGATGCAGTACATCAATCTTACGTTGGCACACGCATGACGTCATCAACCGCAGAGTACTTCCCCCAAACAGCGTAAACGAAGCAACCGATAGGCAGCCTGTCAGCTCCCTCTACTTGCGGGTGCACTGTTCAGAATCAAAACACTACAGACAAGGCATACCTCCCCTTTGTGATGTTCTAGCCCGAAAGGGAAAGTTCGTTGGAGGCTCTGCTCGCAAGATTATCTCGGTTGGAAACGTTGATCCCACAGTTGTAGATATAGCCCAAGGCCCCGGCAAGGTCCTATTAGGAGCACAACCTTTTCTGCACAGCAATCATCATGGGGCAGGAAGCATCCACGCCAAAGCCAGGGGCAAAGTTCAGAGTCATCGGAGCAGGCCTGCCGCGGACAGGAACCACATCACTGAGCACTGCACTGGAAATACTTCTCGACGGGCCGGTTTATCATGGCGGCACTCAGGTTCTCATGGGCCCGCCGAACAAAATGGGGGAGTGGATCGAGGTGTTGGAAAGGCTACCGAGTCAGGAAGTGGCTGACCGTGAACATGTCCTGAAGCACGTAAAACAAGAGTTCGACGGATATGTAGGAACGACCGATGGGCCAGGTTTCATACTCGTGCCCGAACTTTTGGAACAATACCCCGAGGCCAAGGTGATTTGCACGGTGCGAGATGCGGACGGATGGGCAAGAAGCATCGAGCAGACGGCGGGCAATGCAACAATGTGGTTTCTCGGAGCGCTTCTGCTTCCCCTGCCTGGCCTTCGTCACGCGCCTCGTTATGTGAAGGCGACGGCAAACGGAAGATATGGAGAGCTATTCGTTCGGCCTGGCGAGCAACCGTTCGCACGACCAATTTATGACCGACATATTTAATGGCTGAAAGAGGTGGTGCCGGAGGACAGACTTGTGTTCTTTGATGTGAAGGATGGGTGGGGACCACTGTGTAAGGCGCTGGAAGTCGAGGCGCCGAAAGGCGTGCCATTTCCTCGCGTCAACGACGCTGATGCCATGGAAGAGTTTGTGCAACAGGTGTTGATACGGGGTGTCAAGGCATGGGCGAAGATTGTCGGGGCATGTGCCATTATTGGGGGCATCAGCTACGCCGCAATAAATAGAGGGTGAGGCAGCATGCCTCAACTCGTCGGCACGGGCGGGAAACCGAGTGTCTAGTGCAAGGCAAGAAGATGGTCGCAGGCAAAGAATCGAATTAATTTTCTTGTTGTAAAGTCGGCGTCATACAGGCGCTGCGCCAGGTTACTTCTTCGAACGTGGGTCGAGGGCGATTCAAAGGTCAAGCCCCGAGCCGCCGAGGCCTCGACAGGTTGTTTCTTCAGGGCCGAGATCCGGTAGATGCTGGCCAGAAGTTTACCTGACTAGATAGGAGTTGATGTACACATTGGCAATTGGCCGCACAGCCTGGATGGTGAGGTGGTACACGATGTCGTAGGTGGAGGAATTTTTTAGGCTCGCCCTCGAGAGATCGAATAGGATGGCTTAGCCGCGGTCTGAAACCAACTCTGTGCTCCCATTACTGGTAGCAGGCGTGTGGTTCGCCAGAAGGTTGCATATTTGCTTCCCATGACATAGCCACCGGCATGTGCACCAGCCTATCCCGGCCCTGGCCTGTGCTATTTGCTTCTTCTGGTTCGTGATACCCCGCCATGGCCCTTGTGCCAATCTAGTTCTGACGCGGCTTCACAACGCCATCATGGACAATGTAGTAGACGACGGTGCTGTCGGTATCGACAGTGGCGAGCACAAGCCTCTTTGTTGTTCTCCAGGGATTGGAAGGGCGATCCGGGTCGGTGCCTCGAGAGGCGGGCTCTGGCGGGACCATGGGGATGGCGTCAAAGACGTCGGCGAGGCGGTGCAGGGTCCATTTTTCGCTCAGGCGCGTGGGCAGAATCCACTCAGGCTCGGGCTCGGCCTTGACGACGAGGCCGCGCTCCTTGTCCCCTTGGGCCTTGCGCTCGCGGTCGGCCTGCTTGAGCAGCTCGATCTGCTCGTCCGGGTGCACGTACAGGCGCTGCGGCGGCAGGCCCGACAGCAGCGGGCGAGGCAGCAGAGCACCGGTGGCGGGCGAGTGGGTATGGACGGCCAGGTCGGACCATGCGTGCTGGTGGTGGAGGTTGTGCTGGATCTGGATGGCGAGCGTGTGCAAACTCGGAAGGTGAGAGGAGCGGCCGTGGGCAGTTGGTGTGGCAACGAGGGCCTGCAGCGGGGACGGCCATACAGGCGGTTTCAGCAGCTCTGGGCGGGCCATGGGGAGCGAATGGGGAGCGAGCGACGGGCGTTGCAGGCGGAGGGCAGAGTCGCTGGCCGTGTGCGGTGACGATGGACACGGAGTGACGCTGTCGACGCTGTTCTACAGCGGGAAGGAGCGAAGATGGCGCTAGGCCGCCCAAGGCCACCCAGAGTCGCCCCAAGTCACGAGCGGGGCCTGCACGAGGAGCGCAGTGCAAACGCCTGGCCACACTTAATAGGCGCGTCGTCAGCTCTCTGTCCTGCCAGTCCTGCTCTCTGTCCCCAATTGCACCTGTGCTGTGCTGCAACACCAGAGAAGCCATCGCCGCCCGCCCTCTCCCGCCTGCACACCACACTCGACCGCCGCCATGTTCGTCTCGGTCTTGGCCCCGGCTCTGCTGCTGCTCGCTAGCAGCGGCCCTGCAGCAGCCCAGAGCCCTCGCCCCACGGCGCCCACGGGCCTGACTACAGAAGTTGCCGGTACGGCCACTGCGTCCCCTTGCGTGGAAGTCTGCATCATGGAGCCTTGCAACGTTTGTGAGGACTCTCTGCCTGCGCCGTACCCGCTGCGTCCAGACCTCTAACACGGCTAGGCACCACTACCGAGGGCATCATGAGCATCCTGCCCATTGACACTCTTACCCAGATCAGCGACCCGCTCGCGTCTCAATCCACCGCCGTCGACATGTCCATCCCCGCCGGGGAGACTCCACTGAGCACCGGCGAGCTGTCCATCCCGTCTGGCGTCACCACACCAGCCACATCGGCCGCGTCGGGCTCGGGCGGTGCCTCCGCATCCCCCACCCCCACCGACTCTGGCTCTGGCTCCGCGACGGGCTCTGCTCCGCCTCAGCAATCCACTGGCGCTGCTCCGCTGCTACGTGCCGGCGACGCTGTGCTGTCGGGACTGTCTGGTGTCTTTGGCCTTGCCTGGGCCTTGCTTTGAGTCTCTGAGCGCTCCTGCTCTGCTTCGGCCCTTTGCGCAGGAATTGGATACCCCGGCACCCGCGCTGGAAAGGAGTGCACTGCACTGACTGTGGTTGGATTTTCTGCCAGATCTGTAGCCACCTAATGAAAATGAATGATGATGAACATGATTGGTACGCCCGCGCTTTGATTTCTCGGCCACTGCCCTTGATAAGCATCCTGCGTGTATATGTAAGAGGTGCACTGGTACGAAAAGAGAATACGCGTGCCGCGTATGCGGATGCTCGTATTGCGACCGTAAGGCTGGACTGCGGTGGGACCACGATGGTGCCGTGCTGGGCTAGCCGCCGCCTGCTTCGGGAAAAGCGCAGCCGCATGTTCGCGACCCTCCAGGGCTCCAGCCCCCAGTTGCGGGTCGCGGCCAGACTGCGCTCGGTGAATTAAAAGGCGGCCTCTCGCTCTCGCTGTCTGTCTCGCAAACGTCGGGCCTGGGACGATATTTAATCCTTTCTCTCCTCGGCTCCTCCGCCCGTCATTCGAGCGCTATCCAAGGCGAGCGCCAAGGGCTCGTGGCAATCGACGACGCACTCCTCTTGGCTGTTGACGTGCGCCACGTCCCCCTACCCACCTACCAACAACAAAACCCTCTCACCCTCCTCGTCTTTCCTATTCCGTAGCACCGCCCTTCTCCTTCCACCATGGCCGCCAACGACCCCAACAACGCCAACGTGCCCACCCCCGTTCCTTTTCCCCAGCCTGACGCTGTTCGCCCGTCTCCTTCTCCACATGTCGCTCCAGATTCACCTACCGCCACCCAGCGCCGGCGCACCTCGACCAATGCCTCCACCGCCTCGACTTCGAGTCGTCTGCGCACCGCTAGTATGAAACTCATGGAGGCCAGTCCTCCACCGGGTATGTGGGCTGCCACTGGCAGTGTCGCCTCCAAGGCGCCCACATTGGCAGAGATTAGGCGCGGGTCGTTTAGTTCGTCTGGCTGGAACGAAGAGTCGCAAAGGCACAAGGCCGAACGCAGGGCAAGCCAAGGAGAAGAAGGAGGAAGGTGGTTGCCCAGGAGGACTAGCTCAACCCCGAGTGCTACCCCAGACAGCCCCGTTCGCCCCGGCATGGGCAAGAGCGCAAGGACGGGCAGTTCGAACAAGTTGGCCCAGACGGGGACGGGGCCAGAGCCTTTTCCGACTCTCAAGGAAGAGGACATGGGTGCAGTCCCGACCAGGGGGACCAGCGACTCGGTAGACGCCGTCATTGAGACACCAAAGCTGGACCACGTAGAGAAGCCAGTTCATCACGACACCAAGGAGAGCCTAGAGCTGACAGACAAGTCGGGCCACGCGCATTTGGGTCGCCCAAGAGCGAATTCGCGGCAGGTATGTCACTCTAACTCACGTAGTCCCGATTGCCCTCTGACGCGACACAGTACTCGAACGGTTACGTTCCACCGCCCAAAGTGCCTTGGACTCGCTCCACCGTCATCGGCCTAAAAGCCTTTTGGAAATTCTTCTTGACACCCTCCGGCTTTCTCATCACCCTATACGGCCTCAATGTCGTTGCTTGGGGCGGCATGTTGTTCCTCCTGCTCTGTAACGCTGCACCCGCCATGTGCACGCCGACCTGCAACGACATCCAATCCCCGCGTCGCATCTGGATAGAAATCGACTCTCAGGTCTTGAATGCCCTCTTCTGTGTCACCGGCTTTGGTCTGGCTCCCTGGCGATTTAGGGATCTCTACTGGTGGGCTTGGTGGAGAATTGGCGGTTCCAAGAGGAATGAAACTGGTATCCGACGATTGGCTGGCATCCATCGCGGCTGGTTCAGGCTTCCAGGCTCAGACCTCCTCCCCGAAAAGGCGACGGCTGACACAGTTTCCCCCGAGGACCCCGCCGTTCCCATCCCTATTGAAAAGATACCCGACCCCCCGCCTACTGGCATCCACGCCCCGCCCACCAGCGGATGGAAGATGGATTTCGTCGTTTGGATGAACATGTGGAACACCTTCTTCCAGGTCGTTCTTTCCTATTACATGTACCGCTACAACCGCTACGATCGCCCGAGCTGGGCCACGGGCACGTTTGTTGCTTTGGGCTGCATCGTTGCTGGGCTAGGCGGCATCATGATGTACCACGAAGGAAAATACGTGAAGAAGGTCGAGGGCGTTCCCGTCCCAAAAGAGTACGAGCAGGCCAATCTGGCCGATGAAGAAGCAGCAAAACGTTGACGTTCGCTTGGACTATAGCCATTTTAATCGTACATAATCTTTTTCATTCGCGCATCATCGTTTGCTCGGCATGGATTGTTTGGAGCCTGGAAAACACTTTGAATGGAACCTATGGGCCGCGAGTACAAAAGCAGCGGAGGGTTTCCATACACTACGGTTGATTTTAAGAGCATGCTTTTGTGGGGTTATCGTCACACACACACTGGCACTGGCTTGCCGACTCGAACATCCAGCCAGGCCACTCACTTTGATTCGGTCAGCGCCGTTTTTAGGCACTTTGCCTGCCATAACACCCGGAAATGTCGCCATTCCGTCCGTAATAACTGATTGCGCTCTCCCGTCGGCTGTACCACTGAGCGAAGCTAGATCAAGACAAATATCTCAAGTTTCATCGGTGTTGATGCATCAGTCTAGTGACATAGGATATACATTCGAATTGATATTACGGCAGCCGTGGAAAAACTAATTGGACGGACCATCGGACCCTGATCTTGTACTTGTAGTGGTGCTCTGACACACTATGCATGATTGATTTGGCAGATGGTTATATCTGCACCCTCCCGAAGGCCGTTTGTCGTGGCCCCACATGTCTTCCATAGAAAATATCCCTTGTTGTAGGCAAGTCAAAAAATTCTACCGAAGATCAAGTTCTTTCTTCTTACAGATGGGGTACAGAGACCCACCAAACTGAACATCACAAGCCAAAACTCGCTCCAGCCAGCTCCCATCGGGTGCCACTCGACCGTGACCTGCCAGCAAACAACAGCCGCGCACCAAATGCGTGACCGTGGATGCAACAGTTGACATCAGTGGCCCCAAGGTCGGGTACTTAAGGCATCTCAATTTCAGTCTCCATACCTTTTAGAAGACTCAAATAATAACATAGTTCTAATTGATAACAACCGACTCCTTTGACACCTCTCGAAATACCGTATCTACCATGCACATCGCAATCATTCTCACCTGCCTTGCCGTCTTTGCGGCCGCGGCGCCTATGAAGGACAATGCCATGCTGGGCTCGGATATGCAAATGTCGAATGGTGAGTTTCCGATCGATTGTGTGCGTTTTTTTGAGGGGGGAGATGTGCTGACGCGGGTTAGGTGGTGGACTGATGGAAAGGGATGTGGAGGTTATGGGGCAGGAGGTGGGTATGGAAGTGCCGGGAGGTCGGATGGGTGGCGAGGTTATAAAAGGGAAGATGGGGATGGAGGGGTTTGGTAAGCGTGATATGATGATGGACGATGGCATGATGGGTGACATGATGGATGATGTGATGATGAAGATGAAGAACGGTATGCTGGAAGATGATATGACTGGTGAAATGCAGGAGGGAGACATGAACATTTAAAACCTCACCCCCTTCTCTCCCAATGTAAACGGCCGACTACCTCGGATGGATATGTTGAAGGATAACGCACATATATTTAGCTGGTCATTTACTTGACGAGCACACTCGTTGATCCGCATACACGAACAAATCAGTCAATCAGTCAATCAGTCAATCAATCAATCACACCAAACACACAAGTTTCAAGTCCCTTCAAGACAAGCTTGATTCTACCTACTCGCTTGCATATTTACTTACCTATATGTTCGTCCCGGGCTCGCATTCCAAGCCCCTGCCGACTTCATCTTTTACTATACACGAACCTCGCACCTGGCCCGGCCCCACACACGAACCGCCAAAACCGCAGCATGACCCTGTACAGCCTTGCAACAGAAGAAACAGACGACGCAAAGCTCAGCAAGGCCGCGGGCTATGGAATAAAGACAGAAGCCGAGAAGAGAAGAAAAGGAAGATATCGCTAAAAACCCCACATTGGGGGAGGTACGCAGACCAAAGTAGCGCAGAAGGAAGGTCCCATCCCATCCATCCATCCCTATACATGATTCCCAAAAAGAAGAAGACAAAAAAAGCAAATGATTTCGCCTCGTGCAATCATGTCGAACCCGCAGCTCATCTGCCGCGCCGAAAGAAGAAAAAAAAAGAAAACCGAAACCTCCCTCCTATCCCTAAGCACCAAACATTTTTTTTCCCCCGAGAAAAAAAAGATAAATCCGCAATCAAAACCCCATACTCTTCTCTACCTCAAATCCTCCAACCCTTCCAATCCCTCCATCCCCCCCTCATGCTGGCCCCCACCATGCCCAACATGCCCGTTCATCCCCAAGTCCACCGGCGCCCCACCACCAACATGCCCAAGCCCAAAATCGAACCCTTGATGCGCAAACACGCCCCCATCATCCACAAGCGTAGGTGGCTCCATATTGAACGGCATAAACCACGCCGAGCTGGGGTCGAAGAAGCCGTTGCCCGCCGCGCCCGCGCCCGTATTGGACGTGGCGAGGCCCATGGGGTCGAGGTTCCAAAAGGCGGATGCGTGGGCGGAGAGTGGGTCTGGGAAGGGGGACATGTCGAGGGCGTGCTGCTGCTGCTGTTGTTGATGTGCGGCGTGCTGTTGGTGCAGGAGTGAGGGCGAGGTGTTGAGGAGCGGGAGGCCGGGGTGGTGTTGCGAGAATTCGGGTATGGAGAATTGTTGGCTAGCGGCTTGGGCAAAGTATGCAGGGTCGAAGGCGGTATCCATGGGATCGGTGGGGCCGCCCATGTGGATACCGAGCTGGTTTTGTAGCTGGGCGGCGTGCAGATGGTGGTGTTGCTGGTGCTGGTGCTGGAGGTGGTGGGCGGCGGCCTGGGCGGCTTGGTGCGCCTGCTGGAGGTGGGCTTGCTGAGCTTCGGTGAGGGTGCCGGCGGCGTCTGCTTTGGCGGAGACGGATTTGGATTTGTTTTTGCGGGCCTGCTTGCGGTGGTCGGCTTTGGAGGGGGGTGAGAGGGAGGCGAAGAATTCCTCGACGGATTGGAGGTCAGATTTTTGGCCTAAGACGGCGTCGGTGCCGGGCTCGTTGGCGTTGGGCTCGGCCGCGTCTTCGTAGTCGGTCTTGGAGACACCGTGCGGGTACCGGTTGAACCAGTCGCCGTACTGGAAGATGACGGCCTTGCCCTTGTCACCCCCAGCGGCTGGCCCTCGGAGTTGCGCATCGGCGTGCTGCCGATACAACTCCTTGAGGTTCTCGGCAATATAGTGGAACATGCCCCAGTATTTCTTCATCTTGCTAAGATACTTGACATTGTAAGCCAGGTATTTCTTGGATTGCGCCTCCAATTTCGGGTTCTTGGAGAAGACACCGTGGACGTGGACGGTCGACGAGAAAAAGGCAGAGTATCCGGCAAAGGGGGCGACGACGTTGTGTTCCATGGCCTCGTTGATGAGAATCGAGATTTGGTTTGCGGCGTCGAGGGCGGTTCGTGCGGATTCTGTGAGAAAGTCGTGCGGCATGTCTTTTGGTGGCCGGCTGCCTGCTCGCGAGGGCAGCGAGAAGCGGTGCATGAAGAGGATGATTTGTTGGTAGAGAATATGTAGATAGAGGAACTGATTTGCCGTCTTGCCAATGGCATGGCTCTTAAGGTTTTCGGGGCTGTAAACGAGCATCTCTGGGAGACTGTCTTTGAATTCCTTGGCTTCCTTCTTGAGGTTGTGGAACGTGGACTTGGTCGACCACATGGTTTCAGATTCCCGCTCTTTTCCACCAAGATTCATGTACTTGATGAGCTTTCCCCATATGCATACGAGCCGAATCATAAAGGCCGTCACACCCATGTTGTCGTGTGGGTTCGCCAGCTGACCGCTGTCCGGTGGGACTGGATTCGGGACATTTCCGTCCAAGTTCTCGGTCGGCGCCTTGATCTCATGAATATACAGGTGCTCCTTGACAGGCAGCTGCACCTCAATGTACTGCTCGTTCACGAAGAGTGGCCGGTCGGTCCCTGAAGAGTTGAAGCGGTCCATCAGGAAGCAAGACCACATTGTGCGTCGTCGGATTTCTCGATCGGTCAAACTCAGTGGCTTGCGGTCTGCGTCGCTGACTGTGGGATCAAATTCCAACTCCTTGTGAAGCTGCAGCGCATACGCCATTCTCTGTGCCATTCCACCAAACATCCAACTTCTTCCGCCCTGGCATGTTCCAAACTCGTGGAGGCCGAGCAGAAGATAGACGATTAATATGGTGATGTTGGGCGAGTCGAAACGCTTGAGCGAAATCTCCCTGGCCCGCTCTGCCCAGACTTCGCCTCGCAGGAAGCATGGTTCGGTCCGCAACTGGGGATGTGTCGAGAATCGTGCAGAAATGGCACATATGGCCAGTATAAGGACGGGCGGTACGTTTCCTTGTGCCAATCGTCGCATGAAGCTCGGCTTATGGAGGAGTGGATAGCTCTGGCCGTAGACGTAGTCAAAATAGACTTCGGCCAGATGCTCCTGAATTTCTTTTGAGGGTAAGCTTTCTGCGCCTTCGGTTAGTAGTTTGGAGTCGTCAGACTCCTTCGTTCGCGAAGCCGATCCTGCCGCATCTGGATTTGCGGTTTTCGACTTTGACCACTCGTCCAACTCGTTCCCAAACGCCTCCTCGGCCGCGCGCTTCTTCGTCGTTGGCGTCTTTGGCCCAGCACCGGGGAGGGCTGGTTTGACCACGGACCGTCCAACACCGGAGATGGACGGCAGGCTGTCCTTGGGGATGAGCTTGATCACTCTGTCCTCCATGCGTTTGAGCCGCTTGTCCAGCATGGCCATGTAGTCTGTCCTCGGTGCTGCTTTCCGCGTCGTGACCTTGTATACGCAGGGTATCCTACTCCTCAGGCAGTGCTTGCACGCGGGCTTCTCGCCCGAGCATCGAATCTTCTTTCTCCGGCATGCGATACATGCCAACGGCAGCCGCTTCCTCTCCTTGCCGGCCTTGGTCTTCATCTCAGCCCAGGGCGGGGGGTCTCCGGAGGCGTCCTTGTCCTTTTTGGACGTGGTGGAGCCGTCTGCACCGTCTCCGCTGAGGCTCTCGTCCAGCTTGATGTGCAAACCGGAGCCATCGTTTAGCGACTCGCCTATGGCAAGCATGCCCATGGCGGGCGCACTCTCTGGACTGGTGTTATTTCCATCTTGGCCCAAGTTCCCAGGACTGTCGATGCTCAAGCGATGGGCATGCGCGCTGCCTGCGCTGGCATTGCCCTCGCTCAGGTTGCTGACGCTGCCCCTGTGTTTTTGGAAATTGGACTTGACGCTCGACGGGGCGCGGTCATAGGCGCCATTGAAGTTCTGGCCCTGGCCAAAGGCCATCTGAAAGTCGGATAGAGAGGCCATGATGGACGAGGGATTGGCGACCGCGAGACGGGGAGAGCTCGGGGACTGTCGCAGTTCCGGCAGGCCGTACTCGTTCAGGGTCAGTGGGTCGTTGTGGTCGAAGGTGGTGTGGGAGGGCGTGGCCATGGCAGTAGTAGCGGCACCCGAATCGCCCATTTCCTCGACGCCAGGCGTCTCTGTGCAACGGCGGGGCTCTTTGCCGCTGTCACATCAGACGGTACGACTCACACGGCCAGAGGGGGGTGGAACATGGGGCACGGGCAGGGCGGGGAGGTGGGATTCGCAAGTCGTCAGTGTTGTGTGGAGGAGGCCGGAGAGGAATCGGCAGGACTGGATCAAGACGGAAATGCAAGGTAAAGCCCAAGCTTCTCCACAGGAAGATCGGAACGAGTTAGCACGAACGGCGGGGGCCGCTAGCCAGCATACTCGCAGGCGGGCAGAGGGAGGGCAGCAGAGCGGAGAAGGTCGTGCAGGTCGCGCAGGTCGCGCAGGTCGCGCAGGCTGACGGACGGGCTTGGGGGGGGGGAATAGTGGGAGTAGTGGGAATAGGGCGGATGGTGTAAGGCTCAATGGGGCGGTAGGGTAGGCCGCAGCAAGAGGCAGGGCGCGCGCATCCTGGCCCCTCCCCCTCCGCCGCGGCCCTTTTCGCGTGCAGCACAAACGTACAGTGGACATGTAATGTCAAGGGAAGGGGAGCATGGGCTGGCAAGGCCTGCAGGGCCTTCGTAATGGACAGGGCAGGATTCGCACCGCGTTGGAGCAAAAGGCACTGGCACGGCCACGGCTGGAGGACCGATTGACACCTCGGTCCCTGCTAGCCAGTAGCAGGTCGCGAACTGGCCGCAGTGTGTGCATGGCGCTCCCCACATGGCTGAGGCTTGTCATCCAGACCCGCTGGCGATTATTCAGACACGACAAAGCAGCCCAGGAGACGACGTCTGCGCTAGAACAGCATGGCCGTCGCAGGACGCTCCCTGGAGACGCTCCCGTGCGAGTCAGGAGTAGGCGGCAGCACCACCGCCAGCGCGACGACTCGCACGGTATGCCATGGATACGAACAACAGCCTCCCGCCACCCAGCAACCCGCAGCCAGCAGCCAGCAGCAGCCAGCAGCAGCCAGCAGCAGCCAGCAGTAGCCAGCAGCCGCCAGATCACGAGGCCCGCCGCCGCCGCCGGCCGCTCCAGTGGCTGCGGGACGCTTTGCGGGGCCCCCCAGCTTCTCCATGCGCTGAGCACCGCATGCATATGAACACCATCAATGCCAAATATCCGCCCTCCCACGCTTCCCTATAGCTACTATACTGCGCATGTCTTTTGCCACGTATCCGGCCCGTCGATCGCCCGCCCAGCTGCCCCGTGGGCCCCTCGTGACGGCCGTTGCGGTCGAGCGCCACGGTGCGGAACCATTGCGCGCGCCAGTGGCATGCATTCATCTCGTGTGCCATCAGAGAGAGGTTGGGTTTCAGCTCGTGGGTCGCTGCCCACCATGACGACGCCCTACGTCTTCGGCCGCTGTTCCGTTTGCTCGGGCCCTCCCTCGACGGGTCCCTGATTCGGGTCTATTCGGCTTGATTTGCCTCCCCCCGCCGATCGTGAATGGGGGGGGAGGGGGCCATGCTTGACTCTCAGAAACGCGACTGAACAATCACCACCATTTCGTAAAACACTCCTGGAACCCCTCATGTGAACGCAACCTGGGATGGGACCCTCTGCTACCAGCCCACCAGATGACTTGACTGGCCGATTTAGCCAGAACAAAGCTCCATTTCCACAATCTCCCACTTCTTCCCGCCCATGTCCATGACTCTCCCACATGTTTCCGACGCACCGTGGCCTCGTTCGCCTGGATGCCTCCATGCACACGACTCTGTCGCAGATTGCGTGGCGGCAGACTGACCACTCTTTTATCGTAGCGACCCTCTTTCCCCAGACTGTCATACATTGTACCCGCCGCCGCTGGCCGTGGTCCCAGGAGCATTGCCCCTTCGTCCGCCGTCTCAAGACGCCCTTGTATGTCGACTGCACAGACGCCCAAATCAATCTGCGCCATGGGCCTACCCTGCTTCAACGTCGGGAAGATCTTGGTAGTCCAGATCGCATGCTGTTCTGACACCTCGGATTTGAAATGCCCACACCCAATGCCTTCCACGCCTGCTTCGCGCACCTGCCTCTGCCATCGTCTTGCATCGCACAAGTTAAACTCAAAGCTAGACGCTCCTGCAACACCTTCCGCGCTCGTATCAAGTAAATGCTGCCTAAACTTTGGGAGAAGAGTTTAGGCCGCAAGCAAGAGTCGTTCCAATTCCCCTGATTCAACCGCCTACTAGCACATGCGCACACGTGCATTCATTGTTTTAACGCCATCACAGTTTCGGTCACAAGCCGCCATCAACCTTCCTGACTAGTCGACTGTTAATATCGTCTGATCCTGCATGAGACCAACGTGCACGCATGCAGAACAAACACCCAAGCTTCTAGAACTGATTACCCCCGCACTCTACTAACCCCTAACCCACATTCTGCCGTCGGGAAATCCTCACATCAACTCCTAGCACAGGGTTTCTCACACCTCTTACATCAGGCATGGCCGAATTATCTCGCAAAGCTTCATGATTGGGGCAAGAGTACAATGCTTCCACCACTTGACTACGAATTTAATTTCCCGTTTCGAATGTTGCCTTCTAAGGATTCGCCATGCAAGGCATGTGGTCATTGTACTTTTCCAGGTCAAACGAACCATTCTGTCCAATACTAGGCATTCCACATATTCACATACCATCACTGTTATCGTCTTCAAAACAAGGTTCTTCTCTAAAGAGTAATTGGATTTTTTTTTTTAATATATTTTTTTGCAAGTTACAGCCGACATCGGAAGAGATGCTCCAGGCACTGATTCCCACACTTCCAAGTCAAACGCCGAAGCCATGAATAACCAAACGCCACCCTATGCTCTACCATCCAATCCGCAAACACCTACGCACGCGGGCGGTTCCGCATAATGGACGCCAAAAGCTCTCCAGCAGAAGGCCGACTCTCAGGATCCATATCCAAGCACCTCCTCACAATCCTGTTCAATGGCTCCGAATACCTCCTCCCAACGCTCTCCCTCGCGATGCCCTTAAACACGCTCGACGGCACCCTCTCCATGGTATTCCCCGCGTCCAGCACCAAATGCGCCAGACAGTACATGACGAGTCCCACTTGGTAGATGTCCATGTAAACTCCATAGTACGGCATCTCAGGAGTACGGCACTGCCTATCAATGCGATCATTCAGCAAGTTAGCCTCGTGCGGATTCCTGCGGGCCTCATACTCATACCTTGACCTCTCCATGGCCTGTCCAAAATCCGCCAGCACGACGCGGGGGAACGCAAAGTCGTGGTCGCGCGGCAGGGGCACGCCATCCTGCGTCGTCGATGACAAGAGCACATTCCCGGGCTTGATGTCGCGGTGTATGCACCACTCCCAGCCGCCGCCGCCGCCGCCGCCGCCGCGGGCGCTGCGGGGCCCCTCGTGGCAGCACTGCACCGCCGCGGCGAGCGACTCGAAGATGTGCCACATGTACGCCTCGTCGACGCGCTTGCCGCTGTGCCGGTTGCGCTTGATGAGCAGGTCCAGGTCGCCCTGGTCGCAGTACTCGAGGTACATGCCCGCCCGCGCAGAGTGCTTGGACAGCTGGTAGTCGACGAGGCGCGTGACGTTTGGGTGTCGGAGCGAGGCTAGGATGCGGATTTCGCGCTTGGCGATGCCCTTGGTGCAGCTTTCGGCGCTGAAGTTCTTGAGGATGACGCGGTTGCCCGTCTCGCGGTCTTTGTAGAGGGAGATGCCGTCGTTGTTGCAGCCTTCCTGGGACGCGCCGTGGTGGTCGCGGATGAACTCGAAGCGCTTGCTAGTCATTTTTGCTGTTTAGGAAGAGAATTTTAAATCTTCTTAATGAGCATCACTTTCCTACCTCTGGCCTATGGAGAACTTGTTTCGTTATCCCCACTCTCAGGCTTGCCGAGGAAGGTGATCTGTTCTGTATAGTTGTAGATGATGTGGCTATTGTTGAATGGTTCACTGATGAGCTAGAGCCTATGAAGACATAAAAGACGAGGCTGTTGATGTACTGATAACCGACGGACTGGATCCTGTCTTATACATGCTACGAGCGATGTTTTATTGTATGAAATCAACGTGTTTACAACAATTTTTGGGCAAGTAGTCGATGCGAGCTGTTACAATATCTTCGAGAAACATGATACTACGAAAGCAGTCCGGAGCTAGAAAGACACCGTTTTCTGCTACATCATAAGAGGCATTGTGTCAAATCTGTTAGTATCCTGAGATACCCACTGTATTATGCAAAACCTTGCAGTCTGAGGTTGTCCCTTTCCGTTGGGCTTGCTGGGCCGAAAGGAAACAAAAGACGACAAACATGTTAAAAAAAAAGAACACAATGTAGACTGTACTCAGACTTCTTGTGCCGCGGTAATTAGGGCATCTATTGGTTGAGATATACTCTAGGTTGTAACTCATGAGTGTGATTTCGAAAACGCCAATCTCTCATCCTACGGTCACGTCGTCGAAAGTCATTGTGAAGAACTTCACTTCAAGCTTAGAGTAACCAAAGAATATGTTGAACGCTACTGGCAAGTACCAATCATACTACATTCATTATATGTTCAAGTGTCAAGCCAAGCACAAAGACACATCTCCTACACAGCAACAGCTATGAGCATATCCAAACGATCGAAGCGGCCGTTAACCACTCACGTCCACCCCTCCTCAGCCTCAAAGCTTCGACTTCTCCCAATTAGCCTCCGTAATATCCCGAACCGGAGTAATCGTCCACCTCTGCGTCGGCCTCCCCGCATTCGAAGCATTCATCGCCACCGTCGGCCCCCCCTGCATCGTATCCAAATACATGAACGGGCCCGAGTACGCATTCTCAAGGTGCCACGTGCCATCACCCCACGGCTTGATGACCCAATACTGGCCCGAGAAGTTCCCAGCCGTCTGGAGCACGGGCTGCGTCTTGTCGTTGCCGTAGACGTCGAGCTGGCGGTTCTGGCCCAGGAACAGGCTGCGGATGTGGTACGTGCCGTCGCCGTTGGACTTGATCTGCCAGAACTGGCCGGAGAAGTTGCCATCGCGAGCCATCTGGAGGAGGCCTCGGCTGTTGGAGCCGGCGTCGTTTATGACGTCGAGGGAGAAGGTGGAGGGGTTGTAGGTGTTCTTGATGCGGTACCATTTCTTGGAGTCGAAGGGGCCGGTGGATGGTTGGGTGATGGGCCTGACGGTTACGTTGAAGGTGATGGATTCTGCTGCTTTGGGGATATTGGTGATGGAGACGAAGGTGTCGCCCCCGGAGTAGGACCTGCTGTTGGGGCTGGAAGTCGTGTTGAATGTCGAATTGTTTGTTATACCGGGGAAACAGTCACCAGCGTCGCCATTGTTGCCTTTGGCGGATAGTTGGTCCAGGCCATCGGCTTGGACAATCTTGACTTTGGGATGGAATTCGTCTGTGTTGCTAGGAACACTGTCATCAATATGCCAAACAAGCAGGCCAGCGCCAGGGAGATTTTCGTCGTATCCTGTAAGAAGCCTATTCTCGATAAGGAAGTACTCCTGGCTGTTTCTATCACCATTGGTCCAAAGTCTATGCGTCTTGAATCCGGTCTTGACATCTCGAAGCGTGACTTGGTGGTTTTCGGTTTCAGTGACTCCATCAACCCATCCTTGGTTCAGTTTGCACCCTGGTATATATAAGTATAATGGGAATCTTGGGGAAGTACATCCACTCACAGGCTGAAGGGTGCACAGGCCTGTCGCCACCACCACCCCAGCTACCGGCGCTCATGAGACACCAGCTCCCAACTCCACCAGAGCTGTAGTCGGTGTCGTAAAGATCGGGCCAACCGAAAACGAGATGGCCGATTTCGTGAGCGCAGACACCAAGCTTGGCATCTTCTGGAACGGTAAGGAAACCGTAGACCTTGACTCCGCCAACGTCGCGCTCCTGCGGTAGGACCCTATAATGCTCGGGTTAGTTTTATGTGCCCAGATGAAAATGGGGGGAAGAACAAAATGATTTTTCAATCACGGGGTTTGATGAGGTTGGTGATGAAAGTTTTGGTGGGAGGTGTTGAGTTGAGAACAAAGCTGATTTAAAAAAAGTGCCAACATACCACTTCACACTCCAAATATCGCTGCTCTTCCCCGATACCTCGGCCGCACCGCCGGCATGGACCACAACAAATGCATCGACATATCCGTTACCATCATTGTCATACTGCTTGAAACTGGTACTTCCAATCGCAGCAGTCAAGGCCTCGTTGGCCATTGTGCGTGAGTTTGGCTCCAGATCGCTGTAGCCGTAGTTGTTGTTGGCATAGTATCCCATGGTTTGATTGAGCGTGAAAGGACCCACGACCTCGCCGCTGATGGAGATTAGGTTGTTGGACACTTCCTTGTAGTACTCGGTCACAGAGCCAGTCGGGATCTTGCCACTGGAGAAGAACAGGTCTTTCATGCGCTGCTTAGTTCCGCTCGCCATCTTGACGTCTTGGAACTCGGCTAGTACAACCACGATCCTGGAGATAAATGAGCTCATATTGTTACAGCGGATTGAAGATGTTCATACTTGATGTCATTCCTCAACGGGGTTCGCTCCAACGCAGCATTGCCCATCTTCATGATCGAAGCGGGCTCTCTGTAATGAGACTGGGGGAAGATTGTTCCATCGTTCATTCCAGGGAGGCGTTTCTCCCCAGGGATAGTTTCAGGCTGCGCGCCGAGTGGTTGGGCATTTGCACCGCCCTGCACCCTGAGGGTCGTAGCCTTCTTTTTGGCAAGGAGATCTGGGTGCGGTGGCACAAAACAGGGCCCGTTGCAATGATGCGGCGCCATGATGATAGTATTCGAGAGGGTGTGGAAAGATGCTTAGTGACTGTATCCGCTTTTGAAGGCGAAGAGACTTGGGAATTAGAAGAGTGAAAATAAGGCAGACGCCATGGATTTATACACGACCAAAAAGCATCCAAGGAAATGTCTTACAAAAGTATCGAGGCGCTACGCGGGGTAGCTGAAGGGGCTGTGTGGCTCCCAAAGTCAAGCTGGAGCCCGTAGGCGGCTGACTACAGCTTGGTGGTGGAGGGTAGGAACAGCCAGTAGGGATTCCATCGCCCCCGCCACCTTGGGGTCTAGATGTAAAGAGGGGTTTCAGCGTTTTTGGATACATGCAGCCTCATGCGACTATGGCTTCCAATCGTTTGCTACACAAAACAACCGCCCTCAAAGATTGGAGGTTTCCCACTCCTGCTTTGCACGCGTTGATGCAATCAAGCTTAGTGGATGATCCTCAAGCAAAAGCAAGAAAGTGGCCCGGACTTACGATGTGGCCTTTTAGTAGGACGGGAATGTGTTTCATTCGCATAGTCGATGACCTCCTTATCGAAAACCTCCATCTCTACGCCTTTCGTATAGAGCGGTGAATGAAATCGATATTGCGCCGCATCGCATTCGCATTTCCCCCCATTAGGACAAACCCCAACCCTGGTCTCGAGAGGACCGTCCTGGAACAGTTAGCCCTGGAGAAAAGGCTGATGCATTCTTGAGCTCAGCTCCGCCAAAAGCCACCAGGCGGGAAGCTACAGCTCTCGGGTTCAGCCGTTCTCCAGGGCGGGGGTAAGGCTAGGACCAAGCTGAAGAAAGTCATTACCTCATTGGGAACCCCGCGCTCCTCTCCGCACGAGCTATACTGGCTCACGGAGAGAAGACGGCGATGGTAAAGCATCTATTACTGGACACCCAGAACTTGGGTATATATGTGTTTGATAGAGGATTTAGAGGGTATGGCTAGTCCTGGAGAGCTTGGTGACTAGCAGGCTAGCTGCAGTCTTGGACTACGCCTTCAGCTGACGAACCCGGCCATTGTCAGCAACAACACCACCTCCCAGAATAGGCAATACAGAAATAAGCTCCAACGTGTCGCTGTGAAACTCTGAATTCTTGTGGTATTGTGAGAGTGGAACATAACCAGGCCAGCGATCACATGGCTCTGGTTCTTTCTATAGAGAATCATGCAGCCAGTCGTATAGCATCGAGCACATAATTCCTTCCATTGGGGCGATATCACAAATTCAACAAACTCAAAATACTCCTCGTTTCACATGATTGTATTTGCCGGCAAAAAGAAGAAGAACCTGGCCAATAGGACCGACCAAGGAAGTCACAATGCAGTAAAGAGGAAAAGTCCGCACATCGCAGGTTCTTTTCCTACTTAGGTAGGTGATTCCGTTTGTTTTTTTGACAATGCAGCCCATGCATTTTAGGCTACTTTCAGCATAAAATGAAAATTCTTCTCTGGGTATTCTAGGGGTGGCCCAGTGCGTGATGACTCGAGCTTTTGGACTACTTGTCCCCGTGTGATTTCTTTTCTCTCTTGATCATAAACCCTTTGGATGATGTTTCCAGGCCGTATCAATTTTCGTTCATGCCAACGAAGAAGCGCATAGAATGTTGTCGTCTAGACAGATGCCTCGATCCATCATCAATGCCAAAGCGCGTCTTGATCAAACCATGAAAGTGTCTTTGCACCCGTCTCTCTCGTGGCTCCCGTCATGCACCCCAGCACAGTCCACACAAACCTCAGGCCATCATGCAGAGCACATACCCCACCAACTTCCGCACCTGGCATTAACTTCTCACCCTTCCAGTCCATCTTGACCCCTCCTCGCGTCATCACGTGCCCGTGCGTCCCAACAATCACTTCCGAGTTTGGCCAAGACACCACAGCCGTCCAGTTCTTATTTCAAAAAAGTGATATTAAACGTCATACACAAACGCTTGTCGTAATCTACAGTCGGAGGAATGGAGTATGGAGTTGCAATGCAAATGCCGGTCGTGCAAAGCCCAGGACACAATGCCACAGCCTTGCAAGATGATAAAAAAAGATGAGAGTTTTGGAATTTAGACTTTTGGGGATTCGTATCCATATTACTTGCCGCCGCCATCACCTCGTGCCGGCGGAGAGGAAAAGTGAAGGAAATGAATACACAAAGGATGGGGGTATATCCGACCCAGGACGCTGTGCGCCGCTCTGTTCAACTCCGCTTTTGAATATCGATCAAGTGATGTGTGATGAGATCACGGCTGGACCACCTCAACCCAGCCCTCACGATTCCGATCCGCCTTGTCACTCTCTCCACCTGTAAGTTCCTTTTCCATGGCGTCCTTGGCGCTTCGTCGACGTGCACGCTCGCGGACTGAGCGCTCCTCCTTCTCGCATTCCCTGATGGCTTCCACGACCTCGAGCTCCTCGAAGCGGGCATCTTGCAGGTTGAGCTTCTGCCACTGGGGGTGCTTTGAGCAGCGCTTCTTCAAGCACACGCTCTCTTTCTCGGCATCGTCACCATTAACCATGGCAGAATCCTCCCCGTTTGCAGTTGCGATGGAAGCAACCTCTTCGGCTGAAGGAGATGCGGTTGAAAACTTGAAAGCGGCGCGACCGTGTTCACTCTTTCGCCACGCAAGGAATTCGGCATCTGACCACGAGAGACGAGAATCGTAACCGCAAAAGTCCTTGACCTTGATCTTCTCTCGTTCCGCAACCCGGGTCGCCTGTTCCTTAATCATGCTGACAAACTTCTCGCGGTCTTTGAGCAGCTCAAGACGCTCCTTCAAGTCCGACTTCTCCTTGTGCAGCGCGCCAAGATGTTCACGCTCAGACGGAGTCAGGGACAGATCATCGGCGGGGTTGTAGGCGGCTGTGCCGTTAGAGACGGGGCCTTCGAAGGATGCCTTGGTGGGCGAGGCAGTGTGCGGCGGGGATAGAACGCCCGAGCCCAGGCCTTTGAAGGTTTCAATGTTTGGAGATGCCTCGACTAGGGCCTTGAGATCCTTTGCCCGCAGAACACCGCCGAGGGGCGTGGGCTCGTCGTCTTCATCGGACAGATGGTCAGCATCATCATGTGGCTTGCCCGTCTTCTTCTTTGGTTTTTTCCTTGAATTCGAATTCTTACCACCCGCAGTGCGCTGGAGTTGCTCCGTCATGAAATGAACCCCACACTCGTCTGAGCAGTACTTGCTCATGTTACCCTTGACGACGCGTGCAGGCTTGCGGCACCCTGGCCGCCGGCACATGGGCTTGTAAGTTGTGTGTCCCCTGCCCGCCTTTTCGCAAAGAGGGCAGATGAATTTGTCTACCAATGCCTCGTCCGCCTGATTCATCTTAACGCAGTCACCATGGAACCAGTCGTCGCAGCCACCGTCACAGCCAATCATCCACCGGTGGTTGTCCGGCTTCCTGCAAATGCAGTAGATGGAGTTATCGTCTGAAGTGTCAGCAGGATCCTCATCCGAGTGCCCGACTTGTGATGAATTGTCTGGGGCAGGAGAGGATTCTGCAACGGGGGTGCCCGCCTGGGAGCCTTTCTTACCGCCTTTGCCCGGGGCAGGTTTTGACCGCGAGGTAGGCGTGGAGGAGCGGGGTGCTGACTCGGTGTCGGTATCAATCTTGCGCTTCTTAGGGGCGGGCTTCTTTGCGGTGGCCATGCCCTTCTTCTTGATGGTGGGCGCGGACGATGGGGCCGGACGCTTCTTCGAAGGAGCAGGGGCGGGCTTAGGTTCGGTTGGAGAGGTGACGCTGTCGGCCACGCTGGTGTTCCTCTTGACGCGGAGACCGAGGTCGGTCTGCTTCGCAATCTCGATAGCCTTGAGGGTGTCGGCGTCCATATTATCGGTAGAGGCAGAGTTGCGTCGGTCGGCGGGCGCTGTGGGGGCTGCGGTTGAAGAAGGGGTGGTGTCGCGGGGCGTGCCAGTGGGCTCATGCTTTATGAAGGGTTGCGGTGAAGGCAGCCGCGCGTCGGCGGGCGTGCCCAACGGCAGGCTCGTTGCAACGGGGTGCGGCGTGCTGCCTACCGAGTCTGGCTCGCGTATCTGTGACGTTGTGGGCTCGGTGCGCACAAAGGCAGGCTCGCGGTTCTGGGTGTCGTCCCGGGCTGTGTCCTCGCTGTCGTCGGCGGAGCGCGATGGGGGCGGCACATTCTGGGATATGTCTTCGCCGTAGGCTGTCGCCGACGACGGCGGCTGGTTCTCGTCGTGCACCCGCTCGTGCAAGGCGCTGGAAAGGTTCTGGATGGGGGCAAGGACGGGGGCGTCCTCGGCCCTGGCGACGAAGGACTGGCGGCGCTTCGTCTCCTCAGGAGAGCGGGAGCCGTGGTGATACTGTTCTAGAGAGGGCGAGTGTGGCTGCGGCTGGTCAATGGGCGGCGACGGCTCGACAGGCGCAACCTGCGAGCTACCATAGCTGCTGGCGCGGCGCGGCGCGTGGAAGGCCGTGGGCGAGGGCAGCTCGCGCGAATACTGGTGGCCGCCGCCCAGGGTCGCGAGGGCCGTCAGCGCGTCGGCGGCCTCGTAGGTGGTGGTGGCGGCGACGACGGCAGTGGTGGTGGATGAGGAGGACTGGTCGGATCGTGCGTGCTGCTCGCGCCGGCTTGCGGCTGCCGCGTCGTCGTTGAGAAGGGCTGAGATGCTGGACATGGTGTCGCGGGGTGGGTGGGCGTCTACGAGAGCTGGGCAGGCATGGCGAGAGGGCGAGGGAGTGCGGAGGGAGGGCGAGAGGGCGGGTGGTGAGAGGGCAATGTCGGGCGAGTCGCAGGGCGAGTGGACGGGGCAGAGAAAAGTCGCGCTTCGGCTTCGCTGGCTTGGGAGGCGGTGCCGCTCGATGTCAAGCTTGAGCCTGAGGGGCGGACCGTGCACACGTTGACCTCATTAATTGCAACACCATCACCAGCCACCCGTCCCGTGCCCCTCCCAGGCCCGGCGGCTGCGGACCCCGGCCGCGTCTTGACGAACATTCCAGCACTGCTCAGGCTCCTCGGATCCTCCCCAGCTTCTCGCAACGCCGTCAGTAGTTGTCGTCGTCGTCGGCTGCGTGCCGCCTGGGTCTGCCCGGCCTTCGTCCGGCACTCTCTGACGCGACCGCCTCGCCGTTCGCTGCTCCGTCCCCGCCCTTGTCGACGATGCCCAGACTACGCGCGAGCCGCTGCTCTAGGTCCTCCTCCGCGCTTTCGCCGTACATTGCCCGCACAAAGTTCGCGACGCCTTCCTCGCCCACCTCGACCTTGCCCCGCGGGCCCACCATGTAGCTGGTCAGCTCCTCGCCCGAGGACGAGTCGTTGACTTTGTGGAGATAGCCCTCTCGTGCCATGCGCTTGAGGAGATCCGTCGTCTTATCGACGGGCGTCGTCTGCTCGGCGTTCATGCGCTTGAGGTAGCGTTCCAGCTTCGACTCTTGCAGTTGTCCGCCGCCCAGCGATATCAGCGCGATGATCATCGTGTAGAGACCAACGTATGCGGCCTCGTGATCCGCAGTAGGTATTCGAGGGGGAGCGAGGAATTCCGGCGTCCTGTACTCCTTGGGGAGTGTGCTTTGGAGGACCCACTGGTTACTAGATTTGTTCTGCGACTCTGATCCAGCAGCAGCTGTGGCAGTGTCAGACATGACCAGAGTCCGTTATGAGGAACTGCGCATACCTCGCTTCTGCCTAATGGTGACCTTCTCCTTGACCGGCAGCTCCGCCATGCGCATGCCGAAGACTTCCATGAGCTGCCCATTAGCAGAATCAAACACCTGCTTGAATGCGCGGGAATTGGCTCCGAGTACTGTGCCTGTCAGCCGTGTGCATGTCGAGAAGCCGTGTGCACAGTACCTTTATTGTTCACATCTTGCCGCCTGATGGGCGTCCGTGAGTATTCGCATGCCAATGCATACCGGACCAAGGCCTTGGATAACTGTGTAAGACTTCCGCTTCCTTGGTCCTCCTCCTCCTTGTCGAGCTCGTCCTCGACCTCGGGCGACTCCTCTTGCCGCCGCGCTCGTTGGGTCTGTGTGGGGGTGGGGGCGTCTTCGTCGGCCGGCTTTGATTGTTAGTGGAATCACGGCTGATTTGGAGTGTTTGACCAGCTTACAGCGCGTCTTTTTCTCGATGAGGGCGGCATGATTGTGTATGACGGTGCAAACGCTGTAAAACTGATTGTTGCCGCTCTTGTCGGGCTTTAGGACGCGTCGCGTTCCGCGGCCTTCACCGCGATACTGAGGCTTGGCGTACCTCATCACCCTCGGCCGCTAAGCGAGAAGTCCCGAGCTTTCTGAGACATTCACCTCACCTCATCCTGTCGACACCATCCCGCCCATGTGCTTGTTCATGCACTTCCGCCACGAACCATGATGTCCGCACGCCTCGCCTTGCGCCGACCCGTCGCGCGCTGCTTCAACAATTCCGCGCCCCGTCCGCAGCTGCGACAGCTCCATCACGAACAGATCCCAAAGACCAAGGCGGAAGCGGAACGGCTGCTCAACGATAGCGTCGGAAAGGCGGGCCCAAAGGGCGTTCCTGATATCAATCATGTATCGGTGCATCGTGCTGAAGCTATGCGTCGCGCATACTACATCCGACGGAGGAATTGGCTGGCATTGGGAGCGGCACTATCCATGATTGCCCCCATTTTCCTGGTTCGTTTGTGGGACGTTCCCCTACCAGAAGAGAAGGAAAAAGACGAGAACAAGGACCAGAGCAAGGACGAAAATGAGAGTAGGGGGATATTAGACATGATCAACCCTCGGCCGCCGCAGGCGGACGCTCCGCGCAAAGCCGCCGAAGAGTTTCAGGGCAAGAAAGTCGTTATTGCGGCTGGTGACAAAGTCATTGCTGCGCCAGACTCGTCTGAAAACCCAATGGCAACCGATGCGGATGCCATTGAGCTGGTCGAGACTGGCACATCTTACGTCCCATACTTCCCCCGTACCATCAAACTGCCCACGTCCACTGGCCCAGAGGCTGTAGAGAGCGAGGCCGAGTATACCCTTCTCGGTCTTGGCATAAGAAAGGTTTCTTTCTTGCGTGTCCAGGTTTATGTTGTTGGTCTCTATGTCCGCACATCTTCACTTGGCGCTCTCCAGAACCACCTGATCAAGACCGTCAACCCCAGTGCATCTGCTTTGATCCCAGGCGAGAAAGAAGATCTGCGAAAAGTGCTGGTAGATTCCGAAAAGTCGAATGAAATCTGGGAATCCATACTTAGCCGAAAGGGAACTGATGGCGTTGACTTGGCTATTCGCATTGTCCCTACACGCGGCACTGACTTCAAACATCTCCAAGATGGACTGATGAGAGGCATTGCATCACGTACTGATGAGGTCAAGCGCAAGCAGGCCGAATTGTTGAGACAGCAAGCCGCCGAGTCGAAACAAATCTCTCTGCCCAAACCCGTAGAGGAAGGCGAGTTCGAGGACGAGAGCTTTGGATTGGCTATGAAGGATTTCAAGGCTCTCTTCCAAGGCCGAGGGAAGGCACCCAAGGGCAGTGTTTTGATTCTCACCAAAGATAGGCAGGGTACGCTTGGCGCTCTGTACCAACCCATCATCAAGAGCAACAAGGGCGAGCAGATGGGCGAGGTCGTTAAGATGGGCACAGTACAAGACGAGCGTGTTAGCAGGCTGGTCTACCTGCTTTACCTCGGCGGACAAAACGTCAGCTCCGAGGAAGCGCGCAAGAACATTGTTGATGGATGCATTGGCATAACCGAACGCCCGGTTGGCACTGTGGAAGGCATGGTCCAGTAACTACCTTCGCCGTAACAAAATTGTGTACCATATCTATGTATACGTACATACACCCGTTGTGTAGCGGGAAAAACATACCCGTTTCGAATCAAGCTATCTTCGTACTTGATTTCTCTTTTAGCAATAGCCTCTCTCCCGTCCCAGCTCGCCTCGAGTCAAACAGGTGACCACCAATCCGTCGATCGCCAACCTACCAGAAACTAGCACTACTACTAATCTTCACACTGCAAGGCCGAAGAGTCCCTTCGTTCACTACGGGTCACAAGCAAATTACCGAAGCATCCAACCGCGGCTTCAATCCTCCATCCACTCTGCGATCACCAGCCACGGAGCCTTCATGACAGCGCATACCCGCCCCGGACCTCCCTGGGCGGGGCGGAGGGACGCACCTGCATGCGCCTTTTATTCCGATCGGCCAGCGGGCGCGCACGTTGCACCGGTGAGGGTTGGTTAAAAATAGGCACGGGTGCCTATGCTAACCGTTAGAGTTGCTGTGCGGCTGAGGATAGGGGCCGGGAAAGCTGCAGTCCAATTTCCACCACGCACGGGATCGGGTGTGGGTGTTTGGGGCGGCAGGTACGGGCGGGTGTGGATGCGAGGTCATTTGTATGTGTAAGAACGAGGGTCGGTGAGGTTGGGGATTGGGTGGAGGGGTGTGGGCTTGCTTTTTGCTTGTACGCTGAGCGGTAGGCCACTGTGGAATTTGCTGCGATATTTGTGGCTAAGTAACAGTGTCCCTGTCTTTTCTCTTCATGGTATACCTTGTCGTTTTTGTTTTGGTGCGTCTGGTTATACGCAGTGATGTGCGGGAGACAAGGCTGCGCTCCCGTGTCTCTGCTAAACGCGAAGTCGAATACGAGAGCACCAAGGTTTCCAATTGAGGCCGCTTAAGTCTTGGTACTCTCGCATTCAGTCTTCTGAATGCGAGCCTTGCCAGGGCTGCCTCAAGAGCCAAAACTGACATTCATTTGCTGCAGTATATAAGTTTCTGGGCTTTTTTAGTTTCTAGAATGTCAAGACATTGGAATAAGTCCAACACTTCGCTCCTTCTACCTAATTGCCAACTATACAAAGCATAACCACTCTTTACCCAAAAAGACAACCAATCGCTTTACCAAAATGCATTCCCTCATCCTCACCACCCTCCTCCCTCTAACGCTGGCCCTTTCTTCCCCCATGGCCCGCCAGCCCCTCACCCGCCGCCAAACCTCATTCTGCCCCTCCAACGCCCCCCTCGAATGCGACGACGCCTGCATGCCTGTCGGCAGCATCTGCTGCAACGAAGGCACGGGCACCAGTTGCGATGCAGGCACCTACTGCACAGCCGACGGCTGCTGCCCCATTGGCGAAATCTGCGTTGGCGGCGGCGGCACCATTGAAATCCCCGGCGGCACCATCGTGTCCACAATCACCATCGACGTCCCGGTGCCCGATGAGACGAGCACGGTGGACTTCACGACGACAGAGGAGTTTGAGGAGCCGACTAGCACCGAGGACAGTGTGCCTGAGCCTACTAGTGTGGTGGAGGAGGAGAGCTCGACGGCGATTGGCGTGTCGAGTTCGAGGCTGGTGGTTCCTACTTCGACTCCCGTGGTTCCTACTTCGGCGGCGACCTCGACGGCTGGGCACGGGAACGGGACGGTTACAAGCACTGGGACACCCGAACAGTTTACGGGTGCTGCGGCGAAGGCAGTTGCGGTTCCGGGTTTGATGGTGATTCTTGGGCAGCTGGTTTTTGGACTGTGAACTAGTCGTCGGGTTGTTGTAATTCTGGGAAGGGAGCTTGGGAGGTGGTAATTCGTTCTCTGTAAAGAATTAATGGATCTTGAGATGCGAGACGGTTTATAATGGCCAAGAATTACCCCAACGTTGAGAGGAATCTACGTACATAGTCAGTGATGCTGTAAGATTGAATGATACTCTACGCAAGTAACTACTAGAAGTCTATATTGCAGTCACCGTTTATATTTCATTGTCATCGTCTCTGCAAGTTGCTCCTTGTGTTATTAATGCGACCTGAATCTAAACTAAACCTAAGTCTGTTTACAAAATTATTCTGCCTGCTGTTTATGGGTCGAGCCTGCCTGACCAAGTATCGGGACCGAGTTCTTAACAGGTTCTAACAGGAATACAAGTAACTTTTAATTCATGTCTAAAGCTTAAAGAAGTTATCTAAGTCTAGCTATGTAGAGTTAATACAGTAGTAACGCGTTTTCTACTATTAGAATTAAACATAGATTTAACGTAAACCACAAGCGAGCGAGCCACACAAGCGGGCGAGCCACCTCCTGACTGCCCCAACGCGTGCGCAACCACCTACTCAACCACCTTAAAAGAATACTGTAATAACTTAATACAAAAAGTAACTACGGTAGTTATACTGTTGTTTTGCACGTACGAGAATTGTGTCCTTACTCTCTGCAGCGCGTGCAGCGCGCTTTTAACTGCCGGCTGCCACCAAGGCAAGCCACCTCCTTACGCCTCTCCTCGTTCAATTGCTCCTCAACATCCTTTTAAGCCACAATTTCAGCCCCTTCAGCCTTTGTCAAGGTCCCTTCACGCTGAATCCGCTTCCTTTTTCGCTTTGTACGCTGCGTGGCGGCCTCATTAGTCTTCTCAAAATTCTTGACCCGCGTACGAAGCAATGCAACTTCATAGGTCAGCATTGCAGCACTTTTGTTAAATTAAGCAAAAGCTTCAATAATTGAGGCTGGTGATGAGCTTTTATATCTTCTGATCCTGTTTTAAATTAACGTTGACTGAGCCTCCAGCTCATACGCGTTGCTCGGTGTTCTAGCCTCCCACAGAGTAGCTTCAGAGATAGCTGGCGTGGGCGTACGTAGCTTTACGTTAAGCTTTAACAGCACAGCCTATAGGTCGTACAGAACTACTCCTACCCCTCAGAAGCTCGCGCGTATATTACTCTCTGTAAAAAATCGCTTAAAGGCCTTCTTAAAGGCCAGCAGGAAGGTGATCTTGTCGATATAGTTGATATGATTGCGTGCCAAGCCAGAGATCTCATCACCGTACGCCCGCTTCAAGGGCGAGAAGCACCCCACATTAAGGGGCTGGAGGAGGTGTGACGAATGCGGGGGCATGCAGAGAGTAATGATCTTACTCGCCTTGCAGAGGTCCTGGAAGGCCAGAGAGTTATAGCTTTTATGGCCGTCAATAATGAGCAGTCGGTACGTCTTTACTGTACGGCTCTGCGTATAGGTATTGAAATGTTCCAGCCAACGTATCTCTAGCTGATTTATCGTCCAGCCTGTCTCGCTGAGCGATATACACCAGCTAGATAGAATATCGTCGCCTTTGTACTATGTAGAGAGGTAGTGCTTACCTGCGAAGATGATAAAAGGAGAGATTGCCTAGCCGCACGCGTTGATCCCCTGAATCACCGTAATCTACTTACGATTGCCCGGCTGAGTGCCCTTAGGTCGATTCCGTCTTTCTGAGGCTGTAACTACTAATTGAGCTAAGATCACGCCTATTATAAAGCCTGTCTCGTCGAAGTTGTACGTGTCTTTATTAATAATGCTGTACCTCTCCTTTGTACGATGCAGCAACTTAAACTAAGGGCTAATAACCTCAGGATTCTCGCAAAGGACGCGCTGGCGATCCTGCTAGCGGGTTAATCGAACTCGGAGGTCTGGCTAACGCTTAACAAAGTTGCTAGGCTAGTTAATACTAATATAGTCCGCACCTCGCGCTGTAAGCAATTAATCAGCTATATTACGTATAGTAGTCAGCGTGGGTGCGAATTTTTGTAAATCTAGCTTAAAAATATAAGTAATAATCACATCCTCTTTAAGCTTAGTTAGCTGCTTTAAGTTAGGCTGGTAATTGCGTCGCGCAGGTCGTCCAGCGCGTTAATAACTAACTGTTATACGCAGGGTATTATATACTAAAACAGCTTATCGCACGCTTTAAATTAAATTATTTTTAATAGCTAAAAAGGCTAGAGTTACTGAGGCCTCTTTATAGGCTAATTAGACTTTTTTTAGTTGTGGCATTATAGGTGTAGGTAGTCTGCGTTGGGGCAGTTAGGAGGTAGCTCGCTCGCTTGTGTGGCTCGCTCGCTTGTGGTTTACGTTATGTGATAGTCACTTGTGTTTCTGACACCTTCTCTAGGAGCTGTACCGAAGTGCTGAAGTGTTCATTAACATTCCTGTCGAGTTGTGAGCCGTGTCAGCTTCTAGTCTACTATTACCAAAGGCATTTACAGTGCTAGATCCAGTCAGGGGAGCCATGACAATCCACTATGTTGGTACGGTTTTAATGGCTGCTCACTTGTTCCCGCAAATAGTTTAAATGGCCATTCGATTGATCGGCCAGTGCCCACTTAGGATATGGCCCTGGATCTTCGGGGCTTCATTTTAATACATGACACGAGAGCTGAGCAGACCCTTTTTAACCCCCGTCGCTCGGGGCTTGGCGTCAACTTTATTTGGTTGCTGCCTTGGCCTAACATTTTGTCGCTCCACAATACCTACAAAATTTCATCAAATCGACTAATTGCCTGAGAGAAGATTTTGCAAAACATCGCTGGTCCTGTAGAGGCACAACAATAATTTTATCTCTGTTCTTTTGGTTGTATTGAAGAACGCTGAACATTTGACTATCAGGCAACCGACACCGTGACACAAGCCTCCACAGCTATCTTCCGATACACAAGCCTCCACAGCTATCTTCCGATACGCAAGCCTCTTCTTGGCATTCCGGGGCGGTTTCTCGAATCAATCATATCGCGTGAAGCTGAGCGCCCGACATTCAGCGTGAAAACCCGCAGAAGGAGCCCAACCCGATTAGGTTACACGCGAACCACGAAGGCTAAGGATAGGGGAGCATTGGCGCTCTGATCGACTTGCGCCTCCACATTCAGCCCTGGATTTGATTTAGTGTGTACGACTTTTCTGATCTAGACAAAAGAAGACCATAAACAATATCTCCGACATGCCGGTCAGGGAAGGGTTGAATCTAGCCTCCGCCATCCACCCAGAGATTGGCTTCTATCTCGTGATCTTGCACCAAAATGGTACATGTGAAGCGAGCTGACTATGGGCGCCAGCCCAACAGGCCATCAAACATATAAAGGGCTCCATCCATCACGAAGTCTTCACACGCGCCGTTTACACTCGACCGGCATTCATCCAAATACCCATCATTTCGTTCTTAAAAAAGATAATTCACATTCAAGATGCGTTACGCTACCATTATCTCCGTTCTCTCGATTGGCCTTCCCCTGGTTCATGCATCGACAAGTATAAAGATGTTCAAGCGTCAAGATTCCTGTACTGCAAACGACCAAGATGTCTGCGATGACTTCTGCATGACCCCTGGCGCCGTTTGCTGCAACGAAGGCACGGGAGCCTTCTGCGATGCAGGACAAGTCTGTCTGCCCGGCGGCTGCTGCGACGAAGGAGATACCTGTACTGGACAGGCTGGAACGCAAACTGTCGACCTGTTCAGCACCACTGCGGATGCATCGGAGCCCTTCACCACAGAGGATGCAGAGACGTCAACGGAGGAGGATGCATCTACTGCAGAAGAAACATCTACTGCGGAAGAAACATCGGCTGATGAAGAGACCACAGCTGTCGCCACTAGGACTGCAGGCTCGGGAAGTTCTGCCTCACGCACTCCTGCTTCAGCCCCAGGTACCACAAGGGCCCAGAACACTGGAGGTGGTGCTTCTGGAACAGGATCAGCTCCACAATCTACTGGTGGAGCATCTGGATATGGCTATGTTGCGGGCCTGCCTGGGTTGGCTTTTGTTGCAGGACAGCTGGTCCTTGCGCTGTAAGATACGCCAAAATGTGCTAGGAGAGAGTCAAGCAGTCGGTTGAATCTTGATGTTGTTTTTCTCAAATTGAATATTTAATTAAGTTTTCGGGGCTTCCCAGCTGGAGTGCTGCTCTCGGGTAGAGATGTTTTCGTTAAATCGATAGTCTCCCAAAAGGCCACTAGGACTTTTTCTAATCCTCATGCTTACAAATTAGATTGATTGTCTTGAAACTTGGACCTTTTTAAATTTTAGGTTGGAATGGTTGGTTTTGTCCGTGGCTTGCTTCTCTATCCCGTTATCTTGGCCAACTTGCACTGGATTCGATCGTCGGTGGCGATAGCTCAGCTGAAGCATACTTAATCTTAATCACCCAAATTCTGAAAAGCTAGAAGCTTGTAAAATGTTGGTTAAGTATCTTTGGAGAGCATGGAGCTGCCTCAACTGGCTAAGGCTATCTGCGGGTAAGATGGAAATGTGGTAGGCGAGCTGACATACGACTCCACTTTACCAATTAGCTAGAGTCAGCATTGCGGCACGGAGATTTTGGCCCCATTCAAAAGCCTTGTATTTCCTCGTAGGCTCAGATTCAATCTTGTTTCTTTATTTACCCCTTCTCACCTTGTTGTGTTATCCATGGAGTCTGAATTGCCGGATGTCATCGTCGTTGGTGGCGGTATCGCGGGTGTTACACTGGCCTCCCGACTCCACCAACAGAAGACACATTGGAAAATCCTTCTCATTGAAGCAGGCCCTGAAGTGACAGACCACTCTCATATCTCGACCCCTGCCGAGGCTGCTTTACTACATTTTTCCGATCTGGACTGGAAATACTTCACTGTACCACAAGCCAACCTTAATAATGAGCCTCGGTACAACTGTGCAATCAAGGGTCTTTCCGGAGGATCCATTATCAATACTGGTATGAGGGCATATATAAAATTCAATTCTTGCTAGTGACATCACATAGGTGGCTGGATTCGTGGGGACGCGCTAGACTACGATGCATGGGCGCGCAAAGTCAATGATCAACGTTGGAGCTACCAAGGTTTACTTCCATACTTCAAACGTACTGAAAGACATTTCGATACTAATGCAGATCCTGTACAACATGGATTTGATGGTCCAATACACACCGCATCGGTGAGCGCTTCTGGACGAAAATTCCCGCTTCGAGACCATGTCTTCAAGCTTTGGTCAAACCTCAAGCTACATCACGTTGCTGATGCAAATAATGGGCAACCCCAAGGAATCGCGGAGTTGGTCGAAAATTGGCGCGATGGAAAGCGACAGATTGTGAGTGCTGTATATTCTTTAGAGGGTATTGAAGTCGTTACGAATACGTTGGTCCGCCGCATCATTATCAACCAGGACAAGGTAGCAGTAGGAGTTGAGTTGGTGAATGGAACAACGCGCAAAGTAAGACCAGATGGACAAGTGGTCGTATCTGCTGGCGCCTATCGAACACCTCAACTCCTCCTGCTTTCCGGAATCGGCGATCCCAAGGAGCTTGCCCAGCACAATGTTTCCGTCACTGTCAACCTTCCAGAAGTAGGGAAGAATCTTCATGATCACATGATGATCTTTAGATATTGGAAGCTCCGCCACCCCGACAAAGGCCTCGCGTTAGGATCTCCAGCCTTTGGAGGACCAAACTATGAGAAGGGAGGTCCAGTTGACTGGCTTGTCACCACATCAATACCAAGCGACCCTCTAAAAGCAGCTATTGAGAAAGATGAAGGTGGGCCAATTGCAGATAACCATCCCCTTCTGCAAGGCCCTCGAAGCCATCTGGAGATGAATCTGCTATACGCAGTGTTTGGCGCAGATTCTATCGGGCTAGATATTCCCAATGATGGGAATTCTATTATGACGTTCTACATGGGATGCCTACCAACTTCGAGAGGATCGATTACCCTGGGCTCGAACGACCCAGCGGTACAGCCCATCATCGATCCGAACTACTATGCGACAGAGACTGATCGGCATGTCATGCGAGAAGGCTTTAAGATGCATTCGCGCCTGATGTTCGAAACTGCTGAGGGTAAAGAGCTTATTGGAAGCGAGCATGTCCCAGAAGGGTTTGCAGTATTGGGGCCAGATGCGTCTGATGAAGCCATAGATGAGCGTATAAAGCTCGGCGGGTCGACTGTATTCCACCCAGGCGGAACAGCGGCCATGGGAGCTGTTGTAGACGCATCGCTGAGAGTCAAGGGGGTAAAGAATCTTCGCGTGGTTGATGCTAGCATCGTGAGCTTTCCTCCTGTTTTTGGCTGATCCTCGCTCACTATACCAGATACCCGACCCACTGGCGTCTCATTACCAGGTCATAGTCTATGCGATCGCTGAACAAGCGGCAGACATTATCTTGAGTGAAACCTTTTAGCTTGTTATAATCACGGCCTAAGGTAGAGGACGAGGAGACTTCGGAGAAAGTTTCTAGAAGCAATAAAAACCCCATCTAGACCGGGATATGACGTCATTGCACCTATTATAGTAATAATGAAGCGCTTTTCAGGAACATGAGACTAGCCGCTATAGCATAAGTAAAAGTTACTCCTCACCTTAATAGCCTAATGTTCGGATGCTGAATCGGGGAGTCTTATAGCCCTTTCGCCGAAGTCACCGCGTCAAATCCCCCGACCGCCGCTCCCAACTAGACCCTCGCCCCGCCTTCCAAGCAATGCGTAATTAATCGCGCCGAAGACCAGTATATACTACAGCATATTCTTCGTGTCATTAGTGCGAAAACTTTACAACTATAGGTGGAATATAATCTGACTCAGGGACATGATCGTCCACGTACCGCTTGGACTACCTACACGGAGCTTCGAGCAAGCCTGTCAGGGCGACTACGGGTAAAATCTACTCGGTAAAAAATCCGGGATAACTTCATCCGTTCAGATTGAAACCACACAAAAGCACGGAAAGCAGTTGATATGTTAGCATGAATGACTCTTCAAGACCACACGGGGTAATTGACCATGCGGATATCGAAAATGTGTGCGCCACGCGGCGTCAACTATTACAGCTTTGCTATATTGAGTTTGACCCTTCCCATTCCAGCAATAAACGCTTTAGCGGTAGCCCACGCTGGCAATGAAACGACTATACCTGGACGTGAGCGCATAAGTCTGAATGAAGGGTGGAAGTTCTCCCGGAGCGAAAAGAGCCCAGACAATGTCGTATATGACTACCGATTAGACACAAAGAACAGCTCCGAAGCTCTCAAACCATGGATATTACCATCAGGGAACGACTTTATCAAGAATCCGTTGGACCGATACCAACGACCTACAAAGGAACCGAACAACAATGTTACTTTCATCGGAGCCGATTTCGATGACAGTGCATGGACCACTGTGAATCTTCCACATGATTGGGCTATCGCTGGACCATTCTACTCTGGGGATGACGCTCCTGTCACTGGAGGCATGGGTCGGCTACCGAGCCAGGGAGTAGGATGGTATCGCCAAAGGCTCACCTTTGCTCCTGAAGATCAAAAGAAGACTGTCTACCTTGATATTGATGGTGCAATGTCATATGCCATGGTGTGGCTAAACGGGAAGCTTGTAGGAGGATGGCCCTTTGGCTACAACTCTTTTCGGCTAGACCTGACCCCATTTCTGAACATAGGAGGCGACAACCAATTAGCAATCCGGTTAGACAACCCTGTTGATTCATCGCGCTGGTACCCAGGGGGTGGTTTGTACCGCAATGTTTGGCTTACTAAAGTAGACCCGGTCCATGTGGCTCAGTGGGGCACATTCATCACATCCAGAGAGGTCTCTCAAGATTCTGCTGTCATAGACGCATTTATCCAGGTGGAAAACCGAGGGAATGCGACTAAAAAGGTTGATATCATCACGGAAGTGCATATATTCGACACGAAATCAAAGAAGATCGGAGAAAAGGTGGCCAGCTTCGCCACGAAATCCGTGAATCTCTCTGCCGGCGACAAGAGAGCAGTCAATGGAACGACTACAGTCAATTCTCCACAACTTTGGGGTCCGTTACCGCAACAAAAGCCAAACTTGTACGTGGCAGTCACCCGAATTGAGAGCCAGGGTAAAATCATCGATACCTTCGAAGCTCGCTTTGGCATACGTTCTATAGATTACGATCCAGAGAAGGGACTTATCGTGAACGGGGAACATATTCGCATCCAAGGAGTCAACCAACATCACGACCTCGGTGCACTAGGTGCAGCTTTCAACTACCGTGCGGCCGAACGACAGCTGGAGGTGTTGCATGAATTGGGGTGTAATTCATTGAGGATGGCTCACAATCCGCCGGCCCCAGAACTTCTTGACCTCGCAGATGAGTTAGGCTTTATTGTGATGGATGAAATCTTCGACATGTGGGAGCGGAAAAAAACCGATAATGACTTCCATCTGATTTTTCCCGATTGGTACGAGCAAGACTTGCGTTCTGTCTTGCGTCGCGACCGTAATCACCCCTCGATCATAATATGGAGCTTTGGAAATGAAGTTTCGGAACAAGAAACTGGGGAATCGGGAACGGCCATATCCCGTAAACTGCACGATATTGTGTTGGAAGAGGATCCGACCCGTCCTACAACGACTTCAATGAATGCCGCCAAGCCGAATACGACATTCCCGGGCAGTGTGGATATCATTAGTCTCAACTACCAAGGCGAGGGTATTCGCGATGCTGTAGATTACTCCCACCTGACTGGTAGGAGGGTATCGCCCCAATATCCCGCTTTCCATGCCGCATTCCCGGAGAAAATGATCCTGAGTAGCGAGTCTGCCGCGGCATTGAGCACGCGTGGCACGTATATATTTCCCATCTCGGAAGGAATCAGCGCACCTGTCAATGATACTAGCGGCGGTAACTCGATGACTTTGCACGTTAGCTCGTACGAACTATACTCTTCAGATTTTGGGTCTTCGGCCGACAAGGTTTTTGGGTCTCAAGACAGGAACCCTTATGTTGCTGGAGAATTCGTATGGTCAGGTTGGGATTACCTCGGCGAGCCAACACCCTACTACCAGACTGTTGACAAAGATTATGCTGCACGCAGTTCATATTTTGGCATAGTAGACTTGGCGGGATTTCCGAAAGATCGTTTCTTTCTATATCAATCTCGTTGGCGTCCAGATCTGAAGATGGCACATATACTCCCGCATTGGACATGGCCTGATCGCGTAGGCCAAGTAACTCCAGTCCACGTTTTTACATCTGGAGATGAGGCAGAGCTCTTTGTTAATGGGAAATCGCAAGGTCGAAAGAAGAAAGGAGAGTATGAGTATCGGTTTCGTTGGGACGATGTGGTCTATCAACCAGGGGAGCTACATGTCGTCACGTACAAAAATGGAGGTGCGGAGTGGGCCAATGCCACAATGAGAACGGCTGGAAAGGCGACCCAACTCGAGATCAAGGCAGATCGCACAACCATCAATGCCGATGAAGAGGATCTATCGTTCGTCAGTGTAAAAGCCCTTGATGCTGACGGTAATCCTGTCCAGTTTGCAGACAATCTCATTACGTTTTCCGCTGAGGGTGCAGGAGAGATCATGGCCACCGATAATGGCGACCCAACCGATCTGAACGAGTTTCCGTCAAAACAGAGAAATCTTTTCAGTGGACTTGCTCTTGCGATCATTCGCACGAGAAGGGGAGAGACTGGGTCAATCACTGTGACCGCTACTGGAGAAGACATCAAATCTGCTCAGGTAACCATAGATGTACAATGATTACTCGCTCAGTAGCACAGAAACGTGATGAAAGGTAATCAAATTAGCAGTAAGAATACAAGGGTTGATTAATTCGGTCAATACTACTGGAATCTGCTTTGCGGCATTTATGTGATCACAATTAGGGCACCGACCAAATGGGCCAGTTTTACCGCACATCCAGTACATTGATTCTCGCCCCTCTTGACAGACAATATTCTTGATTGTCTAACAAATCCTTCAGCTTCTTGTAAAGCGTGCGTATTGTGAAAGGTTTGTGCTACAACCAATGATAAGCCTGTTCCATGCATTTCGTGCCTTGGACTACACGCATCATTTAGTTCGACCAAGGAAGATGCTAGTTTGATGCGCCCAGTAAATCTTAGGTCTTGACCGTGATTGCATACCGCACCTGTAATAATTTTGGAGGAAGCTTGAACAGGTTCAGGTACCAATAACGTAGAGCATTTCCACCGAGATGGCGATTCCACCTCCAAAGGCTTGTTTTGGTCCTTGGACATATCAGGCTCGTCTCCCTGCAGTCTCCGTTAGCAAAATAGCATGGATTTTCGACATTATATTACCTTGTTAACATTTTTTTCCTCCCCACCGTCTTCCCTCTTCTTCTTCTTGTTTGCTGGTTCGAACAAAAGCTTATCCCCAACAAGAGCGTTTCCTGTCCTAACCCGCACGCCCGTGCACCCGAATTTTTCCGAATCAACCAGCTTCGATGCCAGCCTCTCAATCAAAGGCCCTACATCACTCTCTATATGCCCATGTCTGACACATGAGAACAAACACACCATGATCGCAACTATCGTCTTCGCGTAATCTTTGGTGTAGCCACCAAGCCAAGGCCAAGCACCAGTAACGAGCACGCGATTGATGAGCATCCATCCTCGTTCAGCTGCAAAACTGGCATGACAGGCCAAAAGTGCAATTATGACAGCCTGTTGGCTGGTTCCATTGAGATAGCGTGTGTTGTATCTGGTGTGGAGATCACGACCTAGAGTCTCGTCGGCGAGACCCTGGCCTGTCAAAGAGGAAGAACCTCGTTTGAGACCAATTTGATTCATGAGATTGAGTACATCTTGTTGGCTAGATATGAGTCCAGCTTGGACAAAGATGTCCGCGCAGTAAGTGGCAGACCAGTAGTGAGCGCCTGCTTGATGGGACGCATTTTCGTGGAGCACGAAATCGCCGAAAATGGAACCGAGCCGCAAACGGTACGATTTGTTTTCTTTTTTTGCAGTACCTGGAGATCCGTTCTTTTTCGGTGGGGGGTAGGTTCCCTTCACGTTAAAGTACCTTGGCACGAGTGTTTGGCCAGAAACTTTCTCTGCATATACGGCTGATACGGTATGTGACATGGTCGAGTACAACCTAGCAACAAAAAGTCGAGGCTGGCCGCCTACTGTCATTGTAGCCTTTCCAACTATAGTCCCGAGGCTACTGCTGTTTTTCTCGTTGGTGCGGAGATCCCATTGCTTGCGATGTGCGTGAGAAATAGCTGAGAGCGTGTTGGTATCGATATTCCAGGAATGCCCATTAGCGGCATTAGATTCTGCGAGAAAAAGAGCTGTATTGTAACAGTTTATGACGTCTTGTTGAGAAATCTGACTAATGTTATTGGCCATGTTACGCGATCGTTGAACATTGCTACGATAGCGTCTCAGGCCGTCGGCAAGTTGTACTGAGAGGCTCATGGTTAAAAGAAGCAACACAATGGGTGAGTATGATGAAAATGAAGACAAATTATTAAAAACACAAAGTTGAAGACAATTGTTTCCAATCCGGTCGTTAATATACCTGGCCTGGCTGCTCACGCGGAGGCGCTTGAATAGTCCGCCTATGTTCGCAGAAAATTCCTAGAAGCATGAGGTATCTCGCTCTACCTTGCAATTAATCAAACTTTGTTCTAAAGCTGAGTATCTTGGAGAAACTCCTGAGCCACCTTGGTGGCTCTAGACCTTAAGGTGGCAACCGTCGTGACTCTTTTCGGGAGTCATTTTCAGCTGTGGCGCACCCAGCTTCTGGAGATTGGATAGCCCACCGTAACTCGCGATACACTGCCAATTTTGAAAGAACCAAATTACTGGAGGCCAAATATTACGGGGACTTATTGATAAGAGTATCAGATGTAGGGTCTAGGATATTACGGCGGGGTCGTCACTTCCGTTCATCATGCAACACCCTCTACCTTCGGACTTACTATATGGCAGAAGAGAAAATATTATCAAGAATAGCAAACTTCTTTTCCATCCTGAAAGACCGGAGCCCAGAGTACTTCAACGAGCAGAATGGCTTTAAACGCTACATTTAACAACGCAACTCTACCCTCATGGGTGCCATCCGGCTTCCAAGTCGTCTCCGGGCGTACAACCTGCCCGAGGGCATCCCAAGTTCTGGTTCGCTTTGCTATTTACAATGCAATCAGCATCGCCATTTATCTTCTTCTTGGGTCCTACCACGTCAAACGATGGATTAAGTTCTGGCTCAAACCCGGCCTTCGACATTGGAAATTCTGGTCAGGCTTCAGCAGTGTCACCCTACAGATTCTAGGCATTATCGTCACATCTTTACTGATCCAGCGAAGTGGTTTTCGCGTCGATCTCTGGCAACTCGTTCAAATTTGGGCTGTGCGCCCGCGCGCAAGCTGGTTCATAGGCAACATGATACATTTGAAAAGAGATTTGGGATACATGAATGGGGCTCTAGATAATATTTTTGTCGAGATAATCGTTTGCGGGTTGGGGACTGTGTTCGTTGGACGATTGGCTGCGCAGGCACTGTCTCATCCGCCAAATCTGCCACCATTTGGCTGGTACAGGGTTGCTTGCGGGGCTAGTCTTGCAATGTTACTTTCTACAGGGTTTGAGGTAACTATTGCGCTGTGGATTGTCGGACGTTTTACCGAGACGAAAGGCAAAGCAGAGGCTCGCGATATGGACAGTTTAAGATGGATTGCTAGGTTCATGATTCCAGTCACTTGTGCTTGTAGTTATTTGATTTGGGCAGCGTTTCTGTACTCTGCGGAGGGTGCGTATTGCCCTGGGAACGTCAAATACATCGACTTGACTTGGGGACTGGTGCCGATGTTTTCGAATTTGCTGAGGATCATTGCGGAAGAATTGTAGGGAAATGACAATGATATTGGTAGGTTGATCCATAGCCACGGCAGGACTGCTCTGCGTCACACACTAAGGTGCGCAGACCTGAGTTCATTTGAGCAGGTCTGAAAGCATCGATCGAAAGATTCGGGTCATAGCATCTACTTTATTATTGCCGCGATGGACGGCGCACTCGCCGGTTTCCAGTCAATTCTCGAACGTTCTCTTGCTTTGGCATTTGGTTCCCAGAAGAAATCTAAGACTACACTTTAAGCTGATTGGATCTTAAACCATTGATTGAATACACCGGCTGGATCCCACTTTGCCTTCAGTTTCCTCAGTCTCTCAAGATTGGACCCATATATAGCTTCAGGTTCTTCGTCACCGTGAGCAAAATTTATATACCTATTCGAATCAGTCAATATATATTCGTTTATATTTTTAATCAAGTTGATATAGGTAGGGCTGGAACTTACGTAGGGTTAATGGTTGCCGGCTTCGAATAACTCCAAATATCTCTGACTCGCTGACCGAAAGCCTCAGCTTCGCTATCCATAGTAGGATCATCGTACCAGGGTATCACAATTGCTTGGGCAAATATACCCCCACGGAATGCTTCCTGTACTGCGGATGAGTCCTTAGGAGCAGATGCGGCCTTTGCCAGATTGTAGCGCTCGACGAGCACTGCTGTGTTGACTGCTTTTTTCTGAAACGCGACGAATAATTCCCATATTTCCGACCATTTTTCAGGCTGCATATGATTTATAGCCGTGCTATACGCTGGTTTTCGTTGCCCACGAGTACAGAAGCCATCGCCACCCGTGTTCCACTGTTCGTACGGAGTCACGGCGCTGACATTGTTAGCAGGGCCAAGCTTATACAATGGAGCAAAGGCAGCAAGACCTTCCTCCTCAGTACCATTACGTAAGAATCCAGTCACAAGAACTGCGGGATCATAGGATGGTGGGCCGGAGTTCGCCAGGTAGAGATAGACATTTTGCTGCGGCTTGAGGGGAAGGTCCTGGATTGCTTGCGCGACCTGGGGAAGTTTTTCAGGTGAATAGAAAAGGCTAGTCAACCAAGCTGTACGACCTTCTCTCGTGGTAGGCCATGCTTTGACTGTAGCTGAAATGACAATGCCAAAGTTTGGACCAGCGCCACGCATCGCCCAGAAGAGGTCAGGATAAGAAGTCTTCGACACGGTGATGATTTTTCCGGTGGCAACAGCGACGCGTAATGACAGAACGTTGTCGACTCCAAAACCCACTTCTCCCATGATGTTTCCTGCCGGAGAATTAAAACTGGGTCATGTTAATGTTGGGATGATATGTGGGCGCGTACCGTATCCGCCGCCAAGAATCGCCCCCAACGTTCCGACGCAATTGCAGTTGCCAGTCTGAACCAAGACCCCAGCCGCGTTCGCAGCCTCAATTGTCTCGCTGACGATTGCTCCGCCGCCAATTGTTGCTTGGTTTTTATCCTTGCTGAAGGTGACCTTGTTGAGGCCGGCCATGTTGATAAGAACGCCCTTGCTGCCGAGGTCGAACGTTTTGGCCCATCCGTTAGCTCCGTTCTGTGCGAGAAACGGAATCTTTTCCTTCGAGCAATATCTAATCTAGCAACAATGAGAATCAATCGCTTGGGATATCGGAAAGTGATTAGCAACATACAACAGTGGCGACATCGTTCTCAGTGGTTACATTGACGATTACAGCTGGCTGCGGAGTGTTGTACTCGCTCCATCTTGCCCGTAACTCCACGGAGACAGTTGACGATCTCGATATCAGAGATGAAAGGTCCCGGGCGACATTGGAGGCTGGCGCACTCAAGGCAGTGATTGCAGTGATCAAAATTTGAATCGACAGTAACACCCACATGGCGCAAGGAGAAGGGAACAGTTGCGCCAAGTTATGTTAGCCTTGCGCAATGTGCGGCTTTTTGTATTAAATTGATTGCAGTATGATTTTGTGGCTTGTCCACTTTATTGATTTATTATTCAACGTGCATCGCATGCCTCTTAGCAGGCAAAAACATACAGGGATTCATCTGACCTAATCCCGAATCAGTGGACGGGGCCCGGGGTTAAGTTAGCGGTGTCGCGGGCACGGCACATCCCCCAGGTCAGCGTCCGAACCTGGAGCCCACCAAAGTCAAGCCCGAGATTTGGGGTTTTGTATTGGCCAATATTAAATAGACAATCAATCATAATCTTTCTTTGCCTTCGCCAGTCCTTTCCTACAGCCTGGCATTAGGCATTTTGTCTGAAAAATACCTGCGTAATCGCGCAGACGATGAGTCCTAAAGCTGATGCCAAGCGAACCTTGCCAATCCGCGGAATCGCCCCCGGTTGATCGCCCGGGGATACTGGCCAGACCTGGCTTCCATCTCGCTCACCGCATCACTAACAAGCATTGGGGGCATGTAACAGAGCTAGTCACGGGCACAGCCATCTCTAAATATATTCCCTGCCCTATCTTGTTCCGATGTCCGGCATTTGTCAACTTTTTTGTCATGCAATGACATTGCGTATTTGACGAAGCCCACTACCCTACGAACTCATTGTCCATACATCGCGTGTTGGATCCAAAGTGAACTCTGTTACTAGACAAGACGGAAAGATCCTTATCGTAGAGTGAAAGCTCCATCTCTTTCACATCCTCATATCGTGTGCCTCTTGTATCGCATTGCTTGAGTCCAAACCCGAGATTCCTACCTGCACGGGTTGAAGAGCTATACCCACATCCTGAGCTATGGTGTGTGGCAATTGGTCGCGAAATCAAGTGAGAATACAGAGGGCGAAGCGTTGGAAGGCATGCGCATACGATAGCAAGAGAAAGCTCAATGTTCGTCCAGAAGAAAATCGGTGCAGTGTAGTATATGACATCGTCTGGATGCTTGAGATACTCTCTGGCTACTGAGAAGGTGGCGATGACCCTGGTAACGCTAACGGCAACAACGCTGTTTGCAGTCAGTATTGCGAGGACCTCATAGGTGTTAGGGAGCGTACCTTGCACCCAACATGAACATGCCAATTGCAGCCATCTTTTGTTTTGGCTCTAGTTTGATGCTCATGACCATTGGGATTGGCAACACCAATATAATTATATCAGCAAGGACATCCGTAAACTTGAAGAGCAGTTAGCAAACCGAATGCTGAAGGCTTGATGCAGGAGATGCTACTTACGAGCACCGCAAAAAACATGGGCACTGTCTTCACACAATTATTACCATAGTATGGCTCAATGAAGACTGTGATTGGATAGCATGTGAAAAGATGTGAGAAGAAAAAGCTCACTGTCCAGCCTACAACGAAAGCAAGGACAACATGAACAGCTATACGAAACTTCCGGACGTCGAAGATTTTCTTATAAAGCACCAAAATGGACGCTTTGACAAGGCCAAGGCCCACCACTGATATCGTGTTGAGGACGAATTTTGTCTATAATGCGAAAGTTAGATTCTATGATCGGAATCGGGTCCCAGATTTGAATTCCACACATACCGACTGGAATAATATCAATCCAGGATCATCCATGATCGGTTTACTTTCATCATCGAGAGGCTGATGCTGACCCAAGTGGCCATAGATTGCAGCTGATCTTGTGGTAAATAAATGCTTAGGAAAAGTAATAGAGATTTTCTTACTGACTAGCTGCAGTGAGCAACAAGTCGTCGATATTACCTAAAGTACATTAAAAAATTGGCAGAGGTATCCACAGCGAAATATTCATACAAGTGCCGCTAACGTCAAATAATCATCCAAGGCAATTCTGTGCGTCACTATTTTTGCCCATATTCGCAGTGCAACAAAGAGAAATGGGAGCGACAAAAAGATCAATGCCAGAATTATCATCATTTCTTTAGAGTAGTTATGCTTCATGACGAAACAAGAAACAACTGGAAGGAAGTGTGGATTGTAATAGACTACACGTTCGAAAAGGCGTGAGAATAGATGGATAGGATTTGAATATATGGACTCTCACCGCCCCTAAGAACCATTGCCCGAGTCTTCCCGAGGGAACGGTTCGACGTGGGACTCCCAGCATCGCTCCACGGTCATACATCAACTCATGAACAGTCCTAGGATTCTCCTTGTTAGATTTGAACCTAAGAAATATAACGGTAAATTGTTGTTCAATCTAAAATGACGGTGCTCCAAGACTGGTCACTAGGTTTACATGTCGCCATAAAAAAAATACTTGGGTGAGCTTGGGCTCATCCACTCAGACATCAAAACATCCACACAATCAGCAAGCTATTTTGGTGACAGAGGATTTCACGTTATCAGAATTTCAAAACTGCACATAGATTGTAGGCAGCCTAGTGAACCGCCGTTCTGGCCAAAGTTGTATAACAAAGGCACAATATTTTCTCATTAGTTCAAGCGATGGATCATGTCATGAAGCCACTATATATCAGTTTAGGAAATATTCAGGGAAGTAGTAGCACCGACTTGCTTAAAAACGAAGGGAGCCGAACATAGATACAGCCCAGCGTGTCATCCCTATCTAAATTTCAATGATGACTTGAACCTCTGTCTCTGCTGTGACAGCATTGTACTACACCAAAGGAAAGATCTACTATAATATTTCCTAATCTTGTGGTTGATTGTTTGAGAAAAACGAGGCCTGGTTTGAAAAAGAATTTCTTACGTGGGGTGGAACATGACATGATCTCGACCGAACTGTTTAACTTGGTTGGTATGCCAAGTGAATCTTATGCAGGCCAGATCCTTCATCGGGCGGGAAGTGGATCAACGGGATCAACGGGATTCTGCATTTTTTTGGCGCGCGCACTTATCGCAGCGGGCTAGATTGATTAGGAGATGCACATCTACTCAATCGTGTGGGCCATGCTTCAGAAGTGACATGGGTATCAAGATTCTAGTCGCTGGTTGACTGTATGCACCAAAATTCAGCATGCAAAAGACTTGCATGCCATTTTACATCTGGTATGTGCCACAAGGCCAGGATAAGAAAGAATCGAGATTGCAGTAGAATTGTGAAGTGACTGAGTCGCATGTTGTGACATTGCTTTTGCGGGGTTTATCACTAGGTTTTAAGGACAGTCAGTGCCGATATTTCTAGTCATGCAAAAGCTGTTAGGAAGGATAGCCTAATTTTCTATTTCGGAGGTTTGAGAAAGATTGATCAATCGGCATGTCTGGAGGGCTTCGCCGCGACGTATCGCGGCTCTGTTTGCAAAGTCACAAACTTGCTGAAAGTAAGACATGCCGAATGTGTCGCTTGCAACCTAGTTTTCCATATACTGTTCAATGTTTTCAGTATATAATTCTTATTTAATCCGTGTCATAGTATCATAATACACTGCCTTGGAGGGGAAGACAGGGGAAGACTGCGTAATGGGTGACGTGAAGATAGAGCCTTAGGTTAAGGCATCGAAGGTATTTCGTAGAGTTATAGTGAGTCCCGAGCACTAACAGAGCAGCATTGCTTTCACTGACCGTAGGACATATATACCTACTACTCGAGGTTGCAATAATATTATACCGAGATCGCGAGGCGTGCTGCACCCTGGTATACCTCAGAGGCGTAAAGGATACTCGGTTTCTCGCAGCCTGGGATGCGAATATATAAATATAAAGCTATAGAATGCCGATGTTGCTGTTGAGAAATAAGTTTTGAATGGCTGCTAAAGTCTAGCTGGCTTAATGCTTGTTCTTAGGTAGGAAGTTCTTAATAGCATTGTCCAGGTACTTGGTCTAGTCCCCAATAAGCATAAACGATATCGATCGAAGCTTGCAGGCGTACCAGAGCTTATGTTTTCTGGCAATACAACTGTCAGCCCTATTGGAAATTTAAGAGCAGATGCATACTCATTCTCGTGTGCATACATAAGTATTTGGATATTCTGGCGAAGTAGGTCATATGATCTGAATCATGTGCCCTCTCCAGCCGGTTTCAAGATAGATGAGCGTCTTGCCAAGAAATATGATATTGGTGTTGATGATGGTCGGAATATGGTAAATTTTGGTCTGATGTGTTTTTCATGCATCATAATTGCACGTTGCCAAGTTTCCTTTCATAAATTTATGGTTGGCGTTGCATTACCGTTCGTTGTCGAGGTAAACAAACCTTATGCGACGCACGGACATTGCCGGCTGGAGCCGCAGCCATCCAGGCGCGTCATCCCCGGCATCGCTCGCCACCTCTCCTCCATCAACCCTCGTTCTGGACGATGCTCGCTGGCCTTGCATCATCTATCAAATCATCAGAGTGCTATCATCATTCTACCGAAGAGCTGCCGCCATGTCAGAGAAGGCGCCCCAGGCTCCACTTACCGCTGGACCACGTGCTCAGCGTTGCGCAAAACGACATGCCGCTTTGAAGGTGTTCTCTGTAGCTGCAGCTGCAGGTATCTTGTACTATGGCATGCCCGAATGTACTGATTGATGAAATCCATCAGATATTGATGAAACTGACATCTCCCAGCTGTACCACATTTTGCCAAGATCAATTCCGAGTCGGATCTCTGTTTGACTCCAGCTTGTGTACACGCTGCATCTGAGCTCCTCTACAATCTATCCCCCAATTACAAGGAGCTGGATCCTTGCGATGACTTTGAAGAGCTTGTTTGCGGTGGATGGAGGGATCGACATGATCTCCGCCCAGACCAGGGAGATGCTTTCACTGGCACCATCATGTCAGAGAACTCTGAATTGCTGCTTCGTCATATTTTGGAAGCACCATACCCAAAGGATTCTGAGGTATAATATTTTCATTTTGGAATATGACGAGATGCTAATATTCCTTTCTAGCACTCCTACTTCTCTCCGATGCAACTCCAAGCTGCGGACAAATCAGCAGATGAGCAGAACTTTGATAAGATGAAAGCAGCATATGACGCCTGTCTCGATGAAGATAAACTCAAGAGCATTGGATCCAAGCCTCTTTTGAAGGTGTTGGATGACGTCAAAAGCGCTCACTCAAAATCGACAAAGGACGCCATTATTTTGCTGGCCAAATATGAAGTGTCTGCTTTGATCGCATCCGGAACTGGTGCAGACGATAGAGATCCAGACACAGTCGTTGTATCTATCGCACCACCTTGGAATCTTGGCCTTCCCTCCAAGGAACGCTACGAAGACGACAAGTTGGTCGAGAAATACCGAGGTGTTGCCGTTCAGGTACTCGGCTCTTTGTATCCAGATGTGGACAAGACTGTATTTTTGAATGTAATCGAACTTGAAAAGAAGCTTGCAGCTGCTTCGCCGAGTACTCAGGAGAGAGAGGACGTAGAGGTGAGTTTACCATCTTCGAATAGCTGTATTGCGTGCTAATTGATGAAGTTTTATTACAATCCGACGCATATTGATGACGCCGACTCAGTGGCTCCACAGCTCGAGCTCAAGGCCCTGTTGAATGAGCTGGCTCCAGAAGGGTCAAAAATTGATATAATTATCAACATGGCACCCAAATACCTGAATGATCTATCGAAAATTCTTTCCGAAACTGAAAAGGATGTTCTGGATGGCTACTTCATCTGGAAGGCTGTCCAGTCATTTTCTTCCTACGTCAATAGCGACGATGTGAAGCCGTATCGCCAGTTCCTCAATGTCCTGGCTGGCAAAGTAAGTAAATACGGCCTCTTGGATTCGACTTGCTGACTTTTATAGGATCCCGATTCGGCGCCCGAGAGATGGCGCACATGCGTCGGGCACGTTGATAGTAGCCTAGGCTGGATCCTCAGCAGATTTTTTGTCGAAAAGGCCTTCTCAGCAGAAGCCAAGAGATTTGGTGACACCATTATCACTGACATTAAGACTGAGTTCGCGAAAAAACTGACAGCCACCGAATGGATGGATGATGAAACCACGAAGAAAGCAATTGACAAGGTCCATAACATCATCCAAAAGATCGGCTACCCAACCAAGAGCCCCAACATCATGGATCCATCCAGCCTAGCAAATTTCTACTCCACTGTGAACGTTTCTTCCGACACCTTCTTCGAGAATGCTTTGACGGCGCGCAAGTTTGAAGCCGCTTACGAATGGTCTGCCTACGGCAAGCCCGTCGACCGCGAGCAATGGGGCATGACAGTCCCGACTGTCAACGCATACTACAACCCTCCTGGCAATGAGATTGTTTTCCCAGCAGGTATAAGTACGCAAGACCATAGGTAGAGAGTCGGTGCTTTATCTTGGGTCACAAATGGTCAAGACAAATCACAGGCTCCGTACCCGTTCATTACTGTTTGTGAGAATTATGCTGACCCCCTTTAGTGCAATTTCCGGTTTTTGACGTCGAAGTGCCGGCCTATATGTCATACGGAGCCTTTGGTTCCGTTGCTGGCCATGAGCTCAGCCATGCATTTGATTCTACTGGCCGCCACTACGATCAGAATGGAAACTACACCGACTGGTGGTCCAATTCGACAGTCGATGCATTCAAAGATCGTGCCGAATGTTTCGTAGACCAATATGCTAGGTTCACCGTCCCTGGCCCAGATGACAAGCCCCTTCATGTCAACGGACGTTTGACACTCGGCGAGAACATTGCGGATGCTGGAGGATTGTCTGCATCTTTCCAAGCTTGGAAGCGTCGCGCAAAGGATAACCCAAACAAAAGGCTGCCAGGCCTGGAGCATTTTACTCAGGAGCAGCTTTTCTTTGTAACGTATTCAAATTGGTGGTGCGGTAAGAGCAGGAAGGACACGGCAATCAACCGCATCTATACTGACCCCCATGCGCCCAAGTGGGCGCGCATCTTGGGTACAATGGCCAACAGTCACGAGTTCAGGGAGAGCTTCAAATGCAAGGTTAAGGAGCCAACTTGTCAGCTTTGGTAAACGTAATATTATCGCAGTTCTAGGATCAAAAGACTGAACCAACAGGGAACCGAAACTATGGGTTGCACATTGATCTTATTATATGTTGGGCAAAGGGTACAATCAGAACAAAAACAAGAAATATCTGATATGAATACATTATGCTGCCTAATTGGCGCTTATCGCAGAGCATTCTAATGTCTAAGCCGTGTACTACCAGCGTTACTACTTTCTATAATTGTTGTTTAGTCCTAGTTCAGAAAGGCTATGAAAAAGGGACTCCTGCAGCTCTTTAGATACCTAAGGAGCAGACAACAAAGAGGTTATATCTAAAGACTTTACAAATAGCGCATTCAAGAGTAAAGTGGGCTATCAGCTATTCTCTTACATGTAGATTCTTTTCCTGGTTCCAGCGATTTTGATTTATGTAAGCACCGCCTCAGTTAGATCTATATTAGTAAATTAGCGCTGTGTTAAAGTAGAATGTAGGTTTTAGTGCTGTTAAGCGACGCGTGCGTAGGTCCGTCGCTGGCGTTGCGCACTGACTCACGGTAAACGATAGGCAAGCCGCAGAACTCGTAATTCTTGCGTCAAGCAGTGGTTTGGCGGTCATTAGCCGTTTGCCGAAGCCATGCGTCTCACGTGCCGACTCAAGCCGAGAAAATGCCCGTGTCCTTAGCCTTGTCTCACTTCGCTGCCGGCTCCGAACTCTGTTCGCCGCTTGACTTTCCTCTTGTATTTATCTTTGTCCACTAATTGACGCTCTGTCCAGCCCACTTTGGCTCATTTCCATGCAGGTTTGTAGTGTACAAGGTTAGATATTGATAAGCCATGTCTCTGGATATTTTTGTTCACGAAGTATGCATCATTCCACTCATTTATGTCACGGTGAAGAAAAAAAGTATTTGAAAAATAAAATTTGGCAATTGAAAGCGTAGACAAGTGCCCACCGCTGATAATAGCAGTTTTCTGGCTGCTACATACAACAAAGTGTTGGCTGTTATCGTTGGTTAGCTCTGCAGTGCTTATGCCATCTCACTAGCACTAGCTTCTGACCAACAAACTCAATATTTCAAATGAGCACCTTCCTGAGTAATAACCGAAACGCTTAAACGCACGATTGACGGACTAGGACCGGCGCATCTGTGTGGCAGAGTATCATGTTTCCGTGACTTATATATTTTTTCCTTTTTGTTAGGATCAGTTTCCTGCATCGCACGAGGCTGGCGAGTAAAATGCGGCCCCAACTATCCTCACTCTTCACGGCCTTCTTTTTGTTCTTGAGTGTATCATCTGCCGGTATCACCTCATCAAAATTGGCACGGAGCGTGTTTTGCGACAGTGATGGGCCAGAGCCCCGGGATCGCATTGAAAATACCCATTCAAGGACGATAGTAACTATTGTTGTAATACTATGCTCGCTTCTCCTTGCCATTTTATTTGGTACGTTTTTGCATGTCAGAATTTTTCACATCGCTCACTGTAATCAAACCAGGACTTCGCTGCAGGAATTCGAACTGGCAGAAAACAAGTTTCGTGCATGCACTTGTTTTTTTTATCAATGCACTCGCAATTGGGCTTGTCATCTCTTGCGCTATTCTAGAGCTTGGCTTGGGCCTGACTACCGATATCCAGTGTCGTACAGCCATTGTAGTGTGTTTGGTTTTCTACACACTCGAAAGATTCAGTTTATATATATTTTTGGTCGAACGCGCCCATATTCCTCGAGCAAATGAATTTTCCCGATGCAAAGATCCGATCTGGGTAATTTTTATGGCAGCCATCATTTTCTTCGCAGGAGGCGTCAGTATCGCGGCATACATGACTCCTGTTAGCTTCTTATCTCCTGTGAATGGCCTGTGCAAGATAGGATTCCTTGTCAGCACTGCCTCTATCTTGATCGGTATCGACGGCACACTTTCACTCGCCCTCACTGGCCTTTTTGTCTATTTTGTCTGGCAAGTAATCTCATTCCGTTTTAAACATGCTCAAGGAAAGACATCGAAAAGAGAACTTGATTCAGCTGTTTCCGCCCCAACACTCTGTCGGAGATGCATAAACGATGATACCATCATTACAATCGATACTGGTCGGGACAGCCAGACACAAAACACAACAGCCTATCCAAAAATAAAAGCAATGCTCATCAAAAATGTTGCTGCATCAGTAGCATTAGCAGTTTCGCCGGCTGTTAATGCGATTATTTTTTTTGTCCATCACGGACAAGAGGAGAGTTGGTTGTGCTTCACAACTTGTATGGTGGATGGTAAGCATTCGTCTGCTTTGCGAATTCCACTTGACTAATAGCCCAAAGTTAGCTTCGGTGTTCTTGTAATACATTGGCTTATTGAGAATTCAATGTCTTCGGAAATGCGAGTCACAAGGTCTGAGCGCGCGGCTTTTGTAGAGTCTTAGCCAGGCTTATTTTTATATTTTTCTATTATAAATGAACGCGGCACGCTAGAGGTATTAATGATATATTAAAATACTATATTTCTAAACTAATTAAAAGCTAAAAAAAAAACTTTTATAGTTATTTAATTACTATCTTATTAAATTTCTAACTAGTATCATAACTGTTTTTTTTATATTTATCTAGTCCTAGTCTAGTACAGCTAAAAAAAAACTTCTGTAGCTTTTTTAATGATCTTTTTTTTAAAAAAAAATAAGTTTAAAAAAATAGAATTGATAATTAATTTAAAATTAATACTTAAATTTTAAATACTACGGAAGATATTTACAGACCGAAAAAACTCAATGCCTCCTTAGGGTGTTGAGGAACAACATGGGGCACGTCAAGGGCGCTATATCCCGTCAGCAAATGCCCATCACCATATATCATTTCTGTATATCCTCTTTCCGGGGTATTTGTTGAGTTCCTAGAAAACTTGACTCCATGAACGTTGCTCCACTGCTTCAGATCCTCGATAAAGTTCTGGTAAACGACAATCGTATCGGCTGTCCCATGGAAAATTTGCATCCTGGGCCAAGGTCCTTTGTATGTAGGATTGTATCCACGAACAATGTCTCCCCACTGTTGTGGAGTTTTTATGATGCGTCCTAGACCACAGGGATCGTATGGATTTGGAGCGACGCCGTCAGGGACAGCCATGCATCCCGCAGCGACACCGGAGTATACGGAAGCCGCGGCGAAGACATCTGGATAGACGGCAGAGAGGACATTTCCCATCATAGAACCCGATGAGGTCCCAACGATAAAGACGCGGGATCGGTCGGCAGAATATTTTGAAATCGTGTAGTTGACCTAAATTAAGTTAGCTGATGGTGCAAATCTCTCTTATAGCATAGCTTTTACCATTTGGACGATGCTCTGAGGATCTCCCCCTCCGTCACGAGTAAGGCTCTTCTTGGTACCGCAGTCCCAGCAAAGAAGATCGTGAGTCGATGACGGGTATACCAGAATGGCACCTTTTTGTTTGGCTAGCGCAGGTAAATTACTTTCTTGGTAGTAACGTTGGGCAGAGCCATGGCAGCCGTGAAGCTTATCAAGATTGTTAGCATATGTTTGACGGACCATATTTTCTCTTCGAAATTGACTGCACTCACAGCAACAATAATTGGGGCCTCTGGCGCTACGTTTCCGGGTACTTCGATCCACATCTCAATCCCAGCTGGATTGCTACCGAAGTCTCTCACCTGGGTGAGTGCCCCATTAACCGTGGCAAAGAGGGCCAGACCTGATATAAAATTACTGAGATTCATACTGATGCATGCAATATTCTGATGTAAGATATAAGTGATGTATAGTTGCGAAGTGGTGTGTAGTTGCGAAGCGAAGGTGTTGAACTGGATATATACCACAGAACTCGGGGATCACCATCCCGAACCTATGTAACGCAAACGTGATCACCTGCCCCAAAATGAAAGGGGCTGCGTGGATCACCTTTAAATTGCTTAGCTAGCTAGATTAATTGCGAACAAGTCGGTGATTCTGGATCACCAGGCAAAGGGTCTAGGCTACCCAATCTAATGTGATCTGCACTAGCCCTTCCTCAATTGTGATTGTGGAGTTGCTGGCCTTTTTTGCAGGAGACTATCTACTATAGGCCCCACAACTTGATGCAGAAAATCCTTAGATTAAGATAACGATGTTTTGTTATGGTGAACACAGCATCGACGTGTTCTTGCCCACCTGGTAGTCACCCCTGCCAAGAACTATGTGTGAAAATTGACTCTCCATACCTTGATAATATATTGCCGACACGGAAATGTCATCTATATTCACTTCTTAGACCGGAACGGAACTGTTCTGGCTTTCCGTGATCAGGGAGAGCTAAGTGGCGCCGAATTCAGAATGACGATTAGGGCGGCACTGTCACTTGACTTACTCAGTTAGCCCCCGAATTATTTGACCAATGAGACATGGTATCTCCAATTATTTGGGGAAGGTTCTCCAAAAAGCTTGTTCTATCACTTGCATTGCGCTGCAAGTTGATTACCAGTCTACTGCGGCTACGGAATGTTTCCGTCTTTTGTAGGCTCCTCGTCGCGCTCGCAGTTAAACAATCATTACATCAGCTTCCTGTTATATAGTCCTTGTATTCTATTTTCTCCATGGTACATATAGGTAGTCATGCCATTCTCCCCGCCTTTTGGGTCACAGGGGGTCAATAGGCACCGAGATGATTACAGCCTGTAAACATTGCATGTGGGTCAACAATCTTAGATAGCGAGGAAGCTCACATTATCTGCGTACGTTTGGTTGCCCCCTCCCCCCCCTTTGTTTGAGCTTCTGTCCTGATGTGATTGAAGGAGACTTTTCGAGACATGTCAAAGCTTACATTTTTCGTCTGGAACTCTTAGATAAAAGCGAATGGTCTGAGTCTCCACCTTTGGCAATTATTCATATTGGAGGCCATTGCTCTCAGCCACTAAATCATTTTATCATGATTTATGGAGGATATTGAAATATATAGCTCTATACTCTCCCTTATAGATCTGACATCAAAAAGGCAATTGCCATGGAAGAGAAATGATAGATCAGCCGCTGCGACTGTTTTAAGCCATTAAAAGAACAATTAGTCACTCATCGCTGATTTTGGAAGCTGCAATTCTCTTCATCGTAAAGGATGATAAAGTGAATGATCTGTTTGTTGAGCACTCGACCAAGTGTTTTTTTAGAAACAAAAAAGGGAAGGAAAGGTGTTAAGAGCTGACACAGCTTGTTAGTGGGCCACGCCCAAGGTGCTCGGTCGTATTTTCACCAGAGCCAATAGGCTATCGCACGTCTCCATGATTGTAGTCTATGCCAACACTCCTAGCAAACTCCACTCCATTATTTCGCTTATATGTACGTGTCTAACATCGTTTTGTCCCTCTCTAGTGGACGTGAAAGCTTATGTGAAAGGATTGTGCCGAACTCCTCTCAGATTCTTTGTATACTAAAGTTTCGTATCAACACTAATTATTAATAGTAGTAATCTTGTGGAGGTCGGAGTTACCGTGGTTGTTGTGACAATTTTAGAATATTCTGATGGCATTCATGATCGTGCAGGGAGATCTGGTCAATCGCTTGCAGTGTATACTTGAAGTATGCTGCTCAACCCATAATGCCGTACGGTTGATGTCGCCATCCATTACCCCGCAGTGCCTGAATGTGTCGATCCACTGCTTTTCTATCCGCCGAGATCTTGCCCAGCTCGGAACCATCCACAGCTGCCTAATCTGGTCTCGCTGCCAAGACGCAGACCATGACGACAATGCGATTGCCCTCTCGCATGCAGTAATTCTCTCTGCAATCCACTGCAAGGTACTCAAGTTCCTGCGCTTTTTAGTCAAGACTATGCATGTCCCTGATAAGATACCGCGGAACTCCGGAGTATAAAAGGGGCTCTTTGATAGAGGCCCAGAGCCGCCCCTCGTCAATATATCTCCTCATCTGCCAGTTGGGATATTGAACCATGATACTGGGTGCAGCAAAATTGGCCGCTTTGGCCTTGTCTATATCTTCGACAATTGGGTCTCCGATTCAGCCTGAAAGTAGATCCAACGAAGTCAGCTATGATGGCTACCGCGTCTACAGTATCGTTCCCTCATCAGCCGAAGAAGCTCGGGATTTGGAGCGGCGTTTCGCGCATTACAACACGCATGTAATTCGCGATGCCCTCAACGTCGCCATTCCACCATCAGATATCGCCGAGTTCAATTCTCTCGGACTTGAAGCTAGCTTGGTCAATCGAGACTTGGGTAAATATATCCGAGACACGGACAAACCATCAAAATACCACCGGGGTCTCCACAAACGTGGAGAACTACCCGATCTATCGTGGTTCGATACATATCATGAATACTCTGATCATCTTCGATATTGGGATGATCTAGTTCACGCGTTTCCCAAGAACTCGAAGAAATTTGAAATCGGGAAGTCGTACGAGAACCGGACCATTTATGCCTTCCATCTCTGGGGAAAAGGCGGGGAGGAGAAGTATGAGAAAGAAGAGACAGAGAAGCCAGTGATACTGTGGCATGCGACTGTCCATGCCCGGGAATGGATCAGTACCATGGTAGGCCAACAGCCGATGTCTTCCATCATCGTTGATATGAGCTAACAGGACACGTGTAGGTGATTGAGTACTTGGCATACCAACTCATCGACGGGTACAAGTCGGGAGATGCGAATGTGACCAGTTTCCTGGACTACTACGATTTCTATCTCGTTCCTTTCCACAACCCCGACGGTAGGTCTCCAGTAGTCGCGGTCCCATACGAACAAACCTCGCTAATCTGCGACAGGATTCGCCTACACCCAGACTAACGACCGTTTGTGGCGGAAGAACAGACAGCCACGCCCTAGCCTCAACTCCACCTGCCTAGGCACAGATGGAAATCGCAACTGGAAGTTCGAATGGGACGCTGAGCCACCAGAGGGCGGGTCCTCTCCGGACCCTTGCTCGCAAACCTACCGCGGCCTTGCGCCCGGAGATACACCGGAGAACCAAGCACTCGACACGCTCTCGGCAACGCTTTCGCAGACGGGGGCGGGCATTAGGTCATTCATCGACTTCCACTCGTACGGACAGCTCGTGCTCACGCCCTACGGCTTCAGCTGCGACCCTCTACCTGAAACACTGCCCCGCATGCTAGAAGTCGCAGGCGGCACTGCGGGAGCCATCGAGGCCGCAAGTGAGCGGGGAAGCGTATATGAGTTTGGACCGGGCTGCCAGATCCTGTACTTTTCGACGGGCAATTCGCGAGACCACCACTACGCCGTGCACGGAGCCAACCACTCTTGGACTCTGGAGCTGAGCCCCCAGAATCAGCAAGGAGGAGGATTCGTCCTGCCACCCGAAGAAATTTGGCCGGTTGTACGGGAGCAGTGGGCAGGGCAGCTGTGGCTGTTGAGTAATGTGTGGGAAGACTAGAACGCTTGGCCTTATTACATGACCAAGAGAGAAAACCCCCTTGGTAGTCCAATTGACCAGTAGCTTCTTGGTACATTCTTGGTTCATGCACAAATTTTCTCTAAATCTCCAAACCTGCTGCTGACTTTACATCCTCGGCATTTGCCGAGGAAAGTTCCTTATTTCAGGCATGGATTACTTTAGCATGGACGTTCTAAGGGGCATGCGATCTATCCATCTCTTTCAGAAACATTCTGTTTCCTAAGATACTAGTGTGTTTACACATGCTCTGCTCTGCGCTATTCCTTTTCTCAAATCTCTTTCCCAAAAAAAAAAAGTTCATACTGCGAGCAAAACTGTGCATCGGAGATACCGGAGCGGAGAATAAACCTTGAAGAGATCTTCCAGTAGTGGCTGCACCATCGTGTGAGTACTGAGCTGAGCTGCTGAACGTTTGTGTGGGTGCTTCTCGTATTTCCGCTTTTCCTGCGATCAAAGCGTGTGCTAGGTATTTATTCGGCCGAGCGAGGCGACTAGTGCCGTACATGCATCGCCACCCGCCTGGCCGTTGTGGAAAAAAAGGGGGGCCAAGTGCGAGAAGTCGATGCGGCGTGTCCGCAAGGCTTTTCCTAGCTGAAACCAAATATCGCCGTCACCGGTTGCCAGTGTCATGATGCTGCAGCCTTTCTCAACCAATTGAACCGTTCTTTTTCGAGTTGTTTACCTTGTCAGGGCATGATCGTCACGCATGCACATCCTGGCATGCCACGGCTCCGACCCACTGTTTGGGCCGTCAACAATGAGCTTTTCCGGCGAAAGCACTGCCGACTGCTTGGGAGGGTGGTCCAAGATTTACCCCTAAATTTTCGATTTTGTCGTATATTCTGTGTCGATTCCACATCGACATCACCAAACGAACGACGTTGGATCGGAAAATGTATCGCCCACGAACAGCATGCGAGGGCATCTTCTTCGGGACTACTTTGGTGCAAGCCATCGGCGTCACAGTACTTGAAATGTAGGCAATCGCCATTGAATCCCATCCTTGTCCGTGGCTAACCAATCAATAGAGTTGTGTTGGGGAGGTACTACATGTGGATAACGCCAGTAGCATATCAGGTCCAGAGATCATACGTTGTACCTGTCAATTTTGGCCTCTTTGTGTTTGGTCTCTTTTACGAAGTCGCTCTGACCTTCGACGCCCTGAGACTGAAGAATAATGTCCAGGTATTTGCCATTAGCATTTGTAATGCTCTTCTCGTTGTCTTCTCTATCATGCGTTATGGACAGACGTTGGAGGTGAATGATGGGCTGAGCACATCAATTGCGGCTGGAAACATACCGCTGGTCGACCACTCTGTTGAGTTTTGGGGAAGGGTACAGGCAGCCATGATCACGGGAACCATTGTTCTTGGGATTAGCACTATAATTCTATGGCTCTGCGCCTTCCGGCTTAATCGAGAGTTTGCATGGGCTATATACCGGCATATCAGTGGCAGTCGACAAACGCGACGTCGTTTTCTTGCATACGAGGTACGTAGACCATCTAAAATTGCTGTATCATGCTGATCAATTACAAGACCCTTGTCGTTTTGATCAAAGTGGAGATCTTCTTCTTCATTGGTTTTATTATCAACTACGGCTTTGTCAACGTCCATTACGACATACCAGAATTTCCTATCACCATGTGCCTCATTCCTATCGTACTGGCCATGGCATTCATGGGAATTTACTTCACAAGAAAGGAAAAGCGTTTAGGCGCCATAATCATCATCGTAAGGCACGACACATTTGTACGGAGGTGCGCATACTGACAGCTACCATTTAGGTTCTACGCCTTGGGGAGATAGCTTACCTGAATAGTCGCATCGTTGTCATGTATGGAAAGGGCATAAGAGGAAACACCGGCTTCAAAGATGAAATGCTACTCTTTGCATTCAGCAGTCTCAACTTCTCTGTACTAATTTGCCTTAACTCGATCGTTTGCGTCGGGAACTTCGGAAAAGGATTGAAACCTCTACTTCTATACCACGGCCGGGAAGAGAAAGAGACATCATACGAATTCCAACCGCTCCACTATCAAGGATACCAATCTTCGCGATTGGACTTGGATTAGCTTACGACCGATGAAGGCTTTTGCCGCGTTTAATAATGTAATACACTAATAGATTTCCATAGACGAAGTCGCTCTATCGAACCTCGTCGTTCCGACAACACTTTCTCAGGATTCCCTCGCAGCATGTCCAGGTGCTCAGGTACACAATGCACGTGTCACGCATCCCAAGCTCAGTCTCTACACCATCCAACCTTCCCCCCGAGATCGACTTTGGAATCTGAGAGCAGACTCGGAGCTCAGCGGCACGCATGACATCATCCGGCGGCCCCTACCCCCAAAAACACCTTAGCATGCGGAGAAGCCCTCAACACCACGCGCGAACGACCACCACCACCATGCGAAAAGTTCGGGGCCCCATCGCCCACGCAATCTCTTGACTCGCGCATCGTCAACGCGGCCGCACCTCCATTGGTCAATTTCCGATGTCCCCCAGGACCCCGAGATAAGAGCGTCGGCATTACTTTGAGCAACCCGCGAATTTTTCTAGCAGCCAAAGCCGCAATCCGCCTAGGCTAGGAACCAGGGACTGCAAGGAAAAAAAATCCGGCGCCTTAGTATATAATGTAGAACGCTGCGGAGCGCGTTCCGATGAACACGACCCCCATTCCGAACGCCCTCCTCGCCCAAGCCAGGCTCCACGATACCACCATGGCCTTCACAATCCCCCGTGTCGCAACCGCCGCCGTGCTCGCCGCGCTCGCCTCCCCCACCCTGGCCAGCTACGCCTTCTACGTGGGCAAAAACCTCACCGCGGACGGGAGCGTCCTCCTCGGCGGCACCGGCGAAGAAGTATCCTCGCACTGGCTCCAACTCTTCCCCGCAAAGGACCACCCCGCTAACGCGACCCTCACCGTCGGCGTGACACAAGATGCCAGCATCCCCGGCGAACTGTTCCAGATCCCGCAGGTCCCGCACACGCTGCGCTACCTCTCCATGGAGTACTCCGACTTTGAAGGATTCCCCGCGCCGCTGACCAACGGGGGCGTCAACGAGCGGGGCGTCGCCGTGCGCGACGTCTGGGCCCAGAACCGCGAGGAGTTGGTCGCTATGACGCCGACGCCGCAGCGTGGGGTGCAGTACTCTGATTTTGCGCGGATTGTGCTCGAACGCGCGAGTTCGGCACGAGAAGGGGTGGAGATTATCGGAGAGCTGATGGCAGAGTACGGCGAGGCGACGTATGGGGGGAACTCACATCTGATTGCGGACAAGGACGAGGGGTGGGTGGTGTGGGAGTTTGCTGGCGGGGCGAAGCTGTGGGCTGCGGAGCGGTTGGGGGAGAATGAGGTGCGCGTCTCGTATCCGGGATACATTGAGGACTTTCCTACGAACTGGACGGGGAACCCGGATTATATGGGATCGCCAAATTTGGTCTCTTTCGCTGTGGAGCAGGGATGGTTCCATCCTGAGAATGAGACTTTCAACATCTTCAAGGTGTACGGCGAGCAGGGCGTGAACCTCACCGCGAGGGACGGCGGCTTCAAATACATGTCCCAGGCCGCCCTGGAGAACGCGACCCTCGCCATGGCCCCCGTCACCGAAGAAGATCTCATCAAGCGCGTCCGCGACCACCGCATCGCCGACGACGAAGCCGGATACGGCCAGGTTGTCAGCCTCCGTGCCGGCCTCGACGCAGACATGATCCGCATTTGGATCGCGCCCACGGGCTCCGTGACCGCGCCCTTCGTCCCCTGGTGGCTCGGCGTCAAGGACGACGCCGTACCCCCCGAGTTCGGCGAGCACCGCTACCTGACAAAGGACGCCGCGAGCACCTTTCTCAACCCAGACTACCAGTTCCAGGAGGCTTCGCAGTTTGCGGGCCGGCTGTTCAAGCGCCTGCTCTACTACACGTGCTCGGATCCCGACGCCTATCTTCCGGTCGTGACGAAGATGCTCGAATCGTTTGAGAACAGGTCGCGCACGGATATGGAGTGGGTGGAGAAGAGCGCGCAGACGCTGATTGATGCCGGCGACCGCCAGTCGGCGCGCGAAGTGTTGACCTTCTACTCGCAGACGCGGGCAGGCAAGGCGATGGAGCTGGGCAAGACGATGACGAATGCATTGGATGCGTACATCAAGTTGGCGGGTCTGTGGAAGTCGCCCGTGGGCAGCCAGATCAATGACGCTGGCGAGGGCGCTGAGACGGTGAACTGCTTGGTTGGATTTGATCCTGATCAACCAGCTTGGGCGCAGTAGGAGGTCAAAATCCTCATGAATTGTAGTGTGTAATATCATCTGTAATTCGAATGTTAATATCCAGATGTATGTGCATCCTAGTCAAATGCCTCAAGTCGAACGGGTGCAGGACCTTTTCTCGTTAGTATAAGCTTTTGTACTAGTCAAACCTGGCTCTGATTCCCCAATGAAGAAGGGAGCTTCATCAGACTCATACGGTAACAAAAGACGGTTACTAAAGGCAGGGGAAGCAACAGGACATCGAAGCATCATCCAACATTTCATTCATACATCGGATCTAAGTAGGTATCTATGGCGTGAGACGAATTTGTTTTTCGGCTTCTCTGTCTGAAGTAAGGGGAGGGGCGGGGCCGCTACAAGAAGACCTCGAGGTTGAACTCTAGGGTGCTGACAGGATATCTAGTAGAGTTAGCTATGCACTTTTACTCTGTAGACAAGTCTTACCCAAGTTCAAACTTTTGCAGCACTGACGGATGCAGAATACCAAAGGAGCCGATTGTGTGGTGCTTACCACCAATGTTGAGCTTGATGGCTGCGCCATGGCCCTTGAGGTAGGTGGGATCTATATTCGTTAGTCATGATCCAGATTTAACATATGTACGCTTCTTACCATCAAGCTCTTCAATCCAGTAGCCCTCAAGCTTCTCATTCTTCATCCCTTCCTCCCGCGTAATGAAAGCCGACTTGAGCATCGACATCAGCCTATCCAGCAAACCGTGCACCTGCTCAAAGCCACTCGTCTTGCCCATGATAGCAGCTGCAAAGTGGCGCTCGTTGCGACTCTTGCGCTCTTGCGACAGATCCTTGAAGGCCACATCGCTGACTTCGAAAATCTTCATGGGGACAGCATGATGCTTGTTCGAGTTGATCGTCTTCAGCAGACCGGGCAGTAATGAAGTGCGCACGATCTGGTACTCGATGGTCTTGGGGTTTTCCAGCACCACCGCAGTGTTGCCATCGTCCTTGCGGTTGAGCCACTCGAAGTTCTCTTCATGTGAGCAGAGAATAAGAGGCATGACCTCTGTCCATCCGGCCGCTGCGCACTCGGTGCGAACAATATCACCTAGCTTGTTGATGGGCAAGGGAGCCGCAACAGCAGCCGACTTGTTAGGGAACACACGTGGAAGCTTGTTGAAGCCATAAGCAATAGCATAATCCTCCATGATGTCAGCCTGGTGCAAAACGTCCGCCCTGGTGATTGGGACAGAAACGTCAAGCAGGTTGCTGTCACCCTTTGAAGGAGTGACGCTATAGCCCATGCGAGAAAGGAGTTTGCAAATCTCCTCCGGTGGCAGATCCAAGCCGGTGACCTGGTTGAGATAGTCAACTTCGGCATGGAAGAGGCGAGGGTTGAGGTCTGGTGCTTCTCTGGATTCGTTGTTGTGCGGCGAAACGATATTGAGGGGTTCTATCGACTGAGCATAGCCACCAAACATGGCAACGAGAATCTGGTTCACGATCTCGACCTTTGTCTTGTCCAGTGCAGTAATCTCAATCAGGACATTTTTCGTGTTAAGCGTAATCTTGCTGTGGTCTCCGTTGATGATGGGAGGGAGGGAAAGGACGGTTCGATTGGAGTCGTAAATGACTGGGTAAACTGGGGAGTCGCGAATGATGTGGAGGTATCGACCGAGATGCTTGTCTTTCTGTTCCACGTCGTTAGCCTGAACTGGACCAGGCTGGTGAGCAACAGTACCTCGTAAAATTCCATGAGCTGTTTTCCATTCATCTTCTGCGTCTGGTTGAGGGGGATGAACTCAATCTCTTCCGGTGCAAGCGCTTCATAAGTGAAGGGGCCCTTGATTGCTGCGCATGGTCAGATGGATTACATTATACCCGCCATCACTATACCTACTGTCGAGGTCGTGCGTTCCGATTGAAACGAGTGTCCGCTGGCGTGCCAGATTCTGGTGGAGTTTATCTTGCAGTGCGATGAAGGAGTCGTATCGTTCCTGGGTGAACTCTATGCCTCTAAGAACTACTCCAGAGCAGAGAGGTCGGATCTTGGTGGTATCCTCGTTGATTGTGAGCGTCTCCAGTTCACCAGATGCAGGCCGAGACAGTGTCCACTCGGGGAGCTTCTGCTTCTCCAGGAACACACGTAGGTTCATGGCAATTCCCTCATAGCAGAGCATGTCATATCGGTTGGCCGGAATCTCAATCTTCAATTGTGGCTTCTCTCGCTCCTCTGCATTCGAGCTCTGGCTGGTGTCCTCGTCCAATTCGATTCCGAACTCGAAGCATAGTTCGTCGAACTCCTCGGTCGTGTAATCCTTCTCCAGCGCTTTGAGGAGCGCAGCCTTGTCTACCGAAATGGTCGGCATATTGGGCTGGTATAGTCGGTCGACGTGGGGCCAGAGGACGTATTTGACGCGATGAGGCGGGGTAACTCGAAGCCGTCGAGGAAGGACTGGGTGGGTTGGTGGGTCCTGGTTTTTTTGAGGAAGAAAACCTGACAAGCTTGCGAACACTTCGAAGTTCAGCCAGGCTCGCAGCAGGCTCGAGTGTGTCAGAATATATGCGCCAACTCGAGGTGTAAATTATTCGATGACTCTAAACTTCGAGGGTTCCGGAATAACATCGGGCCGTCGAGGGACATCTAGTCTAAAACGGGAAGACCCGCCAAGCCCCGTGCTACCCCGCCATCATGCAGGTGCAGAGGTGATGTTCCAAGGTTGTGAACCACTGCAGAGAGGGAACCAAAAAGTAACAATATGCTATCAGATTGAATCGCCGAGCGCACGGCCTATGGTTGCAACTATGCAACGCGTGAACCAAAAGCAACGCCTACCAATGCCATTTCGTGGTGAAGCCGAGTGTACGACTGTCGCCTTGATCCTTCAAGCGTATCCTCTCCCGCCAACCTTTTCAACACATTAGCCCGGGGACGAAACTCCGCACAGACATTCCCTAATGCATGCTGGTAAAAATGCTCCTCCACAGTGCCCGAGAACAAAGTCCAAATGTTTGCCATCTTCCCTTACGTAGTCTATGTCCAGCACATGACCCTAGGTGTGATGCCCAAGAAGCTGAGTAGAACATTGCTGTAGAGAAGAGACATTTCATCGAATAGAAGCCGCTGATTCAAATGCATTTAATCCTTCCAGTCCCAGACCTGCTTGAGGAAGTGGGCCATGTTCACTTTCTTGGCCTTCATCTCGACCATCCAAGGGTGTTCGAGCATCCGCCAAGGGGTTGCCCGGCGTGGGCAGTCCTTCTCGAGACTAGCCATTGTTAGTATGCCGTTGCTGGTGTGACGTCATGGCAGACTAGACTTACCAACACTCGATGAAGTACTTGAAGTTCTCGGACCATCTGATGCCATTTTCAGGCTCGTCCTTGAGCTTAGGGATGGGCTGCCGGACAATGTAGGTGAGGAGGTCGATGAGCCCAGCACGGGGGTTCATCTCTGTCCCGTCTGCAGGGAAGGGGAACCGGTGCTGGGCGACCTCAAGTAGTGTGACGCCCAGGCTCCACACGTCACTAGTGATGGTGTAGCTCTGTCCGGTAATGCGCTCCGGCGCCATGTAGTACGACGTACCAATGAAGGTGTTTGCATCGCCTTTTGTTCCGAATTCTCCAGAAACGCCGAAATCGCACAGTTTGACCTGTCCGTTTCGGCACAAGAGGATGTTGCTAGGTTTGATATCTCGGTGAATGATGCGATGCGAGTGGAGATATGTCAGGCCGTTGAGGACTCCCTCGGCCACCTTGCCAAGTACCTTCTCGCCGGTGCGACCACCTAGTTTCTTGACCTCTCGATAGACGGAATCTAGGGAGCCACCCTCGCAGAACTCCATGGCAATGCTGATGGTGCCGGTGCTCTCGTCCATGAAAGCACCGTAATAGCGGCAGATGTAGTCACCCGCACAAATCTTGTTGAAGGACAGCTCACGCACAATCTGCCTCTTGACGTCTGGGTCCGGGTTCGTGGTGATGATCTGCTCGCACGTGAGACTTGGGACAAGGACTTGGCATGGCCATATCATACCTTGAGCGCGAACACCGTCTTGCCACCCTTCAAGATGGCCTTGGTGACGGCACCACCAGCACCTTCGCCTAGACCTCCCATCTCGTCAATCATGCCCTTTGCGCTCGCAGCCTTCCACCCTGCATCGTCGAGATCTTCGACATCCAGCGGACGTCCCTTCTCTGCAGCGAGCTGCTCCAGATCTGGCAGCGGCTGGTTGCTGCCTTCCCTCTCCATGGAAGGGGCGCTCTCGCTGCCACCCTGCGATATGGCCGAGATGGGATCGGAGCTCTGGTGGGCTCTCTGCAGGCCGGGGAAGCCCAGCGTGTACGAGGACGTGGCCGACGTCGAGCCCGTGGCCTGCACCTCGCCGAAACTTCCTGACCGCGAGTGCGCGCTCGCGTCGCTCGACCCTCCTGCTGAGAGGCCGGGCCCGCCTATCTGCAGCGGAGGGAGCTTCGGGTGGGGGCGGCCCTCGTGGGGAGTGTGACTGGTGCCCATGGGGGTCGCGAGGCGCAGCTGCGGGGGAGCAGGGCGGAGGTTGGGCTGGCCTTCGCTGGAGCCATTGACAACGGGGCGAGCGTGCGGCGAGGGCGGTATCGAGAGGCCAAGGCGTGGTGTGCGGGCGCCGCCTTGCGAGCGGCCGCCGGGGATGGGTGGGCGGAGGAGGGGTGCGGGGGACGACATGTTGTTCTGGGGGACGGGCGCGGAGCCGTTGGGCTGGTGTGGTGTCGACGAAGAGTTGGCAAAGGGCTGCATCTACCGCAGTCTGAGGGCGGCCCGTTCAGCCCTGGTGGTGGTGTAGAGGCCTGGCGGCCAGCGAGGAGCGACGGCAGGGCGCGGAGGGGGAGTCGGGGGGCTCGGCGGCGGTGGTCGGAGTTGTGAGGGTGCAACAGGCCGCTGGCCGGGCGTGTCAAGCTGTCGGGCCCTTCCTGGGGAGCAGGAAGAAGGGACGGAGGGGGGCGTCTGCGGAGGGTTTGAGGTTCGACAGTGTGGACCCAGCGGTGTGGATAAACTGCCGTCAGCCGAAGGGACGCTGGCCGAGGGGTTTAGGGGCAGGCAGCGGCTGGGCAGACTTGAGGCGGCCTCTGGGGTCGAGAGGGAAATACAGGGCGGTCGGCGCGAGGCAGGTGGTGAGCGAGCGTGTGGGCGGGCGGGCAGGACACGGCCAAGGGTGCGGAGGGCGAGGCGGGCGAGGCGGGCCTGAGGTGACGTTGCTCCCACGAGTCACGGGCAGGCGTGCAGGCCCTGGAGCTGCGGGCGATGGCGGCGGCGGCGGGCTGCTACTAGCTACTGCTATCACGGTGCGTGTGCGTGCAGCAGCAGCAGAGTCGGTAGCTACCACAGGCGCGCAGTGTGGCGACGAGGGCGGCTGGGGCAGGCCGACGGCGCGGGCGCTGGGCGAGGGCCAGAGGGAGGTGGACGGGCGCGGAGCAGCGACGAGGCCCAAGGCGGAGTGGGTTTCAGTCGGGCAGGGTGCAGACGCAGACGCAGGCGCAGGCGAGGATAACGAGGGTGGGGAGGAGCAAGAAGGACAGAGGGCAGCGAGCGAGGAAGTCTGTGGGCGGGCAGGCGGACAGACAATGGGGTGAATGGCCAGCGGTGCGGTGCGGTGCGGTGCAGTGCGGTGCAGTGCGGTGCAGTGCGGCGCAGGAGGTTGTCGTCGACTCGACTCGGTCCCGCAAGCGCCAGCCGTTGTTCCTCTTTATGAGTGGATTGCGGGCCTGTTTCAAAACCCTCCAGGAGAGCCCGCCCGCCTACGTAGGCCGTCCTCATTCGACTGCGCTGCTGCTGCTAGACGCCGCCCGCACGAACTCCATGTGCCCTTTCTTACGTTGGGCCTGCAGCCATGCCCGCCCTGCCCGCCCTGCCAGCGCTGCACTGGGTACAGGCGATTCATCGACACCTCGGTCGACACCAGGCGACACAGGCGACACAGGCGACAGAGGCGACACAGGCGACAGAGGCGACACAGGCGATACATCGTCATCAGCCCCAAAGCTAAGGCTGACTGCCTCTGCCATCGCCGTCCGCTCCCCTGGAACCACGCGACAGAGACCCGAACCACGTCGTCTGCGTCGCCTGTGCCCAATCGACGCCGGCCGCGGTGCAGCGCGGCTGACGTTGGACTGCTGCGTCTGCTGCATCGCCTGCATCTGCTGCCTGTGACCCCCTCCACCAACTCCAGCCTGCCTTGGAAACGCGCCGCTGGGAGAGAGAGCTGTATGCTAGCGGCCGCCGCCTGCAACCCCTCCCATGCCTCGTCTTGACCCTGGAGCCCACCGTGCCCACTGAGCCTACTGAGCCTACCGAGCCACAAGCTGAGGGCCGCGATACACGACCTTGGCACTCTACCGACCCTACCGACCCCATCTTCCCCTGCCTTGGCGCCCAAGCCCTTCTCCTGTCTCAAGAAGCGCCGTCATCTCACCATCTCGTCATCTTCCCTCGACTCCCTCACATAAATTCTCAAAGGGCGCCCTTCGCTGCTGCCCTCGCTCGTCGAGAGATGAGTAAGTGCATGGCCATCCCAGGTCGCCGACCCCCTGCCGGCCAAGTGCCGACAATAAACACCAGACCCTTCTGCGCTCCGTCTCCATTATTAGAAACACGACCCTTTTTGTGCCTTCGATTTATCACTCCCCTCAACCCTATCCACTGGCAGCTGAGGGCGCAGTCCTGTTCGACCGCAAGCCACCACCATCGCTTCACCAACGGGCAGTCGATCCGATACAGCTGCTGGGGTCGCGCCCATGCTGCGCGCATCTGGAGGCCAAGGTCGCACAGCTGAGCAGCGCCCTAGATCATGCAGAGCTGGACGCCCAGCGGTCGTGCCGATAGGCCTTAAGCCTGTGGGGTGTCAGCTTCCACGTTATTGACACCATCAGGAGAGCATGCCAGACAGCATCGCTTGCAGTTTGGGGGCCCGCTTGCTCCTCAACCCCGGCTGTCCATTCTGGCCAGGCGCTCTCTGGGACCCATCCAAACCTCTCAAAGCGGCAAAGACGGCTTACGTGCATCGTACAACCATCTCGTCGGCGTCGACCCAAACGGTCCCCCCCTCATCGAATCCACGGCAGTGCCGGGTCCAGCCTCTAGCACATGGTAACCTGGTCCCATCTGCGGAAGGATCGCGCCAATGTCTGCCACAATCTGCCACAGTCTCGTGAATGCCTTGGTCCGGCCTCTTCAACACTCCACGCCTGCCTCCACGCCTGCCTCTCCCCCTGCCCGGACACTGCTCCGACCAAAAACCTTCATTTTCTGCATCCACCACCCTTTCCTTCTGTTGTCTCTTCATCCCCAGCGCACGGCTGTCCACTTCCGTCAGATCTCGGGGTTTGTATCAGTTTCCTGACTGCATGTGCGTCTCCGAAGGCAAAAGGACTGACATAATCACCATCCCAAGTCCGGACATTAGGCTTGAGTCAACAACTCGATACGCCTCCACTTGCGTGCAACAGTGCCTCACTCTTCGTCATTTCGCCCCAGATGCAGCTCCGTTCTATTGAAGATGATGCATTGCTAAGTCACCACAGGTCTAGTTTGACTCGTCCCACTCCACCAGTGACACAAGTCAGAATTGCACTCGACGCGACAGATTCTGCGAGACACACTCCAACACACTATTCCGGCACCATTTGTTTGGGCTTTATGATAGCTCAATGTGACATCGCTTGCCTTTGGGCGTCATTAAGAAGAAAATCACACTATCCATATCTGAATCCCCGAAACCGCCCTTCTTGGACAGGCGGACGTTGGGAAAAGCTCTGAAAAACTTCACCGTGGCTAGTCGAAGCTCCATGTACGCCAGGTGCGTTCCAATGCAGACTAGACATGGTTAGTTTCAGTACAGTCAGAAGTGGGGGATGACCAACCCCGAGAACCTGCTCCGAAAGGCATCCACGCATCGTTCATGTCTTTGGTCGGCTTCTCCCACCTCGAAGGGTCGAATCTCCATGCTGTCAGCCTATCGATTCATAATTTCCGTGTACGATATTGTACCTTTCTGGCTCAGGGTACACGGCTGGGTTTCTATGCATGCTGAATGGCTGCGTTGACACTGTTGTACCGCGTGACACGTAGTAACCATCAATCTCGCAACCCTCTGGCGGTGCATCCCTTGGCATTCCACTAGGCGCTGCGGCGTATAGCCTCGTGGTTTCGCGGATTACCTGGCTAAGATATGACAGTTGCTTCAGATCCCCGTCTTGGTAGCCTTCTGCCAGCGCGGATACTTCCTCGATCAATCTCGCCTTGACCTGCTCGTCTTTGCAGACGGAATACACCAAGTACGATAGCGTGATTGCCGTGGTGTCGCTGCCTGCCACAATATATGCTTTGGCATTGGAAATGATTTCTCCCTGGCACAATCCTTCCTCGCCAGCTTTGAAAAATTTGGTGAATAGCGTTGGCCTGACATTCCATGGGTCGGCCATCACCATCTTCTCATATCGTTGTATCGATTGTTGGCCGTACACCGTCAGTCGAGCGTTTATAGCCTTTGCTTGGCTGATGACTGGAAGAGGAATGTAGTTGGCAAGAGCAAACAATTTAGGGAACCCGGCTTGGATTCCGCTCATGAATCCCACTTTGGCTAGATCATCCACATATTGGTTTGACTAAGAGTATGGTCAATGGCAATGGCAATGAGGAATAGGAGGACAGTTTACCCACCTTGCCTTGGTCCAACATGCGGAAACTATCTCCAAATGATAGCTCGCCAATGACATCGGTGGCCATGAACATCCACCATTTGAGGATATCGGCAAATCCTTTTTGCTTGATTTCCTGGCCAATTCGGTTTATGGCAAGATCCACCTTGTCCCTGATGAGCGGCTCGAAACTTTTCAATCCTGTCTCGGACAGCGGATTCGCTAACAATCTTCGGTATCGTGAATGTGCAATCGGATCGCGCGTGTCGAATACGGAACTGTAGCCACTGTGGTCGCGTAGATGGTCATAGAACTCTGCCTTGAGGAATGGCCGCTTGAAAGAGTAAATCTGCCTCACTGCATTGACTGATGCAAAGTCCATTTCGTAGGGGCTGATACGGACGGTGCTCCCTGAAGATTACTGTCAGACAGTGGTTGGATTCGTTTCACTGTGATATTGACGGACCATATTTCTTATGCAGCCGCTCGACATGGTGAGCGCGATTGCCAGAGAGCCAATGGTACGAGAGCACCAAAGATGTCCATTTCGTGTACCACGGACCCGGGGCTGAAGCAAGAGGGCTTTTCCAACGCCGATAGAGTTTCTTCATACATTGTCAGCACAGGCCCTTTTCCCCTTGGAATTGAAGAGACGTCACCAAAAGATTGGTAACTAGGAGGGTAAGGCCAACGGCCAAAGCTGCAGCAACTGGTAGATGCATGACTTGTTGCGGTTTCGTGGACTGATTCTACCGATTCTCAGGCCTCGCCACTCACGGCCTCCCTTATACTGGATATCAAGCCTGCATACATGACGCCCTCCATCGGCCCTGCTCATCTGCAATTCCTGCAAAAGCACTGCTATCGTGCTTCTCGGGTCCCGGAACACAGTGCAGGGGCACTCCAAGACATTGATGCAAGGTATAAACCCTGGTAGGACCTTACCCATTGCTCTGTTGGTGGGCTGGGCGGTCAAAAGTTTACGTGTCAACGACGGTGCATGCAAGAATCTCGGCGTTCGTGCATTCGAGACGGCCGACCGCGTTTCGTTATACTATGGATGTGCGGAAGATGGACAGGGCGAAGTCGTGAGGTAGGACGGGTGCATTGCGACCGAAAGGCCGAACGAGGTCGTGGTGTTGTACGAGTTAAGACGGATTAGCACTACCGCCATATGAGATAACCAAGACTCGATCCTTCACCGCATCCGACTGTGGATACCGGCCACGGGTATGTTTCAGCTTTAAGTTTCGTTGAGACCGACCTGTCTCCATGTACGGATAGTGCAAATCGAGGTCAAGTATGTAATTGAGGTCCATCAAAAAAACACTGCGACTTGTGAACCTTGACTACTACGCAACAATCTTTGTGGATACGCCCCGGATTTTTCTTGGACACTATAATTGCCAGCGGTAGGCGGTAGGCGGTAGGCTTCGCTGGGTATCAATGCAGTCCTCTACATTTCTGCCAACAGACTATACCCGTCGCAAAATCAGTCAGTCAGCGATAGCTCACGTTCACAACACAACCAGCAGCAACCTTCTCCCCAAAACATCAACAAAAACGACCATCCACTCACAGTGCAGACATTCTTGTTTGAGTGTATACTTACATTTCTTTTCTCGCCTCTCGCTCCGCCTCCTGCAAATAAAGAGGCTATGCCACACAAGGCGGAAAAAAAAATCCGCCATTCAACCCAAAGCCTCGGGTCCTCTAGCCGCCCACCCATGATGCCATTCTATAATAAGACACTCGGGCCACACGGCCAATGCCCTCCATTACTCACCTTATCGTGGGCCGAATTGACGACACAGCAAGGGAGATGGAGGTGGTATGCGTGTACTGCATTTGCATGCTTGCAGCGGGCATGCTGTCTGTCTGTTCTGTCCACCAGCGGCATCAAGCACACACGGTGAGGTGTGGTGGCCGCAGGTGTGAGCCCCTCGGCCCGCCCCGCAAGGAATAGTCATTGGCGCAGCGCCACCACCACCTTGCACTGGATGCCATCTGTCAAACGACACTACTCAGCAGTGAATTATGTAGGTGAGACGGGCGTTCCTGGAACGGCGCGTATCGGCGTGAGCGCTGGCGGCGTGGCGTACGGAGTGGAAGAAAGAGAAGAAAACAGTACCCCGAAGGAGACTTGAATGGATCAACTTTTTCGAACATCTTGGGCCATGGCCCTATGACGATGATGACGCTGGACGCACAACGGCCGTGCCGTGTCCGTATCTGGCCCCATGGTCAAACGCTCAACCCATCTCGGTTCGACGGTCAAACCCGCCCGCATGGCACTCCGTGGCCGTCGCGACTCTGAATCTCCGTCTTTGCCTCTGGTCCTCAGGGCAAGCATCGTGGCCGATGTCCAGTCCAGAGAACAGACACGGCCATACACACACATGTCTCCAGATGCGCGCAGGTGAGCAGCCATGCAGGCCAGCTCGCCATGGAGGCACACGGCAGGCACGCGCCCTCACGCGTCCTCGTGTGCCACCTCCCCAGTCTGGAATCTCTTTCGCGCAGGCAGAGCAAGAACTGCAGCTCCGTGCTTGCGCGTGCAGCCCTCCCCCTGGGCCTCCTTCTCCTTCCATCCAATCTCCCATACACGTTCAATTAAGCCTGGCCCAACCCGGCTCTAGCCCCCAAGCCACACCCCCCAGACTCTCCGGGGCGCCGCCCATGCCAAAAGTCTTGGTCCCCGTAGCGCCGTCGCTTGCGGGCCCCTCGCATCTGGATCGCAGATCTGCGATACCACGTCCTCGAGCGCGCCTGTGTGCTCCAAGGGGACTATGGCTGTGTGAGCTGGAGCAAGTGAGAACAGCATCGAGCCTACACCAGATGGGCATACAGCCATGCATTCGCCCGTATCCATCCATCCCTGGAATCCCCATTTTGGCACCAGTCCGCCGACATTGATATCCAACAGCCATTGGCAACGTAGCTAGGCTAGCCAGCGAGCCAACCCTCTAGGCGCCGCGCGCAATATCCATAGCCCTGATGCTCTCGATATGCCTATCCAGACTATCAATAGCCCGCATGCCGGCCCAGGTAAACACTCCCCCCCGTTTCACCCCAACCGAAATGCCCGTCCGCAGACCACCGCCGCGCCCGCCAGCCCGCCAGCCCACCTGTCACAGAAAAGAACCCGACAGGGACAGGCTCGCTCTTTCGCTGAACAGGCGCAGTGCGTAGCACAAAGCAGCACAGCGCAGCGCAGCATTGCCCTCTAGGGCCTGGCTCACCGGGCACTTTCTTTCCCTACATCCCTATGTGCCGCCCCTCACCTCCCTCCAGGGCCACATGCTTGCCTGCCCCCCAAACTCCACCCAGGTCCTCTCCGAAGCCTTATTTTCCGGCCCGTAACACACATCTTCATCCCTACACGCACGCACGCACGCACACAGACGGCCATACATACAAATGCTGCAGGGCCCTTCCACACACACAGTCCGCCCGCCCCCAATCCACAGAGATTATCACACTCCACTCGTCCCTGTATCCCACCCCCAGCAACGGCCTCGCCGGACATTTCAACGGGAAGGGAAGCAAACGGCCGTTCACGCCTCGGGGGCTACTGCGTCCCTGTCTTGTCTTGACCTGTCTTGATCCGTCTTGACCACCTTGGTCTGCTCTGCTCAGCATCCACGGCTCGTTACGCGCACCTTGCATGTCTCTCTCTCTCCACCACTGCCGCTGCAGTGCACTCACTCCAAGCCCTGCCCAGCCCTTCGCCACGGACACGGCATATAGTACCGTGAGATCGACCAAACACTGGCCCTGGATTTTTTTTATTAAATCGGGCGCTTTTATCCACACACACACACACATCTGTCTCTCCGTTCATATGTACATGCATACATACATATACTGCCTTTCTTCCTTTGCTCGCGGACCCAGCATCCCGGGAACGAGCATGCTACCGCGTTTGTAAACGCCTTCAATATACGCACGCAGACTCTTTTGCTCCTTCCTCCGCCCCGACCCGCACCCGCACGCGTTATATTCCTCCCGAGCCAACTCTTCCTCTCTTTTTTCCTTTCTTTCTTTGGCTGAAGCACAGCTCCGTACGGCCTCCCACATCCAACGACCCACCCCCCCCATCGTCTTTGCGAAAGGCGGCCCGCAACACCATGGCCAGTCCACCCCCCGCAATGCACTCCCCAGAGTACTTGGCCGAAGACATCAGCGGACGCCTACTCTCGACATGCATCGCCTTCATCGTGCTCGAGACGCTGTTCATATGTCTAATGTACGCCTCGCGCTTCCTGGCGCACGACCAAAAGATCAACCTCACCATGGCCATCCTAATGACGGCCGGATACCTTGTCTGCATGGGCAAGATCTCTGTCGGGATATGTACGTATCCCTTCCCTTCCCTTCCCTTCCCTCCCCATCTTCCCCCTTCGTCCTCTTCCCAACGACTCTGCTAACCCCTCACCTGGCAGTAATGGTTGAAATCGGCGGCTCAGGTCGCCACCGCTCCACCCTCCCAGCCCCCACCCTCCAAAACGCCCTCAAACTGAGCACCGCGTCGCAAATCGTCTGCCCGCTCAGCGCCTCCATGTCCAAGCTGGGCATATTGGCCCTGTACTACCAACTCTTCGGCCAGACGTCGAGGAACTACCGCATCGCCATCAAGGCCACCTTCGTGCTCGTCACGTGCGTCATGTTCGTGCAATTCATCATCCCGTTTGCAAACTGCAAGCCCTTTTCCAAGATGTGGACGCCCGACGGGCCGGGCACGTGCGCCATTGCGTCGCTCTCGCTGTGGCGCTATCTGAGCTTGCCCAACGTCTTCACCACCGTCCTCATGATTGCGATTCCGTTTCCCAAGCTGTTCGGGCTCAAGGTGTCTGCGGCGACGAAGCTGGGCTTGGCCGTCATACTGTGCGTGTGCGTTGCCGGCATGGTGGCGGCCATTATGCGGGTGGTGTCGTTTCTGGCCGTGACCAGCTTTCACGACATCACGTTTGAGAATGTGAAGCCGTTTTGCTGGACCATCACCGAGTCGGGCATCTACTTGATCGCGGGGATACTGCCTACGCTGCGGCCGTTGATGAAGAAGGTGTTCAAGAACGTTCCGTTCGATAGGATACTCAGTGCGAGCTTCCGGAGCTCGGGGAGCTGGGGCCACAAGAAGGGCGTCTTTAACAAAGACAAGACGCTTCCGGAGCTGCCAAAGGGGCAGAAGCCTTTTACAGACATGAGCTCCAAGGGGACCGTGCTGGTCATGATGGAAGATGAGAGATATTTGATGCGAGAGGACAGTCGATAGATTCTATGAGTGACACGATACTAATGTAATATATGGGCAATGAATGATACACGATTTTCCAGTACATGACTTGTGGTTGAGAGTGCGGGCTGATGGCAGCCCTAGCCGTCCAAGGTGGCGTCTCGGTTGCCTCGAAGCTTGCTGACAGCAGTGCCAGTGACCAGGAGCACAGCTAGCACGCCACTCTGGACAGGCGCAAACATGGCAGATCGGATGATGACTAAGGTGCCCACGACAATGAAGACGAGGGGTAGCACGAGGGTGGGCTGATACGGGCGGTGTAGGCCAGGCTCCCTCCGGCGCAATATGACGAGGCCAATGACGGTGCTCACATAAAAGACCCATTCGGCCATGCCAACAAAGGTCAAGAGATCTCGGAAACTGCCAGTGAGAATGTAGATCAGAGTGATGGCGAGGGCTAGGGCATTCGCGTAACTGGGCGTGGTATTAGCAGGGACCCCAAGGAAGCGAGGTAAGGGGTACATGCAGAGGGGCATCGAAGACCGCTTCTTGCTTGTCTTCGGACTCGGAAATTGAAGCGGAACTTGACAAACGCCGTTTGGGAGACGTTGGCAGCCCGCGCTGGCTGAGTAGTTTGGGAAGGTAGTTGCGATGCGATGCAGCTACCGTCAGTCTGCCCACGGCAAACACATTACTGGTGATGGAGCCGGCGCAAGACACGGCGACCAAAACGGTAATTGCAATTCCAGCAGCACGTCCAAATAGGGCGTTTGCGGCAGCTACTGCCACGGCATCGCTGGAGCTCATCAAGTCCCAGGGCAAAAGGATGTAGTAGGCAACATTCACGAGTTCATAAGAGCTCAGCACAACAACCATGGCAGCTTTGATGGCCTTGGGCAGAGATCGGCCAGGGTCACGAATCTCACTTGCAACAACATTGGCCTACGCGGTGCGATTAGTGGGAGGGGAAGGAGAAAGGAAAAGGAGAAAAGAGATAGACTTCTCGCCGAGCAGGACACTCACATTGTCCCACCCATCGTAGGCCCAGAGTCCGGCGTAGATGGCAGCGCAGTAGTGGCCATAGCGCTCCCACGTGCTGATGGAATTCCAGTCAATGGTGCGGCCGTCAGAGACAGTCGGACGGGACTGGAACCAGTCCTTTGTGTACCAGTCCCGTGACCCCGAGATGGACGAGTGGGGATCCACCAGATGAGCAATCACGGCGATGGCGCCGCCGACGACAATGAGAACCACGGTCAGGATCTTGAAGGCGGTAAAGGACTCGCTGAGCCGCATAGTAACCCTGGTGTTGACCGAGTTGACGGCCACCATGAATACGAAGGCCAGGGCGGCTATGGCCTTGAGCAGGCCGGCTGACAGTTGGGCGGAGCCGGTAACGGAGCCGATGGATTCGGCAATGACGATGCTCTGGATGGCCATGGAGGACGGTTTGACCGCCATGATGTAGATCCAGGCCATCAGGAAGGCCATGGTGTCGCCGTAGACGTGCCTGAGGTACTCCTGCATGCCGCCATTGAGGGGGAGGGCGGCGCCCAGCTCAGCAAACGAGGCAGCGCCGGCCCACGAGAGCAGGCCTCCCAGGACCCATACCAGCAGCGCTGCGCCAGGCGAGGGCACATTGCTGTCGACCTGGGCCGGGGACGCGAAGATGCCGGAGCCTATCTGGATGGAGACAAGCACGGCGAACGCGTGGCGGGTGGTGAGGAGGGGCGGGCGCTGCTGCGAGAGCTGCGGCTGCTGCGTCTCGTGCGCGTCTCCGGGGGGCAGCAGCGGTTGCGTCTCGTCATGGCGGTCCACGGGCTTGGTGGCCTGGTGCTGCTCTGCGGGCGCCATGTGCAGCTGGAGCTGGGGCTGGTGGTGAGGCAGCGAGGCCAGGCTGGGCCGGGCAGAGATTTAAAAAAGACGGAGGCCGTGGTGGCGGGGCTCTGGCTTGGGGCCTGCCCAGGTGGCATGGGCAGGGCCCTACACCTTCCTGCGGCCGCCAAGGCCATCGTTAATCGCAGCCCACCACGACCGTGGACTGCACCACAAAACAGCCCCCGAATCGCCATTCACCCACACCCGCCCATACACCACTGCTGCCGGGGCCCATCCGCTCGCAGACGTTCCCCTCTCCGCTGACCTGCCCCGCCCCGCTCACCGCTCTCGCCCGCCGTGACACGCCCGCCTCTCTTTCCTCGCCAGCAACCAGGTACGTCAACACCCACCACCGCGCCCAAGCTCCCCGCTGCCTGCGCCCGCCCTCGCTCACGCTCTCGCAGGGTCCTCGGCGTACGCTTCTCTCCCCCGTATTGATACCAGCGCCCCTCTCCCTGACGGCCCGCCGAGGACACTCCCTGGCCCCAAAGACGCTGCCACGCTCCTCTGCCACTCGCCCACGCCCCTCCCCATCCACCCACCATGGAGGCGAATCAAAACGACGAGCTGTACCCAATCGCCGTCCTCATCGACGAGCTCAAGCACGACGATGTGCTGCTGCGATTGAACGCCATCCACCGCCTGAACACGATAGCTCTCGCATTGGGTGCTGAGCGGACACGAGAGGAGCTGATACCCTTCCTGGACGGTAAGGCTGCGCCGAACCCCTGCCCCGCCACCCCAGAGACGCCCGCTAACTCCGTGCACAGAGTCTGTCGAGGATGAAGATGAAGTTTTGACGGCACTGAGCGAGGAATTGGGCAAGTTCGTCGAATATGTTGGCGGCCCCGAATACGGCCACGTGCTGCTCTCGCCGCTCGAGAATCTGGCCGCGATAGAGGAGCCCTTGGTGCGCGAGAAGGTATGCGCCTGGACACCATGTACACACTTGCACAGCGCCATCCGTGCTAACAGTCGCAGGCGGTCGAATCCCTGAACAAAATCTGCGAGGAGCTGTCCCAGAACCAGATTGAAGAGTCCTTCATCCCCCTTGTCATGCGCCTGTCAAAAGCCGACTGGTTCACCTCGAAGATCTCGGCCACGGGCCTCTACAACGTCCCCTACACGCGCGCAACCCCTCCGTCCCAGCAGCTGCTCCGACAGCATTACGGCCAGCTTGTGCACGATGACACGCCCATGGTCCGGAGACAGGCTGCGACCAACCTCGCCAAGTTCATCAAGACCATGCCCCCGACGATTGTCATTGAGGAGATGATCCCCTTGTTCCAGCACTTGGCTGCAGACGACCAGGACAGCGTGAGGCTTTTGACGGTGGACATTCTCATTGCCATCGCCGAGGCAGTGCCCAAGGAGCAGCAGTCGAGCCACGGCGTTCTGCTGACTGCCCTGCGCAGCCTGTTTGAAGACAAGAGCTGGAGGGTCCGATACATGGTGGCCGACAGGTTCGAGAAGGTGCGTCCAGTCTAGCTACACTCTCGGGGCTCCCAATGCTGACCTTGTTTTTTGTCTAGATTGCAAAGGCCGTCGACGAAGAGGTCGTCAACCGCGACTTGGTGCCCGCTTTCGTGAAGCTGCTCAAGGACACTGAGGCAGAGGTGCGGAGCGCAATTGCGGGGCAGATTCCAGGTACGCATCGCAGGCTGCCACATGTCTTGGCGTCCACTAACCGTTCCAACAGGCTTCTGCGCCCTGCTCGAAAGGGAGACGCTCCTCCACGAGGTTATGCCGAGCATAGAGGAACTTGTCTCGGATCAATCCCAGCATGTTCGCGCCGCCCTCGGTACCCAGATTAGCGGGCTGGCCCCGATTCTTGGAAAGGACGAGTACGTTTGATGCAGACACGCGTAGACACGTGCACGACTAACGCGATGCAGGACCATCTCACATCTTCTTCCCATGTTCTTGCAGATGCTCAAGGATGAGTTCCCTGATGTGCGGTTGAACATCATCTCCAAGCTCGAGCTTGTCAACAATGGTGAGTCTCCATTCTCTTTAAGCAAAGGGTGTGCTGACGTCTATAGTTATTGGCATTGAGCTTCTCTCCCAGTCCCTTCTTCCGGCCATCGTCCAGCTTGCCGAGGACAAGCAATGGCGTGTGCGTCTGGCCATTATTGAATACGTTCCCCTCCTTGCCTCCCAGCTTGGCGTAAAGTTCTTCGACGAGAAGTTGAGCAGCCTCTGCATGAGCTGGCTCGGCGACACCGTCTTCTCGATTCGTGAGGCCTCGACTCAGAATCTCAAGAAGCTCTCCGAGGTATTCGGCGTTGAGTGGGCCAAGGATGCCATTGTGCCCAAGGTCATGGCCATGGGCCAGCACCCCAACTATCTTTACCGCATGACGACGTGCTTTGCCGTTTCGGTATGTCCTTCGCTTCGAGTTCATGCACTGTATACTGACCATAGTAGACTCTTGCTCCTGCGCTGAGCCTGGACGTCATCGAAACCTCGATTCTCCCCATGTTGGACAAGCTTGTCAACGACGACATCCCCAACATCCGCTTCAACGTCGCCAAGTCATATGCAGTTCTCATCGACACTCTGAAGCAGCTCCCCGAGGAGGGTACCGTGCTCGCGCTTCAAAAGGCTGGCACCCCAGGCCAGGGCTGCCCAAAGGGACAGGATCTCATCACCAAGAACATCCTGCCGAACCTGGAGAAGCTGCAGCAGGACGACGACGTAGACGTCAGGTACTTTGCGACAACGGCGGCGCAGGGATTCGCAGATGCCATGCAGACGTAGACGAGGAGCAAGCGGAGGCAGGACGAGCGATTGGCAGGCACTGGATGAGATTACGATAAGCATTCAAATACAGATAATGACGTGGCTTTATAGAGCGGAGCAGAGCCTCGGCTTGGTTGGGAAGTTCGAGCATTGCAGCGCCGGCGTGTCAAAGCGGGTAGTTGGACGGCCCACCAAAGCAAACGTACTTGTCCCTTCGTCCACGACTACCTTGGCAGCTCACTCCCACTTCTAGGGTGGAGATTGCACGAGGTAGGAGGGACAGGGTGTGGAAAACTTAAGACAACCCTGTTTAGATTTCATGATGTGTTATGTTCAGAATGCATTGTTTTCGGCGTCATGGCACGTGTGTTGCACGATGGGGTGGTGATAGCCAACATGTGTATATTGCTACATGTACCTCGCGCCACTACGACCGATGATTATGCTCGCTTGCTAACCCTCTATCGAAAAATTACAGCTTAGACGAAGTGCCAGGCAGTCAAATGGCACCGGCATCCTTGAGCAGGGTGGGCAGGTCGCCCTTCTTAGCCTGCAGGTCCGAGTTGCCCCCAATGTGCTTCTTGTCGATGAAGATGTTTGGGACGGTCGACTGACCGGTCAAGTCAGCGAGGGCAGACTGGATCGCGCTACCATCGTCTGCACACCATAGTCAGCTTCCTACGCCCTCGCAAATCGAACACGTGTGTGTATACGTACCAACCTGGTCCAGCTCAATGGCGTAGAACTTCGCGCCCTGGTCGGACAGCAGCTGCTTCGTCGCGCGGCAGTAGGGGCAGTACGACTTTGAGAAGACGGCGACGGGGTTCTCGTCGATGATGCCCTGGACCTTGGTCTTGGTGGCGGACATGGTGGCGGGGCTGGGGGCGCGCGTGAAGAGGGTCCTGAAGAAGGAAATGTTTGCGGTCTTGGGGCCGAGGCCTATGCGTGTCTGAGCGCGGGGTAAGTAGGTGTCGGTAGGGGTGGGAGGGATTCGCAATGGATGGAGGTGGGGGGAGTGGTGGCAGCAAAAGGGTTTTTATATTGGACGAGCAGCAGACTTACGTGAGTGGTGAAGTGGCGGGAAGGGTGTAGGGAATGGTTCGGGTGGGATTTGGAATCGCTGTATGCGGATCGATGAAGAATGGTGATTAGTCAAGATGGATATGCGCGCCCCGCAGTATGGTGAAAGCAGTGAATGGCGCAGATGATGCAATCGCGGGATTCCTCATCAGTAGACCGTTTCTGCGGGCTGCACTTGGCTCGGGGATAAGCTCGGCTCCGGCGCTTTCACGTGATGTCCGAAGGGGGGTATTGTGACGAATGCTTGGGAGCGTGCCACGGCGGTAGGCTTGCGGCTCATCAGGGTCCGGGCCCGGCCAGCGGCGAGACAGCACGACGGCCGGCCTGCCAGTCCTAAACTCAGTCCCAGTCCCAGTGCCCGACACGCACCTCTCTCCCCACGCCCAGGCTATCTATAGTGCAGAACTTCCAAGTCGTGCGACAATGACTTCGAGGTAGATCGACCCCGGAGCGCGCGCCTTCCGATTCCGAACACGCAGGCCTTCCGCGTCTTTCCACTTTCCACCTTGGCTCGACTCGTCAGCGGTATCCTGACCGCAGTCATCCAACCTTGTCCACTTCCTTTAGGCATCTTCTCCTTACAGCCTTTTCCACGCAAAAGTTGCGCTTACGCTCTGCCTCCACCTCCAGCTCAGGCCCGCTGCGAGCCCCCAAACTCTATGCGCGCCGCCACCTGCCGCATCACATACCACCTCTCGCAATGACGTCCTCATCCGCCGGCTCGACGGCCTTCTTCGCCCTCTCCCTGCTCTCCATCTGCGGCCTCGTTCTCCTCTTGCTGCGCTACTACCTCCCGCTGCGCACCACGCCCGCATACGTACTCGTACCCGTCTTCCTCGCCATCGCGCTGCCGGCCAGCACCATCCTTCTCGTCCCCATCGATCTCGCCAGCAGCGCCGGAACCAACATCGATGGCGGCCGCGGCATTTGGCTATCAGATCGCGTGCTGTACAAGTCGTGGCGCGTCACGTACTGGCTCACTTTTGTGCTGAGCTGGGCCATACTGCCCATTCTGGGAGAATACTGCGATTCGGGATTTCGGGAACCCAAGGCCCGGTTGCTGTATTCGCTACGCAGTAATGGCCGTTATCATCTCACGGTGCTTGGGATTGGATCACTGGCTGGAGTGTACATTTTCATCCAGAACGGCTTCAGCTTTGAGAGTTTCAAGGCGCTGTTGATGTGGTTGCCGTATGCTTGGGGCTTGCTGCTCGCCATTTACATGATGGGACATGGGCTGGTTGCGCTGCCAAGGACCTTGTACAGATATGCGAGTGTGAGCGACAGGCTCAAAAGGTTGCAGAGCAAAGCACCAAAGGTCCATGATAAATTGACGGAAGCTCTGGAAAAGTTGGATCAGTACGAGTATCAGGTGGTCCAGCTCAAGCAGAGAAAAAATGGAACAGCAAGGGAATTTCAAGAGTGGATCGATGAATTGGCTGAAAAGTGCAGCTTGCCGGAGAGTAGAGCCGGAGCCGTGGGAAGGACGGCGACGTCGACAGTTCCCCCGGTTATTACGGAGCGATATCTTGCAGATTTGACGAGGAAGTTGAAGAGGGCCCGCCATGCAAAGATGAGGTTCTCAGACGAGTGGGATAGGTTGGTACGGAGTGCGGTTAGGACTCAGGCCATTCTCGACTCCAAGGCGAGTCAAAGGTTGGAATTCAACAACTCACAGTTTCTGAGTTCAGGCCCTGGCATCTTCTCACGCTTCACGATTCTCACGCCCTACACCCGATATATCCTTCATGCGCACATTATACCTGCAGCCCTTTATATCGGCTGGTTCGTCACCGCCCTGGCATCATTGTGCATAGTATGGTCCGAGTGTATCAGGGAACTCGACCGCAAGCTCTCAGTCATTGGTAGGACCGTCATCCACCACCCAGACTCGTCTCGTGGCCAGATCGGCTTTGGAGGACAAGTTATAGCTGCGATATGGCTATGCTACATGTGCATGTGTGCATTCTTCTCCCTCACCGAAGTCAAGGTCTGGGGCAACAGAGCCTTGGTCCGACGCAACACATATCAAGAGTCAGCCACATGGTACGGTCTTCAGGTCACCAAGCTTACAGTGCCTCTGGCCTACAATTTCGTCACTTTCACACCCCGCACCATATATTCCGACACATCATTCCACAAGTTCCTAGGCCACTTCGTTACCCTCACCCCCGTCTTCGCAAAGTACTCCGCCTTATTCCCCGTCTTCATTCTCGTCCCTGTCCTAGCCAGCGCCTTCGGGCTCTACGGCCGCATCAAGAACATTTGTGGCTTCGGCGACCTCCTCGAAGACGAAGAAGACTCCAACGATGCCCAAGCAGGCATCGGCTCCTGGCGCGAAGGCCGCGCCCTCATCGACCGCGAAGTTCAGGGCGCGAGCGGAAATGTCCTAGGCCTCTCGCAGCGCGGCGGAGCCACTACTGGCTCCCCGCCCAATGAGCGCTACTCGGATGAGCCCTCGTCGAGCTTGCTATCCGCGGGTGCCCCGAGCGGCGAGGCGAGTACGCGCACTGGTAGAGCGCGGCCGGAACGCAGGAGGCCGGTCGTCGAGGATGAGGAGGAGGATGTGGGGTTCTTTGAGAGCTTTGGGAATAGGGTGAAGAATACGTTTGATACGGCGGACTTTAGCTTTTCGAGGCCCAAGTGGTTGGGTGGGGATGAGGAAGAGTCAGATACTAGGAGAAGTGGGAGGGCGGCTGGGGGGAGGGCTGGTGGTGGCGGCGCAGATGGATTTTTGGGTCTATTTGGTGGGCGGCCGGACGAGGGGAGGGTGAGATTGTAAGGGTTTTGAAGGCCCTTGGTTCTCCTTTTTGGTTGTCTTGGTTGGAACGCATGGGTCGGAGTTTTTAGGGATCGATAATCTTTGGATAGGGGGACTAAGGGCTAAGGACATCGTGTGCGTGCACCGATAACTGCAATGATGGCGTCTTTTTGTTGATATTTTTTGGATTGGATTGGATTGGATGGAATTCTCGGGTTGAGAAGTGTAAGATTGAGGATATACTTTTATAGAGGTATCAGGCAGTGCGCCGCGTAATAATGTAATTTTACAGGTATAAGCTAAGTAGTTTTGGAAAAGGCTGTGAGTGAAGATAGAAAGATAGAATTTTAAGGTTCTTGGGTATGATCTGATATTGTAGAATTGCTCAAGGCCACTTAGTTATAGACTCGTTTATTTATAAAATAAAAATTCTCTTTATACGAGCCTATAAAGTTCTAGGCGTTTATACTATCGCAAATATACGTTGTAGTCTAGTTATAAATATCTTTAAAAGTCCTTGCAAGTCTTTTATACACACATTAGGTAGAACACTTATCTTTTTCTGTGGGTCTCTGCTAAACAAACCTAATAAGTATAGCTGCGTGTAACTATCACAGAGAAAAATTCAGAGCATCCTACCTATTATTAAGTTAAATACTTAAACTATTTGTGTCTCCAGGCATTGTTAAGGGCAGACCCTGTGTGTTTGTGTGTGATTTTGAACCCCGGTCCGAGTGTTTTTTTACCTATTCAATTTGAATACTTAACCTATACACTTTGCATAATTTTGGCCGCGTTATCTTAAACTTTTAACTCTTAGTTAATTTACTGCCACCGCTATAGGCATTATTAGCAGCTCTTTAATATCGCACATATTACAGAGGGGTGACATTAAAAAAGAGTAATCGAAAAAATAGCACTTTTTAAACTTCTATAACTTTTTAACTAAACTAGCTATTTTTTAAAAAAAAAATAAGTTATATAAAATTTTTTTTAGTTTTTATTATAATAAAAAAAAATATTTACATAATAATAATAGACTTAAAAGTTAGAAGAAAAGTAGACTAAAAAAAAGAGTAAAATTAAAAGCTGATTTATTTTTTATCTAGCGTATAATTTTTATCTTTTATTTAATTATTATAAACTTATATACTATATAACTATATACAAAAAATTTTAATATAGCTTTTTTATTTAAAAAAAAATAATAATAATAATAATAATAAATAAATTAATAATTAATTAAATTATTAATATTTTGTATAATATCCGTTAGCTTTAATAACTGCTTTCTAACGCCTAAGTAAAAATAATATATAATTATCTATTATTTTTTATAAAATTAAATTCTATTCTTTATTTATAGCGTTTATAAATAAAATATTTTTTTTATTATTTTTTTTGCCTAATAAATTAAAATTTAATTTTTTTAAATTATTTTTTAATATAGTCTAGATATTTTCTATAAGTGCTAAGTCTGGGCTATAAGCTGAATATTTAAATAATTTAATTTTATTTTTTTTAAACTATTTTAAAACTAGTTTAGCTGTATAGATTTTTGAATTATCTTATTAAAATTTCTAGTCTATAAAGTAATTAGTATTTATATTTATTTTATAATTTAATATTTAATTAAATAAATTTAATTAAATAATAAATTTAATAAAAAATTAAAAAAAAGGTATATAAACTAACTAGGTTTTATTTATTTTTTAATAATAAGTTTTAATATTTTTTATATATAATCTGTATTATTAAAGTTATTTTTAGAATTAAGTATTTTAATAAACACTAATTCTAATCTTTCTTCTATCTAAATAGCTTTTTATACTAATATAACAATATCTTAAGCTATAATTTAATTAGTATTATTTTTTTAAAAAAGTAATTAAATTAAAAAATTATAATTAATTTTTAATTAATTTTAATTTTTTTAATTTTTTTTTTTACTTATAATTTAATTTTATAAAAGCTAATTTAACTTCTACTCTTTTATTTCTTTTTTTTCTTATATATTTCTGTCTAGAACTTAAGCCTTTTTCTATTACTAACTTATTAGAAAATATAATTTTATTTAAATTTATATTTTTTATATTTTTTAATTATTTTTTTGCGTATTTTAATTTTATTTTAGTTTTTTTTTATTTAAATACAGCTTTTTAGTACTAGTATTTATACTATAATTTTCTTTTTTTAAATATCTTTATAAGCTTTTTTTAGATACTTTTATATTATTTTCTAATAATATTTTTTTATTTGTTTTTTTAGAGCTTTTAATTAAATCTCTATTTATAATTTTTTCATTTTTTTTTAATAGCTTTATTTTATTCTAATTTCTATCTTTTATTATACTATTAAATAATTTTTTTTTCTTTTAATACGTTATATAGTATTATAAATACTTTTTTTACTTTTATTTAATATATTAGAAATAGTTAAAATAAATGTATTAGCTTTATATAAAAGATTAACTTTTTTTTTATATATTAAGAATTAAAGTTCTATCTTATCTGTGTTTAGAGAAAATAGAAATATAAATTTAAATTTTTAAAATATTTATTTTTATACTAATTTAACTAGTTTATTATTATATAATTAGTGCTTATATAAGCAAAACTTTATTTTTAAAACTTTATTTTTTTAATATTAAATTAAATATCTAGCTTTAGTTTTCTGCTTATATAATACAGACTTAGCTAAATATAGTTAGCGTAAAATAAAAAATTTAAAAAATTTTATTAATAAAAAATAAATTAGATTTTAATTTTACTCTTTTTTTTAGTCTACTTTTCTTCTAACTTTTAAGTTTATTATTATTATATAAATATTTTTTTTTATTATAATAAAAAACTAGAAAAATTTTTATATAACTTATTTTTTTTTTAAAAAATAGCTAGTTTAGTTAAAAAGTTATAAAAGTTTAAAAAGTGCTATTTTTTCGATTACTCTTTTTTAATGTCACCCCTCTGTACTAAATTCTTATATCAACTTACCGCAGTTTTTGTCTGTACAATCTGTATCATTATCGGGTGTGACTAAACTATACGATTAAACTTTAGTACTACCCTCAGAGGGGAGGAAGCAGTAACTAAACTGCACTAAGTCTGTAGTAAGGTTCGCATTTCCACCTGTCCGAATGTGCACAATACAAATGCACCATCGTTCGGATCCTGCGCAATCCATTCAAATTGAATATGCAAAATTCACACACGGACTGAAGAGTCTAAAATCGCAGACAAACACACAAAAGCTACCCCTAAATGATGCCCGGAGACACAAAAGCGTAGGGACCCTTACACAAAAATGCAAAAGGCTGTAAAGGGAAGGCATTTGTGGTCAACTTTACAGCTGTTTTTGGGAGGGGTATATATAATCGGTATATTGGGCTAATTGTAGGTGGAGTTGAAGGAGAAGAGCAGTTTGAGGGAACAGCTCTGGGCGAGCAGTTCCAGTACTAGATTTACTATAGGCCAGATGATAGGAAAAAAAAGCATAATTGCTTTAATAATCTTGTTCCTTCGATGCATTATTCGGACAACATGCGATGGGTACCTCCGACGCTTACGGCCGTACTCATTTGCGGGGCAAACAGAAAGAAGTCTGCGCTCCGTGTTCGAAATCCGTATCGGCCGGACCTAATAATCAATTCTTTGTGCCACTGCTATACAGTTGGATAGTTGACCATATGCAAGGAGCCGTCTAACGCATAGAAATTAGCTGATACGAAACTGCTATCCCCAGAACCTGTAAAGATGGAATGTTACAAACGACACCTTTGGGCAAATGTGAAATCCAAATAGCATCGCCTAATTCGAAACCAAGATAAAGCTAGTGTTTGCTTACCAAGTGCTAATTTACTCTTGCACTAAGGTCTTGCAGCAAAGTGTCTTTAGCTCGCAGAGATGCTGCTCCGCTCAATCCTCGCGATTAGTCTCCTGAACAGTTTCGCGCAATTTTATCAAGCAATAAATGGCGCTTAGTGTCAGAAGTGCTTTAATTGAATCCCTCCGGCTGCTGTTTGGTGCTCGTGTTGACTCATCTGCCCTTAACGGCGCGATAGATTGTACCGGTTATGGCAGAGCATCGAAGGAACTAAGCGAGCTTACGCCCGGATATTCTTTTGGCGCGCAAGTGAACGCGGACAGTCGAGCAGGCCGACGACGAACGTCGCATACCTGGGTATATAATGCCGGTGCAGCGACGCCATCACTCTCAGATCTAACACACCGACCGACCGACCCATAGCACATTTCAAACTCAATCCACATCTTCCTTATATAATATGTCTATCCGCGTTACCATTCTCGTCAAAAAACTCGATACTGTTTCGGTGGAGCACTTCCACGACTATTGGGTAAGTGCAATTTCTCCTCAACGGCAGCTCCTCCAAATCCCGCTGAACACACCCAGTCCAAAAAACATCCTGCCATCTTCCTCAGCGTGCCTTCCGCCCAAAAACTCTTGATCAAGTACTCTCAGTTTCACATTTCGCGCTCTTTGACCACCAGTCTACGCACAGCTGCCCACGCCCCAGTCCTTGAGTCCGAATTTGATGGCGCCGCCGAGTTTTGGGTCGAGTCGCTCGATGATTTTGGCGCCATCTTTTCTGACCCGGTTTACTTGGAAAAGGTCGTGGCAGATGAGGATACGTTTATTAAGAGGGCGATGAGTATGATTTTGGTCGGAGAGGAAGAGCAGAAGTGGATTGAGGGGAAGCCTACGGAGGGTTGGGGGGTTGTGGTACTTAGTTAATGAAGTAGGAGATGCCTACAAGGATGGGGGCTGTAGATCTGGTACTATCTATGCGATTATCTATATCACTTTTAATGACAGATGCAAGCTAAACTTTAAATATTTCTAAACTATTACAGAACAATAGGCGTTTAGAATTAGATTCATATTATTATTAGAAAAAATAGCTTTATGCGTAGTATATATATTGTTGTATAGGACCAGTGTCAATCTTTAACCCGGCAATTATTCTCTGAAATAACTTTTAGCAGCACTTTTTGCCAGCCTACTACTATGGATGAGATCTATGATGTTATAATAGCCGGCGCAGGCCCCGTTGGTCTTTCCCTGGCCTGCGAGCTGGGCCTTGCGGGCACGTCGGTGTTGATCCTGGAGCGCGATCTCGAACCCGCGTCGCCCTGGAAGGTCGCACCACTGGGTCGGCGAGGCTTGAACACGCCATCGCTTGAGATGTTCTATCGGCGTGGGCTGCTGAGCAAAGTGTATGATCCAAACGAGCCACCCTCTTCCTTTGCCAACAAGCCCGGATTCAAGTACGGCGGCCATTTCGCAGGCATGATGCTCAACGCCAACAAAATCGACTGGAGCCGCTGGAAATACCATATTCCGGGACCGGCTCAAGTACCAGGTCCTTCAAACATTGAAAGAATTGAAAAAGCACTAGCGGAGCGTGCAGAGAGCTTGGGTGTCAAGATCCTGAGGGGCCATGGCGTATCGACGATAGTGGCGCAGAGCAATGACAGCGTCTCGGTGGAAACCAACAACGGCAAACGATTCCACGCCAAGTGGCTTGTAGGATGCGATGGCGGGCGAAGCGTGATCCGCAAAGATGCAGATTTTGAGTTCGTCGGAACAGAAAGCAAGCTTACCGGATACGCTGTCAAATGTGAGTTTGACGACCCGAAAAAGTTGACACCAGGCTTTCACATCACGGAGACCGGAATGTATATTTTTGCCCACCCACACACCCTATACCTGACCGACTTTGACTCGGGTGCTTTCGATCGATCACAGGAGATCACATTGGACCACGTTCAACAGGTGCTGGATCGCCTATCGGGCATCAAGGACGCGAAGATCAAAAAGCTACACCTGGCCTCCACATATACGGATCGATCTATGCAGGCGACAAGTTACCGCAAGGGCCGCATCATTCTCGCGGGTGACGCTGCGCACATCCACTCTCCGCTTGGGGCTCAGGGCTTGAACGCTGGGCTGGGCGATGCCATAAATCTAGGCTGGAAGCTTGCCGCCACGGTCAGGCAGGAGAATATGACCGAGGGAGCTTCCGCAGACCTGACGCTGCTCGACACATACGAGAGCGAGCGTCAACCCCTCGGCGCCTGGGTACTCGAGTGGACGCGCGCCCAGGTCTCGGCCCTGCAGCCTGGCCCATATGGAGAGGCAGTCCGGTCACTCATCAGCGATCTCATGGACACTACTGACGGGACGAATGTATTTGTCGATCGTGTATGGGGCCTGTCATTGCGGTATTGTCTCGGTGACACAGAGGCTCATGCGCACCCGCTTGTTGGGAGCAGCGCACCGGACTTCGAGCTGGATGATGGTTCAAGACTGGGTTCCAAGTTGGAGGGGGGTCGAGGGTTACTGCTCGATTTCGAGGGCAAAGAACCATTAATGAAGCTGGTTGTTGGGAGCAAGTATGAAGCTAGAGTTGATTACATAAGTATGGGTGCCAAAGACCGGCGCGGCATCCGGGCCTTGTTGGTTAGACCTGATGGGTTTGTGGCTTGGTTGACCGAAGACAGCTCAGACGCCGATTTAGATGCAGCGAAAGCTGCTCTGAAGAAATGGTTTAGATTTTAGATATTCAGGCTTGGATTTAGGATAGAATCAATCGCAAAGGTAGAAGATTTGCTGAACGTTTGCCGGGCGATGAGTTTAGAATGAAGATATTGATGATGTACAAGTCGACGCTACTAAGATAGCTCTTGGTGATATCCATAGGAAGAAACTTTTAGTGCTTAATAACCATCTTAGTTGGATTTTACTACCCTCTCAAGGGTGGAAGCACACCATAAGTTGACTACGCATGTATAATTAGTGCTTGATATTGGTATCTTGTGATGGCATACTGACAATCTCTGTTAAGGTATATAACCTAGAGTGACCTAAATTAGGACGCTCACCCCATGTGGCAGGAGAGGTCAAATACTGAAAGGAGGAGTGATTGCATTAGTACAGCTTCGGCTCGTCTGGTTGAGAATTCTCAGTCGATTGGTATTATTGTAAATTTACTCAAACCATCAATCTGATCCGCTCTTCTTACTGTATATTTTCGTGTTCCTACAAAGAAACCAGTTGTCCTTATCACAGCCCAGACAAAATCGGCCATAGCATACCAGTTCGTCCTGTTCGGTAGGGCCATGTCCCTCAGAAAATGGTCGTTTTTTCTCAGTCTTTCCTCCCATTTGAGACAATATAGTCCTCGCCTCCTGGGATAACCGGGACTTCTCTCGGATTTTGGATCCATACCTATAGAACAGGAAAGGAAATGGAACACATATAGCAGCCAGAGTGGCGGGCACTGCGGCACCAAATTGAGGGCCGAGCTTTTGGAACAGAGCTCTAGCGAACAGGGGGAATACAGCTCCAAATATTGAGCGTACGACAGTGCTGGTAGCCATGGCAGAAGCTGCGTAGATGGTATATGTATCAAGGAGGTAATTGAGCAAACTGAGGAATATGACGACGATTCCAAAGCCAAATGGGACGGTTACGGCGGCGGGAACGTAGAAAGGGATGGGAGGAGTGTTGGTGATCGCAAAGGCAAAGAGGCCCAGCGGGGCGGCCACTGCACCTAGGCGGGCGGGGAGGAGACGGTCTTCAGGTGGTGCCTTTCCGCCTGGCGAGGCTTTGGCAATCTTGACATATTTGGTGTTCTGGAAGAACATATAGACGACGGCAAGCAAAACGCCAACTGCAATTCCGAGAAAGGCTAAGCCGCTGATGCCAGCTGGGAGGCGATAGTTCTGTTGGAAGATAACAGGGAAAGCGGCAAACAGTAGATACAGAGCGCCGTATAGGATGGCCATGTAAGTCGAAAGCACAATGACGATGGCTTCTGAAACTAACATTACCAGAGGCCGCATCAGGGCTACGCGGAGTGCCTGGCTGAGTGTCTTCGGGCCGTTCTTGTGGTCAATACGGGATCGGAAAAGACTACCGTCGACATCTGCTCGCGTGAGGGCCTCGGCGCGTATACGTAGTAGCACGGGTGAGTACGTCTCCGGTACGACTGCGCAGTATAGCAGCCATAGTATACCCGTCAATGCTGCGATAAGGATGCCGATGCCACGCCAACCCGCCGTCTGGCTGAGGAACCCACCGACAATCGGACCCAGTACGGGCCCAAAAAAGGGCGCAGAGGAGAATATTGCTGAGACACGGCCTCGCTCTGCCGGTGAAAACATGTCGCCTACTACGCTGCCTGCGTTCACCATTGCGACGGACCCCAGCGCTCCACCAATTGCTCGCGTCGCAATGATCAGTGGCAGATTGTCGGCCAATGCTGCAACTACGCTGCATGCAAAGAAGCCACCGTAAGCCGTCACAAATACGACGCGGCGGCCCAGCAGCTCGCCCAGTGGCGCCCACAGCAGTGGGCCGACAGCGAAGCCGACGACATAGAGCGAAGCGCCCAACAAAGCCGTCTCAGGTGCCACGCCGAAGCGGTTCTCAAGGTCAGCTACGCTGCTCACATAAACCGAGGACCCAAAGGCTAGTACTAGCGTAGCAGCTGCGTTGATGGCCGATACGAACCACTTCAGGGCCGGTCGCATGCTGAGTGGATTGCATGGGTCGTTGAGCTCCCAATCGACAAGATACGGGTCGTCGGCGGTGCCTGCACCTTCGAGGGTTGCCGGTGCCCGGGGGCTTTGTGATCCGAAGGGCCACATGAGGAGGAAAATGAGGACAAGGGCGAGGGGGAGGGCGAGGAGATGATGCACAGTACCAGCGTCCTGTCTATGACAATATAGATACTTGTCCTGCCTGAGACCATTTTCAAGTGTCTTGACAAATATTTAGAAGTGTCAGGCCTCTGGTAGATGTAACTAGCACAGTTCAAGGCTCAAGTTTCACGTACGAAGTAGAAGCGAAGGCCTGGACTATGCAAAACGAGCCGTAGTTGCTACTCAACTATCATACCATTTTGCCACTGGCTAGTTTCATTATAGTTGTTATCTAACAGGTGGGCCGTTTCAGCCTGATGCTGCTGCCTCAGAAGTATCCCCAGGCCGTCTTTTAGGTCACAGGTCAAGCAGGCATTATCCCTAGGTTCCAAGGTTTTCACTTTAAATCTGGGACATGTCACAGAACCTTCTTTTTCTGAAGTAGATGATGAAATCATAGCTAAAAGCCAGTTATAACATTATAGACAGGGCAGAAGAGCTATATACTTCGGTACATTTGAGAACCAAGGCCACGTGTCGATAAATATTCAACACAACTGTGACATCATAGACAATGTGGACAAGCGACAATTTATGAGTTTATACGGATAGTGCATGTTGTGGCGGATAAAAGGTATATGAAATAAGCCAACTCTATATTATACATCCAAAGTAATGTTTTCGCATTGAGCACTGTAAGTGTTCTATATGATTTCTTATTGTGTAAAAAATGTCTACATGGAAACGCCTAAAACTCCCTTTAACGTATCTGAGAGAGCCGATGCTACTTCTGTAATCAGAGGTGCCTTCATAATAGAAAAATGGTTGCCCGGTATGCAACGACACTCGACGTCGGTCGCCACAAGACGGTCCCAGCCAGCAGGGCCAAAGTCTTTCCTCAGGCCTACCAGCCAGTCTCGTGCCTCACCGGCAATATCATCATCGCTCATCACCGCTTTTCGCTTACCCTCGTCAGTCACGCCATCTAGAACGCTTCCCTTGGCCCATACGGCCACCACCTTGCCCAGCGCTGCTCCAGTCTCTAATGGTTGTGGCGTATACGCTTCGAGAGCCCGCACACTGGCGAGGAAGTGCCGACGCGTAATCTTTGACACTCCACGATTGTTCAGACCGGCGAAGATACCCGCGCGATCGAGTATGTCGAGTGTCGGCGCCGGTAGCGGCGGCAGTGTACGCGGGCATGGGCTGTCGATCATGGCCAGCATATCAACACGCTCGCCAGCCGCCAGCAGCTGGCGCGCTGCCTCCCATGCGAAGATGCCACCCATAGACCAGCCGCCCAGTAGATAAGGACCATATGGCTGCAGCTCACGCACAGCGCGTACAAACACGGCCGCCACTGTCTCGAAGGGCAGGGTGTAGGCGTCTGGGTCCTGCGCGAAAGGCGATGGCAGTGCATACACAGGTAGTCCCGTCGTTGTTACAGTGGGGTGACACGAAAAAAACTCCCTCTAAAAAATAGCAATTTTTAAACATTGATAACTTTTTAAATAGACTAGCTATTAAAATAAAAAAAAATTAATTTAATAGAGATTTATTAAGATTTTAATATAAAAATTAAAAGTTTAGAATTTGTATTAAAGTTTTAAGGTTAGAATTAAGCTTAAAGTAAGAGTAAAAAAAAATGTAAAATTAAGTGCTTAATTATTTTTTATTAACAAAAATATTTTAACTTTTTTTTTTACTTTAGCTATATTAGATCTAGTTTATATTACGTAAGCAAAAAACTGGAGCTATAATTTTATATTTAAAGTATAAAAAATTAAAGTTTAAAAAATAAAGTTTCGATTATATAAGCATTATTATATAATAATAAGCTAGTTAAATTAGTATATAAATTAATATTTTAAAAATTTAAATCTGAATTTCTATTTTCTCTAAATAAATATAAGATGGAACCTTAATTTTCAGACTACGAAAAAAAAGTTAATCTTTTATATAAAACTAATACACCTATTATAACTATTTCTAATATATTAAATAAATCTAAAAATAGTATATATTATACTATAAAACGAATTAATAAAAAATATAAATTATTTAATAGTTTAAATAAGGCTAATAAAGAAGAAAAAAGTAAGCTTTCTAAAAGAGATAAAAGAATTATTAATAAGGATTTAATTAAAAGCCCTAAAAAAACAAATAAAAAAATATTATTTAAAAATAATATAAAAGTATCTAAAAGAAGCTTACAAAGATATTTAAAAAAAGAAAATTATAGTACAAAAATTAGTACTAAAAAGCCTTATTTAAATAAAAAAAAAGCTGAAATAAGATTAAAATATACAAAAAAACAATTAAAAAATATAAAAAATATAAATTTAAAAAAAGTTATATTTTCTAATAAGTCAGTAATAGAAAGAGGTCTAGGTTCTAAACAGAAATATATTAGAAAAAAGAGAAATAAGGGTATAGGGGCTGAATTAGCTTCTATAAAATCAAATTGTAAGTAAAAAAAAAAATTAAAAAAATTAAAATTAATTAAAAATTAATTATAATTTTTTAATTTAATTACTTTTTAAAAAAAATTAATACTAATTAAATTATAGCTTGAGATATTGTTATATCAGTATAGAGAGCTATTTAGATAGAAGAAAAATCAGAATTAGTATTTATTAAAACACCTAATTCTAAAAATAACTTTAATAATACGGATTATATATAAAAAGTATTAAAACTTATTATTAAAAAACAAATAAAACCCGGTTAGTTTATATACCTTTTTTTAATTTTTTTTATTTAATTTATTATTTAATTAAATAAATTTAATTCAATATTAAATTATAAAATAAATATAAATACTAATTACTTTATAGACTAGAAATTTTAATAAGATAATTCAAAAATTCATACAGCTAAACCAGTTTTAAACTGGTTTAAAAAAAATAAAATTAAATTATTTAAACATCCAGCTTATAGCCCAGATTTAGCACCTATAAAAAACGTCTAGGCTATACTAAAAAATAATTTAAAAAAATTAAATCCTAATTTATTAGGTTAAAAAAATAATAAAAAAGAAAATACTTTATTTATAAACGCTATAAATAAAGAATGGAATTTAATTCCACAAAAAATAATAGATAATTATATATTATCTTTATCTAGGCGTTAAAAAGCAGTTATTAAAGCCAACGGATATTATACAAAATATTAATAATTTAATTAATTATTAATTTATTTATATAGTTTAATTTTTTAAAAAAAAAATTTCTATTATTATTATTATTTTTTTTTAAGTAAAAAAGCTATATTAAAATTTTTTGTAGATAATTATATAGTATAAAAATTTATTATAATTAAATAAAAAATAAAAATTATACGCTAGATAAAAAATAATTAAGCACTTAATTTTATATTTTTTTTTACTCTTACTTTAAGCTTATTTCTAACCTTAAAACTTTAATACAAATTCTAAACTTTTAATTTTTATATTAAAATCTTAATAAATCTCTATTAAATTAATTTTTTTTTTTTTAATAGCTAGTCTAGTTAAAAAGTTATCAATGTTTAAAAATTGCTATTTTTTAGAGGGAGTTTTTTTCGTGTCACCCCACTGTAATTGTGGCAGGTCCATGTATGAGAGCGCTGAGCCCGAACCGTCCGGCAAGAGGAAAAGTGCCTTACCATTAGGCTTAGGCGTCCCTTGTAGAAGTATAGGTATGATTTTTGGTTGCACTTCTGTGTCTGTGGGTTCTTGTAGAGCTAGCTTGACATGACTTGGTGTTGGACAGTCAATGAAGAAGGATGATGCAAGATTGATACCGGTCCGTTCCCGGAACACAGACAGTACCGTAATAGTAAGCAGTGAGTCCATGCCGAGCTCTGATAGCTGAGTAGATGGAGTCAGGTCTTTCTCGTCTAGTCCCACCTCAGTGGCGATGATTGACATCAGCAGCTTGTGGACATCAGGTGATGATGCACCACTTCCCATGCCGATCATAATGGCGCTGTCTGCGAAAGACAGTAGAGAGCTCGATTGTGATAGATCCCTTTTGGATGGCTGCGGCCGACTCCTGGTCCGACCTACGACCTTCTCGCGCCCAGGCCGCTCCAGGTCGGCACCAAAGTACTGACACACCTGGCCAACAGATGGGTAAGTGGTGAAGAAGGAACTAGGAAGATCCATTCCTGTTTCTTCGCGGAGCTTCTGGATGATCGCAATGGAGAGAAGAGAGTCGATCCCGAGGTCTGACCATTCGGTGGATGATTCGCCAAAGGCTTCGGAAGTGAGACCTGCAGTCTTGGCAATAACATCAAGAACTGTGTCGACAGTCTTTATATCTGCCGCGATGGAGGTACTAGAGGATCGGCTGGTAGAAGGAGTCCGGCTATCGCGCAAAAGTGTACAACGAACCGGTCTATCACTGTGATCTGAAGAGTTCTGAAGCAAGAGGTCTAGCAAAGACCGTCTCATCTCTTTGAACTTCAGTCCATAGCACACAGCAACTACCTCTTTCTCGTTGAACACATAGACATCGCCTGTCCAGACCTCGGGCTCGGCAAGTTGTGGCTGCATGCAGACATAAGCAGTATACTGTTCGGTACATGACAACCGCCCAAGTACTCGCATACTCTGCCACCCATGCGATATGTAAACATCATCCCGGCCTGAAGGAGGACTGACATTGAGAGCAAATCCTCCGATTTGTGCAAAGTTGTCGATCCAGAAAGGGTTGTGGACGAACTTGTCGATATCCTCCGGACTCTGGAACGAGAGTCTTGCAAATGCTTCAGGCCCATCAGTGCTAAGATAGACGTCGTCGAGCGCCTGGTATCCTTCGGAATAGTCAACCACCGTTTTAAATAGCTTATAGACCATACTGCGTCTCAACCTATGCGCTTGACAGGTCTCTTCCCTGTGGCGAAGGAGCTCAACTCGATCTTTGACCAGGTATAGGTTTTTGTTGAGGTCGGTGAACCCTGAACTGCTCGTGGTCCGAACCACAAAGCATCTGGCATGCTCTCTGAAGGACGTGCCATCTGTGGAACTGCCAAATGTAATCTGAACTGAGTTGGGACTGGAAGATGAGTGCTGTACTGCCGTGACAGTAAAGGGGTGCGATTCGTCATCCGGTGAAATAATGCAAGGGCTGAAGATTTCCATTTCACTGATATCCATTGGTGGAACCCCTTTGAGTGAATCATCTCTCTGCTGAAAGACATACAACGCACAAGAGAAGGCCATGGATGCAAATATGGAACTAGGGCACAGGCCGATGCCGTTCACCATATGACCACTAGCCATTTGAAAGAGCTCATGGTCGCTGAAGTCGCTGGCGAATTCTACTCGAGCCTCAGAGGGTCCAAAGTCTTCATGCAAGATTTTCTGCCAGCATGGTGAAGCAAAAGTGAGCTTTGGCTGCTGGGGAACAAGCTCCGTTCTGCTTGGCTGGTCCAGTCGACTTGTGTAGTCAACCCAATAATTCTTTAGGTCAAATGCGTACGTTGGCAGACTGACCACTGATAGTGAGTGTTTGTAGTCTCTGTGGAATTCCGTCCATCGGATATCGACACCGGCCTGATACACTGCCGAAAGTGAGGAAGAAATGCATTCCCATGCGCTTCTCTTCAGGTCCAATGTAGGCAGCGTATTCGAAACTTTGGTACCCAGCGATTGGCGTATGAGAGAAAGGCATGTCGTGCCTGGTCCAGCCTCAATCCAGTGAATTTCGTTTTCGTGCTTGGCTGGAACATGTTCTGAGATAGCGTTGAGCGCGTGCGACCATCTCACCTGATTCCGTGCTTGACGAGAAAGATAGCTGGAACTGAAAATACCAGTGTCTTTGACGATGGAGCCTAGATATGTCGAAGCAACCGGGATCGCTGGTTTAGCAAAATGAATTCCTCTGGCAGCGCGTTCGAATGGCTCCAAGATTGGGTCCATTTGACCCGAGTGGAAAGCGTATGGGGTGTCTAGAACGACAGCGGTGACACCCCGGGATTCTTGCTGATCTTTGAAGGCTGAAATATGCTCAGAAAGCCCGGAAACAACCGTGGCAGTAAGCCCGTTGATGCAGGCAACCTCGAGAGAAGGGTAGCGCTCGCGACATCCAGCCAAAGCTTCGTTTACCTCCTTGACGGAGATTCTAAGAGAAAGCATCTTATGTGTACCGGAAACACATTTTTCGTGCATGAGAGACGCACGTTTGGCAACGAGGAAGACCATATCGGCGGCGGATATGACACCCGCCACACACAATGCGGCATATTCCCCAAGACTGTGACCTACTACTAGTTGTGGTTCCACACCCCATGATTGCCAGAGCTGCGCAAGCGCAACCTCCACGACGGCTAAACACAGTTGGGCTTCCAGGGGTGACGGTGCGGTGCAGGTCCCGACAAGTGTTGCCATGAACGATGGAATGTTCTGTGAGACGCACACGTTTTCAAACTCGCTGATAATGCGGAAAAAGGCGGGAGAGGTCTCGTAAAGCTCTTTGGCTACCGCAATCACTTTGCTACCCTGTCCAGGGAAAACAAAGATGATCGGGGGGGGCTTGTTGGCTTTAATTTCCTCCTCATCCCATTGCTGAAGATCCTTCTCTAAAGCAATGGCCAAGTCGCCGATATTCGTTACGGCATATGCCCTCCTCAGCGGGTGATGAAGCCTCCTGGAAGTACTGGTATATGCAATCTCGGCAATGGAACTGGAGGTTGGCGTTTCCAAGAATTTGGACAGTCGGTTTACATTTTGCACCAGCGATACTGCTGTCTTCCCGGACACTGTAACAACATGGCCTGTTCTGGGATCTTGTGGCTGGGCTTTCGGCGATTCGAAGCGGCTATCCTGTATTAAGATGCTTGTGTTACCTCCAGCTGCACTGAAGTTGTTGACCATGACCGTTCTGGTTCGACGCGGTTCCCTTGAAAAGGCGGCCGAAGTCGCAATTTGGCAGCCATGATCCGGAAACAAGGACAGCTTGGGGTTGAGCTCTCCTTTGACGCCACTATGTGGCAGAATTTCTTGATGCTGTAGCATCATGAGAGTCTTGATAAGGGAGCATACCCCAGCAGCGGCTTCACCATGGCCGATGTTAGGTTTCACTGAGCCCACAGTGAGGGGCCGCGCACGATGAGTCGCACCGAATACATCCACCACAGACTGCGCCTCGGCAGCATCTCCTGCTTGAGTGCCCGTTCCGTGGAACTCAACATAATCCACATCGATGGGGTTAACACCACCTTGGGCAAGTACATCCCGAAACAGCCTTTCCTGCGTCTCAACATGTGGGTGGGTTATTGAGACAGCCTTGGCCGAGTGGTTTGTCGCCGCCGACTTGATAACTGCCAAAACAGGATCCCCGTTAGCCAGTGCATCTGCCATCCGCTTCAGTACGACGACACCAACGCCCTCGCCACGGCAATAGCCATCTGCTGTACTGTCAAAAGTTTTGCAAGCTCCTGTTTGAGACAGAAAACTGCCTCGGCTCAGGCCCGAGTACATGTTGCATCCCGTTACAATGTTAGAGCCGCCGGCGACAGCCATGTTGCATTCGCGGCCACTCAAGGATTTACAAGCCAGCTGGATAGCAAGAAGACTGGAAGAGCAGGCACTGTCAACGCTGTATGCTGGTCCATCCCATTTGAAATGGTAGTTGACTCGCCCGGCACTGAAGGCTCGGATGCCTCCAGTGACATAATACATGTCCACTTTCTCAGCTGCATTATACTCTCGCCAGTCATCGATGGTCTGGCCAAAGAAGGATCCGACTTTAGTGTCTCGTTCAGTCTCGCTCGGTTCCTGGGAATAGCCCGCCCGCTCGAGAGCTTCATACGTGCTCATTAGCAGAAGACGCTGGCCTGGATCGGTCGACGCCGCTTCCCGCGGGGACATGTTGAACATCCGGGCATCAAAGACGCCAGGTCGGTCGATAAAACAGCCGAATGGAGTTAGTGAGGTATTTTCTTTCTTTCCTGTCGGATCGTAATGGGTTGTTGTATCGAAGCGGTCCCGAGGAATCTCTTGGCATAGATCCATGCCGGACTTCAGCACTTCCCAGAAAGCATCGAGCGACTCTGCCCCTGGGAATCTACCAGACATGCCAATGATTGCAATGTCTTCATTATCAGATGTGTCATCGTTTTGTCTTGGATTTCGCTGAGAGGTGCCTGAAGCTGGCGGGGCGCTGTCCCTCTCCTCCAGTGCTGACTCCAGCCTCTTTGATACCCCCGAGGCAACGATTGGGACAATACAGAATTTGCATCCACTCAGTAGCGACTTCAGCTGAGAAACGACATCCTGTTGGCGGATCTGGTTGCGGAAGATATCTTCGAGTATTTGGGGCAATACGTCTCTCAATGTTGTTTCTTGATACGGTCTACCTGTCGAGGGGGAGAGTAGGGTCGTACGCATTCTCATACTCTGCGTACTCCCTGATATCTGACCAAGTGTCCCGTTCTGCTTCCAGTCAGGCCATGTTAGATGTCCTGCGTGGAATGGCGCTGATATCCGAAGAGGTACAACATGGCATTGCATGCTAGAGCGGAGAATATCAAGAGTAGATGGCGGACCAGAGACTGTACATGCTGATCCGGTCACCGCACTAATATATGCCACCTTGAGTGGTGGGATCGTCTAAATTTTAGTCAGTTACGTGTAATCTGCATAGCACTGGGAAAGGCTTGCTTACTTTGCCTAAGTTCAAATCGTCTAGGTGTTGCTGAAGCGATGACTCTGATAGCCCACTTAAGGCAACGGACCAGCTTCGTTCGCTCTTTTCCACCAATTCTGACTGACGGCATGCCTCTACACCAATCTTTACTGCAATAGTGACTATTTCTGGTGTGATTCGGAGAACATCGACCATTGAGTGGGAAGAACTGGCAACGGCAGCGGGAAGTAATCCGGTACACCATCCCAAGATGATTGAATTGTGCAGCAAGTCGGGCGTGTCCTCCAGACGCCTGAGTTCCAGGTCAGAAGTGTGGCATATTTCTCTATAGGTGTAACTCACATGACTAGGGTGCCTAGCTGCGCTATACATAGCAAAATTGTTTGCACGACAGGATCTGAGCATTGCTGCTGATCAGATGACTCGGCAAGGCTCAGGAAAGAGTCAAAGTAGAATCGACCCCTCTTGGCTGCCGATAAGTCACAAATGCACCGACGTACAGCATCTGACGACCCGCGTAGAAACTGCTGGAGGTATAAAGATGCTGGGCTCCTTCGGTATATTTCTCTGATATGTGGGAGGATGATTTCTGTTTGGTCCCCAAATATGAGAACTTGCTTCGCGTTGGGCTGAAGCTGACGGCCCGCCATGATATACACTTGAGTAGATTGCCCAAGCCTGCTTAGGAAGTAATTGAAGAGAAAGAAGCAAAAGAATCCGTAGACTAAGGAAGAAGTGCTCTCACAGTGGGCATCATAAAGAAAGTAAAGTAGTTTGCTTGTCAACACACAAGCCTAGTCATGAGGCAGCTAGGCACATCATAAGGACTATAAGAACTACAAGATCGAACATACTTTAGAGTGCTCTTCATGTGTAATCAGCTAGGATTCGAGTATACATCCTAGGAATCATGAGCTTCTGGATGCACATCGTGTCGCCCAGTCCAAGGTCTCTCCCAGTCTCCAAAGTTAAAAACGCCTGATCTTTTGGCTTTCACTGAGATTTGGGGTCATAAATCAATCTCCATAAATTCTCCCAAACGCAGCCTTGCTTACAGCGTGACAGCGTACTAGGTTGTGAAGTTTGATCAACTGTTTGCCTCAGTCCATGTTACATGGCTGAGACTTCCAAGAGATTGTGACACGATCATGTTTCTGAATTCTCCTGTTTTGTATGCATCTGTGTGCAAGGTATTTCACCCATGGTGTGCACAGATCAGAGCTTAGCAAGGAAGGCCCATACAGCTTTCTCTCTGACGGTGATCCCTCTGACAATACAACTCACCATACCCATTCCAGCACGTCCCTTGTTGTTTTCTTGTGGCCCCTGCGCCGTGGTATTCATGTATATATAGCTCATCTATTAAATAGTGTAAATCTCTACGTGTCTCTAAATTTTGGTCCAATTCTAAAGGAATTTTCAACATCCCCGAATTGAAAGTACAATGAAATCGGTGAGATTCCACTTCATTGCCACTCAAAGCATTGTTCTAAGTTCATAAAGGTTATAATCGTCGGTGCTGGGCCTTCCGGCCTTCTCCTCGCTCTTAATCTAGCTCGTAAGGGAATACAGGTGCGGGTCCTCGAGTTGTCCGCCGAATTGGACAATCAGCCACGGGCAACCCACTATGGTCCAGCCGCTGTCCATGAGCTGCGGAGATCTGGTGTACTGGAAGAGATTCAGAAACAGGCGCTCATGCCAAACAGTGTCGTCTGGCGCGACTCCGATGGCAATGTTCTAGCTGAGCTACCACAGAGCGCGGTCGCATCGAAGGATCGTGTGGTGAGCTTGCCACTCAACTCGGTCGTCAAGATCCTTTACGATGCGGTGTGCGCACAGCCAACGGCGCGTGTCGACTTCAGTCACACCGTCACCGAAGTATCGCAGGATGACGATGAAGCATGGGTTAGAGTCCGGACCGAGCCCCATGAGCAAGATGTAAAGATCTCTGCGAGTTATATTGTGGGCTGCGACGGAGCCAGCAGTATCGTGCGTCACTCTTTGTTTGAGTCGGAATTTCCTGGCTTCACTTGGGATCTCTGGTTAGTCGCCACAAACGTCCGCTTCGGGGGTTTCAGCCACGCTGGGTGGTCTGATATCAACTTTGTCATCCATCCGACAGACTGGTTTATGGCCGCTCGCCTAGGCGGCCCGGATAATCTTTGGCGCATCACATACCCTGAAGATGCCAAGCTATCAAGGGAAGAGTGTGCCGCACGAGTTATCGACCGCCTACGCTCCATCCTCCCAGGTCATCCCGGTCCAGATCAGTTCGAAGTTGTCAATTCTAGCCCATACCGCGTGCATCAGCGATGCGCGCCACGTTTTCGTTCTGGGAGAATCCTCCTTGCCGCCGATGCGGCTCATCTGTGTAACCCGATGGGCGGAATGGGCTTGACTAGCGGTATTGTCGACGTTGGAGGGTTGTCCGACTGTTTCATTGGCATTCATCAAGAATCTGCGACACATGAGATCCTAGAAAAATATGCCGAGGTTCGGAGGAATACGTACAGAGACATAGTTGACCCGATTACGACGACTAACTTAAAGCGTCTCATGATGGAGCCGAAGCAAGCGCTAGCAACGGACCCATTTTTGCAGGCCTGTCGCTCTGCAAAAGACAGCCCTGAAGCAGCAGGAAAACTTGCCCAGTCTATGCGAGTAAGTATTTGCTCCTTTTAAAGCATAACATATACTTAAATTTATTTCTCTCTAGGCAGCAGCATTGCTTAAGCATGACTTTACACAATATTATACTACTTCTAGTAGTATAAGTAGCTAAATTACTGTTATAGTAGAGTAATATAAAAAAACCAACTTTGTTTTATAGCTTTTTAATTAAAATAGCTGGAAAAATGAAATAAGAATTACTTTTAAAACGAGCTTACAGACATACTCGCGTTATGTTTTTTCACACGTGCAACAGCAAGAAGACACACGGCTGTTAGACCATTTAACTAATTGTCCCAGGGTAGCATATGCGTATCCGCTCCACCTCTTGTGGTTATCTCGGAGAAGAGCTCGGTTTCCGAGAACCGAATGATTATCTCCGAAAGAGCTGCACCGCCATGCAACTCTTACAGTTGTCTTCTCCGAGAAGGCTGAACCCTCGGCCGAACAGTTTTCCAAAATCCGCAAAACACAGGTTGTATTTCTTGCATTTATAAAGTTGCGAACCTCACACGTTGCAATCATTCCATATTATACAACTACCTCTACACGTTTCAAGAAAGGATTTTCAGGAGTACTAGCTAATACACCATGGAAAATATTTCTCGAAAACCAGAAGACCTTCTTCGACTCGCCGACCTCCACTCGGAACTTGCGCAATGGCTACACGATCACCCACCGTCTCCGCAACCCAAAGACCTTTCTAGCATGAGAGATGTGTATGAAAGACTCAACCAGCATTACTTCAAGACACTCACCAAGAACTTCACTGCTGATATTCACGTCGAATCTCTTACTGTCTTAGCAAGGGACAACTATCAAATCCCCATTCGAGTTTATCGACCGGCATCCTCTACTTCACCAGGCCCTGTTATCATCAACATCCACGGCGGAGCCAAGGTGATGGGCACCTTTACCGACGAGGAAGCACACTGTCGTATCTTTGCCCATGAGCTCAATGCAATCTGCATCAACATTGAATATCGACTTGCACCGGAAAACAAGTCCCCCGTCGCTTTATATGACTGTTGGGATGTAGTGCAATGGACGGCCACGCATGCTGCTGCTGAACTCAATGGAGACCCCAGAAAAGGTTTCATCATCCATGGTTCCTCTGCAGGCGCGCAAATGGTTGATGTCATCGGTCATCTTGCCCGCGACGAGCACCTCTACCCACCTCTGACAGGACTCGTCGAGATCTGTACCAGTTCTTGCCAATACAACACCATACCCTCCGAGTATGCTTCTGAATTCCTCAGTTGGGGTCAGGAGATCAAAGGCGGTATTCCCCGGGAGGGCCTCTTGCGGTTTTACGAGTTGACTGGTGCAGCTGAGGACCCAGCGCACCGGTTTAATTCCCCACTCTTATGGCCAAGTGGTCATAAAGGGTTACCCTCGGTATTCCTGCAGGTCCATGGGAGAGACTTTGTAAGGGATTCGGCGTTGATTTATCAGAGAGTATTGAAGGAAGAAGGCGTAGATGTGAGGATGAAGGTTTATCCAGGCGTGCCTCATGGATTCAATGTGATGTTTTGTGAGACAGACGTCGCGAAGGAGCATGAAAAAGATACATTAGAGGGACTGAGGTGGCTCTTGGCACGCGCCGAGAAATAGTAAAATATCATTACACGATCTGATTTAGTCATTAATTTTCTTTCTTTCTTTAAGTTGCTGTTTTATTGAACTCTTAACTAGTGTTATTACTATTTGTATCCATCACACGAAAGGGATAAAATGGTATTACAGACTGTCAGTATATAAAAGAAGTAACGAAGAGAAGGGATCTTACGAGCGATATGATTCAATAAAATCAAATAGAAAATCTGTCCACCTATAAGAAACTTTTATTACAAACTTGCAGATATCAAGTTGGTATAGAACAGCTAATGCTACTTTTCTATAGAGCAATCCTAATGTCTGTCTAGGCTGACAGAAAGATCAATTGACTTGAAATTGGTGTACTCAGGTAGTACATCCGTCATTATAGAAAGATACTATAATGGCAATGATGATCACAAGCGCTGGGATATGTTGAGATTTCTCCATCATTTTGCCCTTGTGGCCAGTAATTATCTTCTGTAAAAACGTATTCGTAGTCTATACCTAAAATCATTATTAGTAGTAAATTAATGTAATTTAAAGGATCTACTAACAGCTAATGGTTTTGCTTTTTAATTTAGTACAGTGGGGTGACATTAAAATAGTTTAATCGAAAAAAGAGCAGTTTTTAAACTGCTATAACTTTTTAACTAAACTAGCTATAAAAATAAAAAAAAATTATTTAAATAGACATTTATTAAAACCTTAGGTTAAAAAAAAAGAATTAGAGTTTATATTATAGTTTTAAGGTTATAAATAAGCTTAAAGTAGAGGTAAAAAAAAATACAAAATTAAGTGCTGATTTATTTTTCATCTAGCGTATAATTTAATTTTTTTTTAATTATTCTAAACTTATAAACTACACATATATATATATAAATTTTTAATATAACTTTCTCTTTTAAAAAAAAATAATAATAATAGTAGAAAAAAAAATTTAAAAAAATCAAACTATATAAATAAATTAATAATTAATTAAATTATTAATATTTTGTATAATATCCGTTAGCTTTTATAACTGCTTCCCAACGCCTAGGTAAAGATAATATACAATTATCTATTATTTTTTGTAGAATTAAATTCTATTCTTTATTTATAGCGTTTATAAATAAAGTATTATCTTTTTTATTATTTTTTTGGCCTAATAAATTAGAATTTAATTTTTTTAAATTATTTTTTAGTATAGCCCAGACGTTTTCGATAGGTGCTAAATCTGGGCTATAAGCTGGATGTTCAAATAATTCAATTTTATTTTTTTTAAACCAGTTTAAAACTGGTTTAGCTGTATGAATTTTTGAATTATCTTGTTGAAATTTCCAGTCTATAAACTAATTAATATTTATATTAATTTTATAATTTAATATTTAATTAAATAAATTTAATTAAATAATAAATTTAATAAAAAAATAAAAAAAAGGTATATAAACTAACCGGGTTTTATTTGTTTTTTAATAATAGGTTTTAATACTTTTTATATATAATCTGTATTATTAAAGTTATTTTTAGAATTAGGTGTTTTAATAAACACTAATTCTGATCTTCCTTCTATCCAAATAGCTCCCTATACTGATATAACAATATCTCGAGCTATAATTTAATTAGTACTAATTTTTTTAAAAAAGTAATTAAATTGAAAAATTATAATTAATGTTTAGTTAATTTTAGTTTTTTTAATTTTTTTTTAACTTATAATTTGGTTTTATAAAAGCTAATTCAGCTCCTACTCTTTTATTTCTCTTTTTTCTTATATATTCCTGCCTAGAACCTAGGCCTCTTTCTATTGCTGACTCATCAGAAAATATAATTTTATTTAAATTTATATTTTCTATATTTTTTATATTTTTTTTATATATTCTAATCTTTTTTCAGCTCTTTTTTTATTTAAATACGGCTTTTTAGTACTAATATTTATACTATAATTTTCTTCTTTTAAATATCTTTGTAAGCTTCTTTTAGATATTTTTATATTATTTTCTAATAATATTCTTTTATTTGTTTTTTTAGGGCTTTTAATTAAATCCCTATTAATAATTCTTTTATCTCTTTCTAATAGCTTAATTTTATCTTTATTTTATTGTTTATTTAAGCTATTAAATAATTTTTTTTTTTTATTTATTCGTTGTATAGTAGCATAAATACTACTTTTATTTTTATTTAATATATTAGAAATAGTTATAATAGGTGTATTGGCTTTTAATAAAAGATTAACTTTTTCTTCATAGTCTGAAAAGTGAGGTTCTATCTTGTCTTTGTTTAGAGGAAATAGAGATTCAGAATTTTTTTTCTGAAATATTTATTTATATACTAGTTTAACTAGCTTATTATTATATAATAATACTTATATAATCAAAACTTTATTTTTTAAATTTTAATTTTTTATAATCTAAATATAAAATTATAGCTCCAGTTTTTTGCTTACGTAATACATACTAGATCTAATTAGGTTAGCGTAAAATAAAAAGCTTTAATAATTTTTTAAATAAAAAATAAATTAGCTTTAAAATTTATACTTTTTTTTACCTCTACTTTAAGCTTATTTATAACCCTAAAACTATAGTATAAACTCTATATTTTTTTTATTTAACTTAAAATTTTAATAAATATCTATTTAAATAATATTTTTTTATTTTTATAGCTAGTTTAGTTAAAAAGTTATAGCAGTTTAAAAACTGCTCTTTTTTCGATTAAACTATTTTAATGTCACCCCTCTGTAGATAAAGGCAGTATGCTACAGAATTGATTATCTAACGTATAGTGCAGGCCGCTATTCACAGCTCCTGTTGCCAAACATAAATACTGAGAGTAGAAAGAATACGAATCCTATACCTGCTTTGTAAACTAGTATAAATATTCATTGTAAGTTATTCTCACTTTTATTTTCAAGCTAGAGTGCAATTATAAAGCTATCGCTGAACCTGTTAATATCAATTAGTGTATTATTTAACGCTATTTTGAAAAAGGTTCATACAATTCTGTATTGTCTTGTTAATGACTCCTCTCAGAACATGGATGCAAGGGATTAGGGGTGTATTAGGAAATAGTTGGAATGTAACCTTAGCGCAAGCTTATTATATATAATCAGCTGGACTTAAAGCACTCTCATTGAGCAGTGAAGATCACTGACTGTTTCGGATACAAATCCGATGCTTCGCAGACATTTTTATAAATTGACTTGTTCACGATAGCTTTCTGGTATAACCTAATGTTCGGAAAACGGTCTACCCGCTCGCCCAAACGTTAAGCATCATATATTTTTATCAAAAGGCTATATATCACATACGACCATAGGACTGTGAAAATTAGGCTTCCCGTCCGCTCAGCCATATACAAGCACAGTACCGGTGGATTAGTAGTTAGGTGGGTGACCACTAGCGAATACCCGCTGTCGTATGTTTTTTTGCCTCTGCGCTCGCCTGGCGCAAGTGAGTCGACGAATCGGCCCTACTAGCTGGACTAGTGGCGAAAACTAACGAGTGGCCTAAGGCGAGGAACGGGCCAAACGAAGGAGCAAAGACAGGTGCCAATCTGTTCTTGTATAGAAACGATTCTTTTTGCCTTTCTTGGTATTTTCCCCTCCATATCGGCTGCTTCTAATGGCTTTGAGCAACCATGCTTGCAAAGCAGGACTGCCACACAACATTGACACTATGCCAAGACCTGAAGTCACTGCGCTAGCAGTATTGAAAAAGATGACAGTTATGAACTTTTTAAAATCCAAGATTGTGTCCAGCTCCGGTATCTAGTGTTGTGCAGGTTTTATTTAATTAATACGGTTAAATACGGAGCCGACAGAGTATGAAGTGGCTGCTATGAAATTACGCTTCACATCCGAGCTGGCGGGTGGGGTTGTATTGTTCGTTGGCGATTTTGGAATGAACACGCATCATCAACTTAAATGTGCATACTATAAATCCGTGCTCGAGGTACTCCAGCCCAACGGAACGTCAGTAGCACCGCCTTTAAAGCCTAGTCCTGCTAATACTGCATTTCAGGTCGTCAATTTACTGAGACGCCGAACTCTGAAGACTGGAAAACTCGTTGCATAGGGCCAGGCCTGGGGCCAGAATAGCTGAGATTTTACTATGTTTGAGATCAATTCCCTATTAAACGTCTCACGTATATATATCCACTTAGGGGTAGCCCTTTCGTGTCTGTGCGATTTTTGGCCCCCCAGTCCGCATATGATACTTGTTATTCTACTTGAATATATATCCCCATATGTACAGTGAAATCCAATGTATAGTCCCGAATACCTGCTCTACGGTGGCCGAGCTTAAGTGTAGCTGTCTCTAGTGATTCGCAGAGAAGTATAAATAGGCGAACTGCGCGTGAATTAGAGACATCACAATAAAATGAACTCTAGCTTGTATTAGATCTTTCTCCCATCAAAATAGAAGTGTTACGGTTCGCAAATAGATAAGATCCGGGTCCAGATGAGAGTTAATATCCAAGGACAAATTGCGCGTTTCCCTACCACTTGAGTAGTACGTTTCCACATAAAATGTATCTGTGGGCGAATTTCTGGATCCATAGCCTATCATTGCGAAGGTATTCCGGGCCATCCCGGCGATAGAGGGACCGCCAATCCTGGAAGGCGATTGTACAGTCTGGGATATCCTTGAAATAAGCATCCTATGGCACGTGGCAATGTTTTTGTGGATACCGGTAAATAATCTTCCTCCAAAAGTTGGTTCATGGCGGTTATGGACTGGTGTTATGTTCCGCATTGGTAAGTGTGCCAACGGATTCCACGCCAAAAAGAGAGAAAAAAAAATGAACGAAAATATGAGAACCACGGGAAAAAATCATGGTAAGCATTCCCGGTATTTGGTTGTTTTCTTTGGGCTCCTAGTCGCGTGGGAACTGTTCGTGGGAGGACGAAGGCTTGGTAATGGAACCAAGCAGATGGACGCTGTTCTGACTTCGGGACGCCATCACTCAGGGAAATATCCAAGGTCAAGTAGATCCAGGTTGGAAAGACAAGTGAGGTCCAGGAGAAGAAAAAATGTCCAGAGGCGAGGAAGATGCGGTCAACAAGGAATGAGCATCTCTGCTGCATAGAAGTGGCGCCTGGGAGCTTCAAGTACACAACGATATCGGTCCGTGTCATCACAACCAAGAACCGAGCATGCTGACATTTGCACTGCCTCTCAACGTGCTCGGTCTTCTCCACCTTTTATTTTGTTGAACTGTGTCGCTCCTGATGGCCGCGGATCGCTGTCGTTTTGTGCGTGGTGGTCCTGGCCGAAATATCAAACTTCCTGGGGACAACAGTGGCGAGGCAAGTCCCGGGTTATCCCTTTGACATGTACACAACGTGGGCCGAATATTTTTGGAAACAGAACAAGCTCTTCCGCTGAAACAAGACAGCATGTACGTCATCCCCGAGGATGTTTCCCGAGGATTCCGGATGTCGTGAGGCAATTGATCAGCAGGTTGCGCAAATTCAATGTAAATCCCCAAACTGTTGAACGACGCAGCGAGTCATCCCAGCACGGGAGATGGATGCCAATGACACGGTGACAGAAGTTCAACCTTCTTGATCGGGCAATACAGTGCTGTCGCATTTTTCTCTATAGTGCGGAAGGGAGGCACTCAGCAGTCGGACGACGCGTCAGGAAAGAAAGGCATGCCAATTCTCCGTCATTAGCGTGACTACGTGACGGCAGCTTGGCGCCAAAAAGAGGTGGGTATGGTATTGGCGACGCGTGTTCGTTGAACGGTGTGGCGTGGAGGTTCTGGCTGTAAGAAGAGCAATGGTGGATACAGACGTTCCTGGCTTGACTGACGATCGGTGGGTCATGTACGATCGTGATTTCGGTAGAACTCATCTCAGGGGTGCTGTGGGGGAAGTGCATCGCTGAACCTGGATGTGTAGTAATTGCTGGATCATGCGTGAGTCTGCAATGCAGTTCATGAAACAAACGAAACCTTACGTGAAAAATAAGAGAGTAGATGGAAATCCAGGCAAAGACCAACTGCAAAGCTGGTTGGCGAAAAAGAAAAAACACCCCCAGAAAGTAAAAACAGTTTCGCATCAGGGAGAGATAAAGTCAAGCTGAAACAGAAGAGGGAGGCTTTGCTTTATTCTCAACTGCAACGCCCATCAGATAGGCCATCATACAGTATTTGCAATATGCATGTAAGCCCAGATCCACAAGGTGATGAGCAGAGGGTCGCGGGTAGGCGTTCCCTGACCGAATTTTGTCTCCGGCTTCCTGGCAGATTTGCATGATCGTCTGCAATGGCACTGGAGACATAGTATGGTAGGCGCGCGCAGGAGAACGGTATGGTGAATTGTCCATTTAGATTGCGATGTGGTTGCAATTGGGTACACAACGGGGCTCCAGGGTCCACGCTTGGTGCGTCAACTGTTGAAAGTTGCGGAAGACTCAGGCTGGGTAAGGAAACACGAGGTTAAACTCTCGGGTAGAAATGCATGTGCAGAGAGAGGCCTCTCCTTGTGGGGTAGTGGTAGACTGTTGATGAAGAAGCAATTGCATCTTCACCGTCCAGGACTCAACAAAGAAAGAAGCTGGGTGCGGAGTGGAGAGAAGCTGGGCTGTTGGAAGACCCCGAAAGCGAGAGAGAAGAAACGTGATCCGGCAATGCCAACTCGGCTGTTTGGTCTCGAACGATTGCATATCAATGACCCACAGACGATTATAAGCTCCATCCCAACGAAGACGGTCTCCCGAGCAAACGAGCGTAGCAGTATCCAAGCGTTGTCGAGCTACATTTCGGTTGGTTGACAAGCTTTCGTATTTGCTATTAACAGCCTGATTTCGTCAACGGCCGGCATGGGATCTCAGATCAACAATCTCGGCAAGGGAAACAACAGTCTATTCGGGGCAGATGCGCCGGGCATGTGCGGTGCCGGTTCCTCGGCCAGGGTGAGGAAGGAATTACACGCAGCAACACGTAAACCTGCATGCATATTGAGCAAGACGAGCTTGTTCTACCATCAGCTACGGCACTGCAGAGCCGTTGATGTGTACCCTGGTGGCTGAAACAGGAGAGACGGGGGAGGTGTTTGGAAAAAAGGCAGGAGAACAGCGGGAGCCAGCAGACAAGCCATGGCCATGGCCGACCCCGCCTTGTGCAAGCCAGGGGCAGCATGAAGGTCGGAGAGAAGGCGCATCAAGAGGTTGCCAGGCGAAATGAAGTGGACACTTTTGGCTTGGGAGCGAGTGGGCTGGACCGAGAAGAGACAAGAGCAATCATCGGCGCTAGCCGCAAACGCCGACGCCCATGCTTAATTTCCACCGTCTGTGCGCGTGCGCTTGACGTGCTTTTTATCGATTATGGGGCCAGAGCGGCTCGCAAAAAAATGCCGGCGCATCGAGGCGGCTGTCTGCTGTAGTGCTGGCGCTTGGTGTGTGTGTGTGCTGTCGCCCGCCGCCCGTCGCCTGTGCGCGTGCCTGCGAACTTCTCAGAACTCGGCGAAACCGCCGGCCCGCCCTTCCATCTCGTCGTTGGCAAGACGGACTGCACAAAGCAAACACCAGCGGACCGCCATGTGCACGACACAGCCGCGGCGGATGGGAAATCTCCGCCACGAAACATGGCGGGCTGATCAGCGCGTTTCACAGCGAAGGAGCGGTGATGGCCAGGGAAAAAAAATCCACGGTGCTGACCGCCGCTCTGCTTGTACAATCTGCAACGCTGACACATCTCGAGCCCACCGAGCAGCATCCGAGGGCAACCGTTTCGGGCTAAAGATCTCCAGGCCGACCCCCATGTTTCGATGCTGCCCTGCCCTGAGTTGTCGATGCGCTGGGGAGGCCGAGCGGTCGTCGCAACGGGACAAGGCGAAAGTGGACACCCCCTGACGATACTTCCCACTTTGGACCTTGACGGCCACCACCAAGCGCGCTGCTGAGTGTGCTGAGTGTGCTGGCAGCGGGCGGAGACGCCAGGAGAAGCCCAGGGGAGCCTTCTCCATGTCACCGTGGCCGCCGGCGCATCCCTAGGCCATTTGGGGGCACATGGGACTGCACGCAACTCACTGTCAAGCAGTAACCGCCCGGTAGAAGCTGTCAGCCGCTGTGCTCTCCGCAACCATGGAGGCTCGACTCAGCAGCTGCACAGGGCCTCCGAGCGGGCGCTCATCTCGAAAATACGAAAGCCACAGCCTGCTATTCACGTCAAACCTGCCAGTCCCGGCCTAGCACAAGGGGGTGCATCGGCTATGGTTGGCCGTGGCTTTGCAGGATCGCCTGGTTCCTGCGTTAGCCTTTGCATTGGGCAGGCCAGTCGCAGCGCCCGAAAGCCGTGTACCCCCTGGCATCCACTGCTGTCGCTGCGTTCAGTGGCCACTTGTTTCCGGTCCGCGCTACCGTGCTTGTAATCTCCCGCGAGCTACATAAGGATCTTGTCGCGCAGCATAGAGACTTTTTTTCCTCACTTCACTCAAAGCCAATCTACGAGCTCAAGTCCTTTGACCTTCGGTCGTCCATTCGTTGTTACTCAACTAATACTATCTTTAATAATACCAACCGCCCTCCCACCAATCACCACCTCCTCCACCTCCTCCACCACCACCACTCTTTCAAGTTCTATACCCTAATCAGTCAATATGCGCGCTACCGTTGCTGCCGTTGCTGCTTTCGCCAGCTTTGCTGCTGCTGTCCCCGCCTACGGCGGATACGGTGGATACGGCGAGGTCCCCGCCGAGTCCGTAGCCGTTCCAACATCCACTCCTTGCGAGTCTGATGTGATTAGGTCCACCCCCGCTGCTGTCTACACTCCCGCCCCGGAGCCATCTTCTCCCGCCTACACTCCCGCCCCGGAGCCTTCCAAGCCCGCCGAGGAGTACCCCGTTGCCTCCACCCCCGCGGCCGAGTACCCCGTCTCCAGCCCCGCTGCTGAGTACCCTGCCTCGAGCGCTCCCGCTCCCGAGTACCCCGTTTCCAGCCCGGCTGCTGAGTACCCTGCCTCGAGCGCTCCCGCCGCTGAGTACCCTGCCTCCAGCGCCCCTGCTCCCGAGTACCCTGCCTCGAGCGCTCCCGCTGCTGAGTACCCGGCCTCCAGCGCCCCGGCTCCTGAGTACCCCGCCTCCACTCCTCCCGCCGAGGCCTCCACCACCGCTGAGGCCAACAAGCCCTCGGAGACTCCTGGTGAGGGTTACCCCGTTCCTCCCGCCGAGGAGACCACTTGCCTGACTTCGACCACCATCACAGTTACCGTTCCCTACCCTGAGCACACTCCCTCCGGCCCCGGCGCTCCCCAGGGACCCTACCCCACTGGCCCTGCTCCTGGTGCTCCCTACCCCACCGGTACTGGTGCTGCCGTTCCTCCTCCTGCTGCTGGCACTGGCAACCCTAGCTCCACTGGGTAAGTTTTTATTGCACATCCCCATGTGTCCTACGTCTCCCGCTAACAGCCCTGCAGCAGCTACGTCAAGCCCACTGCTCCTTCCCAGTTCACTGGTGCTGCCTCCAGCCTTAACGTCGGTGGCTTCGTTGCCGGTGTTGGTGCCTTCGCCGCTTTCTTCTTGTAAACGTCATCCTTCAACAAGCTTTACCTCTGGTAGGCTATGACTTTGCATGATGGAGTGCATTCGGTTCGGCTTCAATATACCTTGTAGATGGTTAATAATCCGGGGGCGAGTTGGGAGTAGTTAGTCAATTGAGGAACTTGATCTTAAAAATTTTGTCGCCTGTCATGTATTGAAGAATCGTGTATCGTCATCGATCATGGGAGGCTATCTACTTCGATTGTTTGTATATCCACCACATAATGTTCAAGTTCAATTCCATATGTTAATACGAATCTCTTAATCTCGCTGTCATGTTTGAGACTCGTATATGGCTACCTCGGCAATTCGGCGCCCGCCAGCGTGTGACTACTGCAGTGCGCAATTTACATGGCACATTGTGCACACACCAACCTGGCAGCTCGTATTCGTCTACCGTATGGAATCATGCTCAAAATCGTCAATATCAATCGCCTCACCTTGGTCAAGGTTGATTCTTGAGATATCATCTTTACAGCTGACGTTCAAACAACCTTAAATGATCTTCGCCTCATTTCCGCAGGTACCTGGGTTCTGGAAGCGGGTGAGGATTTGACGAAATTAAAGCATGCCGCGTGGCCTGCACTGGGGCACAGCTATAATGACTGCACGTAGATGCCAACTATAATCCAACCACACCTTCATCAGCTGCCTTTATTTCGGTGATCTATCTACATCCCCTCCCGTTAGCAAAAAAAAAAAGAGCGATTCGAGGTGATTTCTCAAGGTGGTCGAATTTGAGTTGCAATACCAGGCAGTCCACCACCAGACCCCAGCTGCTGGCGGTCGCACAAGAAGCCAGGGACTACCGCGCATGAAACAAAGCACCAACCAAATAGGCCTCTCTCCCTGTTCCCTAGGATCCGTTTCAGTTGCACATGGCTTCCTCGCAGGATCTGAAACCCAATCTACACATCTCACAACAACCAAGGGCATGTTCGGCATAGATGGTGGATGCGCCGTCGACTTCGGCATACTGCCGCAGCGACAGGGCCGCGCCGCACAGGCATCTTTATGATTACCCTTCATTATACAATACACAACCAGCGATGCAAGCGGCCTCGCGAGGATCCTCACCGCTGTCTCTGCTGGAACGGAGTTGAGCGGATACCGCCAAAGACTTGTTCCATCATGCGTCGGCCGTACCTCGGGTAGCCTATGCCTCATTTCCGCATCTTTGGCCGACGGCACAGCGTCTAATGCCCTGAGATGGATACACTCGCCGGGTTCTAGAAGACCTCCGGCCACGCCGTACCTTTCTAGTTTCGTGGCATACCGTCATTGGACATGGCAACTAACCACGAGACCCGTGGGCAGCTCGGTCTCGGTCTCGACGAGGCTGTCTGATCGCGGTGCGGCGAGGCTGGAGCTGGAGCTGGAGCTGGAGCTGTGCGGCATCGGGATATGCACAACGCTGTGCACACGCCGCTGACGCGACCGACTTGTGCCTTTGCAAGGCCAACACCAAAGCTCAGGTCACCGCGCACGCCGTTTTGATCGATCGAATTTTCAGATGAGACATTTCGCATACGAGCGCATAGATGTTTTTCTCGACAAGCGGACCCATCTGGCTCCATAGTCTGAAATGATGCTACTTAGCCCGCATGGAGCCGCGTCCTGCTGCTACTTTCTGATCGCGACATGATCATCGCAATACACGCTTTGCCTGCTCCACCGACTTCTAATCGAGCGGTAAAGGGCCTGAATTGTTTTCCCCTCACATTAGGCCAGCAGCTTTTCGATAGTCGTTCTCTACGTGGTGCGACAGAACCTGCATCTCCAGGGTCGTTCCAAACCCTCACCCAAGGTCTCGAACTGCGGGACTAGGTCCGTTCCTGACGATCGGGGCTACCGGCTTCCACGCAGCGGCTTACATGACACTGCCTACTGTCAGGTACACAAACGTTGTATGGCCGCCCTCGGAGAATCTGGGTTTCGCCCTGGAACAGTCCGTGAGTGGCCGCAAAGGCCGCCTGTGAAGATCATCCAACGTAGAAGATTCTCTACTCCCTATTCCCAAATATTGCAGGCGCCATTCTTCCCTTTTACATCACTGCCTTGCGCGCTGGTTCTCGTCGTCAAACGATAGATTGTTGCTCTCAGCCCTGGGCGTCCATCCCAATAAAACTTAAGTTCCGTCGCTTCGCGCCGTCTCTTCCCAGGACCCGAGCGCTGGTGCGCCACTTCGAGGAAGGAGACGAATGGAAGAAAGAGGACGCAACACCCTGCGGTAAGAAGTGACTTGGCTACCGGACATTTATGCGGGGTGCCGGTAGTCGCCTGCAACTTTTACTTAATATGGTAGCACATCCAACTCACCACCACATCTCAACCCCAGATTCTGGGCCAGCAGATGCACGAATGTATTCCCCTCCCGCCTTAGCCACGTCTTATTTCCCGAAGGGCGATCTTGGATTCTTGGGAGCTGCAGGTGTGGGGAGAGAAGAATGCCCCATTTGGTAATGGGAACGAGCATGTGGGCAGCTTGTGAGAGCAATTGTATAGACAAGCTCCCTTTTATTGTGGAGCACTGTCTTGGCCCAACACTTTGCGAAGCCACATCTGGCGGTGCGGTGGCCGGAATGAAGGGTTGCAGGAAAGGTTTAGACGTTGGCTGGTTGGCGATCAGCAGCTGAAAGGTTTGATGTCAACTACATGTGGAAGAGAAGGGGTATAAAGAGCAGGAGAGAGGACTGGATATTGCTTTTTTTTCTCCAGCTCAGAGTCCCTCAGAGTCCCAAGCATAAAGTTCAATATTTCATTCCATTCACTTTTCGAGACATCAACATGAAGGCCTTTACCATTCTGGCTGTACTCACAGCCTCCGCCCTCGCGGCCCCCACCACCCCGGCCCCCGAGAACCCCCTCGACGCCCGCAACCTAGACAAGAAGTGCCCACCCAACAAGGTCCAGCCTGACGGCAAGCTCCCCAAGGGCTCAATCCCCGCCTCAATCCTCGTCCCCATCTCCAAGAAGCAACCCAAGAAGACCTTCCCGCAGTCCGACTGGGCCAAGGTGACGCCCGACGACTACTGCACCATCTTCAACCTCGACCTCCCGGCCAAGGACACGCAGGGCAAGATCTGCAACCTCGTCTTCGATTTCCCCGGTCTGCTCGGGGCACCCGGGCTCTGGACCTTCAAGGGCCCCGGCAACTTCGACTTCACGGGCTACGCCGTCGGCGCCGGCGCCATCCCCGGGAAGACGTCGTACGAGAACCAGCCCCCGCCAGGCCCCAGCCCGCCGAGCCCTCCTCCCTTCATGAAGCCGGGCAACAGCTACATCATCAATTCGGGACCTTGCCAGATTCCTCCCGAGGCCGGAGTCGTTACCGTGTCGGGATCGCTGTGCTCCAAGGATACGACGCTCATCTTTAAGCAGAGTGATAAGAAGTGCCCGTTGGGATTCTATGTCATTCTTACGGATGATCCGGATTACAAGCCTAGCTACTAGAATGCTTGAGAAAAGCCTTGATCAGCGGGGTGAGAAGTTGGGGGTTTGGGGGCGAGGGGTGTTTTAACTTTCTATCCATGGCTGGACTGTAGTTTACCTTAACCTTTATCCCTCGCTCGAGGGCGTGCTGCTAGTACAGTAATTTGAGAACAAAAGTGGAATAAAATCTGCATGACACACGATCCACTTCTTTCTAGTGTTGTGATTCCATCTCGTGGGGGTATTCTGGTATCTAAATCAGAATCAGTATCAGATCAGAAAATGGACAGTTGAGTCATACCACATGTAGCATTGCGATGAGTTATTTTCGAAACGAGGCATTTAAGTGTGTCACATGTTCTTTGTAACCTTTGCCTCCGCCGTAGAATTACTCACTAACACCATCGTGAATTATTGCAAACGCCAGAAATGGATGCTATCTGGAAATGCACCAGAAGATCATATTCAGTACCAAGTCTTCGAGGCATGAAGATATCTCTGTTACATGATTGGGCAAAATCGTTAGGATTAGATCGACCCTCGTATATTCGTATCGTGCGATGCTCTTTACTGTTTTTATACGCAATTGGTGGTCCACGTGCCGCCCTCGTATCTGGTAATATCGAAGTGCATGCGGGGTCAAGTATCTTGGTGAGCCAACAATTATATACATGTCAGCTTCGTCATACTTTGGCAGGGTGTGCTGCAGATACGATGATGACGTGGGGTTGTAGCTAGATTGAAGACGAGGCACGCATGGATAAGTGTAAAGTTTGAAGCAGTGTGATGGATTGAAACCTTTGACAGTAAATTGGTAGAGCCCGATTCATTGATGACTTAAGGCCGATTTTCGCTTGCAAGTTCTATCGGCATCTGATCATCAAGTCTACGCTTGACGCAACTTGAATGGCTTTCTCTGGATTCCATGTCCCTTGGACTATGTTTCATAGCACATCCACAGAGTTCACTAATCTAAAAACCCTCCATGTTGCGCCCGGAGGTCGCCATAACCACAGGATTCCCCACTCAATAACACATGGCTCCTTCGCAGCAGCCCAACAGACCAAACCCTTGGGATACGGCCACAGAAAAATAGAATAAGAAAACGCTAACGTAGTTTCCGGGAAAGACGGAAGAGCAGTGGCCTCGCACGTCGCATCAAGTCCCAGTTTCGGGCCGGCGCCCCCTACATTTTTTTTCTTGCCACTCCTCCACTTTGCCACAATACCTAAGTAACCAGCTGACACCGGCGTCGACGCATGTAGATACGCTTCGAACCGGGTCTGCTGGACATATTTACCAATGAGGATCTGTTCATGGGTTCTGCACGTGTGGTTAGTGGGTCGTGTGGGGCAAGATGGTAGTCCGGCGTTATGAAGGTGGGGAGGGTCCTGCGGTTGAGGAGAGGGTGGTGCAACGGTTGGGGCAATGCTGGTATGAGGGAAATTTTTGGTTGGAGGGACAGAGTATCTGAGTACCTTTACGAACGGTGTGATCGATGTCGGTGGTGGATGAAGGGTACCGCGTGTGCGGGGTCTCTAGACAGGAGAAAGACCCCAGATGACCGTAGAATCACCAAACTCGACGTGCATGCCCCTGACTTGAATGGTTGCATCAAGGTCAAAGGAAAAAACATTGACGAATCAGAGACGAAACTTCACAAAATGGGCTGAAGGTATGGTATGCTCATGGAAAGTAATGGTAATCTGGTTAACAGATTACAGTCTATATTATTCTAGGATTTGCTATCGTGATTACCTGTGCTATGCACATTCTTAGACGAGGTACCTGAATCCGTACTGGAGCTTGGTTCCCTCCTCAACAGTAATGCCCTCATCGATGGCAGTCTGCTCAGCAACGTCGCCACGGGTCTCCCACGCAGCCTCTCCGGCTTCAATCTTCTTGTTGAGCCTGACAAGGATAACCTTGAAGATGTAGCAGCCAATAATGGTGACGCAAAACATGGCAGTAACGATTCCGTAGCTGCCCCTGAAGCCATTGGCGGGCAGGTCCCAGACGTAAGAACCGGCAATGTTACCGAGCTGGGAGAAGGCGTTGATCATGGCAATAGCGACGGCACGCTTGGCGGGAGGACGAGGGAAGGAAGATGAGATCCACGAGTAGAAGACAATGAATCCAGCATAGGCCGAGGCCTGGAGGAACAGTCCCACGTAGCGAGCAGCCACATTCAGGGTCGACATGGAGATGATGAAACCAATGAGACCGAAGAAGATGGGACCGACAATGTGCCAGAAGCGCTCTTCGGTACGATCGGCATGCCAGGCATTGATGAGCGAGACAAGGCAGGAGAAGGCCCACGGAGGAGCAGACATGAGAAGAGTGGGGATGTAGGCAAATCCGAGGGTTCCGGTCAGAGTCGGGAAGAAGGCGTTGAAAGACAGACCGACGACGTAGGCAGTGAAGGTGAACATCATGACATAGATCTTGGTGTCCTTGACAGCCATGTAGAGACCGGCCAAGGGGGACTGCTCAGCAGAATCGGTATCGGCCTCACCGACATCCTCGGTCATACGGATGATGGCAACGGCACGCTCCTCCTCAGTGAAACCACGGGTGTTGTGGGGCAGATCCGGCAGGATGAAGGCAGCGGAGATGGCAATGACCATGGTGGCAGCTCCCTCGATCCAGTACAGCCACCTCCAGGCGGCGTGGCCAAGAGTGCCGTCCATGTTTGAGAGCACAGCAGCACCAACAAGAGACGAGAAGGCGTTGGAGATGAGGTTACCGCAGAACAGGATGGCGTTGCGGGTGGTCAGCTCACGGCGGGTGTACCACTTGGAGAGAATGAGCAGGGCACCGGGCAAGAAAGCAGCCTCAACGAAACCGATGAAGAAGCGGACAGCAACCATGCCTGCGAAGTTGTGCGTGTTTCCGGACAGAGTCGAAATCATGCCCCAGAGCAACATGGCGACGGCGATGTAGAGCGAAGGCCTCTCGATACGGTTGATCATGATGTTGCTGGGCACCTGCATGAGAATGTATCCGACGTAGACTGGAAGAATGTTTAGCCGGGGGGTTTGAGAAGTGGATGGCATGGTGCAAACATACGAATGCTCAAGCAGGTGGCGTATTGGGTGTCGTTGATGTTGAGGTCCTCCTGTAAGCCTCCCAACCTGGCGGCGGCGATGTTGTTGCGATCCAGATAGTTCATGATGTAGATCAACACGAACAGCGAGCACCTCAGGTCAAGCTTGCGCTTGAGGCTCTTCTCCACGCGCTGGCGGTCCTCGGGGGACATGTGAGCGGCGACATTGTCAGAGGGATGCACCTGCTCGACGACCTTGGGGTTGCTCTCAATGAGGTCGTCCTTGTTGTCGAGGGAAGCCATTTTGTCGAGGGAAGCTGGCAGTACCACAGAATGCGGGCATCTGGGGCCCCATGGTGTTTATAACTGCTCCGGTTGGGCATGCTGACTCGATGGAGAGGGCCGGGGGGCAGGTTCCTGGTGCGGTCTTCCGAACCCGACAGTCATGTTTTCCCCACGCGTGGTCGCACGGTTGCATCATTGTTGAGCATCGGGTCGCGCAACGGGTGAAAATTTCTGGGTGATGGCAGCCAAGGCTGCAGGGAGCGTTGATGGAACGGCGTCGTTACTGGAAGCAGTATCCCGCACTAATGCGGGGAAGGCGAGGGTACCAATGGCAGCGGCCGACCGTGACTTGGCCCGGCCTAGCCCAGCGGCGCGAGTCGAAGGCTGGAGGCAACGGCAACTGGGGAGATTTGATCGGGGTATGGTGTTTCGATGCCACTCGGTCCCAACACCCCACACTATGGGAGCGTTTTGACGCCGCCCCCCTGTAAAAGCCGCGCTGGTCTCCGTGTGAAAACTTCGGCAGAACCGCGGACCGGCCGAGTCGTGTGCCCGCTGGGCTGCTTCGGGCATGGCGGCGGCAAAAACTCGCTCTTTGATTCGCTTCCCCGGCGACTGACCCCCATGCGCTGACCCGCCTCCGGATGCTACTCCAAAGGTGCCCTCAGACAACCCTTCGCCTGCCCGACAGTGCCTCCCCAGCTGCCTCCTTCATGCACGCCGCCTCCAATCGTCGGCTTCCCCAGACGTTCCCCCTACGAGCCCCTCCCCCTTTGGGCACGCCTCCTCCCCCGATGCATCTCGCGACCGCCTGGCACGAATCCTGCTCCGATGCCGCGGTTTTTGAGCCTCGAGCGTACCTCCGATAAGCCCCACTGCGAGTCCCGATGGTGCCTCTTAGCTTGTATCTAGACAGGTCTATGTAGACTCCACATGGGGCCTATGCTGATAACCACACCGCCCTAGCACTCCACCTAGTTCTCCAAGTCCTGTCCTGGCGTGAGATTCTGGACTGAAAACTGGGACTACTCGCTGACACCCGCCCTAACTCCGACTCCGCGTTTGAGCTGCCCAGTGCGCGCCATGGGGGTGGTATGGAGACGGGCTGGAGACTAGCAGACTATGGAGTGTCATGTGCTGGGCAGATGGAGTATGCACAAGGTAGAGTAGGGGCCTCGTACCGTCTCCTCCGATTGTTCCCCTAGCTCGCGTGTCCGGATGTAGCAGTTGTACTGCATTCAAGAGTCGCCCTGCCGCACGATTAGAAATATAATACTAGCACGCTCGCCATGCTCGCCATGCTCGCGGGACAAGGCGCGCTTCCCAGGTCGTGCTTTTTCTTCCCCTTGTCCCCCTGCCGCTCACGACATGAGAAAGAAATTTGCTAGCCGGGACCCAGCAGCAATTTTTTCAGCCCTAGATCAGTCCACAGCACCCGGCCGCACATTGTCCAGGAAAATATTTTCCATTCTTCTTCCTTCGCAGCCCTTTTCTGAGACATGGCCTTTCCAGCAACAGCGCCTATTGGGGAAAACCTCGCCAGGAACGACACTGCTCTCACTTGATCAGGCACAAAAGTGGCGCAGCAGAGGCTGCCACTGCGATTGTCACTCCAGGACCAATCGTGGGCACATCGCAGCGGCGAATGACTTCACAATGGGAACTGGTGGCTACGCAAGGTAGGTGGCCTTGGGACAACACCATTGTACGATACAAAGGCAGAAGGGCGGTGATGGAGCGCTGAACGCCCTGCGCCCTTGCAGGCGCCGACTGCTCCAGGCAGCAGAACATTCACTGCGCCTTGGTTTTGTATAATACGTGCGCCCAATCGTTGTTCTTCATCATATCTTCTGCACTCGCTGGGTAGAGACAAGTCTTTCACAAACACACTGCGCCCCTCCAACCCTACAAGTTCTCTAGTTTTCTTCCCCCTCTTTCCCATTCAATCCTCCTCCTAGCTCCCTACGCGACATTGAGCAGCACAACCTGGAGAATCCTCAGCGAGCAGCTTGAACTACTCCAACCTGCCGACCTTGCGGGGCCTTGTCTATAAAACAGACAAGATGGCTTCCTCCGCTTCCCTCGATTCAGCGGCCGCCGTCGCGCCTGCCCAGACCACTGCACCAAACTACAAGGTTCCTAGACAGCCGAATCGCCTCAAATTGAAGAACACTTTTGTGAGTGATCTTCAGGATATCCGCAACTTGGACTTCAAGGACCGCCAGAACCTGCTAAAGGGCCCGCACGTCCACTTCATTGTTGGCGACCATGTGGCAAAGACGTACCCGCTTCGCCTCTTTGAAGCGACGTCCATGATGGCCGAGAAGCTCCTGGTCGATGGCCAGTTTGTTTACCTTCCCGAGGAGATTGAGTGGCAGGCTTTTCTCGACATATTTGATTGGCTGGAGTTTGTGTGCTGCCGTCCCAAGGCACCCAAGCTTTCTGCAAAGCTCAACACGTACTCGGACCTGAGCCTCTGCGCTGCGAGCCGCTACGCCGGCGTCGACAGGTACACGGAGCCCATCTTCCGCTGGTACTGGGCCTACTTCTCCAACAACATCCCCACGTACGAAGAAATTAGTGACGCGCTGCTGTGCATCCAGCACACCAACAAGGACCCCTTCTTCCGCCTCATCTCCAAGCGCCTCGCCACCCTGCAGCACGAGAACCGGATCCCGGACCCGGAGACGTTTGCCCTGTACCTCGCCTCCAACCCGGACCTCCAGGCCGAAGTCACCAAGATCAACCAGAAGCAGGAGCGCAAGGGCGAGCTCGAGGCCGCGCGCGCCGAGCTGCGCGCTCATGCAGAGAAGCGCCGCATCCAGGCCGAGGAGGACCGTATCCGCCGCCTCGAGGCGGAGAAGGAACGCGAGGCCCGCTTTGCCGAGCGCAAGCGCCGCGACAAGGACAAGTGGGAGGCGCAGAAGCAGAAGGATGCCGCGCTCGAGAAGTCGGTCCAGGAGAAGCTGCGCTCCCAGGGCAACGGCCAGAACAAGAAGTTGACTCTTGAGGAGGCGCGCCATTTTGAGAAGACTCGCGGTCGCCGCCCGCCTCGGTCTGTCTTTTAGAGGGTCTGTTGATCGGGAAGGTGCTGCGGCTTGGGTGCGGCGTTTTCGGTATACCCATGGCGTTCGGTTTCGGAATGGAGTGTTCTTTGGGACGCTGCGTGATCGGGCTCGCTCGCATCTGCATGGTAGGCGTTTTTGAAATGGGCAATCTGGCTAGAGGATGCATGGCACTGGGGAATTGTCCTTTTCCGGCAACGGTCATCCATCAATGACATTTGAGTATGGTAGACTGAACGGTTTTACTACATAATGACTTGATTCATACAGAATTTCATAATGCAAACGTCACCTAGCCCTTTTTAGTTGCCGTGATGATCTCCACTTCTGAGCACGAGTACTAGATGGACTTTTGGTTCAGCTATTGGATCACATTTCAGGTTGTCACTCGTTGGCTTCTCCAGGGCTGAACATCACGTTCGCTCGTGATACGGTATAATCACATGATACCTAAGCTTGTGACATGTGCCACCTGCAACTTGGGACCTTGGACATCATCTTCTAGGGCGCGCCCTGGCCCATGGTACAAACAAACGAACCAAGGTACGGCAAGAGCTCTAATGCACCCCGCACTGGCCTGTCAGCAGAATAGCTTGTTCGTGGTTTCCATCCTATCGAGCTCCACCACTACTTACCTCGGTGGGTATCTGACAAGAGACACCGCCGTCAGCAGGCAAAGTACAAAACTCTCACTTCTTCGCGGTGGACATGGCACGAATTGCAAATCTCGCCCATGTTCTATTGCCTACTGGTGCACCACAAAATCGAATTCTCTGGGGTTTATTTCCTATCCAGACATTAAACATCTCTAGCATTTACCTAAATACCTAGGTAGGCATCATGTCCCGCGCGCTGTGTTCGCGTGATCCCGTGATCCTGCGTTCCTTCCCTGTAGGTACCTAGGTAACCTGGGAAAGCGCACTGAGCGACGACAAACTTCAGCAGCAGCTTTTCTCTTCACTTCCACAGCACAAACATCCCCAGCCATCCAGATGATAAGATGGCAACGCGCGGCGGCGCTACCGAGTGCCACATACTGCGAATACCGTACGAGATTCTGAAGGAGATCCTACTCTTAGTGAGTTCCTCACGCCGGCGTGCCTTGCAGGTAGGAACTGGCCTTATGTTAGCTACCCCGGAAAGACCTGCTTCTCAGAGTCTCGCCAACATGCACCAGGCTCTTACAGATAGCATACCCTATGGCTTACAGATAGATTGTTGTCATGGTCGGCCCTGCGAGGAGCAACTCTGCTTGGAGACAGCTCGCATCTGGTTACCACAACGGAGTTCCTTTCATCCGAAAACTCGAAGTTCGATCGCTCTACAAAGATAATGAAACCCTGAGGCGTGAAGAAGACATGGTCATGTGCTCAATTGTTGCTGCTCTCTTCAAGAATCAGCTTTTCTCTTTCAGGTAGGCCCGGGAGACTTCTTATGGAGACAAGGCTAATGACGTGCAGACTCGCCACCCCTAACGCAAGAAGAAGAACTGTATCCATTCGGAACGCACGCTTGCTTCATAGAACGCAACAGTCACTGTTCGATTTGGAACTCCCTGGAATACACAACCCTAACAACAGGTCGGCCCAGAGCCATCTCAACGATGAAATGATATGGAAAAACGTTTCTACATTCAGTATTACTTTGTTGATGAAATGCAACAATATCAAGTGCATAGAACATATTGCTCTAAACTCCATTTGTCTCCAATGATTCCACCTCTGTGTATCTGGTCCAGTAAATGACAACATCAGCTTCATATCGAGAGATGGCTGGCTAAACCTTGAACTATCCGATTCTTCTTCCCTTTTGTAACGAGGCTGGCGTTCTTCAACATGAATATGTACACAGATTGGGATTCGATTTCGTTCCCTCAGACCCAATCATTGTCGTTCATAGACTGCCTGTTAGTCGGCAATTTCTTATCCAGCCCAGACGGACTAAAATTTCCATTGGTAAAAGCATTCATGGTAAAGCAAAAATCGGGATATTTGCCGGGGTTATCGGATTTTTTGAAACGGCTAAAACCACTCCGGGAGCTTATTCTGGACTGCGGTATTACTCTAACAGATGATGATATCTCAAGCATTACCCAACACGGAGAATCGCTTGAGATACTGGCCATTGGAAATTCTCATCATTTGGATGGCTTGAAGATCCTCTCGGTGTTAGAAGAATGCCATGCCCTGCGGCATCTTAGCATCGGAGCTTACAACACGTTTGTAAGTCCTGATGGTACACTAGATCTCCCGGACGATGCTTTTAAACAATCTATTGTGGGTATCTAGCAAATATGTGCATCATGTACGGTGAAAACTCACAAAATTCAGAGCTTGATCGCAAAACTTGGTCATATTCGGGCATTAGGTGTAAGGTTCTCACAATTCCTACGGGGGGGATAGAGACAGAAGCTCGTTTTCTGTGGGCGATCTGAGAAAGTTTTTAAGAAGCACTTTCTGCGACGAACTAATCATCGGAAATATCCAGGATATTTTGAAGAGCTCAAGAGGAGTTGATGTTGATTTCGGGCCGCTAAAGTATGTATGTGCTACTTCGAAACTTCTTCTACTAGGATCAGACATTGATTCGGGTCATGAAAGCTTGGTGGAGGAATGGATACCACTTGAAAAGCGGATTATGGCATTAAAAGAGGAGATTGTCTTGAAACAGATGCAAGAAGTGAAAAGGGATATCATAGCTCAATTTTCAGCTAGCCAGCACTACTTTTTGGAGGATTACATCAAATGCATCATGGTAGAAAAAAGTCTCAAGGTGTTTTAGATTGGCAGGTATTGGGTAGAGTGATGTGAGTCTGTAGACAGCATCTTCAATGCACCTGAGTCTCTACTGCGGCTTTATCTTAGGTAGATATGTGAAAATTCTTGAGAAGATTAACAATGTATCCCCAAAACCACGAATCATACGCTTAAGCATACAGTGTCTAACATCCAAATGCTCTCCTGATATACTCACTCAATAGTTAGATGTGGTAATCTCCCTCGGACTACTTAAAACGCTCATACCAGCAAACCATGCACTTTATCATTGTATACCTCAATTTATGACTCACTGAGCGCCTCCCCTGACCTAGCTACTACCTACGTAACACTCGATCTACCATATTCATCCCTCCACCAATACTCTCTCCGGAACCCCAAACCACCTTCCTTTTCGCGCAAAGACCTCCGACTCCGAACCGTGCTGTGCCCAAGATCACCAACATCCTACGCCCAACCCACGCCGCCCCTTGCATGTCTCACAATCCTTCAGCGCACGCATCCTCACTTTCCACATCTCAATACATGCCACTCCCCTCTTTCCTCTTACCCCCCCAAAAAATAAATCCGCATCTTCACCACCAGATCCCCTCTCCCATCGCATGTCAACACATGCCCAATAACGCCAGCGCCCCACGCCTTCCGTCCGCGCACCCGCCCCACACCCCTGCAATTCCCCATCATCCCATGCCCACACGAGGCGACGATCGCCATTCCCCCCCAGGTCACACGTCCGCGCACCGCGGCGCGCGATCGTCGTTGCACGGGCGCGACGGCGCGGGCGCGAAGGGAATTGGCGGAGTGGGCGGTTTGGGATGGATGGGGATTCGTCGTTGGTTCGTCGTTGGTTCGTCGTTGGGGTCGTCGTAAGCCAGGCCGCCAAAGGATGCGATCCGAGGAGGTTGGGTGCTCGTGCGGGAGTGACGTAGTGCGGTGGGCGGGTGTATAAATGGGTGGGAGGGAGGGAGGGTCGGCGGCGGCGGTTGGTGTCGCTTTTTTTTTTGTCTGGTGGGATGTTGCGAAAGAGGAAGAGAGGGGAGAATGGGATAAGAGATGGAGGGTATAAAGGGGGTAGTCTATATCGCACGCGGGTAAAGACGTGGGTAGGTAGGTCGGTTCCTGGGTGCTATGCCATCTGCTTTGGTCGCCTCGTCTCCTCTGCCCGCCATTTCGTCCATGCCATCGCGCTCATTTCTCGTCTTTCTGTCCCATCCAATCCCACGCCTTCCACCCCCCCCCTCTAGACACATTCATTTTCTTCGTCGCTCTACCGTGTTTTTCCCTCAGCGCTTCTCTGGTTTCGCGTTAGCAGGTCCATGCACGCCGTCACACCCACCCTCCCCCTCCTCGTCCAACCTTCCGTTCTAAAAGCATGCCGGCCCTCAGTCTCAGTTCTACCTGCCTAGTCGATTAGACATCACGCCTCACTTTTGTATACCATTCGTCGCAATGCAAGGTCGCAAGGCCTGTGAATTGCTCAAAGAAAAGCATTCAATCCTAGATTCCTACACACATATCCTTCACACACGAAAACAACAAAAGAACAAAATCCCCTCATCCCCTCTCTCCCTCGCCCCAGCCGGATATAAACAAAGGTGGCTAGAGCACAGGGGATGAGAACCCAAAATCACCTTTATAAAAAAGAAAAAGAACCACGGATTTTCTTTCCAAAAAATTGTGGTCTGGAAAGATAATTTCCATTTTCGAAAAAAAAAATCGGGTTTCGCAAGCCTCAAGTTGTTGCTCGTTTCCATGGAGAACATGTAGGTGTATATGGATTTGTAGAGTTTTTAAGGAGGAATTTCGGCTGTAAGATGGAAAGAGACGGCGAAGATAAAGCGAAGTAAAAACTCCGGTATATGAGGTTGTATGATTGTAAGGTAGGCTCTCGACGCGAGACGTAAGATGCGGCGCCCAACCGGATCCGAAGCTTTAACCTCAAGAGCTCGACGTGGATTGAGGGCCCTCTCATCGGTACTTCGGAAACAGGCTGGGTGAAGTCTGCGGAGATAGATCGCTGCATTGCTAATTTGATTGTGTTACAGGCCGGAAAAACACTCGAAGGATAGAACAAAGGAGAGGGCAGCAAGGTGACTTCGTGGCGAGCGTTAGGTGCGTTAGGGGCATGGAGATTATTCTTCCATCTTGCCAAAGAAAGCATCGTCATCTTCATCGGCACGCCCGCGACTCCGGGAGTTGGAGTGACGGTAGTCGTCCTCGTCGGCAAAATCATCCATGTCGATATCCTTGTTCTCGTGGTGGTAGCGGTAGTTGCTGGCGCGCAGATCTGACTGCTGCGCGGTGACGGTGGTGCTGCCGGATATCGAATGGGCGTTGTTGAAGTCCAAGAATTTTGCTGGCAGTGGAGGCACAGGAGGCACGTCGGGAGGAAGGCTAATGGGGCCCGACTTGGGAGTGCCATACGAACAGCTCAAGAGACCCACAGCGGCCGCCAGGTCCGCCTGGTCATTTTCATCGTCATGATACGAGCCTGCAACCGAGGTGCCCGAGGTGGTTGGTCGGTCAGAGACGTTGCTCCATTGGCGGTAGTGGCCACCATTGTCGGAAAATACGGTGGACTGATAGGATTGGCTGTAAGCGGAGCTGTTGGCGGAGTAGCGCTTGGAAGACCGGTGGCCAAAGTGTGAGCGAGGGAAGGATCCCACGGCGTGATCACCCATATGCGGGGGCGGGGTAGTCTCGGTGGAACTCAACTCATCGCGTTGGTCAGAGGAGCCCGAGGCGGGTGGAGAAACCGACGAGTGATCGCTGTCGCGCCCGTCTTCAGGGTCCTGGTTCATGGCGACCAGAACGGAGGCAGCCTCCAGAAGCTGGACCTGCTGGTGCTTGGAGATGAGCAGCTTGGAAGTGTATTGCCATTCCGGGGTGTGTTCCCAACTAGAAGTCAAAAGTCAACGCCAAAATTCAAAAAACATCAACGGACCGGTTTGCGCGGAGGGATAACGTCTCGAGCCATGAAATTCTGCGGGAGGGCAATAATGTACTTAGGGCTACTGACAGGTGTTTGGTCAGGCAACTGCTGTGTTTGTACCCTTTCCCACAAGTTTCACACTTCAAGTCGTTCGCGCTGCGTTTGCCGTCACCCTTGGCCAGGCGCGCCCCCTCGCTGGCACGCCGTATCCTGGACTTGGAGGTTCCCTTTTCGAGCTCGGCGAGAGGCGTGCCGTCGTCGGTAATGGCCTCGGTCTTGGCCATGGCCGTGTAGCTGTTGGGGCCAAAGTTGGCGCCATTGCTGGGAACGCTCGACGAAGGGGGGTTGACACTGGGGCCCCGGAATGCAGACACGGTCTTGGAGGCTTTCCTGCCGCTGGCCTCGAGCGGCGCCCCGGACATGCCCTTGGCGGCAGCGGCCATTGCGGCGTGGCTTGTGGAGCTCATGCTCTTCCTCCTCGACACGCGATTCGACGGGTTCGCCGAGCCGACCGACAGCGAGTGCGAATGCGTGCGGGACTTGGGGAGTGAGCCGGCCACGCTGCTGTTATGGCGGTGTTGACTCGCAGGGCGGGTGTTGATGGGCTCCTGGAGCGGAATGCGAGTCAGCGCTGGGGATTGGAGGCGGAGGGGGGGATTTGGAGTTGGAGGAGGCGCACTACCTTGAGGACAGTCATGGTTGTCCGAGGAATTCGTAATGGCGGCGGGAAATGTTGTGCCTTTGTTCGAGGGGTAGGTCAGCAGCACAGCCTCTCCCGAGCAGCCGGGCGGTTGAGGCAGCAGAGAGGGACGGGAGGAGGCAAAAGGGGGAAGGGGGGTGCTGCAAATTGGAGAGTGGGTGTGTGGAGTGCGTCGGTGCAGGAGTGTGGCTGTTATCTCTGCACAAAAAAAAGTTGGTGGTGGAAGGGTGCCAGAGCGAAATGCGGAGAGACAGGTTACGTGGGCAGACAATCGCCGTGGATGGTCCCCACAAGAATATTGGCGGACACCTGCTCGGACCGGGGTTGCGCTCGAGGCCTCAGCGCGGGCGCGCAAGAACGGGGCTATGGCCGGATAACAGCAATATGGGACAGTGTGCGTGCGTGCGTGCGTGCGTGCAATCGAGGTGGAAGCGGCAGCTGGAAAGGCCGAAATTATGAAATCGCAGGAGAGATGCTGGCACGCGGCGCCGTAGTGATCACGTTGGACAAAGTGTTGCGACAACCAGTTAGCGCATGATAGCGGACTCGTCGCTCCTTGTCCGAGTGGCTGTTTCTATGTATAAAGTGCGGCACAGCTGAGCGCGTTTCAGTGGCGGCTAGAACATGGAGGCCGCTGAGCGTGCTGTCGCCCCCCGTGGCTCTGCCTGGCCCTGCCTGGCCGTGGTGCCGCGCAGCATGGCAGCAGCGCAGCAGCGCAGCAGCAGCAGCAGGGCCGGGCAGGCAGCCTACGGGTTCCTGGAGTGCCTGGCTCGACGCACCAGAGGCCAGCTCGTCCTCTTTCGGACGACAATGCCGATCTGCGTGCCATTGGCGTGCACGGGCCAGCGTTGCGTGAACTGTCCCCAGACACTACCCGGCAGATCTTGCGAATCTCCACGCCCTGCTGCGCTGCGCTGCTCTGCGCCGTGCGGGCGCAATCCGAGGGCTGCCCTGCCCGTCTGTTGCTGCTGCTGCTGCTGCTGCGCCCGTGGCCGGCGGGTGCGCGCTCGCGCTGTCCGATTCTTGGTCGCCCGCCCGGGAGGGTGGCCAGGATCCTTCAGGGCAGGCCGTCTCATCCCAGGGCCTTGGCATCACGATCAGCGATGCCGACGGTGGGAATCGCGGCCGCGGCGGGCGCTCGCTTTCCATGAACGACCATGCCACAATGCCAAAATTCCCCATGCCCTCGCGAATGCAAGTCATGCCAGCCGCGCGCTCCAGCTTCGCTGTGCCGTCGCGGCCCGCCGTCTGAATCAAATGCCGCACGTCGACGACGTCGCCCTGCCACGCCCGCTGCCCTCTGGCAACAGGCGTGCCAGCCATGCGCCCAATTGCTGCTCGCGGCCGCCGCTCCAATGCGTACTGGCGCGCGGCCGTGTGGGGAAGGCGACCTAAAACACACTTGGCCCGATGCTGTATAAATCATGCAGCTCGAGGGGTCCATGCCATGGCTTTTGGCAGCAGGGCTCGCTCCCAGACTGCCGGAAATGGTCGGCCGCGAAGCTTCGAAGATTGTCCCGACCTGCCTCGGACGGCTGCCGTGGCCGACTCCTGCCGCCGGCGGCTCTTGTGCCTCTGCCTCTGCCGCCTCGTTCTTCTTGCTCTCGGCCACCCGGCCGTGATGTGATGTGACGTGCCCATGATGACAAACCGGATGCTCCGCTGCGAACACCCCTCTCTTGAGCAAGCGTCTAGCATCTGATCTGGTTCCCGGCGAGAATCCTTGGCTCGGCCTTCGTGGAGACAGTGGATGCTCCTGTTGGAAGGGAGATAATTACCGAAGCGGCCTCTCAAGGTGTCGCATACCAAGTTTCACCCGTGACGTCAGGCATGGACTGTGCGCCAGCTTTTTTTTCTATCTGCCAACACGCCATGTCAGCTCACCGACGCCTTGGACTCGACTGCTGCGGGGCGGCCGGTGCTGTGTGTCCGATGAATATGGCCTCGCTTGCACTCGTGGGATGGCCCGTTATTTGGCTGGATGCGAGCCCGCTGCGAGCCTGAATCTTCCCACTAGCGAGAGCCTGCCACCTCTTTTGTCCCACAGCGCCGCATACTTAAAGGTCCGCGGAGCCGCTTTCGCTCCGCCATCTGCCGCGAGGTTCGAGGGGATGATTGCATCTGCTAGAGCGCCGTCAGTCCATGCTCTGCACTGTTGCCTACTAGCGGTAGAGTTCGACATCGACATCCCCCCTTGCAAAAAAGCAATGTCGCGCGTCGAGCCAAACAAGAGACGAGAATACCTAGGGCTGAGCACGATGGTCGAGATCGTTGTGCAGATGGATCAACACTGAGTCTTGGACCGGACAAAGCTTGTGCTTTCCGATGCTGCCTGCCAAAACGCTCAGTTCGCTCAGCTGTCGAGTATCTGCATTGACATGGATGCCATCTCATCCGACCTTCCCAACAGGTGCAGATCAACGCGCGGTCATTTGGGTATCAAACACCAAATGCCAAACAACCTACCTAGGTAAAAGGCATATCACTTTCATAGGTACATCTTCGGGTGCATCCGAGTCCGCGCTGAATGCCATGGATAAAGCTCCGCCGACGGTCTTTCCGTTTGTCAGGTACGGACCTAGGTAGGCAGGTAACTTAGCACTAGTCTTCAAGGCTTACCGTTTGCTTGGATGAACACAGCACATCTCTTTCATACTCCCAGAAGTTTTGCAGAGTCATCTATTGGCAGGACGGTGGGGACTGGAGGGGTTCTTGATGGATTCCTATTAGTTCGGATGGATGATGATTTTGTGAACGAAAGCTGGTAATGCCTTGTCATAAGGGCCAATCATGGCAGGCCATACACTTTTGTTGAATTTGCTCCCAAGGTGATGAAGCGACCATCTACCTACCTACCTATGGTATTTCCTTCCAAGGCAAACATTACCTACCTTCTCTCGCGGACTGGATGCAGTAACTGCCCAGGTATTCGTTCGTCCGTAAAGTTGACAGCCTATCCTGGCCGACCACTAACCATATTTAGAATAGCGCCATTTAGTATCACGTGCATCAGTCGTCATGGCGCTCGGTGACCATTTCCAAACTGTCTGCCTTCGACGACAACACCAACACCATCGCTTGTACATCTCCGACTGACTCTCGAGGCTCACCTGCAGCTTAAGTCTATCTCTATAGACCGCCCTCCGCCTCCTCTGAACGTCCAACGAGCTAGAGCCAGCCTACCAGATCCAACCGCAACACTCCGAGCACATCACAATGGCGGACGCACCCGCACAGCCGAAGCCGAGCAGCAGCGTAAAGCTCGTGCTACTGGGAGAGGCAGCAGTTGGAAAGGTACATGGGCCTGCCTAGCGCGCTCATTGGGCTTCCAGGTCGCTGACCAGTCTGCAGTCCTCCCTCGTTATGCGCTTTGTGAACAACGACTTTCAAGAGAACAAGGAGCCCACGATTGGCGGTATGTCTTACCCAGTCCCCCGGTATCTCCAAAACTGGCGGCTTCTCTAGTATGCACATATGGAGCTTATCTGACCCCATCTCAACAGCTGCTTTCCTTACCCAGAAATGCAATCTGCCGACACGCACCATCAAGTTTGAGATTTGGGATACCGCTGGCCAGGAGCGCTTTGCATCGCTTGCACCCATGTACTATCGAAACGCACAAGCTGCCCTCGTCGTCTACGATATCACAAAGCCCTCGTCTTTGACGAAAGCCCAGCATTGGGTCGCCGAACTCCACCGCCAAGCCTCGCCCGGCATTGTCATAGCACTCGTGGGAAACAAGTCTGATTTGGCGAGCGCGGGCGATGATGAGAGCGCAGAAGACGCAGATGCGGCACCTGCTGCTGAAGGCGAGGAGCCAACAGAGGATGAGGGAACGGATGCACGGAGGGTACCAACCAAGACCGCAAAGTCATACGCCGACGAGGAGAGCCTCTTGTTCTTCGAGACTAGTGCAAAGACGGGCCAGAATGTTGCAGAGGTCTTCACAGCCATCGCGAATGCCATCCCCGAGACGAGTTTGAAGGGCCCTAGGGGTGTTGGCGGACAGACAAACCTCGGTCGGCAAGAAGATGCACGCGTTAATTTGGGTAGTGCGAGACCAGAGGGAGCAAAGGAGGGATGTGCGTGCTGATCAGGAAATTGAATATGGTGGTAATTGGGCGAGGATTGGACGGGCTAGTCTTTCTCAGCGACTTTCTTACTCGACATCTGGCGCACGAGAGTGGCCACCCGAGCATCTTTGATATCATGTCCGAAAGTGTACATTTCTCCTTTTCTCAAGAGTCTGCCTTATGCGCAGTGACGTGATGGTAATTGCCACTAATTTGAGTACTCAGGCGAGTCCGCCAGCAATCGGTAAAGAACGAGACGTATTCTGGCAGAATCTGATATCAGGTGCAGTTGTCCATGCGTCACATGATATGTACCCTGTTCCTATGTCGATCGTTCATTGGACCTCCATCTCGCACACTTATCGTGGCGTACTAGCTCCTTGTAGTCTCGGCAAGCGAGAGTAAGACATCCAATAGTCTAGGCCCCTGATCGCGAGGCTGTTTTTGCTTGAGTCTTCTAGGCTCTCTTGTGCCCGTATACTTGTTCGACCAATACTTATTTGTGGGCTCGTCGGAGTTAGACTAATCCTTCCAAACGCCATGTACCATCCTAATTGCTGCCCAAATAGCGCCCAGCCCTACCGTTCACCCAGAAGCACGACTGCGCCCTAGATTGCCAAGTTCCCTTCAACTCGCATACGGGTCAAATCGGCCGCCCGTTCCGAAATACGACTTCCAAAGTGTATGTATATACCGAGCATGATGCCTTCGTCCATGAAGGAAGTTGAAGCGCTATACTCGTCACCGCGTTGTATGGCTTCTACGAAAGATTTCCGGTTCAGTATCTACCTACAACGTCCACCATGACATCTTCCAGGGGTAAGTTATATCCATGTCGCAATTCCAGTTCGTCTCTGACAGACCTGATTTTAGAGACCTGCAGTGAAGCAGGAGTCATTGACTCAGATGCTTGGGATGCCATTTTTGATTGTGAAAGAGCAAGCAATTCATCGTTTTGTTATCCACTTGAGGGTGCGAGATTCTGTGTCCCCGCAAGATCGCGCTTACGTGGTGAGTTATTACAAGTCAGCCAAGAAAACAACAGTAGAACATGCTTCAGGTTCTCATACTAATCTTTATGTTAGTCTTTTGGCAAACAGATTACTATGAGCGGGGCTCTGATATAGCCCTGACGCATGATCTCAACGCGACCCTAAACTACACAACCAATGAGGGTATGGAGAGGCTCGATTTGAACGACATATGGTCCCAAATATATGACAAACATACCAATGAGAGCAAGACTGAGCGCAGTTTCCGAATTCACATGCTGGAAAAGGTGGTCGAATCAACACCGGTGATCACACACCCAGGGCCCCGAATCACTTTGGTCAATACCGCGCTCCCATCGATGACCATTTACCCCGGATATAGGCCCGCATCTTCGTCTACCAGCCGAAACTCCGATAAAGACGACAATAGGAGCCTTAATGTCCCAGCCATCGTTTGCAGCGTCGTGTTTAGCTGCATTTTGATCCTGCTTCTCCTCAAATGGTGCTGCTGTGGCAGTGGAGCGGGACGAAGCGTGGCAGACAAGCGGGCATCACGGTCCGACACGGAAGCTCAGAGCCAGTACCACCACCGGCCTCCAAGCCAGGCGTCCCGCACGCCTGGCGATGATGCCGAAGCTATTGCGCGCAGGGTCTACGCGGAGGGCTTGGCCAACACTAGGGCTGGTGCTCAGCTACCGCCTAGAGACGAGGTGGAGCGCCGCGCCTATGAAAGGTTGTGGGGCCCTTGGACCGGAGAACCTCAGCGACCTACAGTGGTTGCAGCGGCGGCTAGCCAGCAGCAAGTGGAGGTGGAGGAGGCGAGAACCGAGAGGCCGCCGGTGCATAGGGAAGTGACAAATGATGGTCAGGAGGCGCCGCCGCCCTATTCAGAGCCACCGCCGAGGTATTCACCCTGATAAAATGGGAGCGGAGAGCGAGAAGCGAGGAGCAAGGAGCGGGGGCGGAGGTGGTGCTTGGAAAGGGGATCGCGGCGGTACATCGTTACGCGTTCAGTATACTTACGGTGCTAGATCTTAATATTTAGTATGTAATCTATTCTTTGCTGTGGTATCTTAGCTCTCTTGTCCTTGATGCAACCCGACCGTCTTAGTGTGTTGAACTAGGAACAGGCCGGCATCTTCAGGTATGATGAGGCCGGTCGCCAGTGCTGAGTACGTTTGCCCTAGAGGGCACGTGATTCACTGGGAGGAGAAGGTACCTAGGTATCCGACCAATGGCATGACGCTGAGCTGGTGGTCTCGGCAGACCGCCCGTCCGCTTTTGTTACGCTGCCCTCGGTCACGTCGTTATCGCGACGCCCTCTCAAACCCCTATTCCGGCTCAAGCTCCTGAACTCACCCACCAACCCACTCATTTGCAAGGCCGCATCTGCTTACGATGCTTGCAATGAGCCCACCTGAGCCAGTGCAACATGTTCATCCTTATGATGAACAACGTCTACTACCATCGTCCGCCGCACGGGCTCATTAACCGCCCAGCTCTCCAGCATTTGTGCCTTCAAATTCCAGCGAGGCCAGGTTGATTCAACGCTTTGGTGTTCAGCAGGAGGTCATCAAAACCATGCCTCGCTTCTTTCGCTTGCAGGCAGAGCTGAGGGAGATGGTGTTCGGATTCCTCTGGTATGGATGGTATACTACCATTAGCTACCAGAATATGCGCTTCCGCACCGTTTACGGACGGGTTCTACGAGATATTGGAAAAGCCTACAGCTATATAGACGGGACCGGGGGAGGTCTTCCACTATGGCTTCTTGTCAACAAGCAATTATTGCATGAAACCATGGATAATTTCCATGAACACGCAGTCTTCTTTCCATTGGGCTTGAGTTCCCTGCCTCCACTAAGAACCTTAACTTACCCATACACGGCCACCCTGGAACAAGCCAGGATTGTTGGACCCAGCTTCTTTGAAGGTAAAATTTTTGGTAAAATAGAACCTGGACAAGACACTTGCTCCATCATCGGATTCACGCCCAAGTACGAAGCTATCGTGGCCCAAATGATCCAATGTTTGTGTACCAGAACAACCATCGGAGCTATTCAGTCTAGTCCACCGCCGCTCCAGATTTTGCAAATGTGCATCCTGATAAGGCTTCAGGAATTCGATGACGTCCCCGAAGATTTTGAATTCCGCTTAGACAATTTTGAAAAGCTTCCCAGGAGCTTGAAGAAAGGTTATGTTCAACGTGGATATGATGAGACGTGGCTCCGCTATGCCTTTGAGGAACTCTGCATCGCCATCTCAAATCCAACATGCCATTAGCCGGACCTTTCAGGAAATTTCCCTGTTACTGGTAAGCTCGAAGCCAGAATCGGTACAGAAAAATATCTGCCACATGCATGGCCCCATTGAGAAGTTTGACTATTGTCCAATGTGCGATCAACGACCGTTCATGGTCAGGTGGAGTTGCACGACCACCTCGGTTGAGTACAGGCGAGCAGTAAATTACAGATTTTGAACAACATACAAGACCTTCAATTGCCTTGGACTCATGAACTTTCGATACATGTCACCTTCTCAGTGGCCTCGAGATTTCCACCTAGGAAGAATCAGTCGGTGGTAGTCGTCCAAAGGAAAAGAATGTCTGTATTGCCAAGGCTCTTCATGAATTTGGGCGAGTGCAATGTGCCCCAATTTTGGTTTCGCGCAAGGACTCTGGATTTTCATGCAGGTACGGGACCTGGGAATCTAGATATGCGATGCGTGGGCGGTTTTGTATCCAGCTTCCAGACTACAATCCCTAGGTGGATGGTTAGTTAATGATATCAATAACCACACCCCTTAAGTCTGTATGATTGATTCTTCCAGTGGGGATGGCAAAACGGCAGATGCATGATTCTTCGATGCACAACGTGTCAAGAGGGAGGTTGAGATGGATGGTGCCTGTACGCTAGTCCCGAAACAGCCAAGCCCAGCCTCGGAGGCGGCGTGCTGGCAGATGCATCTGATCCACGATTTTCAAAGAAACGTCATAGCTCTGTCGGGCAAGCCCTACCACATTAAACAAAGCGCGTCCCATGGCACGCTTTGCGAGAACATTATAATTTCCCAACACCACCTGGCCCTCTCCATCATCATCCCCGCCCACGGCGCAGGCCTCAATCCCCAATGTCTACGCGCCGCAAACCTACCTCCTTCGTCGCCGACGGCCAACCCGTTCCACTTACCTCCACGATGCCGTCGTCCTCGATCCGCACGGCAGACAACTCGCGCTCGCCGCTCCTACCCACCCGCCTCGAAGCCCTCCTCCTCGCCATATACCCCACGACCCTTTTACTAGGCTCCATCTTCAGCACGCTATCCCCAGGCACGCGCAGCGCCCCCTACTCGGCGACCTCGCAATCGCACCCCCCAGAATTCGCGCCCTCATACTTTGCCCAAAAGAAGAACATCTTCAACGTGTACTTTGTCAAGAAGGGTTGGGCCTGGACGACGCTCGCCCTCTTTTCTTTCGTGCTCTTCAACTCGGGCTTCGGGTCGGGCATCACGCGGCGCCGCCTCCAGGCCACGTTGCGCTGGGCCGTCGTCACGGCGTGGTGGGTGTTTGTCACACAGTGGTTTTTTGGGCCCCCGCTCATCGATCGCGGGTTCCGCATCACGGGCGGGCAGTGCGAGTTGCTCCGGGATCCCAGCGTGAGGGAGGAGATGAGCGATACGCGCGAGTATTTTACCGCGGCGGCGTGTAAGGCGGTGGGAGGGACGTGGAAGGGGGGTCACGATATCTCGGGGCACGTCTTTTTGCTCATCCTTGGGTCGGCGCTGTTGTGGTTTGAGTTTCTGCCTACTCTTACTAGGGCGGAGGATTTGAGGGATGGGCGCAGGATCATGCTGCCTGATGGCAAAGTGACGAGCGTGGCGGTCGAGAAGCCCGTTGAGAAGGAGAAGCCTACGACCCAGGGTGTTAAGTTCTCGCTGGGCGTGGCCGCGCTCATGTGGTGGATGCTTCTCATGACTGCCGCCTACTTTCACACTTGGTTCGAGAAGTTTACGGGCTTGGTTGTCGCCTTCTCGGGGATCTTCACCGTGTATTTTGTGCCGAGGGGCGTGCCGGCGATCAGGAGGATAGTGGGTATGCCGGGCGTATAGGGACTTGCATGGCATGACGCATACCTTCAGCACCATGAAGGTGACTGTGTTAGTGTAACGGCTAGATAGACTCACTACTTAATTACGAAATGCCGCTTTGATGTAATTTGTCTGTCGAGCCTGCTCCATGGCTTATGGTGTTATCTTGCAGAACAAAGCAACTTTGTCGAAGGAGCAGGAAAACAAAACAGTATTCTCTAATCTAATAGATATTTGAATTACAAAATAGGTGGAGCCCGAGGCTGCCTACATGACTGGATACACAAATGAAGCAACACAAATGTCAAAAGAGTGTAAGCCATCGCTGAGTCAACTGCCCCTGACTCCCATTTTCAGCACGTCAACTCCACCAACATTACACCGAACCTGTCACCGTCGTTCCATTTTCCAATCATAACTGCTTTCTAACAGCAACAAGGCTTATCTTCTTCATTAGACTCTCTATCCTGTACCACCATTCCCTCCGCGGGCCGTCCTCGTATTGGTAAAGTCATCTGTTCTCCGCTTTGATACTGCTGGGGATTCCTACTTTCTATCGATTTTGGCTGGATCGCTTCATTCGTTTGCGCTGGCGGTGGAGCTGCGTTGGGTCCATCCCCTCCGGAAGATTGGGATTCCGGTAAGCTAGGGGTGCCAATATCCTGCTGACGATAGGCTGCACGTTCCTCGTCTTCGCGCTGTTTTGTTTCTGTATCGGGATCATCTCTTGGTAGGGGTGGTAGGGGGGTAATAGCATCTGGATCTGTTTGTCGCTGTCCCGGCCGTGATGATGAAGAAGAAGCCGAACGGGGAGTTTCAACAACGTATCCTTTTGGAGGATCTGGTGGAGGAGCCATATGGCCAGGAGTAATACGGTGTCCGGGTGGGGGAGGCGGGGGAGGTGGTGGTGTTGGCGGGATTGGAGTATGTTCGTAGTCTTCTGGTAGTTTGTACTCATATCTATGGTGCCATCTTTCGTAGCTCGTGAGATCATTCCCCTCTGTCCGTTCATTGCCTTGTGAGGTCATCTTCACTGGGGTGATAGAAAGAATACCGATTATAGGAGTATCTGATGATGCCGTGCCTTGTGTACTTTCGGTAGTCTAGCTGCTTTGTATGTTGTGATATTCGTGTTTGAGATTGCAATTTAAGACTAGGATCGGTTTTTAGAACAGTACGTTTGATGAAAGAAACTAGAGTAGCGAAAAAGGTCTTCATATAGCTATGTATGACTCCTGAAGAGCTTTATGAGTCGAGCATCTGAGTCCCAGTGACGGGTACTACCACTCTTACAATTTAATACAGCTTGCCTCTTTACACTCATATGATTTTGGCTCAAGTTTGTGCGCTGTCTTTGAGCTCTCGTCAACTAGCCTATTCGTATCAATTCAACATTCATTGATCTTAGGTTGCAGGCGGCGATGTATTTCATCTAGGAAAAATTCTGCACATTCTTCGCCACTGACTATTAATCGCAACGGCAATTCTTCAGAACCAAATTGGCCTGACACCTGCTTCATTGAGGAGTCAATTTAAATTTTGACTAAATACCGCTCAGCTACATAGATCAATGACTTCACCGCGATGAAGAGCATATTTTTGATGAACAGCAATGCAAAGAGGCAGTTGATTCATGGAAAATGATACATAGTAGCAACTGACAAGTGATTTGTTTCTCACAATGAATTACGCTGGCGTTGTATCAAACTTCTTCACCGACTCGCCCAACACGCCTGAAATCCAACTGACTCGGTCCTTGATAAACGCCTCCATAGTAGGCTTCAGTTTTGTTTCCACAAGATTGAAGTCGTCGACGGTACCTAATCTCAGGATGCTGTGTCCGGGTAGTCTCTCTGAAACCCGATACATCAAAGATCCACAAGTATTACAGAAGAAGTTTGTCATGAGATTGTGCCCAATCGTGGTTTCCTTTTGGGCATAGCTTTTGAGGTTGGACTGGCCACGGATATGCTTCAGATAGTCGTCGTCGATGATAAAACCGGATGTGAACATAGAGGCGGTGAGTTTCCTACAGTCTGTGCAGTTGCATACGAAAGAGTTGACATAGCCAGGTCCACTGATTGGCTTGAAGATGTCAGTATTCGTTTGTAAATCACGGCTACTAGTAGTAAAGAAGAATTGGAGAGCTAGGGAACAATGCTGACTCTTTACTAGAATATGACTCTGTACTTACGAAAGCGAGTTGGACTGTGCCGCAGTAGCACGTAGCTGTTGCTTCGTCATCTTTAGACCAGCCATCATTAATGACGCTAGATCGTGGAATATAAGGCTTTGTCTTGTCTGATTCACGAACAGACACCGTAAGAGCTAGATCATCTGACGTATTTGAAGCTCGAATTTTGTCATCAAAGCCAAGAACCATATTGAGGGAGGGAAAAAGACGTCAAACTATAGTAGTGTGTTCAATGGGTAGCAAGATCTAAGTTACTTGTTATATAGACAAGCTTTATATCAGCCACACCCAGATAGAGACTTTTACTCTCGGCCGAACCTAGATATGTATTGGTCCATGATTGGGCACTGGGCCTTCTCCATGGCATTGAATACTAAACATTATCGGCTTTAACGGACGTTAGAAAACCTCCAGTCCGTGACGATTATTGATCACTTCAAATGTAAACAAGGTTTGGAGTGATGGGTTGGGTATGTGTGCCGAAAACTTGCCTGAGAGTCCCTGAACACATACAGAAGATCAATGGATTGGCTTGTATACTTTCAACACTCAGTAATTTAAGAGTTCTTGTACAACATATTCGGTAAATAGTCATGAATAAAATCACCGGTAAATGTTCTTGAGTTTCGCGCTGGATAACTTCAAGGCGAGCAAATATATACTCTTCTAATTAGCCAAGATAATGTGCATCTTCCTCGCAATAGTGGACATAGTAGCAGCTGCCTTCCGTTTCCATCGAAAAATAAGACGTATTTAATTTGAATTTCCGATTCTTAACGCTTGTGATATCTGATTGTTTGTCCGACATGTTGAAATATTTAGAAAGTATCTCATTTGTGCTATTTGGTATAATTCCAAAAAAAAAACCCACCTAAGATGATACAACTATTTTCTATGATTAGATTTCACTGATGATCAATCATACATCACATCAGTCAGAGTTGTTCATGGCGTTGCCTCTATCGTTTCTTTAAATGGCCAAAGCAGGGAGGGTTGATAAAAGGGGACAGAGCGTTCTAGTACAGAAAGGAGGGGGGGGTTGACGACTCTTCGCAAATCTAAGTGCAAATAGACTAAATCACGTGGTGTATAAGTGCAAAACTGTACTACGCCGAGTCATGTGTATCGGACGAAACATGTTCACTCGGACGAGACGCTAACAGCACTACTCACTCAGGTCGGGAAATACAGCCATGGGCTAATTACGACGCACCTGATGATGGCTTGGAACTTCTTAAAACGTCAATTAGTCTGTTTTTTTCTGAAGTCTAAACAGCTAGAAGTGGACTTCAGAGGTTGTAAAGATGCAAATCGCTGCCCCTCACCCATGCCGCCAAGATTACTAATCTGTCTTGAGACCAAATTTCGTCCATATGGCAGCAAAAGTGGTGCATGAGAATTTTAATTTTGCATAATTCAGTTCTGATGTCAGAGAGGTTTCCGCAAGCATCATTGGTCCTGAAGCTGGTCGAATACACCAAATCGAGGACTACGCTAACTTGAATAGGCCATGCCGCATGATAGCTTATTAATGAAATGCATCCGTGGTAGTGTGCACTAGCCTAACAGATATAGTATAAATGTGATGGATGGATGCGGACTCCTAAGCTAATTCCTTTTCGATCCTGGCAGACATCCTTTCACTGACCAAAACAACATCAACGGGTATTTGCTACACCATGGCGACGATGAAGCAAGTCATCAATATTCCGGGCCCAGAGGTTAAGGTGAAAATCAACTCGGCCCCTATTCCTCAGCCTGGTTCCCGGCAGGTTCTCATCAAGGTCGTCGTCTCGGGCAGCAACCCAAAGGACTGGAAGTGCGCTGAATGGGCTGCGGATTACGACGGGCCTGCAGACTCAATGCTTGGAAAATCAAAGCTCGGAATCAATCAAGGAGACGACATTGCTGGGATTGTTGAGAAGGTTGGCAATGATGTTATCGAATTCAAGGTATGTCATATCGACTGCACTCTGCGACTGTGTTGATCGGATGGGCGTTAACAAGGCTTAGCCGGGAGACCGCGTCGCTGCTTTTCATGAGATGGGCGAACCTGGAGGCTCATACGCCGAGTACGCCATTGCATGGGACTACACCACTTTCCATATTCCCGCTTCGACTTCTTTTGAGGGTACGTTTCTTGCGCTAGTAGAAGCATTTGGAGAACCGCTGACACATATTATAGAGGCTGCAACAATCCCGCTGGCTGCTCTCACAGCTGTAATGGCTTTATATCACAATCTCAAGCTCCCGACACCATGGAGCCCAGCGACCGCGCCCCTTCCCCTCGTAGTGTACGGTGCTAGCACTGCTGTTGGAGCTTTCGCACTCAAACTAGCAAAGAATAGCAACATTCATCCTATTATTGCCATTGCAGGCAACGGCAAAGACTACGTGGAGACCCTTGTAGATCGATCTAAAGGGGATATAGTCGTTGATTATCGAGAAGGCAACGACGCTATGATCAGTCAGATTCGCAATCACTTGAAAAAAGGAGGCTACGGCGAACCTCAGCATGGACTTGATCCAGGAATTGGCGTTCACAGCAAGAAGGTGCTAGATGAGATTGTTGCGGCAGATGGAGCTATCAATCTTGTCTTACCGAGTGACTGGAGTACAATATCCGCAGTCAAGACAACCACTTCCGTTGGTATATCTCATGGGGCTGATCGGGCTACCTGGGAAGGCAATGCTAGTAACCTTGCGTTTGTGTTCAGTCGATGGTTCACAAGGGGTCTACAGTTGGGTAACTTTCAAGGGCATCCATTTGAGATTAGGTCAAATGGGTTGGAAGCTGTAGAGCAAGCTCTCAAGGATCTCAAAGATGGCAAAGCCAGCGCTGTGAAGTACGTTTTCCGTATTCGGGACACGCCCAGTATCTAGAGTGACCGATTTGACTTTGGTGGGTTGAGCCTACAATACACCCGTAGCTTTGTAGTGATGCTATTTCGGCAAACAAATGTAATTGTTCTTGGGAAGATTCATCTCGTATTGATAATAATATTGACAGGAATGTAGTTCTTCGCCGGCTACTGGACTATGCAGCAACAACTTGTGCCGCTATCTCCATCCATACTTTCACTGCTATCCCACCCATCGGTTCCACCGCTGTGTGACCTCTGTATAGATATTTTGGCATTCGGAATCGTTTCCGTCATTTCGTTTGATGGTTGAACCTGGTTTTCCTTGACTCTGATGGCCATTCTCTCCCAAGCCCCTTGTGGCTCCATATCCATAGGATCATGTAGTTGAATTTTTGTGGGGGGCATAGCGTAGCAAACTGATGAATGTGATTTTCGGTAAAATTTATGTAGGAAATCGTGTAGTTGAAGTATCGGCAATCAAGTAGTAACAATCTAAGCTTTTATATATGTGACCACGTGTTATGCACTCATGTACCTCTTTTACTCCAAGAGCAATTGTCCCAGTCACGAAATGAGTTTGTTACTGTTGTGACACTTCGATACAAAGGTCGACTGGATATATAGAGTGGACAAAAAACAAGTCATTTGTATGAGAAGTTATACAATGCCTTTCATAAAGATAAACACAAAGCCCCGTCGCACGGACAATGAAGGTTGGTAGTCACACTACATGACCAAACAGCAACACCTCTTGCCACTCCTGTCATTCTTCACCAGCTTCATATCTGGATATACCGATATTGCCTGCTCAAACAACTCATTCACTTCATATCGCATTTGGATATGCGACCTAGTCCTTTCTGCCGACGCCTTTTTTCTTTCCATACTCTGAGCGTAGGCCCGATCCCGAACCTCGCGATCGCGGAATCGCGCTGCCCTTCTAGCTAGCCTTCGTGCTTCCAGGTTCCGATATGACCCCCAAGGTGGTAATTGCCTGTCAGTATTTTTGAATTGCGACTCTTGGGAAAAGGAGTCCGCACGTAGCTGAGTCAGTGGTGGGTGAGTCAGAAATGACCTAGAGTCGAGAGAAATGGCGCTGTCGGTGTTGGCGCTTTGCTCTCCGCAGTACACGTGTGAACATGTGATATTATCAAGTTCGAAGCCGGAGTCATATGTTTCTGAGTTATTAGGAAGCTCGAGGCCGTGGGGTGACGGTAAGGATGCGACACTCGCTGATTTAAGTTCCTGGTCGTCTAACGGAATATCGCAGAGTGCTTGCCCATAATCATAGTAGTTGTCTGGTGAAGGAACCCCACGTCCATTGTTGAGGGAGTATCCATTATGTTCCTGTCCAAGATCCAGTTCTGGCAGGCCGTTGAAAACGGGATATGGATGGACTTCGATATTCTGATGCTCCGTGGTCTTGGGTAATGAATCCGACTGCTGAACACGATTTGTTCCGGACCATGGATCTGAATGCAAAGAGATATCACACTGAGAAGGATATTCATCTTCGCAGGCCAAATTTTCCGGTTCTTGTATGTCCAATATGTCCGACTGCTGCGTCTGCTCGTCATCGCGAAGGAAGAACTTCAAGGACGTCAACTCCCCGCCTTCCTGCTCATCCGCCCATAAAACGTGTGGAGTCGGTGGGAGCGGGTGACTTCCGAGTTCCATCATCTTTGCATGTCGTGGAAGAAGATTGCTGCTGCTTTTGTTGACAGGAGTGACTGCATCTATGCACCGTTGCATCCGCGTCGGTGCCTCGTTGCACATCCGCTCTCTGGATGCAGGGCCAGAACGTGGAGACTTATGAACGCTTAGCGGTCGTACACTGTATATTTCCCGTATGTGTGTCGTGCAGCCTATTGATAGTGCTGAACGTGGAGAAGAGTGGTTCGCTGCAGATATATTGGCACCTGCAGCTGTTGGTATAGCTTGACACGATGAAGTGGACTTTTGGGGCTGAGACGGTTTCTGTTGTGGAGGTTCAAGATATGTATTAAATGCCTTTCTTTGGATCATGATTGAAGGTGTTGACTGCCTCGATGGTGGCTCCGGTACATAGTCTTCCACATATGCCTGGCATTCATGCAGCGGTCGTTTCTGATATATCTTAGCCCAACTTTCAACCACACTCCCTTCTTCATTTTCTCTCTCACGTTGTAAAATTTTATTTTGCATCCTCGGGTAGTCGGTGCAGGATGTTGTGGCGAGGTCAATGTGGAATAACCCCCAGGGCGACGGAGGAATGCTCGCGCCACATTCTTGTGTACCAAGGATACAACTGCGAAAGTTCACTCAGTCCAAGCCTCGTTTACTGGAAATATTCTTTCTAATAATCCCAGAAGTCACTAGAAAGTTTCTATAATTTGCATCAGTCGTTTAGCTGTGAACGAGTATCTGGTGAACTGAAGGATGAGGTTCATCACTGGATCGAGAGTACAACGCCCTCAGCCCCTCCTTTAGACACCTTAAATACCCACCACGTCCTGGAAGTCTTGTACACCTTTTCTGAGGCCTTGCTCAAACTCCCAAATAAACCCCCCTCGAGCACCGTTCTCCCGAATCCTCTTCAAAACCCACATTTCCAGGTTCCCAATCTTGTTACCTGGAGCTACACCCTGCGCGCCACGGCCTTCAAAAAATGCACGCGCATCATCGTAACCGACGTTCCAGCCATTTTCGTAGCGCCAGTGTTCAAAATTTGTGCCAGGCGCAGTGTGATCCCAGTACGAGCAGTGCTGGCCTACAGCGGCAGATTTTCGTTCCTCACGGCAATGGTTCGCTTTCTCCAGTAGGCCGTGGACATCATGGTGTGGAATCAGTGAATGGGAAGGTCGGCTCAAGGCGCGGTTTTCTGGATCAGATTGTGCTTTGAACCCCCATTCACCACCAGGCATCCAATCCATCTTCCACGTCCAGAAAAAGGAGCCTCCAGCGCGGCGCTGCCACGTTTGACTTTGCGCTTCGCCAAACTTTTTCACCAGGTCCTGGCGCGATTCATCACCACATTTGCCCCATGAATCTTCGGTCAGAACGCAAGAGTATTCTCCTACGATAACTTGGACGGCGCCGCGGTCATGAACGGAGCCCTCTTTACCGTTGAGCTCGGAAAGCTTAGATGGAACTTCGGAGATGATTTGCTGAGGGGACTTTTGCTTGTCTTCATCCGAGAAAGCCCAGTAGTAGTGCGTATCTATAATTACGGGACAGGTCGGGTGGTGAGGGTATGCGGCGTTCTTGCCGAGAGTCCAGTCGACAGCTCTCCCCAGATTCCAGCCATCCGAAATGATGACGGGAATACTGGGATCGACTGACGAAACGACTGAGATGCACTCGTCATACCATTCGTACATACCTGGGCTATCCCATTCTGCTTCGTTGATGATCTGGATGCCGGTGATATCGAGGCCAGATCTTGCTTCGTTGGCAATGAACTTGCAGCACTGTACTCCTAGATGGCGATTGTGCCCGGAGCCCCATAGATCTGCGGAGCCAGTGTTGGTTCCTGAATGCTCTTGTGCATTGGCACCACCTGGGAGGGCATGAAGATCGATGAGTACACCAACGGAGCGGGCACGGAGGCGAGAGATCAAAGTACGAATGCTGTCCCAAGCACCCGCAAATACTTGAGCGTAAGGCTCAAACGGAGTGCCTTGAGTGAGGAAGGCTGCAGGAAGATCGAAGTAGCCAATCGGCAGGCGAATGGTTGTGCCTTGATAAGTCAGATGGCTTACTGTGTAGTTTGCAGCCGCTAGACAGGTGCGAACCAATCGCAATGGTATAGTGCCAGATCGTGGGTTCGTTTGTACTCACACTTTGCCTCGTTCACCAGCCAGTCGATATCATCGTCACTCACTGCACTCGCCCAGCGCTCTTCAAACTTTTTCTTGGTCTCGTCCAGTCCAATCCGCTCTACCCAAGTCTTGACGGCTTCCAACTCACTCGATCCCGAAGCACCATCGGGGAACACGGATGGATGTAGCCATCGCTCAATCACATAGATTGACCCTAAATTGGTCCCGTGGTGATAGCGATATCGGAGAATGTCGAGGGGGGATGGCTCGCAGATTGAAGAAGGCTGATGGTGCCCCGTGCTGTGGCTGTGGCCTTGGTGAGGCGGGGGGTGATTACTTTGCGGCTGATCCGGTTTCTGAACCTCGTCGACGAACTTTTCAATCTTGGCTTTGGCTTTTCTGAACAGCCCATCCATGGTGGTGGCGGCGCTGGAGATACAAAAGAATAGGTGGCGGGTGTAATCTAACAAGCGGTTCCGAGTCTGGGAGTGAATCCACGTAGGTCTTGACGACGAGGATGGAGGAGTGGAGGATCTAAAAAGGAAGGCGGGAGAGGGATAGGTAGATATAGATATGGGCCCGCCAAAACAAGCTCCCGAAGCAGCTGCGGAGATGGGAAAATTGTGGAGAAGCCGCGCATCTCATTCATCGGTCCATCTTCTTCTCGTGAGGGTATTTGTGAGTTGTGCCTTGACCCGCCTAGCGTAGACGATAGAAACACCTGTGTTTGCAGCGAACCAAGGGCGCGTCGTGTGGAGCGAGTTGATGTTCCGTCCGAGCCGATCAAGTGTGGGATGGATGCATGTCGCGGCTCTCGGTGCTTTTTGCGTGACGTAAGGCAGGTGAACACACCCAACATACGGCTGCGCAGATCACAAGACGCCTACACGCGCGCAGGGGCGACTTCGTCAACAAATTGGTCCTGGTTGACTTGGTCCGGTCTGTGAGGAGAGGCGCAGACGTAACTCCGACCGTGTGTCTGTCCAACACGTAGCGCGTCCATAGCCTTTGTGATTGACTTTTGACGTTCCTGGACCAGGCCCGCGGTCGTCTTTGATCGGGCGTGCTACTGCAGTGTGACTGAGATGCTCAATTTTGAACCACCAGGTCGCCGCCCACCTCGACGAAGATCAGCTGGAGAAAACAGACTGCCAGCAGTCAAAGAAGCCGCACTAGTGGCAAGAAACGAAATAGAGGCTCGAGATTGCGGATTTCCCAGCCGCTCGCTCGCCAAGGAGACCCTGTCCATCCCCACCAATGGCGCGCCCCCTGGTCTAAAGCATAGACTTCAAGCCTCCCCAACTCGAACGCGACGAGCGAAACCTAAACAACAACACCCTCTTACACTTTGCTCGTGTGCTGTGCCTCGACAATTGGAGTGTGCTGTATCCCTTCATCTTTGCCTGCCCTCGCCGGTTCTCGCCACAGACTGCCCTACCCCGCAATTCCACGGCCAAGCTTGCCATATCAGCCCAACGCGTGTGCGGGAGAATTGATACATTATCGCGAGAACATGAGCGCTACCACGCCCCGCAGAGCCAACATGGCTGCTCAGCATAGCCCCTCAAAGACTCCCTCGCGACGCGTCCTCGGCGACCTGACCCCCAAGGCCCTAAACACGCCCTCAAAACAAACAAAGAACCTGGACGTTTCCGAAGCCATGCGAGCTCAGAGCCCGCTCAAGCAGGTCGCAACCCTCTCACCACAGGTCCTGACCAACAAGGAAAACTTCACCGGTGCCGCCACCTTCACCAAGGGCAGGAAACGGAGCATCTACGAGGTCGAGGGCGCCGAGAATGTCGGAAGCGCGAAGAGCGTGTTCAGGGGACGCGACACCGGTATCGTGCCAACCGAAGACCGCCTAATGGCCGCGGCTGCCCTGAATCATACGGTACATTGCGTCCGCTCTACGACGCGTCAATCGCGTCGCTAACAATGCTCCAGGACACGAGCCTCTTAGATCTTGGAGAACCCGGTTCGCCCACAGAAGCCAACACGCCCTCCCCTCCCCCCGACAACGACATGAACTTCATGAACTCCCAGGAGACGAACCAGTCCTTTTCCATGTTTGTCAATTACGGCGCATGCGACAGCCAGAATAGCGTACAGGATCAGCCCGCCGCCCCCACTTCGGCTCCCATGAAGAAGGAGCCGGGCGCGGGCAAGAAGTCGCGTGCCGAACTCCTGCGACTACGTCTCGGATTCGGCCTGTACAAGGTGAAGACGAACCAGGTCTCGCGGCGCGGGTCAGACATCATATCGACGTGGGAGCTATCGTCATCGTCGGAGGCGCTGGACAACAACACGCTAGCAGCCGCAATACCCTCCTCGACCGACTCCAACATCACAATCCAGCAAAACCAGGTCCCCAGCATAACCCTCTCCCCTGCCCGCAAAAGCCCAAAGCCCGCCTTTGTGAAAGCGAACCTGGACCCCTTCCGCCCCATCGGCAAGCTCGAGCACGTGCCCGTCCTGCTCCCCACTGCCGTCTCCTCCCGCACCATACAGGACTACCACATCCCCTCGTCCCCACCTCAGACCGACAACGAACCCCTAGCCTCGCCCCTTGGCCTCGACGAAGACAACCTGCGCACACCCACCGCCAAGCGCACGAGGAGAGACTCGGAATCAGACCACAAGGACGCGGCTGAGAGCCCCGCAAACGACAACAACAGCAACAACAGCAACAACAACAACAACAGCAACAACAACGACGACGATGATGACGACCACAGCAACGCCGAGGACCGCGACGAGAGCGTGCAGGAACGATTGCAGAGACTACGGGAGAAGAGGCTGAATAACGAGGGCGAGCTCACGAGCTCCGCGGTCAAGGGCCATGCTGCAAAGGGCCTGCTCGAGCTCATGAGCGGCCGGAGATAGTGACGAGGGCGCAAGAAAAAAAGAGGCGGGCGGTGCGGTGCGGTGCGGTGGCGACGCGTGCCGTGCGTGCTTAGCGTGTCGCTCACGCGGGGACGCACACCGCACGATTGTTCGGAAATGTCGCTGGGCCGGGAAGAAGCGAGCGTGTAGCGCTACGCGCATTGGATTGTCCTGTTTTTGAAACGAATTGCATGGCTGGCGGTCCGAAGGGGGCATGTCTTACTATTATCTGCGCTTTCTTTTGCGCGTATCATGGCAATGCTGGAGCGGCTTGCCCGTTGCTCTCCAGATTTCTATCCTGATATTTTGTTTTCTGTATTTTCACGAATGACGGCCAATGATCTGAAAGGCATGTGGGAGGTTCACAAAAATTTAGGTATTCCGCATTAATTTCACAATCCATCCAAATCAAGGACAAGCAATACTTGAATGCACAAGATGAACATTTCAGCAGGGAAGAGGTGAAGCGCAGAATCGGCGCCGCAAAGGCCCTCATCGCACACGCATATGCATTCGTGAAGAGTTGAACTGAAGTTGGTAGCTCGACGCCAACTTTTTTGATATTTGGGTGTCTGAAAGAGTACACAGCACAGGACTCCATAACCGCCCGTATCAAAGTAGTTGCCCATCCGAATGCAAAGGAAGATGTATATAAGGTTTCATGATGGCGTCATCATCACCTTTCGCACCATTTCTCGTGAACTTCACCTCTATGGCCCCGCCCCATTTTTGGCTACCCTTACTCCTCGGCAGGGGCGGCCTCCGCTGGCGCCGCCTCACCCTCCTGCTGCTCAGCCAGCCTCTGCTGTTCCGCTGCCTGCTGGGCGGCAAGGGCCTTTGCGCCGTAGTCCTGGGACATGGGCTGAACGACGGGCTGCTCCTCCTTGGGCTCGATGATGGTGACGGAGTCGGGGAGGGACTTGGAGGGACCGGCCTTGCCCTCGGGGTCGGAGCCGCGCATGATCTTGACCTTGATACCCAACACACCCTGGCGGAGCAGGACGTGGCGAGTGGCCTCGTCGATGAAGTCCTTGGCAGGCTGACCGGAGTGGATCATGAAGCCGTCCTATTCCATATTAGCTACCTTGAATTTTCCTTGCCACTTGTGCAACATACAGTGAACTTCATGGACTTGGCACGGGCGGCCCTGAGCTTTCCGGAGACAACGACCTCACAACCCTTGGCGCCGCTCTCCATGATGAACCTCAGGACACCATAGCAGGCCCTACGGACGGCAAGACCGTTGAGGAGCTTGTAACGGAGGGACTCGCACTGAGCGACGGCGGACAGACCGCGGTTCTGGACCTTGGCAGCGTAGAGGGAGACGGAGTTCTCGGGGAACTTGAAGCGCTTCTGGATGAGCGAGGTGAGCTCACGGATGCGGCGACCCTGCTCGCCGAGAACCTCTTGTGTGTGCGTCGCGCGGATGATGATGTCGGTGACGGTGGGGGTGACGCGGACTTCGACGCCCGAGTAGCCCTCCTCGGCCAACTCGCGCTGGAAGAACTCGTTGAGCTCGGCGTAGAAAACACCGTCTGTCAGGAGATTGTGTTAGCCACCGCCATTTCTGTGTGGGAATCGCGAATCCAGATCTCGCGCGCAATACTCCGACGACCGGCGGCAACCGTGCAAGCGGCTGGCAGATCTCGGACATTGCAACGCATTCCAATCCGACAACTTCAACACTGGGAAAGAGTATATCGTACCAGCAACGAACTTCCTCCTCTTGGAACTGCATCATCGTTAGTCGATGCGGCCAGTGGTGCAATGTCGCGGGATCCAACTCACATAGCTCCCTGGGTGGCGGCCATGGTTTCTGACTTGAATTGACGTATCTGAACTCCGGGGCTGGTGTTCAGAAGAGAGGCGTCGTCGTCGTCGTGGTCGTGCGGTTGAGGTTGAAGGCTCGACGTGGGGAGGTTTTCGACTGTGGGTTATTCTCGCTTAGCGCCAAGATCCCACCAGCCACGCGCACTAGCCACCACGCCGATTATTCACTATCCAATGTTGACATCAATCCACGAGCAGTGGCTACACACGAGACGACTTATTGAGTGCATGTTTAGCGAGCATCGTGCTAGACGATCTTATTCCTCTACTGGTTGACAGCACTCCTGACTAAGCACAACTGTCTTATACCGCTCTACTATCCTAGCAACCTTATACAATCTGATAGCGAAACACTTGTCGTGATTCCCGATGGCCATGGGCGGCATCGTCTACAGCGACTTTGCAAACTATACGCAGCGGCAAAATCAATTGCAAACACTTCCGAAATCGCAATCCCAACGTTGTAGATGCGTTGCGCCATGATGCATGTTATCTACAATGCATTCTCGCATCTGCTCTCTAGTGGTGCTCGATGGGCTCCTCTGGGAGCAATGGTTCAGGCCTCCGCTCGACACAGGCCTTGAGAGGTGGTCGTACGAGGTCATTGAAGAGGAACGTGCCATAGACCAAGAGCGCAAAACCGAGGACTTGAAGCCACTTGAATGTCTCCCATCCCAAGCCTAGCGAGACGATCCAGATGAAGAGCGTGCGGCAGGTGTCGATAGTGGACCGAGATGTCGCGGATACAGTGCGAGTGACACTAAGGCCAAAGAAGTTGAAACCGCTAGGACCAGTCAGTAATGTTCATACCAAGTAATGGGCGATACCTACCCGATACTAATCATGATCAGAAGGGAGCTGATCGCAATGGCTGGGAAGTGCGTCATCTGATAGAAGCCTTCCCTCGCGTTGAAATAGCCAGTGCCAATCGCAAAGTGAAGGACGATCATGACGATCAGAGTAACCAGGAAACCAAAGATACCCTCCCAACCAACAACTTTGATCGGTTCCATGGAGTACTTTTCCATTAGGCGTTCTTCGAGGACGAATTGGGTGGCTGTGAAGATTTGGGCGCCCGCGATGAGGAGGACTCCAATGATGGTCATCACAGCCTGGGATAGCTCCGTCGTCTCAAACTCGGGCGTATCCCTCCGAAGCATGCTCATGCCAGTCTCCGCAAGCGCCTTGAGCGACGGTGTGGCTTTGTCGTCTTTTTGGATAGCTCCAGCAATTCCAACAACGGCCACTCCGAAGACAACGACGAAGAGCGAGAACCACTTGTACAGTCCCAAGTGACGCTTCAAGAACCAGACGCTGAAGAGTCCGACGAAGAGCACCAGAGCACCGCGGGTCATTTGGTAAATGCTAGCTGCTACAAACAGCAAACCCACGTTCATGAGTGTAGTTCCAGCGATATCGCAGCATGCTGGCAGGGCAAGCAGGAGAACGCTAGTACCTTCCAACGGTATCCTTCCCTCCTCGTCGGCATGCACAGGCTTCAGTGGGTTGGCCACGTCGGCAGTCTCACTCTCTTCGGAGAGAGCTGGGGTTACGGTGCCTTCATCGGCGGAGCTCGGGATAGCTTCATAACCGGCGCGACGAGAAACGTATCGTTGGTAGAGAGAGAACGCTCCGATAACTAGCCAGCAGCCCATCTCACCGATGAACATTTGGAGTGTCTGCAAGACGGGCTGTTCAAAGTGTTTCCGGTACTTGGGTGAGGGAGAGTCGCAGTTCTCTACGCATTGCATGTCCTATGAGGCTTCGTCAGCACCTGGCATTCCCACCCGCACGACTCATTCGCATACTTGGTACTTGGTGAGAAGCGTGTTGCAGACCCCAGTCAGCAACATCATGGCCACGAGGAACGGGACAACAGCTTTGACCGCCATGGTGGAAGTGGTGACTGGCTGTCGGTCTTATCGGAGATTCGGATAGGGTTGGAACTGGGCAACAAAGAGAGGCACTGCCGATGGCAGTAGTTGGGGATGAGGGAAAGACTATAAGGGAGATGAGACGCAGAAGTTATGCTAGGCAGCTCGCGCCGCCGATGAGTGCTGTGTCAAGTAGCAGGGCGCGTGCGCGGTGGCTGGATGACACTGATGATGCACTGTCACGTGGAGATAGGACCGCGATTGTCCGCGCCAAAGCCGACGCGATCGGAGGTCCCTGCATGCGCCGAAGATGCCTGCAAACTTCATCGCCCTCTCATGGCTGTCGCTGTCATGCCCATCTCGCTTTCAATTCTTCCGTTCCTTCATGGCAATCGCTCAATAAAGTAGTCCAAATGATGATGGTGCTGCGTAACCGATATTGGCGATCCTAAACGTGAGGCTTCCGAGGTCCGGCCTGCTGCAGGGGTCAAGCAGCTGATGTTGCCGCATGAGCGCCCCGCCCGCAGCTCTCTCACGGGACCATATCTATTGATGACTTGCCCCAATCGGGAGTCCGGCTATCTCGGCCACTCAAACAGGAGTATGTGTAACTAACAGAAGCGCCGACGTATGCCCACAATCTGATCAACAGACGCGCTTCACTGATGGGGAGAATGAGAGCTGCAACGGATAGTTGACCTAACCAACCACAGATGAATTGCTTGAGGAAGAATACCCAGACCCCAATCATGCATTCACAGCCTGTCAATGCAGGGCTTAGCCTCAATAATATCCGCGAATCATATCTCACTGAACAGAAATCTGCTGCAGGCCACAGAGTGAGTCTCACGGCTTACCAGCACAGCCTTTCAGCCTTACGACTCAAATGGCTTTTCTTTCTCTTCGAAACTTCAGCCTGCAGTGGAAACATCAATCGCAGCCTGACATACGTTCCGATTAACGGTACATCCACGAACCCAACACGGCGTCCCGTCTCTTTAGCGAGGGCTACCTGAGCGAGTCGCGATGGAGGCTGTAGTGGCTATTGCTCTTGCTGGAAATGTCATACAATTTGCGCAGCTCGCAAAGGGCATCTTTTCCGAAGCAAAGGCGGTTCGCGAAACGGGGTATCCACGTTCGCTCATTGCCTTGAGGGGCTCCGTGGACAATCTGTTGAAGCAGTCGGGAATCATACATGCACGCCTAGTCACAAAGGCAGATGGCAACAAGCTCAGTCAAGAAGACCAGGTGAGTTACAGGGATCATTATCCGTGTCATAAAGCAGCCGGTTAACCCTCGGGGCGTAGTACCTCATTGACGTTAGTGTCGATTGTCAAAAGGCTGGGACTGAATTTCTCAAATACATCGATTTATTCATTTCAAAGGCAAGCTCGTCTAGTAGTTTGAAGAAATTAGGGACTGCTGTCAAGTTACAGTTTGCACGTCAAAAGATTGAAAATTTCACCGCGGACATCAATCGATTGCAAGGTGCGCTTACGCTGGCCACTGTACTAGCTTTCCGAGATAGCGTAAGAACAAACCACCAAGAGCTACTTTCGCATCTACAGAGGCTCCAAGAAGATTCACCAGATGATAATGCCAAACTCCACAACACAATTCATCTTCTCAAGGACGCTACTGAGTTTTCTCAGACGGGCCAGCAGCTGAAAGCTTTCAACGATGAGATGCAGCATTGTTTGGAGAAAATCCATCAAATTCGGGCCAAATTACCACAGACACAAGAGACGAAAATTTTGAAATGGCTGATGTTTCGCCAAATCAACTGGAGATACGAAGAGCTTCCCACTGCCTATGGACTTACATACTCTTGGGTCTTCAAAACGGAACCCGAGCAAAATAATTGGGATGATTTCTCTACGCATCTGAAATGCGACACGTTCAAACCTTACTTCATCAGTGGAAAGGCAGGAAGTGGAAAATCTACCTTGATGAAGTATATCATCGATAACCCAAAAACCCGTCATCTCCTTGCTGAATGGGCTACAAGCGATGGCAAAAATCTTGTAGTGACAAGCTTCTTTTTCTGGAATCTTGGCACCCCCCTCCAAAAAAGCAGAGAAGGCCTTCTCAGGTCATTGCTATGGACTATTCTTAGCGAGTACCCTGAGCTCATTCCGGTCGTGTTTCCGCATGAATACCAGAGTTGCGAAGACGATACTGATGGACTCACATATATTGAGATCACGAGAGCCTGGAACTTGCTCGTTGAAAAGTCTCGAAGATTCCTAAAGATTGCCATACTCATAGACGGTATAGACGAACTCGATGGCGAACACTCAGACCTTGCCGAATTTATTTTGAGCATGTGCTCCTCCAGCATCAAAGTCATAGTTTCCAGCCGACCGATTATTGCGTCCTCACATGCTTTCCTCGGGTGCCCTTCCCTCCATCTTGAAGATTTGACAACGAAGGATATGGAGCTCTATATTCACGGACACTTGACTTCACATCCTGCTATGATCCCGCTATCTCTAAGCTGCCCTCAAATGAGTGACGAAATCACCACAGAGGTCAAATCCAAGGCAGAGGGTGTGTTTCTATGGGTTAAGCTTGTAGTGAAGATTCTCATTGACGGGATCAAAGCAGGCGACAACATTGAGGAACTCCGCGCAAAACTTCGGTCCCTACCTGGTGATTTAAAGGAGCTATACCGGCGTATGCTTCATCAGATCCCGTCAGATTACAGAATGCAGGCCGTGGAACTATTCCGACTCCTCCAAATTTGGCATTCATTCGCTAAAGAAGAAGTACCCACACCTTTGCTGCACTTTGCGCTACGCCCTGTTCAGGAGAGTATCGAACAACCAGTCGGGCCAATGGATTCCAGGATTTTACGCTGGTACTGTCAACAGATGGCAGCCCGTGTCAAAAGTCGTTGCTGTGGACTACTCGAGACAAGCAAGTCAACCCTTTATATGGAAAAACCACGTTTTGACTTGGATGATTTGATGATCTCCAGAGTGAGATATTCACATCGTACTGTTTCAGAATTCCTTCAATGTGAAGATATCAGATCGGAAATGGAAGGGATGTTGGGAGACGGATTCAACGCAAATATACATCTCGCTGCCGCCTGCTTGTCACTCGCAAAGATATCATGTAGCCAAGCCACAGAAGCCATCATGATGGACCAGGTTCATGTGTTGCTACTGCTGTACATGAGTGCGGATTGCGATGTCAAAAACCAGCTTGGTTCTTACATCACTTTAATGGACCAAAGCATCATGGAATATCACCAATCTCTCACATCGATTGATGATGTCATGGAAGGCGGTGCCAACACACAGAGTCACTGGTCTGAGACAAGACTTGCCCAGATGAAAATATTCGGGTGCTATGGGGGCTACATACGCCTGAAGGACGAAATGGCGAATGGCATGGATGATGGACTTTTTCCGATCCCATATGACGTTGATGATCGAGAGGCCAGCATGTTTGCCCTAGCTGCGAGGTTAGGACTCACTCATTATCTGGCGATAAACTCTTCCGATCCAAGTTTTCACGCTGCTCCGCTTGTAATGTTTGCAATGGATGCATGGATTGAGGATGATAGTTTGCGCATCCCACTCGAACACCGGAGGGACACCCTTCTCTACCTACTCGGAAAACTACAAGAGGAAGAGCAAAAGGACACCAAGAAGGAGAAACACGAAAAATTCAAAAATCTCGCTTTGGATTTCGCCGAGGGCTATACCTCTAGCAATGAGGTCGAGATGAGCGTCTTCACCGCCTGCTTCCTCATTGCTGTTCCTTCTCTGTCATCGTGGGTACAAGGCTATGCAACTGCCCAACTTCGAGACATGGCGAAGTGCCTTCAGCGAGATTTGGATCGAGAAAACCAACGGCTTGGCGTTAGGTTGTCTCAGACTGTGAATGAGCGGCTTCATGCTAAACAATCCTGTGGCAAATGTAGGGCACCGGGACATTCGCACGACGCATGTCCCGGGCTATGCTTAGGGCGTAAGAAGCATACCAAGGCCATAAATAGACGGGTGAAGAAGGAAAAGCATCGTAAGAGCATGTTAGGCTAGGGCTCGGGATAATTAATGTCACAACTGTCCAAAATTATGTTATACATGTAGCTGAAGAGAAGTAACTCATCATCTGGGGGCCTGAGGGAATCGAAAGTTTTGCGCGGTTCTAACTTGTCAATTTTCTAGAATCGCCTAATCAATCTATGCGTAACTTTAATCTGTTCATTACGAAGTGGCTTGGATTATGTTTACACCTCTCTTTTATTTAGGGAGTGGCACACTAGCAAACGCTGGCTAGAGGTGTGTCTCACTATGAGTCCCTCAATCTATTATTGATCTAGCAGGCAGCGAGGAGGGACTACAATAGTGTAAGCTAACCATAAAGCTGCACAAGCCCAATTTATTATCCATTCAGTCATAGGAAAAGACTAACAGTAGGGCACACAGTCTTAATAGACAGCCGAACAAGTGGGGCGTGATGGATTGAGCCTCATCGCTTAGCTCCCTACCCTCACGATCATCGCACGCTGACGTGATACGGCTCGATACCGATAAGATTGAATGATTCAATACCGAGATCATTTTCTCACCGGTCTAATGTATGTGGTCTAGCCTATATGTTCGTAGGGGGCACACCGTCAATAAGAGATGAGAAGAAGATCGTCCTAGTTTTCGCTACAGTGGAGGAAATATCACCATCCAGAAGATTTCTATTTGATTCAAGCTAATCACAAGCCTCAACATGCCCATTATGTGGAATAAGCTACATTGCGTTGTGTATTCACCCCGTTTTTACCCATTTACCCATCGAATAAGAGTCGCCACCAGCGATATTGTCCGCGGAGTGTTGATCTCTTTCCTATCTTATTATCTAGCTATCTCTCTGGTATATTAGAACTTGACTTCCGACCGTACGGTGAGATTTTATCTGCGAGTAAGTTCTTGAGGCTTTGCTGCATTTCAAATTACACTTGCGCCTTGCTGTGACTCGTTCCTCACCCTGCTTGAGTAGAGTAGATCTACGGCCAAATACAGCTTAATAAGGTATTAACAAGACCCTAAACAAGTGGTATACAGCCCCTGCTACTGAAATATACGACTAGTCTGATTCAGTTGCACCAAACCTGAATGAGGTTGATTACCTCCTTTCCAGGTGTTTGCCAAAAGAAACTGCAAAACTCGAGAAACAATCTGTAATTGCATTAGATGTGTTTCAGATTTTCTTTTGCTGGTGCCTTGGATATTTTTATAGTCTCCGGGCCGGTGCCCACACCACACCAGCGATACGGATAATGCAAGGCATACTTTTAAGCTGGCACAACATTGCATACTGCGCCCTGTATGAATGCAGGTGCCGAGCTTGCCATGTTTAGGTATGAGCTCCATCAAACCCACATGACAGCCGGGCACTGTTGTCAAACCACCGGAATCCACGTCAGGTGCCTCCAAGACGGGGTCGTCCGTGTGCCCCTTTCACATTTTCCAAGCATAATTCATGATTCTTTCGTGGAACTTGGTCTTTCCACTGGTAGTATATATTCTCCAAGTACAAGAATCCTAGGAAAAAATAATTTACCTCTGGCACCAAGCGATGAACGCAGAACAAGGAGGACACAATTACGACCCGGATTGTTCACGCCGTCAGTCCAGCTTGACGGACGAGCGATACGGGTATTCTCCCGATGAGTTTGGGGATACATTAAATACAAATTACTACATCGCCATGGATTCTGGGTCCAATGGTAAGACTCGAGCTCATGTTTCGAATTTTTGCGTTTATCTAAGTATCCATAGGAATGAGCATATATGGGGAACCATATTCCTATGGCCCTGTTGAGAATTCCCAAGGAGAAACCTTCCCTGAATCATATTATTATGGAGTTCAGGAAACATACAGGTCTGTGTTATATCATAGATTTGCTTCATCCCTGACTTTTTCCTACAGACCTATCCGCGCCGAGAACGCCGACGCAAACTATCGACAAATGCCTGAGGCTCTACATACCGGTGGATCTTCGTGGGACCATCAATCTATTTCAGGAACTGAAGCTCCCGTCTCACCGCCATACCCATGGGCTGGTCATCAGTTTACTCAGCCTGCAGGTCTTGGTATGATGGAAAGTCCGCCTGTCAATGCGAATGACAACTCTCCCATGAAGCCAACGAGCGGTCCAACCAAGTTCCCATATTTCATTAGGGATGATATTAGGATCGGCCATTATACTGTTGGCGAAACTGGAAAAAAAACCTATCGCTGCGATGAAAAGAGATGCAAAAAAAGCCTCGGACGATTTCAAGAACTCAAGAGACACTATGAAGAGAAGCACGCTCCAGAGGATGAGAGACCAAAATACCCATGCGATCGCTGCGGTCAGATTTTTGTTCGCAAAAGTCGGCTTTCTAAGCACACATGCCGTTCGATTCCAAGAAGATAGCCAGCCATTATTTCGTCGAACAGAACTGACGGAAAACGGTGGCAGCTGAACCTAGATTGTACGATGCAACAAAACGGGCTGTTTTGTTTTGGTAAAGTTATTGGTTCGATCAACGTATTCAACATACGACATGCACATGTACCTACGAGCCACTGAACAAACGCTCACCAATCTCACCATATTCTTTATCACACGCACATGTGCGCATTCATTTCCATTCCATAATTTGCTTCTTGCCTTTCTCGACAATTTTGAGGAATCCCAATGGGAAATGCTTCATAAAAAGATCTTCTGAAAAGGTTTTTTGGCCTATCTACGTTTTCCTACTTGTTTTCATCAGATATATAGCCCTGGCTTAGCAAGTTTGAGAGATGAAGGGATTCCGAAATGCACGTTATTTCATTGCGGCAAAATACACATTCGTTACAGTATGATCATACTATACTACATATGGGAAGAAAGCCTATGAGATCGAATATTGTAGAGAACCGTCCCTGCTCTTCTTCTTTCACACACACGGGGCTTGTAGCAAAACATAACTCATCATACACTGCGTGATTGGCTCCATTACTGGACCGAATCCAGCAGTTTTAGGGCACAGCATCAGTTGAATCATAACCTGCTATGTTTACTATCCGTGGCACACCAGGTAGTTCTTACACCTCATATTCGCAACATTTGAGTGGCAGACACAACACACCATGGCACCACGGCACCACAGCATCACGGCACCACGGCACTGCCCCCCTCGACGCATGCATCATCAACCAAAGACCATAAAAAGACAACGAAGTAACACAACATAGAAATCCAACCGTATTCGATCATGCTCACCATCGACAAACTGTGCCCACGCTAATCTCGAGAGATAAGCCATGGGCAAATGTCAGCGTTGCATTACATTCCCGTCCGGTGCCTCCAACACTTTTTCGAACCCATAACCCAGCGGTCGCTAGGAACATCAATATACCCTTCACCGGATGACTCGCCACGTCGACCTGGAGCGGGTACCGGAAAATAACCTCCCCTTCGCCTCACCGGAAACGTGTGGTTTCCACCTCCTCTCACCTCCACCACACAGCGCATCCCCAAGCGGTGCCTTGAATTTTATTCCGAAACACGTGCCCGAAAATGCTCTAGGCCAAAATGCAACGACGCGGTCGCCTCACCGGAAACACCGTAAACAGTCTACTACACTACAAGTACGCCGAGAGGGGATGAGCCCCTCACCGCTCCTCCGTCATCCCTTCTTTCCCAACATCTCACTCCCGCGCCGCCCCAGCGCGGCGCAAGATGGGCACGGGTGGGTCGCTGGAATATGCGCCCACGGCACGCCCCACGCGGCCCTTCCCGAGCCTCGAGCCGTGCCGAGCGGTGGTGGTGGTGGAGGGCGCGCCGAGCGAGCCAACCCACCGGCCGACCAGCCAGCACGGAATCGGCTGCGCCCCACGGGCGTTTCTGGATAGCAGACCAGCGGGGCTGATTTTGCAATGTTCTGCCTGGATGCAGTGATCGGTGTGATGGCTCGGGCACGTCGGTCGTCGCAGCGAGCATGGCCTAAGGGGTCAGTGAGTGGGCGGCGGGTGGAGGCTGCGGTGCAAGACGCGTGTTGTGCGAAGTTGCTGCACTTGACAAGAGTCACACGTAGACCTGTATTGGGAGGGCTGCATGGCAGCTGACTTGGTCGTCAATATGACGTTGAGATGGGACGAGGCTGGGCTGGTTTCTCACTGCCTTCCCACAACACCAATACCCCAGAAGGTGTAGACTCGCCACGGAACTCACATGAGGTGAGATGAGCAAAAAATCAGTGTGGGATACATAAACGGATGCGGGGAAGCTTCGATTAATTGGAATTCCTGACGTGTATCGCCCTCCCATTTGGGGCAGAAAAGCGCCTTATGAGGCTCTGCTGCAGCATCTCCGATCAGCCGATGCCCTATACGAGAGTCCTCCATCACCACCCCCGCAGCTCCAGCCAAATCACCTCCTCTTATCTCTTCCAACATCCGCGCTCAGCCACAGAGCGTCAGCTACTCATGTAGTATGGCGATGCAGAAAAGGGCATCTGTGGCGTTCGTCCGCAAATCGAATGCTGGGAATCGAGAAAACATGCAGCTTTGACAGGCAGCAGCGATATAAAAATGCCTGATTCCCAGAAAAGTATGCCTCAGATTGGATTTTCCCAGTCGGAGGTAGAGGCTCGGTGCCCCAGCGCCCCTTTGCGGTTTGCGATGCCACGCGGTGCAGGGCAGCAACCAGGTCAGTTATATACTGGCCTGGCCGCTCAAGACCTGCCTGTTTGATTTTGGATCCGCAATCCACAATGGAGTATCAACAGACTCCCGACGACAATAGCAGCTCCGACGAAGGCACTTTGATCGAAACCCCACCCGAAAAGACGATGAGCTACGACGGCTCCCAATTGCAGGCTGATGTGGTCTCCAACAGTCAGTACACGCTTTGTCGTAGTTGGGCTGTACATACACTGATATCGTAATAACAGGCCAGGCTTCAGCCTCGCAGCAGTATGGCAACAACTTTGGTTGGAACGCTGGAGGCACGATGGGGAACAGCTGGACGGCCGGGCCAGGCCCATCGATGTCCGCTGATAGCCTCTACCAGATGGGTGGCATGCCCACCAGGTGCGACTAATGAGGTATCCGAAGCCAACGAACATTGCTGACTCGTTGTAGTTTCGGGGGGAGCGGTGTCGCCGACTTCACGCATAGCCCGCTAATGCCTGGCATGCAGCTACTCCAACCGCCGGTCTTGCACCATTCTTCCGATGCGCACCCGTATCCCGCGTCTGCAAACCCCGGCCAAATGGCGGCCAATCCTGGGTACCTTGACCCACATATGCAAGGTGATCCAGCCTCGCAAGTTGAGAACCCCCTCGTAAATCTCGGGTTAATTCTCAGCAACGGGGCTACGGGAGGTGACCACTATATGTGCGGTAATCCTCAGTGTTCGTATCGCAAGTTCAAAAAGCTTGCCGACTTGAAGAGACACCATGGATCAGTTCACAAGTCTTGGGAGTCAAACATGTATTGCCCGCATTGGAACTGCGAACGTGGAACCAACAATAAAAATCCGTTTACGAGGAAGGATAAGCTTAGGTCCCATCTTAGGACCCATCTTGACCACAAGCACGCAGGTCAGCTCCCGCCTTCCAACGACGCTGACTTTTGATCCGCGAAATTGCCTTGCACACGAATACGTTCTTATGTCCAAACCAAGAAGTTAACGGCCGAAACTGTGTTTTCCTTGATATTAACGCACGCTCTCTTCTTTTGATCTCGTTTTCCCAAGACTGCCTGTCGTTTCTGTAAAGTCCATTTCGGAGCCAGGATTGCCACGGGGTACACAAGGATTTTGGAATGCCACGGAAAACGCTCGTTTTGATGTTGCTTTCTTTTTTTTTTCGTTTACATGGCCAATATTGAAATACGTCCGGTCGCTGTCGTTAGTTTTGAATTATACAAGTGTTTTTCTTACACCTTCCAGCATATGGACCCGAGTTGGGAGCTAACGCGAAACCATCCAATCACACAACGCCAAACGTCGGATCCAGTATATCCGAGTTGAACCAGTCCAGAGAAGGCTGCGACTGAAACAGCTGCCACATCATATCGTCGTTCCACGAGGAGCCGACATCTGGCTGGACAAAGGTAGGGCCGGTCGCAGCCGCTGGCATGTTCGCGTCCAAAATCCTGGAATCAAAGCTATCTTGACCGGGCCTGGTCGCAGGACCGGGATGGGCGAGCTGACTCTGGGTCGCTTGAGGTGCTTGGGTAACGAGAGGTCGACAAAGCCTGAGAAGTGTTACGCAGAGCCTGTGCAATCGCATAACATAGCGATTCTGGTCGACGAGAGAGGACATGCCGTCAGTGACATCCTGGAGAGTTTGGAAGTCCCGTGCATTCGATGTCCCAACCACATTGCAGAACAAAACGAAGAAGGGGCATAGAGGGTAAGACAAGATGGTCCTATCAAGTCAGCACATCGGCAGAGTATATCGGCAATATGAAGACTGACCAGCTTAGATAAGGGTTTATTTCCACATCAAAGAAGTGGTTGGCCTTGTTGTTGTTTTCGTATATCACTTTGACGCGTTCCAACGCCTTTCTGGCGGATTGCAGGCATTCCTCTCGCTCCAGAGGATTCGACATGACTGTAGGACTAAGTCGGTGAACAGATGTGAGGGTGGAGAAGTATTTGAATTCGAGACTCTGGAACTGGATGAGGATGTCGGTGTTGGCTTCAAGCCGATAATCAGATCGGGCCTATTTCGTTAGACCTTTTTCTTACTATTAAGTTGAGATGAGCCACGTACTTGTTGCATTGACACATAGACCTGAGCCATCTTGTTGCGAAGAAGCGCAACTTCATCGTTGAGCGAGATCCTTGATTGATTTGTTGAACGAGAGTTGAGGGTGAGCTCGAGGATCTTTTCCTGAACCGGTGTCGTCTCCATCGAGAGTATCTCAATGATAGATATAGGATTGGACGCTTCGGGCTTAATGGACAACGAAAGAGAAACATTCAGCTTTGGGAGTGAAAGTGGCCGGAGTAAAAGAAGACTCATACACCTGTCCATATGGCAGCACCAAGCGAGCGCAAGATGGACTTCTTCGTCCAGTTCAGATTTCTTTTCCGAATCGCGAAAGTTATGGAGACCAAGCGCTACGACGGTACGTGAGGCTGCTGCGGTGAGATCCCAACAGGCAGACGGATCGCCAATGACTTGCATCAACATGGCCTACGCAAATGTTAACTTGCTGATGGAACGCCTCGTCATGAGCCCTTACACCAGAAATGAGTGCTTGCAGAAGAAGCAAAGAAGGTGCAACCATGACACTCAAATTGTCCAGTGCCGTACACGTGGCATTGAGATGGCGCAGCATCGTCTGCATAATAACCTTACCCACTGCTGGCGAAGATGCACCGTTGAGTTGATGTGAATAATACACAACACATGCTTTCCAATGAATGATGATCTTATAAAGATTCATGGTGCGGTCATCAGCATTCCCCTCCAAGAAGGCAAGGGCGATCCGCTCAAAGCTCGCGGCTGGCAGGTGATCCATGGCTCGAAGATTCGTGGTCAGCTGGTTCGAGTCTTTGCGTTCCCGAGAATGTGCTATGAATTGTGAGTAAGCTCTACTGATGATACTACCAGGCCACATACCACCCAAGATGATTTGCAAGACCTCACTCTCCGAGAGGTCGGTTGAAGTGGAATTGTTCCGGTCCCAGACTGCACGATCTCCAGAAGAAGTCGGGGCTTGAGATACTTGCTCCACGAAATCAATGGCAGTCTCCAAAACTAGCTTCTGGTTGACAGACAAGAGTTCATTGTGACTGAGCTCTTCCTGAAAGTAATTGCGTGCATCGTTGGTCTGGCCATGGGTGGCACTGGACTCCGGGGTCAATATGGAGCTTGTGCTATCCACATGAGATCCTGCACTCCGTTTCCGCTTTGCCGGACGAGATGATGATGGCGAGGAGTCACTCTGAGCGTGGTGATGAGCTGGTCCGGTACTGGCATCACGGAGTGGTGCTGGAGGAGACAGGGGCGTTGCGGCAGCAGCTTGCTGGTTGAGATGAATGGACTCCTCCAAACTAGACAAGCGCTGTACAAGAGCCTGGATCTTGTCATCACTACACTTGGGTCAGTGACCAACGCTAGTCTGGACCCACTATCCGGGCCTTGGGTGTTCTCACGTGCGGACTTTGGGGCGAGACAGGCGCTTGTGTCTTGTACGCAGACATTCGGCTTTGGCAGCCACACAGTTGCTGCAGGGCTCGTTTCTATCACATTTGACTTTCCTTGAATGGCATAGATCGCACTTGGAATGGTCAATACGGATGGTTCTAGTGTCGCCTAGTCAAGCCAATGTGGACTCACTGCAGCGATGCCGCCATGTGCCTGCCAGTGCTCTTCGGGCATGATTGGTCGCTTGTGGATGGAAACGGAGGAATTGCCCGCGGGAGAGAAGATGGATCCGACGTCAAGCGGGTGATTGAGGACAGAAGGGAACGCGCGATCGGGCCAAGGAGGCCGAAACCCGAAGCGGAGCCGGAGATATGCCGGCCTGACTAACCTTGCAACGCGCACAAGCGTAGGAAGGTAAAGCAGAATGGGGGAAATGGTGAAATGCATACTCAAAGAAATTTACCATTATTTTGACGAATTGGATAGGCTTTTTTCTTCGTCTTCTGCACAAGGACGCTCGGATAGGGTTGCTGCCGAAGCATCCATTCAACCAAGGTCTATCAATGTCCCACGCCAAGAGCAACCGGTTAAGAATAGAGAGACGTAGCTCTTGCCTTGGAGAACGGTTCGTCTTGGTCGTGATGTATCAAACAATGAATGCATATCTTGTACCTTTGCCATGGCTTTTCGACGAAAATGAAGGCGCACCTCTCCTCCTTGAAGGGAACGCCCTGGTTGCGATTCTGCTAGCGTCTTGACCTGCTCTTTCCAATCCAGCTGCATGGATTCAATGGATGTCTCTGCCATCAGTGAAGCTTCAAAACAACAACACACGGTGCAAAACGAAAAGCGGTGTTCCACGCCACCAAAGAGATCAGGGTCCCAAAAACTGGAAACCCCCTCTGTAAGAATCACCATGACTGATGGATCAGTGATGATGACGACTGCGCGCGAGGAATACCTAGCTGGTAAGAGCCACCCGCGAGAGACAGGCAGCTGGTAAGTTTTGCCACCCAGGCCCCTCGCCAATGAGATAAGAACCGACCCGATTAGCTTACTTGCAATGGTCGGTGTGAGGCAATAAACTTGGAAAGCCGAGCTGGATGCATGATGCCGTGTCACCATAAGCTCCCGCAGCGTGCAACCGAAGCACAACCTCTGGCGAGCATGATTCCCGTCGAGGACGGTGGAATCGAGGGCCGTGCTGGTGTAGGCAGAAAGGTCAAGCACTGGGAACAGGGCTAAGCTTCACTGACAGCCTTGGGAGGCCCCGCTATCTCTCACGGGGGGCCACTGCGAGATAAGACACGGTGCACAAGAGGCAACCACGCTGCGAACGTCGAATCTCCCCCAATCTATGCATATTGCGCCGATCGCCTGGTGGGTAGCGCGTGGACAGGGCCGAGGAGAAGCTTCTGGGCGTGGACAAGATGATTGGACCGTCCGAGGGCCACGAAGAGGCACAAAAGAAGGAAGCAATCCGCAGCGTCAAGGGATTGGTCGACTACCCCACGGGTGCTCCCGCGCCGATCTGTCGACCATGCCCGTTCCGAGGCAATCAGCAATCCACGTCCCCGTTCTGGGAGCTGAAGGGTGTGTTTGCTTGGAAGTGGACGTGTGCGGCAGGACGCTAGACACCATGTGCGCGTGCCCAAAGCGCGCAGAAGGACCGTTGCCCAGCGTCGTGGCGGGCATTGGTGCGGTCAGGAAAGTAGCAACGCGGGCGTGGGGTTTGGGGGTTGGAAGGTTGGATGCTGTCGCCAATGCCGGATCAAATGACACCATCAGGGACAAAAAGAAAAGGGGGCCACGGCGGGAGCGGATTGCGTCGGGAGAAGAAAAGGCGGTGGTTTGCGGTGGGCGCGAAAAAAAAAGTTTGTCTCGTCGAGGTTGGAAAAGTTTGCAAAGAATTACCCCATAGACCCACGGAATGGATGGCTCGCGGACCGACGGGGGGTTGGCCATGCCACGCGCCAACTCCCCTTGTGGCAAACATCGTCCCTCTGGCAGCGTCCCGGGCGTGGCTGGAGGCGGTGGACAGGAGGGCCGCGCATCGGAGCGTAATGCTTGTTACAAAACGTGGGATTCAGTTACGTTGGACGCGTTGCACCGGGACCGATGGGTTGCTGTCTTGTCTGCGAGTGGCGCAATGCAGCACATGCTGGCCCCAAGGTTGAGTCGAGGACGAGCAGAGCGAGACGGCCGGCGAGAGGTTCCTGCAGTCGTTCCATATGCAGCGACTGCCATTCCCATGGCCATTGCGACGGCTGAGGCTGGGGACCTGTGGCAGCACTGATGGACAGCAGCGTTGCCGCTTCCATGGCGGCGTGCAGGGCGCGCGCAGACGGACAGGGCTCGGTGTCGACAACCGCAGCTGTGAGCTGCAGGTCTGCATGTGATTTTCGGACGTGCAGCTGCTACTGCTGCAGCTCCAAAGCTACCTGTGACATCTGGCATGGCCGACGGCCAGTGGCCGCAGCAGGGCCATTCATCACCACTCCAGGGCTGTCTGCTCGACACACGCCATTCGCGCCCGGCGAGACTGCGCGACGACGGTCCATCCGGTCCACGGTCCGCGCGCACAGGCGTACCAAGGCTCGCAGGCCGATTCCAGGCAGCCGGTGTGATGCGGGTTTGGGCGGTCGAGGGAGGGTCGTGGAGGTTGTGACAAAGGGCCTGAGGAATCGCAGGCGTGCGGCTTGGCTGTGGCTGCTCCGCGCTGGCGGCGCGCCAATGAGGGGCAGCCAGGGGCGTAGGCACGGCCATGACGGTGTGGGGGTTTGACGCCGCAGAGATAAGGGCGACCGCAGACCGATCTGACGCTGGCGGGCTGGCTGGCGGGCTGGCTGGCGGGCGCGGTGCGGCGACGCTGTCGCTTCAGGCCAGCTGTCCAGCGCGTCCGACGCGTCGACGGGCCCGTCGTGTGAATAATGCCTCGAGTCGGTGTGGTGGTCGAGGTGCCTGGAGTGCTTGGGGAGGAGAGGGCAGCGCATAGCATCGGAGCATAGCATCGGGGCGGGTGGGGTCCCATCTGGCCAGCACTGGGGCGGGCGAGCAAGGCCCACACCGCAGCACCGCAGCAGCGCCCCAGAGCTCTGCTCTCCTCTGTGCGGTGCTTGCAGCGTCTGCTCGCCCGCCCGCCCGCTCGCTCTGGCCGGCGGGAGGCAGACAGGCAGACACCCCAGGGCTGCCCTGCGGCGGGTGTGCAATCCCACGCCATGCCTGGCGATTGGCGGCGCCCCGGTGGCGGCTTCGAGAAGCAGAAGGCAGGCCTGCCGCCTTATCGCGCCAGTCGGTCGTGCAGCCAGGAGCACGCAGCCGCTCGGGTTGTGCGCCTGCCTGGCCCATGCCCGCGCCCGCGCCCATGCCCTGCCCATGCCCGCCAGATGCCCACCATGCCACCATGCCCACGGTGCCCACGGTGCCCGCTCCAACGCGCTCCCAAAACATGACGGCTGCCCCGGCCACGCCCACATCCACCTCCCCCGGCGCGGGAGCTAGCCCGCTGCTGCTAAAAAGAAACGAGTACCTGCACATCCCATCCGCCGCCCTGCCTGGAGCACGTCCACTGCCTCTGCCTCTGCCTCCCCTCTGCCTCCTCGCCCTACTCCTCTAACCCGCTGGCCTCCTGGCCCCCCCAGCTTCAGACTGTCTTGCATCCCTCTTTTGTCTCCATCGTCCGCCCGCCCGCCAGCCGCCGCGTCCAACGCCTGCCGGGTGCTCCCGTGTGCCCCAGCACCGCGGTTGTAAGCCCTCCCTGTCTTCTTATCTCTGCCGTGCACCAGCCTCATTCACCCTGGCCCGCCTTGCTTCTTCTCCTATATATATTACCAGAGCCCACCCCCGCTGACGGCTTCGGCGTAGACTCTTGGCCCCCCTCGACCCTGTGTTGCCGCTGCCCGTCCGCTCCTTCTGATATCCACTTCACCCACCCTCGCTCCGGCCTTCCATGAGCCGACACTTGCCCACACCGGAACCGCACGACGACCCCATCATCTGGTCGATTCCTGATGTTCCATAGCACCCCGCAGCCGCCTCAGCTTCAACAGCCCGCCATCCCCGCAGCCAGCGACGTGGCACAGCTGCCTCGCGGAGAATGCGGCTTCATCCTGCCTGAGTCCGAGTCGGGCACGGGCGCCCGCCAGCGCTGCTCGTGCCGCAGCTTCTACCCCGACTCCATTGTGCGCTCGCGCTGTGGCTGCGGTCACCAGGCCTGGCACCATGAGATGCAGCCCGTCTCCACTGTCTCCATGGACGAGTACGTGGTGGTCGTCGAGGAGATGAAGCGCCTGAAGCACGAGGTGCGGCGCTTCGAGAACCTCGAGCATGAATTGAAGCAGGAGCTCTTCAAGGAGCGGATAGCAAGAGAAGAGCACTTCCGCACCTACAAGGCCATTGAAGCCCGACTCTACGAGAACATGCACATGATGAAGGTGCACATGGACGACAAGGTCGAGGCAGTGGTCGACAAGACACAGGAGTTTAATGACCAGATCAAGGCCGTGCAGGAGCGGCTGGTCATGGTCGACGAGGTCACCATGGAGCTCGAGAACCGCATCGATAGAGTCGAGCATTCGGGTGGGATGTCTTCGAGGGAGGCCACACCCAGTGCTTCGACGCCCAAGCCGCTGCTATCAACACCCAAAGCCCCGCCAGTCCCTCAGCTCCCGTTGCTCATGCAGTCTCAGCACGCCCTTGGCCAACTGCCCATCCGCACCGACAAAAAGTACCCGCTTTCCTGGACCGTCCGTGTCATCTTTGTACCCCGCAAGGCGCAGAGGTTTGCCTACGATCCCGACAGCGCCGGATATCGCAGATGCGCATCGCGCAACCTACAGCAAAACCTCCAGTTCCCCAGCCAGGACAGTTCATGTTTTGCCAACAAAATCGAGGCATCGTTCAAGGGCATCCTCCGCGGTCGGCCCTGGATGCCCATGAGCGGCCACCGTCCGGCCGATGAGCCTTTTGGACGCATGGCTCTGCAGACCCTCCCATCAGATCTCGTCCACCGGGGTGTGTGGGACTATCCGTTCCTCGAGGACCACTGCATTGCCCATGACAAGATGCAAGGCGACGTCCTCTACATTACACTTCAATTCGAGGACGTGACGTGGAACGACATTCGCTTCCTTCCCAAGGCCAACGGCACCGACGAAAGCTGCTGGAACCACGACGAGGAACTCGACGGCGCCAAGTACAAGAGCTTAGATTCAGAGATTATGTACGATTATCAGGACCCTCCACCCACCTATTCATCTCGAACTCACTCGGTGGCGGATAGGGCTCCCTCCAAGTTGGACGTTCTCGCCGATTCGGCGTCCATGCTGAGCCCCATTGAGCGTGTGCAAACGCAGTCGTCCAGGTTCTCATCGGAGCGCAGCAGTCTCCGCAGTTTCGAGACGGAGGAGACGGACGACGAGCACCGCGATAAAAAGCCCAAGCTCAGGGCCAAGCAGTCGATGCCCAACATCAACGGCGTGGGCCACGCGCAGCAGCCCATTTACGTCTCCGGGCGGTCCAAGCGGAAGATGCCTGTGCGCGAAAAGGGTCCCAAAGAGCCGCTGCACTTTAATGTCACCAACGTGACCAAGTGGCGGCCAGCGCTGCTGCACCCTCATTCCTCAAAGGGCAAGGAGGCTGCGCAGTAGCTTAATTTTCAGTTTGCGTTTTTTTCTTTCTTCAGTTTAGATGCAGCACACTGGTTTCATCTGGAGGCGTTGTAGCCAAAAGCCTCGGTAGGGAAAGGATACCCATATGGCGTTTTTCTGTACGATCGCGCACGATCAAATGGGCGGGATAACTTGTTTTCTTATTTGGCTGCGAACACTTGGACGTGGCCGAGATGTACGACGCGCCTCCTGCCGCCTGTGGAGGCAGCGACCTATTTTTTTTTCCCCCGGTTCTTTTGTAGAGAGATTCTTGGGCTAGGCCTAGGGTCTCCAAGGCGCTGGCAGCGCTGCAGTGTAGGAATAACTCGACGTGCTACATTGTTGGCACCCCATGTCCCATATCAAATACCTCAGATAGATCTCCACACCGTTTGCCCACAGCTTGGCCCTCATCACCCCATTTTCCCCCAGCCTTGCGATAACCGGAGGCCGTCTTAGTGGAGAAGGGCGCGGTTGAAACAAGGAAGATGCTTATTCCGCACGCTAGCTGCGTCGAAGGCGATATGGCCGAGAGGGCTATAGTATGGGGGTTATCTCTCGCACCGATACCGTACCTATCTAGCCAAGACGCTGGCTCCGAGGTTAGACTATGCAGGGCAGCCAGTCTTGTGCGCGACACCGAACCCGGGAGGAGGGCTGCTGGTGCTCAACCGTCAAACGTTGGAGGCTGCTCAGAGGGCAGGTTTGAGAGTCGTCATGGCCCTTTCAGGCCATCAGTCTGTCAGCGCTCGCGAAAGCTGGATGACGCAGGCCATGGCTGGGACTCGACAGTTGCTTTTTTTTTATTTCCCTCTCCAGCCGGAACCCGGGTGCGGAACGATTGGCACACTACGCAAGAGGCGAAAATGGAAACGAAAACGATGCGGATGGCCACAGGCTCGGACCGAGAAATCTGGAGCCATCTGGCACTCTATTGACATCGTTCCCAGGCGCTTGTTTGTGTAGAAAATGGTGGTAAACCGGCTGGTACGAGGGCAATACGTACCCGGGGCTTGGCGAGGCGATATCCTACTCTAGGGTCCACTTTTAGGCCACTTTTAGGCCTCGCCTACGGCGATATCTGACGAACGGTTATTATCCTAATCTTCACCGCGTACGACCAAGTCTCTGTGCTGCCATGTTGTTTCCGCAGAGTTTCGGAGAAAGCTACTCTGTATCGCAGCACCATGATCCGAGCGCTGGGCTTCGCTCCGGCCACGGACGCGGATACTCCAGGAAGGACCAGGAACGAAATGGCCGTCTGCGAATTGAAACCGGGCTGCGCGAGTGGGCAGCGAGAGAACACGGCTTCAGAGATAGGGGCGAGATGGGGGGACGCAGTGGGAGAGAGCTTGTAGGTAGGGTTACATTGTAAGCTACACGCGACGCTCGTTTGCGGCGTTGGCAGTTGTGAGCGTCAGCATAGGGAGCGCGCCCGCTGTCCCAATCAGGCTCGCCCGGGGGGGCATCCAGACGGCTTCTTGGTGCTGGGGTGCGAGGTGCGCATGTCCGCGTGCTGGAGCAGCTCTGTCTGCTTACCTCCGCTCCCCTATCGCCAAGCCCGCGCGGCGAGCAGGCGGCGGGCGGATGGCTCGAAAGTCTAGGTGCCGCCTTGGGTGGCAACGGCGAAGCAGAAGAGCGTGCGGGATGCCTCGCTCTGGACATCTCCTAGGAACATGGGCGCCGCTGAGCGCTCGTGAGAACGGCGCTGCGAATGCGGGGAAAAGTGGAGTGTTGGGGGGGTCCCTGGTCTGGGAAGGAGCGAGCCTGCCCAGGTGTGTTTGCCTCGTCCATGGACGCCCCTCTCACGCCTTTCCAACGGCCAGCTCGCGACAGCTCTGCTCCTCCTGCTCCTCCTCCTCATCCTCAGGCCCTCTCCAGCAGCATGTGCTGCGGCGGTTCGATGAATGCACCCGCGTGCGGCTAGCTTTCGTTGGGGATTGCCCCTTTCAGCCTTTCCGGCGGTCGGTGAATTGTTATCTCTTCCCCATCTTCTCGTCTAGGCTCCGTTCCCGCCCACTTGACGTCGAGCGATCCTCTGCCTTGCAGGGCCTCGGGCGCCCCAGTAGCGCGCCCGCGAATCAGCCCGCGAGACGCCGCTTATACAACTAAAACATTCATCACGCGCATTGGCTCGACTATCATTTCTCCTATCAACGGGGCACCCTCCCGGCTGCTGCCCCGGAGAATCCTACCGCGAGCTGCAACGACTGACTACTCTGTACGTGCCGGCCGACTCCCTTGGGACATCCCATCCTGGTAAAAATATTGTTAGGCCCGCAGTCAGTCGCGTGGAGACCGTCTGATGGGACGGACGAGACCGGAGCCCTGGGATGAATAAAGCATGCAAGCACAGTGTAACTCTGGGCCGCCAAAAGTAGTACATATGCGTTGCATCTCCTGGTTTCGCTGGCAGTATTTCTTTTCCCACTCACTCGTTCGCTCGCACTAGGCCTTGAGGAGTCGCTTCCATCTTCCGCCCTCCCCATTCCCCCCCCCCCCCCCCCTCGCGCCCTTTCTACAACCCGTCGCGGGCCTCACGTGTACACCATGGCGTCCAACGTCGACACCAAGGACCCGGAACTCGGAAAGAACGACCTGCACATCACTGCCTCGCAGTCTTCGTCCAAGGACCCCAAGGATGTGACGGCCCCCGTACCCCGCGAGGGCCAGACGGAGCACCTCCCCTCGTTCGAGCACGAAAAGGCGCTATGCTGGAAGTTCGACCTCCGCATCCTGCCCATGCTGGCCGTCATGTACCTCTTCAACGCTCTGGACAAGGGCAACCTCGGTAACGCGAAGACGGACGGCATGGACAAGGATCTCGGCTTCGTGGGGAACCAGTACAACACCATGTTGTCCATCTTCTACGTGCCCTACGTCATCTTCGCCCCGCCCATTGGAATGCTGGGTAAGAAGTATGGACCGCATCGCGTACTTCCAATCATGATGTTCAGCTTCGGTTCTGCTACCCTGCTGGCCGCCTGTGTGCAGAACTGGAGCGGCATGATGGCCCTGAGGTGGTTTTTGGGTGAGTGCTTTTTACTTTTTTTTTTACGTCTTGGGACAAGATTCAGGAGGCGCGGGAGGCGTTTTCGCCAACGAAGCTTGGGAAGCTTGCGTCACGTGCTATGCGGGTTATCCCATGCGATCGCATGGCGCAACCACACCAAGCAAAGAGGGCTGTAGACAAGCTCCACGATCGTTCGGCCCTTTTGGTTCCCATGTCATCGGATCGCGTCCCAAAACCATGGCTTGGGTCCTGAACAGTACACTGACAACTGACCAGGAATGGCCGAATCTGCCTTCTTCCCTCTCGTCATCTACTACCTCACCACCTTTTATCGCAGAGGTGAACTCGCCCGCCGCCTTGCCATCTTCTACGCCGCCTCCAACATTGCCAATGCCTTCTCTGGTCTCCTCTCGTTTGGCGTCTTCCAGATTGAGTCCAGTCTCGAGTCATGGCGCTACCTCTTCATCATCGAGGGTTCGGCTACGATCCTCTTTTCCTTCTTCGCCTACTGGTACCTTCCCAAGTCTGCCTACGAGGCCAAGTTCCTTAACGAGGCCGAACGCGAATTGGCCTATACCCGTATTCAGATTGACTCCTCCAGCGTCGTCGGCGAGAAGTTTGTGCTCAAGGACTCACTCAAGATCTTCAAGCAGCCCTCAACCTACGGTTTCTTGATTATCGAAATCTGCCTTGGAGTACCTCTGCAATCCGTCTCTCTCTTCCTCCCGCAGATCGTTCAGCGCCTCGGTTACAACCACATCAAAACGAACCTGTACACCGTCGCCCCCAACATCGTTGGTGCCTGCTTCCTCCTCATCCTCGCCTTCACCTCCGACTACACGCGCCTGCGTTTCCCCTTCATCGCCCTCGGATTCTCCCTTACCTTCATCGGCTTCATCATCTACGCTACCATCGACGTCGAACACTCGATCCGCGTTGCTTACTTCGCTTGCTTCATGATGACGTGGGGCACGTCCGCGCCCTCGGTCTTGCTATCGACGTGGTACAACAACAACGTTGCCCACGAGGGCCAGCGTGTCACCCTGACCTCGATCGGTGTCCCGCTCGCCAACCTCATGGGTGTCGTCAGCTCCAACATTTTCCGTGAGCAAGACAAGCCAAGGTACATCCCCGCGCTCGCCACCACGGCCGGATTCGGCGCCTGCGGATGCTTGTTTGCGCTCCTGCTGGGTGCGTACATGGTGGTGGACAACGCGAGGAGGAATAAGGCTCAAGGAGTAAATCTGAGCGCGAGGGATGTGTCGACGGAGAAGCTGAGGGATGGACCCAATAATCCGGACTTCAGGTGGTTCTTGTAAGCGTGTGAGTGGGTTGGCGTGTGCGTCGTGTACGATGATGGCCGGATGGGCCCGGATGTCTGGGCCACTGCCACGGCGATAACAAAAGTCTTGGTCAGATTGTGGCAGGTGCAATTGTGGGCTTGGGGGTTTTTTTTTGGGACCCGAGTCTGGTTTTAGCGATTATATGAATACCAGATGATTTATGTTTGTTCATGAAAGGTCTATTTTGCTTTGCGTGAGTCAGGAGCTGATGTCTGGTTCCATGAGGAGGAAGATGGCGTGACATTCGGGCACGACACCTGATGTCGTAAGAATTAAATGTGGCGCAGACGTTGAAGTAATGCGGTGTTCCCATGTGCTTGGGCCAGGGCTTTGGTCGCTAGGGTTATGAGGTTGATGGTTTTGCAACATGCACCGATAGGTCTTGGGATGGACATGGGTAGAATGGAAGAATACACTTGATGTCTACAGCCCACGGTAAATCCAGACATATCCACCATTGGGACAGGGACACGCGTCCTCATGGACCCCTTCTTTCTGTCCTCTTTCTTCGACCTCTTGGTCTTGCATCAGCTACTCGGCTTGTAACCCTGAGTTGATTCACGGCGGAGCAGACCTGTGCCAAAAGCGGGATACCGTGAGATATCACGGCACTAGAAGAGAGGTATACGCAAAGAAGAATGTTTTCGGTTTGTGTCTGGAGCAGTGTCTTTTGCATGGCTGTTTGAAGGGTCCTAGCTTTGTGAGAACCCTTTTTTCGAACATTTCAAGGCGGTTCAGCCATGAACTTCCACCTCGTATTCTTATACAACGGTCGTGTGGTAGCTAGCTGCTTGGGTAATAGGCTAGGCCAAAAACCAAGCTTCGGCAGAAACATCACCATCAACCACACTTCCAGAGGTTCAACGTCGACGAAGATCGTTACACAATATCTTACAAACTAAATCTACGACGATCTAGCAAAAACGCGTAAAAGAAAGAAGAAAAAAAGCTTAACGAGAGGGGTATCAAGTGCAAACCTCCCTAACATCGATCCTACAAGAAGGGTATACTGTACAAGCCGTGCAGGATGCTGCTGCTGCTGCTCGCCTCGGAGAGGAGTTCTTTATACAAGGACGTACAATGCGCACATCTACCAATGGTCAGTCAGCCAAACCCCCAAAAGATACGGGAACAAAAGCACATCAAACTCACCATGGCAAGTCCCAAAATCATGGAGCACCAGAAGAGCACATTGTTCAGCAGGGTGCGGCCTCGGACCCACTTGCTGCGCTGCACCATGACGATGGGCATCTGGAGCATCATGGCGAAGAAGCCGTAGCCGCGGAACTTGCGCGTGATGCAGCCCATGACGAGCTCGTGGGCCAGCGCGCTGATGAAGAAGGTGATGACCGTGGCCACGGGCCGCGACATGTGGTTCTTGGAGGCGCTGTAGACGTGGCGGCGGAAAAAGTGGTGCACGGGCTTGTTCCACTCGCGCGAGAATTCAAGCCAGTCGCACGAGTTCCACCAGTCGGCGTAGAATTGGCGGTCGGCGAAGCCTGGGAATGGATGTTAATGGATGGTGGGTGGCGGGGCATGAATGGAAGGGGGGAACGTACGTGTGATTTCGGCAAAGGCGCCCAGGACATACTCGAAGATGACCAGGAAGACGAGTAGGAAGGCGAGCATAAAGGGGAAAAGGAGGCGGCCAATGGTCTCGCCCATGATCAGGGCAAAGTCCAGGGCTCCGCTGGATTCAGCCAATCTGACTGCATTTTCGTCAAGCACGGGCAAGATGAATTCTTCGGTGGTGATGGTCAGGAGGAAAATGCAGCCAAACACGGCGAGCGTCTTGTAGAAGAGCTCCATCCATCGGATTCTCGGGGTTCTCGGGTATTCCAACTCGTAACAGAGGGTAGGGCAGAAGATGAAGTCGACAAAGTTGTGCATGGTCAGGTTCTGAGGATAGGAAACGTTTCCGAGGGGCGATGCTAGTTCAAAAGCAAGATCTTCCCGCAAATGGCGCAGCCTCTCAGCCTTTGCATCCTGTTCATCCTTGTGCGTAGGAGACTGCGGAATCTCATGCAAGTGAGTGCGCGGTCTGGGGTATCGGTACGCGGGGCCTGTGTCGGTTGAATCAGTACCGTCCAAGTCATTCAGGCGACGCCGTGTCTCGCTCAAATGGCCATTATAGAATCTAGAATGGTCAGTAAAGCTCGCATCATAGCAACCAAGCCGCAACATACGCGTATGAATGCATCTTCATGAAGATGGCCAAAAGGTGCAAGGTGAAGAAAACTTGGGCAGTCCAGCTCCAGTCCCGAATGAACGGGTAGGTGCACCAGAATGCTAGCCATACCGCCTGGAAGATGCTCTGAAAGACTATTCCCAGCTTATTCCATCGCATTGCGCCAGAAGTGCTCATGTACAGTTTGTGCAGCGGAAGTGACAAGGCGGTGCTCGCAACCATTGCGCCGTCACAGAAAGCCAGCTCCCACACCTTCTCCCTAAAATGAGCCCACTGCTTCATGGCCAAGGGGTAGCCCGTCTCCTTGTAGTTGCGCAGCATGCTGGTAATGACCATGATGGCGAGGCCGATCCAGAAGAGGACAAAGAAGCCGCGGAAGTCGCGGTAGTCGCTCTGGGGGTCGAAGTGGGATACGCGGTCGACATATTCGATGGTGGGGAACATGCGCTGCTTCTGCTGGGCGCGGATCTGGCGACGTGCAGAGGACGAGGCCTGTACAGAGGGTGGCGCATCTGCGGGTATGGGGGTGGTTCGGCCGCTATCTGGATTAGCGCATGCAGGACACGCAGGCGCATGGTAGGTATAGGTACCTCGACAGACCGGATCCCGTCTCTTTGAAGCCATTCAGGCGGCTGCCGTCGTCGCTGAGCTGCGGCTTGAGCAGGTCGATCCTGGTGGGCTTGCGCGGGCGCGGCTGGTGGTAGTCGCCGTGGCCGTTCTGGGTGCGGGCGTCTATAGAGGTGGATTCGGACATGATGGGGAGGAGGGCGTGCGCATGCTGGAGCAGCAGAGGAAGTGCGAAAGGAGTGTATTTAAGGATGCGGTCAGCCCAGACTTTTTGGTGATCAGCACGGGAGTCAGATGGGGCAGTGGAAGCGCGGGTCGGAGATCAAAAGGGTAGCATTGAGCGGCCAAAGAGGAAAGGCAGGCATTAACAGGATTGGCAATAGGCTACACGTATGCAGCATGCGCCCGTAACAGGGACACTCTGGCTCGCGCACCGCGTAGAAGAACACGCAAGGCCTATGACGGATGCAACGGCCCATCCATGCCCAGGTCGTTACATCACCGAGTCAGTTGCCCAAAACGCCGCCCCTAGTCCGTTTTGGAGGCCCCGTACCTCCTACCTGTCCCTGCCCGGCGAATCGTTGACCCGCCCGCCGCATCGACGAGACGCTCACTGGCAATTATCAGCCAGCAGCAACAGCACCACGTCCGCGATCCGACCCACTGCTGCCCCCGTCCCCGGCCCGCTATCACTCCCTCGCCGCCATTGCAAGTCCCCGCGACCTGCCCGCATTAGAGCCCCTCGTAAATCCGCCCGGGTGGGGTCCTCGAGGCCACCGCAATGACTTCCCGTACGCCAAGCACTGCACCGCCGCCACTGCTGTCCATGGCCTTGTGTTAACGAGCTTGCAGTAAAGCAATTCATTCGGAATGTGCGCGCAGCCAAGACCATCGCCGACGAGCGGGCCGTCGTCCAGAAGGAGAGCGCCGCAATTCGCGCGAGCTTCAGGGAAGAGAGCCACGACTCCAATGTGAGGTGCGTACCACCCACATCACCCGCCGGACGTGCACATATTCATGCGTGAGCAGGAGAAACAATGTAGCCAAGCTGCTGTACCTCTTCACCCTCGGTGAGAGGACGCACTTCGGCCAGATTGAATGTCTGAAGCTGCTGGCCTCCCCGCGCTTCGCTGACAAGCGCTTGGGTTACCTGGGGACCATGTTGCTGTTGGACGAGAACCAGGAGGTCCTCACGCTGGTCACAAACTCGCTCAAAAAGTAAGTCGTTGTCGTCGTCGTCCTCTCTCCAGTGCCGTGCTGATGGCTGCCTAAGTGACCTGAACCACCCCAACCAGTACATTGTGGGTCTGGCCCTCTGTACTCTCGGAAACATAGCCTCCGTCGAAATGGCACGAGACCTGTTCCCCGAAGTCGAGACGATACTAGCGAGCGCAAACCCCTACATCAGACGAAAGGCTGCCTTGTGCGCCATGAGAATATGTCGCAAGGTGCCCGATCTCCAGGAGCATTTCCTGGAAAAGTCCAAGCTCTTGCTTCAGGATCGCAACCATGGTGTTTTGCTGTGCGGAATCACTCTTGTGGCAAACCTATGTGAGGCCGACGAAGCCGAGGATGGCGAGAACGGCGTTGCGGACATGTTCCGTCCCATGGTGCCCAGCTTGGTCAAGATTCTAAAGGGGCTTTCATCGTCTGGATATGCTCCCGAGCACGACGTCACCGGCATTACCGATCCCTTCTTACAGTGCAAGATTCTACAGTTGCTGCGTGTCTTGGCTCGCGGCGATGCCCAAGTCAGCGAACAGATAAACGATATCTTGGCCCAGGTCGCCACCAACACAGAATCCTCAAAGAACGTTGGAAACTCAATCCTTTACGAGGCTGTACTTACCATCCTGGACATTGAGGCGGATTCCGGTTTGCGCGTGCTCGGTGTCAACATTCTTGGAAAGTTCCTGTCCAACAGGGACAACAACATCAGATATGTTGCTTTGAACACATTGATAAAGGTGGTTGCTGTGGAGCCAAATGCCGTTCAACGACACCGTAATACCATTCTGGACTGTCTCCGCGATCCTGATATTAGTATTCGACGCAGAGCTTTGGACCTCAGTTTCACTCTTATCAATGAGAGCAATGTCCGCGTGTTGATCCGGGAGCTCCTGGCTTTCCTCGAGGTTGCCGACAACGAGTTTAAGCCAGTCATGACATCCCAGATTGGCATTGCAGCTGACCGCTTCGCACCGAACAAGAGGTGGCACGTTGACACTATGCTGCGCGTTTTGAAACTTGTGAGTCTTGCAAAACAGTATCATCTTAATATCATCTGACCTCAACTAGGCCGGTTCATATGTCAAGGAACAGATACTCTCTTCATTTGTCCGCCTTATTGCCACTACCCCGGATCTTCAGACCTATGCCGTCCAGAAACTCTACGCTGCCTTGAAAGAAGATATTACGCAAGACGGTCTTACCCTAGCTGGTTCGTGGGTCATAGGTGAATATGGAGACGCACTGTTAAGAGGAGGGCAGTATGAAGAGGAGGAACTAGTTAAGGAAGTTAAAGAAGCCGATATTGTGGATCTTTTTGAGACCATCCTAGGCAGCAGTTACGCTACATTGAACGTCACTCAGTACATCGTCACGGCTTCAATGAAGCTCACGACCCGACTGAATGAACCTGCTCAGGTAGAACGATTAAGGCGACTACTCCAGAGATATGGAACGAACCTGGACGTGGAGATTCAGCAGCGAGCGGTCGAGTACGGAAACCTGTTTGGCTATGATCAGGTCAGGAAGGGTGTCCTCGAGAAGATGCCCCCACCAGAAATTCGTGAGGAGCAGCGTGTGCTCGGCGAAGCTACCAAATCTAAGCGCCAGTCCAAAATTCTTAAGAAGAAGCCAGCACAGGCTGCCACGGAGGATCTGCTTTTGGACCTTATGGGCGATTCAGGTGTACCGGAAGCTAATGGCGCAGCCAATGGTTCTCAGGCTCAGAGTGCGGACCTCCTGGCTGACATGCTTGGTGGAGGCGGACCATCGACATCCTCGCCCCCTCCCCAGTCATCCACTCCACAGCAGTCGAACGTTGCCAACATCATGGACCTTTTTAATACCGGACCTTCCAGCTCACCGGCTCCCGCACCAGCTCCCGCTCAGCCCGCATCTATGGACCTTTTCGGTGGAATGTCATCGCCGCCGCCGCAAACGGCCACACCTCCAGTCGCATCAGGACCTCCAGCACACACCGCATACAACAAGAACGACTTACAGGTTACATTCCAGCTAAAGCGTGATGCTAACGCTATCCAACTTCTTGCTCGCTTCCGTAATGTGGGAGCCCTCAGTCAACTGTCGGGTGTAAACTTGCAGGCTGCCGTACCCAAAAGCCAAAAGTTACAGCTCCAACCCATCAGTCAGAGCGATTTGGCCGGAGGACAGGAGGCGACACAGCAAATGCGGGTCACGTCCGTCAATGGAGTAAGTCTGACGGTCCTTGATAGCATAATATGTCACTAACATTCGTAAAGCCACCCCCCGCACGGTTGAGGCTGAGGTTGAAGATTTCGTATGCTGCTTCTGCAGGTCCTGTCACGGAACAAGTCGATTGGTCCGAACCGACATAGGTTATTGCGCTTGAAAATTAGGGTTGCATGGAGCGTTTGGGACGAATGGTAGAAATAAATGGAACCTTTTATCCGGCGTCAAATGTGTGTTTGTACGTGGGTGAATGAAGAAGATTCGAGTTCCAATCGAACCAAGTCACCATGCATGATTTGAGAGCAGGAACGTGGCTGTAAAATGGTTCCCAGGTCCATGTTCGAACAAGATAGCCAATTCAACAAAGGTCTCAAAGGGAAGTTATTCTTGCATCTACGTCTTTATGCACACATACGTATCCTCGCCCCAATACCCCGTGGAAACGACCGGACTATGCACCCCAGCTTGACCGTCGCCATGCAGAAGCCAAAAACAAACACAAAAGACAGCACACGACAACTCGCATTAGACCATTGTCCATCGAAAGCAATGCTCGGATCGCAAGTATACTATGTATAGTTCGTAAACTTCATTAACGTCCTCAGTTCCACGCGTTTTCCTGGCTGATCCGCTCCTTCGCTCGCTCCACTATGCGCCGGTGGGTATCTTATCGCCATCGCCATCGCCATTCCATTTCCGCCTCATCGTTGCCTCCCCTGTCATCCAACCATAGCGTTACGACTTTGATGTCCAGTTTAAGTAGAAGAACAAGCACTATTGCATTTTGATGTCTTCTTCCATACTGTTAAGAGGGAGCAAATACTATTGCATCTCAACCTCCATCTCCTGTCTCACCTCACGGCTTGCGCTACGGCTCCTGCTGCGACCGGGAGATTGGTTCCTACTGCCGATGCCCAGATTGGCCATGCCCGTCGCGAGGTTCTGGCCAAGATTCTGGCTGAAAGCTGCGGCAGCGTCGAGGGGTGTGGGGGTAGGACCTGCAGTTTTCGTACCTGGAGGGCTGGCGGCTTGAATAGGTGGCGGATGCTCTGTGGTACCTGCACCCTCCGCTTTCTCTGCAGTCTCAACACCGGTGACAATTGGTTCTTGGACGAGCGGCGTTGAAGTACCACTACGCCCATTTGGCGAGTTAGTCAAGCCGCTGGTCTGAGGGGTCAGATTCGCAGGCACTTGTGGCCCGAAAGTATTCATCTCCTCGTCAGAGCGACCAAAGCATTCGGCCCACCACCTAGTTTCGCCCTTGCGCGGAAAGATCATGCGTTCCTGACCACGAACTGCATCATCAACTTTAGGGTCGTAATTTGGGTTCAGAAACTCTTGTTTCCGTGCAAGAAAATAATCCCAGACAGAACGAGTACGTTGAGCGGCGCGAGCTTCGATGCGTTCCTTTTCGCTGTCGAAGAGAAATGTGCCATACTGACAAGAGTAGAGATGATAAAGCAGACGTCGAAGGAAACGCTCGTTAAACTCGAAGCGAGTCGGATACTGGTGGACGAGCTGGTATGTGCAGTCAAGGAACTGGTGGAAGACGGGGGACAGCTCGTTGACTTTGGTCACGCGGTGCTCTTCAGCCGCGCCAATTTTTGCGGTTGGCTTCGGGTTTGCTGGGTTATCAGTAGCAGGATCGGATACAGGCTGTAGTTCGCCGCCGTTACCATCTGCCGTCTGATTGAGCGACTCGTTGGACTCGTTCGGCCGATTGAAGAGGCCACGGGCACCGCGAAGAGCATTCTCAAAAGGGTTGCCGCCGCCTTGAGAATCGGTCTTGCGGTCTATACGTTCGTTCTCGATGGAGAACCACTTGTCACTACTGAGGAAACCAGACCGGTGGCGGAACATGTGTCCGAACGAAAGCCAGTCTTTCTCCACTAATACGATGAATCCCTCGAGAGTCCGGTAGTAAGGATCAAGGCATATCTGGCTCAGAGCGCTCAACTGACTCGTCCGATCCCAGCCATCCGAGCAGTGTATCAGTACATGCGAATGCATGATTCCCACAGTCCGAGCAATAAGTGCAGTTCCATCCAAAATGTTACTGATATGCTTGATCCAGCCGCTCTTCGCGAGCAAGTTGCGGTTTGGGGGCAAGTTCAAAAAGTCGGACTCCTTTAATGCCTCGACGATATAATCCAAGGACCTCCGCATGACGTGGATGTTGTCTATGCCCAGGTATGCCTTCTCTGCGCCAGGGTAGTAGTCCATCTTCTCGGAACCTAAGCCGACGGCTTGCATGGCGTATGCATTCACGGTTGGACGCGCATCTACGATCAGGTTGCGCTGCTGTGCGCCATATATCTTGGGTTGGTCAGCCTCCTCAAGCTCCGAAGACTCGGTAAGATCGTCCATGGATCTAGCGGCCGTTTCGGTCTCTCCATCGACTATCCCAACAAATGAACTGTCAGCAGTGGATTCGTTCAGGTTCACTACACTTGAATCGGGACTGGGGCGATTCGGTGTAGGTGTCTGAGACGTCTTCCAACCTCTATTTGTAGCAAAGATGGCTGCAACCAGCCTCTCATCCTGCGGGTTTCGATTCCCGCGTATACCTGGCTGGGGCTGCGAGCTCCGTGTTATAGAGCAGTTGTTTATGGGATGACGATATACGAGGGCAGGTATACGTTGCCTTGAGCGGTACTCGCCGGCATATCTGAGGACGCTATCCGAGACTTTTGAGGGAACGACGATCAGTGCGGGATACGTCTTTGAGTACTAGAACATATGTGAATAACTTCTAGGTAACCTACGTTGTATTTCAAACATACCTTGTACTCTATGTTGATCTCCGATATGCGCCATCCTTTGTCCGTCTCCTTGGGGCTGATGCCTAATCGCTTCCACTCGCGGCGCGCATCGTAAATCTCCCAGCCATTGAACTGGTCCTCCGGAGGCTTCGGTTGGTATGAGAAGGCCAATAATTTGTCTAACCGACCGATCTTGCATGACAGCCCCCGGATGGTGTCGTACACGTCACGCGCCTTCCTCTCGTCGGTGAAGTTGAAAGCAAAGTATGTAAAGTCCCGACAGCGCAGTCGGATGGACGACTCCTGGCGAGACGCGGGCGGTGCAGTACGCAATAGGCAGTGTGAGATCATAGGGTATGTTATCCACACTTCCTTTTGCCGGGGCGGCTTCGCAGAGGGGGAAGAGCCCGGAGGAGGAGTGGGCAGGTAGCTAAAGACCATATGGTGGGGCATGAGGTGCAGCGTCCCGTCAAAGCGGGTTCCTCTCCGCCATAGGGCGACATCTTCTACCTTTTTAAGCTGAGCATGAAGTCGTTTCGAGTCTTGCGGGGGATCTACCTTGCTAACGCGGATCCTCTCCATGGTGACCCGACTCAACAGTTGCCGCACAGGTGGAGGGGGCGCAGCGGGACTGGTTCTCGGGCGGCCAAGGTCTTACAAGTGAACGAGATACGTGTGTGGTAGAGAAGAGAGGTAATAGTTGTATGCACCATATGCGGGGTCTAGCGTCGGGCATACATGCTGGCGTGGTGGTGAATTGATCGCATGCCCGCCGTCATGGTTCGTCCCACCGGCCGCTTGGGCCACCTCCGAGAGCTTGGCACATACCCCAATCCACGACCTCCGAGAACAACTCCGCATACTGCTTCACACCTCACAGGTAGTATACAAAGCTGTCCCGTATAGCTTTATCACAGGCTTGGTGAAAATAATCATTCCTCATTATTCTATTTTTACAGGCACGTCTAACTTAAAGGGATAATAGCTTATTCAACCACCTCAATTCCGCCGTGGTCTTCATACCTGCCGCATTTTTATTCAGCGGTTGTTCTACAAGTCACATCAACCTACCGTACGCTTACATCAAGACTGTTGCACATAAGCTCGCATAAGAACCCTGATTGCTATGGACTTTAGTAGCCCCTACCTTGCTTGCGGTCGGCATGGAGAACACTAATAGGAAAGCTAAGAAAGTTAGGGTTGAAGCCATATTTCCACCCATCATCATTATTCCGCCGAAACTACTCCAGGGTGCAAGGAAACCAGGGTAGGACTGCAGCCGTCTCATAGAACATGAACAGAAAATGCTATCGAATCCAGAGCGCACTTCTCGCCAGGAGTCACGACACATGCCGTATCATGTTATACTGATGTGTGAGGATTATCGAATGTCACCAGTAAGTACGGGCACATTCCTGGCTATGTGACCAGCTCGCCTACGCCGGTGGAGGCGGAGGAGGCGGAGGGAGGTCGCTAGGTGGAGGAGGTGGCGGAGCCGGAGCCTCTCCAGGAGGAGGGGGTGGGGGTGGGTAACTCTGGAATAACGGGCCCAATCCTGGCGGGGCTGGAGGCGGGGGCGCGCCAGCACCAGGAGCGCCATAAGAGCCCATACCAGGAGGGCCTGCCATCGGAGGAGCAGCGCCAGGAGCAGCGCCAGGAGCAGCGCCAGGGGCCGCGTCGTAGGATCCGTAACTGTTGTAGCCGTAGGAAGTAGAGGCAGCCCAAGGAGCAGGGTTAGAGCCGTAACCACCCTGGTTGTACGAAGCGTTGGCCCCAGAGGCCCCAGAGGCCCAGGGAGCAGGACCAGCGCTGGAGGCTCCTTCACGATCGTCGCGGCCGCGAGCCCAAGGGGCACTGCCGCCAGATCGCTCCCAAGGCTTACCACCGCGCTGTTCACCGCCACCATAGCCATCATCGCCCCCGTTGCCGTATTCGATAGTCTGCTGTGGTCGGCCGCTGCCTCCACCCAGCTCCGCCATGAATGCATCAATCTCGTTTTCGGTTCCACCGATCCGGCCAGCATTGCGGTCGCCATATCCGCCGCGGTTATCGTTACGCCAATTGCCGCCCTTGCGGTCAGGACAGTCGCGAGCCATGTGTCCAGCTTGACCACAGACACGGCAAATGATGCTGGCGGTGAAATTCTGCTTCTGGGGACAATCGTACTTGCGGTGGCCAATCTCGCCACCTTTGATTGTTAGTGAAGTCAAATTTAGGGTTGGAAGGGGAATGTCCTCACAATTCTGGCACGCCTGGTTTTCGTCGTCACGCAGGGTACCGTTAAGAGCAGCAAGCTCACGAAGCTGATTACGCTTGAGTTCGTTCTGGCCCTCAGGAATAGAAGCAGCCTTGGTTCATCAGTTAGTACTAATGTTTGCTCTGCTTGAAAGAATACAACATACTGTCTCGATAACGTTGTGAATGAGCTTCTTGGCTTTGTTCACTTTCTCCTCGGTATCGGCCATAATAAGACAGTGTAGGTCCTCCTCCTGGTTGCTGGTGTGAGCTGCGTCAGATCGGCCTTTTCCTTCTTTCACAGAGCCTTTGCCACGGATCGCAATCTTTGCGCCTGACTCAGACTCCATCTTCTTGAGGGTGTTGCCACGGGGACCAATCAAAAGGCCAACTGTTAGTAGAAAAAAGAATGTTAGTAATCTGGTCCATGGTCTTGGGTGAACAGCGGATGACGAAAGGGTTAGTGGAAGGGTTAGTGACTGATACTAGACCAGCTAAATGCGATGCGCACTTAGAGGATCAAGTAAAACGGCCAAGACAAAGGCAAGGAAAACGCGATGCAAGGAAAAGGGAGGGGGAGTTAGTAAGCATACTGAAGTTAATCTCCGGATAGTCATTGACCGGAACATAGACCTTCTCCTGTGTCTTAGTAGGACGACGATAGTCGGCCGGTGGGTGGTAGTTAGGGAGTGTCTTCATGGCTTTTTCCACAAGCTTGTGGCGCTCATCCTCAAGACGCTTGCGGTAGCGATGCTCGCGCGTGTTGACACGCCGACCAAAGTTGTCGTACTGGGGCGGCGGGGAAGGGGAACGGTCACCCTCAGCGGGAACAACATCGTTGATCTTGAGCTTTTGGGTGATCTCCTCAATGCGCAAGTGCAACGTATAAGCGTCAAGCTGTTCCGTTGTCATGCGCGCATAAATGGCAGTGGGCAAGCCCATCAAGCCAGCAGCCTTGTTCTCGCTCGCGTCGCCCCATCGGTTGCGCTTCTTGCGTCGCTTCTGGCCATCGGATTCTGCAATATTCAGATTAGTATTGCTCCTACAGGTGTGATTTGGTTGTAAAACTTACCGCGCGTAGGACTACGTCCGCGCTTCAGCTCAGACAAGCCCGTAGACGGCTCTGCGGGATTGTAACCTCCGTCATCAGCGTTGTCACCGCCGAAGCGACGACGATTGCCGAGCGGGATGTTATTTGAGCCGGTGATTCCCTGATTGCGCCACGCCATGCTGGTGGTTGTTGTTGTCGGGTTCGCGGGCGCGCGCGTTTTCGGTGGTGAAGGAAACGAAGAGGAGGTGGCGAGGTAAAGCTATCACCCAGCTAGGCTAAAATGCACGCCTTGGCACGCTAGGGGGTTCACGTGATCCGGTCACCTCTCAAGGTCCACTGCTTACCTACCTAGGTAGCTAGGCAGGGCACCTAGGTGGGCAGTGGCTTACTTAATACAAATGATGCTCCTGGATATCTTTGTTGACACTGCCTCAACAGAAAATCACTGAACTATTGCTGCATTTCAGCAGCCTCGTATTTTTCCCCCGAAGCTTGAAAGCTTTGAGTGACATGGCGCCGATAGAGTGGAGGAAGAACCCGAAATACACAATTGCTTTATAATCGTAATGGATCTGACTACGTTGGCTATACTCTCACTCATGGAACCGCGTAGTGGCCCTTCCGCTTTGAGCTGAGTCGGGATGGAAAATAGCCAGATGACATATGTAAACACTCTTTTAAGTATCCCGGCGTGCTATCCTACGACTTCATGTAGTCATTTCGTATGGATTACATCGCAGAGTCATCAACGCTGGATGGTTTGTTAGATGGATGCTGACAGTGATTTTTAATCAAAGCTCTTTTCGTCATAGTTGCCCCTCCCCTCCCCACCCCACCTTCCATAGTTTGGCTATAAAGCTCCTCGGTTCGACGTCTGAGGCCCCATCAGCGCCACTTATCCTCTTTATCATCCCCCCAATCGATATCTCGTGCTCATTACCACTCACCAGTAATACACAATGGCTGCCCAAGAACCCAACATCACACTCTACACAACTCAGACGCCCAACGGGATCAAAATTTCCATCACCCTGGAAGAGCTCGGACTTCCGTACAAAGTCGAGAAGATCGACATCTCCAAAAACACACAGAAAGAGCCGTGGTTCCTTGCCATCAACCCCAATGGCCGCATCCCCGCCTTGACCGACACCTTCAGCGACGGCAAGACCATCAACCTCTTCGAGAGCGGTTCCATCATGCAGTACCTGGTCTCACGATACGACAAGGACTATAAGATCAGCTACCCCGAGGGCTCACGGGAGTGGTATGAGATGAACAACTGGCTTTTCTTCCAGAACGCTGGAGTGGGACCCATGCAAGGCCAAGCGAGTGAGTATTCTCCTATTTGAGAAGATGAGGCATAAAACGATAGGATGAGCGCAGTATTATTCAACCTGCCCACCGCAGACCTGAAATTCGGGTGCGTGAAACAGCGTCGGCTGTAAATCCAGGATGAATAGGGCCGAGGGTGTGGTCCCTCCAAGGTGTCGACTTTCTTCGGCGATCGTAGCCCAACTTTAAGAGTATACAGTGATCAGTGTCAATAGTAACGTCTACAGATCACTTTAGTCGTTATGCTCCTGAGCACATTCAGTATGGAATCGACCGTTATCAGAACGAGACCCGCCGCCTCTACGGCGTGTTGGACAAGCATCTTGCGTCTAACAGCTACGACTACCTGATGGGCTCCAAGTGCACCATTGCTGACATTGCACACTGGGGCTGGATTGCGGCTGCAGGCTGGTGCGGCGTCGACATCGACGAGTTCCCTACGCTCAAGGCCTGGGAGGAGCGCATGGCTGCGCGTCCTGCCCTCGAGAAGGGCCGCCACGTTCCTGATCCCCACACCATCAAGGAGCTTCTCAAGGACAAGGCCAAGATGGAGCATGTTGCTGCTGAGAGTAAGAAGTGGGTGCAGGCGGGGATGAAGGAGGACGCGAAGAAGAGCGAGAAGTAAGTCGAAACTCCTTTTGCCTGACTGCGGGTGTGAGGGAGGGGAACAGCGAGTGCGCCCTTCGTGGTTGCAATTTGGATCGAGTAACGGCGTGGGCCTTGCGAGTCAGTGGGGAGGTACAAGGACCAGTATTGTCCGATAACCGTATGTGTTAAGAACAGAGCCTGGACGTTGAAAAGCCTGGTTGACACATGCATATAACAGGTTGTAGATGTCTATATCGCATCATTTCATCCGATCCAATGCAGATATTTTTCGCTCCAGCCAATCGGAGGAAACATTTGTTACCTCCTCTGCTCCCCACTTTCCGAAACTTGGGCGTGGACACTTTTTCCATCTCCAGGGTGTGACTGAAAGGTTTAGTCGAGCCCCACGTAGTATCCCGCAGCCAACAACCGCGAACCCGAGTCTCAGCTCGTAGAAGTTCGGTTACGTCTAGAATGTCACACCATGACTAGGAAAATGCCTGCTAGTGATGTGATTGTGGAGAAGCAGCGACAGCGGCATCGTCCCGATTCTCGCTTCACCATGCAGGGCGATATTACCGAAAACATGCATCCGGCCTTAGGACCTCAAACCGGCGCATATTATATATGTGGGGGAGAATAAGAGTCTCGAAGGCCCCTCTTGGGAAGCTTGATCCGGGGCTTCCGTACATGAATTCCACGAAAAAGCCAGGTATTCCCCGTCATAAGACCGATGGACGTGGAAGAGGCTTGCAGCAAGCTCGTCAACTTCCAACCTCCGCATTCTGCGCCTGCATGCGGGCACTCCATGCACCCCAGAGTGTACGCACATATAGCAAGCCCTTTAATCCCACCCCTTGATGATCTCGAATCCAGCTGCGATCGACTGCCTAGATGGAGGATATATGCGATACTGGTGCGACTATATGAGCACTTGGCTGCATCAGTGTGGACTCTCATATGCATCCACACTTCTAGCCCTCTGGATGGCTTCAGCCATATCCGCTTTGAGGCTGCCTTTTGATGTGGGCTCATCTAACCGAAGCGGCTGGCCCTCGTTTTTAACGGCAGCCTTTACCTTTCTGGATGGTGTCGCGTCGTCCCCTTTCCTCCTGGAGGTATAATTGATCGAATTAAGGGTGAGCCATAATGACCTGCGAGTCAATACGCCATCGCCGCTTTCCGCATTCCTTCGGGCCAAGAGTTGTCTGGAAGCGGGCGCCTGTTCCCGCGGAGCTTGACGAATCCGGGGAAAATATAGATTTCACTGACAAGCAATCTCTTCGTGCCTGGGTACGTAGTAATTTAGTACAACGTCGCTTCCGGGCACGTACCTAGGCGCAAACATGACGGGGCCCTTGATTCCGAAAAGGGAGACATGGGCTGGTCGTGAATTTCGAGGCTTCGCCATTCGCAGATTAGCACTGCTAGGCAAGGATGAACGCCTCATTCCAATCAAAGGGTTTTGCAACACTCCACTATCCAGCTTGCTCGAGCTTCTAAAGTCGGCATCGGATGAGCTCTGCATTGCAAGAGCCCTAGTGTCTTCGTTGTCCACTCGCCGTCGCCTGGGAAGGAGGCAACCAAATATCAAATGAGCCGAGAGTCTTACCCCAGCGGTTTGCGGGGGATTTGCTCGATCAGCGCCAGGGCTGACCATTCAGGCAAAAAGTGAAAGGACGGGCTATGTCGTGTTCAACCCGGTCATACCTACGTAAACATCTGGCTTGCCCGAAATAGCACACGATCAATCAGACGCCGTGCAGTTACACAAATCGAAATTTCGCGCCTCATCTGGGGAGAAAAGAAAGAAAAAAGACCAGCCAATACAATAAGCTTGGGTCCTGCGTGCCAGGTATCTCCTGCGCCCAGAATGTAGTCGAAATGTGGGGTATTCTGCCGGTATGCACCTCCCCTGTCTGAACAAGCGCGTGGTCTTCTTCTGGAGTGTGACCGAATCCTGTAGTACCGTTGGACGACTCTAAGCGTATACCGGTAGGGCGGAAAAGTCGGGGTTGGGGGTGCGGCAGCTCCGCCTGAACTCATTTACGGCCCGGCGGTGCAACTTAAGCGTCGATTTTGATTGCATGTATGCATGAGACAGAAACTGGGGAACAGAGACATGTGAGAAATAAGAAATCAGTCGAAGATCATCGCGAAGGATGCGAACGACTTTCTGTCCAACACTCTGTCTCATGCTGGCCAATGCCAGTATGATAGACATCGCCCCAGCATGCTTCAACGAATGGTGTAGGGTAAGAATAAATGGAAGGCCATGCAAATGCGTCGACATGTAGACTTCGACAACGTTGGATTAGGGAGGATTGTACCTGGCGGCGAAGTGCTCCGATAGAGAGCAGGATATAGGCCGGGTTTAGGATACACAACGCTCGCGGAGTCTCCTAAACAATCGAAGCGTTGAAAAAGCACTATAGTCGGGAATGTCTACGGAGTAGGAAGTGGCTCAAGATATGGCTTCCAAAGAGGCGGTTTCGCGTGCTGAAGCGTGAAGTTGGCTCGGCGCATTCCCAAGATTCGATTCGCGCAAGCGCATATGATGAGCTGTCAGCGGCAACATGGAAGACAATCATGCTCACTCCTGCATCTCGTTCGTGCTACTCGGATAGTGCTGATTCTCCTCCACGGGGACGTGTGGAGATGGGATGGGGCACGCACTGGCCTCTACAGGGCACGGAACGGCTTGCAATTCTAGATGTGATACGCGCTTCCCTAGTACGAGTCATTCACCGTAGTTTCAGAAGGCATGGCCTGCCTTCGAGTTTTCGAGGACGAAAGGGAAGAGTTTTGTGGCTTTGTTTTGTCGCCCGCATGACGGCATACACACCGTCACGCATGTGTATTTGGCCGCCGCCGCCTTCATCATATTGCCTCAAGGCAGCACGCGCGAGTTTCAGGGCGAATTGTCTTAGGGATGGGCACACCCCTCTCCAAAAGCAACTAGTCGTCCGGGGAAAGGGAGACATGTCTATAAGACACAACATTATGAAATCTCCGACCCTGCTCGCTCGCGAAAGTCTGGAGAAGGGGCCTTCGGAGGCCTCACCGTTGGCCGATTGCATGCACCAAGCGCATCGCTGGGCATTGCAGCTGGTCAGGCGATGCAAGCCACCTCCAGGGTCGGTCTCAGGGACAACGTCTGCAGATGGCGTGGCCAAGGTGTTGCCAGAGTTCGTTGCGGGTGTTGACGAGAGATGAGGGCGCTAGGCCTTAAGGGAAAGGGTTCTCGAGGTCCTGACAGGCCTTTTGCGGGGCTTCCGTGCGGGCATTTAACCGGACGGCGTTTTGACCATTCACAGGTTCCTGGTTGAACGGGTAAATTCATCCCCTCCCCGCGACCTGCAACGACTTGCCTCCCAGACACCGGGAGCCGTGGGCAAGTGCCCCAGATCGTCGAGGCCAATCCTCCATGATAGAATTAATGATTGCGTACTGTGATATTGGTCTGCTAGTGATCTCGCTTCTCGAAGCCCTCGTGGACGCATGGAAGCATCAAGCCACAGATCCTGACCCTGGAAACAGCCCATCGCGACCAGGATTTACAAAGGCGGACGTTGTTCCTCGGCAGTGTAAGTGCCCACGCAGGCCCACATCTGAGCGCTTCCCCAAGTATCTCATGACCGTCCTTGGACTTTCCCGGTGACTGTGACACTCACCTTGGACAACCCGAAATTTCCACGACACGTCGCCATTATGGATAACCCACCGGTTGAAGTGAACAAACAAGAACGCAGAGGCTCTGCACCGATCAAAAGACGAGTCAGTCGAGCTTGCGATCACTGCCATCGCATGCGAACAAGATGCAATGGACAGGCGCCTTGCTCACGTTGTATTGGTACGGAACACAGCCTCTCCTTGTCGCCGCTTGCACACCTGACGTTTCTGCAGAACTGGAGTATGTCTGCCAGTACAACAGAGAGAAAAAGAGAAGAGGCAAGGTCAGAGAGTTTTTTTTCCGTACCGACTTTCGGTGTTGTTTACTCTCCTAGGTGCCGCGACACATCCAGAAGCAAAGAGAGGAGGCAGCGCAGTCGGGACAACGCAGCCCGAACGAAAATGGGCTTTCCATCCAGACCAGCGGCCAATTTGAAAGGGGCGACATGATTTCAGAGATGGATGAAGAATTATGGTCGCCAGCAGAACCCACGCCAATTGCACAGCATTTCCCGACAGGCAAAGGCGACATGCATAGTGTGTCGTCGCCGGGGTGGAATGCTCTTCCCGCGAGTAAGTTGAGGCGCAATTGCCAGGACCCGCCGCCCATCATGCTCACAATGAGGTATTAGGCGCAGGCTTTAATCCGCCCGGAAACCACATGATGATCGATCCGCTCTTGCTAGGACCTGGAGAGGCAAACCCATATGCTCATCCGCAAATGCACGCTGGGATCCCGCGCAATGAAGATTTGATGTTCGCGATGAATGAGATGCATCTCGTCCACGAGACTGGCACACCCGTGACGGTCCCGCCCGAATTCGGCAACATGGGGTATCCGCTCCATTTTTCCACGGTCCGCCAATCTTCCCCGCACAGCTATGGGTCCGGCGATACAGGGTCACCACAATCTGGTGTGAGTGCGGCTTCATCCCACCACGGAATGGTAGCGTGCAGGTACCCTGTTCTTAAACCCTTGATTCCTCATTTGGGAACGATCATCTCAGTACCCATGGCATGCGATCTTCTGGATTTCTACTTTCAGAGCTCATCGTCGGTGTTCATGGAGCCTGTTTCGCCGTATATTCTCGGAAATGTCTTTAGGAAGCGGTCGTTTTTGCGCCAACACAAGCCGAGGAAGTGCAGCCCCGCCCTGCTTGCTAGTATGCTCTGGGTAGCTGCGCAAACCAGCGAAGCAAGCTATTTGACATCTTCTCCGTCGGCGCGAGGCCTTATATGCCAAAAGCTATGGAAACTGTCAGTAGATCTTTTGAAGCCTCTGGTACATTCACCGTCCTCGCATGGCTTCGCTCAAGGGGCGGGTGGAATGGTCAGCCCAGCAGCGCACGACACCTTTGGTGTTGATCGAGTAATGGGACGATATGACGGCAGGATGGATTCCGGAATGCCACCCACTAGCACATTGGACGATGTGGCGACTTATCTCAACCTGGGTGTTGTTACATCTGCGAGCGAATACAAGGCTGCATCTCTTCGCTGGTGGAATGCAGCGTGGTCATTGGCGAGAGAGTTGAAGTTGGGAAGAGAGCTACCGCAGGATCCTTCACGCGAACGCGATACGAACGGAGAAAATGGTGACGGCGACACGGGCATGTCGGATTGTGCGAACTCTGGAGCACACATACCGGCTGGAACCCCGACTGCAGCGCTCGTGGAAGAGATGAAGGAGGAGAGGCGAAGACTGTGGTGGCTCCTTTACATGATTGACCGCCATCTTGGACTGTGCTACAACCGGCCATTGGCGATGCTGGACAATGAGTGTGAGGACCTGTACCAACCGGTACCAGACACACTGTGGCAAGCCGGCGAATTCTATACTGGAAACCCCGGGACAAAAAGAAAGGGACTCACCTTTCAATGCACATCGCACGATGTTTTCGGCTTTTTCCTCCCTCTGATGACGATCCTCGGCGATATTGTAGACCTCAATGCGCAAAAGAATCACCCTAGATTCGGACAACGACGGACGACCAACTGGGAGCTACACGAGTCTGAAATCACTCTCCAGCTTGAGAGGTACGCGTATAGCATCCAAGAGTTCAAGTCCCAGCATGGTTGTGGGCCTGCGAATGACGATTCCGCCAACAAGACCAATGGTACTCCTGATCCGGTCAAAGGTGAATTGATTCATCAGACTAGGAAAGTCTGCGCATATGGTAAGTCTAGTGCAAAACATGCATTGGAAGGATATGTGCTGATCAAGAAAATAGCCACTCACATCATGCATGTTCTCCACATCTTGCTACATGGAAAGTGGGATCCTGTAGCTCTTTTGGAGGATGACAACATGTGGATCTGCTCTCCATCCTTCCTTGCTGCCACATCAAATGCGATTTCTGCAGCGCATGCAGTCGAAGAGATACTGGAGCTGGATCCAGATCTCTCCTTCATGCCGTATCTATTTGGAATGGTAAGTCCACTGTGGTTGGCTTTGGCAAAAGGAATATCTGACTTTGGAACAGTACTTGCTTCAGGGAAGCTTGATTTTACTGTTACTGGCCGACAAACTGTCGACCGAGACGAACGAGGGCGTCATCAAGGCATGCGAGACGATCGTACGCGCTCATGAAGCCGCCTGCGTTACTCTCTCAACAGAGTACCAGAGGAATTTCCGAAAAGTGATGCTTTCGACCCTGGCCCAGATAAAGGGCCATGGGCATGCCCGTGAAATGACACCAGCAAAGAGGCGAGAAGTACTGTCGTTGTATCGATGGACCAGCCTAGGGAATGGCCTTGCGATCTAAACGAACAAAAAAACAATGAACTAACGAGTTATTGTATGATTATGTATGTGTTTTTTGGGCATGAATTGAGTTGGAATGCGAGGTCTGGACCTTCGTTTGGGGCAAAAAAGCAATCATCTACGCATAGTTAATACGATTACAACCACTGGATGAGAGGAGCAATGAGATACATGATACCTGGCGTTGTGTGTCCGCACAGACATTTGTACCTGAAATTTACCGGTTGCTGTTATCAACCGGTAGAGATAATCGGCCCTTAATTCCTTCGTACATGTGGAGAAGTGATGCGCGGGCTATCAGAACCAAGCAGCTTGCAGCCGCTAAAGCACCAAGGTACCTGAAACTATCCATGAGGAGGAAAGACCATCCTTAGGACTGAAGCACGCTCCTCCACTCGATCGGCCGTCTTTGGGGGTCGGTTATCGTCCGCCTAGTGCCCAGTGAATGTGGAGCTTCGCCAGTAACGCTTGGTGGACCCTGTGCGATACTCTTGTTGGTTAGAGTCTCGTCAGGCATTGGTGAGCAGCTGGAGTGAGGTCGAAACAAAGTTTTTAGCGTTCGAAGAGGGAGACAACGAACGGGCAAGTGTGACTTCCTATCTGGCGTGAGATGCCACGTGATTTGTGATTGGGCATCCGCGGAGCCTGCAGCCGTGGTTAGCCCCGATTAAACACGGGAGGTTTGCGTGTACCGGTAGGTAAGATTTGATGATTAAAAGGCACGAGATCCTCCCGCGATTCGGCCAGATCGATCCATTATCGTCGCTGCGCCCAAGTACCTAATTCCTTTGTAACGCCATATTGCGGCGCTGCCACGCTGCGGAATCACAACCCAAGTGCACCAGTAGAAGCCGCCGGCGCGGCACAACACGAACGGACTTCATTTGGATCTCGCCGCATGCCTCGTACTCAACAACATGTCACCATAATCTCAACACACGTAGGAAAAGTCAAATACGGAAGCCGCTATCACCGTGCAAAGTGCATGGGCTCAAGCACGCAGCTGAAGTAGGCAGGTCGGCCTTGCTCGACATCAATGGTGCGGTACTGAGACCCGAGTTGCATAAGAAGATGTTATCAGATTCGTGTAACAAGTCACAAAGAATAGATTGCTCCTGCGGAGAACCCGGACATTACGGCTTTTAATGTCGCAGATCGAGAAAATCTCTACTACACCGTGGCCCAGGCGTGTGAATGCAGGGACCATATACCCTCCCCACCCCTCTGCAACCCTGATCCAAAGGCGTGCAGGGTTTGTTTATCTACGATATAGCGACCCTCATAAATGCATATGACAATGTGTGGCGGATGGCTTGGCATCGGCAGTGATGGTGCCACCCGACCCAAGAGACTGAAGGTTACGACGTGTTGGTAGCGGGATACTCAAAGGAAATCGTGGTATTCATGACTGTCTCATAAGCTCTTCTCAACCTCCATGACCTCGCGAACACCTTCCGCAACAGCGTCGACCTTGTCCTGAGGAAGCCTCTTAAGAGGTCGGCGAGGGTAACCACCGTAGCCATAGTAGGACTGGATGGCAGACTTGGTTCCTGGAATCGCAGCCTTGGTAAGGACCCAGTCACCCTTGCTCAGCACCTTTTGCAGGGCCAGAGCCTCGTCGTACTTGCCCTCGGCCCACAGGTTCCAAACCTTGACGCAGACCTTGGGGATGACATTGGCGCCTCCGGCGATGATGCCAGAGCCACCACTGGCAGCAGTCTGGGCCGTGAAGTCGGCCATGCCTCCAAAGGCCATGTATCCACTGCCGTTGTCCGCAGTGGTGACGGCGTTGGTGGCCAGAGCCACCCTGGTAAGCTTACCAGTGTTGCCGCAGGTGAACTTGGTTCCGACAATGTTGGGGTGTTTGGCGAGCTTGATGATGAGGTCGCTGTCCATGTCGATGCCGGCAACAGCACCGGGGTAGTTGTACAGAATGACGGGGAGTGGTGAGCCATCGGCGACCTTGGTGAAGTACTCGTAGATGGCATCCTCGTCAATGGCGTAGCGGTAGTAGCTGGGCGGGACCAAAAGAACGTACTCGCCGCCAGCAGCCTCGGCCTCCTTGCAGAGCTCAATGGTGAGCTTGATGCCCTGCTCGGAGGCTCCCACGATGACGGGAACGTTCTGGTATCCGGCCTCATCCAGAGCCTCGCGGGTTGCTCGCGTGATTGCGGCCTTCTCGGCTCGTGATAGGTGGACGGCCTCTCCGTTGGAACCCATTGTTACTAGACCGACCAGACCGGCCTCGGCAAGGCGCACAGCGTGCTTCTTGACTGTGGGGATGTCGACCTCCTCGGTCTCGGGGTCGAAGAAGGTCATGGTCGGCGAGTAGATGCCTGGCCGGAGAGGCGTGCGTTCTTTGGCATGGCCATTGCTGTGGCCGTTCGAGCTCATGGTGGCGATGCGGGGGAGGGTGGTCAGTTAGACAGACGGGACGAAGGCCACTGGAAAGAGGAAGAGGCCGGGGGAAAGAGAGGAGATCGAGCTGTCAGTGTCAGAGGGCGGCATGAACTGTGGTCAGCTTTTAATATAACAGCGAGATGGAGGGCAATCGGCGTAAAGTAGGGAGACGACTAGCCCGCAGCCCAGAGCCATCCCACTTGACCCTCCTCTTCCATGTGTCGAGCGCGTCAACAGGCGGCGTTCATTCGCCGAAGAGGGCAGCGTCTTGACAGCACGAAAGCTAAGAAGCGGCCAGAGCCCGTTGCGTGCAGGGCTGTGGGCTGATGGCCGCTTGGGCGCGAGTTCGGCGCAGACAGGCGCGAAATGCGGGACATGTTGCGGCCTTTTTTTTTCTACAAGAGTGACTAAAATTATCGAGCGTCTTATGGGACGAGATCCTGCTGTGGTAGGGGGAATGTTCGGCACTGTGGCACTGCATCAAAGAGGGCCGATGTTGGAGGACTCGTTCGCGTCGGAAGAATTACGTCCACGAATGGGCCGCGGCTTGTTAGCGTGGGGTGCATCACGGCGCACCACGGGCCACGACGGTTGCAGTGGCACGCGTGCGGCCGGGGCATGCTTGGCCTGGGGAAGATTGCCATGCAGCCATCTGTTGCCCTCATCCGCGCTTCACGGCCGCGAAGGAGGCGTTGGACAAGCGCTCCATGGCTGCGAGACGGCATTCCGGCAAAATTGTTGGAGCGTCACGCAGCAAACCCCTCATGGCAGATGAAGATATATTTTCCGTGTATCGATGGGAAGGGCCAGCCCCATTGGCAGTTCAAAGACCGAGGGCAGACGCCGAAGCGCGTTGACGTGCAGCAGCCCACTACCCGCGACATTTCCCCAGGCGTGTAAGAGACACTCGAGGCTCGAGAAAGCACCCTATATCGCTGGCCGTCCCCTCCCCCGCTGCAGAGCCCAGCCATTGATCCTCTCACGCCGCACAAACGAGACCTATACTGAGCAACCATGGCGCCCGTCGAAGTCTTGATGGTGAGTCCTGCCCCTCCCCCAGCAAGCGACCGGCGGCGGCGGGGGCCCGGGAGGTGAGGGGCAAGGGGCGCACCGAGGGGTGACGGCTGCGTCGAGACGTCTGCTTGCGTTTGCGGCCCATGTGGTTCGCGCAGCATGCATGCGTTACTCGACTGCGCCCGTCACACCGTTCGCGCTCGCGCTCTTGTCGTTGTCGTGGAGTGGAGTGGAGTGGAGTGGAGTGGCAGCCCAGGTGCTAACCGGCTGGCCAGGTCGGAACCGGCGAGTACACGACGGGGTTCGTGGGCGGCGGCGCGTCGACATCAGACAAGAAGGTCGGCGTGGTGGGACTGACGCTCTTTGACCTGCGCAGGCGGGGCAAGGTCGGCAAGCTGTCCATGGTGGGCGTCTCGGGGAACAAATTCCCGGCAATCCGTACGTTCTGAGTCTGTTGGGACGAGACGCTGCGGAATCTCGGAATCGCTGACCACACCCGCAGGCGAGCACCTGCAGAAGAACATCTCCGACGCCTACAACGGGCTCGATGTCTCCTTCGAGGAGTTCCCCAAGGAAGGGAAGCGGGATCCCGAGTCTTACAAGGAGGCCATTGATGCCCTGCCCAAGGGCTCTGCCAGTACGTCGTCGGCTTGCGCGACAATGCATTCCGAGCTAACTGTCCCGAAGTCACCATCTTCACCCCCGACACCACCCACTACCCAATTGCCTTGTACGCCATCGAGCGGGGCATCCACGTCCTCGTCACAAAGCCCGCCGTGAAGCTGCTCGACCACCACCAGGAGCTGCTCGAGGCCGCTCGCAAGCACAATGTTTTCGTCTACGTCGAGCACCACAAGCGCTACGACCCGGCCTACGCCGATGCCCGTTTCCGCGCGACCAAGCTGGGTGACTTCAACTACTTTTACTCGTACATGAGCCAGCCCAAGTCCCAGTTGGAGACTTTCAAGGCATGGGCCGGCGTGGACAGCGACATTTCCTACTATCTGAACTCGCACCACATTGACATCAATGAGTCAATGGTCCCCGACTACAAGCCCGTGCGGGTCATGGGAAGTGCTGCTCGGGGCATTGCGACCGACCTAGGCTGCGTTGCAGAGACCGAAGACACCATCACCTTACTGGTCGACTGGGTCAAGAAGTCGGACCCCAGCAAGCGAGCCACTGGCGTATATACCGCCGGCTGGGCGGCGCCACAGAAGGCTGGCGTTCACTCCAACCAGTACTTCCACTGGATGGGCAGCAAGGGCGAGATTCGCGTCAACCAGGCAAAGCGAGGCTACGATGTCACCGATGATGACACTGGCCTGCTCTGGTACAACCCGTATGTTGCGACTCCTGAACATGTCTGGTAAATCTCTAACGCAGTGCCAGATTTTACATGAAGTACGCTCCCGATGAGGAGGGTAACTTCGCCGGCCAGATTGGCTACGGCTACATTTCCTTCGAGAAATTCATCGACGCCGTGAATGCTCTCAACGACGGCAAGGTCACGCTCGACCAGCTCGACGCCCGCCCGCTCCCGACCTTGAAGAACACAATCGCCACCACTGCCATCCTGGAAGCCGGGCGCAGGTCCTTGGACCAGAACAGGCCCATTGAGATCAGCGAGGAGAATGGTGTCTGGTCTCTCAAGTAAATTCTCAAAAGTGGGTGCAGGATGCTCTAGCTTCCCACCATTTAGTTTTTTGGACAGTATAATTATATGCGACCTCAGCGTCCGCTGTTATGTGAATACACTAGGTTTTCTTATCATGTTCTGAGTCCTCAAAACAGGAAACTATCTTGTACTATGTTGACAGTGCACACCAATGGTTAAAAGAAAAAACACGTCCGTATATTGCCAGCACCCTCTCCTCATTACTTTTGACAGCATACTATAGTATGTTCGAAACACATGTCCTCTTAGGTCCTCGTCCTTCTCTAGTAATCTTGCCGCAGCGGTCTATGGAAACATGTTGTGCCCACAAAGCCCTTTCATACCATCTCTAGGATGATTCAGAGACCCTAGGCCATCATCTTTGAGAGTTTCCAAGTCATGGTATTCCATTTTAAGGCTTTTAACGAAATTCTTTGACGATTGATTACGAACAAAACTTCCAGCTGCGGACGGCCACACGTGCGTCGGCTATACAACTACTACTGTTAAACTTGGAGATTATCATTTATAAAAGGCATCCTGCATACTCCTGTTTGGTTTTTTACTAATGCTTTTCAAAAGAGGTCGAAGTTTCGTCATGTCTTATTTGAATAATGAATTGTTCCTTCAGCCTCACCCTATATATACATCTCCGCGAGCAATAAAATTCTCTTACAGTCGAGGTGAATATCCCCCACTATTTATCTAGTTTAACAAACGAAGCAAACCGATCATAAGGAACAAATATCTTGGTGCACATCGCTCTTGATGAAGTTGTTCGAGGCGCTTCACCGAAATCAACGTTACATCTCCCACCTGTTTGGCGAACATGTGTAGTTCATGACTTTGATTTGGAAAGCCAGGGCAACTATGATTGTCTGCTTTGAGCCAACTAAGTCTTGCGAACTTCGGAAATGGTGGACTAAGCATTTGGGTTGTTGGAGGGCCCTGCAAGTTTAGGCGATTATCTAATTGTTGGTGATCTTTCTCGGGTGCTCCGTTGTCGGATTGGCCCCGCTTCTAAGTAGGTTCGCACGACAAACAAGGGTGATTTGCCCCACCATTTGGTAGCAACTTCATCTTTATTCGTGAATAGACCACAACAATAATTATTTTAGATGTTGACCGTTTATCATAATTAGTCCAAAGGCTCCATGGCGCAATGGTAGCGCGTCAGATTCCAGTCGTCTGGGATATCCTGAAGGTTAGGTGTTCAAATCACCTTGGGGTCAGTCCTTTTTTGCTCTAATTCTTTTTTTAATTATTATTAGCAGGATTACTATGAATGAAAACTGTCAATTATTTTTGGGTTTGTGACGGACAAACCTGGATAGAGTTGCTTGAATCTAGGGGTGTTTTCCAAACACACTATTAGTTTGTTAAACTCAGCCAAGGCAACGCAATACATTATGCCCGCGTTTCACGTTCAACGCAAAACAGCCTTGCTGGGGCATCCTTTTAGTCTGTGCACAGGCTTGCCAACATCCAACAACTTGTCCCACTGAATCAATCATATTGAAAAGTGGTTCGAGTCTATGCCTTAACTCCAAACCCGCAGGTATCATGGTTCTTGTCTACTCTGCACCTTCAATGCCAAGATACTGCTCGACTAAAGTTTTGTCTATCTCGCGACAGCTTGCCAAGACTCGATACACTCGTTTCACGGCCAGTGTTTATGCCTCCATATTAATGTTGAAGACATCAAATCGGGCATGAACATCTTGGTCTCTTTGGCTAGACAGTAGGGCATTCATCAAGAGAGGACGTATATAAAGCAAGTAGCATCACATCTGTCTTGATTCATCTCATCATCATCACTTCTCCTCTCTTCTCCAAACCTTTTATCTTACAGCAATATACTTTCACAATGCGCGCTTCCACTTCTGCGGCCATCTTAGTCTTCACTCTTGGAATAGGCATCAACGCCGCGCCCATCAATGTTGAAGATGGCTTGTCTTCTCTTGATATCTCCGGAGCTGTTGAGAGCATGTACGTCTCGCATTCCTTTACAATATAACATCAAGTACTAACAAAAAAAGAGTGGAGAAGCGCGAGGCTCAACGGGGCGGCAATAACTTCTTTCTTGATGCCTGCGTAGTGGGCGGTAACTGCGGCACTGACGACAACGGAGAGCCAACGACCGTCGATCCAGTTACTGGATCTATTGTTCCTCAATCTCAGGTCCAGAAGCGCGATGCTCAACGGGACGTTAAGAACTTCGTTCTTAATGCCTGCGTAGTGGGCGGTAACTGCGGCACTGACGACAACGGAGAGCCAACGACCGTCGATCCAGTTACTGGATCTATTGTTCCTCAATCTCAAGTCCAGAAGCGCGATGCTCAACGGGGCGGTAACAACTTCGTTCTTGATGCCTGCGTAGTGGGCGGGAGCTGCGGCACTGACGACAACGGCGAAGTATTGACTGTTGACCCGGATACTAGGGCTATTGTACCCCAATCCCAAGTCGGGAATCGCAGTTCCTAGGTCGATGCACATATCTTGACTGCTAGGGTTCCCCTTTGGTTCCGATGCTGGTGACAACTCCTCTATTACGCCTGATCTTAAGGTTATCCTTCGGTCCGGCCAAGACTAGCATCAAAAGCCCAAAGAGTTGTAGTCGTAGTTTTCTTAAGCTTAACTTGGTCGTCGAGCGCGCAGACCAGACTCAAGAGACCCTCTGATGGCCAAATCGCTTGGATGGTTCCTTTTCCTTACTTCTTTCTCTTCTTTCTCTCTGACTTCTTTTTTTGTCCTTCCAACTCCTTTTCCTTTCTTTCCTTCACATCTCCCATCAAAACCTTCATATATTCCTCTTCTCTATGAGCGTTCAGCATACATTCCATGGCGTAGCGCAACATCATTCTTATAAGGCGTCACATTCAAGCATTATGCTTTCTTGACATACAATTTAGCGAGGCGTTGGGGTTCATAGAACAAAAGAATACAAAAAACATCCTTGGAAGACTCTAGCCTTCCAACATCTTCCAGTTTGTTCCTCATATCCCCTTGTAACTCTTCATGGATGCAGTTATTCGTCGCACTACCCAGTGACCGACTATATATAATAGCTTGCAACATCAATTTTCTAATTCTATAGGACGTCCAGCCAACAGGTAAACGAACCCCCTCACACTCAAATTCTAACAACCTCCGTCAAAAAGCAGGGATGCTCGGAGAAATGACTCGTTTTCTCAGTCAAGTTTCAATTCGCCTTGATACATAAATATGGAAAGAGCATAACACGAACAGTCCATAACATGCGTGATAGATTTAATATGCATCAATTTAAATAACACTTTGGTATCATTTCATTGAGCACCACGGTAGGATGCCTATGACCCACTGTGTCATACTACAAACTCAGATCGTAGATCCTACATGCAATCATGCTCCGCCGATCTAAACCCAGTGACACCATGGAATTAAATCCTTATCTGTTCCATGAAAAAAAGCAAGGAGTCATCGCCAAAAAAGGCTCCTGACCTATGATCGTGATAAACCCCTCCTTATCGCTAGCTCACCCCATTAGATAAGATGCATATGTCCAACCTCTCTGTATACCCGGAAAAGGCCCGCCAAAGTCTCTAATGATTCGCCTCGTCCAACTGTCTCAGCATAGCCTGCACCTCTTTGACCACCTCCTTCCTCCTCGTCCTGACATTCGGATCGCCCTCGCTCTCCACACCATCCAGCTTCAGCAGGATCTGGCCCATGATGGTTTCGGTGAGCTTCTTGTGCTCGAATGTGCGCTTGTCCTTCTCAGCGGGCGGGTTGTTCATGAAGGTGACGCACAGGGGTACGAGCTCGGTGTGGAACTTTGAGGCGATAGCATCGAGTTTCTGGATAGGTGTCTGCGGGGCGGCCGCCGCGCGGGGGGTATTGGCAGGCGGCGCCGACGTAGGGCGCGGGGCGGGGATGTGCGAGGGGATGGGTAGGAACTCTGAGCCGGCAGGGGTCGCAGAGGAGTAGCCCGGCGTGCTGGTGCCGGAGCTGTTGCCCGCGGCGCCGCCCCTCTTCTTGCTCTTCTTACCGCCGCGTTTGCGGGGCTTCTTCTTCAATGTGTTGTTGGCGGCTGAGTCAACGCCGCTGTCCGTGTCGTCATCTTCGTTCTCGCCGTCGCTCCATGCGCGCTGGGCGTCTTCGGAGCCGGGCGCCATGCTGCCTGAGCTGGCGTCGCCAACGACGCAAAGAATCTCGCTGCCGGTGCCGTCGCCGCGAAGGCCCTCCTCTCGCGCCATACGTTCATCGTGTTTCAGATTGCGCCCCTTGAAGAACATGCGTATACGCCTGGGGTCGTTGACGCCAATCTTCTTTGCAGCAGCCTGCCTCACGGTGCCGATCTTCAGGTCGCCATCACGTATGCTGTGGGCGGGGAAGTGGACGGGATAGTTGGTGCGGTCCTTCTTGAAGACGAGCACATCGGTATCGCGGTCGGGGTTCTTGTCGTCCCAGTCGACGACCTCTGGGCGGCGACCCTTTGTGGCCTCTTTGAGGTCTTCGGAGGTGATATAGGAGAAATCTGAGTCGGAGACTTCGCCTGCGTTGGGGGAATTACTCGGGCGGCCAAAGGGTGAGAAGCGCCCTCCCCAGCTGCTGCCACCAGACCGAGAGAACCACGACATTATCGTAAAGACGGCGGCGAGGACGATGGCAAGGGCGGTGAGGTAGGCGGGGTCGTCGAAGCGCGGGTGGGAGAGGAAGGAGGGGAGGTCAGTGATACTGTGTTCTTGTAGGAAATTGGCGAGCTTGGAAAGGGCGTCTGTGGGGTAGAGGTCGTTTGTCGAGGCAAAAGGTGGAGACGTTGAGGTGCCGAGTAGAGGGTGATTTTTGAAGAAGTGGAATGACTTCTTCAAGTCGTCGATCAAGTGGTTAAACGACGCCACGGTGAACGTTTGGCAGCCAAACAGATCTAGGAAGCTCGAGCTAGAGATGGTCGGAGGTGCACGACGTAAGCGAGGGGGGTTGCTAGCAGCGAGATAGCGGGCGGGTTTAGGGCTGGGTGCATGGAATCCTGGATTGTCTGGCCAGCGGTGAATATTCTGGATCGCCGGTCCAATGTTGAACGCGCTGACGTCTGGTGCCGAGGAAGAACCGGATGCCGGATTCGATCGGCTGCCTTTGTCAGCACCAGCTCCTCTAGTTCTGCGGCCCACGGAACCGCGCCAGAGCTCTGATCCAGTTCTATGCCCCCAACCGGACGCGGATTTCCAACTGCTGCTAGTGAGACGCCTTGAGCCTTCACCTCGCGCCGTGCTTTGTCGTACGGTTACCCAGACGCCGCGAAGGATTACGATGGTGCATGGACGGATGGACGCACACGCAGGGGTGTTTGACAGCACCTCTGATCGCCCAGAGATCAGCATCGTGAAGAAGTAGCGTGATGACCCTCGATTCGCTGCCTTTACATCCGAGTCGCCTCACGAACGTAGCCCTAGATAACCAACTTGAGCATACTAAGAGTTATCTTTGCCACAGCTTGCTGTCACGAGGTGCGTGTGCGCTAATACCGTCATGGAATAACCATTTCAATTGCTACCGAGTATTATTACTCATGATCTCGTGTCGTGAAATACACTGTCCGCAAGGACATTGCAAGGGAAATAAAAAGGAAATAGACCTGCAACCAACGCCCTTCATACACCCTTTTCTGCCCTGCCATTGTATACGCCAGTTGTGACCCCAGAAATAGACCGAATTAGACTAGAAGAGAAAAGTCGAGGGGAAATCAATGACATGGTATCCTAACCTTCTGACACCTAGACGCCACCATCAAATGCAATATGACGAGCCTGCGGCACCCAAACATCAAAAGACGAGGAGGTACTCGCAGAAACAAAATGAGAGGCTGCTGGCCGTGACTGTAGAAAGCACCTGCACGCAAAACATCTAGGCCTTGCCACGCTTGGGAGTAGCGAGAAGAGCCAGGCGAGACTTGCTAATAGTGCTGGGTCGCTTAGGAGTGCGACGAGACAACTTGCTCGTGCTCACAGGCGTCTTCGGGGGCTCAGCCGGGGTCGGCTTCATCTTCTTTGCAGAACGAACATCTTGAACGGGAGGCTGGTTGTTCTCCTTGTCAGATGCCTCCTCAACTGTGTCGAGCTTGCGCTTCTTGCCATCGGCGGCAGAGGAGGCGTCGCTGCTCCTGACCATTCGGATGGTGCCGGCAGAAGATGGACCGAAGCTGATGGATTTATCCGACTTGAACGAGAACTTGGTGGGAGTGTTCGCAGTAGCTCCACCAAAAGTGAGGCGGCGAGATGGCGAACCGACGGGGGACTCGTCTGCCTTGGGGAGTTCGGGGTACTCCACACCTGGCTGGAGTGTGGGGTAGATGACCGCTCCAGTGGGGACCTCTGATCCGGCACGAAGCTTCATAGGGGAGGGAGACTTGCCCAACTCATCCTGAGCGGCACGCTCCAGGGTGCTGCTGGTGAAGTTCACATGTTTCTTGATAGGCGCAGTCGCAGGGACCTTGGGAAGCTCAGCAAGTAGATCAAGACCTGGCGGAGGAGACATGTGAGTGCCTGATGCAACCTTTTCTGGGTCATCAGAATACTTGCGAGAAGGAGTGCGAAGAATTGACCTGACCCGCTGAAGTTGGCTGCTCGTCTTACGGATGCCCTCGCGCACACCGTCCCTCACAGCCTGACCAATATTGCTGGGCGAGAAAATATTGTTGGTAGATGGCGAGCGGACAAGAGCTGGCAGCATTGACGCGGATTTGGTGGCCTTGACCGTGTGTGCACGCGCAAGCGAAGACTTGGTCGGAGTCATGAGCCTGGAAGTCAGGCGGGGGAGCGCAGTCTGGGATGTGATCTTGCGGGCCGGAGTCGCCGGGGCTGTGGGCTCATACTTGTTGTCTCGAGAGGCAGGGCGAGTCGAGGCAACGTCGTCAGCCTCAGTACGCTTGATGCGCTTTGCAGTAGGGTTACCGTCTTGGGATTGGGCCTGGCCATCGCGAGGAGGAACCATCTTCACTGTAGGTTGAGCGCGCGTAGCACTGCTACCGGCCTCAGCCATACCCTTCTTTGACTGGGTACGCTTCAAAGGTGTAGGTACAGTCTTCGTCACTGGGACAGTGGCCACGTCCATCTTCGACTGGGTACGTTTCAACCGGTTCGAGGCATTGGTAGATGATTCCGGCTTGTCAAGATCAGTCTTGGAAGACGCGCCGACCGCCTTGGAGCGATTCGGGTCGGCGCGGAAAGCCGACGGATGATTTGCGATTGAATCCATCTTCTTGAACTGCGCCATGTGTACGTCACTGAACCGCGCCATTTTACCCTTGGGTTTGACCGTCTTGCGCTTCGAGGACACGTCCTTGGGGGTGGTGAACTCATCCGCACCAAACAAAGCATGACCTCCTACGACATCTTCTTCGTTGTCAGGCCCGTTTAGAATGTTGTTGGTATTGGGGCTCAGGTCTCCAATGGGAGACTTGAACCTAAACTTGAATTCTGGAGACGCAGCGAACTTGGCTAATTTGCTCGAGGGTGTCGAAACTTCAGGAGCCGGTGTCTTCGTCGGGGTTTCCTGGCCAGCAGCAAAGCCTGATGCCTTTGGAGGTGCTGTATTGGCGCCCATGGCTTGGAAGCCCAACCAACGCGCTTCATCGAGGACCTTGGCAGTAGAGGCGTGGAACTGAGCAGGGTGCATTTCTTGACCGGCCGGCTTGATGGGCGTGCGATTCTTGGGAGTACGGGCTGTGATGGCCATCAATAAAGATTTGGAAGATTTATCCTTGAGTGGTGTGGCAGTATTGGATGGTGGGGGCAGACGCGACTCGGGAACAATCTTGGTAGTGGACTTCTGGTGGTGCGCGGGGTGCATCTCCTCACCGGGCGGCTTGATTGGGGTGCGGTGCTGAGGTGTCTGGGCTGTGACAGGAGTTAGCGCGACGTCTACGTCTAGGTCGCGGGATAGAGCGCGCGTACCCTTCGGCTGCGGGAGTTTGGATGCCGTATGCGCCTTCTTGACTGGGGTGCCAACAGACTTTTGCGGCGTCTTCATGGCAGGCTCCTGGCCTTCGATGACCGACGGGAGACGCTCATTCTGAGTAGAAGAGTGAGACCGAGCCGTGTCGAAGCTGGTGTTGGAAGACTCGGGAGTAGTGGAACGCTGTCAGCGGTGAGTTAGCAATGTAAACAAACCAGAGGTGCAGACGTGAAGTTGATGTTGGCATACCTTCTGGAGCCTGGCTGATCGCCGCGCCATGATGGCTAACGAGGGTAGGATACAAAGGAAAGGATTGGTGGTCGAGCTGACTGGAGAGGAAATTGGTGGTCTGTGGGGTTGGAGAGGGAGCTTGAGTCGGGCCTGACAGTCGGCTCGTCATTGTGAGACTTGGCAAACAAGCTCGGGCCCCATCACGTGTTCAAACTGTGGTCGGCGCCCGCTGTTACGTCAACGGTAGATACGTTAGTCTAGTCAGGTAGTACAGATCCAGCTGCTGTGTACCATTTGGTAATGGTAAAATTTAGTCCGAGTGTCTTGTTTCTAACCCAGGAGCACTCTGAACCGAAAATCTTTCTCGGTTGTAACTTTACACCAAAGTTGGTCAGGTCGAGACACTCCAATTTTGTGTACGTACAGGTACTAGATTCCACACTCACTATACTCGGCCAGAATACAAGAAAGCATACCAAAAGTAGTTTTATGAGCTGCCTCCAGATGTCACTCTAAAGTTTCTTCAAATGCCGCCAATAAGATGTGCTATGGATGCATTACCTAGCCATATCCTAACTGCTTGACCTGAGGATCAGATAGTCAATCATTTGAAATGAACTTTGATATTTTAATTACCACCTTTGATGCCCTGAGTCAAAGAATCATCCTAAATGAGACGCTAGCTCTTATCATTTATTGAACCTTTCTCACCATCCCCTACCCGCCTTTGTGCCTCCGAGCAAAGCAGCCCCGGGCTTTTGCAACCCCGCTTCAACATCCCTCTCCGCCTCTCCCCTGACCTTCTCCTTGACCTTCTCCTCCGCCTCCCGGCTTGCCTGCTCCTTGCTCTCATCCCTCCATACGAAATTTCCAGCCCCACCTCTTCCTGCTCTGGCAACGGGGAGTTCTTGACCCTCTGGATGCCAGGGGGTACTGACTTGCGGCCTTGAACTAGTAGGAATTGCTGTTGAATCTGCGGGCTGCGAAAATGAACCTGCTTTCTCGAGCTCAGACGGTTGATACCAGTTCCCTGCGCCACCTCTGCCTGTGTGGGCATATTCTTGGGCCTGAGTTTGTGATGAGGTAGATGTAAGTGGCGGTGCTGCCGAAGAAGCGAGAGAGCGGTTGGCCTCCAGGTCCTAGAAAGGTGTTGGCCTGCGATTAGGGATGGCTAGAGAAGGTGAATCTACTAACATCTGCGACCTTGCGGCTCTGCTCCTTCACCTGCTCATCGCTGACAATATTTCCGGCACCGCCGCGACCCCAGGAAGGCATGACGGTTTATGGAATTTACTAAAACTGCGAGCACCAATCGATTGTATTTGTTTTTTTATAATTGGTGTGTTGAGTCGTACGTGGGAGAGTTTTGCCGCGGCTGTTTGATTAAGACAATGGGTAGGTTGTGAGAAGCTTCTCTCAGAGTTGGAAGTGGAAGAAAGGAAGTCAAGAAGGATGCGATCGGAGCAAGGTTGCGGGCCAGTGCCGCAGGGACTAGGGAACAGGTGCGCCGAGGGGGCCGTCACATGGCTTCTGCTTTGCAAAGGCCCTGGATGGTGTGGACGGAACCGCGTGGGAGGGGTGGCATTCGTTGTCTTTGGGTTCAATCAGTGGGGAACGTACACCAACCGAATTTGTCATAGAAACGATCGTCTTGGCGCGATAAGGAGACCACCAGAATAATGTTCTTAACATTAGTTGTAATGGTGGAACCTAGTCCAACATGCGATATATCGGTGCCTAGGTAGATAATCAACCATTCCGTTACCAAATTCCAGACACATGGTTCACATTTTGGTCACTCTACCAAGCACAGATTTTGAAGAGAGGAATAAATGACTCGATACAGACTCGACAAGAGCTACCGATTATAAAATCGCCATTGCCTAAAAGCCCTACCCGACCGTAGTGGGAAAAAGAGGGAAGCTCATATAAAAACGCACCCACTCAACCACATCCCCGTAGAGACCGTGGGAAACAGAACAGCTCAATCTGAGCACGCCAGAAACAAATCAAAATACATAAACCACAAACCCGAGGATGCCCACTCGTGCCGACCGAAGTCATCAAAAGCAACACCATTAACGCCTGTCCTAGTCGGAAGATCTCTTCGACGACTTAGTCATAACGGTTCGTAGCAATTGAAATTTTATTCCCTACCCTCCTGCACAGCGCGCAGAACGGGATATAGGTTGTGGGCATCGTCGTTTTCTCTTGATTCGTGCTTAACGTCGTCCTCATCATCCGAGACGAAGTCATGAGCCTCTAACCTCTCCTTGAGGAAAGCCCTCAGTCGCTCGATAGTTCGGATGTTCTCGACCCAGGGTTGTGACGAATCACCAGGCGTCTCAGTAGAGGCGGTAGATACCTGGCTGGGCGAGCGCAGCGATAGAGCAGGATCAACCTTGGGAGAGTGGATGGCCAACTGGTTAACAGTGTGGTGGAGACTATCCTGCTCAGAGTTGCGGCGGGAGTCCTTGGCGGAAGCAGCATCGTCGGTATCCATCTGATCACTTCCGCGCCTGTCTGGAGCAGCCTTCTGAAGAAGGTTGCCAGAGTAACGACGGCGGCCATCAGCGTCAAAAGCAGGCGCAAGGCCAGAAGAGGGCGCGGCAGCAGACATGTCGGACATGGCGCTAACAGACGGCAGAGTGGGGTACATGCTGCCCATGGAAGCCCTCGAAGTCGGTGAGACGGTGCTGGCGTTGTTTCCAGATCCAGGAGAGTGCTGAGAGCTATAGGACAAGACGCTGCTGGCCGGGGTCAAGGCCGGAGTTTCGGTGCTTGCGGAAGCAACGGCAGTGGCGTGCGAGGACTGAGCGTGAGAAGTGGCAAGGCCCGGAGGAGAGTGGCTTGAGCGGAAGGCGGCACCAGTGTGCACGTAGTGGGCGCCGGGCTGCTGGACACCTGCGGCAGCGGCATGGTTGGGGTTCTCGTACACGGTGCTCTGGAGCTGCTCCAAGAACTGGTCGATGTTCAAAAGATCGCTCTTGGTCCTCAAGTTAGGCAGAGGAAGGGAATATGGGTGCATGGGCGGGTGCGAAGCCTGGGCAACCATGGTGCCACCATGTCCGTAGTCAGACATGCCAGCTCCCTGGTAGCCGCCAATGACGGGGAGGGGAATTCCCTGGAGGCCCATCAGGCGCTGGCCGACATCGTAGTAGGTGGAGGGATCAATGGCGCGGCGCTTGGCGTCGCCAAAGAACTCGTTCAAGGCATCATATGCAGCGCGCTTACGGATCTCGTACGAGTCGTTGAGCTGCTGCTGCTGGTTGACAGCATAGTAGACGGGGCCATAGGCAGAGTTCTGGGGCGGGCCGCCGTAGAAGCCTCCGGGAGCACCGCCGGGATGCTGCTGGCCGTAGGCTCCGTTGGGGCCAAGTGCACCTTCGGGGTAGTTGTATCCGCTCGCTGTAGCGGCAAGCGCCTGCAAGTCAGCGACCACTATGACGGCGAGTTAGATTTGGAAAAGAAAAGGGAGTACATGGGCAGCCATGGACTGTAAGGTCTTTGGTGCGAATAAAGGAGAGGGTGGCTTACGTTTGCCGCCCTGGCCTGGGTAGCCTGGGCCACCGTGGGGACCACCACGGTTGGGCTCGGGGGAGCGAAGCAGGACGGAGTCGTCGGCGTGGGTCTTGACGTGCTTCTTCAGATCCTGGGGGCGCTTGAAAGCCTTGCCGCAGAAGTCGCACTTGTGCGGCTTGAGCGGGACGTGGACGCGAATGTGCGACGTGATGTGATCGCGCTTCACGGTGGTAGTGCGGCAGTTGCCCCACTGGCACGTCAGGTTCAAGTTGTTGGTGCTCTTGCGGCCAACATGGCGCTCGCAGACGTGGTCCTAGTCGAGGGTCAGCATGTGTTGGGTCACGTGGGTGCAAAAATGCGTGGGTGACAGCGTGTTGCGCGCCGGCGCGAGAGACAGTTCGGGCGCCAAAGAAGTGCGGGCAACTGGCAGAGCTACAGGATCGAGGTCGCGTGGGAGGGACGCGTCGGGCGAGCCAAGAAGTCGACGGGACAAAAGCGGACTTACATAGAGCTGTTCAGCGGACGGGCAGCGCTCGCCGCAGCTCTGCCACTGGCAGACGAGCTGGTCGCTGGGGACGCCCTGGGCAGCAGGCGTGGGCGGGTTCTGCTGGGTGGGCGTGCCCTGAGGCTGGGCCTGGGGCGTCGAGGTGGTAGCGGTCGCAGGCACAGCAGGCTGCGCGGCGGCAGGTTGGTCGCTCATGTCGTCGTGGTTGACGGGTAGACGATGTGGTGTCTTGGTGCTTGGCGCTGGAGAAGAGCCGGAGGCTTGGAGGGAGAGCAGGTGCGATTGCTGACCAGGCCAACAGAACGCAGACGATCAAAAAGTAAAGGACTCGCAGACCCGCAGGGCAGGAGAGGCTATGCGTCGGCGAGGGGGTAGAGAGAGTGAAAGACGGGCGAGTGAGGGGGGAAGGGATCAAATGTAGGAAGGCAAGCGGGGAGGAAGGCTGGGCCGGCGGAACCAAGCCCAAGAAATAATCGCGGTATTCACGGGCGCCCAGCTCAGCCCCGTTCTCGAAGTCTGGGCGCGGCGCTAGGCAGGAGCGTCGCGCAAGCGGCCCGGCCATTGGCCAGCGCGCGCCGCCGGATGAGACTGCTTGGTGTGCCGGCAGGGATTGGCGCCTTGGCGGGCTTGGCGCCTCATCAATCTTGGAAGCCACATTATGCCGCCCTCGGCCACCGGCGCGCCCCTGGGCAGAGACGGGCCACACCACCCACACCACCCACGCCCGCGCCAGCGGCCCAGAGCCCACGACGCCCAGAGGCAGCGCTGCATCCTCGCTCGCTGCATCACGCTGCCCGGGTGCTCCTCGGGCACACCGCGCTGCGACACCACCGCGGGCGCCCGCCGAGGACAGCGCAGGGCCTCGATATGCCTCGTCTGTGCGCCCGTCTGCGCCTGCCTGTGCCTGCCTGCGCCCGTGGGTGCGGCTGCCCTCGCTCAGCTCGCTCGCCATGACGATCGCCCTCCTGGCCCGAAACATCCGCTCTGGCCAAGGTCGGGATTTCTTGGGGCCTTGGACCTCGCCGGAGGTCTTGGGGCGCTGGCGGAATGCTAAGTCGTCATCGCGCCCTCCCTCCAGACAGCCGTGGCGACACGCATCGCCTCGTCTGTCGCCCTCGTCGCCGTCGCCGTCGCCGTCCCGTGCAGAGCGCAGCCCCCAGCCAGTCCGCACCCGGCGGCCGCCATGCCCTCCAGCGCCAGCACCAGGAGCAGCAGCATGATTGCGCGCGACTGCAGGCATCGCTTACCGGCCGTCGTATGATGCCCTGGCCCAATCGCGACGCGCTGCGCGACTGGCTGTCGACTCGATACAGCGTTTGCCCGTCGCCATCCTTGTGACAGCATCACGTTTCAGTGGCTGTCTGGCCTTCCACTGTTTCGCCGTCCCCTCTGTCGGTGCTTTTCTTGGCTATCCATCGCTGCCTCCCTTTCCTTCCACCGTTCCCTTTAGCCTGAGCCTATCCATCCTCGCCATCCACCTCGCCCGGCCGCTGCCCGGCCGCTGCCCGCCGAGCCTGCTATGACTTTCCTCCGCTTCGGGTCCTCGCCAGGTACTGCCCCCTCAAGGTGCCCGATGATGCTCTCGTGTCGAACCACTGTGGAGTCCCCGCATTCAGCCCGCCCATATCGCCCATACTCATGTGCGAAGGCCTTCACGGTGGGACCGGCCCGACACGTACCTGTCGTCCTCCGATTCCTCTCCTGAGCGACCAGGGTGGGAAAAGCTTCCTGTAGTTTGTCTTGGGAGCATACAAGGCCTTTACGTCGGATGTCCTGGCCATTCACTCCGGGTCTCAAGTCTGGTACCAGCATGGCAGGAGTCCTTGGAAGCCCTTTGGTCTACCTAGTGCGCTGGTGTGTCCATGAGTGCCGATGCGTGCTTTCTCCAAGACAAGATCTTTGCGGCCGCCTTGAAATGACTTTGCATGCCAACATACCCTCCGCTTCTCATCCAACGTTGCTCTTCTCTCCCGCAAAAGGAGGCCTCAGCCTGTAGTCTCTACCTGCAGCAAACTGGCCTCAGGACCTGACATGTTGAAACTCACGCGTCTATTAAGGCATCATATAACCGCCCTTATAACCCCCATGTCTCATTCTGTCAACCTAATAGAGTGGTCCTGACTTTCTCCTTTCGGTAGTCAGCCAGTCTTCCGCTGTCACACTCGCCCACGTTTCGATCCATGGTCTATCCAGCTCGAAACACTCTGGGTCGAAAGCAGTACACGGGCTCCGCCGACCCCTCCACCACCTACAAACCTTGCCATCGCCAGTGCGGATCCTGCTTGATTCCGTTGGGCGATGCAATATGAAAGAATTAGAGGCCTTCATTTACACGCAATACTTGTGATATGACCTTTCACAGCACACCAACATCGACCTCGCCCTGTCCAGTCGGCGCCAATCCAGTCTAATTTTGGAAGCCATCGACATCAACGGTCACTTCATGTCATGCCCACACTTACTAGTGAAATTCCGCCGAGGCCGGGATGTGTCGCAACTGACTTTACTGACGCCGACGGTTTAGGGCGAATGGGTCTGATCTCTCAGAGGTCAATCTACTCCAGATCAACTACCCTACACCTCCAACATAGGCTCTCTGAGCACGGTCGCAAAACCCAATACCAAGTCCTTCCCATCGATCTAGTCCCATCGCTCGACACTGTACCAAGATGCGAGTCCATGAATGTGCCGACTCCACTCGCTTCAAACACGGCCTCAACAAGCCTGTTCCTGTCCTCCTTCATGTGCGGCGGGCCAAGCGCCCCTCCCTGCCGAGACCGCCAAGCACCCGAAGTCTGGTGGATACCAAGAGCTCAGAAAGAGGACCGCCGAGACTGCCCAGCGGTTTTGAGGGATTTGGCGGTCTTGGCTGATATAGATTGGCCTGTTGGCCTGTGTGTATGGGGATTGTGGAGAGGGGCTTTGAGGCTGTGCAAAGTGTCAGCGGGATAGGAGACAGGACATGGCAAAGATTGCAATTTTATTTGCTGGTCCCGACCGAAACTTTGCAGACGGACTGACGACGCCCCAATTTAACCAGTTTGCCATCGCTAGGCGACTTCCAAATCAGGACCTCATCTCCTAGAGCGCAGCCAACCTGTACTTACCAACAGGTTACGGATGCAGTCTCCCTTACCCAAGCCTATGGTATGACAGCCCCCTCCGTTTTTTCAACGTTAGCGCTCGTTCTTCGTCGGCGGGTCGAGGTCAAGGTGGTTGCTGGAAGCCCACAACATCCAGATTGTTCCAAAGCACCAAGCCCAGGGGCGCTAATGTCCCCAACCCATTCGACAGCATCAGCCAGTGGGCTACACATTAGTACTACACATAAACGCTACACATGCCCTTAATTCGGAAGCAAAATCAAGTTTCCACCAATTTTGCGGGCCCTTCCGGGGGGGTTCCCGCTGCTACGGCAATCATGGCACGATGCCTGATGCATCCATCTCGTAAAGGAGTGGTGACAAGTTGACATGTTGCGACAAGGCGCATGCGCCCACGGTTCGCATGCACCAGCCTCAGGCAAGAGAGGCACCGCCGCGTGGCACCGACGTATGTAGACCCTGTGCATCCTCTTCCCATCGCCCATTTGCGGGGAACGGAATCCTTGGAGTACCTTGGGCGCTCGGGCACGGCGAGCCTTGCCGGGCCATGAAGTCATACCAAGCAGCGTCAGCTCAACGGGCGGGCGACGGGCCCCCTCGATTCGCAGTCCGACAAGCCTGCCGCTCCACGTGGAGCTTCTTGTACCTAGAGCCCGCCGGCAGGCTTCCCAGCGCGCTGGACATTGGGTTCTGGTGGAGTGGTCTAGCCGGCCCTCTCTGCACGCTGATGTCGTGCGCCGCGCTCGCCCGATCGATGGTTGGGTAAGCGGCAAGCGGCAGGCTACGGCGGGCGGCGCGTGCTTTTTTCTTCGCACCCAAGTTTCCACTCAAAGAGGAGGGAGAAAAAAGAACATGCTCACCCAAGATGGGGGGGAAAGGAGGGAACGGGGGGCAGACGGTGCGGCGCTTGAGGGCTTAGGAGCAATGCATCCGACCCTAAGAAGGTTTTGCCTTTTGGAGGTTCCAAGGTTGGCACGCTGTGCCTCCTCGGCCTTGGTGTGCCGAGCTCTCCGCAACGGACAAGATTTCGGGGTTCCAAGAGCGGAACTTGGGGACGAGAAATCCAATCGAGCGCCAAGCCGTGCCCGCGTGCGTGCTGGGCTGCCGCTGCGCTGCGCTGCGCTACGACGTGCCCTCTCACACGCGGCCTCATTCGCTTGCATTGATGCGTGCGTAACTATGTGTGGCTGTCTCATGCGGCGCTTTTTTCTTTGGCAAGTGGCTGGGTTGTCGTGGGAGTGTGGTGGGGGAGGGGGGGGTCGTGTGATGATGGGCCTGGCTAGCCACGCCGATGAAGACAAGCAGCAGCAGGTATCGATGCGGAAGCATGTCACGACGTCTGGCGGGCACCTTTGCCTTGGCCAGACGACCGCCCTCCGCTAAGCGGTCGTACGATATGAAGTAATCGTACAGTAGGCGATTTATAGTAGGTGATGGCTCCGTCTGCGTTGGGAAAGGTGGGTGCAGTGCTTGCTATGCTTGCGTTCTACTATTGTCTGCTACCAGACTGCCCTTCCAGCCTTGATCGCTTTCGCTTTCGACTTGGCTCTCTCCCTCTCTCTCCGCGCGCGTGCGCGTGTGTGGCTTCGCTCAGCTGGATGAATTGCTCCGGAGTGAGCACTAGCGTCTGCGTCGCCTTGGTTTTCGGTTTGTGCCCACGAGGCCGCGTCGAGAGGCTTTGTCATGGCACAAAGGCTGCATGCGTCTTCCGCCCTCGGGAGCTGCGCCACGGGTTGGCAAAGGACACCCTTTAAGCTGCTCCGATGAATACTGCAGCATCTTGGATTTCCAGCCACGCTGACCAAGTTTCCGGATATGGGGGTATTGGCTTGACAGTGGTGGCTTGTGAAGATTACGCTGCGCCAATACACATGTACATGTGAGACCATCTACATCATGTGTCTGCCTCCGGGTGGGTCGCGTTTGGGCCTGCTGGACGTGCCTAGCTTGATATCAATGTTCGCTGCTAACTACTGAAGGAGCGTATATGAGTCACTCCCGTATGGTCCTCGGTTCATCTTCTTGTCGATGTCAAAGTAGGGGCCTGAATGTGCACGTAGGCGTAGTACAGAGACTGAGCGTTCTTACCTTGCTGAGGAACTGCTAGAGCTTTGAGCAGGGAACAGTCCATACAAGACTTTGTTGTTTCGTTATTGCAACACAAGTACCTCCCTTGCCGAAGCAGAGTAATTTTGTGGCCACGAAGCAAAAAGTACCCCAGTCGTTGCATTTGGGTGTAGAGTAGTGTCATCAAGTAACAGTCACGAGCTATTCTCCAACTATACGAACATCATTTGTAAAAGTTCGCAGATCATTCACAGAGAAATTAGTAAACTATGCGCTTTATCTTCTCTTTCCCTGGTTCTTGAAAAATGGCGAATGATCTCATATTGCCTATGGGTTGATGGCTTCTGCTTAGAATCAAAGGAAAGTCGTAGAGTGTTTCTCAATGTGGACAACACCTATTAATCGCCAATCCCCTTCATCCAATCCTCGACATGAAGAGAGCTCTCGCTAATCACAGTAACATGTGGTGCCCAATAATTATAAGTGCTCTTTTCAGTAAATCAACCCTACATTAAAGCCCATGTTCGTGATAATATTGACAAGGACGCTACTGATTTGTGCAGGGAAATAACTCCAGGGACTTATTTTAAAGTAAAATCTGATACATCTTGCTGCCTGTATCCATCTACTTCTATTAATTGTATTTATATTAAGGTGCTACCTCCAAAGATAACAGGTTTCAACTACACGGTGTATAAGGAAGTCATTATGGTTCGGAATGCTCACTAGCCACGTGCTTGATTTCCCTCTCCTTCTATTCTTACACGTTACACCATAATATTGACTCATCGAGTTGGCACAAGTTATAAAATACGGTTCTTCCCTCGATTCCTTCTCCTCTACTCAACCATTCACCAGCAATCCGTGGCTTGTTCTCCAAATCTTCGATTCGAATACCTCAAGATAAATCACAATAATGAAGCTCCTCCTCCTCCTCCTCCTCCTCCTCCTCCTCATTGTTGCAGCATTAGCTGCTCCCATCTCCGCAATCCCGGCTAGTTCCGACGCGTCCGAGGTTTTTCCTCGCGTAAACCGCAAGTGTGACAAGTGCTTCGGTGCCTACTACGATGCTGCAATGGTAAGAATGGCTGTTCCTCATATCCTTGTGCTCCTTTGCGCATACTCCTTCAGCAGGGAAAGGAAAGAGCTGACACACATCCAGAAATGCGATGGAGACTTCAGATCTGACCACTGCCATCTCGAAGGCTGTCGTTGGATGTGCAAAGTATGTATACCTCTCTCCTCATGTGTATGTGCTTGTGCACTTATCTAATGTGTCGAAGCGATACCCGGAATGCAGTCGGTGCGATAACTCATGCGATTGCAAACAGCTACCTCCCCCCGATCAAGGCATGGAGGAGGGTGACGATGCCTAGATGGTAGTGGATCCGGTTCTACTTGGAAGTACTGCACCAGATGGACGTATCCAAACGGGTACCTGATGTGGTTTCTCCAAGTGTGAACTCAGATGTATGCTACACGGATAAATCACGTCACTGTTTGCATTTTATGCCATTACAAGATCGTATGGGTCATTGAAATGGCTAGCTAGGCAGAATGATCAATGAAGTCTTAGCATGACAATATTTCATCTGTCTACACCTTCTATATTCTCACGGCACCTTCCTGAACCCATGCCGTACCTAGCTCAAGCTCACTTCAAGGAAATTCTAACCCCTATTCCCTAAACGTTCGTTTGCAACGCTCGCAGTGACATGCATTGGCAGTATATGCTTCAAAGTAGGGAGTGTCTTCATAGCATCGTGAAGTTTATCAACGCTAACACCTTTCGGCCATCCCCGCGCGAATGGCTGAGACCCCAAGATCACACAGGCTCTCCGAAATCCCATTAACGCAATAATGAAGGAGCCTCATCATCATTATGAAAGTAGCACTTGCACCATGATGAAGTTCAAGGGGTTTGTGTTTGGGTCAGATATCATTTCATCATCAGCTCCGCAGTCGCCGTGTGCCCCCGGGCTAACAAATTCATGAAAATGTAAATTGAATCCAGAACATGTCAACTACTTAGCCGGATAAACCGTCATGATGAAGCTCTCTAATCACCTCTTGAACCTCTATTTCAAGACTCTGAAACTCTGAACTGGCTTTATGTGTGACATCTCATATTGCTTCAATAATCTCACCTGTAGAGATAAAGCGGGAATCTGTAGAAGTTATAGATTAGTTTCTTCTTTTTAGTTGTATCAATGGATTTACAAGAGGGGCCGTCTCACTGTCTCGCTACAAACATAATAATAACCTTAAGCTATGTAGTCTGGGTAAGCTACAGATTTTTATCAATTATAACCTATTCATTTAGATAGAAATGAATCTAGACAGAGACATTAGATATTGAAAATTTAGGCGTAGTCCACATCTGCAGGCGTTAGGGCGGAAACTTGCGTGTGGTGAGCAAGACGGATAAGAAGTACTACAAACAAAATCGCCGCAATTGTTCGACTTTAATACCTTGTATCATTTACTTCAGATGAACCTTCGGAAGTCTATGTTGTATCAACGATAATATGCTGCATGAGGGCGGAATGCTTGTGAAAGGGGCTGATAAATTTGGTATGATTTACTTATTCCACTTTGACAAATATATGGTATTTGCAACGATGTTGCACAGCTCTAATAGTTCGGCTTGGCTCGTGTAAAGTATTGAATAGTTGTTCACAAGGCTCTTCAAAGGTACACTTTACCACATGTGAGCGCCGAGAGTTGGTGTATCTGCATATCCGATTAGTATCGTTACTGATATATCGCAATTATCGACATATTGGACTGCATTACATTTGAGTATGTGCGAAGACGTCTGATATTGACCTATAGCCTTGTTGAGGCACCCCCAAGCAAACTTACGCCGTCGTGCACCGCAAAGGATGCCACTAACTTCACTATAAGTTATCCAGCAGAAAGATCTCTATGATCACTATTCAGGTAGAGACATTTTGATTACGGTTCATGATAATGTGGATGGACCCGGTTTTGGTCCGGACACTAGAAGAAGCTAAGAATAGAAGTGTGATTTATAATGCTGCGAAACAGGGTCTACTAATCTAGGGGACCATTTCTCGATGTAAAACCCATCATAAGCTTTATAAGAAGGCGTAAATAGGGACACTGCACCGTGATTACCTCATCATGCTGATCTTTCTGTTGGATTCGGAATTGCGATTTAGACGCAAAACTACCCTTAGCACCTCACGGCTTTATGGATGGATTGGTTCCTGCCGGTATTGTAGAATATGACTAAGTCGCAGCATTATGATGACTGCCGCCCAACTGTCAGTCTACATCAATCATTTTGGGTGGGTTATGCGTTTCAAAAGACTTGGACATTGATTAGTGTAGAATAGCGCCGGCAGAACCGTATTCATGTGTTTTATGGCGCAGGGAAGCTTCTTGGAATGTCCTGGCGGATAGGTGTTCAAATCGCCTTGGGGGAAGGATCCCTCCTGTCTTGACACGTACTTGTATTGGCTAATGTGCTAATTCAATTGTGAGACCAGACCATCATTTTTTGTGGGGCTGTCTGGTCAGAATTCTGGCCTCTTGCAAAGAATGTCAACGCACGCAACCCCTTTTTCCTGCCTACCTAGGTAGGTACAGTCCAGGTGAGAGCATGCCCTTGCATCAGCCATTATCAGCCTCATATGCCCAAGTGCTATTCTTTATGCAGTCCGTTCCAGATCAGTGCTCGTATTTGTTCGTACGGGTAATTCGCGGAGAATTTCTTTATTCTTAGTCTCAGGTACCGACGGTCTACTCCTTAGAGGAACACGCTCACGTGACTCGACCCAACTTCCCCATTGCCAAACGAGCCAGAACACTACCTAGTCATATTCTATAATATCCGTCCTTTTACATCAACAAACCAGTATGATATTCAGTAGAGAGCCCCCTCTATTAAGCTTCTTCGCTATTCCAGAACTCTTAGAAACAAAAGTTCCCAAGATACTTCCGTGCCTATATTGTACCTACCTAGCGTACCTGACTAAGGGGCTAGAGGGGTCCAGGGGCGCTGCACGCTGCTTATGGAACAGGGCACTTTGGTCTATCGATAGGATGTAGCCCTCGCTTTCGGGGCAACCCGACACAGCGAGCAATCGGCGTTTTCGCGCATTCGAGCGCGCTTTGGAAGAATACAGGGTCCGGCTCGGTTCGTGAAGCACCGGAACACGCCGCGATGACTTTAGAGGGAGAAAAGTGATCTCCGACGGCAACGACCAGCGCAGGTATCAAGATGCCCTTTGTTGTAAGAGCATGTCTTGCGAATACGCCAATACGTCGTCATCGTACAAAGGTGGCCGCGGATCGCATAGTGCCGGCAGTGCGCCAAAAGCGGAATCCGGCATCCGCTCCACAAAACTTGGCGGCAGGGATCAAGCTTATGACGTTTTGTCTAAACCCAGACCCAACTCCACTGCCGTGGTCGCTCGCGAGCGGGCGGGACTGGCAATATCAGCCTCGCAGGATCCTCGAATTTGCAAACTTTCCCGTGTTGCCAGCCCCAAATACCTGTCTCATCCAGCTTCCCGGCACGCTTTCTGCCATGTTTGTCACCCTGTGAATATCCCCCATTTTCGTCCGCCCCGGCCGAACCTGCACCTCTTTCTCGCCCGGAGATCGCGGATCCAAGACCAAGCCGCCCTACCCTACGGGCCTTTGAATTCTGGTCGCGAGCCCGAATTCCGATACCTGACGTATTTTTCTGACCTCTGTCCGCACTCCCGTAGCTCCAGCCTCGATCACGCGCAACAAACATGTCCCAACTACACAAGGCGTTGGAATGCCTGCGCCCCAAAGATTTTGGCGATGTCCCCACCGACGAGCTCGCCAGCTTTCTGGCAGACATATTTGCGAACGCTGAGTTGATCGCCAACTCTGTACCTCTGCCTCCGAACGGCACACCCTACGAGTCCTCTCATCGCACGCGCACCGATGCCACCCCTGCTACATCAGCCGCCGACCTCACCGTCTCCCAGGTGCGAAGACCCCCGCCGGCAAAGGAACAAGCAGATCTACAGAAGGCATGGGGCAAACCTCTCAAGCTGGGAGCAAAGGAGACTGCCACTGGCATCAGCGTCTTTAAGATGGCAGGCCACGACCGCCACGGTGCATGGTTTGCAAGGACAAGCGTACATGAGGGTCTGGGTTTCGCCAAATGGAAGCGGGCCATGATGAGGGAGTTTCCTGAGAGTCTGGCTGTGGAAGGCGGCCCTGGAGTTGGAAACATCAGAGGAATAGGCGGTGATCGGAGACTGGAGGACATCGTCATAGACGGAGTGGGCAAACTAGAGGGTATGCCCAATTCATGGAAAGCATATACACACAGACATACTCACATATATCACAGTCTATCAACTCTCTGCCCAGTTTCCTGGTCCCACCGCGCCTCGAGAGTTCATCACCCTACTCCTTACCTCGGAAAACTGCTTGAGCGAAGCGTCGAAAGTCGGCAACGTAGTTCCCCGCCATTACATGGTCGTCTCAATACCCGTGACGCATCCCGATGCGCCTCCAAGGGAAGGGCTAGTTCGTGGCTCATATGAATCGGTGGAAATGATAAGAGAGATTCCGTTGGGATCAAGTGACGACCCAGAAACGAACCCCGTGGAGTGGATCATGATTACGAGAAGTGATCCAGGAGGCGGTATACCCAGATTCATGGTTGAACGAGGAACGCCTGGCAGCATTGTTGCGGATGCAGGCAAGTTTCTAGATTGGGCATGTGCCAAAGACGATTTCCCTGACAGAGAGGATGACGAGCAAATTGCGGAAGAGAGCGCAAAGAAGAGCCTCGAAGGCCAAGAGCGTTCCTTTTCCATTCAAGACTCAAACGGTATCTTGGCTGGTGTCGGGACTAGTATTGCAGACAGACATCGTCGACCGTCTCGTCGCTCAATGGATTCTCCAGAGGTCGAGAGACCCGCAGGTCTCGTCCGAGCCATGACTGATACATTGGGAGCATATGTGCCCGACAGTCTCAATCCGCTCCAGCGGACAGATTCACACAGTTCCACTTCGACATCGTCATCGATCGATTCATTCGCTTCAGCCGAGCAATTCAACACTGCACCTGACGGTCTTCCTATCGACGACTCTATCCCCACCCCATCCTCATCTTCGGACAGATCACTTGCCCTAGCTACGACTGAAAGCCAAACTGTGAATGGTCAGCTGAGCCGCGAGTTACAAAAAATCGAGCAAAAACGTCAACAACTTCACGAAAAGCTTGAGCAGGCTCGCGCAAAGCAGGGCAAAGAGACGCAGAACGCGAGTCAGAAGACAGCCAAGGAATTAGAAAGGGCCACAGAAAAGCACAACAAAGAACGCAAAAAACACGAAGACAGGTATGCAAAGGAGGTGCGGAAGCTTGAAGCCCGTCGCGAACGAGAAACGAAAAAACTTCTCGCCCGCCAGCAAAAAGAAGCAGACAAAAACAACCTGCTGAAAACACAGCACGAACGCAACGAGTGGAGGCAAAAGGCTGAGCTCGCAGAGCAAGAGAATAAGCTGCTAAAAGACCAGATTGGTGACTTGCAGCGCGAGAACACAGCCTTGGTGGCAAAACTGGGGAAGACTGATGTAGGAGCAGAGCTACTGAAAAGAGTTCGTGAAGAGTTGGCGACGAATAAGAACAGAATTCGGGCAAGTTCCCGAGCGTCGGTTGCGAGCCGTAATTCCAAGGGGAGTGCGAGAACGAGCGACCATAATGTATCCGCCTTGCACCAAGAGAAGAGTGCGGAGTCATAGTGAGAGCGACCGTCAACTGATTTCCGATTATCGAGTATCAAGCGTGTTTCTTTGGGTGGGTATCAGTATATATGTATGTTACAGTTCGATACCATTGTTGGGAGCATATTTTATTTCTTTTGTTTGTAAGGTGCGGGTGGGGGAATGGCTAGATGAATCGATGAGACTTTCTTTGAATTAATTTGACTGCATTATTTCCCCTACCCTCAGGGCTTTACTAATATAATCAACCTCACTGGAAACTATATTGCATTTTTTCTGCACACTGTCGGAGTGTATTCACACCGCTGTACTGTACATCTGTTCTGACTCGGAACACGTCCTAATCGGGTTTAGCTATACCCCGCCACGCTTCCCCGCTACCCACTACGTACTGTATTATGCCTCCCAAGGCTTCCATCTAACGTCCCCTTGGCTCACAGATTACAACACTAAACATAAGGGTGTTCTCGTTCTTGCAGCTTCAACACCACACCCTCCCCGCATTCTCGGCCCCTCTTTTATCCCGTGTGACTTGGCGATTGACGACATTTTCTCCGAACACCGGAGTGAGATCTGATAACTCGACAAAACCATCCGAACAACACGATCAGACATTCTTGGTCAAGGAAAAGGAAACTAATAACAGACGGTCTTCGCAAGAAGGAGACATACCAGTATTGAGTCCAGATCTGCCTGTCGTACATCACCAACATCACCTAGGCAGCAGCATAGCATCCAAATCAGGACCAGTCACATACAGTATTGTCACGTGTGCGCGGAACCTGGGCATCTGCGCTCCATACAAGAAGATATCAAAGCCAGATACATAACTCTACAGTATGCCGGAGACAACGAGCAAACCCGTCATTCTCGCCTTTCATGGCTCGGGAAGCAATGCCATGATCCATGGGATACAGTTGGCTCGGCTAGTAAGGCATCTGAAAAGCACATTCAATGTTGTGCCGTTGGAAGGTATGCCCAAGAATTAGTTCTACATCTGCCCACAAACTTCGTCAACTTTCGCATACATGCGTCTTTTGTTTCGCGAACAATCGAAATTCACCGACTGCGCCACCCTGCATCGAATTACACATGATCTTGGCTAACCATGCACACAGCCCCTTACCCCAGTGCTGCTGGGCCCGGAGTACTCCCATTCTTCGAGGGCTGTGGCCCCTACAAACTGTGGGTCCACCCTTCCGAACAAGTCTCGATCGACGGCATGAAAAGCGGCTCAGCAACTTCCAAAATGTCCGAAGCCACCGAGGACATCATTAAGAAGGCCGTGGCCGACGCCAAGTCCGAAGGCTCCAAGGTCGTCGGCGTGCTCGGATTCTCGCAGGGCACGCGGGTCGTCGCGGGCTTGCTGAAGAGCGCCCAGATCAAGAGGGCCATTGAGAAAAGGGGGGGAAGCACCGAGGGCCTGGAGTGGCTGGATTTCAAGTTTGGCATTAGTGTTTGCGGCAGCTATCCTCCGCCGTTGGTCCCGGAAAGCGTTTCCAAGGCGCTGGAGGCGAGTGGCTTGGATGAGGCGGAGAAGAAGGAGGTCAACGGGGCGAAGATTCAGACCCCAACGATACACATCTCGGGAAATCAGGATGAGTGGCAATGGACGGGTAAAATGCTGATTGAGCAATGTTATGAGGAAGGAGAAGGGAAGAGTGATGTCAAGTATTTTGACATGGGCCATCATTACCCAAGTGATCCTGCGCAAACGGAGGGTATTGTGGATTGGGTGACAAAGACTTGGAAGGAGGTTAATTAGATGACCAATTGCTAAAGTAGAGGAGGTAAATCAAGATAGACCTGATAGATCTCTAGGCTTTGATTTGACTCAAAATCATTGCCATTCTTTTTGCTTCCGAAAAACCAGCAGATTGATTGAGCGAAACTGGGATGTGTAGAGAAAGAGGCCCATGCCATCTCCACTGCCATTCATATCAATTTGCACTATCAATGCATCCATTTCATTTCTTCATTCGCTTACAGTCGTATATAAATACACCCACTTGCAGTCTTGTACAAAAGTGTTGGGTTTGATTCCCGCTTTCTGGCCTGAAATCAATATCCAGCCATACTAATTCAACCCAAAGAAGGGTACACACAGGCACATTCGGAAAACCTGGATACACATGCGCTTCTGATATAGATGTTACTGTGAATCCTTCTACCCTGCTCACGGGCCCGAACCCCCCTTTCCCCAAGAGTCAGCCGAACGGGTACATACATCAGCATTATTCCGTTATATAGCAGAATTTAAGAAGACTATCCACCTTTTTCGGGGCCAAATTTTCCCACAAGAAGTGCCAACTAAATGGGTGGGCATTTAAAGCAGATGGCCACAAAAGGGAGGAGATGTGGCTCCGAGAGCGGCGGTGCAAGTTTCAGAACGGGTATATGGAAGGCATTAATACTAAATAGAGACATGGATGCAAATTCATCATATAATACAATGCAAAATATGGACGAGAGTATGCCATATTCGGCCGTTATATAGGCGAAGGGAAAGGCGTGGGAAAGGGAGGGGGCGCAGGCTATGTGGAGCAGGAGGCACGGTCTGACCCCATGAGACGCCAAACTCGACTAATAATCCAAGATTAGAAGACCGAGAAGTATATCGATCAGGTGAGTTAAAGCAAGAAATAAGGGAAAGGAGGTCTTTGGGGTCAGCCCCATGGATGCTAGGGTCGAGCTGGACCACCGTTCTCATACTCGGCATCTTGGATTTGATTAAGGTGTTCGTGCCCAGGGACAAATCCATCCAGAATTAATAATGATAACATAGGACTGACTGTAGGGGAGGGATACCCTACCTGATGATTGCATGGTACTACCAGAGCGGACCGAAGAGAATCAAGTAATTTATCAAGGGCATGTATCTTTGAGGAAACCAAGTCCAGTATTTACCCATGACAATTTTAACTCTAGCCTGCGATCTTTCAAGCCCAATAATTCCCACACAGCCGCCCCAAAACAGCTCCCCGCATCCATGCACACCTTAACCGAGCTCACATACTCGAATGCCTGCTGTGTTTGATTCGCCTCGCTTCCGGAAAGGCCGACGTAAATGCCGAGTTCCGCAAGCGCCGTCTCAACACTCAGGTCGCCGAACATGTCTTGCGTAGCGGACAACTAGGCATAGGTAGGCGAGAGGTCGGACGCGAAGTAGGCCTGCAACCCGGCATAATTGACTAGCATGCCAGTGTATCGGAAACTCGTAACCAGTGCCGCAGCGGCGGTCGACTTATCGCTGATCTTCTTGATTTCGTACATGTTGGGAGTATATGGGCAAGCATTGAAAGTGTGACGGGGCAGCGACGGGCAGCGATACGCTAGCTTTGGATATACACGTAGATCTTTCTATTAGATTTCCCACTCCTCCTGACTCGCCATATTGAAAGGAAGTGGGGATTGGTTTCGGGTGTGTGCATCTGAAATCCAAGTCAATTGATTGTACTGGGAACTGGTTACCTGTTGCTCCATGCATCCGACATGATCTGTGGGGCGACGCGTCGTTTTCATAGTCCCCTGTGGTTAGACTGGGGTATGTACCCTAATCAAGGAGATTCTACACGCACTGTTATGACGACTAGTCTAGATGAGAATATGGGTCTGGAGTTGGTGCCTTCCCATAAATGAAGTACGCGTGAAACTAACCAGCCGGTCGGTCCCAGAACGACAAGGTTGTTGTGTGCCATGTTACATTTCAATCAAGGAACATCGATGATACTCGAATTTCCTCAACACAGCCAAATATCTCAATATGCCAGTTGAGTCATTGGTAGACGTATTGGCTAACCTTGGTAGGCTCAACCAAAAGGTAGAAGGGGTTAACAGCCTTTGCACCATGGACAGGGCACGTACATTGCGACTAGAGAATGACATACCACCCATGGGTATTATTCGCTTGATTTGTTGCTGAAGCTTTGCATGTCAAATTGGTACCTTCAATAATCATGCAAAGAAGACCAGACATAGTCTAGAGGTCTCAAGTCTATTATGTTGTGTACGACATGTTGCAAAATCAGCAATGTCTATGACTTTTCCATCTTTTCCAATAACCAACACATTTGATCAATAGAGAATTAGGTCAGGCCGTTGAAGACACCATCTCTTGCGAGATCTTCACGTGACACTTTTGGCATTGGGCTGACCTTGTCTGCACGCTTCAAGCAGTCTTCAACATGTCCCCAAAACTTGGCAAGGTCGACGCCCCTCGGAATCCTGCAGCCACCCTCTCCCTGTGCCAGCTTCGTCACCTTGGTCCTGCCGAGTTGGCCGACTTCTGATTGATTGACAGAGTGCGCACCTTCGGTGACAATATCCACCTGAAAGCGTTCGCCGTCCTTATCATCAAAGATGTCCGGGTCGATGGCGACGGCTACTGCCAGGGGATCGTGAAGAGGTGGCCCTTCTGTGATGGAAAACACTTCGGCATAGGTGCCCGCAAAGAAAGACATGATCTGCTGGAACAAAGCTCGGAGTGGAGATGGTGTTCGTTCAGTCATGGAAGTTGAAGGATCAACAGGCTCATCAGACCCGAAGAGCAAAGTGTTCCTCACTGCCTTGGTGCCGAGGACCTGATGGCTCAGATCAAGCGGGATGAGTGAGGTCTTGGACTTCAGGATGGGATGCGAGAAGATAAAATGGGATGCTTCGGGATCGCACTTTAGGACGTTAGATGAGGCTCGAGTTATTGGTGCTCTCTTTGTGTACTCACATAAATCTATCACGGTGTCAGCACCACTGCTCTTCTTACAAACATGGGATGGAGTGATACGTACGTTAAACTCGGCATATGCTGTCCAGTTCCCAAATCGCTCGCCTTCACCCTTTACCTTGCCCATGGGAGCATTGGTAAAGCCACCGCCTATAGCACCGCCCATGATGCTGAGGCCCTTGAGGTGCGCAGCTAAATCAGGGTATTTTTGAAAGACCAAGCCAATGTTGGTCAGCGTTCCGGTCGACACCAGCCATGCCGTGTTGGGCGGGGTTGCAATCAGGGCCTTGTACATGGCCTCGAGGTGGTCCACGTCGGTGGCAGCCGGCTCAATGGGCTGAGGGAGGAGCGTTACACCATCCAAACCCGATTCACCTGACACCAGTCAGCATACGTTTAGATGCTATCACATTGTCGCCCTAGTACCGTGAATATCGGCTGCATGGACTGCCTCGCGCACAATTGGCTTCGAGGCGCCGGGATAAACCTTCACATCTCGTCTCCCGATAGCCTCCAGAATGCCCCTGGTGTTGAATGTAGTTTGATCGAGGGATGCATTGCCGTGGACGGTAGAAACGCCCAGAAGCTCAACCCGCGGGTCTTGGGCGCTGAGGAGGAGAGCGTAGGCGTCCTAACAGGGAGCCTTTTGTAAGCAATGTCGGGCGGTAGGTATGGTAGTAACGCACATCGTGTCCTGTATCCTGCGATGTGTCAGCATTGGAAGCGCACGCCGATGGAGGCGAGATACCATACGCAATCAAGCCAAAGAGGGATTTTGGAGCTGGCAGCCATTGTGGTCAATTGTTTTTCGAGGAGGGGTAGGAGGGGATGTGAGTGTGAGGGCGTGCGACAAAAGTCGGTAAGATTATTGGGCGCAGGATTGCGGCGTGGAAGTCGGACTCTCAGGGTCCAGGAAGTGGGATGTCGATCGGAGGGCTCCGAGGCCCAGCGCTGTCAACCTTCCCCGCCAAATGCGGCTTTGGCGTCTCCACTCTGACATCCGCTACACTTGCCCTCATTACCGCGCCGGGTCCCGTGTACTGGCGACTTTTACCAGTGCTGCGGCCATCGTTGAGGCTCGCACGTGCAACCTTGGTCGTAGTCAGTCCTTGCTGGTTTTTTGGTATAGATTTTGGATTGGGCATGGAGGAGACGCATCAACCGGCACAGACAGTATGTGAGAGGAAAAAAAAGATGAGCTGCCTACTTGTTTTTTTTTGTTCACCTACGCACACGATTACAGTCGGGTAGGATGTGTGTGGAACGCACAGGGCTTGTGCCGAATGGGGTGTTCGATCCCGCCTAGAACGCGAGTGTGTGTGTGTGATGGCGATCTTGATATCTGCTGTACAGAGGTGAGCATACGAGTGTCACAAGGGATGAAACTCAGGTACCCATATGTTGACATCTACGCAAGCCAGGTGACATGGCCGTGGCTTGCTCACTCCAGTCATCAGAGGCACATCATGCCGAGATTGCTGTGATTCCAATCTTCCAATCAGTGGACGACTACTCGATCGCATTGTTGGGTATCATTGGCGTGTGTCCCGCTCAGAGATTACCCGAGCGTAACACCCTCATGTCAAGCATGCTTTCTTTTTGCATTCGATGCCCAAGAAAAGAACGCATGCCTAGAACACTGGAAATATCTGTCGGTCTTGCCGAGGCAACACACCCTTGCGGGCCAGGACTGAAATGAGTTTGCGCCCTTTGGCTGCATGAAGCTACAAACTCTGGGGAAAGCAATTCCATGTCACTTTGCAGCCGGTTCCGCAGTCGGTCGGCCACAGGTGCGCATACATGCTGGCTTACCATCCGTAAGCATTTGAATGGGTGGGCCTGGACCTGGCACATCCTGTTGTGGCATAGCGCGCATAGAGCCCCCTGTTTTAGCTTAGCTTCATCTCACTTGGGGCTTCTGCCATCACCGACTCCACGTGCTCGGTGGGATCTCCCCTCCAACTGACACTCTTCTCTTCATTGTTGAGACTCGAGCACCGTGGCGGATTGGCGCGAAAGGGCCACCGGTTCTACCCTGCTGTGCGCGACCCATGCCGACACGGCTCTACGACAACCATGGCCTTCGGATACGCCTTTGTCGACCTGAATGACGAACAGAAACACGCACGCAGAGAGCTTCTCGACTGGTACCCGCTGGTAGCTCAATTTTCCGTTTTGTTTGTTCTTGCAGCCTTTCAGCTCTGCTTTTTCCTGTCCTGGCTTGCCCACTACGGCATTGAATATGAGCGGCCGCGGTCCCCCTCCTTCAACAAGCGGATCGATGGGAAATGGACGTGGCTGCGGAAGTCGCGGCAAGGGTTCCAGAAACTGGTGTGGTGGATGAAGACGCCCGTGATTGCGAATTGGGGGACCAGAGGGGAGTGGATCGGGGGTGCAGTGTGGACGCTATGGCTTTTGTATCTTTGCGTGGTCCAGACGGGCAACGGTAAGTCTCCGACTTCATCTACGTTAATCTATCTTGAGCCGCGACCCGGTGCCTGACAGAGTGTAGATTACCTGCATTTGACCAAGCGCTTTGGAGCGATTGGCGGGTCGCAGCTGCCACTGCACTATCTGCTTGCCATGCGAGCGCCATATTCGCCCATCCAGTGGCTCACGCGACTGTCTCACGAGGAGCTGAAGTCCTCACACCAGATCCTAGGCCGCATCGTCTTCATTCTGTTTGTCTTGCACGCCATCTTCTACATGAACTTTTTCGTGCTTTCTGGGTTTCTGGCCAAGCGCATCAAGGACACCGATGTCATTTTTGGAATCATCAGCCTCATCCTCTTCTCCATCATCAGCACCACAGCCCTGGGTAAGATTCGGAGATGGAATTACCGCGTGTTCTACCTATCACACATTGCCATATCCTTCATCATTGTGGTTCCGTTGTACATCCACGTCCATCACATACGCCTCTACGTCTGGGAAATTGTCGCCGTCAATGGCTTACATTTGATCACCCGTGCCGTCCGATCAAGAACGTACATGAGTTCGGTTAGATTGCTTCCAGGGACCAACCTTGTGGAGATCCGCATCCCATTGACGACCATGGCTTCTGCTCTGGCGTGGAAACCGGGCCAGCACGTGTATCTGAGAAGAACGGACGGAATATCGTACCCAGCGTCCATATTCGATTGGCGAACCAATCCCTTCACGGTTGCGTCGATTCCCGTCAAGGACAAGGAATTGCTTCTTGTGGCAAGGACCCTGAAGGGCAACACCAAGGGACTGGCAGATCTGGCCAAGTCACTTAGGTCGGCGGGCTCCGACGAAGCCCCCCGCATCCCAATGGCCCTCGAAGGGCCCTATGGCGCGTCGTCTTATCTGCCTGACTTTTCGCTCTTCGACAGGGTACTGCTGGTGGCGGGTGGAGTTGGGGCCACCTTTGTTATGCCGGTATACCGGAGCATCGTTGAATTCCACAATCCAGATCATGCGGGCGGCCCGCAGATACGATGCATATGGGCGGTGCAGAAGCTTGCAGAGACACAGTGGGCGTTCCCTGCGCATGACAAGGAAGAAGAGGAAGACGCAGACGTAGGTGCAGGCGCAGACGCAGATGCACAGTCACCGTTGTACAACCCCAGCACGGTCGAGGTTTTCGTGACACGCCCCTCGGGCCCAAGCCTGCAGGTAGGGGGGGCTGGAGAAGACGTGGAATTGGCCGAGGACGATCAATTGCTCTCCATGGAGGAGCAGATGGAGAAGCCGAGGAAGGGGATGACGGTGAAGTCTGGTAGACCCAAGATATCAGCCATTGTGGAGGAGGTGTTCAGCAAGGGGACCAGTGTTGCGGTCGTGTCGTGCGGCCCCAAGCCTCTGACAGACCAAGTACGTCGCAGCGTCGCAGCGTGGATTGCCCAGGGGCACGATGTGTATTGGCACGACGAGACATTTGGGTGGTGATGGCCTTGTGCGGTTCAACAATATAGAGTCAGTGACCAATAGTAGGGCTGAGCAATTGGCCCTGGTGGTGGAACATTTATCCAGCCGATCAACAGTGGAGACGGTGCTCGCGTGATGATGGCCGTCCCCAGACCCTGGTGGTTGGAGAGGTTTTTTCTGGATACGGGACGAAGCTGGAGAGTTGTGCGCGGGTGCGCGCCTGGGGGAACGCGTCGGGCCCAGCTCGATGCGATTGAAGGCTCCACAGAAGGCGTTGGATCGCTCCTGCAGGCTACTGTCCGAAGCATCGCCATCGGGAATGGCTTGGGAACATCGAAGCTTGTCATAACAGTTGTGCATTACATAGCCAGCGCCGGGGGGGACGGGCGGGCAACGGCGGGAGCAGCACGGGGCACCAATGGCAGATGACGAGTGTTAGACATTGCGGCCCCCCGGTATAAACAAGCAGTGTAAGGCCAGGCATGGGCAGATTAGTACAAGATTACACGGGAGGGCGCCCGCCGCGGCGGATATAGGAGGGCTCCAGGAGGCGTTAAGCTGGCTCCGCTCTCGCCCGTCCTCGCCCTCCCTCGCCCTCCTCCCCCCGAGCCCCCCGTGGAGACCAGACGCCCCTTCTCAGCACACTCGGCGAGCGGCGTAGAGGGTGCGGCGTCGCGGTCCCCTTTCGCAAGCAGCCTTCCCAGGGCAGGGAAGATTTGCTTCTGTCTATGCCGCATCGGACCCCAGCACATCACGGGCCAGGCGCGGATGAGGGCAGATTAGGGCAAATAGGGCAGGGAGACGGGCCCGGGCGGGCTGCAGCAAAATTGGCCAAGAGCGAATCATAGCGGCCACAGCGGCGACGCCCATTGGAGAGCCGTTGCACTCGAGCAGCCCTCAGACGGGCGCGCACTCTAGATCTCTTCTCGCAACTCCCTCCGCGCCCACTCATCGCCGGCCTCGACCTCTCTGCGCTGCGACTGGCCCGCCGTTGGAGACGCTGCATGCTTTTGCTGCCTCCTGCCCTTCGTTCACTGCCTCTTCTCTTTTTAACTTTCTCTATTAATCGGCGAGCAGGGAAGAGCCTGTGCCGGGCAAACACCACTCCCCCTCCTGCGCCTTGCACCCTGCTCCTGGCAGCTACCCACTGCCCGCCGGGCTTGCGACTCCGCCTGAGCCTCTGAGCCTCTCTCGTCGCCTTGTTTTTTTGTTTTCTCTTCTCCGTCCATGGCCAGCCTCGCTCCGTGGTAGCCCCAAGTACCAGCACCGCCCGCCGCCGCTTGTTGCTCCTCGTCCTCCTCTCCCGCCTACCGCCTACCGCCTACCGCCTACCGCCTCCCCCATCGCCAGGCCCCCGGTCCTGTCGTCGCAGCCTCCACGCGGCACCCCTTCTGCCCCCCCCGTGCTGTGCAACCTCTCACCACGACTCCCTTCTCTCCCACGGCGGCATCCAGCCCGTCGTGCTGCTGCTGCTGTGCGCGCCGCTAGCCCGCTCCCACGCCCGTCGACGGTGACCGCATCGCAGCCCAACACATGGCGGCTCTTGCATCGCCCCGCCAACCACCTCCCTCCGTCCAGCAATTGACGCCCCCGAGCAGCTCGCACGGCGGGAGGGGCTCGTGGGACTTTGCAGTGCCTCTGACCAGCGCCGTACGTACCCCAATCTGCACCCCGTGCATCCCATCTGCACCTCCATCTGGCCTCTCTTGAAACGGTCCCGTGCGTGTCGTCACTACACCGCGCTATCGACACCTGAGTCGAACCGTTCCGCGAGTAGCGCCAACTCAACTAAGGCCCGCACCCGCCACCAATACCAACCACCACACGATTTAATCCCCGACTATATAGTCTGTCCCAACTTGCTGACCACCCCTATATAGAAGCCTCTCTACGTCGACCAGGAGCCTTTCATGTCCGAAGACGTGCCCTCGGCGCAGCCCTACGCTCCCCGCCAGCCCCTCGCATCGCAACCAAACGGCCACCCGAATGGCTACTCCAAGCCCTCCCGCACCAACACCCTCGAGTCGCAGCCGCAGTACTACGACGACGACCAGGGCCGCCATGTCGCCAACCTGCACAAGAAGCCAAGTGGCGACGTCAGCGCCATTGGCAGCGACCCAAACAGTGTCCTCGAACACTACAACAGCACCAACGGCGTCAACGGCACTGCCGGGCCCAAGAATGCCTCGCAGCCTTCAAGCCTAAAGGGCAAGAAGAAGCACAAGGGCCCCAAGTGGACCGATGCCGAGAGGGACGAGAACAACTGGATTCACCGAGACAAGCTCAAGGAGATCGAGAGTCGAGAGCTGGAGGAGTTCGGCTTCAAGGTGGGACGCGCTAGCCGATCCAACAGTCGGTCGCACAGCGCATCTCGTGCATCGCGAAACCGTACCAATTCTGGATCTACAGACCGTGCACACAATGGAGAGCTTGACCCGCGACGCCTGGTGTCCCCCGCCCCCGCCGAGGAAGTGCTTGAGGTGGATGAAGAGCAAGACCACCAGAATTGGGACCTGAGGACCTCCGAGGAGATTGCGACTGAGAGGGAACGGATCGCACAGCGGAACATACCAGTTGCGAGGCCCGGCACCTCTCGCATCCCCATCGCTAAAATCAGCCCTGTCCCCGTGCCGCACACCGTTGTAGATCGGGATGCCCCGCTGCCGAGGTCTCGGACGAACAGTGCCAGCTGGAGTGGAGATCTTGCCTCCATGGGAGCCCGTGTCAGAAGTGGGAGTGTGTCTAGCCAAGTCATGTTGGATGACCCAGAGTTCGCTGTCCAAGACGACCAGCGGTCCCCTCAACAGACCAGCTTTAGCAATCGTACCTCACCGACCTTCAACACATCGCCTCAAAAGGCAAAGACGCCCGGCAAATCGAACCCCACTTCTGGTGCACGCAAGGCCAGCCAGCCGAAACTGCAACCCAAGCAACGGAATGCGTCTTCTACTTCTCCCATCAAGCGGCCCGGAACGGGCGGTGGTTCTCTTTCTCGGCCTGGCACGAGCCATCGTCCAGAGGGCGAGGCTCCATGGATTGCGAGTATGTACAAGCCGGATCCACGACTCCCGCCGGACCAGCAGATCATCCCCACCCATGCCAAACGAATGCGGCAGGAACAATGGGAGAACGAGGGCAAGACCGGGTCTCTATACGACAAGGATTTCCGATTGCTCAACACCGATCAATTCAAGGACAAACGAGCCTCGCAGATTTCGCCCATTGACATTGAGAAGGCACAAGAGGATGGAACGTGGCCGCTGCCAAGCCCAACCAAGGGCGAACGCGGTGATGTGGTTGCCAAATCGCCAACAAACGAGCAAGGCGCTTACAAGCTGACCCCCACCATACCCCAGAGTCCTCGTGTGCCATCCCCACGGCCTAGAGAGCCCTCTCCAAAGCCTGCCAAGACCACTCGGCTGCCAGAACCACCGGCCGAGCAAGAAAAGGAGAAGGGCTGCTGCGGCTGCACCGTCATGTAGCATTTCACTTCACACCTTTATACCCATTTTTCTTATTTAATTGACACCAACTGATCGACACCAAGGAGGCAATCTTTTCGTTTGTTATTATTAAGGCGTTCAGGCGCGTACGAGGGCGTGGCCGATTAGTTCTGGCCAGCCCTGCACTTCTGCCTGGGCTGATAGCGTACAGCGCGGCTTGCTGATATCCTCTTTCTTTCAAGTCTTCATTTTCAAGGCACCGCATCTACCTTTTTCTGCGGCACGCTTCCTGCATTGCTAGTCATTTTCCTTCGCCACTGTTACTCTTGTTTTGTTCTTGTGGAGTTATTTCTAAAAGACACGGGTCAACGGGAAAGGCATGAACTTGCCATGCCGAGTGTCTTTTGCTGTGTTCATATCTCGTTTTTTTTTCTCTCTCTCTCTCAAAGACTCACACCGGCAATGGTACTTCCCTAATCTTTAAATTCTTCGGCGACAGGATGTGGGGAGGAAACTTGGTTTGAAAGTGGAGTTTAGTAACGGCTGGTCCAAAAGTGGAGCGAAGGCACGAAGGGGCAGAATGCACATAGAGAATGATTGCATGGAAACGCTGACTTGCTCTTCTTTGGCGGTGAAAATCCTGACGTAACCTGTGTTCTAGCGTGCACGTTGGAGAGTGCCCTCACCAGGGTTGCCCGTTTTCTGTCTTGCTAGTTCCCACCTGACAGCTGGATTGGCGGTGACGGCATCCGGCCTCCGAGACCATTGAAGGTGATGCCCAAGTCACGTGCTCACTAAAATTAAGCCTCTCGCTTCGCGGCAAAACCCGCCCACCACCAATCGCTCAATATCGACTTCGAACTTTTGCCGACATCACTCCCCCTTCTCCCACACCGTTTAACGAGCTACTCTTCGAGGAAAGCCGACAACAACACATTCACAATGGTACGCGCCACCTGATCTAGAGGCTTGCGATTTGCGATTCGCGATTTCATCGCCAGTTTCGCCCATCCGCTCACCCCGCCTTTCCACGCCAAAATGACATCAAATACTGACGATAGGCCGTGTAGTCGGACGGAGAAGACAACCAGTCCACCGTCAGCGCCGCCGCCGAGGTTGAGGTTTCCGCCGATGCCTCCGCCGGAAAGGGCATGAGCGTCCTTGAGGCCCTCAAGGGTGTCCTCAAGCTCGCCCTCATCCACGATGGTCTTGCCCGTGGTCTCCGCGAGGCCTCCAAGGCCCTCGACCGTCGCCAGGCCCACATGTGTGTTCTCAACGAGGCCTGCGAGGAGGAGGCATACAAGAAGCTCGTCGTTGCCCTGTGCTCCGAGCACAAGATCCCTCTCATCAAGGTTCCCGATGGCAAGCAGCTCGGCGAGTGGGCCGGTCTCTGTACGTGGATTCCCCAGGAAAATCTGTGGAGAATTGAGCTTTGAGATGGGATCTCAAAGCTTGAGGATTCCGATTTTTCGAAAAGGAAACAATTGTGAGGAATACGTTTTGCTAACGAATCATCACAGGCCAGATTGACCGTGAGGGCAACCCCCGCAAGGTCGTCAACTGCTCTTGCGTCGTCGTCAAGGACTGGGGTGAGGACTCCCAGGAGCGCTCCATCCTCCTCAACTACTTCCAGACCGAGCAGTAGACGTCTCGAGACGTGGCTTAGCGCCGCCCTCTTCCCGTCTGCTCCTCGTCCCTCATCGTCGCCTAGTTCTCTCCCAATCATCTTCCAACTGGGGTGAGCTTGGTTTCAATTCTGGTTCGTCCCGGCGCGCGGATTTTGGTGCTGGGAAATGATAAATGGATGTATGATCTGAGATGCCGGAGTTGTCTTGGGGGGATGGTCGATATAGACGCGGCTTTGTTCGCCGGAAGATATCAAATCAAAAAAAAATCTACCAAGCAATGGATGGATTTTCCAATGGCCCAGAGAAAATTTCCACATGTGATTTTATATCAAACATGAATTTGTCGACTAACCCAGGAGCCTACATATTAAAAGCCTGTGGATATCAAAGTAGAAACAGCATTCAATGTCCATGGTCCATACGGTGTTTGCGGTTGACGACTACGCATCTTGTTTGACTGTACTTGACGGCTATCCATCATTTTGGGCCCATCCGGACACCTTGTTTGATGTTGAATAATAGCCCGGCCACTAGGATGACCCTCCACAGTCGTTGTCTTAAGCTCTAGCCCCGGGTCTGATATCTATATCCCAACCTCTGACCAACCTAATCTGAGAACTGGACTTGAAGTAGATGTTCACACCACATCCCAGCATAGATTTGCCCATTGCACCAATTCACATAGGCAAATATTCATGCACATGGAAAAGAAACGCGATATGGAGCAGTACAGTATTGAGGTGAAGATGGTCTATAGTATGCGTCTGATCCACCACATCTCCCAAGCCACGCAGCTCGATGAAAAGGATCGAAATCTATATCCGCCCGCATGCAGCACCCACTCGCTCTGAGCGACAGCAACAACGACAACGACAACGAAACCGACAATGGCAAACGGACGCTGGATCTAGATCCAGGTAGACAAGACAGTTGGAGAAGATATTCAGAAGGAGAAGAAAAAATTGGAAAAATGGAAGCGAAGAGGGATAAGGGGAAGCAGTAGAAGACAAGAAAGAAGGAAATCTTTACCTCATGCCGCCAGCCAGGACGTAAACCCCATTCTCCCCAACCTGTTCTCTTTCTCCTTCCGTCCCCTATGCCCGCGTCACTTCCGCAAAACAAGACCCCACAAGGAAACAAGAAAACAAAAACAGACAAAACATCATGCATCATATCGCCAAGTCTAGCACAAGCCCACATTCATCACTCGGTTTTTACGCATCGCTGGCGGCGCGTATCTGTCTATGCAGTTAACCCTCTTTTCTCTCCTCTCTCCTCTCTCTCTCTCTCTCTCTCTCTCGGTCCACATCAATCATCTCATCTCATCTCAATACAAGGCTCAAATCTTTCAATCATATACCCGCTCAATGCTGACAATTCGCTCATTCATGCAACAAAACCCACCCCAGCTCACCCAAGTACACAACACCACACCACACCACACCATGCCCCCTCGCCAGACTCCCCTCTGTCCCAACAAATACCTCATCTTTCACAACAAACCCACCTAAACATCCCTCACCCCCCTGACCGGAATCTCCGTCTCCACCATCTCCAGCCCACTCAAGCTCGGATACCTCTTGCTAAAACTGTCCACATCAAACTGCTCCTCGGCACCCTCCTGCTGCCCCGCCCCCCGTACAGGCGGTAGTGGCTTGTCCTTTCCAGCGACGACAGGACTCTGCCTCCCGGTCGGCATCTCTGCTGGACCCCCCGTGCGAAGCGCCTTTGGCTTAGGGGGCGCCGAAGGGCGCGCAGCCTGCGGGCCCGTAGCCGTCCTATTCGCGGCCGGAGGAGCGGACGAGGACGTGGGCGGCCTTTCGGACAACGAGGGCCGGGTCGGGAGTGGGGGCTGCTGCTGCTGTTGTTGTTGTTGCTGTAGCTGCTGTGGGGGCTGCGATTGGGGTGGTGCCATTCCGACGGGTTTCCGGGCGACGGTAGGGGGTTGGCGGAGTCCGCTTTGGTCCTGGGGGCGGCTGGGGAGGGGCTTGCCCGTGTCTGTGTATTTGCCATAGCCCTCTGCGGTGCGGCTGACGGGTGCTGGCTTGCTGCTCTCTTCCAGCAAGTTTTTGACGCGGTTTTGAATGGTCGATGCGCGGGTTGCTTTGCCCTTGCCTTGGTCGCCCTGTTCTGCAAGGCGTTGGCGGTACTCGGCAGCTGCGGCTTCAACACGTCGTTCCTCTTCGCTGAGTCTACGTCTCTCCAATTCGCGGCGCACTTCGGGGGGCAATTCCTGTGTTTCGTCCATGACACGATCATCGTCGCTGAGGCCGCCCGTAGCTTCAGAACCCGCAATGGGAGTCAAGGTCTTGCCACCGCGGGAGTCTGTATACGGCTCCGTGGGAGTCAGTGGTGACTCACGCCCCCGATCCTGATTTGAAGAGTTGCTCTCAAACTTGCGGAATGCGTCGCCAAATCGACCCTTTACAATGCTCTTGGTGTGGCTGGTGATGGATGCTACACTGCCTCGCTTAGCATGCTTCGACTGGCTGCTGCTCCTCCTGTGTTTCTTTGGGTCTGATTCGTCTCTCTCCATGGCTCGCAAAAAGTCGACATTAGAGGTGATGTTCTTCTCTTCAGGTTCAGAGTCGGAATCCATAATGGAAGCCGAGGGTGGCCCCCTGGAGAGAGATGGCGCATCGAAATTCCGTCCAGGCGCCATTTCTCTGTCGCGGAGATAGTCGAGACTGGATTCGACATGGATACTAGAAGGTCGAGGATGCGAATTAGCAGACTTTGATCGGTCAATTGCATTTCCCAAGTCCATTGCGGATGGACGCTGGCTCTCAAGGGAGGGTCGTGATGACGCAGGAGACCTCGGAATGCTGAGAGTGGAAGTATGAGATTTTGACCTATGGTCAAGGACAGACGGACGACTCGGAAGTGTCAACTCAGGCTTCAGTGAAGACGGGCTAGGCTGAGGCTTTTCAAATGTTCGAGGCTGGCTCAACGCACGAGTATGGTGTGGAAGCTCTGGCACACGCCATATTGGTCGCTTGTTAACATCTGGATATTTCTGGGGTCCTGGCGAGGGTGCCGGGGACGTCTGTATTCCAGTGGACACCATGCCCGGTCTTTGGGGGCTAGGCTGCGCAATAGCGGAGCTAGATGTTCTAGGGCTATCTTTCGCGCCCTCAAATTGCTGCGGCTTCTTAATTGAAGAGGACCTGGCGACTCCAGACGAGGGTGTAGCTGGTGCAGGCTTCGGGGGAGGTGCAGGCTCTTTGGCAGCAGGGATGTTAAAAGCTTCATCCGCAAGAGCTTGCGCAACACGGTTATTCAAGTCAGAGTCAGACGACGTAGGAGCCGGGCTGAACTCGAATTTCTGGCCTCGATCATGCAGTAAAGAAAACTCGTCCAAGGAAGGAAATCTCGCTGCCAACTCATCAGCGGCAGCGCTTCTAACCTGTACATTTTGCGAATCAAGCGCGGCGAACGGATCGGAAGTTGTTCCTCTCATGGGGGAAGGGCTCGGCTTTGCAGCTGGGGGCTGCTGAGCGGGAGCGGTCGGCCGCCCCCTCCGCATGGGAGTGATGTCCGGAATATTCTGCACCTTTTGAACTGGCGCAACCTTTTGTAGTCCAATCACTGGAGGCGAGGAGACTTGGGGCTCGGGGGATGGCAACTGTTGGTTTCGGCGGTCTTCGGACTGGGTACGGTTCGAGTAGATCTCCTGGATGTTAGCAGGGAAAAAAAAAGGTGAACATAGTACGAGGCACCCACGTCTTTGATTGGAACGTTCCTGTGTCGCATGGAGCACACCTCGACGACGACCTGGTAGATGTTCGGCCGATGAGAGGGGCTTTCTCGCAGCATCCAACCTACCGCCAATTAGCTTGCTCCCCAGTTCCCCAGCAAAGATAGCCGCCTACCTATGAGCTTCTTCAAGCGGTCCGAGAATTGAGGATAGTGCGGATACTTGAAGGTCGCATTCAGAATGGCCATCTGCCCCACCTCCTCAAAGGGCGTGGTATAGTAGCATAGCTTGTACAGCAGCACGCCCAAGGCCCATATATCGCTCTTCTCGTCTATTGGCAGTTTCCTGTAGACGTCAATCATCTCCGGGCTCCGGTATTGCAGCGTGGTGTGGCGCTGGACATCGTCCTCGATCAGCCTCCCTTCGGCGGCGGTGGTGGCAGCAGGGCGCGGGGGGGCCGTGGAGCCAAAATCGCACAGCTTGTATATCTTCTCGGAGCCGCGCGAGGTGATGAGGACGTTTTCGACCTTGAGGTCCCGGTGCAGCAGCGGGGGCCGTAGGTAGTGCATGGTCGCAACGCCCTCGGCAACATCGGAGAAGATGTGCAGAATCTCGGGCTCGGTCAACCTGTGCTGCAGGCGCGTGTTCATAAAGTCGATGAGGCCACCGCCGGAGCAGTACTCCATGAGCAGGAAGACCTCGTAGCCTCCGCCCTTGAGCTGCGAAGCGTGCGAGTCAATGTACGTCACAATGTGCTTGTGGCCCTTGAGCTTCTTCATGGTCTCGACCTCTGTCCGCATGTTGGCCAGGGCATCGCGGTCGGGGACGGCCACGCGCTTGAGCACGGCGACTTCTGGGGTTCGCTCGTCGGTCTTGGGGACGCGGACGAGGTAGACGTGGGCGAAGCCGCCCTCGGACAGGTACTTGTCGACGGTGACGCGGTGGTTGCCCACCTGCACCTTTGTGCCCGGGGCAAAGGTGCCTGGCGGCGCATTGGAGACGGGGGCGGGCGCGCGGTATGCTGTCTGCGGGTGGGGCATCGAGTAGGCAGCGGAGTTGGCGTAGCGGGCGGAGGACATGGTGGAGGGCGGTGAGAAGGGCGTGAGGGCTGCAGCGCAGCAGGAGGACCGAGGCCTTAACGGGCGCGCATGTAGATGGGGGAGCGGAGGGTGGAAGAGGGTCCCCGAGGGCAATGAGCGTGCGCAGTGCTGGGCGTTGCTATGGGGAGGTCATTAGGGTCATTAGGGCGAGAGTGCCTGGTCGAGTTTCAAGCTCGACGAGAGCCCGTCTGCCGTCACAAGCAAAGCCACACATCATCCACGCCCGCACACTGCAACGTCCTCCTCCGCCATTCGTCTCGCCGGGCCCGCTGCACCCCATGACTGCAACCCGAGCCTGGCAGACACGTCTACAAGTACCTGCGTGCCTCCCCCGTGTCACGTTTCCCCGAGGGCCCCCCGTGCCCGTGGCCTTGCACGCCCAAATTCCCCTGGTCTTGGGCAGCTGTGGCCAGTGGCCACCGACGACTCCGAACAGAACCACATGTGGCGCATGCGCCGACCCACCCACTACGCCCGTCCTGGACAGACCCCTTCTGAGACGTAGACGTTCGCAGCCGTCAAAGCACTCAGAGCCGCCAGGCATGCCGCACCGCATCTGTGACCCTGGCCGCCGCAGTCCTATACCGCCAGCCTTATGGGCTCGCCTGGATACGTCTGGCCAGGCATCTTGTCCTGGACCGCGGCCGGAGTAACCCTGGAAGTGCACTGCTGAAAAGAACTCGCCCTGTCCACTGTCGCCACGGCATCTCTGCAAAGGCGGCTGCAGCAGGAGGCTCCATTAGTATCAAGGGGGCATATGTGGATTGCATCTCCTCTGGTCTGCAGTCTGACGTGCGCTACAGTCGACTACAACACGCTTAGACCCTGCTCTCTAGGGAAAAGGAAGCATGCTCGCCCCCCCCTATCTTCTACGTCTCCCACTCATATTAAACTGTTGTCATTGGATCACGGTCTGCATGTGCCGGGCCCGGGGTCGGAGCGCGGCCGTTCATCAGTGTCTAGGAGATATGCACATGTATGCACGCCTCGGGCCCGTGTTCGCATTGCGCTGGGGGTGGTGATGAGGATGATGATGACGGAGCTGAGGGTAGAATGAATTCAGTGTTTCGAGCACCTGACAGTTGAGCAGCTCGGTCCCGAGAGATGGAGAGACATTTTAGTGTGCCCGACATTGTTGTTGTCGGCGTAAGCAAAACTCCTCAGGCCCTTTTGTTGTGCGTACCTAGGACGGCCGGTCCTGGCTCTGCCATTTAAGCTTTGTGCTATCGTACTTGGCTGCTGATGGTTCTGGGGTTGGTTGGTGCATACGATGGTGTGAGTATATGTCTAGCTGGTGTTCGCATTCCGAAAATGGATCAAAAACAGACGGCCATGCCGTTGAGAAAGAGAAGGGATAGAAGCAGGCTAGAAAAGGCTAGAAGAAACGATGGAGCGGCATGGGGTGAAACAGCTGCTCGCGTCCGTCTCCGTTCAGCTGTGTCGGGCGGGTCCCCAGACTTCGATACAGCTTCTACGACGCCAAGGCACGACCAGAGCGTTGCAAAGACGCCATGCCGTTGCCAGTACCAATGCTTCAGCTACGTCAGCACGTGGGCAGCTTGCGTGGAATTGCAGATGTTGTCGAGGTGGCAACCAGAAAAAGGGACGCTCTCGGTGCGGCTCCCTCATGACAAGGAGGCTGAGTGACGGCATCGTGCAGTCCGGTGGTGCCGGTAATGATTCTGAGCACACGGTGTGCGAGCCAGCACGGATATCCGATGAGGCAGTCTGAGGACAGCGGCTGGCGATCCAAGGGCATGCCGTTCCCTGTTCTCGGAACCGAACTTGGTCGTCGTGGACCCAAGGCGATCACTACTGTTACGAAAGCCCTGCAGACGCCACGCGGCCAACGATGATGCTGCCCTGAGTCGGCATATTCGACAGAGTCGTCAGTCGTCAGTCGTCAGTCGTCAGTCGTCAGTACCGCTACACCGCCCCCTGCACGACGACGAGCCGTGTCATCGAAGGCTGTGTGTGAAAAAGCAACGAGGTTGGAGCAGGCAATGTCAGGGGAGATGCTAGGCCAGGCCAGCGCTGGCGGGCGCTGCCGAGACGCAGGAGGGGAGTCTGAACAGGCGTTCTGCTGGTGATCTAGATCTGGAGGCTATCTGCGGGCAGAATGCGGGCAGAGGAGGCTCTGGACGCGCGGGGTACGCAGCAGCGGCGCGGCGGCGGCGGCGGCGGCGCAATGGCGATGGGACGGCGATGGGACAGCCAGCAGGTAGCAGGTTACAGGTGGCACAGAGTCAGGTGCGTCAACAGGACCAGGTGGACAGCGGCGGGCGAGCAACACCTGACGGTCGTGGTGACGGCTGTAGCGCAGTCCAAGAGGCATGGTCGGGGGTGCAGTCACCGCGATGCCGACGTGCACGCTTGGGCAGCCGCGGCCGCCTCCCGCGAAAGGGGCGCTCCAGGGCGGACCAGGGCTGCTAGAGGGGACGGCGCGGGCGGTCGCTGTTTCGCTGCAGCAGAGGGCGGCGTGGAGGGCGTGGACAGCGTCCAGATGGGATCCGAGTGCCCCAGGCGGGCCATGGGCGGGCCATGAAGACGTGTTTGATGCTCCAGACACGCAGGGAAAGCCTGGCCCTGTGCCAAGCCAGTGCGACTGGCCCTTTCACCCTCCCTTCGCGTCGTGCTATTTAGAAGCTTCGACGCCTGCTGGGCCGCCCAAGACACCTGCTCTCCTAATCCCATCCTGTCCTGCTGGCCTGCTGCCCTGCCGCCCTGCTGTCGTCGTCGTCGTCGTCGTCGTCGTCCCGCTCCCAGTCGCACCCATTGCCCGTGGGGACCGCACCCTCTGCCCGCCCCTCTGCCGCCGCCGCCGCCGCCAGTGGAGACGGCCTCCGTCATAGCCAAACGACCCACGACCCCAGCCCAATCGAGGTCCGGGCCGCTGAACACCCACAGCACCTGAGCGTCGAGCGTCGAGCATCCAGCACCCAGCATCCAGCGTCGAGCACCGCGTGTCCAGCAGCTGGCGACTCCCCTTCCCCGCCTGCACGCCGTCCCCGCGCTACTCGTCGAGTGCTCGCCAGCCAGCCAGCCAGCCAGCCGCTGCAGCCCGCTGCCTTCACCCCAGGCCGTGGAGCGGAGTAAGCTGCATCGCGTCGCTTAGTCGGCCTGCCAACACCGTCTCACCACTGCCAATTGCGGACGTCGAGCAAACACAGCACCGCCGTCCTGCGCCCTACGCCGTCCCTTAATCTTAGCTGACGCCCGACGCCCGCGCAGCTACATACCGTCGTCGACCCCGCCGCCGCCGCCCGCTGCTCCAGCTGCTCCCTCTGCCCGCCCGCCAGCCTGCCCACGCTCAACGACATGGCTCGCTCCCGCCGCATCGAGCGCGACGTCAGCCGCTCCCGCTCCGACACGTCCGCCTCCACGTCCCCCGAACGCGGCGCCGACGACGACAATGACTCCCTCATGCTGCAGGCAAACGACTCGCAGTCGTCGCTCGCGCCTTCCGTGTCGCCCGAGGACGAGGAAGCCGCCCGCCGCGCCATCGAGGAGCGGTGTCGCGTGTCGCCCATCTCGCGCCTGCCCGCCGAGCTCATGATTGCCATATTCGCAAAGCTCTCGTCCCCCAACGACCTGCGCAACTGCATGCTCGTGTCGCGCGACTGGTCCAAGAACAGCGTCGGCCTGCTCTGGCACCGCCCCCAGACCAGCAAGTGGCCGAGCCTCAAGAACGTCATCACCACGGTGCGCAAGGCCGACAGCTTCTTCGACTATGCCAGCATGATCAAGCGCCTGAATCTGTCCGCCCTCGGCAACGAGGTCAGCGACGGCACCCTCCAGCCCCTCTCCTCGTGCAAGCGCGTCGAGCGCCTCACCCTCACCAACTGCACCAAGCTCAACGACCTCAGCCTGACGGCCATGCTCAACGACAACCACCACCTCCTGGCCCTCGACGTGACGGGCCTGGACTCCATCACGGACAAGACCATGGTCACCCTTGCCGACAACGCAGTCAAACTCCAGGGCTTGAACATCACCAATTGCAAGAAGATCACAGACGACTCCCTGGTGGCAGTAGCAAAGAAGTGCAGATACATCAAGAGGGTACGTACTTGTCAACCAATCCAAACCGCCCGGCATGCTAACTTTTTTCCCCCTCGCAGCTCAAGCTCAACGGATGCTCGCAGCTGACCGACAAGGCTGTCATTGCCTTTGCCATGAATTGCAAATACCTCCTTGAAATCGATCTGCACGACTGCAAGAACCTCGAAGACGAGTCCATTACTACACTCCTGACCGAGGGTCCCCATCTGCGGGAGCTCCGTCTGGCTCACTGTTGGAAGATCACGGATCAAGCCTTCCTCCGCCTCCCGGCCGAGGCCACGTTTGACAGCCTGCGCATACTTGACCTCACCGACTGCATGGAACTGCAGGATTCCGGAGTTCAAAAGATCGTCCAGGCTGCTCCACGCCTTCGTAATCTGGTTTTGGCCAAATGTCGCCAACTCACGGATCGCGCAGTACTCGCCATCACCCGCCTGGGTAAGAACCTGCACTACATCCATCTAGGCCACTGTTCTCGGATCACCGATGCAGGCGTTACCCAACTTGTCAAGCTCTGCAACCGTATTCGCTACATCGACTTGGCATGCTGTTCCAACCTCACGGACGATTCCGTCGAGAAGTTGGCTACGCTACCGAAGTTGAAGCGGATAGGACTAGTCAAGTGTGGTAACATCACGAATCGGAGCATTCTTGCGCTTGCCAAACCAAAACAAGTGGGTCATGGCGGACCCGTGGCTCCGAGCGTCCTCGAGAGGGTCCATCTCAGCTACTGCACGAACCTTACTCTTGCCGTAAGTCATGCGACATATTCCTTTTCTTGGTAATCGATGGTGCTAATCCTGCTTTAGGGAATCCATGCATTGTTGAACAGCTGTCCTCGTCTTACGCATTTGAGCTTAACGGGTGTTCAGGCCTTCCTTCGGGAAGACTTGCTCGTCTTTTGCCGCGAGGCTCCCGCAGGTTCGTACTTCGCCTTCCCCCCATGCTTGCTGCACCGTCAATCTAACAAGCAGCAGAATTCAACGAGCACCAACGTGATGTCTTTTGTGTTTTCAGCGGCAAGGGTGTCACTGACCTCCGCAAATATCTCAATGCGGAATCTTCCTCTCATCGTCCGCAGATCTTTGATGCCGACGGCACCATGTACGATGAATCGGATGAGCCCGAAAACCTGATTCTCAATGTCACCGCACAGGCCAATGGCATGGCGATCGAAGAGATGGACGAGGAGTTTGGAGAAGGCAGTGAGATGATGGGTCAGGACTAATCCTACCCATCATGTTGTTGCGCGCGCTCCCGATCGTTGGCATTGCCTAGGCATCATGTTCGGTCCGGGCCCGCCCACAGCTTGAATATCTTCCGATTGGTTCCTTTTTTTCTTTTTACCTTAGCACATCGGTTATCCGAGGACATGATTGAACGGCCTGTGAGTTTTGAAGAAGGGTGACGGCATGTACGAGTGGCACAGCGACGATGTTTGATGGAGACGAAGTGATTACGATACCCCTTTTATGTGCGAAGCTTTAGTCGAGTTTGGAGGTGATGTACCTGGGCGGAGGATAACAAGTCGCTTCTAGTACCGCTAGTATAACAGAGCTTGAATGAATAGCCTTAGTAAAATTTGTCCTGTGCAGTGTGACAGTCATCTATTTGGTCTTTGAGCACTGGATCAAGCATGTTGTAGCAGGTGAAATGCAATTGTATAGGAAATCTCTCCAAGTATCTGCCTTCTCCATGCATGCATGCATAGTCGTTGCCTCCGTCTTCGTCAAACCAGAACAAAAGGTTTCCAAATCAAGTCCAAATCCAACCCTATAAACACCCGTCCACATCATTACGTCCTCCATCTTATAGCCATGTGCCCTATCCACACCCCCGCTATCACCATAACTCACACCCTCCCTCCTTTCACCCCACCAGCCCCACTCACTTCAACAACCCACACATGCACTGACAATCCGGCACCGGACACATGGCATGCCTCGCAAACCAATCCCTAGCATGATGCCCATGGAACCCATGCGTACAGCTCATACAAAACACCATCAACCGTGCCTCCAAATCCTCCTCCTTGAGCGCCTGCGCAGCCCCGACCTTGCTCGGATCGGGCGAGCCAAGCCACATCATGCAGATGCCACAGCGCGGCATCTGTATGCCGCAGTTTGGGCACGCGAGCGCGGGGGACCTCGCCGCGCCCTTTGGGTGCGGGCGGGGGCCCGTGTGGTGGTGGTGGTGGTGGGGGGGGGCATGAGGGTGGTGCTTTGGCATGGCGGGGGGGCGTGCAGCACCGGGAGCACCAGCGATGCCCGCGGCGACGGCGGCGGCAGCGGCGGCGGCAGAGGAGGTGCCGGGGATGGGGGTCAGGTACTTGTTCGAGGTCTTTGGGTCTTTGCGGAGGGCGAGGGATTGCTGGCAGTTTGGGCAGCGAATGGAGAGGGAGGGGGCCGAGGGCTTGAGCACGGGTGCGCCGTCGCGCGTCACGCAGCGCAGATTGTGCTCCTTGATGTAGTGGGTGCGCTGCAGGAAGGTGCGCCAGACCTGCATTTGGTGCAGGTATGTGTCGCGCCAGAGGGCCCAGCGCGGGTCCTGGATGTAGAGCGGGCAGGCGCGCGAGAGGAGCAGGACGGCGGATTGGAGGTCGCCGAACTTGGAGATGTAGTGCTCAAAGAGGTCCATGGCGCGGACGGTGAGGCCCGTTAGGAGGAGGCCGGAGATGTCGCCGTAGGCGATGGTTTCTTGGGTCGCGAGCTTGAGGAAGTGGGTGAGCTTTTCGTCGGAGAGGTATTTGAGGGCTACGCCGACGCGGTCCGTCAGGGAGATTTGCGTCATCTCTACCACCGAGAACCAGTCACCCGATATGAAGTAGGCGAGGAGACCCTTCAAGTAGGGTTCGTCTGTCATGTCGGCCATCCAGGCGCAGAGATGGCGTTGGTCTTCGTTGACGGAGTCGCAGGCAATGACTGCTCCGAGGCCAATGTTCTCAATCTGCTTCTGCTGTATCGTCTCCTTGAGGAGGTCCAGGGCAACATCTTTGTAGCCTTGGAAGACCGCGAGCACAATGGCCTTGTGGTATTCGCCTTCGTCGATGAGGGTTGAGCAGCGCTCACGGAGCCCTTTCTTGGACAGATTCCAGCCGCACAGGGAGAGGCAAAGCTGTCGGTTCTCGGGAAAGTGTGTCGGGATTCCAGAAAAAGGTGGATAGTTTTTGGCTACACAGATTTCCTTGACCGCCTCGGCGAATATGGCTTCCGATGTCTTTGTATCAGGGTCAATGAGCCGTTGGTCGTACATGGTGAGTTCGTTGGCCCATATAGACGCAACTCCCAGATATTTGAGGTCAAGCCCTCCCCCAACCATGCCGTCGCCCCATGCGTGTGCATCGAGGCGTTCAATGAGATTCCAGGCGTCTACTAGCCAGGGGTCGTTGGATACAATCTCCTTGTTCTTGCGACAGTCAAGGTTGTAGCCTTCCTCGCAACGGCGTTTTTGGGTCTGGAGAGCCTTCAAAATATCCGGAAGCTGAACCTTGACAATGGGATATGCCAAAGTAAGAAGATCCTCGTGCATTTGGTGGCTCGATTGAGATGTAGATTGGAGTGGAATGTTGCGGTGTGGGTGTTCAACATTCAACTTGTCCAGTCGGTCCGAGAGACTGTCCCGTGGATCTGGACTGATGTTGTGTCTCTCGCTCAACGTTTTGTTCTGAAGTTCGATGAGATCCTCCGCTACAGTGCCTTGTCGTATACTCGGTTTGGCAACGACCGTACGATCTCTGTATACCTCATCCAGGGCGCTAACGTTGATCCTGGGTGCTATCGGAGGGATTTTGAGCACCTCGATTTCCTTGTTCGCCAGGAGTGAAAGCGCACACTGCCCGCTCAGTGGGTTCCCATCAGTCATGAAATCGTATGCCATCACTTGTGTGTGTCCTTCTTGTTTGCTTCGCTCATCATACCTAGAGTATCTCAGATTGTGGGATACCTTCGTGTAGTGCTGAGAGGACCAAGACTGAGCATAAGGGCCAGGCGATTCAGTCTGGTGTGGATCCGGTCGGTGTGAATGTTGGGCCACTTCAATCATTTTGAACTCCCCGGTGCTTGCTAATACCCCAAAGGATCCTTTTTTCGTGCCACTATATCGCAAACTCCAGATGGGTGTCTGGCCCTGGCTATTGTCTACGACTGGTCGGAATTCTAGTACAGCTGCACTGTTTGTAGAATCATTGGAAGTTCTCTGCTTAATGTATCGTTGATCCCAGACAGCAACTGTTGGATCTTGCGCCGTTCCAGCCGATAGAAAGTAATTTTCATCCAAAGGATCTATGGCGATGTTGTGAACATTTCGAGTGGGGTATTGGGCAACTCCAGATGTGCCAGAATCTGCGGTCTCTTAGTGCACTCTCCAAACTCTGGGAAAGTGACATGGCCGTACCTCGAAGGTCATAAAGACGAATAAACTGACGTGAAACGCCTGCTACTAATGTATCTGGCTGCCCGGAAAAGAACTTGATGCTATGGATAGCCTCGGAGCTCGCTAATTTCTTATATGGCTCTGGACTTGCAGAGATATTAGGGTTGTTGAGGTCATAAATGTTCAAGCAAACATCATTCCTAACTCGATCCAGACCCGTGGCCAGGAAGTTCTTCTTGCTAAAGGCTATAGAGTTACACTTTCGCTGGTGTCTGATGGTAAAGGAATGGATGTAGTCTGTTGTAGGATGGTCTGCGTCAATACGAACAATGACGGCCTCACCAGAGGCCGAGCCTATGCCAACGAGTTCTTCATGTGTCTTGGACCAATCGAATGCCGTGTAGTTCGGCAGTTTGTCTCGAACACACAGCTGCTTGTATTTCACCTTGTTCCCCTCAAACCTGTCGATTTGACACAGGCGTAGCCGATTCGCGGCGACATCGATAATCAGAAATCGGGGATTATGCTGAGTAGAATGAGGCGACCATCTTATTGCTGCCTCCATATTACTGGCCCGGTATTCTGCGACACCAGCGCAGTGGAGAGCAAGTTGGGTGGCTGGACGTCCCTAAGGAGCGGATGAACTTCAATGATGTTACATGTGTAGTAGCGTATGTGGCTCTGGCATATTGCACTGTGCGGAGATAATCCCGATTAACACGAAATGGCCTTGGACATGTAGAGGTGCAAGACCCATGGTCGCGTTGGGCTCGTGACATGTCTGGGCGCCAAGCCATAGGCGGTCAACGATTCTGCCGCCCCGCTAAAACTTCCAGTCGCGAAATTCGTCGAGTTTACCAGTCTTGCAGCAACACCGGCACCATGTCGCAGAAACGCAAGCACGAAGAGTCTTCCAGTAGTCGCAACGATGTGACAAAGCCCACCAAGAAACACAAGCCAGATTTCAAGCCCGGAAATCCCTATAATAGGTCCAAGGGGAAAAACGTACCCAAGCTCGAGCCAAAGGCGAATGCAACAGGTGCCCTCAAGAGCCGCATACGCGATCTCAAACGCCTCCTAGAGCATGTGGACAATGAACCAAAGTACAAGATGCCCGCAAATGTACGCATTGAGCGCGAACGAGAGCTAGAGACGTGCGAGCACGAGCTCGAGGAGAAGCTTGCTGCAGCGCGAGAAGCCGAGTTCAGGAGCAAGATGATAGGCAAATATCATCAAGTGCGGTTCTTTGGTCAGTGTCGACTCGCATAGCAGTGAATTTGTTCACGAGGCACTAACAGAACATAGATCGCCAAAAAGCTACGCGCATCCTCAAGAGACTCCAGAAAGAACTCTCTACACTCGATGACCAATCCAAGAAAGCCGAACTCGAGCGCAAAATACACAATGCAGAGGTGGACGTCAACTACGCAATGTACTATCCTCTCATGAAGCCTTACTCTTCGCTTTATCCGAAATCGAAACACGAACAAGGCAAGTCAGCTGAACCCGGAGACGAGATGTCGAAGCAACAACAAACGGGACAGTCTGATGGCGCAAAGGGTGATCCAGAGATGTGGAGGGCCATAGAGAAGGCTATGAAAGAGGATACATTGGATGCTCTTCGGAATAGCACGACCGGAGCTCCAGTCCCGCAGCCAAAGAAGAAAGAGAAGAAACAAAGCAAGAAGCAGAAGAAGCAGCAGCAGCAGACAGGTATTCTACAAAGCATGCTCAACGAAACAAAAGCTGCTGCAGTGCAGGCGGAAGACGAAGACAGCGATGGCGGGTTCTTTGAGTGAGCACAGCAAACATCCTATGGAAATTGGGGCGAACTGGAAAGAGTCTCTACTGGTACACTGCAGAATCACTGACGGTATGGCAAGCCTTGGAATTTGGCACTCCATCTCTACCACGTCTGTAGTAGAACTATATGGATAGTATACTATCCATGCCTCTTTCCTTGAGTCTATTGGCTAGGAAGGCCGAATCAGTAACCTGGTTCTTAGTTATATCGCTCTAGGGGAACTGCGGCAGGACATGGATGGAGGGCTCGATTTGCGCGATCAGCGATATTCGCTCCTGGTCAGGCGGTTCGGCCATCTACGATGGATCATCCAGGTGCTCCGCTAAAGAGCACTATCTAGGGAGATCTGTGGGAGCTAATTTCGTGTCCCGCCCACTTTCGCTGACTTCGTGCACACAGACGTGCGCAAAGGCGGCTGATAATGAATAGATCTAAACACTACATGCATCCTGCATCTTTGTCCATGTTCTCGTCCACGGGTGTCGCTCTCAAGACCGTCGAAATAAGACATTGCCGGGCGGCGCGGATGCCTTGTGGCTGCTGCACAGACAATGTATGAGCAGATCACCCCGCATCTTGGCCATCGGCGGTGCCGGATAGTGTTAAACCAGGCACACGAATGCAAAGCCTCCATTCCAGCCAACGTTCGTTCTCCGTCATGGATCGTTAATGCCGCCCTGTACATCATCCGAGGATCACGACGCTGCACACGCCGAGATTATTGAATGAGCTCCTTTTGCTGATACCCTGAGGATATGGGATCCTTCAATTCTCCGCATCTGTGGTAGACACGCGCGATGACGACAACGAGCATCTGGAAATCATGCCTGCTGACAACAAGATGGGAGGTTCGACGATCTCCATCCGCTTTCACCTTAGCTTCCATAGCACAAGCATGGCGCATCTTGTCCCAGCAACGCTGTACTCCCACCTTCCTTCGTGGTGACCCAGTCATGCGTTTCTTTTGACCCCACAGTCCAGTCCAGTCCAACACCCCCTCTCACTTGCCTAGCGGGAAGTATGTCGATAGCAATTTCGGGCAGCTATGGGAAGGTCCGGGTGGAACACATAGCAGGGGCCGAATAAATCCCACCCACTCAGGCTGGTTGGGACCGAAGAGCGAGCCGGGGCTTCCACCCTCTCTGATTTTGTTGTGCGCGCATGCTTGTCACGCGTCGTACCTGCATGGCTACCTAGGTATGTGTATATAACTCAGTATTCCCGTACCACTTCGATCTGCGCGGAACGATCCCATCATTTGTTCTATTCTCTTTTTGGCTGGCTTTATTCTTTGCGCCCAACGAGATGAAATCGGTATTCCTCGGAGTCCTGCTCCCCTTTGCACTCGCTCTTCCACGCAATGAAGTGACGGATATAAAAGGCTCCCTAAAGAGGCAAGAAGATGCACCCAGTTCTGCGGAGAAGGCTCAGTCTGTCGTCGATGCATTCCGAGTTTCTTGGGAAGGTTACTATAAATACGCCTTTCCAAACGATGAGTTGAAACCCGTCACGAACAGCTTCAGCAATTCAAGGTAAGCCTAATCAAATTACTTTTTCAATTCGATCATGACTGAAGCGGCGTTGGTAGGAACCAATGGGGTGCCTCGGCAGTGGACGCTCTCAGCACGGCTCTCGTCATGCGAGAAAAAGAAATTGTCAATCAGATCCTGGAATACATCCCGACCATCAACTACTTTGAAACCCCGACCGAAGTATCACTTTTTGAAACTACAATTCGCTACCTCGGTGGCATGATTTCTGGGTATGACTTCCTAAAAGGTCCACTTTCAGATCTTGCGAATGACCCAGCCCATGTGGACGCGCTCCTCACTCAATCGGAGAACTTGGCCAATGCGCTTTCCTACGCGTTCGACACGCCGTCTGGAGTCCCATGGAATATTCTCTTGTTTGATAACCGCACCAATGACGGCTCCAATAACGGCCTTGCAACGGTTGGCACCCTCGTTCTCGAATGGGTCCGTCTAGCCGATCTCTCTGGAAACCAAACATACGCAGAGCTCACCGAGAAAGCGGAATCATTCTTGCTGAATCCATCCCCACAATCATCCGAGCCGTTCCCTGGCCTTCTTGGTATGGACATTGATCCGCTGACCGGCAAATTTCTTGACGCATTTGGTGGCTGGGTGGGCGGAGCTGATTCTTTCTACGAATACCTCATCAAGATGTGGGTTTATGATCCGAACCGCTATGCCGAATACCGGGATCGATGGATCATAGCTGCAGACTCCACCATTGAGTATCTGACCTCACATCCAGAGCCACGGCCTGACATTACGTTCCTTTCCATATACAACGGAACGAATCTCATCTTCCGAAACCAGCACCTTGGATGCTTCAACGGCGGCAATTTCATCCTAGGTGGACAAGTGCTTGGAGTACAAGAATATATTGACTACGGCCTAGAACTTGTAAACGGCTGCCACGAAACGTACATTGCGACGGCAACTGGCATTGGGCCTGAGGTTTTTAGCTGGAACACCTCCACTATCCCTGCGGAGCAGGCTGCCTTCTTTAACAAGTCCGGTTTCTACATCACCAACGCTGGGTATCAACTACGCCCTGAAGTCATCGAGTCGTTTTACTACGCCTATCGCGCCACAGGAGATACAAAGTACCAGGACTGGGTATGGGACGCATTCCTCGCTGTGAATAGCACTACCCGCGTGGGCTCCGGGTATTCTAGCATCAGCAACGTGAACATCGAGGGTGGTGGCAGTTTCACAGATTTCCAAGAGAGCTTCTGGTTTGCCGAAGTACTCAAGTACAGTTATTTGACATTTGCACCGGATGATGAGTGGCAGGTCTCGAAGGATGGGCAGAATACGTGGGTGTTCAATACTGAGGCGCATCCGTTTAAGGTTTTTGGGTCTTGAATAGGAACAGGATGAGAAGAGACAGGGTTGAGGGTGAACATGATCAGTCTTGCCTCGCAGTCGTCGAGTTGATCGTACTCGCTTTACTGAGTTGGAGCTCCACTAATATTTTTGCCATATGCATCACCCCAACAATACTATTGCGGGCAAACTTTCCAGCTCTGTGGTAAGAGAATGATTGCTCAAGACTTCTTCACGTGTCAGATGTGTTTGATGACAGCGAAGAGTGGATGTATGTTGATTTCAGTAAAGCAAGAATAAATACGGTTATCAGTCATTTAATTTCCCTTCTCTGCATTCCCAATTACCCACGGAATTTTCAACCTGCCATATAAATAACCAAGCTTAGGATCAAATACAAGAAGAGTACTTAGTATTTAATAGAGGAATACTGTCAAATATGAGCGATTGCATGGTGACTGAGGATTTCCGATATGAACAAGTCTTCTTTCATTGCATGAAAACGAATATGTCCCTGTAGACACCATGGTTAGATCAGTGGTTCATCTCGCAGATCAAAATGAGTCATAGATAGGTATTAGGTATGAGAGATAAGGGAGGAGTTCATAATGGCATTAAATGTTGCATCGACAGCTAGTCAAGAGAAAAAATTAACCTTCTGCTGTGGTTCTAAGTCCTAACGTTCCTGGTATGTTAGATTTGTCTAGCCTCATAAACCCCATTTATGTTGTTACAGTAGTTCAACACATCATCTACGTATACCAATTGTATCTTCTTGCAACAGCTAAAAATTAAGAGGTTAATTCTTAGGCTATTCTTGAGGAGGTTGTTACTTCTATTTTGGACTTAGATTCCTTTAAAAAACATGACGTATTCTTCACAACAGACCTACAGCTGTTTTAGTGACATAATGATGCGAGAGGATACAAGAAAATGAGCGGCACTTAGTTGCTTCAGGGATGTTGGAACGGGTTCGGCAGCGTTTTAGGCTATATCTAGCCCTGTTATTCCAACTGGGTCCAAATCTTGTACCTAATCCTGTGGTATATAGAGCTTTAATCCTCCGTCTTACTTAATCTATAGGTGCTCTAAGTTGAATCTGTTAACTGCGCTCTTGTTCCCTACTCGCCGTTCGATAGAGAATTCAAAGTGATATGGGAGGGCCATATGGATAAACACAGGGGTATACAAGGAAAAAAATACCCAATTTGGGTCCCTTCACCCTACAACACAAAAATTTCAATAGAGAATATTGAAATACTAATAACTATAGTTCATAACTACTCTGAACCACTTTGAGCAGAAAACATCATTACAAATACCTACACATGTAAATACACTCGGAAATAGTATAGAAGCACTGTTTATAGTATCGAGTTCTGTCAACAGTCTCTTGAACAAACAGTGTCAATCACAGACCGTAGATCCAAGACATAATGTCAATATTAACAGAGAGCACGGTGGCAAAGATTTTGAGCTTCTTAAGATCTCTATATTATAACAGCAAGCTTCTGTAATAAACGCCAATTAAGAGTTTTCTTATATGCTATTGGTTTCTCTATTTTAGTAGTTATACTACAGGTCTACTGCAACATTCGCCTATAGCCTATATTAACAGTAAGTAAAATTAACAGCTAAATAACTATGTTAAATATTGATCCGCAGTTGCTCTTGCCTAGTACTTTTCTTTTTAAAAACATGCGCGATACATTATATATATAACACAAATCTATAAAAAAAATATAAATTTGTATGTTATGCTGACTCTGTTAAAATAATAGCTTATTTAAAAATAAGTTAAGTTTTTACTTTGTGTTGTATTATACTATACCTTAAACATAATCTTAATATACTTAATACCTAATATATTCTATATTCAATTAATTCTTATCTAGAAATTACTAGTAGTTTATAATTACAATTTGCCTTTGTAGACGTCACTGCCTCAGAGCTTTAAGGCCTTGGAGCTTTAAGATGATGTTTTATCTCAAGCTACTGCAACTCTCGCGACTCACGTGCTCGCGGGATAGGAATCGCTTATATGCTTGTTGATAACCCGAATATTTCTTATTACCTCTAGTTACTGTTTTATTAGATGCCTGACCAGCATTATTTCTGTTTTTTTTTATTAATTTGTATTTACTGTTTAGTCCTAGCCCAGCACAGCTGAGAGAAAGAGACTCCCGTAGCTCTTTCGATTAAAAGTAATTTTTTTTCAGTTTTTAGTAAAATATTTCTTTTAATAAGAAATAAACTAATTAATCTTACTTAGCTGTATAATAGAATATATATATATATATATTACTTTTTCTCTTAATACCCACTTTTAACTACTTAAAAAACTTAATATAGGCATCAAGCTGTTTTTAAGATTATATCTTTTACCCAGAGCTTCTAGCTTTAAATACCAGAATAGAGGGCCCTTAAACAGCTAGTTAAATCTCTAAAAGTGGCTAATTTTTAATGCCTACAGACATTAGATCTTCTATTTCAAGAGTGGACTCCACATATTTAGCTATCAAAAATTCAAAACTTGACGAAAACGGCGATTTAGAACAGTAGAAGACCCCAGAGTGTAAGATTAGTTGAGAACCCTCACACTAATATCATACGGCTGGGGACAGGCCAGATATTTTATGCATTAATACAGTATTTGAATCTTTGAGGTTCGATAAAATTGTAACTCAGTCCCAGGCATCCATACCTACGGGAATGATGGTATGTCAGGGTCTAATCTTGTCACGGTCATATCAATATTAAATCGAGAGATATTCTGCAAAAAGAAATAAGTCGGCATAACCGAAGAAGGTGACTACCCTCATAATAGGTGCATGCAATGTCAGGGTCGCCCATGTTGTATTAACACTGGGTTGATGATTAGACCGAAGAATATCATCGAGTGTCACATGGTCAACTGCGGCTCTCTTTTATTATCAACTCTAGGATCGGTCACTATGAGCTTGTACCAGATAAAGGTCATTCAGATTTAGAGTGCAAAATCAATACCCATTACCATATTTGACCCTCAAATATCCATTCATTCAATTTCCAGAAAGATAAATTCTTATCAAGATGTTCCAGCTGGACAGAATGAGATTAACAATCTCAGAATGATGCCGCCTAATGATAATACAAGGAGCTTATCGTAGAGCGTATTCGCACTGTCAATGCGAAAACGAGTTTAGATTATTATGCTATATTTAATCTGAGTGCAATAGAAACAGATTTCACTGTGATGTCTTGTTCTACTAAATAGAGAATTCTCCAAGTTTGTTAGAGCGTCTCATAATAATTTGCAGCGTTTTCGCGATAGGAACAACACTAGTTTTCACGAACGAAAAGCACCGTCAATTGCCGAGCTTATTGGAGGTAAAAAGATTTTCCACCTCAACAATTCGTTTCCGATCCCTACACCCCTACACGTATGTTGGCAGAGATCATCCTGCCGATGCTACTGGAATAGACGTCACCCATCGTCCTGGCAAAACGTTTCTCTCCACCGCCACAGCTTGGCACCTTAATGCCAGACGCGGCCGAGACGAGCCACGATCCACAAGCCCCAACCTTGCAAGCCCAGAACTCACCGTATTCCCTTTCCCCGAGGGTAGACGGACCGATAGAACATGCCCCCCTTGCTCGGCCCGAAAGAACCTTTTCTCTTGGCTGGCATCCATGCTCCAGCCTGGCACCCTGTTGCATCAGCAGTGTGCATCAGCACTAGCCACAGATCCACACATCGGCGGCTCGCCGAGGTGTCCCAGACAAGCTGGTTCCCTGCCAGACTGCATCCGCCCATCTCCGTCGACACACTTCCCTGAATTTGCCACGGAGGGGCCACAACGCCCGTTTCGGGCGAGAAATAGTCGTGCCGAGTCATGTTCGGGTCGGATGAGGACAAGAGCTTGTCTTGACGTCTTGTGCTGGGTCCGGAGACTTGGGTCTGGCCTGGGCGCTCGGCCGGGACAGTTGCTAACTTGGGATGCCGACGGATCGAGGATGAATTAAGTTCCCGCGAATGCGAGGACGGATGATACGACCTGTGGAGAAAGGGCAAGAGGGCGAGGCCAAGACAATTAGTGGGTGTGTTGGAGGACGATATCTTGGTTGCAACACGTCTGTCAGAAGTTGCATGTGTCAAGGCGAATAGAATGCGAGCAGAAAGCCGACAATGAAACTTTATGCTGGAGCGTGCACAATCGCGAAAGTCAATGTGACAACTGCGTCATGCGCGTCAAGTACCTGAGAGGGAGATCAGAAGGCCAAGCACAAAGTAACTTATGCCTCTCCTGCGGAGTGGGACGGGTGCGCGAAGATTTTTGTCCGTAAAACGACATCTTCTAATTGGGAAAATTTACCCACTTCTGTCCAATCGCTTCGTTTGATCCACTGTTCTGAAAAATGATCAACTTTTTAGGTAAATTCTTCGAAATTATTTGCGCATCATTCTGCCAACCAGCCTAGAAGCGCTTCATGGAATCTTTCAGGTGCTTGGATTTGCGGAGCATGCCCCAGGTCCTCGAACTCAATCAAGGTCCCGTTGGGAATTTGATCAGCCACCTCTTTACCGAGCACATCATAATGTCCGAGCGTCGCGGCGACTTCGGGTGGGCTCCACTGTTTGCCAATCGCAGTGTTATCCTTCTTGCCGTTGATCAAAAGAGTCTTTGGCTTTAGCAGACCGAACTCGTAGACGACTGGCTGGCCCAGAACTGCATCAGTCGTTAATGCCTGATTGAAAGCGAAAGCCTCGGCCCGGCTTCCTTTGTAGATGTTGACGAGCATATTGACCCAAATGTCGTATTGCGGTTCCCACTGGTTGACATAGTATGTGGATTGCTGGTACGAGCGAATCGACGTGTAATTGCTGGACCTTTCCGAATTGTAAAGGAGATCGATGCTTCGGTATGGCACGCCCTTTGCTTTCCAGTCTTCAAGGCCGATGGGGTTGACCAATACAGTCTTGCTCACGCTCGAGGGATACATCAAGCTGTATCGTGTAGCTAGCATGCCACCCATAGAATGTCCAATGACTGTTACATTGCCAATCTCGAGTTCGTCTAACAGGCCCTTTGTATTCAGCGCCAGCTGTTGGAGACTGAATTGATAACGCTCCGGTTTCGTGGACTTGCAGAAACCGACTTGGTCTGGCAAAATGACACGATAACCAGCATCGAGAAGAGCCAAGGCGGTTCCGTTCCAGGTTGCGCCGCAGAAATTCTTCCCGTGCAGAAGAATCGCGACTTCGCCGTTCGGTTCAGAGGTAGGATGAACATCCATGAAGGCCATTTCCAGCTTCTGCAATTGGGAGGTGAATCGATATAGATTTACTGGCCATTGGTAGGTGAAATTGGAGCCATTGAGGTCGCTTGTGATGTTGGTTGTGGTGCCATTGATGATCTCCGCCGCCGAGAAAGCGGAGAACAAGGGCGCGATGGCGACCGAGATCCAGGTTGCAGCCCTCATGATGGTAGTATTTGCAGATTGAGAAGCGGGATGCGATGTTGCGATAGAGATATACTGGTACGCAACGCGAATGCGAGCGGGAAGCCTCTAGAATTCATTGGTGGACGAATTGATGTGGTCGTATTTTTGAGTGGATGATGTCATCGTGTATGCTTTAGGAAGCTGTCTTTACCCGCTGGCCCACTACGGCTGTATCTCCCTTCCACTGACCATGCCTCCTCCACATTGATTTCAACGTTATCTAAGCCAAGCTACTTTGCCCGTCTCGGCTTCAGGTAGACGTTCAACGGTGGTTTGTCCCAGAAGAAGTAGATGCTCTGATCCTTCACCCAGTCCCTGCTGTCTGCAGCCAGCTGCAATTCAAAATTCCAAACGAGGCGGGCAAGAATCAACCGCATCTCAATGTACGCGAGATTCATGCCGATGCAGTTTCTGGGCCCATAAGAGAAGGGCTGATGAAGCTCTTTGTAGTCATTTTCAAACAAGGGATCGTCTAGCCAGCGATCGGGGACGAACCTATCTGGATAAAGAAACTTGGATGGGCTATGATACAAAGCGTATTGCCAAATGCCTAGTTTTGTCTGCCCAAAAGTCAGTATCAATGGTAGTGATTTAGGGCTCTCAACCTACTCCACCAGCTACAAAGTGACCGGCGATCTGTGTGCCCTCGGAGGGTGCTTGACGCGGTAAGGATATGGGAACAGCAGGGTATACGCGGAGGGTCTCCTTTAAGACTGCAAGCATAAAGGGTAGATTTTGGACGCTGTTGATGTCGATTTCATCTTCACTGGTGAATGCTGAATGGACTTCGACTGTCAATCTGGCAAGAACCGCTGGGTGAGTACCTAGAAAATAGGTCACCGCGGTGAGCGTTGTAGCCGTTGTTTCTGAACCAGCTGTAGTAAGAACTCGACTAGTGTCGATCATCTCACGGCGTGTCATAGCCTAAGTAAGAGTGTTAGACATGGCTCGAAAAGGTCAGAGCTGACTCGGTCTCACGTAGTCTGCTTTCTTTTTCCTCAACATCGCATCTACGAAGTCAGGGCGTGATGTTTCAAGATCAAGCCGCTTCCCAAGGGTAACCTCGCTCCATTCAATACTGTCCTGATTCTTCCTGAAAAGGTCTCGAGGCACGAATATTGCGAATAAAAGTGGTTTGACAACGTCATATAGCGGCAAGGTCTGCAGTACCTGCAGTAGCGGCAAGGACTTCATGGACTCGAATAGTATGTCCACCCATGGATGAGACTTGCAATTCTGCAAACAACCAAAGCTCTCCCCAAAAGCCAAGTCCCCTATGATATCGAAAGTCGTCCAGTTATACCATTCGGTCATATCCAAAGCTCTGGTCCCATTTTTGCCGCGTTCGGTAAGCCTTCTTATTAACAAGCTGATGTATTCATTGATCATTGGCTGTTGTTCGGCCATGGCTCGTGCAGAAAAGGCATGGGATAGCATACGTCGATGCGGGCCATGTCTTTCCCTTGAAGCCGAAATGAGACTCGAGTCGACTTTTTCGTCACTGTAGTGAGGGTGTTTTTCGTTTTCTGATTGACCACGCTTCAGATGTCCGCAGACGTCCGTCCAAGCGTTGGCATGAGCGAAAGCGAGCTCATTCGGCCCGACCCGCACAATATCGCCGTATTGACTGTGTAGCTCAAGTATCTTGAGATGTGGTTTGCCGTAGATGACATTGATCGCGGATGGAATTGCGCTCGCAGCCCACAGCTTAGGCCCAGGAAACTTCATTAACGGATGGAAAAAGATATTGTAGATTCCTTCGGCAAGAACACAGCTGACAATCTATCCAACCAACCTGTTAGCGCCCATATCATTAAACATTTCTCTCAAAACATACCAAAATGCCGAATATAACAGCACAGGTGAGTAGAGATAACATGGTTTCTGTAATTTTAAGTAGCCAAGTAGCGAATCTATAATCGAACTTCTATTCCAGCTTTAAGGTCGACAGATCAACTATATATGTGGTTTCCCCTAAGACTAGGTTGCGATACGTTTTCGAATGAGATTTCTGGCTGAAGGCTTCGACCGAATTTTCCTGACCGAGATCATGCGTCCTAATCAATATCGCAAGACCGGCGCATTTTACTACGGGCGTTTACATGCTGACTAGGATAAATATGTAGCCTTTCGGTCTTAAGCTCTTCTACAAGTGGGTCAGCCCATACTAGCTTATTTTAGCGTGTCTCATGATTTTTTTCTATACTCGCGATGCCCTGCACTTACCTGTCATCGTCAATTCTGTCTCTCACAAAATCCTGACCGAGCTATTCCAGTAGCTATACATTTGATTTCACGAGACCTGCCGCAATACGTTTCGGTTCGTTTCAGAAAATTTCCTAGTAAGCATGTATACTCCGGCTCAATCGCTCTGCTACTTTGTAGCCAAAAACCATGCATCATTGCCATATCTCCATGTAGTGATATTTCCCGCCCGGAATATGTTCATACCGGCACATCCTGACCAATTAATGTCTATCCGTGTCTTTTGCATTTTCCTCGGGTTCCGTTCCATGGATATTGGTCGGAATCTTAACAACAGATTCCAGGTGGCTCCGGTGGCGCTGGGTGGCTCCGGACATGCGTATCCGTTCCGGGCGATCAGTTACTTTGGGAAGCACGTTCTAAGCCCATCAGATATCCCTCAAGAAATATACTGCCGCTAAATGCCTTTGCATAACAAAGAAATCATGTGCACTGATGTATGTTTGCACGCATCGTAGTACGGTAAGCTTCGTGATAGATTAGGATACATATCCAGAAATTGGCTCTCATGCCATTCCAAATGAGATAAGAGATCGTTTCGGAAGTTTCGAAAGCAACCAATTCGCTCTCTGGGGAATATTCGATCAAATACATCACCCCAACCTCGTCCTTGCAGAATGAATAGCACCTCGTCGCTACACTTTCTATTCATGGAATGACGCTAGTACCTGTTTGGGTACACATTTTTGATCATCTCTCATCATCGATGTTGATATCCATCTTCGTTATCCAGATGGAAAGATACATCACTGGATGTGAAATTTGTATACCCTGAGAGTACCGAGAATGGTGCTACATCAAATTTTTTTTTACGGTGATCTCTTCGATCGAGCACGGGCAAACCATATGAGTCTACTCACGATTGCTGTTCCCTACGAATGCCACATGTGTAGTAGTTGAAGGGCTTTTGTGGAACGAAAAAAAGATGAGTGTTTTCTAATTATTTTAAAAATAAATCAATACTTGTTGTTGAAGCCTATAAGACAAGTAGATATCGCTGCAAAGATCTACTCATGTCCTCGTTTGGCCCGTTCTTGTGTCATGCTAAGGCACCATCGATTGGTTAAACCACGATTTTGAAGCAGTTCTGTCAACATATCCGGGCTGTTCTCATTTTGTTAGTCTTCCATTGCATATGAATAAAATCCACTCCATTTGAGTCTTGGTATCTTGTATGGGGTTTGTACTCCATTCTTTATTGAATGCTGCTGTTTCTAGACATGAATTGGGGCAGCCCAATTCTTTTTTCACAATAGGCTACGGTCATGGCCTTTGAAATGCATGTTTTAGTTCGAACTGGATGTTTCATGTGCAATTGCTACGTTCTTTTGGCATTTTAGGTTGGAGAAGAAGGCAAAGTTCATCGACAGAGCGCGTTAGTTTTTAGACGTTCAATTGAGTAGATGTGGCCAAGTGTGGGAAAGCATGACAGCTGCGATGACGAAGGGGTTATGTATGCATCGGGCGTACCATGGCCATCGGTCCGACAGGGAACCGAGCCTGAAATATTGGTTCGCTGGCATGAACAGACGCCATGGGCTTGGTCACACGAAAAAAGGATGCGGTGGCCTTCGACAATGTTCTTTGCCTATCTCCCTATCCTTGTCCATGGAAAGTCGGCAAGCATAACGCGTAGGATCGGCGTCAATTCCGTCTGAGCCGCCGACATAGAACGTGCGAGCCTTGCACCTAGTCTATAGCCACCCTCAAATAGGCGTAGTCTACGACTCGTGTGGCGCAGACCCGCCCCCGACGCTGTGAAGTTATTTCGCATCACGATTTCCTTTCGCCCACTCCCTCAGCACGTTCTTCTTGATCTTGCCGGTGCTGGTCTTGGGCAATTCTTGCACAACTTCAACCTCCCTAGGCACCATGAACTTACTTATGTCACTCTTGTGCTTAGCCCAGTCGACCACTTCGTCCCCGCTCAAGTTTTCACCATCCTTGACCGTGACAAAAGCTTTGGGGCGCTCGCCCCAGTGGGAATCCGGCACCGCCACAACGCCAACTTCGAGAATGGCCGGGTGAGTGGCTAGCATCGACTCCAAGGCTACAGAAGAAATGTTCTCGCCGCCTACTATTGGTCAGTCATGTGCCATGGCAATGCAAGAGGGCATCCTACCGGAAATGATTATATCCTTTGCACGATCAAGGATCTGGATAGCACCATCCGGATACCAGACAGCTAGATCGCCAGAGTGCGCTACTCCCCCAGCCCACAGCTTCCTGGTCGCCTCGGCATCCTTGTAATACCCCTTAGCGCAAATGTTTCCCTCGAATACAATCTCGCCAATTTCTTGCCCGTTGCGTTCCACATCGATCAAGACGCCATCGGGCTGCTCAGTCTTGATGACGCGTACTGGGAGTGACGATACGAAACCATGTCCTTGGCGCGCCATCTTTGCATACTTCTCCTTTAGCGGAATTTCTTCCCACTCAGGCATGTGATACCCCTTGGTTATGGGTCCATACGTCTCAGTCATTCCGTAGACATGCACGGGATGAAGGTTGAGATTCGTCATCTGTTCGAAGAGCCATGCTGAGGGCGGACTAGCGGCGACCGTGACCCGCACTGGGTTCTCCAGCTTCTCGGCCTCTTTCGCGGCGCACAGGAGCGTGTTAACAGTGGGGGCGGCATTGAAGTGCGTAATGCCCTCGTTTTTCAATAACCTCCAAATTTCGGGATAGTCGATCTTTCGCAGACAATAGTGTGTGCCCCGCACAGCGGTGACTGCCCAAGGGAATGTCCACCCAGTCGCATGGAACATGGGTAGAGTCCAGAGGTACTTGCACCTTCCGATGTGATAGTTCAGGCCGGACTCGATGACGTTGCCCATGGCAGCCAAGTAGCAGCCACGATGTGTGTACTCTACTCCTTTGGGCCGCGCCGTGGTGCCAGATGTGTATGCCAATGCAATGACATCTTCCTCGTCCTTTGCCTGGGCTTCTAAGCCCGCCCATCCTCTGGAGCCATTCTCTATATCATGATTCAGACCCTCGAGGACAGCATCGTCGAACGGCCCGGATAACTCGCCCTCGGTTGCATCCGTATCTGTGTCAATCAGAATGGGTATATCAGGCTTCTCCTGTCTATATTTGTCCAACAGATTTTCAAACTCATAGTCCGCTACAATAAGGTCGACATCAGAGTGTTGGAAGATATAGGAGATATCGTCGGTCTTGAGCCTATAATTCACAGCCACAGATACCGCACCTGCTGCGGCGATGCCAAACATAGACTCAAGAAATGCTGGAGTGTTTGTGGATAGGATGCCCACGCGCTTGAAGTTGTGTTTGCGCAAGTAGTATGCGAGCCCGCGGGCGCGATCGGCGGTTTCGAGATAGGAGCGGCGCAGTATCTTCTGGTTTGCGGTGACATGATAAATGGCTGTAGCCTAAGATATGTAAGAACAGAGCCATCTGAATCAGAGATAATTGGTCAATTACATTGGGCTCTATGCAGGCTGCCCTCCATAGAAACGAGGTTGGCGAGAGTGTGTGGAAGTTGTGTCTATGGTGGTATTCATGGCTATCTCCTGGATGAATCTTCGGCTCCTGCCCCGAGATGGAATTCGTAGACGTGAACTGCGATGCAAGCTTCTGCAATCGATCGAGCGGGGACATGGCGAAGTATGCAAATGCTCCGGTGCTGCCAAACTGAGTGTGGGCTCTGTTCGGTGTCGGATCCGCCGCCGTGGGGTAGCTCGGGTAAGGTGCGGAGCAGGTCCTAAGGTACTGAACTCAAAGAGATTGAAGTCGCGAAACAATGATAGGCCTATGCTCGGAATATACAGGGCAAGCCTTTCAGCCGTTGGGCGAGGTATATACACGGTAGGCGGAGGGACGGGGGCTAAATCTGGGGAAGCCGGCTGGGTGGACCAGGGGGAGGGGATGCGACAGCAAAGCCGAGGTCTGCCGCCATTTGCCAACGGAGACGCCACACGGCACCGGGCCGCCTTCTCTGGTCGCCGGGTAGACAGTCGCAGCCCTACCCTACCTAGCAAATGAACGAACAAATATAAGACAATTGGTCACTTGATGTTTAAACGAGGCTTTGCCATGATTAAAGCGGGGGCAGGCCGGATGAACGAGGCACCAAAGAAACGGTCGCAGTGTGTTGGGTGGGATCGGCACCATCGAGTAGCCCGAACGCATGCGATGAGGACGTCAAAGGGCATGATGGACAGTATGAGGCTGGATGAGGGATGCGACGCGGAGCCATGATGCAAGGACTATTTCGCTCGGAAGAAGTAAACGCCGAAGTAAACTGACAAGCCAACTCCGTCTCACGACATTACACATACCATAAAGACACAGCCCTGATATTTTCATTTCGCTTTGCTTCTAGTCGAAGTGAGGTTCAGAAACAGCTGATGACCGTGAAGAGACCCATGAACTCGTGAGCATTATTTTATAACGCTCTTTTTGCCAGGACACCCTCCGAATGGTCGAAATATGGTATGAGGTAAAAAGATCCCATGACCCCAATGCATTCCGCGCCGACCCACGTTAACAGTCCCCGAAGAACCCATCATCCGCCGACATTTAGTAGCCGTACTGGGCAAGCTGCTCCTTGACCTTTCCGTCCACGTTCGCCGTCTTCTGGGCCTCCGCGAGCTGCTTCCGTGCGGCCTTCTTGCGCTCGTAGTATGCGGCACCCTTGACTTTCCTGCGCTCCTCAAGACTGTGATATCAAAGTCAGTGTGTAATTCAAAAACACATCGAGATCACCAGATGACATACCGAGCGACAACATCCTGGTACTTCCAGCCGAACTCGTGGCTGAGACGGCCAACGGAGCAGTACTTGCGTCCGGGCTTCAACCTCAGCACCCTCAAAGCCTGGGGGACGACAACACGCTTCTTGGTGTCGTAGGGAGGGGGGACACCCTCAAAGGTCTTGAGGCGCTCCATGGCGGCGGCACCGCGGGAGGTCTTGTGAGGGATCATGCCGCGGACGGTTCGCCAGAAAATCTTGGAGGGGGCGCGGAAGTGGAAAGGACCTGTACCGAGTGATTAGTCCTCGAACACTGCTGCAATTGCCGTCCGCGACCAGATTTTGGGTCGAGTGTGCATGACGGAGGAGATCCTCTTACCTCCACGGGTGGGGTTGTAACGAGTCTGCTTGCGGAGGAAAGCAGAGTACTTCACTGTAATGCCATTGTTAGCCATGTCTCGTGCTAGCCAATATCCTTTCAAGCCGCCTAGGAAATCCCAAAAACAAACAGAGCATTGGCAGCCGCGCCATCAATGCCAGCACGGTATCCTCCAATGCTCCAACTTGTAATCGGTTGTTCCAAAAATCGAGGGATCGAATGAGAGGGTCCAAACGTACGCTTCGCGCGGAAGAACTCGCCGGAGATGTTGAGGGCCTCGCAGCGGACCACGACGATCTTCTGGCCGTTGAGCAGCTGCTTGGCGACAGTGCTGGCCAGGCGACCAAGCAGGTGGCCCTTGGCGTCAATGACCTTCACGCTGAAGTTAGCCATCGATTCTCGTGAAGACGTTAGTTGCGGCCCTTGAAGGGGGGTTTCGGCGCCGCCATCAATCTGCCAGCGTCGAATCCAGAGCGTGTATATCTGCGCGAGAATTGGGAGTACGTACGATGACCGGTTCGAAGGTCGACATGCTGCTCGAATCCGGGGATGTTGGTGCTGAGGTTAGTATGGGTCGAGAGTCGAAGTCTTCTATCGACAATTCTGAGATGTGTGCGTCTTGCGGCTTGGCGCCTAACGAGAAATAGCCGAGAGCGCCTTGCCTGAATGGGGCTAGTGCTTCATCGCTGCCACAGCCTCCCACTTACACGTCAATGACTTTCTGCTCACCATTAACACAATAGAATCGCACACGTTGTGTTGTTGCTCACATCAGACCGACCATTTTTGTTGGACTTATCCAACGTTGACTAACCTCAGACTCAACTCCTGCGCTGTGCGCCTGATATTCACCATCGCCAGACGCGACGCGCGCAATCAGACAAGACCTGGAACCGCGTAAAGTGCATCCGTTTACAAAGTTCCGAGTACACTTCAATCATTCCGCCATCTTCTTTGGCCCAATCTCCAGCATGCATGTCGAGAAGGACACTTCTTTTCGTTGGATGGACTGCGCGCTTTTCACCTTGCATCTACCTCTTGTCAACGTTGACTCGTTTTGGTCGTCACCGCCATCCATTATATCCGCGTGAGGATCTTTTAGTATCAACATTGACTGATAAGAAATGCGGCCACAAGCGTGTTGTTTTCGAAAACCTTCAGCACGACCATACATGCAGCGTTGTGGTCACGACAGGCTGGTGCCCAAGTACCACTAATTCTTTGCAGGCCTACAAATGATCGCCCGTGATTTAGACCGATCTAATCGAAGCAAACTAGTTTTCATGAAGCCTCTCCTGCCTGCGACTTTGCTTTCATTGGCTCCCGTGTACGCTATCAGGAATTCTGCTCTACCAGGCTTACCTTTATCCACTGCGACTTATCGGCTTGAGCACAGGTATCCTTTGTCCTCGAAATAATGGTCACGGTCAATTTTCTCGCCGCACCCTACACTGCATTTGCTGTGGCCTACCTTGCAGACACGGTCTCTGGGCACTATCCTCCGCAACGAGCTTGGGCTTTCCCTTTTCGCATTCGTCATTATGCTAAACTTTGCCTTGGCTCTCGCGTTTGGTTGCACTGGTCGACAAACGTCGCTCGCGCTGGCCTTGCGCTCCTACTCAACTGAGCTGCTTGCGAATCCGCCTCAGGCTCCGTTATGCATACGTTCCTACCAGGAGAAGCTGCGTCCATGACAAGAAACGTAGCTTGCAATTACTTGCTGGCCCTTGGCCTAACTCACCTCATACATAAAGCCTTTGAATACGCCAACATCTACCGGCCTTAACATTCTTTGCTGAAACTGCAACATGGGCAAGCCAGCCTGCTGATCTCATGGATGATTATCCGCTCGGAGCATTCTTTTACGAGGCCTGGGGTTCAACAAGATCTTCCTTGGTATTCCTAATGCCTCGGCTCATTTCCATCGTAAGCTCTCTGGCCAGCTGTTCCTGCTCCGCCGAAAAAGCGCAATAGGAAAGTTTGCTACTTCCACATCGATTCTGAAAGAAGAACCTAATTATTCTCAGAGAATGGCTATCACTACATCTTTCGCCGCACTAACATCACAGTGCTTGTGGAAGAATTTGCATCGATTTACAGGTAGAACGCATGCGGAAGTTCTCGGATACGACGCTGACGATCTGCTGAAAGGCTCGGGTTGTAGCCATGCATACTGAACAGCCACACGCCCGACAAAGCTTTCTGATCTTCATCTTGGAGCGTATCTCTGTTGGGCTCAAGATCTTTCATTGTGCGCCTCTTATGCAAGTAAAAACAGGGAAGATTGACGGTTATATGCAGTTCCCATGGGCATGCGGAGAACATGCCAGATTCAACACTAAGCGCTCTTTTAGCGACTCTGCCCAATGAACAGTACCGACTTGCCCTGCATGGCATCTAAGGGGCAATTCTTTGTCACGATTGAGTCAGGCATCCATATTGGTTCTGTGCGCGGAATTGCACCCGGCACCATCTACTCAGGTCGCCTTCCATGGGTCTTTTATTTCCAGCAACCATGCCTTTGGCGTAATTCCCGACGGCCCGGGAAATCTCTGACAGTGAATTTTTACAGCGAGCAAGAAGTGTTCAGCCGAAGCGTGTGGGGTCGTCCTCCTCGGCGGGGTCAGCCAGCCCTGTCAGTATGATTGGCAAGCGACCGGCTTGTTCTGACGATCAAAGTGCTTGAAGGCAATACGCACACATGTCCAGCAACTCAAGATTTACGAGTTGGGGATGGCAGAGTCTCATGTGATAAGCATGCAGAGGTCCGGGAGCCGGTAAGCTTGCTTTTCTCTCTAATCTCCTGCACAGACTGTGGGGAGAGCCAACTGCGCCACGTTTCCGTTCCCTAGTCGCTGGCTTCACGGTAATGAAGACGGGTCAGCCGACCGGCTTTCCCTCGATTATCAGATTTCGTAAAGATCGAAGCTGCATGCTGCAACCCAACCGTCTCTCAAACGGTCAAGTCTTATCAGCGAGTCACTAACTGGCAGCAAAAGCTTCTTTGCGCGGCCTCGGAAAACGCGACGGGTGTTTCGAGCGGTCAGCGTCTGCCTCGCGATTCAACCGTGTCGTATTCAGATCCTCGTCCCCCTGTAGCAGTCGACAAGCGACGGGCGGGAGCTCATGGCTGCTCGCACCGGACAAAGTACCATGTCCGTCGTTCTCCGTTGATTTCCCGTCGGATGTCAGTATCAGCATGACGCCACACCGGCCCTGGTTCTGAGGCGAGTGCTTCAGTCAAGCCCCATTTTCAAGCCCCAACCAGCCCCTCCAATGCGTGGCTGCAACTCGCGAAAACTTCTCGAAACATCAGAAGCACCAGTAGGATGGCGCCCAGTACGTAATTTTGCGTTAGGATGACGCCGGGCCGAGCCAAGTTGCGAGCAACACCCATGGCTAAGCGACGTGAGCAGCACAGAATTTCATGGCGCTTCGACGATGGGCAAGACTAAGCCAGGCCGAGAGATTAGATCCTCGACACGAAATAGAGGTTCGTTTCTGGCATTAACGATGAGACGAAAGGAGAAGCGATGCCAATGTGCCTCGGTGAGACTTGCAGCGTTAGTCATTTTGGACGTCGTGGTCCGATTTGGAGGAGGGACTAGGGTGCGGCAAGCAAGGATAGAGGCTCGCAGCCGTGTGGACGACCTGACTCCGTCACGACGTTTAGTCAATACTTCGATTTGTCTGGAGTTGGGCGACGAGGAACGACCGAACGTTCGACCGTCCGACTTAAGTCCGCCCTGGCACAATACGTCGTGTAAGGCGGGCAAAGGGCTGGAGCATTCCCCAATAAAGCAGTAATTGTGATCATCGCAGGCGTTCTGTTCCCAGCGGTCCAGGGTTTGGCCGACTCCTTGCGTCCAATGCTTCCTGCCCTGTTGGGTACAGCAGCTATTGAAGACATGTTGGCGGGCGGAAGGCCCCGCAGATATTTTTGCACTCGGGTCATTGCCGGTCAGGCTCGCGCAATCAGCCAGATTACAACGGTTCCGGTGCGCCTTCGGGCGCGGAAATGCCGCGAGTTGGGGAGGAGTGCTGCGACATACCTCGGGCGACGGGCGGGCAAGCGTCCGGTGGACAAATTGCGGCTATTCTTAGGTCCCAGGCTGGATTGAAAAGTGGTCTGAAGAAGTAGGCTAAGAAGCAGAAGAGCAAGGAAAGGCACACGGGGAGGAGGGCAGCTGGGCAGGGAGAGGACCTCGTCCACTGCTGTGGCTCTCTTCCAAGGCACGGCAAAGCGGTGGAGACATGAGGTCCCGGCTGGCCAACCACGGCATGTCACCAGCCCCCTCGTGAGCAGAAAGTGGCACACCCTAGCACGGGTAAACTGGCTCCAATTGGCGTGCGGCGAGTGGCTTGAGGGGTGGGGTTGGCCGCTGCACAGGCGCTGGTGTTGGCGCAGGCGCTGGGTGGTCGGCGCTCGCAGCCAAAGGGCCCCCGAAAGCGACACAGGCAGAAACAGAGGCTTGGCGGCACGAGGGAGGCTCATCAATACGCCCGCCCTTTTACGAGCCCGGGTGAGGGTTCCGTGCTGATCGCTGCCCCCTGTGGCCGCATGCCAGAGGGTGAAAACGCACGGCGAGGCACACGCAGGACGAGGGCAGCTGCAATGGAACAGGAGACGCCGCCGTGGGCGGGCGGACAGGCTAGGGCAGCCTTAAGAGGGCTCCGGAAGCACGCCGCAGCGCTCCGCTGTTCTGCCACGGGCGCCGGGCAGACACCAAGGGGGACCCCAAGAGTCAAGGGCTTGTGGGCCTTGGTGTGGCAGTGGAGGCGTGTCGCCGGGAACCCCTCTTTTTCATGCTGGAGCATCATGCGCCTCGCACAGCCCAACATATCACTGACAATGCGACCTGACGCCACAGCCTAGTCGGCCTGCAGATAAGCGAAGCTTGAGTGTGCCTTGGCGCTGGCGTAGTGTGGTGCAGACGGTATCTCCGCCGCTGCTAGGCTCGTTGAAGGCGCTGCGAGAGGGAGCAGAAAGAGGCCTCGTTCTGCGCGAAAAGGCCGCCAAGGGGATTCACGCTGAGCATGACGACGCCCTCATCAAACCCGCAGCCGTTCCCCGCCCAATTCCTGGCCGCGAGCGTGTCCTGCCCGTGCCAATCCGCCCGTCCAGCTTCTCCTTCACCCAAGGTCACGGCTGCAGCCCTTGGCTCTGGCCTGCGAAGCGGAGGACACCGCCAACGCTCGGCGCTAACTCCAGTTCCTCCGGTCCCGCCCTCTGCCCATGGAGCAAGCTAGGAAGAGTCCACACAGAATCCTAATCACTGGCTATCCACTCTTTTTGCTCTTTCCATTGCCCTCCGCGCTGCTTAGTCACGTCGGCTGATGACAATTATTGATTTCCTCTTAGCCCCGTCCACCCCCAGCCCAGCAATGCTTCATACCTGTGCTACACCATGGACGCTCCAGCCTCACCCACTGCGGACGTCCCTCCCACCGACTCAGGTCCAGAGACCCAGTATGGAACCCCCCAGGTCGACGACACGGCCGACAGCGCCGACCAGACCTCGCCAATCAACGACGACGCCGACGACCAACCGCAGAAGCCCATAGTTCCCATGCAAAAACGGCGGCGCGTCACCAGAGCATGCGATGGTATGTCGTCACTCCCCAACTTTCGCCACAGACCCAGCCTGATCCGTCGACAGAGTGTCGTCGCAAGAAAATCAAATGCGACGGCAAGAATCCGTGTACCCACTGCACCGTCTACAGTTATGGTACGTCCGTCCCGCTTTGGCTCGCTGTGGCTCGCGCCCGCACGCGCATCTGACTTGACCCAGAATGCACATACGACCAGCCTTCGAACCGCCGGAGGAACGCACAGCCACAGTACGTCGAGGCTCTAGAGACACAATTGAAGCGCGCAAGAGCCCTCCTGCAAATCGTTTTCCCGAACCCTTTGGACCTCAACGACCCGAGCATCGACGTGCACCTGCAGAATGGCATGCTTCCCCAGATGCCAATGGGCGCGCCTCGCCAGCCCCAGCCCCATCCCCATCCCCAACCCCAGATGCCCCTTGACCCGCGCATGGCTGCGCATCGGCGAGAGGAGCCTCCGCGAGACGACCCACACGACGCGAGCCTCGAGAGCATGGTCAAGAGTACAGGGCAACTCGACCTTGACGAAGAAGGAACCTGGGAGTATCATGGACATTCGAGCGGGCTGAGCTTTATGAGAACCTTGCAGCAGCAGTTTCGTGACATCATGCAAGCGCCTCCCTCAAGCTCGCCCTTCGCAAAATTTCGCCCACTGTCGCAAGTCTTTGACTCACCTGGTTCTGTCCAACAGTCGCCTGCGGATTCTGCAAGTGTGCTGCCGCCCGGTACTGATCTGCCGCCCAAGAAAGAAGCAAGGATCCTGTGCGACAATGCTCTCATTGATGCTGGTGCCTTGCTGCGAGTTGTACACCTACCCTCCTTCTACAAGTCAATGGATAGAATTTACGAAACTACGCCCGACAACTACGGGACCCAGGATCACAATTTCTTACCACTGCTGTATTCCGTCCTGGCTCTAGGCACCCTCTTTGCTAAGAAGGAGAAGGAGTTAGATGCAGTCGGCTATGAGAGCACCATCGATGAGGGCTTCAAGTATTTCCGAGCCTCGAGGTCTCTCATTGACATTGCCGACTGCCGAGATCTCACCTCCTTGCAAGCAATCGTATTCATGATCCAATTCCTGCAATCTTCTGCGAAGCTCTCAACCTGCTATGCTTATATTGGCGTGGCCCTTAGATCAGCTCTTCGTATGGGCCTGCATCGCTCGTTCAACGCTAACTTCAATCCGATCGAATCGGAAACCCGAAAGCGGCTGTTCTGGGTCATTCGAAAGATGGATACTTACGTCGGAGCCATGCTGGGCCTGCCGCATTTCCTAGACGATGAAGACATCGATCAGGATTGGCCCGTGGAAGTCGACGACGAATACATCACCGAGACTGAAATTAGGCCAATGCCGGAAGGCAGAATTTCCGTCATGGCAGCGTCTAACGCTCATACTAGAATTGTACAGGTTCTTGCAAAGATCTGCAAATATGTCTACCCCATCAAAGGGGCTTCGTCCGGCAACACAAATAGCGTCACGTATGCAGTCTCCTACTCGAAGATACGCGAGATTGAGCAAGATTTAGCACAGTGGCTCGACCAACTGCCAATGGCACTGAGGCCTGGAGGAGAGGCACCGCAGCTCATTATTCGGTAAGGAACACTGCCTAGTTTTGTCCTACGTCCTACTAATACAGTTCACATAGTGTCCAGCAGCTACTTCGAATGGCGTACGGACACGCTCAGCTCCTTCTTTACCGCCCGTTCCTCCACTACGTCTCCCCGAACCTCAAGAACAAGTCTGTTGATCAGAGGGCATTTGCTTGTGCTTCTGCATGCATCAGTGTGTCACGCAACATAATCCATATCACTGCGGAAATGAAGAGGGGTGGTCTTCTCATTGGAGCCTATTGGTTCTCAATGTACACTACGTTTTTCGCCATTGTCTCGCTCCTCTACTTCGTGTTGGAAAATCCCAACAATCCAACCAGCCAGGAGCTGCTGCGAGAAGCGCAAGAAGGTAAAGAAGTTTTAGCTCACTTTGCCAAGAGAAGCCTGGCTGCCGACAGGTGCACTTCGACCCTGAATGTAGGTCACACCTTCTCGCCTATAAGAACAGGTTGCTGATTGACGGAATTTTAGTCCATTTTCGAGAAGCTTCCCGAAGCTGTCAAGCGCGGCGGCGAAACGATCGAAAGCAAGAAGCGCCGACAAGGTAGCTCACCGCAGTCCCTGATGAGCCGCCCCAATCTGCTGAAGCAGGACGAATTCTCATCCTTGGGACCGCGGAGAGCTTCCACCTTTCCCGAGAGCATTCCTATCAGCAAGCGAACTCTTGCGAACTCGCTTCCCATGTCGCAAAACCATTTTGGGGCGTACAATTCTCCAGGTTCGGATTTTTTCGATCCAGCACCAAGCCTCACGCCCACTTCCAGCACGAGCAATCTAATGGGCCCAGGCCAAACACCTGCCCAATCTTTTCCTCCTACACCAATGACTAACTCGTTCGTGGATCCTTCAGGCCTCAATGTCCCCCTCTCCGACGTCTCTGCGCTCATGTTCCCCTCGGCTGATCCCATGGCGTATCCTAACCAACCGATGACGACCTTCGAGAACAGCCATTCGCAGGCGTTCGAGCGCAAACACGAATCGCCCACCATAGCACACCTGCCATACCAGACGCCGGGTCTCGACATGAAGTCACACCATCCGTTCAGTCCTGCCGGCATGGGCCCGCTGCCTCTGGGTCCCAGACGTCCCACCGACAGTGAAGTCCAGTTGTTCGGGCCTATGCCCATGTACTTGATGCAAGGGGCGCAGCTTGCGGGCGCACACGGTCAGAGAAGTTTCCACACACCCATGCAAGCAGCGCAACAGAATCCTCCCGTCAGCAACCCTGAGAATATGAATTTTGAAGAGCTGTTTGGCGGGGATGAATGGAACTCCATGTTCACGGATCAAGGAATGGGGGTTGGCACAGGCGGCCCAGGATTTGGCGGCGCTCCGGGATTTCATCCGGGAGGGCCGCGTATGAGTGGCTGGCGGTGAGGGGTTGTGGCATAGCAGGGCCAAGCATGACTGCTAAAAAAAAGGGATACGAAGATGGATACTGAGGAGCTTAGTGCAGCGCAACTGATCCTCATCTCATCAGCGACTCGACCTTGGGAAATCATTTATTGTGGGTAGGCGCGCCTGCACATCACGCTCAAGTCACCAAAAAAGAAAAAAAAGCCTGCCAACTACCGATCGTTCGTCATCTACATTTGCGAATAGACTTCTAACAGCCGACACCACGCCATACCACGCTATGAATAACGGCACCTCAGCGACGCAAGTCGCGCACCTCGAAAACGACGTCGTACATGTTTGCGGAACTGGATCGACTGGATTTGTTACAATTCACCCTCAACCTTGTATCAAAGCCTGGCTGGTCTCGAGGCAAGAGCAGGATCTCCCAGATTAAGTTCTAATACCAGCGCACACGTGTCCTTTTCCGTCTAATACATAATACCCGGCATCGTTTCGAGATTCCCCTCATCATGTCTTGACTGGCTGTTGGAGTCTTTTTTTTTCCTTTGCTCTCCCTCGTTTTAGGAGACTTGTACAGGAACCTTTGCTCAGGCTATGGGCTTACGATGGACCATGAAATAGATCATATCTGGAGTTTGGGCCATTTTCATCGTTCTTCAGCTTGTGCTTTTTTCGCAATCTGACCTTGGGTAAGATGGCGGCGGAGAATCAGGGGCCTGGAGAATTGGAAGGCGAGGCAGTTTGTGAACGTTGCATGTATGGACGTGTATACGTTGAACGAAGCCAAAAGTTGTATCTACTGCATTCTGTTGCGTTATTCAGGTCGAGATACCAATCGTCGAAAAATCGAAATCATAGAAGAAAACATACCGGTATGATGATTGTGATTATGTGGGCGTGACTAGTATCGTGGGTGCATGTACCTTATGGGGGCACCACGAGACGAGCAACGTCAATAAACAAGGCAGGAAAATCGATTTTTGGGCACAAAAACCTCGCAAGCCATGCAAGACATAGACACAAGGCCATATCCGTCCAAAACCTCAGACTAGCTGCGACGATGCCCGCGATAACGACGGCAAGGCACGATTACGCGGCCTCGAGAGTGACATGCAGATGGGCCCAAACCACCAGAAGAGGTCCTCATGATGGCAGCTCCTCGCCCTCGACAGAACGTCAAGTTAAGCTCAACCTTCTAGCCAGCTTCCAGAATTGCTTAGCCACGGTGCGCATCATCTCCAGCCACGATTCCGGTGCCAGCGGGCGCAGTGCGACGGACGCTATGATGCGCTGCGCTATGGCCGTGGGATAGAGCCACGGTCCCCGTCTCGAAGCGACGTGCGCCGGTACCGAACGTTCAACGGCCCACGACGTGCGGCATTGTGGCTGTGCTGTGTAGGGGGGGGGGGTGTGGGAGGGAAACATGGCAGGCCAGGGCGGGCTGGCCAGGCGGATGTTGGGATGCGGGCATGTGGGCGTTGGCAGCGAGCGAGCGAGCGGCGCTGGCCGAAAGAGCCGTGAGCCGTGAGCCGGCCGCACCAGCGCACGCGTGAAGTTGCCACACTTTGCTGTCGAAGGCCACAAGCCCGAACCCCATCTGTGCGGGCCTGTGGCGCAGGACGTTCCCGCGCAGCAGTGCAGTGGCGATGCGCGCACCGGCGAGCGCACAAATGTTGACGCTGGGGCTTGGCTCGTACCCTTGGGGTTGCCCGCGAGTTGCCCTTTTGTGATTCTGACACAACGGCCATCCAACCTACGACGGGCAGGGCTTTGACGAAAGGATTTGTACTCCGCCGAACCGTCGCCATCCTATTCGCGCTTTCGGGCATAGTGGAAAAGAGAAAGGACTTTTCAGCGGGGCAGCAAAATTCGCCCATTTCAGGCACTGTACGCAAGGAGAGGGGCAGCAAGAATCATGGCAAGAGGAGGAGGCCGTGGTGGGCGCGATCCGAGGCATATGCCCCGCGAGCAGCAGGTCTCCAGGAAGGTGAGCTGGCTCTTGCGGCATGGGGCTGGGCAGGAGGGTTTGAAGCTGGGGAAGGGCGGCTACGTGAACGTTAGGGATGCGGTGAGTCATGCTCTTTCTTGCCGCTTTGTTGAGTCGCATTCTATATCAATACGAAAGAGTTGGGTCATCACATTGGTTAATCTACTATTGTCACGCAGAGCATCCAGAAGTGCTGGGTAATAGGGAGTCACGTTTGTAGCCCGAAGTCCTAACATTTCCATGCAGCTCGAAACGCGTGCCCTCAAGTCCCTCAACATCACCTTCGACGAGCTCCGACAGGTCGTCTCGGACAATGACAAGCAGCGCTTCTCCATGATACGGGCCTCTGCTCTTGCAGATTCATCCGAAGCCGCTTCGCCCGCGGTTGAGAAGCTCGAATCAGAAGCCCTGGAGCCCGTCCCGGAGTCCGATGACCCAGCCGACTATCTCATCCGCGCAAACCAAGGCCACTCCATCAAGCTCGATACCGAAGGTCTCCTGACGCCCATCACCATCGAAGCGGGCAACGTGCCCGAAACGGTCGTGCACGGAACGGATGAGTCGGCCTGGCGGCTAATTCTCAAGAGCGGCGGGTTGAGGAGGATGGGTCGAAATCATATTCACTTTGCATCTGGACTCCCTGCAGGCTTCAAGACTCAAGACTCGTCGGCGCTGCCTGTCATCTCGGGCATGCGCAAGTCGTCTACCATCCTTGTGTATATTGACATTCAAGCTGCACTCGCCGCAGGCGTCAAGTTCTTCCTCTCGGAGAATGGGGTTATTCTGACCGAGGGAAACGAGCAGGGCTTTTTGCCCTATGAGTTCTTCAAGAGGGTTGAAAGTAGGAAGCAAGGCGGTGGGGTGATCATGGAGAATGGGGTACTTCCCGAGGGAGCGGAGGTCAACGTCGAGGAATGGGAGAAGGAAGTTGGAGAGGGGAAGAAGCGTGGCGGAGGGCGCGGAGGGCGCGGCGGAAGGGGTGGAGGAAGAGGGGGCAAATCAAAAGCGAACGATGACTCAAGGGATTTGATGGCCGGCGTTTGATTCAAGCGTCTAGCTCAAGATTGGCTCATGGATGGCGTTTGGTGGTCCGCTCATGGTTCGTCATGATTGGTTTGAGATACGGAAAGAAAAAAAAAGGGTATTGGCTGGTATAACACGGTAGAACAAAATCAGATCATCATGATTAATATGGTGTATTTCTAATGATGGTCAAATGTTACACTATGTAGCCTGCTGAAGTAATTCGACGGGAATCAACAACGTCAAGGAAGCCACCACAGTGTCGCCGAGATAGCTGCATGAAACCAACATCGCACTGTTTTGATGCTAAATTTCACAAATATGAGTTCCATATCCGCCAGTAGTTTTTTTAAGACAGGTCGAGCTTTTTGTCTTCACATTTCACCACATCTAACCTGCCTTCAAGCACTTAGCCCCTAATCATGTCCCTGATCATGAGGGATTAAAATACTTTGACACCTGTCCCAAAAAATCTCCAGTTTTCTAAAACTTACAGAACTCCTCGTAAGCACACTATGTGTTCTGTTTCTTGGTCGTTCTAAAACTCGGCAGCGATTGGCACGAGACTTCATTCGTATTGGAGAATACTTCGATACCAATATAAATCCTCGGGCCTAGAATACCTTGTATCTTTTTTCGGCAAACTGACATGACTAAATACACTGTAGTGGCCTAGATTTTGATATTTTCGATGAACAAGTCCCATGAACCAAAGCAAGTATGGCTTATGAGAGCCTCAACGTTAAATACTTAAAACTGGACCATTAAATGATTCATTCATTTGAGACTCCGTCCTCTTTTATTCTGACTTTGCCTGAATAATATAAGAGCCACCAAAGCCAGACTATGTCCGCTTGAGAGCTACTTTTTCGAGCCAAACTCGATTTTTGTGTGCGCCCCTTCAGAGGAAAATAAAATCGCCACTGGTACTAATGTACGATAAAATTTGTGTACTTCAATTCCATGCTAAGGTTAAAACTTTACCGTAAGAGTAATATGTATATAGGAGTAGGAGTTCTCAGGTCGTACCCCTAAAAAGCTGTCGGGCATCAGTTCAAACTCAGTATAGGTCAAACACCAAGCTTCTGTATCCAGGAAAACTGATCCGATTCATCATATCCGAATTCTGCAATATGTCCAAGAAAATACTGAGGTAGGTGCACCCAAAAACTTGCAGCTATGCTGCAGAGAAAACTTTGAAAGTGGCCAACTCCGAGGAATAAGCTTGCAATAAGTCAATACGTACTTCGCCGTGAACTAAAATCAGAGTGCATAAAGATACTTGGAAACAACAGTATCAAAAATGCGATGTAGACAATAAATTTGCGTCTTCCCAAAACATGAGAGCCCCTTGGCCTCCGGAAGCGACAACAAGGCCTGTGATGCTTTTGCTTTGTTTAAAGGTCACAACTCGCAGAAGAGTGCAATAAAGCCCAAAAACCAATATCATCAGCACATGCTGTGGTAACTATTTCGCCGCCCTTGACGAGTTGTTTTGCAAATTCTTCAACAGAAGCGTATGCGATAATCTGTCATTCATACGTTTCAGCCGTCAAATATGGACAAGGATCAAACAATGTTTTACATTCTCTCTAGAATTCTAGTTATGACACTTATGTGTCTACCTTGATGATGGATAAAGAACAAGCGCAAAAACAGCTATAAAAACTAATCTTAGCCCTGAAAAAAATGCTCGATTCACAGGTTCATGTCTCTGTTCTAGCAAGAAATTGGTATCTCAAAGAGGAGAATGCGTGTATTAAAACCAGTGCCTAAAACAGCAAACGCTTCATCATGGAGTTTAGGAGGGTGCGATGGGACCATATTCTGACAGGAACACAATACCCGTAAAACACAAGGGGAAAACTATCAACCAAATTAAGACTGATTGCCTCAAAGTTTTTGGACGCTAGAAGTTCAATATATCAATGGGATTTGGAATAAGGATTTTTCCCGCATTGCGACGTGGGGACTTAATGACCTCAATCAGAAAAAAAAAGAATTTAAAAACACCACAATCGCATGAGAAAATCAGTGGCTAGCAAAGTTTAATATGTTTGGTGAATGAAAATTCTGCTGCCATTTCAAACGCTTCGAGAATCCTATCATGTTCGCTGAACCTTGCACCAGCCTTAAGAATAAAATGTTCAACCTACTATGCGATAAAAACTAGAGTATGAAATAACTCCAGGGTTGAATAGAGGTATAAAACTCTGGCTGCATGTTTGCCGTCTTTGCGAACAAGCCCTTCACTAAATGCTTAAAAAATGAAGTTAAAGGGTACACCAACACTGTTGGCGCTTCAAATTCGGTATAAGAGGTTCCATGAGCAAAAAAACCATAGGAATTAAGAATATTGGCCAATTATAAAGAGCAGAAAGCATGTTCAAACAAACAGCTTGATTATTTAAGGATGTTTGAAATCTAGGGAGTAGTGTGGAGCACCAGGGGATCATCAAAGTCCAAAAAAGTATACGCAAAGATGAAATGGACCTGGAGTTTCTCGACTGTAGGACAAAAGTTTACACCCAAATTACACAAGATGCCGCAAGTACGGACCATGTTCGAAATATCATATTTCCAACAACCCAGAATGCCCAAGAAAATCGAACCTATAAAACCTGGACAGAGATTTCTACCAAGCACAGAAGCCCAGATTCAAGTCATCATCCTATACCAGACATCTATGATTCAAACAATCTCAAACGCTTCATATTTTGAATTCATTTTACTTACATTATATCCGAATGGCCTTGCTCCCCGAGACAAAGGACATGTAGAGATGATGAGAGCTAAGAAGATGGTATCTGACATGGGATGCCGACAAAGTGCGAGAGGAAATGACAATGGAGGGTTACTCTGGTATGCAATTCAAAATTCTGATGAGCAAAAGGAAATGCTCGGTATCATCATGACCATGCAACGGCTTCTGTAACGTGAGACATGAAGGGCAGGGCCTCGAACACGATGATGAAGTCCAACATCACCCAAACTTTCATGCCATTAGTCTACATTAATGACCGAAAATACACCACCCCAACTCTACACCAAAACCATCGCCGCCAAACCCAAAGCCCCCAAGTACGGCGCCACAGTCCTCACCGGCGCCCCCAAACCCTGACTCTCCGTCGGACTCGCCTCCCCCCCACCATCCTCCCCTTCCCTCTGATTATACTCCTCCGGATCCGTCGCATTCTCATCATAAAACGCATTCTCCGCCTGCAGCAACGCCTCCGCACTCAGCGGCTCCCAACTCCCCTCCTCCACGTCTGCAGGCCTCATGCACAGAACCTCGACATGCACATCCTCAGCCCAGCGGTCCCGAATCTGCACGCCCTCCTGGCTCGACCTGGGCGTCCGGTCCGGATAGAAGACGAGGATGGAGGGCTGCGCGAAGGCGATTTGCCGGGCGTAGGTCCCGCTCCAGCTGCCCAGGCCGTAGACGCTCGTGTTGAGCTGGGCGCGCTCCTGCTCGGACAGCGAGGCGAGGGTGTCGGAGCAGTTTTCGTTGGAGGGGATGGACCCTATGGAGTTGCTTGAGGGGAGGGGGATGGGGAGGGTTGCGCTGCCGCCGTTCCAGAAGGAGCTTCCGTTGGTCAAGGGGCGGCATTCGTGCGGGACGGTCGAGTTTGGGACGGTGTCGGTGCAGGTTTCGAGGGCCATCCAGGATGTTGCTTCATGGGCGTAGTGGCGTTTGAGTGCTTTCTGGTGGGCGGAATGGAGGGTTAGCTCGATTTTCTTCTTCTTCTTCTTCTTCTTCTTCTTCTTCTTCTTCTTCTTCTTCTTCTTCTTCTTCTTCTTCTTCTTCTTCTTCTTCTTCTCCTTCTTCTTCTTCTCTATATCGGACTGCAAGATGCGACGAGGGTAAAGTGTTGAGGCTAACAAGGCAACTTACTACACACTCTTCACCCAGCATTGTTTTGCAGTCTCCATTGTCCCTGGTACTGCGTTCCAGCACGTTTTCATGGAATCGATACATGTTGAACGATTCAACGCTCACTTCTCGGTAGCAAAGCTTCATGTTATCCATGCTGGAATTGCCCACGTTTAGGTATGGGGTATTCTCGCTCTCGCTGAACATATGCCGAGCTTCCGTCAATCTATTTGCAATATACCATGTGCTGTCTGGATCCTCGGTAACGCTATAGCCATCTTCATCATTTCTGTTGCCGTTGATTTGCAGGCCAGTCATCGTGTAGGTGCGTGATGCATTGTAATGGATGAGAGGTTCCGCATCGCGGCATGCGACTCTCATCTGGGCCTTGCATGTTGTAACGTACAGATGTAGAATCAAAAGGGCAGAAGCAATATCGAGCATCTTACTTTTATATGCAATGAGGGCCGTAGTATCGAGGTGTGAGCTGTGGTTTCTGAATGCGCGTGCCCGAAAACCTGATACATATTTGAATGCTCCATCTCGTATTCAGTGTCATCTGAAAGACTGCAGTACAAGAGAAAGTCGCTCTAACAGAGTCCAAGACCACACAGTCACAAAAACGAGGTTCCTAGTAGACACTCAGGCGGCCAATGGCTCCTCGAAAGAGTCATGTTCCGAAGTCCCAAGAAAGGATATCGGCAACGCTAATGCTAGGTCCAGCCCTACTTCAGTGAGGTGGCGGCCCCATCCAAAAGATGAAGTAGTCGATCGTGATCGAAGACATCGATGGGAATCCTTTTAGGCAGAATTGGCATGCGCACTGCCACTTTTAGCCTGGCTGTCAATTGCCAATTGCGATAGATCTGGGGAAAGCAATGCGTGGCTACGTCATCATTCGTGCAAGGCATATGCCTAGGTGGTTGTATTTGTATGCCGAAGTGATCGGAAGCTCTGTGTCTCGAGAATTCAGGCGGAGTCTATACTTTGTGTGGCTGACGAATAGATATTTCTGGATGATGCCATTTCCTCTGTAGGATCGTAACTCTGCCGTCTTCCGGTGCAGAGCAGCGGCAACTGGTAAGATTAGATTCATAGGGATATTTTACCAATTCCGAGAGTTTTCTTACTTACTGTGCAGGGCTTAGGTAGGTAGTTGTGAAGGCAAATGTAGGTCGTGGTTGCCTTTCCATGTTGACTTGAAATTCAACCAAGCACGTGCGTCAAACAACTGCACACACACTCAGAAGACCCAAATATTTACAGTTATATATCATTTACAGATTCATTTTACTATAAAAGCTAATAGAGTCTGGGTCGAATTAAAATCGAAACATTATGGTTCAATGGTCAGAGTGCTAATAAGCAGCAGGTTCTTTTATGGTCCTCTTTTTTGCCAGCCTTGGCTGAGGGTTCGAAGCAGCCACACATCGGACGGTCTGTATTCAACAAGGATTTATTTGTTTCTCTCCATTTCTATACCTGGATGTCCCAAGTATCAAATCTACAGAGACCGTCTGCCCAACGAACTAGGCCAAAGGCCAAATGCACCAAAGTAGGCTCGCTGTCTTATCACGCATGAATCGGAGCAAAAGGAAGACGTATGGATTTTTTGATTTTGAAAAGCCTCGCATTGGAGAATTACCAAGAAAGTAACCCATGAAAAGCAACCCAAACGCCGTTGAACTCCGAATTCCGAACCTATAGCCCTTTTGCCCCATAGATATCCGTTGAAACTCCACGCCAATTGCTACCCGAGAGACTTTTCCGATGAAGTACGCCAATATGCTTGTCCACTACTCGTCATCGGGAATCTCGGAAATGCGAGAGGTTAGGTCAGGCTGCGCCGAGCCTGAAGGATTAAAGTAGAGGATAAATCGATGAGCATGCCTGGGCTGGGCTTGTAGTGCGGATGTTGAATTACCAAGACTGTTGCGGTTGATCGAAGTGGTCGGGCGGTGAGGAATCCAACGCAACTGAGACGCACCCGCAACACCTCTTATCATGGCCGAGCCTCTCTAAGACTGGCGGGCGTTCTGGTTTGCGCCCCGGGGATTGGCGGCAGAGAGACCGCCTCCTCCACCCTGGTTGGACTGGTGGGCACTAGCAGGATTGAGTCGCGCGTTGAGGAAGTCTTGGACCTCGCTGTATATTCATTAGCCATCTTACACTGTGCTAGCTGATGGGGGAAAACACTTACTTGGGACTGGGAGGTGGTACTCGGCCGAAGAACGCCTCTACTTCCGTGTCAAATGCGTTCATAGCTGAAGTCTGATTGGGCAATGCCATATCAGCCCAGGCTTCTGCACTCAAGTCGGCTACCGCTAGGGCTTCGGCCAGTTCGTCTGTGGCAGAGCCAGATGAGGTGTTGCGGTGGGATGTACCTAGAAGATTAGACTGCTGGCGCACCTGTTCGACGTCAGCAGGGAGTGCTCCCTCACTGATCGCACCACGGCGACCACGGTTAGCGAGAGGGACAGCGGGTTCACCTACTCGAGTCACTGCTTGCGTCCTGTAGTCTTGCTGCCAGTAGAGAGCATCGTGTTTGGGTGACCGTGAGTTGTAGTTGGGATTTGCGACATAGAATCTCATGATCGAGTCCTTTGTGCCCTTCTGTGCATAGGTGCTGAACCCGATCTCACGCATGTAGTAGCACAGGCGAAGGACCTCGCGCACTGTAGGATTTTTTCCTGGCGGAGCCAGCTTATTCACAAATGCGGCGGCTTCGTCTGCTGTGAGCTCGTCCGCAGCCTTGTAGTCCATATATTCCAAAACGTCCCCCTGTACTGCGAGGTACTCCATCGACTTGGGCGTTTTGTCCTCGGCGTCTTTGTACGCTGTGGGACCGAGGACTGGAACGAGGGTGACTGCGGGCTGCGTCCTTTTGAATTTACCCTTGTCCTTGTCCTCGTTGGCTTGTTGAGTCTCGGGAATCTGGGATACAGTACCTCGAGTACCGGTGTTGGTTTGGGTGGGTGCGGGTTGGCTAGGTGCGAGGTGATCCGGCGCGGGCTGATCCGGCGCGATATCTTCAAATGAGGGATCCATGCTGGAAGGTAAATATAGGGAAAGAAACGACTGGAAAGTATCGAGAGATTGAGCAGCGCAATGTGCGTGGTAGGTTTGCGGGCAGCGGATGGAGAGCTGGCGGATGAGTGACTGGTGGTGGAGGAAGAGAGGACGAGGACAAGCGGGAGGCGTCTGGAGCTTAAACAAGTTAACACTAGGCGACTACAATAGCGATCTAATTTCTGGAAAAACGGAGGTGAGTGAGTAAGGTGAGAGCAGAGTCCGCTGTCAACACAACGGTGAACGCCAAGAGCCTGCCCAGGCAGGCGTGGACGTTTCTGGGACAGTCCCAAGTCTTTACTCATGTGCAATAGAAAATTCCACCTGGGAGGTGCACATCTGCCCAGGTGGATAATCGTAACCAAGCACGGGGTACTTTGGACTATCAGATCGCACGTGCAGGCCGAAAGAACTCAACGCAACGTAATTAGACAACGAACAGAGCTGATAATGATTATTGGAGAAACTATGTGGGCCATATCAGAGTGTACTGAAAGAGGCAGCATACATCATGACGAATGAATAGAATGCATCTTTAACTAGAAGTGCCTACTTACCTACCTACCTACCTGCCTAGGTAGGCAGGTACGCCCAAAATGACTCAACCAGGTGCATGTTGCAAACCATCCACGAACTGCTTCTGAGCAATTGACGCCCTTCAATACATGGACACCAAGTAGATGGCTGGACAGTCGAATCCATAAACCATACAGGACATCTTCACACAATGATATACGTGACAGTGGGCTTAGGTGACAGGTCGAATAGGTATCATGGACAAGGTACACTTGCAGAAGCACATCATTTGAAATAGATTAAATAAAGAGGAAGCCCCTTCATGGGGTATTTTGATTCGTGACAGCTACATCAAAGCCATCATGACCCATCACTCCGGTTATCGTGAGAAAGAGCTAAAGAAACCGTCCGAAACAACCTAGTTCTCGTTGAGAGACTCCTGGAAGACCTCACCAGCGCGCTTGGGCTTGCCCTGGTCGAGCTTCTGCTGGCCAAGCTTGTTCTTGGAGAAAGCAGCAGCGTAAGGGTTGAGGCGGAGCTGCACCTGGAAGTTCCTGAGAGGGTTCTTCTTCTGGACGACACCGCGCTTGGAGATGGCGCCGCCGCGGACGGGGCGGAGGACCTTCTGGACGTCACCAGAGTTGATGATCTTGCTGAGATCGGGCTGCTTCATGATGGTGGAAGGCAGGAGGAAGTCCTTCTTGAGGGCAGAGGCCTCGGTGGTGGTGCCGTAGATCTTGTCAAGAGCAGAGAAGGCAGAGGAGGTCCAGACGATGAAACGTCCGAGGTGACCACCAGGAGCCAACTGGAGGAGGTTGAGGGAGTAGACAGACGAGGTCTCAACACCGGGGATGTTGCGGAAAGCCTTGACGAGCTCCTTGCCATCCTCCTCAGGGTTGTAGATGACAAGAGGACCACGGCGCTGAGTGTGGCGGCGGCCACGGAGCTTACCCTTACCAGCGCGAAGCTTGCGGGAGTTCTTGACCTTCTCGATGTCGGCACCAGCTCCAACAGCCTTCAAGAGAGCGAGGGCAGCGGAGGTCTTGGCGACAGCAGCGTCAGCGAAGGCGGTCGAGGAGACGACAAGCGGCACCTCGGGGACGTTGGAGACGTTGTGGCCACGGGCGAACAGAAGAGCAGTGCTCGAGGAAGCGGCGATGGCCGAAGCAGTCGCGAAGCGCTTCTGGTTGAGGTTGATCTTCTGGTGCCACTTGCGCCAGACCTTGGTGGGAGCGAACATGCGTCCGGAGCGGCACATGTTACCGAAGGCAGCCTGACCGGCACGGTGAGTACCACCACCAGAGACACGGGGGATACGGGCGACGGCACGACCGGTACCCCAGGACTCAGCAGAAGTCTGGTGACCAGCCTTCTCCGAGCTGAAGACGCGTTAGAAACAGAATTGTGCGGTGTCTTTGGGTAAGACTTACACAGCGTAGGGCTGTCGTCGGTTCTTGTTCATGCCAGTGTGGACCGTGTGGACGATATCCGGGCGGATGGGGGCCTACGAACATGTTAGAATATATCGAACATATTTTTTTTTTGCTTTTCACGATTCCCAAGCTAGACAGGTCGCTGCTCTCGCAGTACAGCATTGCCCAAGACGTATTTCACTGAGGCCAGGCCAATCTGAGGATTTGAGAGGGGAATTCCATCCGCAGAGTTTTCTTCTTCTTCTTCTTTTGTGGCAAGTCCAGCGATGCCTTCCTCCGCCTTGCGCCTGTGAATGCCATCCCCTTTTCCAAATCCTCAAATCTGGATTGACCTGTCCCCAGCGTATGTGTGGTGTGCGGCAAGCGTGCGGTGCGAGAGCGGGCAATTTGACATGACTTGACATGTGGCTTCGACGAAGGCATTGGAAGACTTGCCTTGAAGACATTGGGAGTAGGAATGGTATCCTTGGTGGCCTCTCCCTTGCCGGAGACGATCGAGACGGTTGGCCGAGACATGGCTGTGGTCGTGATGAGCTGCTGGTTAGTTGGAGTCGGGATCGCAGGCTCTGGTGTTGAGGTTTTTTGGTGTGCGAAAAACTCTTGGCGTACGGGCAGCTAAGCGAGGGCTGGCGGTCTGTGCAGAACGAGCGCGAGTGGACCGCACTCTCACTTGGCAGTAGGATGAGCACGTGACTTGGGAAAGGGACCGAGGGCGCTAATCCTAGAGCTGTCTCGAGAGGCGAGTGATCAGCAAACAGCACTTTCTTGTCAAAGCACACCCGGACGGTGGAGCCAGAGTCACTGCATGTGAGATCTGTTGGGATCCGAGTAATGCTTGATTAATGTGGGTATATGGAGAGACGGCTGCAATGGCTGGCAAAAGCGAGATGCGGGATTGCGACTCGAAGGGCACATGGCAAAGCTGCTTCTCGCAAGGCAGGATAGACGAAGGCAGCCGGGACGAAGCCGACCCCAGGCGGCCCGAAGGCGTACGGATGGAGGTCGGGTGCATGTGAAACACAATGGCAGATGGGCACAAAAGCAGAAGCAGGGCACGCGTGAAACTTTTTTTCTTTGGTCGAACACGGAAGGCGTGTTGTGTTTAGGGAGGCCTCGTATTCTGTCATTACGATCAATCTCAATAGCGACTTGGTGCTAAAACGGGTATGTCCCCTTTCCAGGCGGGCTGGAATATACCGCGACCGAGCACCGGGCGTGAAGGGCCGAAGGACGCCCCCCTAGACGACTACACCCCAACGGTGTCGTGTATATGGTCCGGATCTCCTTGTTGGCCCAGCAGCGTGGGTTGTGAGGGCGCGGGCGTGTGCTGACTAGCTCGCACACTCTCACACACGGGCAAAAGCTTGCGGGTTGCAGTGATACGACAGCAAAGTTTAAGGCAGTGATGCTCACCTGAGGCTCAGAGTGTTTGCGTGGAGGCGGGTGGAGAGGTTCGAGACAGGTTCAGCCGCAAGGCAGTATAGACGAGTATTGCGGCTGTTTACGTCAGGGAGCAGTGCACAGGTCGTCGACGACTGGCTTGACAGCACACGACGTGTTGCTGATGCGGCTGTGCCTTCCCTCCGATTTCAGCTGCTGTCTCCACGCGTGAGCAGGCCGCTCGGCGGCGTGCCCGCGGGCCCTCGAGCCCGCCCAGGCCTGAGGAGAGGGCGAGTCCCAATCTCCTGCGGCGTCGGTGGACCAGAAGAGAGGGCATGCTATGCTATGCCATGCACGACGAGGGCAGCGGTGCTGCACACTCGAGGGCGGGAGACTGAGGCCGGCCAGCGCTGGAGCCCTCCGTTCGCGTGCGATGCTAGGCAAGCGGCGTGGGCGTGGGCGTGGGCGTGGGCATGGGCGCAGGCGTGGGTGCAGGCGTGGGTGCAGGCGGGTGGAGGCGTCATGGGACTCGAAGAGGAAAATTGACACCGGGCGGGACGGGGCTCTCACAGAATTAGGAGTCTTGAAACAGCGCGGCCGTGCTGACGAGTCTGCGTCGTCGCAAATGCGTACCTTCACCCCGCCAACGCGGTGGGTCAGGGCTCGTCTAGGGGCAGCCTCATGTTTCACGTTCGCGTCTGCTGCCGGACAGGCTGGGTGCGTGCCGTGCAAAAAGGGCGGGCAAGACGAATGAGAGTCCGAGGCCGGCGGGAGGCGAAGGCGGCCTGTCGCGCGCAGCTGGGGCAGAGGGGGGCAGAGGGAGGGCAGGCGGCGAATGGCAGACGGGCAAATGGCAGACGGGCAGCTCGCGCGGTCGGTGTAGGCGGAGTCCTGCGGCGAGCCTTGGCGGCCCCGAGGCGGAGAATTTGGCAGATCGGACAGGAGCGCAATGCCATGGCATGCGACGCCTGCGCGCTGCGGTTTCGAGCCCGCCGCGGCCGCTGGGCCGAGCGTGCAGAGCCTGCGGCGAGGCGAGCGAAATTGCATCGCCGTAGCGGCGGGAGAGGGAGGGAGAGAGAGAGAGAGAGCGCGCGCGAGAGAGAGCAGCGCGGGCACGTAGGGCTGAGGAGGCCGGTTTTTTCCCTCGCTCATGAAGCGTGATTGGAACGCGATCCTCGTCGGCTAAAAATAGAGCGAGGGCGAGAGAACCTGAGCCTGGAGAGAGGGAGCGAACGCTGCAGCCCGCACTCGCGCACCCGCGCACCCACACGCACAAAGACCACGCCCAGGCGGCGAGATCCAGTCCTCCAGTCCTCCAGCCCTCAAGCCCTCCAGCCCAGCAGCGGTCCAGCACAGTGGCGCGACCGTGGGCCAACTCGGGCGAGGCAAAAAAAAAAAAGGGACTCCCAGCACCTAGCCAGCCCGCCGCACAGCACCAGCCAGCTCGCTCGCTCGCTCGCTCCAGCGTGAACGGGCCGGCAGAAAGACCAGGGCTATTTTTGGTTTGACGCTTGCGAGCGGCTAGGAGGTTAGCCACTCGGCCAATCACCAGCCGCAGGCCCTTTGGGACGCTGGACCGTTCCCACGCATCCTTCTAACCATCACCACAGAAGCGCCGCTCGACCCTCGACAACGCACCTCTGCCTCTACACACCTCCACCCTCCCCCCCTCGCCCACCGTCGGCAGCGCCTGCGACCGATCGACTGCAACGCCCGCCGCCCAGCCGCGTCGATCGATACCTGCACCCAACCCCCAGGTGGTCGCAATCCGGCGCTCCCTCCTCACGACGACTTGCTCTCCTGCACGTCGACACGCCCACCCGCCTGCACGCCTACACGCCGACCGCCGCCTAAACTTCCACCACCCTTCCCCCCCCCCCGCGGCTCGTCGCTCTCTGTCTCCCGCGCTTCCTCTCCGGCCCAGGCGCATCCACAGCTGCCTGGCCTGTCGCTCCCTCTGGCGCTAAGTCGAGGATCTGGTATCTTCGTTTCAAACACCCAACACCTGCGGCCCGCCTCTGTTGTTGGCAATTCGGTGCGTGCCACTCTCCTCTCCTCCACTCCGCTCCCTTCTGTGCCTCAGTCTTGTGCTCTGCCTCTCTCCTCCTACTGCCACCACTGTTTCCTTACCCGCCCACGCGAGCCAGCGAGAGCGAAGGAACGAACGAACATTGCTGCTGCGCTCCCGCTGTGCGCCTTGCCTCGAGCCTCGCCATGTCGGTCGTCGCCCGCTGCCCCCCTCCCGCGCCTGCTCCTCGTGGCTGCGCATCCACCACGCCCTCACTGTCCTCCATTGCCCTCTTGCACGCCTGTGTTGCAGCCGATGCGCACCTTGGTGCCATGGCGCCGCCTCCAATCCCCCAGAACAAAGCTGACAGTCCGACCCTGAAAAGAGCATTTACTCTACCACCTAATACACCCTTCGCTTCGAAAAAGTGCGGACTCGCCTTCGCCCAACCACCCCAGCGATCCCAGCGACCGACCCCTCCGTCGAGACCATCGCGTTGGCCTGGTAGCACTAGGAATCGCTCGCCCCGACTGGGCTCTCCCGTAGCAACCCCTAGACACAGCATGGTGCAGGCCAGCTCAAGATCTTTTGTGCCCATGCCCTCATTTGGCTCCGTCTTCGGCGAGCAACTCTCACAAACTGGACTCGCCGATGTGCCGGAGCGAAGCGGCGTAGGCGCTCATGGCAGCAACAGCAATGTAGGCCGGCCTGCTTCCAGCGGGAACACAATTACCAACGGCGTACCCTTCTCTTCCTTCCACACACATCGCGACAGCCGCGACAGCACCTCGACTGCTTCTTCGGATAATTCGCCCACGACGACAATCTCCACCATGGACTCTTCCTCCGTGACCGACCCGTCGCCAGGGCCATCCCCAGAGTCGCCCGTCGCGAAGGCCGCGCCTTCATCCTTCGTCGCCGACTTCAGATCCCGCCGGACAGACCCTGGCTCCGACACCTCGCCCAGCACCTTCTTCGAGTTGCAGCGCCCGACGACGCCAGCAAAGAAGCCGCGGAATTTGAAAAATTTGGGAATTAACACGGCAACTTCGCTGACCAACCTGAGGTCCAACACCACTGCACCCCTCCCGGTTGTCATCAGGAAAGAGAAGAATAGCTCGGCGCCACCGTCCCCGTCCTTCATCAAACCGCCCACACCGCCGAAACGACGGCCGTCCAATCTGAGCTTGACCATTTCCACGCCTGGCAGCAACGAGAACAAGCCCATGAGGCTCATAATTCCTTCCACACCTGCCGTAAACCGTCCTGCTCTGCGACACTTCCAGTCTTCGCCTTCTCTTCCCTTGTGTTCTCCCAGCGTTGCACCCACTGGTGGCATGCAGCTTCCCTCTCTTCGCCCAATCAAAATCAATCCACATGGCTTGTCTGAAGTCCCATTCGAGATGGAGGAAGAGGAACAGGAGCCCAACTTCGACGTCCCGCAGTCCCGTGAGGAGAAGCCAGCCGCATATCCAAATGGGCCAATCTGCATATACGACTCGGGTGTCTATCTCTACTTCGAACCGACTGCCGAACAAGCCTGCACCTTTGATGTTATTGTCAATGTGGCTAGCGAAGTCAAGAACCCATTCACTACCCCGGCATCTGAATCACAGAAAGACCTAGCAGCCCGTCGTGTCGACGGGCCTCCGGCTGAGAATGTTGATTTTGCCTCTCTCCCCGACCGAAAACCCGCTTCCTTCAATGGCAATGGCAGTTCGCCAACGACACCGAAGGCCACCCCAGTATTGGAGACGTCGCAACCAGCAGAACTCGTGGTAAATGGCAAGACATACAAGACGCCTGAATACATACACATGCCTTGGGAGCACAACACCGATATCGTCTCAGATCTCTACAAACTGGTCAAGACCATGGATGAAAGAGTGCAGCAGGGAAAGCGCGTTCTTGTACACTGTCAATGTGGAGTCAGCCGATCTGCCAGTTTGATCGTTGCATATGGTCTGTACAAAGATCCTTCGCTCAGCGTCCAAGGGGCGTATGATTTTGTGAAGAAGCGTAGTAAATGGATCGGCCCCAACATGAACCTTATTATGCAACTCCAAGAGTTTAGGAATGGGTTGCTCCGGACCAATGACAGCCGATCATACCACGGCCTTAACCTAGGAAGACGATCCGCCGGCCTCCCCACTACCGTCTCGACGAGCACCAACAGGAACTCGCCCTTCGACAGGGAGCTGCCATCTGGTAGTCGCACGCCGCGCACTGCTCCTCTTCCGCCAGAGAGCGACATGAGCTTGCAGCGGGCAAGCACCGGGAACATGTTCGCAATATCGCCCGGTCCTTTATCAGCACCGTCCGGAGCTTTCTCTCCTGGTTTCCGTCGTTCATGGGCTTCGAGCCAGACTCACTTCGACCTGTCTCCGAAATCCTCACCGACTGCTACACCTTACGTGGATCCCAAGGGTCATGTCGTACCTGTGCTTGAAATCACAGATTCTTCATCTAGATTGGACTCAACGCCACAGGTGGTTGATGCTAAAGAGGAAGACTCCAAGCAGCCCCTTGTACCTAATTTCTCTCGCCAGCTACCTCTTAGGAGCAGCGACGATGATGAAATCAGTGAGCAGGGGACATCTCAACAGTCAATATCGCTTGCAGCACCTCCACAGCGCCTTGGGTTTGGCACCTTGCGGTCCCCCGCAGTGACAAGTTTCAACATCCCTTCACTAGCTCCAGCTCACGTAGACGCACCGCTGTTGTCTCCAAGAGTCGCCGAGTTCAATATCCCTCCGTGGCCCAAGGGTTACGATTCCGATTCACAGTCGTCCCCTGGCTCGCCAGATGCAATGCCTCCGCCACCTCCATTGTCTCCCCGGTTCCCTGAATTCCGCATCCCTGATCTACATCCTGGCGGCCCTGACCTGCATGAGCCTCTGTCTCCGCGAGCCACTACTTTTGACTTGAGTTCATCACCAGTCTCGGTGGCGGAATCCGAGTCATCTGAGGATGTTGACATGATGTCTCCCACAGCTACCGAGTTTCCAAAGGACATGTTCCCACCCAAGAGTGGTATTCTCGATGCTGAATTGAAATCGCCCAGAGCTGCTGAATTTCACATGACGCCGCTGAAACCCCGCGTGGAGGATGAGGATCCGTTTGGCCTGACATCTCCAAGGAAATTTGAATTTGCCAGCTACCCGTTCGAAAAGACGCCGCCGCGCATAGAGCCCGATTTTCGACGTCCCTCATTCCAAGCAATTCTGCCGCCATCTCATCTTGCGCAGCCAGAATCTATCAACGGTTTTGCTTCCTTGAATGGCACAGCTCAAGCTCAACCAGCCATCAATCTTCCCGAACCGCGCTCCAAGGCCCACATTTTCAGGTCTCTAGAGAGTGGCGGAAGAGTGGACAGTTTGAATACTTCGACTGAAAGCAATTTGAACGGGTCGGAAGAGACTCTCAAACCTACCCACGAAACGCCCAAGAAAGAGCTACCAGCCATGCCAAACGATCTCGGTGACTCTTACTTGTCCACGCCATCAAAACAGTCGGCTATCAGAACAAGGTTTTCTTCTCCCAATATGCGCGAACAGCGAAGGCTCCACAAGATTCAGACCGAGATGGAAGCCATGCTCCCGCATAAAACTCCCAATCCTCCTCAAGCAGCTGATGATCTCGATGCTCTGCGCTCTCCACGTGCTGAAGAGTTCACGAGGAACCCCTTCCATTTCGATCTTCAATCTCCTGTCGATGACTCCAGTCCTGCCTCGTCGGTCGAGACCATCAAGGATGGCCATGACCGCAATGACTGGACGGACACTCATCAATGGACGCCACAGAAGCCAGTCGTAGAGGATCCTCGTAGTCCAGTCCAGACGGGAGGAAGCCCAATCGTCAGAAATATCTGGGACGTATTATGAGTGGCCCAAAGCTGCGGTACAACCCTCCACAACATTTCAGTCATTTCCAGAGGAGCCTCGATACCGGATATGGTTGTAGCCAACACGCGAGACGGTCCCGGCAATGCAGCGTTCGCACTCAGGGTCCAATCTCCGCGCAAAATGAGCACAGACGTTTGCGGAAGCCGCCATTGCTGCACGAATTCATCTCCCAGCCGCGAAGGATTCAGGACCCTCGTCGCTTGATGCCGTGGTCCACTGGGCCTCTCACTAGCGTCCAAGCCACCAACACAACGAGCGTAGCCTTTGAGGCCGCCGTTGCTCAATGAGAACGCGAGTGCTACCGCGTTTTCTCATCACCATCGCTCAACCCAAATATACCTTGGGATGCCCGGTCCAATGAGTTAACCTCATTGAACACTACACATCACCATCTCCTTTATGTCGATTTCCTTGATGTAAACACGCTTTTAGTTCTCTCATCTTTTTTTTTTTTTGCTAAGTCTTGACGACACTACACATTTGGAGGTTAATGTTTGTTGATGTCCGCTACTTGGATTGTAATGTCTCAATCAGTAGTCTCTAGTACCGGCTCGACGCCCTTCCAAGGGCCATCACCTCCATATCACACTCGCTATGTACCATCCTACCTCTCACATTATTCTCCGTCGTCTCCATCCAACCACTCTCACTGCTTCCCGACCTCTTCTATCCTCCACTTCCTCTCTATCTTCAATCCTCTCCTCATTTCCTTTGCTCTCAAACGTATAACGACATCCGCGCCAAATGGCGGCAACGTACACAGACATTTCTTCCACAACACGCGCGCGCATTTCCCCCTTTGCAAAAGGCTACAAGAAGGGTGCGCGGTGCTAGGTTATAGTCTCTCTCATTTGTGGATTTGGCCTTTTTTATTCACCCTCCTGGATTCTTTGGATTCCTGTCGTGTCCTCATCGGACTACGGGGTTTGGGGGTTTCGGTCTTGGCAAGACCTTGGAGTACTGGAATGAACCTGGAGTGCACTGGAACGGTCCCTTTTGAAATGGTAAGGGATCCGGAAAATCATCTGGTGCCAACTTTTTTTTCTTCACTGCGGTTTCTTTTTCTCTATTGGGCGGGTAGTAGTGCAGGTGAAGGGGGCAGGTATTGCTGTATAAGCGTGTAGATGAAAGAATACACATCTTCTTCACAAAGTTTTTTTTTTTCTCTATCTTGTTGTTGACCATGACTCCTTGATCACACGGGAATAGGTGAAAGAATGGTAGTGTGGCGTGAAGGGCAGGCAACTTTTCGCGCGCGCGCACATGGCATCCAGGCTTCCCTCCCTCCCAGAGGGCGGTATCGGGACCCCCGGGTGCCTGGCTGGCTGGCTGGCTGGCTGGCTGGCTGGCCGACCGGCCGTCTGGCCCAGCCATCCAGAACGCGGTGCGAACCGTGGGTCTCGCGGCCGCTGGCTCGCGGGCCGGGAAACTAGCGTCAGGCCAACCCACGTGGAAGGGTGGGCCTCTTTTTTTATCTGGTTGTGGCTTGGATCTTTTCTTCGGCTTCGGCTTCGGCTTCTACGGTACAGTGGTGTGGTGCGCGTTTTCCGTGCCATGCATGCGTGGAATGGATGGGGGCGCTAATTGGCTGGTGGAAAATGTTGGCGCTGGATCCCAAGATTAGGACATGATGGGGATTTTGTTTGCTTTTTAAAAGGGGGGAAGGGAGGGAGGAAGGGAGAGAGAGAGAGTTGACGTGGCATGTTGGCGGAGGGGGGAGGGGTGTCTTGTGACCTTGCTGCTGCTGCGGAGCGTGCCTGGGTACTGCTGGTTGGCATGGCGACTGCGAATGAAGGGGCTGGGAGGGAGGTGGACGCTATTCAGGGACAGAGATGGGGCCAACGGTTGGGGTGGAGCTGGATCTGGTGGCTGGCTGGATGGATCGGAGCACGTGGGATGATCCGGCGGTTGGTTCCTGCGGTGTGTACTTGGTTCCTTTTTTGCATGTATTTTGGGATTGCGGTGTGGTTTGACGTGGTGTGATGGGAGTCGGGGCCGAATGGTATGATGTCGATGATCGGGATGAAGGCGTTGCCGACCATGGTAATACTCACAGGATGCCACGTGTTACATGGGAAACAACATACCCACTGGCTCTATCGAGCCTCTTCCAATGGATATTCTGCTGTCGTAGCTATTTGGAGGTTGGCTGTCAATATTGGTGGCGCCCCGTCTGACAGGGAGCTAGCAGCCTGTTGCGGTCTTCAAATCTGCGATCTTGAGGTATATTGTTCACCACTCTTTTCGTTCTAAATCTAATATAGATTTGTGCAAGGTTCTACTGAATGGGCTCCTAGTTCCTTTGGCACTCCCCTGGTATCTATTTGAGGCGCCCGACAAGCGATCGATTCCCAATATTCAAAGCCCATGCGTCGATATAGCGACCGAAAAGCGGCTACAAAATAGCCTGCCTCATAAGCAAAAACATACTAAGATACCTAGGTAGCTTTTACAGGCATCTGAATCATGTGATGGCAGTAGTGGATGAGCTATAGGGTAATCAGAGTGTCATTTTGCTCACCACCTCCCGGTTTGCTTGACAAACTGTCTTCGTGAACACTATGGCACTAGTAACTAGGCTTTGGATAGCAACGAAAATAAAAAACATGCGTTACTAAAAGAGATGGTTATTCAGCAAGCTATTTCGTCGAGTCACGAAAGTCTGCGTCGTAAACTTCTTAGAGTAATTTTAAACCTGGCAGTGAAATATCGTTCTCTTCGCTGAAAGATGCTACAGATATGCCGAGTGGTTGCACTGAAATCCATCGCGTTATCATCTCCGGCTAATATACTCGTTTAAGGAGACTATGGCGGGGGTGGCGCCGTCATACTGGGGAACCCGTCAAACCAGACACATCCGCGCCTTCCTTGGCTGGGAAGGAGGGTGGGACACCAAAAAGCAAGACTGCAGGAGCTGAAGCTGACGGAAGCCTCTTCTTCATTTTGGTGATAGATCTCGCAACAATATCGTCCCTTCTACCATGGCTTTTCCCGCTTCCGAGCGTACGGCGGACACTTTGTCATCGCTGTGGTCAAACCTCGAGGGAAGCATCAAGCTCGGACTTGGAGCGATATTGACCTTCCTCGCTGTATCCGTCATCCAATATGCCGTCGCATGCCAGCAATACAACCACCAGCATGCGCAAACCTCCACCCTCCAACAACCTCCCATATACCCAACTCTCTTCCCTCTGACCAACATCTTCCACCTCCTCTTCAACACCCAAAGCCTCCTCGAGCGCATAACGTGCGTCTCCAACTCCTCCAACCCCTTGGCCTAAATAACCTTCCCCCGCCGCAGAACCCACAACGCCCACCCAACCTCAACCCGCCTCCCCCTCTTCCCCGGCACCACCCTAACCCTCCTCCAAGAACGCCCCTCCATCACCTCCCTCTGGCACTCGTCCTCAGTATCTAGCCCTATAAATGCCTTCGTCTTCGTCCTGCAGAACGTCTTCGGCATGTCAGAGGCGGCGCTCGCGCCCTACCGCGCCGACGACTCTGGCCCGTTCCCCAGGCCGCATCCCAAGAGTGGGGTCGAGGAGAGGAATAGGGTTGCGTATCTTGTGCATCGGAACATGACGACGGGGATGGTGGGGAAAGGGTTGGGGCCTGCGAGGGAGAGGTTGGAGGGTGGGGTTAGGAGGAGGGTTGGGGAGGTGCTGGGGGTGGTGGAGGGGGGTGGGAGTGAGGATGGGTGGGTGGAGAGGGAAGATTTGCTGCGTTTTGTGTATGAGATTGTGGGACTGGCGGTTGTGGAGGCCTTGTGTGGGCCTCTGCTGTTGGAGTGCAATCCAACTTTTGTTGAAGACTTTTGGGTATATGATGCAAAGGTTCCGTTTATGGCGCGTGCCGTGCCGCGTTGGGTTATGCCAAAGGCGTATAGAGCGAGAGAAACACTGCTGAAACAGTTAAAAAATTGGTATGCAACTGCTAGAAACAGATTCAAGAAGGAAGGATTAGGTTCTGATGGGGATAGTAGTGCTTGGGGTTCGGAGATGATGCGGGAGAGGCAAGAAGTGCTGTTGAAAGTCGATGGACAAGACGATACGAGTGTCGCAGCAATTGATCTGGGATTCATATGGGCGTATGTTTATTTCTCTCAGAAGCCTGTGCTTGCACAAAGCTAACTCCGTTGTTTTCTGACAAGCTCTGTATCCAATGTCCTCAACGCAACGACATGGGCAACTCTCCACATGTTCCAGGATCAAGGACTTCTTCAGCAAGTACGAAGCTCCCTGGATAATATAACCATCACCGATGAAGCCCCACATGAAATTCCAACCGCGAGTCTTGAAAAAGACCCCTTACTATCATCCATCTACGCGGAAACTTTGCGCCTCTACGGCAAATCTTTCCTTGTAGTCTCCTCGCCGCATGAAAACATCGAGGTCGGAGGCCGATGGATCCTACCAAAAGGCGAGATTGGATTGGTAAATTCTCACTGCTCACACATGGACAAGACCTTTTGGAACACAAGAAACGGCAAGCATCCAGTGGACGAGTTCTGGGCCGAGAGGTTTGTGCAACATCCCACCGACCCGGACTCTGGACCTGTAAAACCGGACCTCAGAAGTGAGTTGAAGATGGAGAAGAGCAGTGAGGGGGGAACACGACAGGAAGGCCCGTTTTTCTCATTGGATGGGCTGGATTCAGCCTGGATCCCATATGGAGGTAAGTCGTGCACATCAACCAGTCACCTTTTTGGAAAATGGAAAGTTCAGGGCAATTTAAATGCTGATACGGGTTTCGCAGGTGGCTACAAGAAATGCCCCGGCAGATTTCTGGCCAAGTCGGCCATCATGATGACTTGTGCACTGATTGCGGAGACGTTCGACTTGGAGATCCCCGCTAATGATGTAAAGACCAGCCCATGGAAATTTGGTATGGGAATTCTCAGACCAAAGAATGCAATTCCGTTCAGGATTCGGAAGCGGAAATAATGGCGGGTTGATGGGAGAATGAAACCCCGCAGCTTACGGGTGGCTAGCGCTCAGACGAGATGGTTAGGAATTGGCTACGCAACGCCTACTTGAAGTAGTTCAACAATCGCAATTGATTGTCTAGCTATTGAATATATAGAATGCCAAGTTTCAATGTTCTACGAAGAATTTTTTTTTCCTACACATTTATAGTCAATCCTCCGCCCCCATCCTCCCACAACCACATCACCAACACCCCTCTTTTATCCATTCCCACGTAAGCACCCCCCGAACACCGCCTCATCCCAACCCCGAACCACCCCTCCAAGAAAATTCTCCTCTCCAGTAAGAACCCGAATCCAGATCCACGACCCCAATTCCAATCCCACTCCCAACTACCCCCGGACACCGACCACCGCTCCGCCCCGCTCCAAGCCCGCATCTCAAAGCATTTTACACCAAGCCAGCTTATCGATAACCCCATTCTCGCCCTCGCTCCAGAAATTACCCTGCATCAAGCCAGAGGCGGAGCAACAACCCACCCACCCACCAACACGAACGCCCCCTCCCCTTCCCTCCCGTTTCTCATTCCTTTCCCGCCCACCCGTCTCGCAATTCGAGTCCGACAAACCCTCCCTCCCTCCCTGCATGAATGCATGTATGCATGCATGCACACAGACCAGACAGACGTGCGCGAACCGAACCGAACCCGCTTACTCATTCTCGCAACATGGCCAACATGCCCACAAAGGATACGTACGTACATTGCATGCATACGTGAGTGCATGCACACTCGCATAGCATAGCAGGGCAGGGCAGGGCAGGGCATAGCATAGCATGGCATACGTGCGTTACTCCGACATGTCAGTCCGTCCCGCCGGCCTCACGGTGTACGGAGCGGGGTCCATCCTCGCTGGCCCATGCCATGGTCACAAAAAACGACAATAACGTGAAATTACCGCTGTGGTGGTGGTGGTGGTGGTGGTGGTGGTGGTGCGGAGCGGAGCGGCGACGGGGGGAGCGTGAGACGGGCGGGCGGTTTCAGGTCATGTCTTGTGAGGCGTGGAGCATGGGAGGGGCTGGCCTGGGCTGGGGCGAGGGGAGGGCACGAGAGGTGGACTGAAAGTGCACCTACCTGGGTATCTAGGTACTTGAGTGGGAAGTAGAGTGTTGATGGTACATTGCGAGGTATCTGCTTTGTGGGGGGGAGGGCATGCGTGAGGCGTGGACTGTGTAGGATTAATAAGGAGGTGGTGGGCACGTGAGGGTTTGGGGGGGTTTCCAAGGTTCCAAGGTTGTTGGCGATAGAGTGGTGTCTTAAATTGGAAATGATATAATTGTCCTTGGTGGTGTGTAGTGGGGGTCAGATGCTGGGATGAGTCGGCAGATGATGGGGAATGAGTCACGATACATGTGAATGACGATTTTCGTTTGCAGTGATTGGTGATTGTTGTATTTGTTCAGTTGCAGAGCGGAGCTCGACCGTATGCTCGACGCAAATTTCCCTATCCCATGCCTTATCCTAACATGTGACTATCGTTCCTGTTCCTGTTCCTGTTCCTGTTCCTGTACCGTGCGAGTTCCTTGATGCCTTCTGTATGCAAAACCGTGCAACCAAACTAGGCAAAGCGAGAGAAAGAGCGACTCGGGTGGGGCGCGTACTGAATGTACTCCAAGTGTGCGAGCACAATCTTCCCATCGTAAATCATAGCGAACACAATTGTCGCATAGCGAGCGTAATAGCGTGTGTATCGTCAAGAGCGGCTTGCGCCGGTTGTGTAAAAATCAAGCTTTGAATAAGAAAAACACGAGAGAAGCCCAAAAAAGTGCGCCCCTCTCCATGTACTTAAAAAAACGAAATGATGATGGCCGCCTCAACATGAGATTTCATATTGTATGACGGGGCAGAATACGTCGGAAATTAGATTCTGACTTGGAAAGAGAGAAGAAAAACGTATCATTTACAGGGTAGAAAACACCCGCCCGCCCGATGAGTCGACCGACAATGCGGTCATCGGAGGTGGCGGTAGTCTGGGGGTTAGCCTAACAAAAATCGCGAACAAAACAATCAGAAAAAGAAACAGGCCATAAGCCCTCGACGTCTCGGTGGCGCCAAACTTGTAGACTCCGGGAGATAAGTTGAGAGCTGGGCGTTGGGTATCCTGCAACATGCTGGTCGATCCGATATCCATCCGTCCTCCAATGCTGGCGTCCATTTCAAATGCAATGCAACAAGTCGTCATAGGAATTTCGACCTAACCCAACGGGTACTACCCGGAAAATCCGTACGATTCCTCAAGATCCGTATTAGCACATGCACTCTCAACTAGTAGACATACGTGGCAGTTCTGCCAAGCGTAGGTTTCGATGCATACTCTCGGTCTCGATCAAGTCGGTCGCGACCCCTGGACGCGCTGTAGACAATGTCATCGGGCGCAAAGTCGCGTCGGGCATAGCTGATCTTGTCAGGCGAAAAGCTGGTCTGACGTCGACCGTTCTCTCGACGGTTGTAATCTGGCGTGACTTCACCGTACAAGCGTTGCCTTCCTCGCTCGTCGCGGCTCGGGCTCACATTGGTGGTTGCGGCGCGCCCGAGGGGAGGCGGCACCGCCATCTCCTTGGGAGCAGTAGTCGTGTACTTTGCAGATGTGTTCGCAGTCTGCCGATTGGCTCCCATCGGGGGCTTGGAAAGTGGCGAAGGTGAGCGTGCGCGACGTCCAGGCTCACGGAGGACAGTGCGGTGGCCATTTGCCACACCCACATCTTCAGCTCTCAACGTGACACCGCCATTTTGTGTGGGGTAGTAGTACTTTGTTGTCGAGGGCGGCTGGGTGGGTTGGGGTGGCGGAATCGTAGGGAACGATTTGTCCGCGCTGCTTGACTCACGCTCTCGCGGCGACGCAGTTTCGGAGCTGCGCAGGCCCGAAGGACGACTCGAAGTCGTCTCCTTCCTGCGAGACGATGAGTGGGGGGCCGGCATCGTTTCAGAGCGGCGGAACATGGGCGAAGGGGATGTCTCGGTGCGGCGATGAGCGTCGGTATACGATCGCTGAGGAGCCGTTCGAGCAGCGTGCAGGTCGGCCGGAGAAGAGTTGGAGTGTTTGAATGGGGGTGGAGATTCCCATTCCACAATCTCTGGAATGACCTTGCGGTCACGCTCTCCGCGGACTGACGAAGACTGGCGGTCCTTGGGCCGGGCTGATGACCTGCGAACGGGCTCTGGACGGTCTCGCCGGGAAGAAGAGGCCTTATCGTAGTACTCGGGGCGTACGTCGCGCGACGAAGTGGTCCTGCTCGTAGAAGGGCGCGTCTCGGCGTCGCGGTTGGAGGATCGAATGTAGCGGAGAGCGTCGTCCATTTGTTCAGTCTCCTTGCGTTGACGTTCGTAGTTTTTGCGCAGAGTTTCGGCTTGGGCTCGCGCAGCGGCAGCTTGCTGTCGGGCTGCTTCATCGTCTTCTCGCTTACGCGCCTCCTCACTGCGCCTCTTGTACTCGGCTTCGTAGCGGGCCTTCTCGTCGCTCGAGTAGCCTTCTTCAGGTGCGACAAATTTGGCGCCACGTTCCCTACGCTCTTCGCGGTCGCGGGTCTTCTTGTGTTCTGAGCGCGTGCGGTCCGTCGTGTAGCGGGTCACCTTGATGGGCTCCCTCTCGGCACGGGCGCTGCGGGAGGACGTGGTATGCTTGGGGTAGGCCTCATACGTGTCGAATTTGCGGGTGTCGTAGTAGCGGTCGTCGTCGTGTGCGCGGGCTGGCTTGCGCTCCTCGTAGCGTTGCGAGGAAGACGGGGCGGAGAACGGGGTGGATCCTTGCGGGGCAGCCGTGCGGACGCCATACGACTTGGACTCTGGAGTATTGTGGGTGGTGGTGCTCGTCCTGGCAAACTTCTCTTTCCGCAGCTGGTCCAGCTTCACCTCTGCATCGTAGCGTGCGCGCTTCTCCTCGTCTCCGATCAGTTCGTAGGCTTGCTGTATCCGGTCGAACTCCTCTCGCTTCTGCTGCTTTAACGACTCGTCGGTGACCTTGTCGGGATGGCACTTGAGGACCAGTTTGCGATATGTCTGCTTGATGAGGGCGGCTTCGGCGTCCTTGGGAACTCCCAAGGCCTTGTAGGGGTCTGGGGGGAGGGGGTCGCTCATGGTGGGTGTGGTTGTTGTTTGGGTGGGGGGCGGGAACAAGTGGATGGGGGACTAGAGGCTATAAGAAGGGTCAGGCACGGGGGCTTGGGTCGCAAAGGCGGTCCCTGAGGCACATGCACGCCGCCAAGTGAGTGCGGGTCAATGCCGGTCGGGCGAGGGGTGGCGGTGGTGGTGGTGGTACGCGGCTGGGGCGCAGAAGAGGCAAAAAAAGGTACCGGAAAGCCGTGTGGGGGGGATAGAAGGCTGGTACGAGGGGACGAACGGCAGGGCGTTCGGTGTGCGCCGTGGTTAAATGAGAGTCGGGTTGTTGGGTGTTGAGCGGTGGTGCGGCGGGCAGCTACCTATGAGGTAGGGATGGGGTGACTGGCGGTCGGCTGAGTAAGGCCTGTTCCTGGCTGGGCTGGCGTCTCAGGAAGAAGACCGAAGAAGGTGTGGCAAAGCGATGTGCAGTGGATTTCCAGGCCTGAGTCAGCGGTAAACCGGCGGCTGCGGGTACTAGAACACGCTCGAGGCTGTGTAAGAAGTCTCTAAGCGGGATGCACGCTGGTTGCAGTCGCAGTCGCGTTGCTGTCGTGGTTTCCGTGGGCACCGTCGGCCGAGAAGAGAGGTCTGCGGACGTCGGCCTGCGGACGAAGCGGTGAGAGAGTCGACGTCACTGAGGGTTTCAGCGACACGAGACGGGAAGCCCAGAGTTCCGAAGTATCGAGCCGTCGCAGCAGGTCCGGAACCCGGCGAGGAGAGGGAGGAGGCTGGCGAAAAAGAAAGCAGGTGGGAATTGGAATTAGAATGGCAGGAGCCGCGGAGCAGCGGGGTGTGAATATAGCAGGGCGATGGGCAATGGGCAATGGGTGAAGGGGGAAGGGGGGGAGGAATAAGCCTGCGGCCGCGCCGTTTGGGGGTCGCTGGATGGCTAATATGGGATGTCGCTCCTGGCAGGGCTCGACAAGGCTCGACGAGGCACTCTCTCGATGGGCGTGGGCATGGCGGGCATGGATGGGCGTGGGCGGCGCAAAGGCCCCAAAGGCGCTGGAGGGCTGTCGTCTCTCCACTCTGCCGACGTCCTCTCCACTCCGTCCACAGGGTTGCGCGGCCGCAGGGAGGGCTCCAGCCGTCACGCAGCACCTGAGCGCTGGCCCTGGGCTATTGCTCCCTCTGCTGGGCTCGCCTGGGCCCGACTGGCCGCTGCTGGCCTCTGCTGGCCTCTGCTGGCCCGTACCGGCCTGTACTGGCCTCTCCAGCTGCTGATGGCTGGTGTCGCATGGTGTCGCAGCCCACGGGCAGCCCACTGGCAGCCCACTGGCCACTCTGGCAGCTGCTACACCTGTCGCGCAGCGCCGGCGGGCACCGCACCCCAGTCGCGGGCCACTCTTCGCATCGCGCAAGCCGCCTGCACCTCGTCCAACTCGTCCCAGGCCTGCAGACGCCTGCAAAGGCCTGCACGCTGCACTGCGTCGCCGGACCCAGCGGTTAGAAACACAGGCCCAATCACGCCCGCCCCCCGGCACATGGCAGGCTTGGGCGAAGTTTTGGACCTGCGGCTGGCCGTCCCATGATAGGCGCGACGGCCGCAGTTGACGACCTGGTTCGAGACATTTTGTGCTCGTTTGTGACCACGGCCAGCCCGCCCAATGACAATTTTTCTCGAGCCTGCATTTCCGAGTAGGCTGGCCGTCCAATGCGATGGTCGTCCTGTGCGGGAAGAAGCAAAGTGAAGCCGGCCGCCCCTCCCCTCTCAACCGTTAGCTGATCCTCGGGAGACATGACGGCCACCGATCCACCTGCCCCAAGCCGGCTCCAGGGCAACGAGCAGCGCCTCGGAACGGCGATTCGTGCGGAGTGGGCGTGCAGTCACGAGGCACACGCAGACTAGGCCGGCGGATCGGGAGGGCACCAGAGGACGCCAGAGGGCACCAGGGGGACGAGGGGGACGAGGGGGACGACGAGCACCTCTCGGCCCTGAGCAGTCATGGGCCCGCCCTGTCTCAACCGGCCAGCATTGGTCCTGGGCGCCGGGCGGTTGCATCGCCAGGCAGACATTTTGTTAACTCGATCCGTTCCGCATGGCAGACGTTAGCTCACCCACGATACTCCGCGTGAGTGGTAGATGGCGAAGGCGATGCGGGGGCTTGCTGCACCAGAGCGGGGCACCGCCGACGACATCACTACCAATAGCGGCTCCATTGTCGACGCTTCCGGCGCCCACTGCTCTCGTGTTGCTCCTACGTGTACAGGCTTGATTGAGCAACCCACGAGCCTCAGGGCTGCATCGCTGCGATACTGCAAAGCTGCTAAGCTGCGAACTGCCACGATGAACGCCATCGGCGCCTCCCAGTGAGATCATTGCTGGCTGTTGGCAGCCTCCCTCTGGCTCGACTCCCGGCGCCGCTACATCATTCCGCAGTCCATCCCGAGTCCCAGACGGGCAGACTGATGTCAACCACAACGGGCTTGTTGAATGACTTGGGACCACCTGTTCTAGGCCCCAGCAGTGCCGCATTGATCATACACGTCTCCCTCCGCTCAGTGCCCTCCACGTCAGCCTCGCCCTCGCCCTCGCCCTCGCCCTCGCCCTTGCCCTCACCACCGCCCTCACCACCGCTGACATGGCTACCGTCGCCCGGGGCCCCTGCTTGGCGGTATTCGATTGCGCCTCCTTGCACCGCTCTCCATCCTGCCTCACCATCAAGAGCCGCCTCGAGGGATGATGTTGAAATAAGACTGCCAGGCTGAAGGACCTCCGGGTGCATGACTTGGCCCCCAACCACAGTCCGAGTCAGGAAGTCGCGAACAGGGCTTCGTATTTGCACACCGGAATTCCTCAGAGGACGCCCTCCCTTCGGGGTCAGGTCCACCAGTGACTGCTTGTTGTTGCCCTCCCCAGGATCCCTCCATTCCTCCACCCCTCCTCCGTCCTGACATGCACCTCCTGGAACATGACGGTTCCACTGCACACGCCCTACTCCACGTGCTTCGTGTATGTGCCCGAAGACGCAGAGCATTGGCCGCACACGCCGTAGGGCGTGAATCAGGGCCTCACAGCCTGATCGATCGTCCTTGGTGGCCCTGTCGCAGTGGCCCTTGGGCGGGGTATGGGTGACGACGACATGGGCGTCTGAGGGAATGGCATCCCATAGCACCGATGCTCTACAGGCTTCATATTGAAAGGCCCAGTCGTCGACCTTGGGCGTGCACGGGCTCCCATACACCTTGAAGCACGTCCTCGGCCCCTCTGGCGAGTTGAGGAAGATGCACGCAGCCTCATTCTCCAGATACGTGATCGATTTCGATTCAGTGAGCAGCCTCCGATTCTGCTCTGGGTCCTGGGGGCTTGGCCAGCGCCACGAGGAGCCGTGTCCCTTGTAGAAATCTCTGTCGAGCGTGATGTCGTGGTTTCCTAGCAACTCGTCAGTCCAGAGAGTCCCCACAGAAGAGCACAGCTAACTGCTTAGTGTACCAGCGACTACAATCTTCGCCTCAAAGTCCGTCTTCTCTAGCCACTCGACCGTCTTCTTCAACTCTGAGTAGCTCCCCTGGTTCGTCAGATCTCCGGCATGGATCAGCACGTCACCCTTTGGCAGCTTGGGCGTTTGGTTGTGAGTATCCGAAATGCACACGATGCGCGTCTTGCGCGACTTGGGGCCCGACATGCTGGGCCATTCCTTGGGCTTTTGTCGAGTAGCTAACCTTTTAGCAATGGCTTTGGGTATCCAAGCGGCATCATGTCGTCGTGAGGGCTGACTGAGTCACGTCGCCATGTGCACTACATTGGGCTTTGATCCCGATCGACCGCTAGGCCTAGTGCGCACCTAGTGCGACCCTGAACCATTCAACATGGCTACCCAACTGTCTCCTCGACGCCTATTCTTCTCCTGCATTGATCGAGAAGCAGCACAATACTACCCAAAGGAAACATTCCAATGCGCCTAGACTACACGTCAAACAGCCCGCCGTAAGACGCCGCACCCCTCGTATGCCCCAACCGATAAAACAGGGCTCTCGTAAACACCGCCACCACGGCCGTAACCCACAAAGGGCAACATGAGGCTCGCGACACTATTCCCAACCTAGCCAACATTCCATCGCCCGCAGCATGCGCAGCACGCACCAAAAAGGGTCTCAAACAGAATGAAAAAAAAAAGCCCACCTCTTGAACCTTGTTCTGAAGAGACAATCGATCTGTCAGATCTGAATCAAGGAAGTAAGCCCGAGCACGCGGTGTTTCCGCGCGGTACCTACTGGCAGCCTCCCCCGGCCCTAGGCCGAATCGCCGGCTACGTTTGGCCTAGTAAGGTTTTCATCATGCTTTCCAGCGCTCACCGCAACATTGCGGCGACGGGACGTCGTGTCTTGTCAAGGCGCAGCCGCAGCCGCACAACAAATGGCCACCTTAGTTCTCCTCCGCAATTCCCCACGATCTGCAGCCCCCGTACGCTACCGGAGACTTGTCTTTTTTTTTTTTACTCCCTCGTCTCTCTGCTCGTTTTTGTGTGGTTGGTTTGTTGGAATACCTAGGGAGTGAGGCGGTGGCTCCGGCAGTGGCTACTCGTCACTTCGCGTGGAGACACGAGTGGAACCAGCACCAATTTTCCTAGCTGAATTTTTTTCTCCGCGTTGGTTTCCCAGGGCCATGGATGGGAGACGAGACGGTGAGTTGTCTAGCTAGAAAATCCGTCAGAATTGGGGTGTGCGTGCGTGCGTGCGCGCGCGCCTTCGTGCCCGTCTAATTCGGTTATCCCGCTTTACAAATCGCTGCTTTTCTTGGACAATGAGGGGAGGTCTGTGTGCCGTACGCTGCCCACCTCTCCAGTCAGTGCCATCCCCCACGGGACCGCAGTTGACAGGCACTAGGTAGGCCCGCCGGATAATACACATAAGATCTCACTCTTCTTACCCGTCCCATACATGACCCCCCAACCGACCGTGAACCCGGTTTGCTAGGCAACAGCGGAAAAAAAAAAGATACGTACAGCTAGCTGAGCTCCTCTTCTACACCCCGCACCATGTACTACATGCCTACAAGACGCATTGAGCAATCGCACAACGCAGCCCATCAGCTCAGCTAAGCCTGCAGCTCCACCAAACGTCCCTCTACCACCGCCGTGCCACCTTCCCCATCCTGCCTCCCTGCCTCGTCGATCCCATCGCACACTGCTCCCCACTAGCTAAAGTGGTATGGCTACCCTCTATACAAGATCTTGTTCTTGTTCTTGCCTTGCCTTGCCTTGCTTTGCCTTGCTCTCTCTGCACGCCTGCAGCTGCAGCTGCAGCTGCAGCCCACTCCACTCCACTCCCCAAAACGTGCTCCAGGACGTCCATCTGCCTGTATCAGGCATAGGGCTGCAGCCTTGGCCGCGCGGGCGGCGCGGAGGGGGGAGCTGACCGCAATGTTTGAGGCGGGGAGTGGGGTGGGTGGGGTGGGGAGGGTGGTGTTGCGGTGAAGGGGGGCGGGGACCGATTGGGGATAGTGCGGTTGCTGGGGAGGTGTTTGGGATCGATGATCGGGGGGGAGGGGAGGGTTTGTAGAGGGGTAGGTAGCTCTGGAGGTGAGGGTTGGGATTGGGGTTGAGGGGTGCGGCTGAATGTGTTGTGTGACTCAGGCGTGCATGGTTGTGGGAGGGAGATTGAGTGGTGTGGTGAGATGCTTGGGCTTTTTGGGGGGGGGTTGGGACGAATTGGACTGGTTGGACTTTGTAAGTGCTCTTGTTCTGTTAATGTGCAACATGTGTGGAATTTTCTGATCTGATTTATGTTGAATGGACATGTTTTGGTGTGGAGCCCGTTGGCGGAATGCTCTGGAGTCTAACTATCAGAGTCTAATTCTCGTGAGCAGATTCCAACTAACTTGATACCAATTGCTGCTCCATCTCGCGTTGACGGAGCACTCATCAACAGTTCACGTCCTTTTGATGATCCCCATCAGATGGTACCATCATCTTTCCGCTATGGATGCAGCCAGGAAACAACACCCGAAACCCAATGGACGAATCTAACAAGATCATATCCTATTTCGTGTCTTCGTAAACTATCATCAATATGCATCTGATCAGTACGATCTTGAACATGCCTAGCAATATAACACTAATTACGACTTTCAACTCCCAAACTCCAACGCCCCCCTCCTTCCCCAATTCAGATCGAAACTCACTGCGCCTTCTTCGCCCTCTCCTGCTTCTCCATGTACGACTTCATACTTGCCTCAAGCGACCCCTCGACCGCCCCATCCCCAAACCAACTGACAATCCACCCAGACAGGGACATGACGAGCCCGTGCCCCCAAAACGCACACACCTCCCTCTTCCCGCACCCAACCTTGTCCAACGCCGCCCTGGCCACCTTGCTCGCACTCGGCATCATCAAGCTCTCCTCGCCCGGATTCCCCGCCGTGACCGTCTCCCCCAACTCGACGCACAAGACCTCGACACCCCCACCCACAGCGCGCGCCTCAAACGCCAGGCTCATGGCCAACATGCGCTGATATGCCTTGAGCGCACAGTACACGCCCAGGTACGGCATCCCCATGACCCCTCCCAGCGACCCAATCGACATGACGAGCCCTCCGCCGCCGCCGCCGCCGCCGCCGCCAGACCCCCGGGCGCGGAACCGCGCCATGACGGCCGAAAAGACGCGTGTGTGGAACACGACATTCATGTTTGCGCAGCGCTCAATCTCCTCTGCCGTCGTGGCCTCGAAGGCGCGGAACGTGTCCTGCGTCACGCTCGCCATGGCCAGGTTGTTGACGAGCACCGCGACGTGCTTCCCCTCTGCCGCGGCCAGTATCTTGTCGGCGCCCCCGAGCGGGTCCAGGGATGCGTCCGCGGCCACGATCTCGACCTTTGCGTCCGGCGGCGCCGACGAGAGTAGGGCCTGGCGCTTGGCGGCCAGCTTGTCGGCGCTGCGCGAGTGCAGGATGATGTTGAAGCCGAGCGAGGCGAGCTCCTGCGCGAGGGCGAAGCCGAAGCCGTCGCTTGCCCCCGTGACGATGGCCCAGGTTTCTTGCGTCGGGTCCAGGTATTTGGTCACGTTTCCGCGGCGAGTGTGGAGGCGGATGAAGCTGAGGACGTTGTAGGCGGTGGATGCCAGAGAGAGGGCGCCGACGGCGAGGGTGGTGGTCTTTAGGGCCTCCATGGTCTTTGGGGGTGCGGAATTGGTGATGGTGTATGGTTTGTGCGGCGTGGTGGAGGCGTGGTGGTTGTGCGTCTATGGGACGACGTCGTGGCGGGCCGCGGTGGGTCCGAAACCGGTATGGATGGACTAGGGTACCGGGGCACAGTCCCGAGGGTGGTATTGTTGGTCAGACCCATTCAATGTAGTAGTAGTGGTGGTGGTGGTGGTGGTGGTGGAGTATGTCAACCATGTTTGACGTTGTACGAGGCATTTTTCTTGGGCCTTTGAATACTTCAAAAACAAGCTTTTGCATTTCCCTCCCTCAGAGATGCTCCAAAAGCTGGGGAGGTTTAGAACAGATACTCTCTGTCTTCCTTTACTATCATACCCACCAACATGTATTTAACTGCGATATGATGTCTCGCAGAGCATTTGTTCATCCATTGACCACTGCTTTCGCTTCATCTACCATGCAATGCCTTGCCCTACTAGCGTACAGTTAAAGCAAGAAGCTTAGCCCAAACCATCCACCATAGGAACAGCTTTGACCCACCCTAGCTATGGATGAGATGCACAACAAAGAGCATGCGAGTAATCATTTTCAGAAACCATGTCATCAAAGTTTCAATAAAATAAATTTCCCACTCCAGCCTACTTGCGTAAAACAAGGCAGCCGAAGTCGAAAAGTAATCTACGTAATACACTCTCCCCTCCACCTTCAAGAAGACAAAATCCGTTCTCGACCCCAATCAGGTCTCCACAGCAGAGACGCGACCCTTTTTCCCAACCAGCCAGCCAATTGTCCCTCCCAAACTAAAAGAGAGTAATAGCCAGCAGGCCACCCAACGCCATGCTAAGACAAAGAGCAATCGGAAAAATGAGATGCTGGGATATTCGAACCTTCCGCCGATGCAAACATGGTAGAGAAATGCATTGCACACGATCGGGGAAAGGCAGCCAGATCCCTATCCTTTCCCATGCAACCCATCCGTCCGTCCCAGGAAAAAAAAGGTAGAAAAAGGTCCTAGTACACACATAGAGTCCGAGTCCCACTGTAAAACGCCTTGCTGCTGCTAGCAGCAAAGTCCCTATCCGAATCGAAAAACTGAAAACTCCTTCATGAGTGGCAGGGAGCATAGGGGACCACGAGGGAAAAATTCCCCTCAAGTCCCAGATGCCTATGCCATGCATCCAACATCAAGTCATGCTGGACGTAGTATACATGGTAGTTGGTGTTCATCAAGTAAGGCTTTTAGCCCTTCATTTTGCCCAGGAAGCCATCGAGGTCAAACTCTTCGTCGTACTGTTTCTCGTCCCAGAGTTCGCCGAGCTCGTCCAGGAACCCCTTCTTGCCCTTCTCTCGAACCTCACCAGTGGCATCGACCGCGTCATTTTCGTCGATGCCACTGCTCTTTTCGTTAGAGGGAGGCGGAGGCAGGGCCGAAGGATCTGCCGAATCTGCAGACACATTGAACAGGTCCAGAATCTGGTCTGTTTCCATTGAGCCAAGGCCGGCGTTTTGTTGATTGACGACTGTAGACGCGACATCGATCTTGAAACGTTGCAAACTGATTTTGTTAGCAATTGGATATGTGATATGCAAGGGGGATATGCTTACTTCAAGATCTTCTCCTCGAGAGTCCCGCGCGTAACGATGCGGTATACGTTGACGACCTTCTTCTGGCCAATACGATGGGCACGGTCCATGGCCTGGATGTCCTTTTGAGGATTCCAGTCGTGTTCGACAAAGATGACGGTGTCGGCACCCGTAAGGTTCAGCCCAAGACCACCAACAGAGGTTGTCAAGAGAAGAACATCGTAGGATGGATCCGAGTTGAACTTGTTCACAATGTCCTGGCGCTTGGAAGCTTCGACGCTTCCATCGAGTCGCATGAACTGGACACTTGGCAGAAGCTTCTCAAGAACATTGTGCTGGACCATGTCCAGCATCTCCTTCATCTGGCAGAAGACGAGGGCACGGTGCTGCGATACTGCTTCGGGCAGATCACCAGTAGGCGCTGATTTGTCCTTCTCAACATCAGCCGTTCCTATTCCGCAGTCCACAAGCAGATCCTTCAAAGCGCCCAGCTTTGGCGCATGGGCAATGTCCTCGAGAGACGTATTGTTCTTCTTCAGGTACTGCTGCGTGGTGTCATAGTGCTTGTGTGTCGGCTTGATGACTAGGGCCGGCGAATTGCAGAGCTTCTTCATGTATTGAAGAGCCTGGAAGATGTGCTGCTTGCTCTCACGATCTGCTTCTCCCGCCTTGGCCTGAATCTCCTTGCCTTCCTTCTTGGTGAAATCTTCAAAGAGCTTGCACTGCAGGTCGGAAAGGTCGCAATAGTAGTTCTGGAGAATCTTTGGTGGAAGATCATCCAAGACCTCTTCCTTGAGACGGCGCAGCAGGAAGGGAAGTACCTGCTTGTGCAAGGCTTCAATCGCCAAAGCGCCCCTCTCTTGCTCCTTGGACGAAGATTTGGCAAAACGAGATGCGGCAATGGGCTTTGCGAATCGCTCTTGGAAGACCTTCTCAGTGCCGAGAAAGCCCGGCATCAAGAAGTCGAACAGAGACCACAACTCAAGGACGTTGTTCTGAATAGGCGTACCAGAAAGGATCAGACGATGGTTCGACTGGAAGTTCTTGACTGCCTGGCTGGTCTTCGACTTGGAGTTCTTGATCAAATGACCCTCATCCAGCACAACGTAGTTCCAGCTCAACGGCCTGAGAATATCGTTGTCATTGCGGCAGATGTCATATGATGTGATGACGATATCGACATCTTCAAGTTGGTTCCTATACTGTCCACGGATTGGTGGGGAGCCAACGTAGGCGACGCATGTGAGGAATGGAGCATATTGGCGGATTTCTTGTTGCCAATGGCCGGACAAAGTAGGTGGGCAAACAATCAGCGATGGCAGACGGCGGCAGTTTGGATCTTTGGTCTTTGCAAACTCCTCGGCGCGCAGATGGTGGTCGCTGGCCACCATGCACAAAGTCTGAAGTGTCTTTCCAAGGCCCATGTCGTCGCAAAGGATGCCATGCAGATTGTAGCGGTTCAGGAAAGCCAGCCAGTTGACACCATCCTGCTGGTATGAACGGAGAGTTGCCTTGATACCGACAGGAATCTCAAATGGCTCAACCTTCTTCGCATCGAGCATTTGAGCGACAAATTTGCGTTCCTTCTCTCGTCCCTTGAGGAGTGACTCGGGTAGACCTGGAGGATCGGGAATACCAGCCTCGAGGGGAACAAGCTTGACAAGAGTAGCAAAGCTCGTCGTCGCAAGCAGTCGAACATCATTATCTGAATCGCTCATGCGACCCAGGACGGGGGTGATCAGGAAGATGACATATGGCAAGATGGCATCTTCCATGACGTGGATCAAGTGGTAGATGCACTCGATCGCTCCCTGGCGTGCGTGTACGCTGCCGGCATTGTTGATAGAAGGCAAAACGTTCTCAACAAGCATTGTGATACCCTCGACTGGCATAACACTACAAATGGTCGCAAAGCATTTGGCAGCCGAGTAGCGCAGGACATAGAGCCTAGACCGCAAGGCCTTCGCAATCAGAGGTAGAAGATCCTTGACGAAACCACGGACGTCAGGGTGGAAGCTGCCGACAAGAGCACGCAGAGTCGATAGTCCATCAACGACTTCTTGGCCAAAGACACCATCCTCTTCTTCGATTTCGGGTGGTAAGGTGTCTTCGGTAAAGGCACGCCTGATGGGATACTCGATCAAGCTCCTGAGGACCGGCACTTTGTCGAAAATATCACTTCCAAAGCTCTGCACAACCTGTTCCAGACCCTCGCGCGCACCGCGCTTAGTAATGCGTGCTGCCTTGGATTCCTCTGCAAACTTGGCGGCATCCGGGTGGTCGCGGATGTCTTCGTCTTTCTTCAGGGTAAGAATGCCAGTCTCAATGTGAGATTGGCCCGGGAACTCTGGTGTCTCTGCAGTTTCCATGCAATAGAATTTGACCAAGTTGCCGACGACCTTCTTCACGATGGCATTTCTACCAGTGTTGACCAGGTAGACGATATAGCCAGCCACCGCTGCAGCGGAGCGCCTCTGGAGTTCTACGTTCTCTTCCTTCTTGATGCTATCCATCATGGCTTTGATGGGCGGCGAAGGCTTCTTTGGCGGGGAGTTGAGCCAGACCAAAGCGCCGGCGGCAGCGGCCTTGATACGGACATCACGCTCTTCCTTGATGTCCTTGGCCTCTTGGAGAACAGTCTCAATCTCAGCCTTGGTAGTCTCCAGATTGTTGAGGGCGACCATGCGTGCTGCTGGTGTCATAGCCTTCTTGAGCTTCTCGTATTGTACCGTGATCAGCTTTTCGGCATCTGCAACCGAGAATGCATATTGGCTCGCGGACGGGTCGCCTTGGACAACCACAGCAAATGTCGGCAAAGACTCGGGGCGAACGTGGCCTTCGCGGAAGATGCTTAGGAGAGCAGTGCATTGCGTGCGCACGATCTGGAGCTTAGGGACCAGGTCCTCGTAGGCAGTGGGACGCTCGCCTTCTACCATGGGGAGAAGGGCTTCAGCGAATGACTCAGCAAGAGCATCCTTTGAAGCCAAGGACTTGCCGAACTCCTCGATGATCATAGCTGCAGTCAGTTGGGTGGTCGAGTTGGTGGAGAGCAGCGGCGACAGCATTTTCGGCTTGAAAGTTTGCTGCCGGGACTGCTCTGGCCACATAGCCATTGCCTTTCCGAGAGCCTGGGCAGCCGATATTCTCGAACGAATCATGACATCGGAACCGATTAGTTCGAGGTCACCACTGATCATGTGTCCATCGACATTGTGTGACGATGTGGAAGGTGTCGGCGTCATCATGTCCTCTTTGCCGAATCGCGACTTCTTCCGCTTCTTGTGCGCGGGCTCACCAGACCCAGGGGGTGTCGATCGCCTGCTAGGCTGTGAGTTGGGAGGTGGCCCGAGCGGCTGCCCAGAGGGGCGGATGAGGAGAGAAAGATCCATGGAAATGGGGTGGCGGGATACACCGATTGGAGTGAGTGCCAATGGTATAATGGATCCAAGGATCGGACCGAGGTGCGTCGTCAGTTCTGTGTCATCGAGACTCTCTATGGAGGCATTCCAGAGTTGCAGAGACAGCTTCAGAACACCTTCGTTACGCTCGAGGATGATGTTCTGGAAAATGAGTTGCAAGGCCCTACTGTCAATCCACCCATCAGAACCGGAGCCCTGAATCTTGAGGAATGTGATCAATGCACGGAGGACGGCAGCTCGCACACTTGTAATGGTGTGTCGAAGGAAGGGGAAGAGGCGTGGGACAAGTTCGTGGAAGGACTGCGATGGGTCCTGGAGTGCATTCGCCTTCATGGCTTCGAGAACCTGAGGGAAGCTGCAGAGCTTCGCCAAAAGATCCATGATGAAACCAGTACTGGCACTGAGGTCGGAATCTTGCAGACTGGAGAGACACGACCACACTTGGTTCATCAGCACGTCAAGCGCCTTGGGGCGCATCTCGACAAACTCTTTGGCGACGGGAATGAGTGTAGCAGCACTGATAGCACGGACATCGTCGTCATAGTCACCTAGACCCTTGATGACAGCTTCAAGGACGCCGTCCATGAGAGTTCCGTCTTCCAAGAGGAGATCGTTCCTTACGGCAACCAAGTACCTCATTCCAATCATACCCGCTTGACAGACTTGCCAGACTCCAGTACTTCCAGAGTCCTTCTGCATGATCAGACGATATAGGACTTTGAAGGTTGCGAGCACATTCTCTCTTGAGAGATGTTGCAGCAAAGAGCCGAGTGCCTGGCCGGCGGTTTCTCGTATGGGCGCAACAGCATTGTCGGAAGTGTAGTCGGCAAAACGGTCGAGCATGAAGACGCAGCATATGCGACAAGCAACATCGTTCAACCAACGTTGGTTGAGCTGGTCGTTTTGTGCACGGGTCTTGCCCTTCTGTCGACCAGCGCCTTGCCCATGCACGCGCAGTATTTCTCGTAGGCCCATGGCGGCGCCATGGCGGACCTCCCAGCAGTGATCAAAGAGTTCTACGGTGAGATATTCGCACACACGCTCGTACGGCCACTCAAGGCCGCTCTCTTCCGATTCAGTCTGGAAGGAAGCCTTGTCTGGAATGGGAGCACCTTTGAATTCTTTTACGAATTTCTGGTCGTCATCGCCGCCTTTGCGGTCCAGAGAGAAGTAGTCTCCAACTCCGTTCTCTTCGTCGCCGTTCTCCTCCTTTTTGATGGCCTGAGGCTGAGGCGCAGCTGGGGTTTGAGGAAAGTCTGCTTGTGAGCTTTTGCGTTGACTAGGACCCAAATCGACGATTTGAACCTTACTTGCTCTACCTTGGAGGTCTTTCTTGGCCTTTCGCTTTAGTGCGTTGAGTTGGCGCTTGCTGAGCTGTGTCTGCTCGCCGTTGGGCGTGGCCGCTGGAGGAGAGGATGCACCCGTTGCTGAGGCTATGCTATCCGATCTCGATACTGTAGTATCTATGCGGTGTACTGCCGGCGTGCGCGGACCAGGCGTCTGGGCTGTAATGTCGTTCTCGGTGACGAGTTCATCTTCCATGTACTCGCCGCCAAGGCCGAGGCGTGCTGTGAGACTTTTCTTCTGATGCGCCAGGCGCTCGGCGGGATCCATGGCGGCAAGCTTATAGTCATACTCCTTGCCTGCGCTTCCGAGGAGCTGCTTTCCGTATTTCAGGATAGATGGTAGGTCCAAGGTGTTGAGGTCAAGGTGGTCTCCGCTGGACAAGTCGCCGTCGCCGTTCTCTTCCTTCTTGACGGCGCCATTGCTGTCCTCGCCTTTGACATGGCCATTGGCGTCGGACTTGACTTCGTCTTTGACAGGCTCGTCCTCGGCGTTGGGGTCGAACTTCTCGGCATTGGAGACAATGCCGCCGACAGCTTTGGCGGCGGCCACGCGCGTCTCCCAGCTTTTTGAGCGCAGGTAGGGAATGACGCGGGTCAGTAGATTGAATAGTTCATCGGGGTGTTGTTTCTGGACGTCGGCCAGCTGATCCGCTGCAGTGTTCCGGATCAGTGCAGTGCTGCCCGTCTCGAGGAGGCTTGGCAATGGTTAGCAGGGTTCATGGTGCGGCGAGCATGAGCAGCCGCCACGGGGCGTGAAAGAAGGATGGATGTGGCAGGGACAACAAGAAAGGAAAGTGCCGGTCAAGAGGCAGGAGAGCAGATGACTCGGGCAGGGCGTGGAGGTTGGTGGAAGTGCGACGACGGGCAGAGTGGCCGGTTCTGGGGCGGTTCTGGGGCGGTAGTGTAGGTGGTCCGGGGGGTACTCACGTTACGAGACGGTCCAATCTCGTGCCACTATAGGAGCGTTAGCGGGCATTCCTCGACAGCTGGGCACATGCATGCAGGCGGACGTACCTCATGGTTGCAGAGTCGCGTCGCGAGGGCGGCGGCGGCGTGCGACGTCTGGAAGGGATTATAAATTATTACTGGGCGGCGCAGGTAGCTGAGCCATGGAGTGCGCCCATGGGTGGGTGAGCGGGCGTTGGGATCACGTGATGGCGAGGAGCGGTGGTGCTGACTAAGGCGGCGGCAGCGTGGAGGTTCTGGTCTCTCTTCGATGATGGGTGGGTGCTTCGGATATTCATATGAGCCATCCTCTTAAATATTCCTGGGGGTTCAACCGAGAGAAAGAGCTTGGCGCCTGGCCCGTGCGGTTTCAGGGTGAGAAGGAAAATTCGTGCATGCCAGAATCGCATCCACTCTGCGCCGCCGCCCACCGCGCTGCCGTCTCCACGCCCGCTGCAGGCCCCCGTCGCATGCCCTCGACTGCCGCGCCGTGCCCTCGAGCGCAGCGCGCGCCGTCCTGGCGATGCATCGCGACGTGCTGCTCGCGGGCAGTGGACAGGTGGTCACTGCGCCCCTAGCCCAGCCGGGCCTCGAGGCGCTTGCCCAATCCATCCACCCGCCTCACAAACCAGCGCGCCCGCCTGCTCGACGCGCTCCATCCTCGACTCCCGGGGCCTGCACGCGCGCTCGCAGCGAGAAAAAAAAACCACCACTGCGGCCAGCCGTCCTGCTCGAGCTGCCCGCCTGCTCGACGCCGTCGTACGGGCTCGCTGCTTGCCCGCGACACGTCAGCGCCCGCCTGCCCGCCTGCCCGCCTGCCCTTCCGCGCGAACAGGCCCCCAATACCTGGCTGCCTCCCACCCCCCCAGGCACCTGCGCCTGTCTCCTCGAGCCAGCCAAACGATGCGCCACTCGCAAGGCTGGAGATATGGCCCTCACCGGCCGTCCGCATCGCGCGCTGCGTCTGCACTTGGGCTCCGTCTGCTCCGTCTGCTCCGTCTGCGCTCCGCCCGCCGGCTGCAAACCGCCCTCCGTGGCCCGCGTCTCTATTTTTGATTGCGCTGATGGGGACTCTGCTGCCCGTCAAATGCGCATCAAACGCTCCCCGTGCAGGCGTCGACGCAGATCTCGAGCGGACATCCCGGATGCGTGCGGACCCCACGGCGTCGGTCGCGTCGTCGACGACTTCTCGCTTGGCCGCTGCACTCGAGATTCCCGTTGATCTACGCGTGCGGCTGCGAGCTAGCCCATGCAGGCGTCGAGACTCCTGATCCTTTGGTGGGCGCTGCCTCTCCTGCCCTCCGCCATGCCTCCGCCATGCCCGGGTAGTCTCTACACCACCCCGGCTCCATAGGTGACGTCGCGACAAGCTTCGCACACCGACTGATGGCATCCTTGCACAAACAGTCACGCACGCTCCCCGTTTGAGTCATTTATTCTACTGAGGTCGCTGTACCACGCGCGACCCTCCAACGTCGCCTGCCGCCGCCTATCACGCTCCTTGCCATGTCTGTCAACGCCTGTAAGGGCTCGTCATTCGGCCTTAGCAGCACACAACCCGACCGACCCTGTCACCCACCCGCAGAACCGCAGAACCGTAGACCCACGCCCACCCACTGCGATGCACTTTGCGGCCATTGCACGTGATACTTGCTTGCTGCCTGGCTTCATGACAGATCATCGAGAACTAACCCATCACAGCAGTGTCAAATTAATGCTCAGCATCGTGGCACTTTCTTGGGGTCGCAACTAATCCACATCTCATCGTCATTACCCATGCCCCTGGACTACTGCCGGATAGTGTCGTCTCTAGCGTTGTTTGCATTTGGAACATACCCATGTCAACATCTGTACAATAGTCATCGACCTCAGTGTAGGTGGCGCCCGATTCCCCAAACAGGTCAAATCCTATTCTAGATCATCTGGAAACACACTGCGGGATACTACTGCATCGCTTCAACACGATGCGCTTGGCAAAATTAGCTTTTGTTGAGCTATGTTTTTTGGCATCATTCCTCCTCTAATTTCTTTTCCTAAACTAATAAACCCTCAGGTCCGTGGCCGTCCATACACAACAGCGGGCGCTTTCTCCCATTTCTGCAAGTCATTTATTAGATAAACGGTGGTTGCGACGGACTGTTGACGAGATTAGAGCCCGACCCGATACATTGGGTTTCACATCAATACTCCGTCTCCAAAGAACAGCAATCCATTGCAGCGTACTAAATATTATTCATGTGGCATCAGCAGAAATCCAAACTCCGGCCGTCGGTAGGTATAGTAGGTATAGTCCAGTCTAATCCGCGCATCCTAACTTCCTGGAGTTGACATCACTCCCCGTGCATCGCAATTCCCCAACCCGGCGATCCTCTATTTCTTGGCAGCGGGCTCCTCACCCTTCTTTCCACCCCAAATTCCGCCCACCCAACCTCCAGCACTCTTTGCACCGTCTGCGACACCACCACCTGCACTCTTCAGCCCGTCGACAGCGCTCTCTCCATATCCACCGAGCGGCCCCTGGCCCTCGATGGGCCGTCCCTGCTCGTCCTTGCCGCCCCGCTCGGCGCGGTTGATGCCCTCCTTGGAGAGTCCGTCGCCGATGGGCTGGAGGAGACCGCCCTGACCGACTTGGCCAGTCACGAGGTTGTTGACGCCATCCTGGAGGTTATCGACCTGTTCGACGCCAGTGACTTTGGTCTTGTCCAGTTGTTCTGCTCGAGTATCAGCAGCTGGAGACTGGCGAAGATGCCACGGGCTACTCACGTTTGGTGGCATACGATGCTTTGTTGTCCTTGGTGAACCATTTCAGGTACTGGTCCTCCAACCAAGGTACCCAGTTGTCGTACTGGCGGTTGTAGTACTCAGACGCCTGCTGCTTGTACGTCTTGGTGTTGGGGTTGCTCTGGTCGGCCATGATGATGATGATGATGATGATGATGATGATGATGTGATGGAAAGAATATCGGGGGTATCTCAGGCTGGGTATATAGACTGTCTAGATGGGGGGAAAAGGGTATCTGTTTGGAGGCCCTTTCAGTCACCCTCGACATATAAATACACAACCCCAGTCCAACTTACCAGATTCTTGGATGTCAAGAAAAGCAGGAATGCAGTGTAGATCAATCCACGCAAGCGGGCCAGAACTATTTATCTCGCATTCTAGCCTGCTGCCCCATCCCAGACACGCAAGACCAGTGATCTCATCTCAACAGCATCGTGGCTGGTGAGTACGCTTGACGTCATTGGGCTGGATCCAGGTGATCGACCAGTCCAGCGGTCGTCCCTCTTGGCGCCGCATCCATGCGCGACGGGCGGCGTGCAACCATTCAGGGTCCAAAACATGTTTCTGGCGTGCAGGGAAAAGCAATCTCGTACCGTGTGGTTAACAGGTTTCACATGCGCCTCCCGGCCGGCTGCTTAAGCTGATTAGTAGGAGAGTCGACTGGCGGTGCGAGTCGGTCCGATGTCGAGACTGTTGGACGTGCCCGGTCCCAGAGAATCCATGGGCGGGTGAGGCGGTCGTGGGCTTGCGGGATGCGGTGTAAGGTGCGTGGGAGACGGTTAAAGTATGGCGTGACTTTATCGTATCTACATCTAGGGGATTTTCCCGGTGTGGGGCTTTCCAGATCTCTGGCGTGGGCGGTGGGGACCGCCACATCACATCCTCCACGTTGATCAGGCTTGGAGAATCTGCCTCGTATCTTATCCATACAGGTAGAGAGCCATAGCATGTTATAAAGCACATCCTCCAAGGTGTCAGTCTTATTGGGATGTGTAGACCATGGCGATACTTAGGAGACGTAGTCGGCTTGAGATATCCATGTTGGCCCAAATGAGTAAAGCCTCGTCTACAAGATTTCCTTTTCGAGGTCAATCTTTAACTTGTACACCCAGTTTGCTGATTTGGGGCCACGCAAGTATTTGAAAGCAACGGTATCTTTTTTATCCAGGTTTGCTCTAACCATGCCGCAAATACCATACTAGATTCCTTACATCTATCAACCCTCCTACGAACCCCCAAGGTGCTCACAACCTCATGACCCCTCACCCCCGACCGGTACCTCTGTCCCTTCCCCCTCTTCCACCCCAAACAACTTCAACAACGCATCCCTCTTGAACATTCTCGCACAATCCACCGCATTCGGCTGCCCCAACCCAATATCTGCGCCGCCCTGATACAACACCCGCACAACCTCATCCCACCCCTTGAACACGGCCCCTGCAATCGGACTCTGACCCCTCCCATTCAGCACATTGGGATCCGCACCCGCATAGACCAGCATCTTGGCCGTCTCAGAATGTCCGTGGTAGGCGGCTAGCATGAGCAGTGTGTCGCCCGAGGCGTTGGTCAGATTCTTGGGCACGCCTGCCGAGACATACTGCGAGAGGGTCGAGGTTTCGCCTGCACGGGCAAGGTCGAAGAGTTTGGCTGCGAGATCGAGGGCGGCGGGTGGGAGTTCGGACGGGGACTTGGGGGGCTCTGATGTGGAGGGGGTAGGTGCGGCGGCGGCGGCGGCGGCAGCGTTGGTGGTGGTGGGGGTTGCGCCGTTGGCTTGCTCGGCAGACATTGTTGTGGTTGGAAGCTTTGTTTCTTCTTGGTATCCAACGGACGAGTCGTTTCTTCTCGAGCGGATTGGGATGGTGAGGAATGGCAGTGCGTGCGCGACTGCGACTTGGAGGCGTTTCTACATAGTGTGGAGATCGAGATGCGGAATGCTCAGTAAGAGACAGGTAAAGGGCCCCGGTCGATGACATAAACGACAGTCGTGAACCGCACGCCTGTGCACGGGCCATGGCTTGGCGCGTAGATCGCGACTTCGCGCGACTCTCACTGTGCCTGGCCAAGCTCGACATCTCCTCTCCAACCCGCTTCTCACCCAGTCGCAACCATCCGACGCTATCCTGCGGACTTTCAGGGCCGCGAGAGAAGCAGATATGGCGTCCCCCCCTCCACCCCACCTTGCGCTCAACAGCATCTCGCGGAAGCGCGGCTCCATCTCCAGCGTCAGTTCGCAGGCCAAAAAGAGGAAGCCGAGCCAGCTCCGCAACTCGTTCGCCCCCGAGAATGAAGCCGTCGGATCGCCCTTGCGCTACTCGCGCTCCCCTTCAGTCGACAGTGTTGCTACTACGTCGGTCGTCAACGGCATGGGCGGCAAGAAGAAGAGAAAGAAGGACGGGGACACTGGAAGCGTGGCGGGAAGCAGTGTGCGCGGCGGTAAACGAGGTGATACACGCAGTGCCATCGATGGCGAGGGCGCAGATGGTGCAGAAGGCGAGGAGGAGGAAGATGACGATGAGGACGAGTTGGAGCTCGAGGACACAAAGATGAATGAGGTTTCGGCCAAGCAGGAGAAAGAACACGAACGGTACGTCCACCTTCTCCCTTGTTTGGTGCGGCAGCCCCTAACATAAGGTCTAGAATGCTGGTAGACGCCATGAACCCGAACCAAGAACACCGCTATTCACTTTACCGCCGAACCAAGCTTAAGAAGGACACTGTTCGCAAACTAGTCAACCAGACTCTCTCGCAATCCGTGCCGAACCCCATCGTCATCGCCGTTCAGATCATGTCGAAGGGTTTTATCGGTGAGCTCGTGGACCGCGCTCTCACAGTCCGCGACGAATGGGCAGCTGCCCGCACGCATGTACCCAACCCCAATCTCCCACCGCAGGTTCTCGCTCAAGGCCTGAACTCACCCCTCGCTCATCGACCCGAGGCGAAGCCTACCAACCAAGACATCCAGCAGGCCGGATTTTACTTGAACCAGGTACCGCGGGACGAGGGATTCTGGAAGGAGGTGCCCAAAGATACACCGCTAGCTGAGAGATTGAAGCTCTGTGACAAGGGACCTCTCACTCCGGCCCATCTTCGTGAGGCTCTGAGGCGATACAAGCGCGACCGTGACGGCGGTGGTGCTGGCTTCGCTGGTCTGAGTTTGGAGGGACCAGAGAGGACACTGGCGAGAACTGGCGGACGGAGAATATTCCGCTGAATTTTAAGGCTAGATCAATTTTGAAGGCACGGAAAGACGAAAAGGTCTGGTCCAAAATCCGGTATCAAATCGGCAAGGACGATGCACCTCTCAACGATTACCTCGCCATCGTTTGCCCGTACCTCCAGGTATGATGATTGGAGAATGTGGGGCGTTCATACGCCGTAAAAAAGGATATGCATAGCGAGGCGTTTCGGATCGGATATGGGAATACCAGGAGCCTCATTGAGGTATTGATTCAAAATGAATATTTAGTCATGAATTACATCTACGCTGTGATAAATATGATCGCCGCGGAACCGAAGTATGCTTGTCAAATGATAAATTGCGGCAGGGTAAAGATCGAGTAAGCACTATCGAAATGACTGTCAACCACCAGCCCGCGAATCCTACTTCATCTCGGTAACATGTTGTGCTGCCACCAGACTGACGGGCAGACTCAACAGAGTAGGCCTCGTATAATGCTCGCTGTATTATCAAACTGTCTGTACGGGAAACTATCAATGATCGCATAATTTGAACCTTGTAAAACCCAAGGAGACAGTGACTCACTCAAGGGAGAGAAAAGAGCACTGTTTAGTGTATCCCATCTCAAGGTCAAACTATCTTCGGGATGCTCTCTCGATGGCTTCTCGTCCTGGCTCGGAGATCATTGAAGAGTCGGGCTTAGCCCTCCATACGCCGCAGTTGTACGTTAGTCTAGTGCCCTACGGTCCCATTCATTTCCACCGCCGCCAGATTGCGTGGGATTATCTCTTGCTTGTTTCTGAGCCTGTACTATTTGTCCAATTTCTCCAAAATGCACCGATACGCCTTTGCGGAGGTTTACTTCATTTTGACTGTGCCCTGTGTGCATGAGGAGTAGTGTAATGGCGTTTATGGCGGTGTGCGTATTGGGGTAAGATTGTCGACAAAAGTCAGAGACGTAGGAGAATGGAATAGTGAGAATTAGCTGGCTTTCAGGCATAGGGGCATAATCAATCTGGTTTTATGTGTACTTTCATGAATACGAACAATTCTGTCAACCTAGCCCCTCTCCCTCCATTAGAGGCGAGTTGAAGGACCATGGTAAGTCATCTGTCGGCTCCATCAATATTCTTGCTTCACAGATAACAGTTTGAGCGGTTCAATGCTAAAACCTGTCCCAAATCCGTTTCTTAACTTTACCAGAACTAGCTGCGAGTCCCGCACAAGATTGCACCTAGTCTTTGGACTTGGCTGATTTGAAGTAACCTATGCCCTTTCTTTTCATCGAGGTCACTTCAGGATCAATTAACTGAATTTATATCAATCGAATCGAGTTAAGTTAACTCATTCAATTCATTACAACCCAGTCGATTCAACTCGATGCAACTCAACTCAAATCAACCAATAAACTTGGTTCGACTTAATTCAGCTCAATTTAATCAATTCAATTCAATCCAACCGACCAGTCCACTACATTCGACTTATTTCGATCTAATTTGATTTATAAATTATTTTATATGCGTGTGTTTATGATGACCTTCTCAGCATAATAAGACGAATGGGTATGTAATTCTAGATTGTATACATTATTCCTGAGGATATGATGGGCAGCGAAAGGTGAAGCAAAAAATGTTGAAAGGAAGAGAGCTGTTACTGATTTGGTGAAGCTATTTGTTTACTCCCGGTAATCCTGAATTGTGTTAGACTGCGATACTCCGCTGTGATTAAAACTAGGACGAGAAAGTAGAGAAACATCCGTATGTTATAAATGTGATCGGTTGGAGACATCAGTGCCCTCTAGGGCAATCTCCTTTACGAGAGCTATACTTTTGCCTAGTCTCATACATTCAGACACACTGCTTCTGCCTTGGACAGTAACGATTGTCGGTGGTACTGGTGATGATGGTTCATGTGGTTGCGGGTATATATTTAACTACCGACAAGTACCTCCATTAGCTCATAGGAAACCATAGAGTACCTGACCGTTGAGATGTTCAAGATCGCACATTATTTCCTCCAGTAAATAGTAGGAGACCAATAATGTATAGCGGAAACCGTCGCCCAGCATCGCCGCATCAAAACGTTCAAGCGTCTGAACTCACACATGCCCCGATTGGCCCGCTCGCAATATACTTCCCTTTCTCACACTCAGCGGGCCCCTACGTAAGCACCATCCCCCCCCTCACCCTCCAAACCCGCGCTACGCGATGCACCACGTATCGCACCTCCCTCACACCACCACCGTCATCTCCCCTCAAATAAACGACGGCATCGCACTCCCCGGCGCAATCAAGTCCCGCCAGTCAATCTTGACATCTCTCTTCTCGTTTGCGGTGAGATCCTGCCTCCGCCACACCGCCTCGACCAAATTCTTGATGATGAGGTAGTTGCCCACGCGCCGCCTGCGGCCGCCCGTCTCCAGGATCTCCATGGCGCGGATGCGGTCCTGGTCCTCTGTGGCGTTGCACGCGAGGATGAAGAGTGGCCAGGGGCTGGTGCAGACGTCCATTTGGTCGACGACGGCGAAGGCGTCGCGGACGAGGCTGGGGACGGCATTCTCCGGGACGAGGCGCGAGGGCGAGACTTGGTGGAGGTAGAGGAGGGCGGCGATGCGGTAGAATTCGGCCGTCAGGGAGATGCGTTCGTGCGAGATTGCGCCCGTGGTGGAGCCGAGAGTGAGGAAGATTTCTTGCTTGAGGTTTTCGAGGCGCGTTCGGATTAGGAGGGGGAGTTCTGGGGAGCTGGTTTCTGAGGGGGAGAGGTGGTCCTTGGGGAGAGATTGCATTGCACGGAGCTTGTTGGTGGCTGAGATGAGGTCGAGCAGTTCGGACGAACAGCCCAAGAGGCCGATGATCTGACGTGCGAGTCAGAATCTCGAGATTTTCTATAATCTTGGAAGGATGGATGCAACACACCTGCCTCGTTCTTGGATTACTTTCCGGAAGCTCAATCTGGAATGCAGACTGCTGAGAAGCAAGTGGCTTCACAGCATAGCTATACTCGCTAAAAGTATTGTGGTAGGCAAACCAGGGAGACAAGAATTCGATGCTTGAAGAATCTTGTTCGTATGCGGAGAGGGCATCTGCAATCATCTTCGCACCTTGGAGATGCAGATGCCAGCTTGTATCCGATGCGTCGAATACCTAGCCGGACCCATTCAGCGACACTCGTCTTGGAACACATTCTGAGGGAAAACGCATACACTATAAACACAAAGCATCATGCAAGCCGCAAACTGCGCTACCTTGGACGTTCCAGCACTCTGGAAAGATTCAGACAGACTCTTGATGGCCTTGACCTTGTACCTGAGCGCCTCGTCCGGTCTCCCCAGGTGGAAAGATGACAGGGCCAAGGTGGCATGCAGTAAGCTTCTTGCAGAAGCATCCGAAGATCCCAAGGCCATGGGGATGAGATCGAGCCGAAAGCCGTTCGATTCGTCATCGATCGTCGTTATCATGCGTGCTAACACTGAGTCATCTGCGTATAGCATATTAGCGAGGGCCCCGTCTGACTATGCGAGGCCCCATACAGCAGAGCACGCAGCTAAGGGGGCGTCGTCTGCTTACAGTAGCTCAGGTACGCCCCGTCCATGCCATCTAGGCCAGAGATCGAGGTTACCGAAGGCATTATTGGTGGCTTGACTAGTTCAAGATTGCGCTCCACGGAGGCTAGATCCTGGATCTTGGCCTGCTGGCCGCGTAGATCACCAAGCGTGGTATTCAGAAAAACGAATTCTCCATCTTTTGTTATGTAGTCTTCTGCCGATCCAGCGGGGTTTGACTGGTATTTCTTCTGCTTCCGTCTACCGTCTACCTTGTCGGGCCAGGCCAGCTTGACGCCATATCCCTGGCAATGGCGCTTTGACTTGGTGCAGTTGGCACACTCTGGAAGCGTCCTGTCGCATCCAACTTTGCGCTCTGGTCTGGATTAGGCAACGAACGAGGGAGCTGGAAGTCGTGGTCGGGCGAGGCAAACCGTCGGTTACCCACCTTTGCATGTCCAGCAGTTATGCTTGGCCTTCATCATCACCAAGTGCTTACATGATGCTGCAATGCTCTGAACCAAAGACTAAATCTGATGGGCTGTGATGGTTCAAAAGCAAGACACCTGAAGATAAGTCGGAGCAGCTTGGCGTATGATTGGAGACGAGGCTGAAGGCTGGCTTAATAATCAACGCGCCCTAGCTTCAATCAAGCAGCCAGGAGCAGACACTGGAAGACACACAACCTTGGAAAAAGTTCACGGGTGCTACGGGTGGATTACAAACGAGACTAGATTAGGAAATTATTGGTAGCAAAGTGCTGTGAACGCTATGAGAGATGCTATCGTGTGCCTGTGGGAATGGCTATGCACTTGCTTTTTGTGACAAATGCGGGCAAAGAAAAATCATGGCACATGGAAATGTACCGATGTTGACTAGGTATACAGTGCTGTCAATGCTTCATCCTCGACCTCAAAACTCTCATACTCCTCGTCCCCGCTAATTATTCGACTCAGCAACACCTTGCGCAGAAAAAGCAGATAGATACGACATGTACCCTGCCAACTCTGTCGAGATATTCTTACGAGTACAAAACCGAAATTTCACCCAGCTCGTCTGCCTGTACTGGGTGCCGCCTCTGGGCGCCGACAAGTCGTGGGTTCGTGGCTCAATTGAGCCAGCTCATGACCCGTTGACCAAATGGACTGGGTATATATCATTACAATCGTCAATATATGTATGAAGGAGCTCTTTTGTTTTTGTTTCTTTTTTTTTCTTTCACTCTCCGACGCTGGCTCCCCGATAACGCCTGGGTATGCTTGCGCTTCGATCGAGTGCTGAGATGCTTCCGATGGAATTTCTGTTCGGATTGTATTGCATCCTGGATCCCAAATCAGTCGAGACTTGCTTTTCATAAGCCGGAGAGCTCTGCCTGTCGATGTTGTATCGCCTAGAACCGTCTCGGTAAAGCAGGTGGTTCTCATTTCCGCTACCAGTGACTGTTGGCCGGCGTAGAGACACAGTGGGCTGGATTGAGGGAGCAGGCTGTAGATCTGGAAGCGGCTCGCGGGATGTATACTCTCGGTTGGCGCGCGACTTTTGGCGAGTGTCCCTGAAGTCGGTCAATGCTCGCGAAGGCGCCCGCAGCGTCAAGTCCTCGTCATCTTCCTCTGGCGTTTTCCGCGATCGGTTAAAGCTGGTCCCTGCGCGAGCAAGTCTTGTTGGAATCTGAGATTGGGAAGGAGTGGGAGTCTCCTGGCTAGCCTCTCTAGGACTGCCATTGACCGACATGGCCATCATGCTGGCTCTTCGGGCTTCAATGCGGCTAAGAGCCCGACTGGGACTGGTCCGAGGCAAAGGACTCGTATCCGACTCGATGCCTTGTCGAGCCGAGGGGGATTCACCATTCACTTGCACACTTGGACGGCGAGAACCTGTTGCAATTGTAGTCCGCAGGGCTGGACTGGCCAGGCTCGACTTGGGATCGCACATGGCGATGCAGAGCTCTGTGAGACTCCGGCAGATGTTGTCGGCTTTGCGGCGAACTTGACGGTCCGGTACAGATGCACCGGCCAGGACCGAACTCGCAGACTGAAGGGTACCTTGTGGGCCGGCACTCCCAGTCAATTCGGCTAGTTCCAGAGCTTCGCTTGCGGTCGCTTCAAGCACACGATAGATGGCAGGCGAGAGGTGTTGCCGTGCCTTGGCCAAAGCCTCTTTGAGCAGCGGATGGACCTTTTGTGGCGTATGAGCACCGACTGTAGACTCGGCTGGTGATGCATTGGCTTTTCGTTGCTGCTTGGGCGAAGAAGAAACTGTGGTGACGGACGTGTTAGCAGTCCGTGGGCGTTCGGCGGACGCTTGGGCTACAGCTGCGCCCGATGTTGTGGGAATCTTGCCTCCCAGCTCGATCTTGCGGATTCTGGTCTTCAGGTCATCCAGTTCGTCCCACACAGACGCTGCAGGGCCGGTGGAATTTTGGGACTGAGACTCGGTGCCGTCCATCCGCGATGATGTGTCTTGCGGAGTGTCGGGACAGGGAGTTTTTGAGGTGTCACGGGAAGATGAGTAGTGCAGATTTGAAGGACGGTAGGTGGAGGTACGGTTGGGCGGTGTCTGGAGAGCATCAGGGTGCGAGGGTCGCCGCCGTCCCATCTGGGAGAGAAATTCCCGCGGCGACATGTCGGTGTCTTTTGTTTTGGTGGAGGAGAAGGATGGCTTCGGCGACAGGTCAAGCAGGCGTGAGCGCGACATGTCGGGCGGGTGGGCTGGCGACAGCGGCGATTGCTCGCGCAGGAGCCTCGCGGAGGTGGGAAGGTGGGAGGAGGTGGGGAGGGCGGAGGCGCGGCGGTACGGGGTGGCGGCCTTTGTGTCGATTGAGGCGGGAATTCTGCTCACGCTTGGCGCGGTCGACGTGGTGGAGTGCACCGGTGAGGGGGAGTAGATGGCGGAGGGGAAGGATTGGCGGTTGTTGGAGGAGCGAGCTATGCGCGACTGCGGAGGTGTCAATGGATGCGCTGGGGCGGGACGTGTCATGGCTGTTACAGTTGTCATGGCGCCAGGGCGCACAAAGAAATTGGGAAAAGGGTCCGGGGTGACATGGGTAGGGAATTGGGGGCACTTACTCTTAATCTGTCGGACCGCAGGCCGGAATCCAGCAGCGGCGCGCGCGGTGAGTTGTCCTCTGCAATGTTGAGGAACAGGTCTTCGGTATGCTCCTCGTCGGTACCAGACGTGTCAATGGCGCCGTGGCCGCCGTTGACGGTATGCGCGTCCTCTGACTGGCTACGCATGCCCGAATCGTAGTCAGATGACTCTTCGCCGGAACGTGCCATGTGTCGGTCTTCGCCCCGCGCAGTACGCACCGAGTTGTGGCGAGAGAGGTTGGGGGTGGAGGCGTGCGAGGCCGAGGGCGCGGTGAAGTCACTCGAGTCCTCGGAATCGTCCTTGCGCCGGGGGATGGCGCTGGGCGAGGCGAGCTTCTGCTGGAGTGACAGCGGGTGCTGCGCGTAGGGCAGGGACGACGGCTGGTGCGACGCCCTGCGCGCGATGTCCGGGTAGTTTGCGAGGGTGATGGGCGGGCCGCGCGAGGTGTCTATGCCATGGCCGCTGAAGGAGGCGGGCGGGCGTCGAGAGGGCGGTTTGGGCGAGCGCGACTCCTTGCCGGGCGCGGCGGTCTGGGGGGAGAAGTACGAGAGGCGCTCTGTTGCAGCGGCGGCGGCGGCGGCAGTGGCCGACGAGGTCGACTGCTGGGCGAGGGAGAGCGGCGGGTTGGTGGCCCGTCGCGGGCGTGTCGAGATGGTCGCGGCGGTCGCGGTGGTTGCGGCCCCCGCTGGACTGGAGCTGGACGGCAGCGGCAACGGCAGCGGCAGGCGCAGGCGAGGCGAGGGCGAGGGCGGCGGGAAGGGCGAGCGCTGGGGCAGCAGGCTGTGGTGCTGCGGGTGCTGGGGGTGGTGGGCGAGGTGGTGGTGAGGGTACTCGGGCGGCGCGGTGAAGTTGCGCTGCAGCTTGGGTGGCGGGTGCGCGTCGGCCGGGGCGTGTTGTGGTGTGGGTGGTTGCGGGTGCGATAGCTGGTGGTGCTGATGCTGCTTGAGCTGGAGCCCGGATGGCCTGGCAGCATGCGCGGCGGACGACATAGCGTCTGGTCAATAAGTAAGGTACCTGGATGCGCTGGCGCGCACTTGCAAGGCTGACCCAGGTGCTCAGCGAGGCCTCAGCAAAACACTGGGCGGCATGGCTCCCCGATGGCCCGCTGTTTCAGAAAGGCGTTGTCTTCCTTTTTGCATGCTCTGGAGATGGCAGCAGAGGGACGCTCCTCCGAGCCGTGTCTCTGGGGTTGAATAAGTAGGCCCCGTCCACAGACCAGCGCAGGCCAGCGCAGGCCAGCCCGCCGACCAGCCCGCCGTCCAGCCATCCACCGCTAGTGCCGCCGGCGGCCATGCACGAGGAATCACGCTGCTCTCCTCGCGCCGCCAGACTTGGGGCAAACGGTGACGTGCATCTCGAATCCAGGAACACCCGACCTAAACTAGTCCCATCGGCGTGGTGTTGCTGGATTCGCTCCAGCTGGCCCTCTGCTGGCCCTCTGCTGGCCCTCGAGCCCTCCTCTGCTGCTCCGACGCCAGCCTGTGGAACTCAGTCGCTGCACACGGCGCGGCCGCAGCAATTCCATTTCAGGGGGGAGCCAGCAAAAAAGATTTGCCAGCGCTCTACCCAATTCGCGTCCCTCGAGAGGGCCTGCATGCAGCAGGCTCCAAAAAAGCACTCGCTAGCCCTGCCGGTACCTCGCAGCTGTAACACCATCCACCCACGCCGACGCGGGACCTCGTCTGGCCTGCGACAAACATTCTAGCCGCCGCTTTGATTGAGATGTGCTCGTGCCTGAACTCTAATCCTCGGTCATGTCTCTCGAACCCTTCCATGCATACACCCCGGCCCCCAGGGTCTTGAATCCGCCGAGCCCTGATGCGTGCAATTTTTCTGCCGTCGCGTCCAAAATTCGAGAAGGATGCAGGGAAGGCCCGCCGGTGAATTGCACTCCCCCTGCAGCTGCCTCGCCCTCCATGCGGCGTGGCCCAGCTCTCACTCCATCTCGTGGCTCGCTTCCCTCTGCTGTTGTCGTCAACCTTCTCTCCCCTGAGCCTCACCCCCAAGGTTTGGAGGCCGTCTTAGCCTGCACCTACATGTCGTAGCCAGCTCTGCAATCGAGCCGTTGGGCCAGCGTTGCTTCGGATCTCTGAACCTTGAAGCGTGGATCCGTCAGTGGCATGGCAGCCACGCGAGGCTAAAGCGTCTTTTTGCCCGCGCTTCCGTTTCAGCGCGCAGTTTCGGGTGGGCTACCCTCTCGATGCGAGACGAGGCGGCACCGCTTCCGCACGTGACCTTGGCCGGCACTCGCCCACGCGTGATCCTTGGAAGTGCCCCGGCGCCCGGCCAAACCATTTTCCAGAACGGCGCTCTTGGCACCAAAGTTCAAGTCGTCCATCGTGACGGCCGTTGGGCTCACAACATTTTACCCACCATCTCCAGCGCCGCACCCCACGGAACACTTGCTCAACATGTCCGTCGCCGCGCTCTCCAAGTCCCTCCCGAAACCCAAATACAGCGGCGAGGAAGAAGAGCTCACTCGGAGCACGCGCGTGGCGACCGACGACCAGCGTCTGCAACTCACAACAAGGCAGAATCGCATCCCCTCTTACCCGTCGCGCCAGGGCTGGCGGCCGCGGAGCGCCGAAGACTACAATGATGGTGGCGCGTACCCCGAAGTCCACATCGCACAGTACCCACCTGGGTTCGAGAAGGAAGGTGCAGGCGCCACGAGCACCCGATCGAATGCACTTGCACTAAAGGTCGACAATGCGACGGGCAAGACCAAATACGACGAGATCGCGAAGAGAGGCCATGGCGAGTCGAGAATCGTCCAGTCCAGCTTCAAGGATCTGATTCCATTGAGGAACCGCGCAGATGCAGGAGAGTTGGATCTGGAGCGCCCAAGCCAGGATGTGGTGCAAGCAACCAAGGAAAAGACAGAAAAGGCACTCATGGCGCTCGTACAGGGCCAGACGGCTGCACAGCGCCCGAAGATGGTCAAGGGCCGCTCAAAGGACGAACCTACTTTCGTGCGCTACACGCCTACCGCCCAGATGGGCGAAGCGCAGGGCAAGACTCGCATTCTCAAGATTCAGCAGCAACAAGTTGACCCCATGGAGCCTCCGAGATTCAAGCACAAGAGAATTCCTCGCGGTCCACCATCGCCTCCTCCTCCGATCCTTCACTCTCCGCCTCGCAAGCTCACGGCGGAAGATCAAGAGATGTGGAAGATTCCCCCGCCCATCAGTAATTGGAAGAATCCCAAGGGTTATACTGTGCCATTGGATAAGCGTCTTGCAGCCGATGGACGCGGGCTTCAGGATATCACCATCAATGATAAGTTTGCACAGTTCGGAGAGGCACTGCAGGCGGCAGACCGCCATGCTCGAGAGGAGGTCAAGCAACGTGCTATCATGCAGCAGCGCCTTGCGGAGAAGGAAAAACTGCGAAAGGAGGAACATCTTCGCGAACTTGCGAGACAAGCGCGCGAACAACGCGGAAATGCATCCCAGCGCCGTGGCTCTTCTGAGTCTGAGTCTGATCCAGAGGAAGAGGCGGTCCGGAGGCGCCAGGAAGAGCGCCGCGAGAAACGACAGGAAGACCAACGCGAGTTGCGCCAGGGCCGCATGGGAACCGCTCGCAAAATCCAGATGATGGCTCGTGAACAAAACCGCGACATATCTGAAAAGGTGGCTCTCGGCCTTGCTAAACCCACCCAGAGCGGAGAGTCCATGTATGATTCACGGCTTTTTAACCAGAGCAGCGGCTTTGATGCAGGTTTCAACGAGGACCAGCACTACGACAAGCCCCTCTTTGCAGCCCAAGACGCAATCTCCAGCATCTATCGTCCCAGCGTACAGCAGGATGATGAGGAAGATGCCGGAGAGACATACGATAGGATCACAAAATCGAGTAAATTTGAAGTCTTGGGCAAGGCAAAGGAGGGGTTCAAGGGTGCAGATTTGCAAGAGGTACCTTTATCCACAATCTACAGACGAGGACTGCAGGCTAACAATCCCCAGGCTCGCGAAGGTCCCGTGCAGTTTGAGAAGGAGTCGGCGGACCCTTTCAACATCGACCAGATGATTAACGAGGTGCGAGGCGAAAAGGAAGAAAAGACCGGCGAGAAGCGCTATGGTATTCAGGAGTCCGAGGGAAGAGCGGCGAAGCGCGCAAAAGTAGACGACGATAGCGACTAATTGGTGGTTTAATCACTTGCGTACACGGCCGCCGAAATACATCGCGCCTCGATTTGGAGATGACGAATCTCGATTTTTAGGTATCGGATAGGCGTTATATGGGTAACTTGGGTACGGCATGAATCGGATCGGAATCGACAGCATCAGTGTACTAGGGGGGGCATTGCGAGTATATGAGTTTTCTCAATCGGATGTATATATCGGAAGTCTGCAGCGACTTATCACATCATCATCACGGATCCGATGCTGATGAAGCAGAGCGGAATTATGCCCCACGCTTGCCTAAGAGCCTAACACCCTGTGATCCACCATTATGAGAGCTTCTTGCGGGTCAGGACTCGTAGGACTACCTTTATATCACCTTTGTTCTGATTGGCTATTGGCCTGAACTGTCGGATAAGCGTGCTTCGGATGGTGCACCACCGACGACGTCTTCCGCACTCACACCATGGACCTCCGCCCCGCCATGTAGGGACCCGTTAGCTTTCGAGGACCCTTATAAGCAGGTCTGAAATGCTGTAGAATCGTTGCTCACTTTATTCACTTTCCACTTTTGCTTACCTACAGCACAGACCCCTCATTAACCCCGCAACTCTCGCAAAAGCTCTCACACTCAAGGAACGCGATAAGAAAAGAGATACAATATGGCTACGAACGGAGCGGCTGTTTCGGACAGCAAGACTCACAAGTTTGACCCCAACTTCACGCAAAAAGTCATCAATGCAACCGGACCTAAATCTACACCGCGTGTCCGTCAGCTCACAGCAAGCCTTATCCAGCATCTACACGACTTTGCGAGGGAAAATGAGCTTACGGTGGACGAGTGGATGGCAGGAGTTCAGCTCGTAAGTTTGTTCGGAACCTTTGAATGAACTTTTCTCACACCTTGCATAGCTGAACGAAGCCGGCCAAATGTCCAACGACCGCCGCAACGAGGGACAACTCGTATGCGATGTTCTTGGACTCGAGTCTCTCGTGGACGAGATAACCTACAAGCTCGCATCCGACGCTGCCGATGAACCCACCTCGACCGCCATCCTCGGCCCCTTCTGGAGACAAGATGCACCACAAAAGGCCATGGGCGAAAGCATCGTGACCGGTTTCGAGGACGAGGGCGATAGGACATGGATGCACGGCATAGTCACCGACTACAAGACCGGAAAGCCCATTGAGGGTGCTACCTTGGATGTCTGGCACACGGCTCCCAATGGCCTTTATGAACAGCAAGATCCCGACCAGCCTGATATGAATTTGAGGGGTAGATTTACGACAGGCCCAGATGGCAAATTTAACTTTTACTGCCTGAGGCCTGTCCCATATCCTATCCCCTACGATGGGCCCGCTGGAAAGATTCTGCAGGCTTTGGACAGGCATCCTTATCGACCAGCGCACATCCATTTCATCGTAAGCTCTCTATCTTCCTCTGTGTAGTGGCCCGAATACTGATCCGTGGACCAGCTCACTGCGCCTGGCTACAAGCCCATTGTAACTCAGATCTTCGACCGCAACAGCAAATACCTCGAGGACGACTCTGTTTTTGCAGTCAAGGACTCTCTAGTCGTTGACTTTATCCCATTCAAGGGTGACCCCAAGGCCGACTTCGAGCTGCCGTACGACTTCAAGCTCGCCTCCTTTGAGGACGCGAAGAAGTACTCCGCAGCCGGCACCACCGAGGAGAGCGCCTCGGGGATCAATGGCAAATTGTAGTTTCTTGATCAGAAAAAGGAGGGAAATGATAGTGTAAGCGCGAATCTGACTCGTAAGTTCGCGGGGCATCGCAGCGGCGGGTTTTCAAAGCGATGTCATCTTCTCACGCAAAATTTATATCCAATAGCGACGTGCGCAATTTTAGTTACCAATCACATTTATATATCGTTCAGCAAATTTATCTCAACACCCGTATTATCGTGTGACATGGGCAGAGTAAACGCGTCGTCGCGTGACTTGGGCTCGCAAACGCATTCCGAGCCAAACGGGGGCCTTATTCCGACCGACGGCATCAACTAGTCCGACAACGCCTCCCCCGCATCCAAGCGCCCGCATTCTTGGTGCATAGCCGCGGCTTGCCATTTCGAGTGCTTACCACCTACGTATCCCTCAGGATTATCTGGCGGGGGGCAACGCTTTATCGTGCAGCCATCTCGGTGCTTCCTTACCACATTACCTCTTCCGCCAAGAGTACTTTGATTGTTTTTTGTCGCTTTGGATATACACGTGCTTTGTGTAGGACGAGTTTGACGCACAAAGGAAAGTTGCTTTACTACAGACGGATCTCGCCTCGGTACGTCATTCCGGATTCTCGGAACGCGCGTTGGGGAGAGGGTTGACTGGGGCAGACGATCATTCGAAGGATCCACGGGCCCCCCGATTGCGGAGCTCAACACTTGATATCAGCGGGATAGTCTGCATTTCATATCAAAGAAACCGATTCAGTTGATTTCTTCCGCGAGATTTTTGCAAGAGTTAGGGCCATGTCGAAGATTACGCTTGGAAGGTACATGTGGGAGAGGTTGGTGCATGTTGGTCCTGGATAGGTGACGCGGGGCTGATGAGAGGTTAGGATCCATCAAGTTGGTGTTGATACCATTTTTGTAAGTTTTGCAAATGATTACTTGAAGGATATGGAATGCTGATGGTTGTCAAGGGTGTACCTGGAGACTTTAATCTACAGTTCCTCGATTCCATCTTCCATGTTGACGGGCTAAAGTGGGGTGAGTTCGCTCTCATAAATTGAAACATTGCATTTGGAATCTAATGTTTTACCAGTTGGGAACCAGAACGAGTTGAATGCAGCATATGCTTCAGATGGGTACTCTCGAATCAAAGGAGTCCCAGGCTGCTGTAAGTACCTAAGCCGGTTGACATGCTACGAGATCTAATATTTACTAGTTGTGACAACCCATGGCGTTGGTGTGTTGACCCAAGCATCTATAAAGCATTCTACTCACCGAAGCTTAAGGAGAATTGAGTGCCCTCAATGGAATTGCTGGCTCCATGTCTGAGCGCGTCAAGGTCATCCATGTCGTGGGCCAGACAACCCGCGCCATGCAGAAAGCACACATGATGATTCATCATTCAATTGGTGATAAGCCAGACCATCAGGTATGTCTTGTATTCTGTTTCCGGGAGTTTTTGTGCTTATCAGAAGTTTAGCAATACAATAACGCCTCGCGAGGTCTTCGGTTTGCCGCAGCTGAGCTATGGGACGTTGAAACTGCTCCGCAAGAAATTGATGTAAGAGAGCCGGAGTGTATTAGAAATGTTCTGACGTATACAGAGAGTCATTCGAGAGTGCTTCATACAAAGTGGACCAGTTTACATTTTCATGCCCCTAGATCTCTCGAGCGAGGAAGTACCAGCTGATCTGCTCGAAAACCCCCTGGACCTCTCCCCTCATGTCGACACTACGGCTCAGGATCAAGCCGTAGCGGCTATCAAAGAAGCTATTTCCTCGTCCAAGAATCCAGCCGTTTTGGTGGATGCTTTGGTTCAACGATTTGGCGGTGCAGATGAAGCCGGGGAATTTGTGAAGAAGTTACATGTTCCCTTCTATACCTCTAGCATGGGCAAGAGTGTGGTAGACGAGCATCTGGACACATATGTTGGTGTTTGGAATGGAGAGATTGGGCACCCGGGTGTCAAGGAGGCCGCACAAAGCAGTGATCTTTATATCACGCTGGGATACCTGCCTGCGGACACTAATTCTGGAGGATTTGCAAGAAATTTGCCCGACGATAAGACGATCCATATCAATCCGTTCAACGTTGTGGTTCGTAAGATCTCAAACTCAAAACTGAAGTTTCCTTCATCAATAGAATATGCTGATCAGAACACAGGTCAAAGGAAAACTATGTCCAAACACCTATATCAAGCCTCTTCTAGCTGCCATAACTGCTGCTCTACCATCTACGCCCCAGCACAATATTCCACAGCCACAACTTCCACCACCAAGAGTTCCTCTTGATGCTGCGGCCGAGCACATCACCCAATCCTGGCTCTGGCCACAGTTCGAAAAGTTCCTTCGCCCTGGCGACATCGTCATCGGCGAGACGGGAACCGCCATCTTCGGGCTTTACGACATCAAGTTCCCGACCAACACCCGCTGGCACGCGCAAATCTACTATGGCAGTATTGGCTTTGCAACGGCGGCTACTTTGGGCGCCGAGATCGCGAGACGAGAGCTCGAAGCCAAAGGCGTCAATGCGGGGGGAAGGACCATCCTGGTCACAGGCGACGGAAGCATGAACCTCACCATCCAGGAGATTGGCACGATGATCAAGCAAGGCATCAAGCCCGTAATCTTCGTACTCAACAACGAAGGGTATACCATCGAGCGCCTGATCTGGGGTGCGAGGCAGCGTGTGTATTTCCACTCTTGCTCGTCTTGTGCGGATGCTGATGACGAATATTTAGCGTACAACGATATTGTGCCCGCGGACTACTCTTACTTGCTACCCCTTTTCAAGCATCCCTCGCCTACTGCGGCCTTTCATCGTGCGGTCATGAAGAAGGAGCTTGAGCCGATATTTCAGAAGAAGGAGCTCGCTCAGCCGGAAAGCTTGCAGTTGGTGGAGGTTGTCATGGAAAAGATGGATACCTCGTGGAGATTGGGCACGCAGTTGGCCTGGAGGAGCGAAGCGCACAAGAAATATCTTACTGATGAGGGGTTTGTAGATACGTATGGAGGATGGAGTTTGGACGGTGTTAGTGGAGGGAGTGTGAAGTGGAGTTAGATGGGCAGAGAAGATCAGGATCTATAGAAGTTATTTACGTTGAAAGTACTATGAGGACCTATCGTGCCATATTTATGCTTTGCTGTGAAGCAATTTTAGCTCATGGCACCTGACGAACTCAATCCTGTCGCCCAAGAAAAAAGTTCAGCCGGAAAGAACTACAACATCCTCAAGAATCTCACATTAAGACTTGTAGATCGTATTTTAGTCTCAAGACCTATTTGAATTGACAACTTCTATGTGTTCATGATCCAGCCTGGTACTTGTTAACCAGGTCTTCGTTTTCCTCAGTCTTGTCCCTTAAGGCATCTGGTCCCTCCGTCACAAGCACTCTCAAAATTATATCAGAACCATTTGAGATCTATCAGGGCTTCCATAACTATATTAATATTAAACGATTGACGCGAAAGACTTTGGCATTGGCTTTTTCCTTCAATGTTTGGGTATGGACATAGTTGACTCCGAATCACTTTTGCCGTCCTCACAATGAAAATAGTTTTTTTAGGATATTCTTTGCCGCTCATTCAGTGAAGGAACAACTCATGATTTAATCTCTTTGAAGCTATTTGTGATGTACCTTTAGAATCAAGGCAATACTTCCTGCTTGGTTCATGCTTGGGCATGTTTTTGGACAAGCAAGCTGGCGTGGCATATAGTTTAATTCTCCCATTGATACTTATAGATAATTTCAGCTGGCTTGAACCAGATCGCTCAGCCTGAATTGCGGATATTCATATGCTTTCACTCCGTCTTTTTTGGAGAGTTGCATGTCGTGACCGGTGAGGTGAAGAAGGGCTAGGCTTTAAGAAATATCACATGCATTTTTTGTCGCCAATCAAACAGCCCAATTCAAAATCAGCCGCGCGATACTATCACTCTTGATGCCTGAGAGCATGTGGGAGCTCCAGAGGATGAGCATCCAAGACTGGACCATTCCGAATGGAGATGGAACGGAGCGAAAGTGGATCATGCACAGACCACGCTTAACGACAACGCTCAGCTGAAGCTGTGACTCTTCACCCGATCGTCGTAATATCAACCCCCAGGAAAGGGCGCAGGGCGCTTTACGGAGCTCTTGGTTGGGAGGTGGAATGGCTGTGGACCAGACGTCGCCCAATCCAAGACAATGCCGTTGCCTGTGAGACACTGACACAGCCACACCTGCAGAGGGGATCCGTAGCGTACAATCAACTAGACTGTGGGCGCATTGGGATTCTTTTCAAATGCAGTTAATCCGTCTGTGAAAATACCGGAAAAGAGAAGGTTGGTACTAGGTTGCCGTACCAATGATGATGGTGGACGCCGCAAGGCTGCCTGCAGGTGAGCAGGCAGCACTTCTAACCGACGTATGAAGTCACTCCAACCTGAGTCAACAGCGACATTTGACTCAACCCATTTAGTACTCCCCCACCGGAGGCATCCTTTATAAGTCACTGGTGGGTGCAAGATTCAGTATTGTCGCAACCTTCATTCGCCATGGGTTCCAAAATCTCAAAGGCTGTCAGGCGACAGCAGCACGTGAACGTGAACCAGGCTGCCACCTCAATGCCGATAGAGCCTCGTCAACCAGACAACATTCAGACGAAAACAGGCCAAGATACGCGTCCACCCGTTGCAAATGACGAGCTGCTCTCAAACAACTTGGACTCGCCTCCTACTGCCGCATTTTCCTCCCTGGTGCTCGACAGCATACAACCTGCAACCACGCCCGTACCCACAGAGTGCACAGCACCGGGCGCCGAGATGTCTCAGACAACGCATATCTCTGGTTTCGCGCCATCTTCAACCGCTCAGGAAGAATTGGTAGGCCGGCCAGCCCCAGATTTAACCGAGTCACCCTCTGTGCAACCTCCAACTGCCTCTCGACCTTCTTCGGCAGCCAGCAACCCTCCTCCAGAGGATCAAAACTCCTCCGATCAACAACAAGATAATGATATAAAGGGGCCAGTCCTAATCGAATGCCTGGTCTGCACCGAGAGCATGCCCGAGAGCGAACTGCGGCGGCCATGCAAGTCGTGCAAGCATCCGTACTGCCAGCCTTGTCTCAAGAGCATGTTCATTGCCGCCTGCGAAGACTCAGAGCGCATGCCCCCGCAGTGTTGTGGCCTAATTGGGATTTACCACGCCCTCGATCTACTCACTTATGAAGAGGCATCGAAATTCCGCGACAAGTTCGAAGAGGCCAGGGCCGTCAAGCCCTTTTACTGTCCCGTCTCACAATGCTCGGCTTTTATCCCCAACAGATTCTTGCCAAAGGTAGCCAAGGATGCGAAGGGCAAGAGGCGCACTGATTCCGTTGTCGCAACGCCTACACCGCCTGCAATCGTCGACTGCCCGAAATGCTGCGTCGAGATCTGCTTCCAGTGCCGCAACCTCACTCACGGAGATCTGGCTTGCGGCCCGACTAATGGCTCCCTCGATGAAGAGACTGCCAATGCTCTTCAACGATGGGGCTACAAGCGCTGCCCAAAGTGCGGCCATGGTATCAGGCGTATGTATGGTTGCGATCACATGGCTTGTCGCTGCGGAGCCCAGTTCTGCTGGAGGTGTCTTCAGAGCCGTGATGAGTGCTCGGGCGGCTGTGATGACGAAGAGAGCGAGGGCTATAATAGCGAGGAATACGAGGAAGAAGATGGCGAAGTCGAAGACAGCGAGAACATTGACAACACGACTTCTTCAGAACCAGCAACCGCCTCTCCTTCAGAGCCAGCAACGACCTCTCCTTCGGAGCCAACAACAGCACCTCCTTCAGAGCCAACAACGGCATCTCCTTCAGAGCCAACAACAGCATCTCCTTCAGAGCCAACAACGGCATCTCCTTCAGAGCCAACAACGGCATCTTCAGCACCAGCAACGGCATCTCCTTCACGCAACGACAATCTAGACAGGAGATCAAGACACCATTGGGATGAAGCCGGCTATGATTTTGGCGCAGAACCTACAGATGGTAATGCAGATCTCTACTGGAACTGCTCGCACCGTTACGAGATTGTCTCCGTCGAACTGAGCCAGTCGATTCGCATGCAACATGCTCTGGAGTGCATGCAATGTCGGGCCCCCATCTATCCCACCGTCGATTTCCCAGCCAAGATAATCACCGACGGCATCACTATGGTTCCTCGCTTGACTCGACGAGGTAGCTCATCCAGCGACCAGACCAGGCCCCATGGCAGACGAAGGCTATTCCGCGGCCGACCCACGCTTCTCCGACAGACGGCTTCTCTCGGATCTCTCAAATCTCACAAACGTGCATCTCGCTCACTAATGGCTCCTGCATATACCTTTGATCCAATGGAGGATATCCAATATAGTCAGGTGCCAGATCCGATGGAAGGCCTCGAGTTCACTTCTGCGCCTTCGAAGAGCGTCATGGATACATACGGCCATGTTTTCTATGAAGAGACACCTGCCCTTTGCGCCTCAAATGTCTACAAATCCCCTCTTGACACCATATTTTCGCCTCCCAACCCTCCTTTCAGCTTCGCTCACGAGTGTATTCACTGTGGCGACCTGGTTTGCAATGCATGCAAGACGGCTGGAGAAGAAATAGGGCAGGAAGCAAAGGAGGCGTAAGTGTCGCTTAGAGAGCGAAGCTTTGCTTCTTTTTCTTCTCCCTCTCCAGAACTCCTAACACAGCATGTTTTTTTTTTCAGGGCTATATAGTAAGTCAACGATTCTCTTGCATGACGACGCGCAGCGAACCGCGGACAGGAACAAGTCATCTTGATCATCGAAACACGTGTTTGGGATACCCACGGCACTGATTTCGGTGTTGTCCTCTTTTTTTTTTTCCTTCTTTCGGTTTCTTATTTCATTTCTGGTTCGAGCTTCAAGTTTCAAAACGGCGTTCTTTCTTGTATGATGACGAAGTGTTTCGCATGACGGTGATGAGACGGCGTTACGGATTGATAAGCATATTCACTCACCATGCATCTGTCGGCTTGCTGGAAGCGTCCACCCATACATGCTTGAAGGACGACCATGTACCTACCTATCAGGCCGAACAATCAAAGTCATGCACAATGCTTTCGCCGTCCCCGTCTGAGTCGTGAAGTTCCACGTCGATCAACGCCATCAATTCATGACGACACATACCTCGCGCACGCCCAGTCCCCGAGATCGCCGGCTGCTGAGAAAAAGAAGCAAAAGCAAGGTATAAACGCAAAAACACACGGACAGAAACACGCATAGACACAAATCTGGTTGGCTACGCTGATCTACAAGAAAGAAATCGCTGGAACGGAACGCCGCACCGGAAATACTCGCACGCACGCACCACAAAGGAACATTCCACATCCCCCCCCTTCTTCTTCCCTCGAGCTGACGCGTTGTAAAAAGCGAGATGAAGACCTTCAGGAGCATTTTTTAATACTGTGTCCCGGGGGGTGAATAGCAATGCACAAACCTTGTACATGCACTGATGCGGCAACTTACAAACTTACCCTCGTCCTGTTTCCCACACCATCGACGATCCCGGATCATCCCGTGCGCACGCGTCCTCCCGAGATCTACAAAACAGACATGTGCGAGTTTCGCGAACCCTGTTTCGCGGTGCGTGCAAGTTTCGAGCAGTAGAGGCTCGGGGCACGGGGAGGCGTGGCCGTGGACACCGAGGGGGTGGTCCCGCCTGTCGTTTTCCTGGATTTCGTAAACGACTGTGATGACCAGACTTGGTAGAGAAATCGACAATGACCTGGCAGTGTGTTACGCGTTTGATCGGCACAATAGGAGAGATGGGAAGCCCGCATCCGGTGCCAGCCGCGCTGTGAGCGCTGGGACAGGCAAGGAATATACCACCCCCACATCCAATGCTCATCTCATCCCCTCCCCTCCCAAAGGCCCCACTTTACATACACAAACGCTGCAGATACTGCAGAGCCGCCATCGGATGTCCACTCGGCGATCCCGTGACCTCGTTCCCCCGATCCCGCCTCCCAAGCCAACACTACATACACTAGGTACGTACCACAGCAAGCCCAGAGCCGCTCGCATGAAAACAGCGCCTCAGCATCGCTCCGGCAAAAAGCACCCATCCATCGCCCTTTTCCTATCCCCACTCCAAAACATCCAGCTAGCGGACTCTCCGGCCCGCTCTCCCTCGTCCTCATCCCTCCTCAATCCACCAGCACAACGCGGCGGCTACGAGGCAAAAAAAAAAAAGATAGAGGGCACTGTAGCAACACCAAGGCATGTCAGGCAGTTGCCATGCAGAGCGCGCCACAAGCGTACCACGCCACACGATCTGTGATTGCGGCCAATAGGGAAGGGAGCATGGAGGTGAGGAGGGGTGGGCAGCTCGGGTATCGGGCAAAGTGTGCGGTCGGAGCTGGCGGGGGCTGCGAGCGTGATACGCTAACCTGTACGTGGCGGGTTGAGGCTAGAACATTCGCGAACGGGGAGGCTGGGTGCTGGGTCGTTGCTGGGGAGCTGGGGGCTGGGGCTACCGGAGGCGTGGCACTGGGGAAACGTGATTTAGCGGGTGGGGGAATGCGAGGGTTCGGTGACACTGGGTTTGAGGTCGATTGAAGAGGTGGGTGGAGGGTGTGATGGAGGGCCTGAAACAAAAGTACACGAGCACTTTGGGGTTCAGAAATGTGAACATTTCAAATGGAGGCTCTTGCTGTGGTTGATACTGTTCTTCTTGTTGCTGTCTCGTATTTCGCCTCTATACCGATGTTATGTCACTGGGACATGCTGTGCAGTTCCAAGAGGTGAAACCATGGTTCAGCCTCATGGCTCCGTTGCAAATATCGGAATACGGTCTGTAGACCCAGGTATACCGCTAGTCTGAGGTCATCGACGACGATTCTCTAGATAGCCGAGGAGTGGACGGGCCGGTAGATCGACCTTGTGCTTTCCTAGGTCTTGAAGACACGAGTAGGGGAGGTAGAGCGAACCATAGTTCACCGTGGCGTTGCCTAGGCGAGGAACGAGAACGTTGAATAGTTGTCCGTACTCGTGACAGGTTACAGGAAGTCAAAAGGAGGCGCAAACTAGTCAGTAGAGGATACAGAGCTCGTATTCGCACAACAGTGGCTGCTTCTTTGAGCATTACAAAGCGATCGGGTACTAAAGTACCCAGAGAACCCGTGACAGGCGTCTCAGATGTACTGTGTAATTGAAAAGTTCAAGCTCTCCTTACTTCTCGAATTACAAAATTGCCAGTTGTATAATTAGAAGACGGCATTCTGGCTAGCTCGGGTGCAATTTCGGACGTTTTTGATGAAATGCGCCCTGGCAGTTGAATCCATGTGAACCTAGGGCGTTTGCGGTAAGGGTCACCTAGGGAGTCCAAAGTTTGTAGGCTTCGTACTTGGAAGTGTGCCATGAAATTAGTAGCTTGGATATGTAATACTGCTCGGCTGGATGAGTATTCAACAGAGCGGCAAAGCAGTTTTGGCTCCGGGCATGGGCTGCAGTCCAAGGAGCAGATGATCCTGTCTGGCTGGGATGAGGGGTCGAGCGGCGCAGAAGTCATGAGAAGACTCCATCTTGGCGGCCGACGGGACGGTTTTCTGCCCTAGGTAAGCTAGGATCAGTGACGGAGCAAGCGGATGAAAAGATTGGGCAGCACATGGTACGCTTGGCGAGTTGTGGGCATGGTGCTGAAGAAGTTTTCCTGAGGCTGACCGATCTGGTGACCTGGTGCCACTTTGGTGCGCAAGAACACACAGTAGATGGGTCCTCATGCGCCAAGGTGGACGAGGTCGGTTGAAGTCCACGGTACTTGGATGGGTACTCGGGCAACGGGCAGCCGAGGAGCACGACTTGGTCCACGGAGGCCTCCCATGATGTAGAGATACCTCGTGCGGAAAGCAGGGCCCGTATCCCGCCCCCAATCGGCGCTAGTTTTGGCGCGGAGGAAAGCCCAGCATTTTCCCCAGAAATGTGCCGAGACCGAGGATCAGCCAACCCTGGCCTCGCCCACAAGTGGGCGATTGGCAGCGGGAACTCCACATTTGGGCCCAGGAGGGCCGGGCACATCCAGAGGGCAATGGTGGCCGCGCCCGGATTCCACAAATCAGCAGCACTGGGCCGGCGACGGTGCTACGGGGCTGCGGCCGCCTCTGCAGCGGTCAGTGCGTTGCATTTCGACGGACCACGGCCTGGCAGGAGGAGAAGGGCATAGAGGCAACGCTGATGTGCGACGTCGACCCCGCATCAAGAGGACCGGGCTGGTCAGGCGTTGCACTGCCATGACGGGCCCGCGGGCGCCACAAGCTCCGTTTCCTCAACACAAGAGGGCCAAGGCATCCGAGAGGCTGCGGGAACGGCGCGGTTGGGCTGGAGCTTAAGTGCACCGCCGGGAGGCGTCGGAAATGAGGATATGCTGGCGGCCGTGGAGGTGAAATGGCGGCAGCGCAGGAGGCCCAGGGATGGAGGGATGGGCAATATTGAACGCCATGGACGAAGCAAGCAAAGAAAGGGGCGGGCTGGCTGCGGCGAGCCGGCGCCCTGACGTAGAGACGCGTGCTTGGAGGGAGGGGGTGCGAGGAGGAGGAGGAGCGGCGGGCTGGCGGGCTTGCGGGCTTGCAGGCTTGCGGGCGGCGGGTGTGGATGGCCAGCGACAGGCTTCTGCAGGCGTTCGACGCACATTCTGGGCGAGGACGTGCAGTCGAGGACGTGTCGGGCAGGGTGGAGGCGCCGGGCAGCGATCAGCAGGGCCACTGCAGCCAGAACGTCCCCGCGACGCGCGCATTAGGCAATGCTCGGCCGTTGACCATGACGCCGCGTCCCTGTAGCTCCTCCCCTGCCTCTGCTGCTCCCGCCGTGTGAATAAAAGGCGCCCTCTGTCCCCCAGGGGACCAGCGTGGTCGTTGCGAGCGCCGTTACCTCCCCCTCGCGTGTGATCCCTCGGTAGTCCTATCCCCCGCCAGATACTACCTGTTGCTCTGCGAACCAGCCCGACGTCATGTTGTGGCTTGTACAAGCATTTTTGGCGGTCGGCCTGGCTGACGCCCAGTCTGTATGTCCAAACACCACCCCTTCCCCCACCACTGCGCAATTCCTATGAGAAATATCCCTACAAGCTGCGCCCATGCTGCCCCCCATTGTCAGCTTCGCTATTTCTCTGTTCCCGTTCCTCAGAGTGATTCAATTCCGCTTCCCCGCCCATGTTTGCTCCCCATGCTGACCAGTAAACAAGTTCCCCAACACCACTAATCCCAATAATACTTCCCCGGGCGACTTGACTGACGCCTACAGCCCGCCATACTACCCGTCTCCGTACGTATAGACTTGTCTGCGCCGCAATTGCCAGCACTGACCCCCCCGCAGATGGATTGATGGCCAGGCACCTGGATGGGAAGAGGCCTACGCCAAAGCCCAGGCCTTTGTTCGCCAATTGACTCTGCTCGAGAAGGTCAACCTCACCACGGGTACTGGCTGGATGAGCGAGGCCTGCGTTGGCAACACCGGCGAGATCCCCCGCTTGGGTTTCAGGTCCCTGTGCTTGCAGGACAGCCCTCTGGGCATCCGTTTCGCCGACTATGTCTCTGCTTTCCCGGCTGGCGGCACTGTCGCTGCTTCATGGGACCGCGGCGAGTTCTACCGCCGTGGTTATGAGATGGGAATGGAGCACCGTGGCAAGGGCGTCGACATTCAGCTTGGTCCTGCCATTGGTCCTCTCGGCCGCCACCCCTTGGGTGGACGTAACTGGGAGGGCTTCTCCCCAGACCCTGTTCTCTCTGGTATTGCCGTAGCCGAAACCGTCAAGGGCATCCAGGACGCTGGTGTCATTGCTTGCACCAAGCATTACATCATGAACGAGCAAGAACATTTCCGCTCGCCAGGTAACTTCAAGGACGAGGGCTTCGTAGATGCCATCTCCTCCAACATTGACGACAAGACTCTGCACGAGCTCTACCTCTGGCCATTCGCCGACGCTGTCCGCGCCGGCACTGGTGCCATCATGTGCTCCTACAACAAGATCAACAACTCCCAGGCCTGCCAGAACTCGTGGCTGCAGAACCACGTCTTGAAGGGCGAGCTTGGCTTCCAAGGAATGATCCTGTCTGACTGGGATGCTCAGCACTCTGGTGTTGCTTCGACCCTTGCTGGTCTTGATTTGACCATGGTAAGAATACCCTCTGTTCAGTGTCCTTGGGAGAGGAAACAAAACAACTGGAATTCCAGGCTAACCCATGTACCAGCCCGGTGATACCGACTTCAACAGTGGCCACTCTTTCTGGGGCGCCAACTTGACCATCTCCGTCCTCAACGGTACTCTCCCCGAGTGGCGCCTTGACGACGCGGCGAGTCGTATCCTAGCCGCCTACTACTTTGTCGGCCGTGACAAGTACGCTGTTCCTACAAATTTCAACAGTTGGTCGCGAGACACGTATGGCTACAAGCACGCCATGGCTCAAGAACGTTATGGTCTCATCAACCAGAAGGTCGATGTCAGGGGCGAGCACTTCCGCTCAATCCGCCAGGCTGCTGCCAAGTCGACTGTCCTTCTCAAGAACGAAGGTGCCTTGCCCTTGACTGGCCGTGAGAAGTTCACTGGTGTCTTTGGATACGATGCTGCTGAGAATGAGCTTGGCCCTAACGGATGCGCTGATCGTGGCTGTGACAACGGCACTCTCGCCATGGGATGGGGATCTGGTACTGCCGATTTCCCCTACCTGATCACTCCTTTGGAGGCCATCAAGTACGAGGTCGTCAGCAAGGGCGGTGTCCTCCAGTCCGTCACCAACAACTGGGCCACTTCTCAGATCGCAACCGTGGCTAAGCAGGCCACCACCTCGATCGTCTTCGTCAACGCCCAGTCTGGTGAGGGATACATTACCTTCGATGGCAACATGGGTGACCGCAACAACATGTCCATCTGGGACAATGGCGAGGTCTTGGTCCAGAACGTGTCAGCCTACTCCAACAACACCATTGTTGTCATCCACTCCGTCGGCCCCGTCGAGATTGGCTCCTTCTACGAGAACCCCAACGTCACTGCCATCCTCTGGGCCGGTCTGCCCGGACAGGAGTCTGGCAACGCCATCGCCGATGTCCTTTATGGCCGCGTGAACCCCGGAGGCAAGCTTCCCTTCACTTTCGGTCGCCAGGCCTCCGACTATGGACCACCTGTCACGTACGAGCCCACCAACGGAAACGCCAGCGTCCAGGACAACTTCGACGAGGGTGTCTTCATCGACTACAGGGCGTTTGACAAGAACGGCATTGAGCCCATCTACGAGTTTGGCTTTGGCTTGTCTTACACGACCTTTGAATACTCGGACCTGAGCGTGAACAAGGTGGCCGCCGGCCCATATGTGCCCAACACGGGCCTGACCACGGCGGCCCCCAACCTGTCAGGAAACTTCAGCACGGATCCTGCCGACTACCAGTGGCCTGCCAACCTGTCGTACATTGACACGTACATCTTCCCCTACCTCAACTCGACCGACCTCGCCGAGGCTTCGGGAGACATCCACTACGGTGTCGATGTAGAGTACCCCGAGGGTGCTTTTGACGGCTCGCCCCAGCCCAAGATCCCCGCCGGTGGTGCTCCAGGAGGCAACCCCCAGCTCTACGACGTCCTCTTCGAGGTGCACGCCACCGTCACCAACACCGGAGACGTGGCGGGCGACGAGGTTGCCCAGCTCTACATCAGCCTTGGTGGCCCTGAAGACCCCAAGGTGGTGCTGCGCAACTTTGACCGCCTGAGCATCCAGCCCGGGCAGAGCGCCACCTTCACGGCCGACATCACGCGCCGCGATCTGTCCAACTGGGACACCGTGTCCCAGAACTGGGTCATCTCCGAGTACCCCAAGACGGTGCATGTCGGCAGCTCGTCGCGCACTCTGCCCCTGACGGCCGAGCTTGACACGTCCGAATACAGTTCTTAATTTTCATAATGGTAATGTTTTGAAGCGGGTTGGTTATTGAAGTTGCTTGAACAGAGAGAGAGACAGAGAGAGACTTGTATCACGGGTGAAAAAAGGGAGAGTGTGGCATGCATGGAACGAGCAGGGCAAAAAGGGTGTTGCGGTAGGTAAGCAACAGATATTGATCAATCTTTAATGAGCCAAAATAAAGAAGAAATGAATCACTGTACATGTTCCCGAGCAAACAAAACGTTGGGACGCACTTGGAGGCAGAAGGCCAAGAAAAACAACCAAGTGGTGTTTGCTGCAGAGTAGTGATGGGGTGGGCGATGGGATCGGCAGTGAAATGGGCCGACGGGGATTGGTGTGGCTGCGAACTCGTCTGACCTGCAGAGACGGCCAATTCCACAGCGCGTCATCGACGGCGGGCCCAGGCTGCAGGCGCGTTTGTCAACAATGGGGACGTCATGCATCCGGAGCGTGCGGCATAACGCCCAGGGGCTGCGCGCTGCAGGGCCGACAAATTGCGCCCTGAGATGCGACCCGTGTAGGGGCTATAGTGGTTGCAACAATACAAAGCACAAAGCATGCTGGCGCTGGCGCTGGCGCTGGCTGCGCGGTTGGGTTGCTCGCCCTGGGCACCACCAGGCGCGGCCCGTGACTCGGCTCGACTTTGGCGAGGGTGGGCCTTTTTGCGCCTGTGTGCATGCGGATGCGGATGCGGATGCAGCTAGAACGACGGGTGGTTGGGAACGAGAAGGCGACAATGAGAGGGGCCCAGGGAAAACAAGGTGAAGACGCGCGCGGCGAGCCCGGGTGTTGGGCGTGTTGTAGGCAAAAGACACGGTCAACAGAGCGTGTTGAAAACAAACAGCGGCCCTTTGATCTCGTCTAGCGCGAAGGCGCCCCAGGGGTGGTCCACGGGTGCCGTCATCTTTGTTTGTGGAGGTCCACAGACGAGGGCCCTCAGCACCAGCACCAGCACCACCAGCCTGAGGCAATGCACATGCGAGCGGGCTGCTGGCAGGACGGCGGTTTGCTGGGCCGTGTGAGCATGGCGGGCGCAGCGATGGTGATGGCGGTGGTCATGGTGGCCATGTCGGGCGTTTGCCTGAATTTTTCCCTCCTGGCACAGGCGCGTCAGCCATTCACGCAAAAGTCGAGTCACGGGGCGGCGGCCCCATGCGGATTAGCACCAAAATGGCGGCTCAATTGCGCCCTGCAACCGCGGTCGTGCGATAAACCTCACTGCGATACGCATTTCGACCCTTCACTGCTGAACGCTGGCCGTCACCGCGCGCCCGAAGCCGCACCCTCTGCGCTGCGCTACCCCAACGGCCGTTTCGTCGCGTGTTGGTGGTGAAAACAAACAAGCCTGCCCCGACAAAAGACGTGCGCCCTCCCTCCTCTCCTCCCCCATCGCTCCCAGCGCCGACGGCGACAGCGACGACAGCGACCAGAGCAGCGCCCAAGCCCCCCGCTCGCCCCGTCGCCATCGCCCCCGCTGCCCGCCGCTGCCCGCCCCCAAGCCCTGAGCCCGCCGCGAGCCCGTGCCTGGTGGTTGCTGTTGCCGTGGTAAGCCTGCCCCTTCGAGTCTGGGTGGGGCGACCGTTCTGCCAAAGTTGAAAGAAGCCTCCCCCGGCCCTGGCAAGTTGGCAACGTCGCCCAACATCTCTGTCCAATTTCGCAAATAAATACCCAGACACGCCCGCTGACGCTGCCCTTCGACGTCAGACACGCCCCCCGAGCCCCCGAGCCCCAGCATGCCGCCCTCGTCGAGTCGGAGGGTTGGCCTCCGCTCCCGCCGCGAGCCAGAGCAGCCGCAGTCTGATGCAGAGACGCCCGACTCCATAGCCACTCCCTCCAGGAAGCGCAGACGTGTAGGTATCCCTCGGCCATGCCGCCGCGAACAGCCCTCCGCTAACGCCTTGCCGCAGCTGAATGGCACCGACCAGACCGCCGCTGCCGCCGCCGAGAACCCTCCCAGGACTCGCATCACCGAGTCTGTCGCCAGCAACGACTCCAACACGACGCTGCCAAACGGGACCGATGCTGAGGACCCCACCGACCCTGTCGAGCGCCAGAACCTGATCATCCAGCACCTGCGCGTCCCCACCAACTACCACCCAAATGCTGCCATCGACTATGCCAACGAGCTGCAAGCCAGGAAGACTCAGGGGAACAACATCGCCGCCTTCGCCAAGATTGCTGCCCGCGACTGGTGCTTCTTCGTCCAAAAGACCGTCCTCGTCATCGGCCGCGCCGATTCCTCGGTGCGCCCCAACCCAGCAGCGAGCCGTGAAGTCAACGGCATGCCCCCGAGCGAGGATCCCGTCAGCGAGTGGGGCGTAGACATCGACTTGGGTCCTGAGCGCCAGGTCTCCCGAGTCCATGCGCGCATCGTCTTCGAGAGCGCCGACCAGACTTGGTACATTGAAGTCAACAGCCGCAACGGCCTCAAACTGGACGATACCAGCCTCACCAAGGGCCAGCGCGCGCCGCTGCACTCGGGCATCTGCATCGGCATCATGGGAACCCAGATGCTCTTCCTTCTCGCCAACCAAGAGGACGTTTTCCACCCCATGCTTTGGCGCCAGGTCAAGAGCGACAAGGAGGTGAACGATTCGGACAACGATGGCAATCCGCCTTCGAGGCAGTTGCCCCATGCCCATCCGAGTGGTCCCACGCCAAAGCGTGAGCATTATGACCCGTTCCCGCCTTCATCACATCCACGCAACAAGCACGCCGCGCAGGGCTTCGGGAGTAACCAGTTAACGTCCACCCCAGGTCGTCCCTACCCCGGCACTCCATTGGCTTTCCGCTCCACGGAGATAGACCCGCGCGGCAAGGGCTCGCCTTCCGCCTACCCCCGCGGCATGATGCTCGACTCTACCGAGGACATTGACTACAGCGCCGACTCCGCCAAGGATCTCAAGCCACCCCACAGTTATGCGCAATTGATCGGCCAGGCCATTCTGAGCAGTCAGGAAGAGATGCTCACACTTGCTCACATCTACGACTTCATCAAGTCCCGATATGCATACTTCCGACACACCAACTCTGGCTGGCAGAACTCGATTCGCCATAACCTGTCGCTGAACAAGTCTTTTGAGAAGGTCGCTCGCCGCACCGACGAGCCAGGAAAGGGAATGAAGTGGAAGATTGCAGATTCTGAGCGCGAGGACTTTGTGAAGAAGCAGCTGCTGAACCCTCGCAAGGGTGGTGGTCCCATTCGAATGGACACTTCGGGACCGAGCTCTCCAGCGCTTGGAAACATCCGGGATACACGTGATCCGCCCTCGCAGGCTACCGAGCGTCTGATGGGTGCCATCAGCCAGCACGACACGTTCAGGAAGGATTCGGGGGTTAGTTTCAGTTTTTAGTAGTTCCCCTTCCACTGTATAATTTACTGACCTTTGTGTGTAAAGGCTCGCATCAAATCTCCCCCTCGCTCCGCTACGCCGCCCTTGTCCTCCGTTCCGACAGCCAACGAATCGTATACTCCTGACCGTGGTCCTCGCTCGCAGAATCCCTTTGCTGGCTTCAAGCAATCTCCCACCCAGCAAGACCTCGATTCCTTCGTCACTCCAGCCAAGCGTTTCCTCCCCAAGCCGACTGATGATACGACCCGGCACCTCGAATCCTCGCCTGTCGTGGATCCCGTCAAGCCCAACGTCAATGGTCTCAAGGGAGAAGCCGCCAATTCGCCTCCTACACTCTATTCGGACACGGGCTCTAGCAACACTAATGCTGCACAGGAGAACGGGAGGATGAACAATGCCGGGCTGGTGACGCCTCTTGTAACGAGGCACGCGCCTCATCTCGCACCCCCAAGTACTGCCCAGGTCCCGAGTCAGTACATGAACTTCTCCAGCCCTGCACCATTCTGGAAGTTTGTCGACCTTCCCAGCACGCCGGCCAAAGCTCCCATCGATCTCAGCCCAATTAAAATCAAGCGTGATGAGACTGAGAAGGACGCCGACGACGGGCTCGCCCAGCCAAGTTCTCCTCCGATCATTCCTGATGAGGATCGTAGTGCCGAGCCCGAGGATCAGGATGGATCGGACAACAAGGGCGACGACGACGAAGATGTTGGCCCAGAGAGCCCAAGTCGTACTGTTTCTCGACCCGCCAGTCGACGCGATTTCCCCGGCTCTCAACGCTCGCGATCCAACTCCAATGTCAATGGTTTTGGCATGAACACCTCTAATGGAGGTATGGTTCGCGGAGCTAGCCTAGGCTACATCGAGGACGAACCGGAAGAGGAAAGTTTCGATCTCCAAAAGTGAGCTTACCCACAATTATACTCCAAGTTTAGAAGCTGACGTGCACCAGGGGTTTCGAAAAGATTGGCTCCTTCCATCGTACCCTTGCGGCACAGGCCGTTCACCAGCGACCATCACAGACTCCGGATTCCCGCACCTCGGTTCCCACGAGTCTATGATTGGGCAGCTCAGCGCCCTTGCCGTGCTTTCCCCACTCAACCACCAGTACATTGTTTCTTCCCCTAGACATTCGTGACCTGGGTTATATACGTCTTCCGGTCTAGAGTGCTCATAATCTCATGAGTAACGACAACATCACTCGTTGGTGACCCAAACCGGTGGATTGTCTAAGCACATCGCAGCTTAGCTTTTGTCTTCCAGCCCATGTCCTTTTGCCTAGTATGTTCGACAAACGGTTCCACGCGGGAAAACCATCAAAACCAAAACCAAAACCCACCAAAACGAAGGATTATACTAAAAAGGAGCATCATGTCACACTTTCCACCACGACGACTTTTGTTGTCTGTACAGTTGCATTGTAGGACGATTAATCATGAACAAATGGGACGGCGTCAAGTCTTGTGCTTTGTGGCGTTTCCACGTCCTTGTGTGTGTTTTCTTCTTCTTCTCTTCTTCTCTTTCCTCTATGCTGGCTTTGTCTGTTTTTTTTTTTTCTTCCTTGTTCGGAAATGGGACCGGGATTGGGACTGGGAAAGCGCCTTTTCCAACTCTATGGGCGGGACTGCGAGTTTTGGCTTCACTGACGAACTTGCGGGTTTATGACGACATGAGTACGAATGTGTTCCGAGTTTCCTAGTTCTTGCGTGTGTGTGTTATGTATTTTTTCCTTTCTCTTCTCTTCGCTGTCCGACGCTGCCTTGCATGCTTCCGGGACCTTGTTTTAGGATTGGTTAGTAAGGGTGTGTGTCCAGGTGGAGATTGATGGGGTGGGGTGGGGAGGGAGGTGCGCGTCTGCTTCTCTTTCTCTCGGTTTATTAGATTGGTGTGGGGTGTTGGTGTGGGTTGGGGGTAGTGTAGAGAATGCATCTTGTAACATTGTTTCGATGGGGATTTTGCTGTTTGGCTGGTGATGTGGGGCAGATATTCTGTGTCTTGGATGTGCAATGCCATGCGTGTTCATGCCCATCCATCAAACATCACAAAGAAACGAGCGAGCAAGAGCAAGACAAAAAGCTTGTTTCATGATTCCATTCTCCACGCGCACACACCGCGATCTCGCTTGGTATACTATACACACGCTTCGCTCCATCCATCCATCTATTCACCAACCAACCAACCAACCGATGATGTGCTCGCTCGTCTAGTTGATCTCCTTGTGCGGGAACCACTTGCTGGGCTTGAGGTTCTTCTCCTCGAGCGGCGCATCCAAGACGCCGAGGCGCCGTATCTCGCCCGCCGAGGGCGCGTCATCGCGCTTCATGTTGGCCTCGGCCTTGCGGTACGCAGCCTGCAGAGCGAGAGTGCGGGCAGCCTGCAAACAAGAAAAAGAGAGAGCACGGGTCAGCCAAACCAGCCATCAGGGTCGTTAGCCACGCGCAAGCACCCCAAGTGGGCGAATGGAGGTAGCAGCGGTGAAGAGAAAGGGAAAAAAAAGAGAGGAAGAGGGGAAAGCAATATGCGTACCTCTTTCTTGTGGTGCAGGCACTCGTAGTAGTCCTCGAGGATGGGCGCGCACTTGGCCTTGCCCGAGTCGTCCTCTGCGTTCGTGTTTGTGACGTAGCAGGCGAGCACTTCCTGCCAGAAGGGGAAGCAGCGGGAGGGGCCTGTTTGGTTGCGAGAATCAGTACATGGAGCAATTCGCAGTGTGTTTGTGCGTGTGTATAGGTAGGTAGCTACGGGTTGCGAGGCGGGAGAGCGGCAGGAGCGGACGGTCGGAACGGCGGGTCGCGGCGACAAAGTGGAGGGTTTTCTGGCACGGTGTTTATGCTCGCGGATATGATGCGGTGCGTTGGCATGTCCGCTCGGGCATCGAGGGTCGATTGGGGGGTCGGATTGCTGTCGTATCGTCGTCGGTAGGCCAGGGCCTCGCCGGGGCGCCACGAGCAGCTAGCCCTGCCACAGAAGCTCTCAGAGAGCTCCAACCCTCCTCTTTAGGCCATCCGCATGTCGTCCCGCCGCGAGTCCAGTCGTCCCATTGCATCGTCGCCGTTTCGCAATCCCGTCGCTGTCCGCCATTGCGTGCCCTCTAGGCCCTCCGCGGCCCCTAAACCACCCTCCCAGAGGCATTGGGCAATGGGAGTGTACGTACCACCGGCCAAACCGTATCCTGAAGCCATTGTTGCGGTGTATATGTGTAGTTTTGCAGGGCCAGCGGTGGAGCTTCCGAGATGTGAGGTCGGGCTAGCGCGTTTGGGCGGATTAGATAAGCGGGTTGAGAGGTGTGTTGATTGGTGCGTTGGACGGCGGAGTGGACCATGGCTTCTGGAATCTCTCGATGAGCACTTGCAGTATTCTCAGAAGACTATTGCTTTGGCCTCAGGTTATAGAAAACATTGCGCATCTCAAAATTTAACAATTTATATCACGTGTAGACCAGGATCAAAGCAGTCATTCAACAGCATTGTGCAGGCCTTCGCCTTTCTCACTCACGTATCGGTAGTTCCTCTCTTATCAAATGCTCGATGGAAAATCTCAAGTTTCTCATAGGGCAAGTCATGATCGAAAGAATTAAAATTTATTGTATTCTATAGTCTCTCAAGGAGCCACCAGGGTCGGTCGAAGCAACCCAAAAAATCAGAAAATCACAGTCTCGTCCTGCTGAGCCGTGGTGCCCAACTCCACTTCTATGCCACGCAATATCATCTTAAAAAAACGCTGCCTTGTAAACTGCGGTATCCTTGAGGATTTATCGGTTCGAATTCCATACATCAACTCCAACTCGAGACTGGGCTCCGCAAATTTCAGGTGGCGCGAGCATGTCGGTACATCACTCCGCGAGGGTCGCATTTGGCTGACGCCTCCCGAGTCTCAACAATCCCGCCAAAATTTCATCCGCCACGACGCTGGGCAAGCTTTTTGAGCTGACATCTCATGGCTCTTCTGGTCTTGTTGTTGTTGATTCGGGAGTCGGGGTAATCTTCGTCCGAGTCAGCAAAATTGCCTTCTTCATCCTCATCAATGATGACAGGAGGGGTGCAAGGGGGCGTGAGGGTGATGGATGTAGGTGAAGGTGTTGAGGATTGGCCGCTCACGATCACTGTCTCATCCAAAAATGGCACCGGCAAATTGTTCCTGACTGTGCATGTCGCCGTGGCAGGTGAGCCGGGAGGCGAGGAACACACAGCGCGGTTAGACTCATTATCCTCCCGGTCGCTACCCATCAGGTCCATGATGATGTCCATGTCCGGATCCATACGTATATGATCATCGTCCATGATATCGGCAAGGGCTTCATCAGTAGCTACTGAAAAGAGTTCGTCCGATTCGTCTTCTCCAGACTGCGAAGCTATCCCTACGAAAAGACGGAACTCAGGCCCGTCCTCAAGACACGTCTCTTTGGTGAGCTCCACAGTACCTTCCAACTCCCTCATGGCTACAAGGTTATGTTGGTCGGCCTGGGCCTTCGAGTCCACGAGGCGTTTGTGGCCTACAAAACGGGCAAAGACGCTGCACCTTGTTTTTTGCGAGTGGAAATGCTGTGCCCAGTTAATCGGAAACTCTTCAGTCAACGAGAAGCGGAGAGTGTCCTCGTGGCCCCATTCCCGCATGCTACGGATGTGATCGATGCACGTGGCCATCATCTCGTGTACAAATGGTCCGCAAGCTCCTCCATCATGAGCGAACCTATTGTGCAAATTTTGGTTGGGCGAGTACATTTCCGGTTGAAAGTCATACTCTTCATCGCCCAAGATCTTTGCAAGGCCCACAGACGTGCGATAACCCTGTATGCTGAATCGAGGGTTGTTCACGAACATGGAGTCGATGTAGTGAGCTTCACCGCTGCAGCGGTTAACCACGAGAAGCGACCAGTGCAGACCTCCAGTTCCTTCGAAGGTTTGTCCGCCATATCCATCGTTGATGGGGAGCAAGATGTACTTTGCGTCTTTGAAGGCGTCCTTGTACATTACGCACTCAGCCGGATCCCAATCGTACACCGCTACGTTGTGGAGGATCTCGCAGGTCATAGAGTTTGCGATCGCGATGCCCAGGGATTTACAGTCGTTATCGAGATTGAGAAATTCCAGGGCTGTGTTCAAAATCGCGTCGTTCCACCAACCGTCTGGATAAGTGAGCTTGCGGACCTGCCAAATATCCGAGTTCGAGAGCGTCGAATCGCCAATCGTCAAGTAGGTATTGTTGTCGAAAGGGGGCTTTGAATATGCGCGATAGCGAAAACAGCTGTTCAATCCAGCAAAGCGAAGAGGATTAGGAAGGCGAAGGTGACTGCCTCGAATGTTAAGGGCTTCATAGTCTCCCCACTGAACAGGTGCCTGCAAGAGCTGTTCAGCAGGCGATTGCGGCATCGAAAAATCCTTTTCTTCCTCCTGAGGCCAGCCTGCTTCCTTGTTCTCCGTTGTTCCAGGCTGACTAGCTACAACGACGTCGATGCTGTAGCGGCGTGGGTATAGGCGCGGGCGATGTTCTACCGTGGGGACCAGTCCACCATGGGGCTCGCTGCGGGAGGAATAGACGACCATGTTACTTGTCTTGTGACGAATCATCGCTCCGGTATTTTTATACTGGTTGCGAATATCTATAAACTCCCCCACCAGTGCGCGCGGCTTCACGGAGTTGAGGGACATGTTTTTGGCCGAAGTTTGATTTGCGATGTTGAAGGCGGTTTGGTGGCGTAACGAGACTTGAAACTCCAATAAAAACGTAAAGAAAACAGGAACCAGTAGTACGGTAGCCAGACCTTGTCCTGGGTGAAAGGTGCTCAGTATGAAAGACCGCTCGCTAAGACAATGTGAAAACGTGTGGCAATTTGCCAAGAATATAGAAGTTTTTTTTGGAAGTGTGTGCCCTCATGAGCTTATGAAAGCTATATTATATATTTTGTTGATAGTTTGTTGATAACGAACAATGGATGTTGAGACCTCGCTAAAGGCAGCAACCTGTCTATACATTCTACACAATGCTTGCCCTAACATCTTATTTGGTAGGTAATACTTCTGTTGAGATGAAGGGGAAAGAATGAAATCATCGGCTGTTTCAAACACATAATGAATTCAAACCACTTGAAATATACAATGCAATATGTAGTACAAGATACAGCAGTATTTTGCTTGTATGTCTATTTAGCCACGAGGTGCTTGAGTAGAAACATGAGCCCTGGAGTGCCAAAATACCTGCCCAAAACTAGCTACCCATGGTACTTGCTTTCAACTATACCGAAGTTAAAAGATGGATTTGGAATGAGCTCCAATTCTCTTGTAATTCCTCTTCCAACATAGGTGCGCTTCTCAATAACTGAAGTTCACGGGTCGGACTGCGTTGGCCTAGACTTAGGCGCAAGATTATGTGACCTCAACCATTGATTTTGATTTCAGATATGACACATATAGCAGAAAGAGACCGTTAAAACACAAAAAAGGAATACCAGAGGTCCAATGCTTTGTCCGGTCGGACACAACTTTGCGACAGACTAAAAATATAGACACAAAACAGTTGCGAGAACAATTTCGCCAGGATCTCAACCATCCATAGAATGAGCAAACAATTACAATGACGACAATTGGTATCAAATGTACAAATACAAATTGTCAAGATTTAACATGTTATTCTATCGAGTCAATAGCAGCAGCCTCTGACTGTGCTACTTTCTCAGGATATTTCGAAGGCCTGTGGTTATGCGACCTCCCACGATGCCAATATCGTCTTCTCTATCCTCCCAAACGACATTGTTCTCCATTCCGCTACCCATAACTTCTATTCCCCATCTCAAGTAGCCACCATCGTCTCTGAACCAGCCCAATCTCATGAGGGCATTGGTCTGGTCACCCTGCAGACCCTGCATTCCGTTTTCTTTGATCAACCGCAACAGATTTTCGCTCCCGGCCAGCAATACCATAATATCTGCCGTGCACTCTATGTTCCGTTTCAGGGGGCTTAAATAGCGTCGAGTCAAGATGGCGATAGCGATAGTCGTACCAATGAGCCAAATGAGGATAGAGAATGCAAGCCACGTGGCGACCTGGTTCATTCTTAACATTTCAACTCTCTCCTGTGCAAGGGCCTTGACTTGTCTGTCGCTTAGCTGTGACTTCGGGTACGTGCTGGGAGTATCGGCCTGAACCATGCCACTGGTCTGGTTGTAGACGAATCTGTACCCCAAGTCCTGTAGCTCCGCATCTAGAGGCTGATATGCCCAGCCCACAGCGCTGGAGTTTGAAGATGCTCTTGTGGCAACAAAATGCTGGAAGAATGTCTGGAAGGTCTTGTTTACGAGATCCGTGAAAAGAGTAGTGTTGGTTCCCAGCGCATGGGCGTCTTCGCCTGCGAGAGAATAGATGGAATATGACATCAGGTCCATGTTGAGCTGCTTTTCGGCATCTTGGATGAAATAAGACGAATATACTCCCAGATCTGTAGCAGAATACAGCGAATCGAATCTCCACTCCACATCTTCATCATCAGAATCGCGATTGCGGATTTCTGGGGCTTTGAGAAGGGAACTCAGAAAATGGACTCCGTAACTATTTCAGGTCAGATTGAGAGGATGAAAGAATCCGTTTCGGCTTACCTAGAAGTTACATTCATTGGCCGTAAGGTGACCAAGTTGGGATCGATATCGCTCGAATTCTGAGAGTGTATTACGAAAACATCTTTCCAAGGGTCTTCAGTGACCGTAGGTTCTTCCATGATTTCGTATTTTTGAACTGCACCATCTAAATCCACAGTCACCTTTGCGGGTGCTGTTTCTATAAGAGGCTTGCAGCTAAGGGACTGGAATACCGGTATTTCCGTGAAAACAGAAACGTTGAAGCGAGTTTCGACTTCCGAGTCGCACCAATTTAGAGCAAAAAGGTTTTCGTCATGCCTAGTCATGTTTCTCCCGATGTTATCTCGCGTGTAAAAATGGGATTGTGCATGGCCATGGATCCAGGTAGCAGTGAAGTTTATTGGCCAGTCCGAAAAGCGGTATGGAAACCTTTGGTAGTCATCTCCGATATAGTCATTCCATCTTCCCCCTCCAATGGTAGAATTTGATTCGCTTGGGCAGAAAGTTCCGAGCTCATGGAATGGCGTACCGTATGATGTGAAGTTGCGAAGATAGTAGCCCTCGAGTATTGTGCTGGGATTTGCTGAGGTATTCCAGACTGAACTGTCAGTCATATTGTATTTGATGAGCCAGGAAGAAGGATCCGATATGTTGTATCCTTCGGAGGTTGGACTGCATTCCACCCGAGCACGTAACGATGTTGTCGTGACAGATATAGACTGAGTAATGTCAGTTATTTTGACGTATGCTTATGAAAAAGCTAGCAATGGTTTCTTACTGATTTATCCTCAATATTGACAACGTTTGGTGTGTCGACAGGTACAAAACTCCACCCATTCAAACTCCAAGCTGGTTCTGCTCCATCTTGCGTTAATTGATTTGTGGCACTTTGTAGCCATGCAGCGGACTGTGTCCAATAGAGATCCTCCGATATAGGAAATAGGAGCTCCATCTCGGCTGTCGAAAGCTTCGGGGATTGTTGCGTTGTGTTGTCCTTAGAGCTAAACCCAGTGGTCGGAGCACGAAACCCATATCGATCATTTATTGCGTAAGGTAGTTGGCGCAAAGTTTGGGAATGATTTAAAAACATTGAACTAGAGTGAAATCCTGTGGTGCGCTCAAACATTGCGGACGAAGCAATAGTGACTAAATTGTCAGCATTCCGATGCTATTCAATGAAGAGCTCACGACATCTGGACTTACGTGTTTGGCAGAGAAGCATCCCCACTGTGACAAACCACAATAACCAATGCTTATTCCTAAAAGCTCTGAAAGATGTTTTGCCGTAGTTCGAAGAATTGTAATGAAGACTGACTCCTTCCGCGAATGGGAGACCTTCTACTTTCGCCAAGGATATGAAAGGCTGCAATTGGCAGAACTTTTGTTGGATACCATCCCACCACAAGCTTACAACAACAGCCATGAACGTTGGGACAACTGAGAAGGGTGTAAAGCGAAACACTGAGTTTTGCACTAGGGAAACGTCAATCCCATAAGTGAAAGCTTTCTGGTAGAGCTGATTTCCCGTAGCGAAGTCATTCAAAACTGCTATGGCAACCGAGAAGATTCCGAGGTAGAATGCAAGGGATAAGATGGAAGGAGTCCTCAGAGTGGTGGGTTTCCAGTCATGAACAGATGTGTTGATTTGTGGTGCATGGCAGTCGGCAGACGCTGATTCAAGCTGGCCCTTTGCTGATTCAATAAGTCTGCCATCGGAACGAGTGGCATATGCCTTTTGACTGAAGGAGTATTCCATCTCTTTTCTAGAAGCAATGAATAAAGGCCTCCATGCCCTTTCATTCCACTCTCCGCCGATCATCAAGTTCAGAACCCCTTCTATAGTGGATGGATTGAAGTTCAAATGAAGAGGGCGGTTGTCGATCCGACATTGAAAAACAAGTGATACCAATAATAGGGCAGTGGTGCCCAGAAGTGCTGATAGAGCAATGCCTACTCCATGTAAAGTTTTCACGCGGATGCGACTTGAAGTAAGCTGGCCTCTAATGCTTTCGGATGCAAATGCTCCGTCCTGGCTCATCGTTGACTGTAGTAGTTCAGTGAAAATCTCTTGGACTATCTCTTGTGTCTTTGAAGGTATCACATCGGATTGATGTATGGCGTTAAAGTCGTAGTTGTTATAGGCCGTCAGAAGAAGCGCAGATCTATCGGCAAAGATGTGCGCAGGATCCAGGTAAGATAACCAGTTTGAGTCATGCAGCAGAGAAGCTACGCTAGTCTTGTTTAGAACACCATCGGAAACAATCGACGAGTGATTTGAGAAAGCCTCTTTGCTGAAGGAGACCTCTGACTTGTTCCGATATACCGAAAACGTGACAGGAATCTCTGCCGTTTCAATCACAAGTGAGCATTCCCATGCGTTTTGTGTAAAGTTCGACAATAGATAATCCCCTTCATCTTTGTAGCGCTTGGTCCCCGTCAACACAATATCTTTCCCCGTGCACTCTTGGGAGCTGTTGAGTCTCACAAAGGGGCTCTGTGGATCGATGGTCCTCGGGAGACTGTAAGTGAGGTTCCCTGGTGTATATATCCAGGAATCGGTGCTGTTGCGCGCGGAGTGATCGCTGAACCATCCCATTCCTTGAATATACATGGATTCCGGATTTGGACCCCAGATAACGCTATTGACCCGGTGGACCATCAACGTTGGAGCTGAATCAATCTGGTATCGACAACCACTATCGGAGTATAGAACAGTGGAATCCATGATCGATGTGCCATTTATCATAACCCTTTCAGGCTCTGCGACACCTATTATTATTGGCCTTCCTGAAGCACTGAAAGGTTTGGTGAGATTGAAGGTTGTGTCTACCTTCATAGTTTTGCATTGATAATCGGTTCGGAACACTGATGTTACTGCTTTCCAAGACCGGGATGTCTCTCCAAAGTTAGACTCCGTCAATGAAGTACCCACAGTACCCTCGGACCAGAAAGGCAATATAGTGTATGATTCAGTTCTCCATGGGCTTGCAGTAATATTGTAGATGAGGTGGCCGGTTGTCCGACGGAACATCTCTGGGGTCGATTTGAGCGGAATTGGGTTCATCATGGGCACTGATTTCCTCAAGGCAGTTTCCTCGGTAATGGACATCTCTTGTGTCATAAGTAAAGATGAAGATAATGGCGGGATAACCAACGAGGCTAGAACAAAGGTTGTGGTCGCGCTAAGGAGTGCCCAATTCACACCTTGGCTATTCTTTTCACGCGAAAAGCTATCGCGAAGCATTTTCCACCAGCCTCCTGACGCTTGCAGTATGGATGCATTCGATGGGGCATCGAATCTCGCCATTCTAGCGTAGGGCTCGGTACGCCTGAAATCATTGAAGACCATTCCAACGAGGTAGGTATAGATGACTGCAACCAGAGTAGGACTGTATCGCCAGCCGAAGAACATGATACCGGTTCCGTCATAGTTGCCGAGACCTTCATTGTGCTGAGAATACCACGTCAGGCTGGCAGCGGCTGCGCACAGTCCAAAAGAAATGGCCGCTAAGCAACAAAGGAAAGGCCATCGAAGAGTGTACGGAGTCCATTGAGATGAGCCAGAGTTTGTGGTGAAGTCGATAACGTCGTTGGAAAATGTTTCCTCCGCGGAATGTCCCATTACTTTTGTGTAGTTCGCATTCTGGAATTTCGTTTCGACCGGCTGTTCGTGACTCAGGGAACTTGGACCATTTGGAGATTCTAGAGGCAATGCATCGGACCGAACTGCAGCGTATGCCATCATCCAGAAAGAACGTCACAGCGGATAAAGATTGTTGGTGAAGTCTCAGATGCAGCATCAGGTAAGGAGACTCGACACCGCAAGGCGCCAACTAGTCAGTGGATCGACCGCTTGAGTCGGAAGATTGCAGTCCTGAGACGATGGCCCCCAAAGTTGGCCCTTGGGTCACGGAATCTGGTCAGAATGCAGGAACATCACCGAGGTATCGCATCGACCAAATTTGTTCCTAAATTTTAGGCCTCCTATTTGGAAGTTGGTCCAGACTGTCAAATGTTGTTTCATCAGCTTTGATGTTCATCGGTGTTAAAATTCGAACCACCGGCCAGCAGAGGCCCCACCGCGTGGCATTACAGGGATTAATTCCTCGAATCTATAAATAACTACGATACTACTCCTTTCTTGATGTTAAATGAATCCTTTGGCGATCAAAGGGGCTGTGCTTCATGGGATGGATTTGGCTGATCCGGTTGTGATGCCCCCCAGCAGAGCGACCTTTTCTCTGCTTCAACAGTAAGTGCCAGCGAGGAACAATGGATCGCTCGATATTGATCGCCTGACAGCATTGCGAGTTGGTTGCCAGGATTGTGAACATTTGCTCACCTCTGCGTTATCAGAATAAATATGAGATGACTGCTTGGATGTCTGATCATGCTTGCTACTTGCATTAGTGTGAGTGTTTTGGGAAATTTGCCGTCGATGGCTTTGATGGTGCCAAACAGTCGGAGCTGGCTTATGTATATCCTCTAATAAACCTTTACCATGCTCAGTAAGGCATTAAGGTTCTACTTATTGGCTAGTTGTTGTTCTTCAAATTTACCTCATCATCATGACAACGGTCCTTCTCATTGTTTTGTCAGCGACGCAGGATCGAAATCCTCGATAGGATCCTAGGGAGTGATGTTGCACACCATTGCGCTTGTTATGACGAAACTTCAAAAGTAGGATACAAAAAACAGTACATGAATTGCTGCCCTGAAAGAAAAATTGGCGGAGAAGGTACTTTCTGTTCAAGAAAGATTCAGGCACCAGCTGAGACCGACTTTCCTCAGAACTGTCCACATTGCTTCAGGAATGGAGTAACGAAGCAGAACATGACGAACGATCACCAGAAATGATGCTTCATTTTTGGCATTTCGTAGTTTTCATTTTCTATCTGTGATGGCTGTTGACGTAGGCAGGGCTGGCATGACGGTCCTCTATCAAGCAAGCAAGCCCCGTCCTTTCCTGTTTCGTCCTAGCCTTGGCCCCCAAGGTAACGACCCGAGGACCGCGCGATCAACCATCGAGCTTGGAGCGTGACGGAAACATCACAATCGAGATGTACAGTACAGGATTACTTTAGAAAGCCAGCAAACTCGTTGCGATTTAATTCAACGCCCGATCATACGATGGTTGGCGTCCCGGGCCGGTCAAAGGCCTGCTCGACATGTAAACTAAGAAGGAAAAAGGTGAGATGTCCAACATAAGCAAAAACGCAAAACTGACCGGGATGCCAGTGCGACCTCCAAGTGCCTGAATGTGGCAACTGCCTAAAGGTACAGAGGAAATGTGGCGGCTATGAAAGAAGCATGATTGTGATACATGTCGGTTCGGATGGCAAGGGACAATACAAGCCACAGATTAGCAAGTCGCGCCGCGTCCCGCAGATTGGTAAGGTAGAGATATCTTTGGCCGACTTTCGGATGAAGGATCTTCAAAGGTCTGCTTTCGAACTGACCTGCCTCGAAACATTTTGGGTATTGTACCTTCCAAAGCCCGCATGTTTATCACAAGTACAAGGTAGTAGCTCGGATTCGCTGAAGACTTGGGTGACTCACACGAACCACTATCTGCCACAAAGCGATGCACTTCGGTGTGCAATGCTGGCCATTGGGGCCTCTAAAGTCGGCGAGGCTAAACGAGATCGGTCTCTGGTGGAGCGAGGAATAGAATTGTACGGGTCAGCACTGATGCGACTTGCATCCCAGCTACAAACAAAGGATTATTCAAAAAGATTCGGACTGCTTGCAACATGTAGACTACTGGCATTATATGAAGTATGCCCCCTCTACACTATATGCCAATATCGGTGCTGACTAGTGCTCTTCTGAAGCAATCGAACGGAGCCTCAAGCGCAGAGCACAGTTGGTGCAAGCACATCGACGGCCTCCTCACATTTATCCAATTCTATCCCCCAGGCATCTTCTCTCTACCGGGAAAGCACGAAGTCTTCCTAGAAGCCCGGTACAACGGCGTGCGACCACCCCCCATCAGCACAGCCAAACCAAGCTCAAAGCTGACATTCCAACCCCAGATCGTCTCCGCTACCACAAACCACCGCTCCACCTTCCTCTCAGGCCCGCCCTGGACGACCGCCCCCTGGCAAAACGGCCTCGAAAAGACAAGTACCGACACGGCCCTCGACCTCCTCGCCCAACTCCCCTCCATCCTCGAAGAACTAGACGCCCTCACCTCCCTCACCCCCAGCAGCCCAGACACTCTAGAACGCGCCACGCAGCTGAAAACTCGCTGCTGGACCCTCGACACCGACCTCCAACTCTGGGCCCTCGACCCTTCAAACGCAGACCCCGTTTCGGAAGATGGTAGTCCATCTGTCCACGCGCCAGATGGATTCCCTACTCCTTCGTTGCCCGGGCTCCACGCTAGGACACTCTACCAGACGACTACCCTACTCCTCTCTTCGGCCCTCTTGGAGCTTCACACCCTATTCCCGTCTCCAGACACATCGGCCAATGCCGCACTCTTCGCATCGCTGACCGCGAATATGGCGCGGTGCTGTACCGCAATCGCCGGGGCGGCAGCGCACTTCCAGCACCCGGATGCCGGGCTCGCGGCCAGGATGAGCATTGCGTTCCCACTAGAATGCGTGGCGCGGGTGTTGGTAGAGGGTAGGATTAGAAGTGTTGAAGGGTTCGGAGGGGTTGGGGGGCTGGTAGAGGATGGGGGGACGGATGGAGAGATGGGGATCGACGGGCTAATTTGAGGAGTCTGGCTGATGGAGAAGGTTTATGCATTGTGTTTGGATTTGGATCTACACATACGCTTGGGTGGATGAAAGAAGGGGTTGGCAACGGTTTTCTACGCATCTATTTACTCGATATCCTAATGCCCCTGCCCGTAGATCATGGTGTATGCCCCATCTAGCGGCATTAGAATTGGGGCGGCCATGTCAAGATGCCATGGTCTTTTATTTTGTAGTTGAAGAAAGGCAAAGGTAGGTCCAGCGATACAATGGTCAGAATACAACGCCATGTAAACAACAAAATGTATTCCTGCTGCTTGAACCACATGTCCGCTGCCCAACATTTGGGTACCAACAGACTGCGACCCACATTTAGCGCGGAAGAGCTTTTGAATTACCCCGCACCGCCGCCCTCGTGTTCGGGATGCTTCGAAGAGGCCTCTCAATCACAGAGCCATTCATTCATATAAGGCAGATTTTTTGGATTAAAGGAAAACCTAACAACCACAGAATGAGAAGTGTGACTGGGGAAAATAAACACAGAGCTCGTTGCAAATTCGACTCTCAGCCAAAGATTTCCCAGATGGAAGATATTGATGCCTCCACCGTTACTTTTGCAGATCCCTATATCATTTCGCCCCGTCCATCCATCGCCTGCGTGTTCTTTGCTCATAATCTGACGTGACCACGTAAAGAGGACGCGTGTAGGCACAGACATTCAAGTCGTGCAAGTAGTCGACGTAACGTCGTGAGGCTATGCGCCGAGGCTGGGGAAAGCGCTGGCGTCGCTGAGGTTGGGGCCTGACTGGGCACCGCCGCGACCACCACGGCCACGGGGCTGACCCTCTCCACGGCCGCGACCTCCACGGCCACGTCCCTCGCCGCCACGGAACTCGCCACGGCCGCGGCCACGGCCACGGAAGCTGTTCTCGCGGGGAGCCTGCTGCAGCATGCGATCGCCGTCAAGCTCGACGACGTTCTTCTCCTTGCGCTGGCGCTCACGCTTGGCCTTGCCACCGGATCCGGAGATGAACTCCTCTTGCTCTTCGCGGGTAAGAGCAGTGCCCTCGGGGAACTTCTGCTTGCTTCCCTCGTTGGCCTTGCGGACCTGCTGGGAACCGAGAGAAAGCTTCTTCTCGGCCAACTCAGCAAGGTAGGCAGTGTAGGACTTGGTCTTGTCCTCGGGCTCGGGCTCAGCAGCCTCGGCGTCTCCAGAGGCCTCGTTCTCGGCCGCAGCGACGTCCTTCTCTTCGGCCTTAGCAATGGCCTCACCGGCCTGCTCGTCGGCGAACTCAGCGTTGCCGTCCTGACCACCCCAGCCGTGGGCAGCCTGCTTCTCGTGCTCGCTGCTGCTCGTCAGTAAACAAACGGTCAAGCAGGATGTACTTCCTTACGCAATGCCAGTCTTGCTGTGACGGTCGTCACGGGGGCCTCCGCGTCCGCGTCCACCGCGTCCACGTCCACCACGGCCTCCACGGTAGCCAGTGTCAGGCTCTGTAGATAAATCAGGATAAGAAATGTCCAATTCATTCGTCGTGTACTCACCACCAGAGCCTCGGGCTCGGTTCCTGTCGGAGCCTACGCCACGATCCCGGAAAGCTAGTGTAAGTTAGCAAACCTCTCCACCATGATGTCAGGGCTGTTGTGTTCTAACGCACCATTGTCGTTGGCGTTGCGCGAGTCCTTGGGACCGCGGGAGAAGCCACCGGCGGCGGGGGCGGCGGGGGACTCAGCTGGGGCATTGCGCTTGCCAGACCTCGGGGCAGGCTTGTCGATAGCCTTGGTGGGCTGCTCGGGGGTGCGGCGCTCGGGGTCTTGCTCAGGGTCGTTGCCTGGGTGTTTGGTTAGAGGGGTTGCTACGTAAGCGGCTCTTGAGGGGTCGTCGACGTACCGAGCAACTCGTAGAGGTTCTGCCACCAGGTCAGCTACTGGATCCAATTGATGCGTATGCGAGTCGTGATGCTCGCAGCACGGCCGTGCAGGCGGTTTGTGGGCTTCGAGGGGCCGAGTGGGTGCAGCGTACCTTGGAAGCAATTGACGACATCTTGGTGTATTTTGAAGCGCCTTTCGCGCTATACCCTCTAGATGCGCAATCTGCTGGGGGCAAAAAAAGTGCGAGAGAGCTGACCCTACGGGTTCTGGGTCGCGGCTCTCGGTGGTTGGTCCGGTAAAGTCGGTATGGGCGTAGAGGTGAGGTCGTCCTGGGGAAATTTCAGTTTGTGGATGGACAACGGTCGCTTAAATAAGAATGGTCCGTGCGCTCTCCGCGCAGCCTGCAGGACAAAGCCAGCGCGTAGCCGGGAGGAAGCACGAATGACGTTTGCGCACCTACCTAGGTAATTCTACGGCCCTCCTACGAATGGCTGCCTTTGCAGCACCGACTGTGTACCCTCTGCAACAGACTCGAGCGAGCCGAGGCCAATGCTCGTTGGTGCCCGGAATCGGCATGCAGCTTGGCGCTGACCTCACAATGCACAGTCATGAGGATGGTAGAAGAGACAAATCATGTACGTTCATTCGTATTGCTTCGTAATCGAATAGATAAAGACAAGAAACGCTGCTGCTCGAGCGGGGCCGTCAACATCAATTGACGGGTTGGGTATCCATTCACTCTTCGTGAGTGGGAGTGTCGATCGGTATTAGTATATACAAGGCTGAAGCGCAGTCTCCATGGACAATGAGACCGGCAGCTTCGCCGACAATATGGAACAGGTGAAAAGGTGCGGCTTTTTCGTAGCCGCTTTCCGTAGCACATGGCGAAAATAATCCTTCTCGTGAAACAAAAAAATAAAAGAAACTCTGAACCGAAAACTTTTTTGAGAATGACCACCATCTTTAACCCACGCGTCCTACAAATGGCCTCCTTTCCAAAACTCAAGAATCAAATAATAACGCCATCATGATTGAGGCCTCGCCATGCCAGGAGATGAGTCCACCCTGGCGCCCGCTAAACAACGACATTAAACATGGTTGGGTCGGAAGTAGCCCGGAGGGCTTTGAACGTAAATTCGTATCATCCGTCTCTTTTTTCTTTTCAAATCACACACACGCACTCTTTCTCTCTCTCTTTCTCCTTGGTCGTCGTCGTCATCATGGTTACCTCGATTCGTACATGGTCGGGAAGTGCATGCTTGCAGATAGTCCAAAGGGGTCAGCGTCGAGCATGGGATCGTAGGGATCGAAAAGGTGGTTCATGCCGTGGAAGACATTGCCTCCGTCGTTGGGGGCCAGCGCGGCTGGGCTTGTGAAGGGCGGGTTTTGGCCGGGCGGGGGCATTTGGTTCTGTTGCGGGGGGAAGTTCTGAGGGTACGGGCCGGGGCCGGCAGACTGGTCGCTGGGTTCGTCTTGATCGACCATGTCGGCCTGCTCATCGTACTCCTGCTCTGTACAAAGGAATCAGCCTAGGACGACAAAGTTCTAAACCTATAGAGGGGAAAAGGAAACGGGTCAGCTTGCCCAGCTGGTTCATGTGGTCCGTGAAGGGAGTCGTGTAGTACGACGACGGACCTCCGCTCGTGCTGCTCTGCGTCATGACACTTGCGCCGCTGCCTACGGTGGAGGCGCTCGAGATGCCATTGGAAGGCGGCTGGTTTGTTATCAGCGATGGGCGCTGGGGGCCCATCATGGGGGTGAAGCTAGATCTAGGCGGCTGCGGCCTCAAGTGCTGCTGCTGATGTGGAGGAATGGGGCCAAAGTTGGGCGACACTGAGGTGCCCTGGGGCATGAAGTTGGGCGAGCGCGTCGCCGTGGTGGACGGCGACGACAGGTGCGAGGCGGGAGTGGGCTGCGACAACGGCGAGGGATTAGGCACAGCACCATCGGGTTGAAGCATGGGCAAGTGGGAGCCGTCAGGCTTGGGCGGGCCGCCTACAGACCGCCGCTGCTGCTGGCGGTTCATCATGGCACGCTGCTGTAGGGGCGCCTGGTTGGGCGAGGTAGTGGCAGAGGCGGGAGCACGTGTCGGCCCCAGATTGGGACTGCCAGTCTTTGCGCGCAGCTCGGCCTGGACATCAATGCCTGGTGGAGAAGTAGTTAGCGGGCTGGCACGGGGGTCGGAGCGCATTACTCTGTCGGGGAGGTGGTTGATAGCTACCTTTCTCGAGCAAGATTCTCTCCAAGAGCGAATTCTTGTAACGGAGCATGAGGCACTCGTCGGCGGCATTGCGATGACTGTTCTGCAGGTTCTGCAGCGTCTCCTCGTGGTGCTTGATTGTGCTCTCGAGCTGCTTGATGTACTCTGTGCGGCGCTCGCGGAAGGCGGCCTGGGCCTGCCGGTTGCGCTGCTTGCGCTCCTCAGAGGTTGCGTATATCTTACGGCGCTTGGTTAGTCCTATGTTTGACAAGTTCATGTTCATATCGAGGGCCAGCGAGGGCGGCGGGAGCGACTGTGCGACTTGGGCCATGGTGGGCAATGGGCAGCAGGCAGAGTGCAGGTGTCGGGAGAGCTCACTGGTTTGCGCCCGCCTTTGCGCTTTTGCTGCTGCGGGTTTTCCTGGGTATATGTCTCGGCGGCCTCGTGCTCGGGCGACGAGGCGATAGACGACGTCGAACCATCGCGCGACGTCTCCGTCTTGCCCACGGGGGCCGTCATTTCTGTTACGCTACTATCTCCCATCTGCTAGGACGGTACCCCTCCGGACTGATAGAGGGGCACAGGGCCGCCAAGGGCGACGATAAAGCAGCAGAGGCTGGCCGAACAGACCGACAGGAGGCAGCTGTTGCTCTGGTCGGTTAAGCGCGCGGGGAGACGACTGCCGCAGGGCCGGGTCGAGGAGGGGCAGATATGGTGTGTGGACGGGTTTGATAATGTCTGATAACGAGAGTGCAGAATGAGCGCTGTGTGGTTGCGCACAAGGTGTGAGGTAAGCTCTTGGGTAATGGAAACAGAGGAGAGGGCTCGACGGAGGGGCGGAGGTGCTTGAGATTTCAAGGCGCGGGCGGGCCACTGCGTGGAGTCGGGCCCAGGCAGGTGCTGGTCTTGCAGTGCTTAAAGATGGACGACGCCCCCAAAAGCCCTCTCTCTGGGACTGTGGTCGGCCGGGCAAATGAGGTCCACGGGGTGCTGGGCAGGCCTCGCAGAGGGGGGTGCGGCCACAGCGGCCTGCCTCTCAGTCGACTCCGCACGCCTTGGCCCAGCAGACCCAGCAGACCCGCGCGGGCTGAGGCAGGCACACGCAGGCTGGCAGGCCCGCGCAGGCTCACGCAGGACCAGCAGGCCGAGCAGCCCTCAGCAGCGCCCCAGCAGCGCCCGGCCCAGAAGAGTTTTCTCGCGGGGTGCGCCCTTTGACTGGACCGCGCGCCCTGGGGTGGAGGCCCTGCTCGCTGCTGCTGCCGCCGCTGGTGCTGGTGCTGGTGCTGCTGGTGCTGGTGCTCGCCGGCTGCTGCAGCATCGCCGCCCGTGCGCGGCTGCTGGATCGCGTTGCCGTCTTGGGCCTGGCCCCGCCCTTAGCTCCCGCGCCACCAGCTGCCTTTTTGCTGCTTCTCCGGCTTCTCCATGGCCGCTGCAGCGCTGCAGCCGGTGCGGCCTCTGCGCGCGCTGCCCTGCCTCTGCCCTTTTATCAGCGTCACTGCCTGCTCAGCGGCGGCGCCCTCGAGTCCCTCGCAGCGCCCGCTGTCGCCGCGCGGATCGACCAGCTCCTCGCCCTGCCGCGGCCTCGCCAGATCTCCCCGACGGAAAAGCAGCCCCCGACCTCGGAGCGGGTGCAGCGCGCCCCAGCCAGCCAGCCCGCCAGCCAACCAGCCAACCAGCCGGCCGGCCACGCGCCGCACCACGCACGCCGCCATCGCCGTCGCGCTGGATTCTTGCCTGCTCACCACCGCACCGGCCGCGGCAGCGGCACCGGCAAGCACTGGTAAGGCTGACGCTCTGCTGCCTGCCTGCCTGCCTGCCTGCCTGTGCCTCTGCCACCCGCGCGCGGCCAGATATCAGATGGCAGGCATCCGCTATCTTCCACGGCTGATAACAAAACACCGTCATCCCGCCGTCTGCCAGGCGCATGCCAGACGCACGCCAGACGCATGGCCTCGAGCGCGAGCGCCCCCGTCTCCCTCTGCCTCTGCCGCCTCTGCCATCGCTGCCTCCGGCCGTGTCGCCGCGCCACGTCGCCTACCAGCATCCTCGCGCGAGCAGAGGCCGACCGGGCTTCGCTCGGGACTGCCCGATGCGTCCAGCGAGCAGTCGAGGGCCACTTTCGCATCAACAGAAATGCCGGCTTCCGGAGAACTAGGCCTCAAGCCTGTGGCTGCCATGCACGTTGTGACTGCGGTTGGCCCAATAGAGCCGTAGCGTCGAGCAGCGGGAGTCGCGCTGTGGCTTGGCGTCTGGACATGTGACCTGTGGGCGATCGAGACTGGCGCAAACAACAATGCGCAGTGTTTGCGCGTTCGAGACGGCCCGACTGCCTTGGTTTGCCCTCAGGGCTGCCCGCCAATCTGCCAGGTGATGCGAGAAAATTGCTTCCAGCCAGGTTGACGCTGTCTGCGCCGTGATTCTGTAACCTCGCCCTCTGATGACGGCATGGCCGGCTGCAAGGGCGAGCCGCCAGTTCCCATCTCCCATTGAATCCAAGCTGACTGATCCCCTGCGGGCGTGCCCACGCGTACCCAGTCTGTGCTCGGCTGCCTTCGTTTGCCCGTCTGCTCGCGTCACGTCTCATCACGTCTCGGGCACTGAGGTAGGTGGTGTACATGGTGCACATGGTGTACATGGACCCGTAGAAGCCCACCAACGTAGGTCCGTTTTCTCATTGCCGCTCAATGGACATGCACTCTGCCAAATCGCAACAGTGTTTTTCCCATTGCACATTTCTGCTCTTCTCTCTCCTCGTCCTCGCTATTACCTCGCTCTTTCCTTGCCGGCTCCTCCGTCTCCACATCCACCCCTCTGCTCCTCTGCTCTTGCCTGCTGTGTCATACCGTCCCGATCTGGAAGCAGCACCCTCGACCCTTCCACCACCCCAAATGCCCATCACCATGCCGCCTCTGCCGCCGCCTCTCCAGCGAACCTTGGACAACACCGATATCGAGCATCGACATAGTCTCACATGACTTTCTCCCTGTTTCCAGCTGTACCGGCTCCCGCACCAATCACTCGGACTACATCTAATCGTCTCTGTGCCAGCCAAGTGCTCATTCCGTCATTCACCGGGCCTCTGCCACCACCCCCAGCCAGCAGAGCAGGCCGGCTGGCGGTGCGCTCGCAATGACCCTATCCGACATCGCGGGCCAGATGCTGAAAGGATCAGGTCATCCGCAACCCCCGCCTAGCAACCCTCTGCTGCAGTCGCGTCCCTCGCTCGAGCCATCAGCCAGCTCCTCATACCTTGCATTACCTGCGTCAGACGTCAACCAGGCCTCGAGCGGAGGCATGGTCAATAGCTTTGGGGAGCCCCGAGCTTCATCCTCCAATGTTGCGTCTTGGGCAAAAACACGTCCCCTGTCCGACATCCGCGAGCTTACGGAGCCAAGCCTGGCCGAGACCATTCCCAAGAAGCTTCTTTCAGACTCCAACATTCCAGCCAGCGCATCTCGGCCAGATGTGTCACGGAAACCATCCGTAGTCTCCAAGCGCCACCCCAGCTTTGACAGCCGCTTGGGCGAGAACAGAGACCCAGACAGAAAGAATAGCATCGAAAGCAGCGGCGTGAGATCGGTACGACGAGCGCGGCTCGCTAGAACACCTTCACCTCCAAGTCCCGGAGATATCAGTATTTCCAGTATATACAGCATCCCACCTGACAATGTTCCACCCCGCTCATCCTCACACGCCCGAGCACGGAGTGCCTCTCGCTCCCGTCAGCTTGCACCCTTGATGCCCTCACTGCCAGCACCACACCGCATGCAGGCACCACCTCCACTACATAGACAACCTAGTATACCAGCTCCTCCTCCGCGCGGATCTGGAAATACCATTCCGCGCCGAGGTCATTCCCAGTCTCCCTTGCACAATGTTTCTTCCCAACTTGATCCCATACCCCATGATACCCACCGCCGCATACCCTCGCGGACGTTTATTCGCGATCCTCTGTCCTATGAGATTCTAGATTCCACAACGCATCGTCATCCTCGTGTCAGTCTCGGACTGGACCTCTCTGCAAGCATTTTCGTTGGAGGGGGCTCCATCGAAGGTACTGTTCAAATCAACGTTGACAATTCTGAGAGGATACGACACAAAAGAGCCCTCGGCATTGGCAGGATATCTGTAGACCTCCTTGGTTTGGAAGAGATGGCCACTACCAAGCGCTCTGTCTTCCTCAATCTAGCGACAGAGCTCATTGACGAGGACAACCCACCACCCCAGAACATGGTCGAAAAGCAGGAGCAGATGGCTCCAGGTGAAGCCTTCTGGCATCTTGTGCCTTCCATGACCCATCTTCCCTTTATGATGAGCCTGCCTTTGAACGTCGGCCCGCCCCCGTTTCAATCGAAAAACGCGCGGATCAGGTACATCATCTGCGTATCGCTTCTCATCCGCGACCAGGGAAAGCAATACATCGTCAGGAAATCCGAAGAAATATCGGTTCTTTCCGTTTATGACCGTAAGCGGCCTCCGCTAGTGTCGTGGGTCACAACTAACGAATGCAGCCGAGAAGGCACTAGTATCCCTTCCGAGTCCTCTGACTGCTTCGGATGAGTGGGTCAAACCACGCGGGGAGGTTATTGTCGAGGTAGTCAAGGTCACTGCCGGCTTGCACCGTCAAGTTTGGGTCAGCGGGACCACCATCTATGTTGACGTCCACGTAGCCAACAATAGCCGCAAGACTATCCGAAAAATTGAATTGCAATTGGAGAGGGATATTCTGTGCTACAAACACGTTTGTTCCGCAGAGACGTATTTGAGCTGCCGGGATGCTAATCTATCTTTTACCTAGGCTGCTGCATCGACCATGGAGAAGTCTGCCAGCCAGGCCCGGATATTCGACAGCAACGAAAGATCTGTCCTCAGCAAAAGGACTATTAAACAAGGCTTCCTAGGCTGGCATGGCGTTCCAGCGCAGAGTACGCACATTCGCACATGCGACATTGAAGTGCCTCGTGGGCATGCTACAGTAAAGTGTGGTGAGTACGCGGCTTTCCGCGTACTTCCGACTGGGGATTGACGGGACAGGCAAATATTTTGAAGTACGATATTTCCTGAACGTCATCATTGGCACGTCGCACACGTTAGTCAGGTATGCTTCACTCACCGATCAAGCTAATACTGATAAGGAAGCTGGTAACTGTGCAATTACCAATTGTGCTCATCCATATGGTAGTAATCACTCTGATTCCCTCAGTGCTCTGTCCGTTGACGAATAGGTAGAATTCGCTTGACGTAGTTCCCAATTCTGTGGCTCAAGTTGCGGCAGCAATTGAGGAGAAACGAACAGCACATACGTATGCGCGCGGTCACTCTCCGCCCCGCCTAGGCCGCCGTCCGTCGCAAACCGTTCAAGGCCGAGCTTTTGCAGCACCACGCATGCAATCGCTCGAGCGCATGCGCACACAAGCCGAGGACATCCAAGAGCTAGGCCAGATACTAGACCACAGCCCCAGAAAGTATTGTCTCAGACGCGTGAACTCGAATTGGGATTACCGTACTCCGCCAAGCAACCGCAAAGGCAGGATTGTTGGAGACAATGATGTTGCAGATCTCCAAGGCAAATTAAGACGCGTGCTGTCGAACGAGACTGTCAGGTCCAAAGCCACGACGGTTCATCGTGGAAATAGCATGAGAAGTAGAGGGGGTGGGGTAAGCGTGTTGGGTTTTCGGGAGGCTGAAGTACGCGACGACATCGAGCTCGGAGGGTTGGGAATGACTGGCGAGGTGCCATTCAAGAAACGCCTGGAGCAAAGCCGAGAGCGCCAATACCGATTTGGGAAAAAGAAGAGTGTTGAGAGGTGGAAAGGCGTCGCAAACGTGAGCGTTGGCTGGCTAAAAGGCAACGCAAGCGCAAGAGAGGAACGAGAACGTGAGGGATGGGTATGATATGGGCATTTGTGATGCAAGCACCTGATGTGCGCTCTTCTTTTTCGCCTACTTTCTTCACAAAAGCATTGGCGGGCTTCCCTCTTGGTCACGATATGATGGATTATTTCTAGCAAGGTCATGTTTTGTCGGATCAATTTTGAGCACATTCATTGCTGATACTGCTTCAGTGTCTTGTCGAGATGCCATGCCAAGCCTCAGCTGCCGCATTGCAACAGCTGAACACCAAAAGAAAAGAAAAGGGAATCCGTGATAACGCCACCGCCCGTCCCAAAATCTCGGGTGCGGCACTTGAGTATTGAAACATACCACATGTGAGGATATTGTCCCTTGTACATGCAAAGTATACAACCGGCCCGTAGAGACGGCCTATTGGACTGGGTACAGAAGAGCAAACATGCTCAACCAGTCTTTCGGAGTCACCATCCCGGCATGCGGCAGATCCACCAGCAAACAGCATGTTGATGATAGGATCAGGTCTTCTGGATCAAATACGCCAATATCATACCCTGCTCCCCATGGATACAGAGACAGATGGCGACCCCATCCTCAGTCCTCTAAACCCAATCGAACAGCTCGGAAATCCTTCGACAAGGCATTGCGAGCAAACCGACAAACAGATGCGAATGCAAGATTCATTCGACTATATAATATATTCTATTTGCAAACGTTCTTTGATCTAGGCGGTGCCGACAAAGCTGTCAAATGCCACGAAGCGCAACGCCAGCGTTCCAATCGGTGTGTCGGTGGAACCCGGGTGGTGGGTCAACGTACTCGTACCCCGCACCCCCGCACGTCCTGCGTTTGAAACAGCGACGAACCTCCTTAGAGCCTTCGAGTCTAATCGTGTCGCGATGGAAGAGACGCAGTAAAGCTTTGCAATCGCCACGAGGGTATTCATCGAGCTCGGCGGAGGCCCCGATTGATTTGACGATCAGGGAGCCACACCCGGCGCGGTGCGCGTGAGGAGGCGGACGGAGGTGTTCTACACCTGGCGTAACTGTTATCTCGCAACTCCGACACCTGGGGGAATTGTTACCTTCGATACATGGCGAAATTATCAACTTTGATACATGGCGTAACTGCTACCTTCGATTTATGGCGAAACTGCTACCTCGCAAGCCTGAACACAATAGTGGCTTCTACACACGATTGGACATAATCTTCTATTTTTCCCCCTCTTCTGAGGGGATTGAAGGGCTGTTAGATGATGATAGTAGACAGATGAAAGAAGAAGAAGAAGAAGAAGAAGAAGAAGAAGAAGAAGAAGAAGAAGAAGAAGAAGCGGCTAAAATTGCGTGATGGTAATAGTTTCCAGGGAAAGTACGATTCATATCCAGTCCATTGTTATTCGCTTTTGCTTCAGCTCCCCTTCCCGGTATTAAGTTGTGTTTGTAATATTGCAGCGCTAGATACGAAAGATTTGGGGCGGCCATGCATATCTCCTATATTCAAATCAAGAATCCTAGCACATATGGTTTTGCACAATGTTAAAGCTCTCCCAAACTCATTCCATGCTCGTCCCGCTCGCAAAAAAGGGACTATCTTCAAATTCAAACCCCGTATAATCATCATTCAGCAACCAATGCCAGTCCATACTCTCATCAACCCCCATCATATCCACCTCCCCACCAAACCCCAACCCAACCTCCAACTCACCCCCCGCCTGCCCACCAAAACCCATCCCCCTACCCTCCTCCCCGCCATAACCATCGTCCCCAGCAGCTACTCCATCCACATGCCCGCCCATCCCCTGTTCACCACCCAGAGCACTCCCCGAAGGCGGTGGCGGCACCCCGAGCACGATATCAGCCCCATACTGCGCGCGAAACGCCTCCTCCATAATCCTCGCGCTGACCCCGAGCGCCGCTCTCGCAGCCCCAAGCACATCCGCATCCGGGTCCCTCCCCGAGACCAGCGCGTCGACGCGCGCGAGCGCGCACGAGAGGAACACGACGCTCTTTGCGTTTGTCTCGCCGCGCCGGAGCCGCATCTCGGCTGTGCCGTACGCCCTCTGCAGCACCCCGCGCAGGAGCTCGAACTGCGCGGGCCGCTGGACGATGGGGGGGACCACCTGGCGTTGCGGTGGCGAGGGGCTTTCCTGGGTGGTGGGGGCGGCGACCAAGGGAGCGAAGAGGGCGGCGTCTTGGGCCTGTTCTTCGATTTGGGTTGCCAGTTCCAGGTATACGGTCGAGATGCTGTAGAGGAAGAAGCTGCGGAAGAAGCCGATGCAACGATAGTTTAGCCGCATCCAGTCATCTTCCTCTCCTGGGGAGAGGGCCGTGGCGGGCGCGTTGATGGTGAGGCTCGTGTCGAGGCAGATTTTCCTGCTGTAGTGGTATTTTGGGTTTTCCTTTGCGCGGGCGAAGAAGGGGCGGTGGAGGCAGAGGATGAAGCGGCGGACTAGGGTGTCGAAGAGTTTGATTTGGAAGGGGTTGGTGGAGGGGGAGGTGGTGAGGAAGGACTGGAAGAATTTTGTTTTTTGGCGGCATTGGTCGGTCAGCTCTGAGCCTAGGCGTAGGGTGTCGTCGTAGGATAGGTTGAATCTCAAGTTGTTTATCTGACGGGTGATTTCTAGGCGGATGGGTAGTGAATGGCTCATGGCAATCTGGATGCTCGTGTCCGTAAAGGCTGTCAAAGGTTTTGGCCGAAGGGGGGATCTCCCTTCATCGTCAATCTCGTCATCATTGATATTTGATGGCGGCTGTGTATCGAAATCATCCAGCGAGATCATAGGAGGCATCCCCATGTCCAGGCTACTCTGAACGACAATTTCCAGAACTGTCGCCCACAGCCGTCTTCGCATCTCGATATGAAACGTTGACAGATGAGGAAAGTTTGAGGGATCGCGATGGAGTCCGAGATACATGGCGCGCCGCAACAGAGATCCCGCGGGAATCCATATCAGGTGGCCATCGACGTTACAGACTTGCCGCGCGATGAGTTGAAGAACTTGAATTTGAAGACCTGACATGTTCAGTCGCCATTTTTCCCGCGGAGCGGAAAGCCATGGTTCAGCAGCCTGTATCCATTTCGCACAACTGGAGCGAACTTGGGGTTGCAAATCACCACTGAAGAAAGGGACGCCTAGCGCGCAGACTAGAAGAATCTTCAATAGCACGGTTGGTTTCGCTGCGGACGGCTCATTCCAGTATAAGTCATACTCTTTTTGGAAAGATGGAATATGCAAGATTCGGAAAATCCCTTCAAAGGTTCGGAAATAGCACTGTACCAACTGGTCACAGACTGCTTTGGTGGGAACGGAATCCAGGACATCTTTAGGTAGAGAGCCTTGCGACTTGGAAGATGGCTGCACAACTTGTTGCATGCGTTTAATCTCCGCTACGGGTTTGTAAAGCTCGGAAGACTTGTTGACCATTGTTCTGTGGGTCTTGGTGCTGAACACTGTGCTTGAATCGCCGAGTGCAGAGTACTACGCACGTCAGTTCTAGGAAGACTGCGCATAATCATCTCCAACCCTCTTCGAATTTACAGGTGACCAATTCAGCGAGGAATGGATAGGATACATACCGGCTCGAGACAATTTACCCAGTGGCTTTCCCCATAGTATCTGTTCTTAACAAACAATCCAGGCATTGCAGCACTTCCGTCTGCTTCCAAGAGGGGTAGAGTCCCTTGACTCACATTTGATCCTCTGTCTGACGATATAGCAAGCCTTGATTCCAGCTCCCTAACTCTATCAGAAAGAATCTTGATTGTATCATCTTCCTTGTTGCGTTCGAGACTTATCCTCGGCAAGCCCTGGGTCTCCTTCCCGGACGGACCTAGAATGCCGGGTGCTATGTAGCGATTGACTAATGAGTTGAAGTCAATAGATATGCCACTTGTTGTCTCCCTTTCAGTTGGCGAGTCGGAATGAGCCGAAGATCCGTCTTGTCCTGCGCCTGCTGACATGGATGGTGATCTCGGTCTTCTGCGCCCTGGCACCTCTCGGTAGGTACACGTAGGCGACTTGATCCGAGTACAGGGCCCGCATGGCTTCGACCGATCACATTTCACTTTTCTTCTTCTACACTCCACACAAGATAGGGCTGGCCTTCTGCGTTTCAGCGGTCGAGCTCCGTCAGCGGTAGCGTGTTGTAGTACTGGTTGTTCAGTTTCCATGCTGGGGAAAAACGAAACGGCGAAGGATAGGAGTACCACAGTATTTTTTTTTTCCCTTCACGTGGTTTACGGGTCGGAAAAATGTCCCAGAGCTGTAGTGATGCGTAGCAATCTGGCGGAGAGTGAAGATGGGAGGACTGCTCGGTCTTAAGAGCTAACCCGTCGGTCATTTCAATTTACCGAGGGGCTGAGTCGAAGCAGTAAGCCCAAGAGTTAGGGGCCACCGCTTATGCCAAATAAGTTAGAACTTGCGAGGAGGCATACGAAGGCTGCTCCTACGTAAGATGCTACATGTAATTTGGAGCATCATAGAGGCCAGCTTGAGGTGTTGGCCGTAAATCTCTACGCCTAACACGGCTTAGCCCCAAAGTATGTGCTCTGCGTACAGTACATGTCGAGCAACGCACCTCAGTGCATAGATCGCTAGGCACCGCAACTAGATAAATTCTCATGTTTTATAGGTTCCAGCAAAGAGTGTTAAGAGTAAAGGAAGAAAGGATAGAGTTAAAAGGAAGATTTGATCTAATTTACGATGTAGCAAGCATGTAGGTGCCTATGGCACTGCTGCCTGCTCGACCATTCCATTCAAAGGGTACAACCTTATAAGTAGATATTGCATCGCATTTGCAACCCGACAGTATATTCCATTCTCTTTAGCCTCTGAAATAATGTGTGGGATTTTCTGGTACAAAAGAATGCGCTAGCGTGAACTTCCTTTGTTCGCTTATGCTGGCGCCGGCTCAATGCCCGACACTGCTGTGGGGTCTGCATCACATCAGCACGAACCCCACTAGTTAGGTAGTTTCTTGTCACATTCCATCTTTTGTTCCATCATCAGTCTGTCCAGAAAACATCACAGTATATATATTGTATACCTAGACCTACTTTCATCAGCAAATCAGAAGCCGATCATCCCATATGGTCTAGTGGCTAGGATCTGTCGCTTTCATTGATTCAATGACCCGACATGGCCCGGGTTCGATTCCCGGTGTGGGAAACATCTTTTTTGCCGTTGTAAGGGACGTTTGTACCTTGGGCTGGGGTGGAGCATTCGACATAGCTCTGGAGGTGATGTTTTTTTTAGTCGTGGAGTCCCACAACGCAAACCTAAACTCCTTACTGCAAGAGAGAGTGGAACGCAGCAAGGATATTCCTAATTCCAGATCACCAGGAGCAGACCTTGACGTTATTATTTTTTAGTTATGACGTGGAGGTGGTGTTGATCCACAGCAGTCCTTGTCAGATTGCAAGCAATAGATGTTGCTTCCAAGAAGCTACTAAACGCAAAACAAGCACCTCATTTGAAACAAGCCGGCCATTACTCATTATGAGGTACGTATGTAGCGAAAGAGTTCATTTAGGGTATGCAGTCTCCCGACTCAGGTTAGCACAAAGCGAAACACCGCCCTCCCAGATCCCACGGCTATTGCCGACTCAACAGCAAGCAAGATTATGCGATCAATACTCCGGGTGCTCCAGATTCTGCACCCCTTCCACCCTCTGCAAAACTCCTAGCCTCTTCTTCCCCTGATCGAACACGACATACACGCCCTTCAACCATGTATCCCCTATGATATCAAACTTGCTGGTCCCACGGCTCTGGATCCCGCCATACTGCATCTCCTCGCTCACCTTACAAAACCCAAAGTCCTCCTTTTGTACCTCAAACTGCTTGTTACCGACCGCAAAGGTGACAGTGGGCAGCTTATCAAGCGGCGTATTGAGCGGGAAGATCCAAGCCTGCTGTTTCTTCTCAAAGCAGGCACCAGGGATACAACCGTAGATCTCCTTGCACAGATCATCCGAAACGAGCGCGAGTGTTGTCCCCGTATCCGCGATGGCGGTATTGGACGGACGGGCGATCGTCTTCCCATTCACAGTCGCCGACGCAGACTCGAACTGCCAGAAGCCTTTGGACGAATCGATGGGGACGTAGTGAGGCTCTTTGACGCCGCAGCGCGCTAGCACACCAGTATCAATGTAGCCGAATGTGTAGAATGACTCGCCGCGGTCTGCTTCCTGTGCGTCGCGCCAACTGCCCAGATAGCAGGTAAAGAGCTGCTTGTCTACTGGAATGTCCTTTTGCGCCATCATGTTTTCGACGGGCGTGGCGACGCCTTGGGGTTTGACCGTGTTAATCTTTCCAAAGGCGAGACCCAGGAGGCCGTCGCCGGCGCCGCTTGTGAATTCGCGCGTCAATTTCGAGGCGAGTTCGATGGCTTGGTTTTCGATGCATAGGCCGCCGAGGGTCACATTGTCGGTACCTACGACACCGGACGCTTTGGACCCATCGCCGTAGCGAATCTGCCAAGTGTGACCGTCAAGTCTGCCATATGAAGAGGATTTGCGAGGGTTGAAGATGGTATGTTTAGCACGGCCTGCGACTTGTGTTCTTTCTTCGAGCTCAGTTGACCAGACCTATCATGTAATTCAACAGCCGCTCAGCTTGCCACCTATAACTTGAGCTCACCCAGAGGTCGCTCGATCCGGTGTCAAAGTGTAGGTTGAGCACTTGGGGTGGAGTTCCAATCTCGACTGGACAAATGTACATGGAGTCATTCTGCTGGTCTTCGGCTTTGATTGTGCCCGGTTTGCCGTCTTCGTTGATTTTCTTGAGCTGAGGTTTCGTCTTGCGCTTGTCTTTGGGTCGGAATACATTCCCGAGAGTTTTTGTGGCTTTATCGATCTGCTGATAAGGGCCGTCGGTAGTGGGCGCAAATTTATCTGAAAGAGTCATGCAAGTGAGAAATGGGAAAGTTGACCGAGTAGAGTAATAAACTAGGATCAAATCGAAAGGTGATGGTACCAACATTTCTTCAACAAGCTTGCATAACTTTTGATACCCGCCTTTTGCGCATTGGCATTTGGCACCACATTGATCTTCTTGAGTTCGCTCATTTATGGGGGACCTGCGAGGTGAATGTGTTGGGGAGCTCTTTTCGTGGCTAGACCGATCAGGGAGGTGTGATAACTAAAGGAGGGGGATTTTGTAGTAAATATAGGTCGAATAAGTATGGAATGATTAGAAAAAAAACAAAGGCGCAAGTTGTGTAGGGAGATCGTTCAGGTCTGTGGAAATGCTAAGGGGCCTGAAGCCGCAGAGAATAACATATGGACGTGGACCACACAAACCATCTACACGTGTTGGATGTGAGTGCCGGAAGGTGAGCTGAGAGAAATGAGGCAAGCATTGACACATGCCAGAAGGAACAATCACTTAGGAAATCGCATTCTCATTGACACTAGGCCTATCAAGGAAAAAGGAAAGAAGAACGCACACCTATTACAGTTGAATGCCCAAGACCATATGAACGAAGCTAGAACCAGTGCGCCTTTCAGCGCCTCGTCCTAACCCATATTCATAGAGAGTGTATCGGGATGCATGTGCATCCCTAGAGACCAATACATATAAGGAGCGTGCTTTCCCGACCGAGAGGAGTGTACCCAAGCCAATGAACCCCGTAGACCATAAGAAGTTGAACCCATAGAAACCCCTCAGAAACACCACTCGTAGATAGCCATTGGCCTGGCTTGATCCAGTTCAATGGAACGTAGCGCGGGACGAGAACCCAGCCTTGGCACTTGTGTACAGCCTCGATTCACCAAGGAACACTTTGTGCATGACGCTCGTTCAGGGCATCTCCTCATCGCTGGCATCGAGGATATCGTACTCCTCATCTGTCATGAAGCCCTCGTCATCACTGGAGATGGAGCGAATCTCAACGCTCTCGGCATCCTCGAAGAACTCCTCATCAGATTGGTCAGCGACCGTGGCCGTGGCCGTTGTCTCTGTCTTGGGAGAAGCAGGCTCAACGGCCAGGGCTTCGTGCGTGCTCGACTCGGGAGACTCCTTCTCAAGCTGAGGGAAGATCATGCCAGAGGATGTGGGCTCAGGGCGCTGCTGAATAGGCTTCTCCTCAACGGGAAGCTCAGCAGTCTCCTGCTTGACCGGAGCCTCGGGGGCCTTCTCGGGCTGGGCAATCTTTTCCTGATGAGCCTGGGCAGCCTCTTGATCCTTGCGTCGGTTCTCAAGGAGACGCTCAACGGCTGCCTTGCGAACCTTCTGGATACGTGCAATCTTCTCGCGCTCAAGCTTCTCAAACAGAACGCTTTGGTTCTCCCGATCATTGAGCTGGAGCTTCATCTTCCTAAGTCGCTCAAGAGCCTCTTCTTGAAGACGAGTAGTGCGCTCGCTACCATCAAGGACATCCTTGGACTTCTCAAGTCGGCGGCTGGCAAGCTGCGCCTGGAGACGCTGCGAGGCCCTCAACTTGTCAAGCTTGGCCTGCTGAAAGCGCTCGTATGGCGTCAAGTTTGCATTCGATGATGAGCTTGAGGCTTCGGCAACTTCCGGGGCGGGCTCAGGTTGAGGAGGGGAGGGCACCGGTGGGTTGGCGACCTGGATATCACACCAGAGTCGGTGGCCAAATGGCGTACCATCGGCCTTCTTCAGACGCCAGTAAGAGATGGCTGTGCCTTCGCGCTTCGGTGCCTTCATGATTACTCGGAAGGAAATCTCCTCGTTCGGCTGAACCTCACGACCAACAACGTTGCTCTCGCTAGCCTCGGCAAGTTCGCTCTGGCTCAAGGGTTGTGAGTTATCGATGTTGAGCATGTTGTCACCGCCAACGTGGCGGACACTGCAGCCGGCGGGCCAGGCGTTGGGGCCAGGGTTGCGAAGGGTCCAGACCTGAATGAACTGGAAACCCGCAGAGATCTTCGAGCCGTCTGGAATGGTATCGCGGATAAAGTGAGCGTCGAGTTCACCATTGTTCTTGGATGACTCAGCCTTGAGCTCAGCGACGGGTTCGGGGTTGGCCTCTTCGGCAGGAGCTGCGGGAGCAGAGAGGAGATCCTGTACGGTGATCTTCTCCTGCACAGGCTCAGCAAGGAGATCGCGTATCTCAATCTTCTCCTTGGTGATCTTGGGTTGCTGCTCCTCGGTAGGCCTCATGTCGACGATGGTCTGCACCTGAGTAGCAGCATTGGCAGAGGGCGCAACCGGTGTGGTCTCCGTGGCAGTGGACTTCCTAGCGGGCTGCTCGCGATCGCCAACGCGAGTAATTGACTTGCCATCCTTGTTCTCATTTAGGGTAGTGACACTGACGCTGCGCACAGGGGTCTTGAACTTGATTAGTGGATGGGTGTGGTTGTGCCTATTTGATGGGTGCGCCTCGCAGTTGGAGCAGAAGTCGGTGTCGTGGCATACTGCACACTTGTAGCGAACACCCTCAATGTATGACAGATTCTCCCTATCTTTGCAGAGAGGACCGTCGCAATATATCCCATAGTGGCGATTGCCAGTACTGACAGGCTCTGCAAGCGGCTCGTATATGGGCACGAAGCGGTGGCGAGGGTGAATGTACTTGGCGTTCTTGATGCACTCGGCACAGAAATCCCAGTCGGGGCAGTTCAGGCACTTGTGGCGGACACCATAAATGAACTTTTCGCACCCATCGCAGACGGCAGAGTGACGCACGTTCCTGCCAGCGTTGCAGAGGAAATCGGCCAGGGTGGGGAGGGTGGTCTCAGAAGTGGCTGCCTTGAACGAGTGACCAGGGTGGTGACCGTGCTTGTTGCTGACATGGCATTGCAGGCAGAGATCGTAATCATCGCAGTTGATGCAAGTGACGAACTCCTTCTCAGGAAGGACTACACTGGTCAGCATCTGATGTAGGTCTGTTGCACCAGGAATCTGCTTACCCTTGACGCAGCAGTTGCACGTGCGCGTAGGCTCTATTGGCTCATAGACGGGTACAGGCTGCTTCTCGTCGGTGAAAGCACCTGGCATCTCGTTCTCAGCCTGAGGTTTCGGCTTGGGACCGACCCGCTCGGTGGTGCTGTTCACAACGCTACCGTTCTTGACGAAGCGCTTGACCATCCAGTGGTTAGCCCCGGGACAGTGAATGCCTGCATCCACGCAAGATGGGCAAAGATCATAATCTCCATTGTCGCAAATGCTACAGTGGAAATGTTCGTCCTCCATGGGCTGGTTGCAGTTGTTGCAGTAGACAACCCATGATGAGCACTGCGTGGCGGTCTCCTTGGGACGGAACGCCAGGTCGGCATTCTGAGAAGCAGTCGCAAGACCGCCGAAGAAGCCTACACGCGGAGTTACTCGGACGGCTCTAGCCGGATGAAAATCGAGTGGCAACTTACTCTCACGAGCGGTGAAGGATCGTGGCACGGGCGCCTCGTTCTCGGTGTCGGCCTTCTGGGGGGCGAGCGAGCACACTGGGCTGACCTGGGCGGACTCGACGGCTGGCTTCCTGTACGAAAGCGTAGCGAACTCGGGGGGAGACACGGGAGAGTGGGCAATGACGGGTGCGACGGCAGGCTCGGGGGAGAGCGTGTCGGCGCTCATGCGGTGGAGCGAAGAGGGCGCAGGGGAAGGGACGGGCTCTTGGGGAAGCGTGGAAGGAGCCAAAGGCGCGGGCTCGGGCTCCTGGCTGGGGATGGTGGCCCGCAGACGGAGCTTGAGCTTCGCTTTGGCGGCGCGGAAGAGCGTCTTGTAGACCTGGGGCTTGTCGGAGTCGAGGGTGACATAGGCACCGGCGCTGTCCGAGTAGCGCTCGAAGACGACGTCCTCGTCGGAAGGCACCTGAAGCAGAGCCCGAAGCTATCGCATCGAGACACGTTAGTCGAGTGCTGTACTGGGGCTGTTTGCACGCTCGCACGGGTCGGCTGGCCAGGCTGCCGTGTGGCAGTCTGGCCGTCTGGTGAGCGAGGAAGCTGCGGGAGCGTCTCTCACCTTCTCTGGGAGCACGTTGGCTCCGAGATCGCGCAGGGGGATCTTGAACTTCTTGCTGTGCCCCTGGAACTGGACCTTGATCACGATCAACGTATCCAGCGTCACCGGGACGTTGGTGGCCATGGTGAGGACCTGAGTGAGGCTGACGGGGGTGACGTAGTGGACGAGACGGACGGAGGGAGGCTGCACAGTCTCGCAGACGACGGGGTCGACGAGGGCACGCAGCAGGTTGAACGAGAGTCTCCCGGGCGGTGGTGGTGGTGGTGGATGGGGAGGAGAGGGCTGGAGGGTGAGAGGGGAGGTGGACCAGAGCTGGGGTAGGCAGCTACGAGAGGCGGCGGGGTGGCCCAAGCGCGCGCGTTAACTCCACAGCCGGTCAACCTGCGGCGATTCCAACCTAGCGGAGGCAGCAGAGAGCGTCGTCAGCCGGCCGAAGGCGACCACTGTGAAAGGCGAGTCCGGCGACGTGTCGCTGGGCGTGCTGGTAGCCGTGTAGGAGGGGAGCTTGCTTGCCCGGCCGGCGAGCACGCAAGCTGCGCTCAAGTTGCACGCCGCCTGCACGTGACACCTGTTTCACCGATCCAGATAAGTAAGGCGCTAGCAATGCCGACGAGAGGCCCTTCGCCAGTCGCCCTGTTACGCAGGCGCATTCATGACGCCGTAATCTGTCGCCTCTTCGACACAGAGGCCGACTCCAGCCGTGTGCCCTGTTGAACACCCTCTTGTTGGGCGGCGCGACGAACCCATGGATGGCACGAGACGCGGCCTGGGAACAATCCGCCTTTCTTTTTCCAGGGGATCCAGTGCCGTTCCACTGCCTAACCAACCCGACCTCTACAATTCGACGCCAGAGAGACGCTGCGGGGCCTCCCCTTGCTGTCCGGCCCGTCATGGCCATTGCCCAGCTCCCGCAGCCTGCATCGCGGCCGACTTGGGGCGGATGTAGCCACCTCGTCTTCATGCCGACAGCTGCCTGGAGCTGTCTGGCCATGTGCTGCTCGAAGCGCAGCTAGCTGCATGGCCTGACACTTGGTCTACATAGCTTACCGTGCAGCGGCAGACGGACCTCGAGTTTAGAGGCTGTCCTAGTTAGGCAGTGCAGATAGCTACCACACATTTCCCCAAACCAAACGGGGCGGCTCAGGGGGTGTCTGCGAGCTGACTACCTCGGCCATGTAACCGCCGTCGTCCTTGCCATGAATCCAAAATAGATAAAAATCAATATGCTGTTTGATCCGTCCCGCTCCACTCCAGACAAGGTGAGGCTACCGCGCCAGGGTCCCAAGAACGCGCGCGGTGGAGCTATCGATAACTCGCGCTGCCCGGTGGCTGACTAACCGACGATCCTCCATGCATTCGAAAATTCCCTGTCTGAAAATTCCCACCAGCACCGCAACCCCACGCTTCACCCCACCATGTCGAATTCTGCACAGCTTCCCTCCCAGGAGGAGGCCTATCAGGTCATAAAGAAGGCGAGGAGAGACAACAAGGAAAAAAGGGACAAGGAGAGGTCCAAGTCCGAGAAGAAGGAAGAAGCAGTCGGGCAAGTCGAGGAAGTCAAGGACGAGCCTCAAAGCGCGAAGAAGCGCAAGAGAGACCCTCTGCCAGAAGAAATTGAAATCAACGTCAATCTCCCCGAACCTGCCTCCAAGAAGGCCGCACGAAAGGCCAAAAAAGCAAAGACTGCTCCCGCATCCACCGAGACCACCGAGGCCAACACAGAGACAACCGGCGAGCAGCAGGAAGGCAAGGAAGAAAAGCGCTCACAATTTGGTGTCTGGATTGGCAACTTGCCATGGTCTGCCACAAAGGATACGCTTCGGACTTTCTTGGTCGAAAATTCCGAGATCAAGAGTGAGGAGATCACTCGGGTTCACATGCCTCCGCCAAAGAAGATCCCGAGTCACTTCACGACGAAGCCTCTGAATAAGGGCTTCGCCTACGTTGACTTCTCGACTGAATTGGCCATGTACTCCGCTATTGCCCTTACCGAGACGAAAATGGACGGCAGGGCTCTGCTCATCAAGAATTCGAAGAGCTTCGAAGGACGGCCAGACAAGCCCAAGACGGAGTGGGAGGACGATAAATTGAAGGGGGTCAAGGAAGGCAAGCCCCCGAACAAACGAGTCTTTGTCGGCAACCTGTCCTTTGATGTGACCAGGGAGGACTTGCAGGCGCATTTTGAGCAGTGCGGAGAGATTGCACAGCTACACGTGGCCACATTCGAGGATACGGGCAAGTGCAAAGGCTATGCCTGGGTTACCTTTGAGGACATTGAGTCAGCCACTTCGGCTGCGAGGGGCTACGTCTTCAAGGACGAGAGTGAATTCAAGGGAAAGAAGGACGCCGATTCAGAAGACGAGGAGAATGCTCAGAAGAAGAGCAAGAAGAGGAAGTGGTGGGTGAACAAGCTCATGGGTCGGGAGCTTCGGTGCGAGTTTGCAGAGGATGCCACCACGCGCTATCAGAAGCGGTACGGCAAGGAGAAGAAGGAGCCCATTGAGGGAGTGCACCCAGACCGAGCGGACAACTTTGATGGAGATGCGCCGCGGCAACAGTTTCAGCGGCCGAAGAAGCAGTTCAAGCCCAGACCCAAGGTCGATCCGCGAGAGATCCGTTCTGGTGCAGCTCACATGAATGCACAGAGAGCATCGCAGGCCATTGTTGCCTCAGAGGGCAAGAAGATCAGTTTCGACTGAGCATTCGAGCGCATCGTTGTATGAACACATGGACTGGATTCTTCGGCTCATGGGCCGAGTTTCCTGATGTTACAGTCATCATCGAATTGAGACCAAAAGTTGGAGTGTCTTGGATACCCATAGCGACCTATTAGATTCTATTTCTTGTTGAGTAAGCGCCGCGCGTCTATTTCCGTTCGTTTGCGCATCCTTTTGAGCTCAGCATTTGTTGACAAATGTGATTCACGTTGGCACTCAGTGCAGGAAAATTTCGATGCATCTTGCGTTATCAAGGCGGGATGCCGCCTCTCGGAAGCTATACCATGATGCCTAAGCAACTGGGCGGCCTTCCTGAATTGGTTAACAACCATCGCGACATCGCCCTTGTCGCCCTTCCGCCGATGGGCGGGGCTTATGCAATGCAGGGTACGTACCCCGCTAAGGAGGGGGGCTACGATACGTCGTCATTTTGCTGCCTTCTTGACTGCTCGCCATCCAAAGTATAAATACCGTGAGGACTTGGCTCCGTTGCGATCAACACCTACCTCATTTGCGAAACGCTTTCTTTTCTGATCCTACTTCTCTCTTATAAGTGGCAGACACAGCACACAATGGCCGTTCCTCCTTCTGATCTTCCCGAGATGGAGTACAGGTTCGTTGGCAAATCTGGGTTGCAGATTTCCGCCATTTCCCTTGGTGGATGGCTCACCTATGGCGGCCACGTTGGCGATGGTATGTTGCACCCTTTTCTGTGGCAATTTTCAGCTCATCTGGCTTGGTTATACTCGAGAGGAGTTTAACATAGCAATCGTACTGCGTTACCGGTGCCCCCCTCCATCCAAGTCGCCAATGGCACGACCCAGACTGATTAGCTATATAGAAAACACATTTGCGTGCCTGAAAGCAGCATACGATGCCGGCATCAACTTCTTCGATTGTGCAGAAGGGTATGCAAAGGGCGAATCCGAAAAAGTAATGGGCCGCGCCATCAAACACTTCGGCTGGAACCGAAACGACATTGTCGTCTCGACAAAGGTACCAAATAAGAACATTGCTCCACACGCCCCCCTCCTCTCCTCACCGCCCATTTTCTCTGACAATCGGCCACAGATCTACTGGGGCACCCACAATTCGGCCCTCCCCGCCCCCCGCAACAAGATCAACAACCTGGGCCTGAGCCGAAAGCACCTGATTGAAGCCACCGACAGCTCGCTCGAGCGGCTCCAGCTCAGCTACGTCGACATTCTCTACGCCCACCGCCCGGACAGGAACACGCCCATCGAGGAGACGGTGCGCGCGTTCAACCACCTGATCAACACGGGCAAGACGCTCTACTGGGGCACCTCGGAGTGGCTCGCCTCGGAGATCGAGGAGGCGTGGGCCGTGGCTGACCGTCTGGGCCTCATCGGCCCCATCGTCGAGCAACCGGGCTACTCGCTCCTGCGCCGCGAGAAGGTCGACGAGGAGTTTGACAATGCGGCGCTGTACTCGCGGCGCGGGTTGGGGCTCACCATCTTCAGTCCGCTGGCTGGCGGGCTGCTGACCGGCAAGTACATTGACGGCATCCCCGAGGACTCGCGCCTCAAGACGAGCACCGATCCCTTCATCCAGGGCTTCGTCAAGAAGGTGGGTACCAAGGAGTGGAACGACCAGCAGGAGCAGGTGCGCAAGCTCAAGGGCGTGGCCGAGCGCTTGGGCACCGATGTTGCGACGCTGAGTATGGCGTGGGTGCTCAAGAATCAGAATGTCTCGTCTGCAATTACGGGGGCCAGTCGGCCTGAGCAGATCTTCCAGACGGTCAAGGCGATTGATGTTCAGCACAAGATTACGCCCAAGGTGTTGGAGGAGATTGAGGCCATTGTGGCTAACAAGCCTGCGCCGCTGATCAAGAGGTTTGGATAGGCTGGAGGTAGGGCTTAGAATGACAAACGTGGGTAGAACATAGATGCGCATGAATTACCAAAAAGAATCAAATTGTGGGTGGAATAGCTATATGGAGACTTGGTCAAAGTGGTTGCCGATATGGTCCTTGTGTGATGTTTTGGATTTGCCCTTGATGCTACTTATTCAAATAATTGCTCAGCAAGCACCTTCAAAGCATAGCTTAAAAGGCCAGCTACTGGATTCCTTACATCAAACCTATATTGCAGGCAGCTTGAGGATTTACGGTGCTACAGTTGCCTAGCGTGAGGCATGTTCAGCACTAAGTGAAGGCAAGGTCAGGATGCAGGCAGCATGCACCTGGTGCTAAAAATGCTTTTAGTAAAAGATAACGGTATGAATAAATCAAGTCTTTTCCAAATAACAAAATGAAAAAAAGTGTTTTATCAAAATGATGTGCTCTTCTATTCTTTTCGTTCATATAGAGCACACGATTCGTGTAGGCTGTGGATGCACTCATCCAGGATATCAGATACAGCACTTTGAACAAGTAGAATGCTCACGTTTCTCGAGTACATGGTGGTCACTGTACATATTGTTATAGAATAAAGCTTAATGGTTCATCAAATCGCTTACTGCGCCGTATATACATGTCATGGGAACACTTACACAGAAGAGGATACATTCAATCTACCTCAAGGTGGCTGTCCGATCTGTTCTTCAAACCCCCTTAACACTTTTACTACAACATGCTGTAACCCTCCAAATCAGCAAGAGCACGAGAATAGAATCTACACCAATTCTCACCCAAAAAATAAAAACATCCGTCACCCTTCTGTTTTAAAAAAATTGCAAGGCAAAAAAAACGAAGCAGATCGAAATCGAACCCACGCTGGGAAGGATTTAAACAAAGTTTCGAGTTTCATAAATATCGTTTGATATTACGAGTTTTGATCGAGGTTCGGTCAATTCGCCCAACCACTCAGCCATCATGCTGGGAAGGTGACAGCGATAAAAATTATAACATGCTACAAACTACTTGTAGGAGGTCGTATCCTTCATTGCCGAGGCGGAGCAAAGCGAGGTCGTCCGTGTAGCGCGTGTAGCGACCTAGAGCAGACTAAGTGGATCTCGCGGGCCGACCCACAGCTTCTGCGAACAAGGCAGAGAGAAAGAAAAATTTCTGTGTGCTCACAGGGCCTTGGGACATGGGATTGGCTAATGATGGGATCCTGGGGGCGGATGGCGCGAGTCTAAGCATTACACTGTTGGGCATAGTAGCAAGTCAGAGTGGGAGAAGGCCGTAGGACGGTACTTGGCAGGCAGGCAGGCAGCGGGCCACAAGTACTACATTTTTCTACAATTTCAGTCACTCTTGGCGGCTGGCAGAGGCGGGCTCTGCAGTGGGGCTCGACGCGTTGCGAGTTGCATGCTTGGCCTTGGCCGCCTACAATGGGCCATGCAAGGTTTCTCAAATGTGGATGCTGGACTACCCCTCGTGCCCCCCCAACGAGATTGTCCATGGGGGATTGCTTTTTGTGAAGAGAATCATGTTTGTCCGGTTGCGATGGCAGATGAAACGGTAGGTGTATGCGTGCTGCGTGAGCCCTTGCGGAGGGAGTCCCCTGGCCTCTCACAGAAACCCACACTGACGACATGGCGGCGGGGATCAGGTTATCATGCCTAATCTAAGCTTGCGGTGGTTGCTTTTTGTCCAGTCTGGGTCATGCCACGGCTGCAGGTTCACATGCTTCACCAGACCCACGGGATCATTCTCCTCCTGTTGCTCACCTTGTCGGGTCCAAACTTGTCCATGTACCATTGCTTTGTCCCAGCCGCAGTCACGCCCAGGTTCACGGCCACGAAGAGGGTTGCAGAAGCCATGGTCCAATTGATATGGGCGCCTTCGGGGGCGGCGAGCAGGGAAAGCAAGGCGTATATGGCAACCTCGCACGTGTAGTGTGGGCAGACGAGGTTCGGAAATAGCGGATGCGACGGAAGCTGGTAGCCCGGGTGCTCGGTGCGCAGGCGGTAGAGGTAAGCGTGGTACGTGTGCTGGAGGGCATGGGAGGCGAGGATAGCAGGCACCAGGAGGACGGTCTTCCAGAACGGACCACTGCCATGTGCCTGCCCTTGGCCTTTTTTGCTAACGACGTTGCCGACGCCCTCGACCCAGACGGCGACGTTGACGGTCAGGTAGAAGACGAGGCCGAGGAGCCAATGGCCGAACCACATGTTGCTTTTGCTCGTCGAGGTATAGGTGTGCGACTCGAGGAAGCGGCGTGCGCCCTGGAGCAGCATGAGCAGCCACACGAGCTGCAGCGGGCTGTGTGCGTTCCACAGGCGCAGGCGCCAGCCCCAGAAGGCGGAGCAGGCTACCGACAGCTCGTAGAAGTGGGTGAAGAAGTTGTGGGGGACCTGGAAGCTCGCGGCATAGTCGAGCAGCTGGTCCAGCGGGCTCTGGCGGGGCTCGCGGCGGCGGCGGTCATGGTGGTTGCGGTGCTGGGAGGCGGCAGGCGAGGCAGGCGAGGCAGGCGAGGCAGGCGAGGCAGCACGCGAGCCGTATGCAAGAAAGCGGGTGTTGAGAGCAGGCACGGCCCGTATGACGAGGATCTAGTAAGCATGGCCGGTCAGTGTGTGCGAGGGTGAGGCTCAGGGCGGTGCCGTGATACAAGAATGGAGGCGGCGACGTAGAAGGCGCGCAGCAGGACGGCGGGCGGGGCTAGGCGGTCGGCGGCGGAGGCCATGTGCATCGGGGGTGGGCGAGTGGTGGTGGAGCGGCGGGCAAGGTCGACGAGAGTTCAACAAGAGGGCGATGGCCGGCAGCTAGCCGCAGGCGGCGCCATCAGCAGCGAGGCAGCACCGGCATCATCAGCAGTAGCAGCAACAGCAGCAGCAGCAGCGCGACTCGGGCCCAGGCTAGCTCGGCCGTCGATCACACGGGCTAGCGGCTGCTTCGCCGTTACATGGCTGCTGGGCACGAGAATCGGGCCTGTTGAGGTGTTGTCGAAACACGGCTGCCGCCGCCTGTCTCTGCCGCCGGCCGCCCACCGACCCAACGAGGGCGGCGGGCAGTGGGCAGCAGCGTGGCAGCCTGTGAAGAGGGCCCCCCATACCGCCCATTCCGTGCCCTCGCAGTCCTCCGCTGCACCCACCTGCCAGTGCCCTGCCAGCCCGTCATCCCAGATTGCCTGTCCATGGAGCCCATCACTGGCCAAACCGCTGGCCAAATCACAGCAGCCAAATCACGGCGCGCCAGACGGGCAGGGTTGTGCTCAGGAGAGCTGGGGGCCCACGAACCAAGCCGCTGCGGCCTGTGAGTGGCCCGACGCCTGATGCAGCCCGTCTCGCTCTGCCTCCCCGTATCGCTGCCAGTCGCTGCGTCTCTGCTTTCTCGACCGCACCCTCCCAGTCACCTTTCCTCGCATCTGGCTCCAGCCCACGCCCGCTCCCCATCCCTCCCCCATCCACCATCGCGCCGCCCACGCCTGCCACTGGCCGTAGCGGCACACAGCGACCTCCCTCCCCCCCGTGCAGGCAGCCAAGCGCCTTGTTCTTGCCGCCCGCCTCGCCGCGTCCCTTGCTCTACAAGCCGACATGAGGCAGGAACTCCAGTGTCCTGTCCCCGTCTTGCGTGATGACCAGTAATGGCGATGCTGTTCTGAACCCACCGTCCCAGGCCACTGCCCCCTCCACCGACGCCTCCACCGACCGCCCGCGTCCCGTTGACAACACGCCGGCGTCGCCTGCTCCCACCCACCAACAACAGCAACAACCCCAACAACCGCACCAGCAAGCCCCCTCCAAGCCCAGGAACGGCCACCAGAATGGCGACCACAGCGACGATGACACCCAGAACGTGTCCGAGGCCGAGACGGTCGTGCTCTCCAAGGATGACGACCCCAAGGAGCCCAAGGTGATCAAGACGGAACGCCCCGACGACGACGACGATGCTGCCCGTCTGCGCGCCGTCAAGGAGTCCTCGCGGGCCCGCTCGCCCGCCGTCAACGGCCGCAAGAGCCTGACGGCCGAGGCAAAGGACGTCAAGGTGAACGGCGCCAAGCACGGCTCCGAGCGTGATGCAAAGAGCCCCGTCCCAACCTCTCCCAGCAGCCGCACCGCGTCGCGGCACACCAAGGACACGAGCCCCGCCGACTCTGCAAAATCCCCCATCCATTCCACCACGTCGCCTTCGCACCCTGCCACGCGCGGCCGCAGCTCCTCGGCCGTCGAGTCGTCGCGCAAACGCAAGCTACGCGATGATTCTCACCCCAAATCGCTCGAGCCACCGCGACAAAAGGCCAAAACAGAGGGCCTCAAGGAGCTGCGCACCCACCCAAACTCTCCTGCCACCCCGGGTCTTGGCCGTCCGCACAAGAGGTCCCAGTCCACCCAGTCCGTCGTGTCGGGCGTAGCAGGCCGCAAGCGCAGAGAGCTCACAGCCCTCGCCGTCTCGACCGAACGCAAGCACTGGTCCGACTCTAGCTCTGAGAACTCTTCGTCGCCGCGTCCGACCCAGACGCCAAACATTCTGCCTCACACCAGGTTAAAACGTGGCACCCACCGTGCACTGACCTCCCCGGCACGCAGCATGCCCCACGGACGCAAAGTGGACAGGTTTGGCGCAACTCGTCTGGCAAGAGAGAGTGAGAAGGGCAACCTCGAGGAAGTCAAACAGGCCTTCGAGGCGTCCCCAGACGAGCTCGACCAAGAAGACTTTGCCGGCATTGCTCCCCTGCAAAAGGCTGCACTGCACGGTTGGGCTGACGTGGTTGAGTTTCTGATCAGCAAAGGATGCCGCACCGATTGCGAATCCAACGATCGGGATACTCCCTTGATCGATGCCGTGGAAAACGGTCACCTGGATGTTGTCAGGATTTTGCTCAATAAAGGCCACGTCAACCCCCACCACCAAAACAAGAAGGGCCAGCGAGCCATTGATGTGCTTGACCACGAGGACGAGGATGCCGAGGACATTGAAAAGGAGCTCAAGGCTGCCATGCGCCGCCAGGTCGATACACGGAACAATGACGAAATTGACCAGCCGGGACCCCTCCAGGCAAAGACGGCACCGAGACTCCTGTACAACGAGTACAACCAGGAAACCCTCATCGAGAAGGCTGGGGACGGCGACATTCTTGCTGTGGGGGAGTTGATCAACAGCAACATCAAGCCCAATATTGCATGCGGAGTGGCAGCGTCACGCGGTGGACATTATGACATCCTCAGCATTCTTCTTGCAAGTGGCCTCAAAGCAGATCCGGATCCCTCCAAGCATAGCGAAACCCCCATGTTGGTTGCTATCGGGAGGGGCCATCTCAAGATCGTCAGCTTGATCCTGGAACAGGACAATTTCAACCCGACCCGACGGAATCGCGAGGGCAAGGCGTACTACGAGATATCCGAGGAGCGACGCGGTCCGAAATGGGAGCAGGAGCGAGATATGCTCAAGAACGCCTACGACATATATCTGACAACGCACAAGAGCCCCAGGAGGACCAAGAAAGAGCCTCCAAACATATCTGCTATCCGCAAGAGAAAGAATTCTCCGCCGCGGGAGCGATCGTCCTCTCCACGACCCGAAAGCAAGCGAGCCCATCTTACAAAATCGTCCACGGTACCGCAAACGTCTCAGAAGCCAAGAAGATTAATGTCTGGAAAGGAAATGGCGGCGAATCGTGTCGAAGTCAAGCGACGTAGAAGAGTCGTTAATGAAGAGACATCGGATGAGGACAGCGACGATGAGGTTCGAGCACCGGCGAAGAAACCGGCGAAACCTCGCTCATTCAGCGAAGGTGAGGACCACAAACCTGTCAAGAAATCTGTCAAGACTCGCACCGAAAACCACGAGGTCAAGCGGCCCCCGCGCACCCACTCGGACGATAGCGACGACAGCCACCATCCGAAGCCCACCTCCAAGATCCGCACCAAGACCGAGAAGTTACACAGCGCCAAGCCTACACCCGAAGTTGAGTCCCCAGATGAGAGGAAGGTCGTCAAGAAGAACAAGATCCAGCCGCGGCCGATGGAGCCGTCAGATAAGATCAAAAAGCGGAGAGCTTCCAATGACTCGATTGACGATATCCGCCTCAAGAAGACTCCTACTGCATCAGCAAAGTCCACACCCGCTCCACCGGAAAAGGCTTCTACACCAGAAGTAGTCCGTGAGCGCCGTCAAGAAGAGATCAGGCAAGCAGCTGAGGCGAAACGGAAGGCTGCCGAAGAAGAGGCACGGAAAAAGGAAGAAGAAGAGGCTGCGCGCAAGGCTGCCGAGGAAGAAGAAGCCAGGAAAAAGGCAGAGGCCGAAGCGGCAGCAGCAGCAGCAGCAGCAGCCGAAGCTGAAGCCGAAGCCAAGCGCCAGGCAGAAGAGGCAGAAGCGGAAGCTAAGCGCAAGGCAGAGGAGGCTGAGGCTGAGCGGAAGCGCGAGGAAGAAGCGAGACAGCGAGCTGAAGAAGAAGCAAAGCGCCAGGAAGAACTCGCCGCGCGTCAGACCCGCCTCTCCAAGCTTCCCCGAGCGTTACGAAGAGCATGCGAGCTGGGCACCAACCGCCCACTGCACTTTGCTGGGGAGGAGCTTGGAATCTCCGCCGTTTTTTTGCCTCTGTTCTATGCCACCTCGAAGGACCTGCAACCGGATGCACCAGAGTCTGTCTCCAAATCTTACATCATGTCATTCCAGGCTGTAGGAATTCTCGGTCTTCCGGAGCTAGACCTCGCACGGCTCGATGCTCCATATTGTGAGTGGGAACGTATTCCCGTCACCAATAAGCAACGCGATCTTCTTCTCCGCCAGTACGATGTTGCGCTCTTAGCGCAAGATTTCCGCTTCCCTATGGAAGGCACGCCCGATTTTGACTACGCCAAAATCCAGGAGAGCATCAAGGAAGCCCGCCAGCAGTTTTCTTGCATGGAGGGTCTTTACTGGATCGAGGACTCTGTGCTGTATCCAGAGGTTGAGAAGTTGGAGTCTTTGAAGCCGCTTGTGGACGACATCAAGGACGTGAACAAGAGGCGGAGGTTGCATGTACTGGAGAACAAGGTCGAGGCGACAACTGAAAAGAAGGTGAGGCCCCGAAAGAGCTTCATGGACACCATACTTCAAGCGAATGGTGTCAACGGCATCGCTGGAATCGTCAACGGCGAGGGATGAAGTCTGCCATGAGAAGACTGAGCTCTAATTTCCACGCGCCCGGCGGGGCCTAACCAACCACCCAGCGGCAGGACAGCAATGGGCCGGCCTGGGGATGTATGATGGTGAAATCTTAACTTGATGATCACGACGGAGATGAATACGAGGACTGTGCCTACATGGGACACGATCTTTCACCTTCTCTTTGTAACTATTGGACTGTCTCGCGCTGGGCGGTATCACCATCGGTATGAAGACGAACGAGCCTTCATCTGTGCATAGCAATGTGCATAGTAATGTCAACTGTGATGAAATCAATTTTGATTCTACACGCGTGAGACGTGGCAAAAATGTAACAATATGTCAATCTGACTACACACTGTATATTTGGGCAGGGTTATAAAATTCATCCTTGATACGAATATGCCTACTGTGAACGCGTGCCTGCAAGCCCTCAAGGTTCCCCCGCCGCATGTAGATCACCCGTCCGCGCAGCTGACCGCCCAGGCCGTTCTGCCACCCCACCCCAACAGCACCACCAGCTAGCCAGCTCGCCAGCTCCACCATCACCGTACAAACAAACCCCACGGCACCTACCCTACCCAGCTCATACACCAACCACCCCAAGCCCTCATCGAACCATCGCCGCAGCTCCTCCCCCACCAAAGACTCTGCGTACAGAACGAACGAGCGAGCGACCAGCCGACCCTCCTCCCAAAAATGGCACCAAAGAACAAAGGCAAAGGCAAAGACAATGCAGCCGAGAGCTCGAAAAGCGGCAGCGGAGGCGGTGGAGGTGGCAAACTCAAGCCCGCGACCAGCATCAACGTGCGGCACATCCTGTGCGCGAAGCACAGCAAGAAAGAAGAGGCGCTGCAAAAGATCCGCGACGGGGCCAAGTTCGACGAGGTGGCGCGGGAGATGAGCGAGGACAAGGCGAGGCAGGGGGGTTCGCTCGGGTGGAAGGTGAGGGGCAGCTTGCTGGCCGAGTTTGAGAAGGTGGCGTATGAGTTGGAGCCGAGTACGACGGGGAGTCCGAAGATTGGGGAGTGTAAGACTGGGGAGGGGTATCATATTATCATGGTGGAGGGGAGGAAGTAGGGCATTATATTATGGGATGTTGAGTGAGATTTCGGCCTTCTTTCAAGGCGATACCTAGGCTTGCAGATATGGGAGAAGAGTATGACCTGATGAGCAGCACAGCAGAAATCCATCCAAATGCCCGGGCGGTGAATAAACTATATCCATCACGTTCAATCTGTACACGTGTTTCCTCTAGCCAACCTCCTTCTCTTCCGATAGCAAACAAAATGACAGCCCCAGACCCACGCAGTAGCAGCAGGCAGACGAGCTGGGATCATGTGAGTCCGCGTCTCGCCCGTCGCGCGTGGGGTGGCCCGTGCCACGTTTGCCTAAACACCACTCGTCAAGGCACCATCAGCAACGGCCGATCCTCCCATCTCTTCTCCTCATTCTCTCTTCCCCATTTTCGCAGACTCCCTTCTCCGTTCTCTCTTTTTGCATTTCAGATGGCGCAGAAGGAGGCCACCGTGTACATTGTCGACTTGGGACGCTCAATGGGCGAGAGGCGCCATGGACGCGACAAGACCAATCTCGAATGGGCGCTCGACTATGTTTGGGACAAGATTACGACTACGGTAAGTTTTTTTTTAAGCAATTGAAACCAGTCTTTACAGCAATTAATCGGATCTTAGGTCTCGACGGGAAGGAAGACTGCGCTCATGGGCGTTGTCGGGTTCAGGACTGACGGTACGTCTTGCTGGTGATGCGCCGCTATGCCGCCGCGCCAAGACAGACTTTGCTAATGCCAGAGGATAGAAACCGATTTGAATGGTGTCATGCAAGACGATGAGGGATATTCGAATATCAGCGTGTTTGAGCTTCCGAAGCAGTATGTCAACGCACATTTTGCTTGATTCTTTGCACCGCTAGGACTAACGCTGGATAGATTTCTCTTGAGCGACATCCGAAATTTGTCAGAAAAGTTGAAGCCGAGTTCGACCAACACAGGCGATTGTGAGTTTGAAGTCGATATTTTCTGCTAACTGAGCTAACAAAATACAGTAATGTCTGCGATAGCTATTGCTATTCAGATGATAGACATGGCAACAAACAACAAGGCGGGGAAGCCGCTCAAGTTTGACCGCAGGATCAACATCATCACAGATGGCCAAGGCTACATGGACATCCAAGATCTTGATGACATCACTGGGAAACTCAGATCTCCCGATGCACCTTTTGAAATCACGCTCCTGTAAGTGTGCTTATCCACTTGTGAATGACACGTACTAATAGATATAGCGGCGTGGACTTTGACGATCCCGACAGCGGCTACAAGGAGGAAGACAAAGATTCTCAAAAGGTAATGACTACAATTCTTATTTTGTGTGTCTTTTACTGACTCCAACAGGCGGAGAATGAGAAAATCTTGAGAGAATGGGTGGAGAGCTGCGACGGCAACTACGGCACCCTGAGCGAGGCAATCGAACAGCTCGCCATTCCACGCATAAAATCTACCAAACCCGTCCCAAGCTACAGAGGCATGCTCACCCTAGGAGGCCTTCAAGACTACGATGCCACTATCAGCATCGATGTTGAAAGATACCCCTGCACCATGATCGCAAAACCACCAACCTCTAGTTCTTTCGTCATAAGAGCAGAAGGCGCAGGCGTTCCTACACAGTCAACAACTACTGTGGCTGCAGAGGATCCGTCTGATGAACAGTTAGCCGCCGTCAGGAACCAGCGCATATACCAAATCGATGACCCTGACAATCCTGGCAACAAAAAGGATGTTGAAGCGGACGAACTCGAACGAGGATTTGAATACGGCCGCACTGCCGTGCACATCAGCGAGTCAGACGCAAACGTCGTCAAGCTCGAAACTACACAATCGCTGGAGATTATTGGCTTTATTCCGGAGGAAAAGTTTGAGCGGTATCTGCCCATGTCTCGCACCAATTACATCATAGCACAAAAGGCAAACCAACAATCCTCTTTGGCCCTTTCGTCATTCATCCATGCTCTATACGAAGCAGAATGCTATGCGGTGGCACGATTTGTAGTTAAGGACCATAAGCCGCCGGTCATTGTTCTGCTCGTCCCGCGCATAGAAGGTGATGAAGAATCTCTCATTGATGTGGAATTGCCCTTTGAAGAAGATATGCGCCGGTACAAGTTTCCTTCCCTGGACCGGAGGCTCACGGTATCCGGCAAGATCATCACCGAACATAAGGACCTACCAAAGGATGATCTTATGAAAGCCATGAGCGATTACGTTGACGCTATGGATCTGTCCGAGTTTGGAAAAGACGATGACGGCGAGCCGACCGAGTACGCAAAATTCCAGGACACCTATTCGCCGCTCCTTCACCGTATCAACCATGTGATTCGCTGGCGGGCAACGCACACAGACCCGTCGCTCCCAATTCCTCCCCCGCCAGCGATTCTGACAAAGTACTCTGCTCCTCCTGAAGAACTGATCGCCAGCGCTCAGTCCCAGTTAGACCAGCTCAAGAAAGCCGCCGATGTCAAGCAGGTGCCTCCGAAACAAAAAGGCCGCGGAAAGCGCTCGGCGCGCGAACACGAAAAGCCACTCTCCGGTCTCGATGTCGACAAGCTCCTCAATAGTGGCTCCAAGCGCATCAAGGTCGAATCTTCCAACCTCATCCCTACATTCAAGCAGTCACTCGCTACTTCGGACGAGCTCGAAGCAATCCAGGCTGCTGTCGATGCCATGGATGCTGAGATTCGCAATTACATTTCCAACTCGGTCGGCGAGTCGGGCTACGGAAGAGCGCTTGAGGCTATTCGCGTGGTGCGGGAAGAGATTACAGAGCTTGAGGAGCCTGACATTTACAACAATTTCATCCGCAAGTTGAAGAAGGATATATTGGAGGGCAAACTGAATGGGGAACGCAGGGCCATGTGGTGGAAGATCCGGGGCAGCAAGTATGGGCTCATTGATCGCAAGGCGAGCATGGTCAGTGATGTCACCGAAAGTGACGCAGATGCGTTTTACAAGGGTTGATTGGACCGCAATGGTGCCGTTTGCTCATGAAACGTTCAAAGGATAACGCCGTTTCTGCATTGCGTTGGTGTTAGGTGTTCTTGGCTAGGTGCACTTGCGCACTATCGGAAGGCGCTTACACAGATAGGCAACTAAGTAGTACGTAAAGGAATATCTAGACCTGGATCTGAGGCTAATTGCTTGACTTTTTACTATTGGCTGTGGGTATTTGGCCGGTTGTTGCGGGACGCATGCTGGTTCGAGACTCTCGACTTGTGTAACTTTCGGGTCTCACCTTGAGCCCCGCGCCGTCTGCTGTGCCGTAGGTGACTGTATCGCTCCAGGCTCTGCGCGTGATCTTACCGCTTCCTTTTCTGAATGGCTTGTTTGTCGTGGCTTGTTTGTTTGTTGCAATTTCCGAACAGTGCATCTCACTCTGAGGGTTCTTTATTGGACCGTGTATACTTGATTTGCTTCAGCACAGCTAGCTTTGCCTCAAAATAGCTAGACCTGTATAATAGTGAGAGAAATAGTCTGACCGGAGGTGTGCAGTGCATTTGTCATTTCCAATCTGCGTTCAGGCATGCGGAAGGTGATGTCGTTGCAAGCTGCCTTTACCCTTTACCCTCAATATGCCTCCCGCATTTTAGGATGTTCTATTGGCATGCAATCCCGTGGAATATTTTCCAGCGAAGCAAGGGGACAGGATTTTATACGTGTGTTTTGGTCAGAAAGTCTCTGTTTGGCAGCATGTACACGCCACGGGCCTTATCATTCTAGTAGATTTATTTGTATCGCTCATCTCTTGATATCGGGCAATCTTAAGATAATGCGCAGGCCTTAGATTGATCAAACAAGGTCAAAGCACAGATGATTCTCTCAGCTATTTCTGCAAATGACTCTTAGCACCAACCGCACCTCCCTCCGTCTTTGTGACTCTTACCTCTCGCTGTATCTTTATATATCTTTTACCCCGCCATGGTCTCACATATCTCTTACATTGTTCCCAGTTTTCTGAATCTGCTTGATCGAATTTTACCTTTTTTGGTCCAGGTAGTACTCCGTGTCAAAACACGCCTCCCTTGTTCGGCTTTGACTACTCTTTGTCTATCTACAGAATTCTGCCTTGGTTTTCGGATCCCCTGAAACCTATTATACTTTGTTTTTTCAATCTTGAATTCTCCCTTGTCTATTCTTGATAACTATTCATCGACCTATAAAGTCTCTACATTCTTAAAGTACACTCGCACGATTCTGTCACTGAGCAGAAAACACTATTGCGAGCATCACTTCCAGAGTTAAAGTACACTCCGAGAGCCTGTCAGTATGGGGTCCTCCACCATGCACATACTAGCTCTCCTCCTCTTCCTCTTCAATTTGGCCCTTGCCATTCCTAGTCCCCCTTCATCCGTCGAGGTTAACAACTCATCCTCCTCAATCCTTCCTCGCGACAGGAGCACATGCAAATTTCATGTCCGACTCACCGCACAGTGTCCTGAGAATAGATATGACCAAAATATGGAAGTCTACATGAAGGTCGCCGGGTTATCGGACTCATTCAATATACACAAAGAGGTACAAGGTGTGGGTCAGGACATCATAGTCTCCGGCAATCAAAAAGGGTCGCTCACAAACTTCTACAACAATCATGAAATGGAGTTCACATGGCACTCAGACAAGAATGCCGACCAGGATCAATTAGATATTCGTTATGCAGGGTAAGTCTCCGGTTTTGTGTCACTATTTATGTCGCTGACTCGACACAGCTCGAGTGTTACGGATGGATGGATCGTTGACTGGAACACATGCAAAAAGGGTAAATGGACCAAGGATGTAAAGAAAAGTTTGGACTATCCCAGACCAGACGCTGTCATGGATTGTATAGACAAGGATCCAAAAATGAGGGGCTCTAACAGGCAGAGAGTGAGTATACCTGACTTGTGGGTTTGTAATATTGAGACTCGCTAACCGCAAACCACGACAGACCCGGGACATGGATTGTACGGTGATATGCTAGGCATCAAATGACAGTATTTAAATTGGCATTTGGTTGGCATGCATGGGAGGCGGTCAGTTTGGATGAACCCAAACCTGAAGGCTACGGGGGTCATTTGATAGAGATCAACCGGGCACATTGGTACATTGGAATATGGAAGGATGCCTGCAACATTGGGACATACATACAGGTTAATTCGACTAGATATCCCTATAAATTTCTTCTGGATAGCTCCCGTGCATATAGTGAAATGGTCACTAGCCTCTAGAAGAACTTGGAAGGTCTTAGTGTCCCCATTGATACGTAGCAGTAAATGGATCATGTCCCATCCTCAGATGTTCGAGGCTGTCGTCCACGCGTTAACATGTTTCTCGCGACCCGCGTAAGACTTGTATCCCCATTGTAATCCAACCGTTTCTCCAACAAAACCGAACAAACCAAAGATAGACGCCATGTGGCCCTCGTGTTCTTCCCATTTACCCAAAATCAATTAAGCAATGATACGGCTGCTCTTCGGCTGTTTTGCTAGTAACATTGTGCGCTCGATTTTTGTTCTTCTCATCTTGATTTTCTAGCGCTACACGTGCCGTATCGCGTGGACAGACTGGAACCTGGTGTGCTTGCCGGGGTCTTGGCTGGAGAAGGATAAGGGCCGTAGCTCTGTGGGACTGCCTTTTTAGACTTTGTAGAAGTGGACGGTGGTCCTAAGATGACCTCTTCCTCGTCGTCGCTTTCGATGGATATGTAGCCCTTTTCCTGCTCATCGCCCACTTCGTCCTCTTCTTCCCTGTCCACCTCCTCATCGTCACTGCTTATAATTATGTATTCCCTTTCTTTCTCTGTCTTCCTGTCACTCTCGATATATATACAGTTCGTCTCTTGCCTTTCCTCCCCCTCAGATTCCCCAACCCCTTTTTCGTCAGCTGGCTCGCGTGGATGCCCAAAGAAATTGTCATCCGCAATGTCAGGGACGATAATGAGGGCGGTGCGCTTCCAAATCTGATATGCAACCCTAGTCTTCGAACCCTCCCCAGAAACCTCCTCATAGCCTTTCTCATCCGGATCCTCGTCTTCAAAGTACATATCGTCCAGCAGATCAACATCAGTAATGCTCGGAACGGTAACCACCTGCCTATCACCCATATGCTCCACATCTTCAAGACGCATCTCCATTCGATCGGCGCAAAACAATTCCTTACGGCCCGTGCGAATAAACGTCCCCCACGCCTTGCGCTGGACCTGCGCGAGGAAGAGTTGAAACGCTTGGGTGGCGATGCAAACTTGATTCAGCATCTCAACAATGTTCCAATCATCATCAGACAATTGCGATCCCGGTTCTTCGTGCCCCTGGCCCACGAAATGGATCAAAAACTCGGGGCCGGCCGTCTGCAGCCTCTTAAAATTCCAATTCCAGCAATGCAGAATGTGGTAAAGCGTGTGCTCGGCAGAGACCTCGTTCTTCTTCGCGGCTTTTCCTTTCCCCTTCCCCTTCCCCTTCTTGCTTGCGACATCATCGGCGCCGTCGCCCTCCGCTATCATCAGAAGCTCCTTCATGATGGCTTCCCGCAGCGCGGTAAGCTCCCACACATCTCCTGGATGGTACGGAAAGGACAGTTTCTCCGGGTGATAGTTATTCTCAAAGGGCGGCGGATGCTGCGCACGAAGGTCACGCATGAGCCGGATGGTAATGTCCGTGTCTGGTGTCTCGAATTTGGGCAGTATCACTTCCGGGTACATGAATGATGGGCGGTCATGTCCGGGATCAGGGCGCCACTTGAACATCCTATAATTGGATCTCAACATAGTGGAGGGGAAGGATGGTTTAGTGTGTAAGGTCGTGATCGGACATGCGTGTGATGCTCCCGTTACACGTCGCGCCCAGGCGTGGGGTGGCGCCCGGGCGGAGATTCGACACCATCCCCTTTTGGGTTTAGTGCTACCAAGAGATTCCGATGTGATGGACTTTCAGTTTGCGCTGTCAGGACAGATTGATTCCCAGGGTGTATAGATAGCATGGTAGCTAGTGTCAGACTTGTAGTATATGCAAATACATTATTGGCAATGCATTTCAGACTTGAATTTCCACTAATACAGCTTGCGGCATGCAAAAGGCATGCAAAGACACAGAACGACAGACGAGCAGGGAGCGACAGTGAGGAATCATAGTATACAATTTATCTATCACGACTGCCGGAGTTATCATTACACGCTATCAAGGACGCTATGGCCATGAAGCACCATAAACCATCTATTCTCATATCCTGTGCTTCTCTAACAAGGACCCGGAGTAGACCAACTTCTACGTAGGAAGGACTGAAGAAACTATCTTGTGATTAGTAGGTTCAAGTGGGTACTATTTTCGGGTAACTGTACTGAGTAGGCTAGATTCTGTTAGTCTTGTCTGTTGATGCAGTTCAATGTATATAGGTAGGACTTGCTGATCAAGCTCATGGTGTTGAGCCGGAGGCACATAATAGAAGACGGCTGTGGTGAGCTCGTTGATAGAATCCGCCTGCTGTAAGAGCTCTTCATAACGTCCCTTCCAGCGCATCTTGCCGACAAAGGGAACCTTGGAGTTGATCCTACAGAGAGCGTCCTTGAATGCCACAATGTTCACGGCGATGTCGAGACACTTTCCAGGAAGGGACTTTAGGCACTGGAGAATGGACGTCTTGATCACAACGTCACAATTGTCCGTACAGAGAAGTTCTGCCAGAGAGGTGAGGTTACGCTTCAGCCAGTAGAGTTGTCCGGTGAAGATGGCAGCCTTTTTTTCACGTTAAATTGGAACAAATCTACTTGCTATTTACACTCATATACCTTGACATCGAGACGTAAGAATTTGGTGGGTGAGCCACCATGGGTAATTTCTAAGCTCTGGATGTATCCATGAATCTGATCCGCAGTCTTGATTGAAATGAGAACGTAGGAGAGGCTAAGGATGAGCGATTCGGTGGTCACGGTCTCTCGCACGGGCTGCTTGCTTTTGACCTTCTTCGAAGTTGGCTTGTCAAGAAGACGCCGCAAGTCATTCAGGCCCCGCACGGTCAGCGGAAGGCTCGAGGCTGCTGAGACTGCTGAAGCCAAGGTGTCTGCGGTGGTGGGTTTCTCCATTGCGCTTTTGTGTCCAACAGCGACGGGACATGAATGAGTGGAGGGTGGTGGGTGGAGAGAGAACGAAATAGGCGTGGAAGTGATTTGTCAGAGTGAGAGTTTGTGCAAGATCGGTAAACAATATTGCAGTGAAACTAGTGAAAGCCGCAAACTGATCAGTAGCTGTGGGCTGGTCAATGCTCGCAGTGAAAGAAACATGTGCGGTCAAGATACATTTTATAGCATAGTGCTGAGGCTCAAGGAGAGGCTAGGGTCTCTATGTCAATACCTGCGCGTGGGTTTTATGTTATGGTAAACGTATGCGGTAAAGCCAATGCTCGTCAAGTGAGAGACGAGATGATTTTCCTTTAAGGCCACGGTGCGCCCTTGTCTATCCTGCCGGCCTCTTCCTTGGGTCACCTTTCCAGCTAGCGGTAAATTGTCCAGCGGCCGAATAGATATTGCAGTGACAACAAGATTAGATAGGTGAAGAATATGACAGAAGGTGCCAGACTTTAATCAATGTCGAAGATCAATGGATAAAGTGCCCCGTGCCGCTAACACGGAATAGGCCAGAATCTATACAAGTCCAATGACCAAATGGCCTCCAAAAATTCGCCTCAACGCCCGTTGCCTGGTTATGCTCTTGATAGCCGCGCGCCGCAGTCGCGTCTAGGATGCGGTTGATGGATGCTACAATGATGCTTTATAGAGAGGCCGCAGCCTCGACGGCTCCGGCACCCTTGAACAGCTTCGGATTCGTGACGACAACTTCAACGGGGTATTTCCATTCCATGAATTTGCCCCAGCCTGCGACGTTGGTCAGTATGGTGTCAAGTGCGGTCATGGCCAATCACTTACCCCAATAGGCGCATTTCCTCCCGAAATACTTCCCCAGGTACGGAACCAAAACCATGGTCAGCAACAGTTCCAATTGCTGAAGCGACTCTCTCCATTCCCTCTCGGCATCCGATACATATTCATCGTCATCCACAGTAGAGCTGGTAGAAGTGGATGGCAGGGAATCGATCTCGTCGGCGTCGGAGGAGCTCGCCGGGGGCTCGATGAAGCTTGCGCTGTTGGTCATGGACATGATGGAGGCTGCGAGAGGGGGGAGCGGGCGTTGAAAGAAGGTGGACGTGGGGGCCGTGCTACCGTTTGGGCATCCCAGGCGCGTGCAGGTGCGAGGGGGTTGCGGCCGTCGTCTCGTAGCAGCTTGGTGAGGTTGACGCAGCCTGCAGTATCCGCCCAATGAGCAGCCGAGGCGGGCCGTCGATCTCACGTGATGTGCGGAAATCTTGGCGGGCCGCCTCAACGTTGGAGTCAGAGCAAGCGGCAAAAAGACTACTAGGACCGACACGCCTGGCATCGCTCCGCCCACACCAACTCCACTTCGCCCTCTTTCTCCCAGAACAACTGCCGCCGCCGTCTCGAGAGAACCCTACATCTACACCCAGGCAAAGAAAAGCGAGAAAAGCCGCAATCATGGCTGATGTTGTACGTCACTTGCTATCTGTGCCCCCCACATTCGAAATGCCCGAAAAGCCAAAGCCCGCTCCTCATGAACCCACCTCCCAATACCAAGCGCTACCCAACACATACTAACATGACACCATGTAGGCCGAAGAGCGCAAGCCCCGCAAGTCGGTGGCCTTCTCCGACGGCGCCACCATTGTCGACGAGGACGGAAACGTGAACAAGCAGGAAATCGACGACAACAAGAACAGCGCCGAGTCGCACTCAGCGGGTAGGTCGATTCCGCTCGAGGGTCAGACTGCCCGCAAATATATTGGACGGGGGGATGCTGACGCTTTGGGATCTAGATGCGGACAAGGGAGTCGATGAGATTACGGACATGCTCAAGGACCTCAAGAAGAAGAAGAAGAAGAAGTCCAAGGACGAGGACGAGGGCGCGGCGGCCGATGGCGAGTTCGACCCCTCGGCGCTGAAGAAGAAGAAGAAGTCCAAGAAGCCCAAGGGCGAGACCGTCGACGACTTCGAGGCCAAGCTCAAGGCCGCTGGTGAGGGTGCTGAGGACGCCGCTGCCCCCGAGGCCGAGCCGGTCCAGGAGGGTGACATGTGGAAGGGCACTGGAATCTGGAACCACGACAACACCACGCCCATCAACTACAATCTCCTGCTCAACCGCTTCTTCACGCTCCTGCACTCGCAGCATCCCGACCTTGCCACCGGATCCAAGAGCTACAAGATCCCGCCGCCACAGTGTCTCCGTGAAGGAAACAAGAAGGTACGGACACGTTTCTGCAATTGTGTCGAAGCATGCTAACCTGATGGACAGACCATCTTTGCCAACATTGCCGAGATCTCGAAACGTATGAAGCGTAACGACGAGCACGTCCAGCAATTCTTGTTCTCCGAATTGGGTACCTCGGGTTCCGTCGACGGATCCAGGCGCCTGGTCATCAAGGGTCGTTTCCAGCAGAAGCAGATCGAGAACGTGCTGCGCCGGTACATTGTCGAATACGTGACCTGCAAGACGTGCCGCAGCCCCGACACGGAGCTCAGCAAGGGAGAGAACCGTCTGTACTTCGTCACTTGCAACAGCTGCGGATCGAGACGTTCGGTCCAGGCCATCAAGACTGGTTTCTCTGCGCAGATTGGAAAGAGAAAGAGGCAGGGTTAGTTGCGGCTCCTGCCAGCCTTTTCGCGCCAATGGGGGATGGGTTCTTCGGGGGTGTATTGTACCACTTCTGTCCTTTGCTAGGTAGGGGCCGGGCTCCAGGTTGGGCGTGCGACGCTCACGCAAGGCCCGGGGTTATGACGAGCATGATGATCAGATGAATGCGGCACGAGGGGGCCCGCACGACGAACAAAACGCATGGTCCTGTGCATGCCATGAACAGGTAGAGAGCAATATAAACATTAGCAAACGCGTCCTGACTCCGATGCCACGTTCGCGTCTTGGCCGTCCGACGAGAAGCAGGTAGCAGGCATGAACCATCTGCACATCATGGGCCAGCGGCGAATGGCAAAAAAGCATGGAGCCCAGCAAACATAGCGCTGGCGCTTCCGTCCCGCGTGCAAGCGCCTGGACCCTGCCCAGGTGGCAGCATCGTGGGCCATGGCACGATGGGTTCAAGCCGGCTAGAAAGGCACGCAAAGGCCGATCTGAAGCTCAAGGGCAATGCACAAAGCAAATGAGCCAGGCTCGAGGCCTGAAGGCGGCTTAATATAGCAGCTTACCTGCCGTGCTTCCCCCATCGCGTCGCGCCCGGCCGAGTGCTGGCCCTAGTGCGGGGCGCTGATTCGGCGCTTAGAGAACCCCGCTAAACCATCAGCTCTTGCATCGAGGCGGAGCAGCTTGACACGCAGGTAAGGCGCGAGTACATATGCTGACGCCGACGCTCCTGCTGCCGCTGCCTCCCTTCCCGCCGGCTTTCTCTCTCCCACCGCCAATTGTGCATTGTGCCCAGCGCTCGCGGTGAAGACACCGACCCTTGAGCATAGCCCCCCCAGTGCAGCCAGGAGACCATGTCGGGATACCAGGGAAGCTCGCCTCCGCCAGGCGGCAGCTACTATCCGCGTGAGTATCCAGGAGAGCCAGCGGAAGCCAGCCAATTGACCCAGACAGCCCCCCCTGAGAAAGCGGCGTACAACGGTATGTCTGCGCGCATGCGGACACCAGAATGAAGCTTATACGTGCAAGACCCGTCGCAACAGCAGCAGTACTTTGCGCCCCCCCCTGGTGGCCAGCAGTACCCTCCGCCGCCTGCTTCGAGCCCGCCCGCCCACCACAATTACCCCCCGCCACCCGGTGCCGCTCCTCAGCAGCAGCAACATTACCCGGCCCCACCCGAGCAGCAACACTACCCACCCCCGGGAAGCCCCCAGGCGCAACAGCCGCAGCATCGCCACCAGACTTCGCTTCAGTCGTCAATCCAAGCCCCTTATGGAGCCCCGAGCTCAAGTCCCCATCCAGGCATGCCGCCTCAGCAGATCAGCCAGGCATCGATACCGCAGTCGCCAGCCCCACCGCTGCAGCAACAGCAGGCAGTCCAGCCATCACAGCCGCAGTTCGCCGGGGCAGGCACCAACACAGCCGACGACATTGGTACCTTCAATGGCGGTAGCTACCGCGTCAGCCATAGGGACACGAACACGATTCTTACGGTCCAGTTGGCCATTGGATGCCCATTGACTGTGAGACCAGGTACGCTCTCCTTCGCGTTCCCACACCCAAAGAAATCCTCTGTCTCATGTTGGATGGGAGCTCATCAGCGACTGGCGCGAATGGATTCTGGCGAACTCTCTGCTAATCCATCACAGGTGCCATGATCGCAATGTCGCCAACCATAACCCTCAAGGGAAACGTCAAGTTTTCCCTCAAAAAGGCCTTCATTGGAGGCGAGATGTCCAAGTCCACCTTCACAGGTCCCGGCGAACTCCTTTTGGCACCCTCTGCCATTGGTGACGTCACCATCATCAAGCTCGGCGGACAAGAACATTGGAGCGTGGGCAAAGACGCTTTCTTGGCCTGCACCCAGGGTGTCGTGACAGAGTACAAGAGCCAGGGGCTTGGAAAGGCCCTGTTTTCCGGAGAAGGTCTGTTTGTCTACAAAATCTCTGGCCAGGGTATCCTCTGGTGCACCAGTTTTGGAGCCATCATCAGGAAGGATGTGAGTATCTTCGTTAACAAAGAAAAGCCAAACTCTGACGCGCTATTCAGCTTCAAAAAGACGAAAAGTACATCATCGATAACGGACACCTTGTTGCCTGGAACTGCAAGTATATCATGGAGCGCGTGGCTTCTGGCGGCATCATTTCCAACATGTCGGCTGGAGAAGGACTAGTCTGCAAGTTCACGGGTATGCGTATCCATCTTTCTGTTTGGATACATCTAACATGAACCAGGTCCTGGAACAGTATTCATGCAAACCAGAAACCCGGCAGCCTTTGCAGCATGGCTATCTGGAAACGCCATGCCTAACAACTAGAATGTCAAAAAGATGATAAATGATAACCTTGGCAATCCAGGTGTTTATACGGGCGAGTGGAAAAAGATGGTTTCATACTTTAAGAATTTTTATATCCCCAATGCTTTGAAAAGCGTGGAGTTTTGTGTTGGTGGACAGGATAGGCTTCTGTTTCTTTGGCTGATGTTTTGCTTTCTCCAGTTTCCCTCTTCAAAATTGGTCTACCACCCCCAGGTCTCACCAGCGCAAGCTAAGAAGGCATAGTTTAGGGAATGTCAGATTATTCTGCTCACTTGAATTCTAAACTAATGCTAGTTCGCCTTTGTCATCTGACGCGAGTTTAGTTCTTACTGCCTCCGCGTCTTGGTAGCCTCCTGCACACTCGGCCCGATCTTTAGACGGGAGGTGCTTGGTTGTTCTTAAAAGGCTTATCGACCGGTCCCTCATGCGGCGGAATCGGCCCCGGCTTTACCACATAATCAAATGTGCCATGCCGCGCGTTGAAGATGTTATCCTCAGGCCCCAACACCATGGTATTCGCAGGCTGTACGAAGCCATGAGGATACCCCATCTCAAACCCATACGCCTCATCAATCCTCTTTACATCCTCCTCTTCAAGCCTCAACGCCAAGGCCTCAATATTCCCCTTCAAATGCTCCACCTTCCTCCCCCCAACAATCGGAAATACATACGGCACCTTGTGCATGACATACGCGAGCGCCACGCTCGTAATCAGCGTGCCCTTCTTCTCCGAAATCTCCTCTAGCACCTCGGACACCTGTTCCTCCTTCCCGCTCTTGCCGGCGGTGAGAGTGCGCCCACCACCACCGGCCTCCCGCTGCGCAGCCGTCTTGAAGAAGCCGCCACCCAGGGCGCCCCAGGGTGCGAGCGCCATACCCTCGTCGAGGCACATGGGCACGATTTCGCGCTCGAAGTCGCGGTCGGCGGCGGACCAGCGGCCTTGGTAGACGGTGAAGGGGCGGAGGCCGTGTTGGCGGGCGTACATGTTGCATTTTACAACTAGCCAAGCGGGAGTGTCTGCGATGAGTCAGGGGAGTGATGAGATGGTAGGTGGCGAAGGGGGGTGGGGATCGTACTGCTTATTCCAAGGTAGAGGACCTTTCGGGATGTTACGAGATCATTGAGGGCGGTCATGAGCTCGGGGACGCTGGTGGTGAAGTCCCACATGTGGACGTAATACTAAGGTTCGTGTCAGTATGGCCGGGATTTCTTTATCTTTGAACGAATAGCAAGGGTATCTTACCAAGTCTATGTAGGACGTCTTCAGTTGCTTCAAGGAGCGCTCAAAGGACGTGTGGATGTTCTTGGTACTGTTACCGCCGTAGTTGCTCTGTATGACCTTGTCTCCCAGGTAGGCTGTTTGGGTGCCCGTAAACTTGGTCGCAATGATCATCTCATCACGCACGCCACGGGATTCCATCCACTCGCCGAGCCACTCCTCGCTCTGGCCGTTTTGATAGTTGACGGCAGTGTCAATGACTACATCTCGGTGTTATTGGTGTGTCGAGACAATAAGTGGTGTGAGTCCTACAGTTTCCGCCCTGGGAGTAGAAATAGTCGAGCATCTCGAAAGAAGTCTCTTTGTTGCATTCTCCCAAAGCTTCTTTCCAAGCGTCACCGAAATTCATGGCTCCAAGACAGAGTGGAGAGACCCGAACGCCAGCATTTGGAGAGAGGATACGGTGGCGATGCAGCAGTGAGCGAGGTGGAGGTGCTTGTCTTGAGGCCATTGTGATTGTGGTAGATTATTCTTTGCCCAGAGGTTATATAGACTTTACGGTATGCGATGATAGGAAACTCTATAGATATTGATATGGCCTCTGATATAAAACAGGTTTGACGTTGCAAACTGACCTGGTCTCCTACAAGTCAAAACTCTGCCATATTTATACCTTTCCGCATGATACTTCGGCGTTATCTCAAAAGTTCCGAGTCTATAGCTGCCAATCCAATCGCTTTTCTCCAGTGCGGGTTTTGCATGATGCCTCTGGCACCAATGTCAGGTCGCGCCGGGTCGTCAGCCTGCTAACTCCGCAAACGCCGCGCTAGATTTGGACGCTGCTTGTACGACGCTGCGGGGAAAGAAACTTAACGCCGATAGAACCTGCAGTCATCTTCATGATTAATGGCATCCAGACATTTTTAGATGGTACAGACTTCGAAGTTGAAAGTTCTGGAGACTATGCGCCATCAGTTCATAGGCTAAGCCTAAAAAGGAACCGCCCCAAGGGTGTGGTCCCTGCTTGGTACCTGATGTCATTCATATCCACATCCATCGTCGATGATGATGGCACCTCAGGAGATACGAATTTCGCATCGAGTTTCTGATGCCGGCATCGGGATTTGCTTCTGCGCCTTTGGATTTCGCAAAATGCCGTGTTCCCTTGATCGACGCTTTGCATGCTTCAAGAGATGAATGCCCTCCTCGGCCCATTCTTTCTTACGCAGAGACTACATCACTTCAAATATCCCCTGCTTTGAATTTTCATCAACTCACTTTATAAAAATTGTCCCATTCAACTTTTAAAGTCTTTCAACATCATGTCTGCTAATGTTCTACGTGTGTCTCGATTCATCGCCCCATCTCGAAGCGTCCTCCCTACACTCTCTGCTCAATTCCAACAACGTTGTCGAAACTTTACAAAAGCTCGCACAATGGCAACCGTCGTGGATTCACACTTTATCTCTCAGATCACTCAAGCCGAGAAGCTCCTCACGAAACAGGACTCGCCCGTTCAAGGTGGCCCTACAGCTCGCGCGCAATCTCACGCCGGCAATGAGGTCACCTCCCAGGTTGTACACGATATCACCATGGGCGAGCGTATCATAACTGGTTTGGAATCTCCTGTTCAGGGCGGCCCCACCGCAATCGCTCAGCACCTACTCGCACAGGCGTCTGGTGCAGGTCTACGAGGCGCGGAAGAGCACTCTGGAGTTTTGGACAGTGAGACCATTTCCAAAATCACTCAGAAGGAGAAGGAATTGACGGGGGAAAACCGACCGATAAAGCAAGGACCAACAGCAAAGGCGCAGCAGCATGCTGGCGAGCCCATCAACAGTGATACACTGCACGACATCACGGAGGGCGAGAAGAAGATCACTGGGGGCGATAGGGTCAAGGGAGGCCCTACTGCAACAGCACAGAGCGAGCTCGGAAAGAGTCGCTCGTAAATCAAAAACCTTGAAAATGATGTCGCTTCAAGATTACTAGGAGCGGTTAATAGACGAAATCAGCGAATGGCATGGCAAATGTATGGATATCTGTAAAGCGAGTGTACTATAGCTTCATGCAAACTAAATTCCAAAGATGCACCCCTACCCGTCCCGCGATCCACTACCTCGGGATCAATTTTGAGGCGTTCAGATTCTTTGTTCCATTGCGGTGGAATTTCTCCGCGAGGGTCCTCAGTAGTAGCCTCGGTCTGGGGGAGGATCATGCTATGGAAAATACTACCCCTCGTCCATGGGGAAATCCTCCAATTACTATTGCAGGATGCTCTGTACTAAGCGCATCAGGAACCTAGCGAGTACATCTAGGCCGTCGGAAAAGGATCTACCGAATGTCGGCCATCGTGGTCAATAAGACCACTACCGTATTAGCCGGTCCAGACTCCACATTCTCCCTCCACGTTAACACATAAACCACATCCATACCCCGACATTCAAAAGTCGCACACATGTCGATCTCTTGAACTCAGAGTCGTATACGATATTCAGCCTAGCAATCTGCGCAGATCCGGATCACGAGCCGATGCCCTTTCCGTGTCTCACAAACACCAACCTCAAATGGCAGGACAAGAACTGCCGAGGAGTCTATCGATCCATGTCATTACCTCCATTGGACAACAACCGGGGCCAATTCCAGCGCCGTACGTAGATGATTATACGAAGACAGCTGACAGCGTCGACCGGCCCACATCCTCGCACAACGCCCGGTACAGGGAGTGCCAACCAATTATCAATCCATCGCGCTGTACCAGAGTTGGGGGGGACTTTGTAGGGTTTAGGCAACGTTGTCTCAAAAGAGTTTGCAAAATTTTCTCTCTAAACCAACTCATCTAATCGCAGTTGGGAATAGATGAACGGGTGACCAGGACCCAGGGACCCTTTGTATTAACCAGCCAGTCAGCATGGCATTATTCGCACCGACCACCAAAGCCCATGCGGTCCGGCCTGTACCCTAGCCAATAGTTCAGGATACATCCATCCAGACAATACTCTACCCACCTAGTCCTAGGTTGCCAAACTTTTCTGCCGCTATGGACATCACAAATCATTCTCGTGAATTGTCTGATCGACACCGGAAACCAGGTCATCGGCAGCCCCGCCTTTTAAGAGCCTCATGAGGGTGCCAGAACATTGTCTACTTGTGGCCGTAGACTCGCGCGAGTCAGCAAACACCACCACGTTGCATCGGAACTCTGTAAGCGATGGAGTACTACCCCACAGCGCTCCCCGTCCACTTACACCTCGCCCAAGATGCCGTGTGAGTGTGTAGGCGCCTTCGGGAATCCGTCCGTATCTTTTGCAGAGAGAATCCGGACTGAGCTCGAGACGCTGCTCCTAAAACGGACACATCGGAATCGTCTTCCAGCGGCACAGTTTGATGAGGCGCCCAGGGTGGCAAGGGCTGCATTATCGCCGCATGCCAGGACACGGCTCGGAACGGAGATCTCAAGAAGTGCAAACTCAGAGTTTAGGACAGGTATTCTTTCCCCATCAGAAGAAAGAGGTTATTCCAAATTGACTTGGGTCCTAAGAGAAATCTAGCGGGGCGGATACCCGCGAGGCAATATGATTGCCGCAATATCCGCCCCCGACCAGGCTTTTTCGCAGTATACGGATTCAACGTTACTAGGCCGTCAGCGACATTTTACCTCTCCTGACGTGGTGGGCTCGTGTGGAGCCGTGTTGAGGAGACCCCACAACATCTGGTCCTTTAGGCCGCCCTCCACAACCTGTTCTCTCGCCCGCGGGGATACCCCAGAAATGTATCAGAATTCCGGATGCGCGGTAATATACCCCACGTGGTGACCAATTCTACGGGCAACAACCGGGGGGCCGAATGTACTGCGGGAGTTGGCCAAGTATCTCGAGAGCGGCACGCGGGTCGTCAGACAGGAAGTCTCTCTCACATCATCTGGAAAACGCGATTATTTATTGCCCAAGAGGTCTTGGATCGGGGGTCGCGCTTGTAACCCATGCTTGATTTAGCGGTCGGACGCGAAGACAATGTGCAGGCGGAGGCTAAAGTCGTGTGTGGAAAGAGGTAGGGCCTAAACTGTTCTGGGCGCGGATGTTTTACATGACGCACGCCACCGATTGGAGGGCGCGAATTTAACCGGCACTCTCCCAAGCGCCGAGGCACTAAGTTAATATAGGAGATTCCTACGGTCCAGGCGGGCGTGACCTCCGCCTTGGGGAGCTTGTTCTCGGGAAGTCTGGGGACGGAGCCGAGAGTTTGCTATTCGCTTCCTTATAAGATCACAATTCATCTACGTTGTTTCGAATCTCAACCCCAACCTCTGAGGTCCGAATTCGAAGAGAGAAATTCGAAAATCCTATCAAGATGGTGGCCGACGGAACAGCAGACCCTATCCTCACCCGCATGGTGAAGGAGGACAAGGTGCCATGGTACAAGAAACCCAACCTCCGGATTATGTACGTCTGGCTGTTTTTCTGCTGCATGGGGGTTGAGATGACCTCTGGGTTTGATTCCCAGCTCATCAACACCCTGCAGTTCTCGCAGCCATTCAACAAGTGTATGTGTGCTCTGGTGGGACCGCTTGCGTGCAAGGCTAATGGAATTTCAAGACTTTGGTGACGGGCATACGGACGACGAAGGAAAATGGTCGATCGAAGCTGGACTGCTCGGTTTCATCTCGTCCTGCTACCAACTTGGCTCCATTCTCGCGGTACCCATTGCTCCGTGGTTTAACCAGAAGTTTGGAAGGCGATGGTCCATCATGTTCGGATCTGGTGTCATGGTCGTCGGAGCCCTTCTCCAAGGTTTCTCTCAGCATGGTAAGACGATATCAGTGGGATAACTACGTCGAAAAAAATAAAGCTAACCTTCATACAGTCGGCATGTACATCATCGCCCGTATGCTTCTCGGTGTCGGTATCCTCTTCGCCATTATTTCCGGATCTGCTTTGATCGGAGAGCTGGGCTATCCCAAGGAGCGTGCCATATTAACCTCCTTGTTCAACGCATCGTACTTTATCGGAGCTATTGTTGCGGCCGGTATTTCCATCAGGACTGCCGAGATGAAGACTGACTGGGGATGGCGTCTACCTTCGCTTTTGCAGATTTGCCCATCTATGTTGCAGATTGCCACGGTTTTGTAAGATCTGCTTTCCAAATCAATATAGGAATCAAAACTGACACTATCACAGCTTGCTGCCCGAATCCCCCCGTTGGCTCGTTTCCAAGGACCGCGATGATGAGGCCTTTGCCATCCTCACCAAGTACCATGCCGAAGGCGACGCTTCTTCTCAGATCGTTCAGGCCGAAATGGTTCAGATTCGGGAGACCATCAAACTTGAGATGGAGCATTCCAAGCAGTCCTGGTTGGACATGTTCCGTACCGCCGGTATGCGTCGCCGTGTACTCATCTCTTGCTTCCTTGGCCTGTTCACTCAAATGTCTGGCAACACCCTTCTCTCTTACTACTCCAACCTCCTTTTCGAGATGATGGGCTACACCACCGCCTATGCCAAGTCCAGAATTAACGTCGCCAACCAATGCTGGGGCTTCATCAACGGTATGATCATTGCCTTGACCGTTCCGCGATTCCGTCGCCGATGGATGTTCATGCTTTCATCCTCCTCCATGTTGATGGTCTTCATTGCCATGACCATTTGTTTCGAGCGCCTGCGCTATGCCGACGACAATGGCTTTACCAACAAAGGTGCATCGATCGCGGCCTTGTTCTTCTACTTCGCCTACTCTCCCTGCTACAACATCGGCAACAACTCGCTGACCTACACCTACCTCGTCGAAATCTTCCCCTATGCCCAACGTACCATGGGTATCGGTATCGAGCAAATCTTTGGCAAGCTCGGTGGCTTCTTCTCCGTTAACGTCAACCCCGTTGCCCTCAAGGCCATCGACTGGAAGTTCTTCTGCGCTTACTGCGCTTGGATCTTCTTTGAATTCTCCTTCGTGTACTTCATGTACCCCGAGACGTACAACCGTACCCTCGAGGAACTTACCTTCTGTGAGTATTGCCTCTACAAAATTAGTCCGAATGTGGTCCCTAACACAGCAAACAGTGTTCGAGGACAAGGCTCTTGCCGACCAAGCTGTTGCGGCCGTCCAGAAGCAAGTCCACGGCGACGACCAGCTTCACGTCGACGAGAAGAACGCCACACACACTATCGAGCGCCAGGTATAAGCTGGGCTGATTGCATTTGCTGGAGCACAAGGATGAGATATTCCTCGGTTGCCGCGTCTCTTTTGGGCCCATTCTAGAGAGAAGATTGTCACTCCTTCTCAACGAGAAAGACCGCTACGGGTCTAATCGCTCTAATAGACTCTTTCTTCCACCTGACACTCTATATTTGGCCGCAGATGTGATTTTGCATTTTCTCCTCACTCACCGTCTCATCAAGCTCGTACCGCAACGCCCCACTTCTTCGGTACTTAATAAGCTTTTGGGCGGCTTGGTGGCTTGGTCCTCTGAAGGATTCCGGCCGTGATCCTTTCGAAGGTGGCTCCTCGGGACCGATTCCCATGTCCAAATCTTGATTCCTTTCCTCCGATTCCTTTGCGTAGCTTGGATGCGCCCTCCGCCTGTGGAAAGCTTCAACTGCTTTCGCACCCGGAGCTCTCCCCAAGAATGATCCGCGTACAGGCTTAACCCACCGGTTGAGATCAACACGAACGGCTCGTCTGATAAGTTAACTGTGAGCGGTACACCGGCCGTATATTCTAGATCTAGCCTGACGCGCTATATTGTGGAGATAGCAAAGATTTGAGAGCTCAGACGTGAACGGAGGTTGGGTGGTTGGGTGAAGGCTGGGGAAAGCCGGGCCGAATTCGGGCAAAAGACAGGCGAGCTCACGTGTGTCTGGGGCGACTGCCGTGTGGGGAATGGTGGGGTTTGGACATCTCCGTGTTCCCTCCGCGGACCTTGCTAGCGCTCCTTACATTCGCGATGCTGGGTTGCGTTGTAACGCTTTCGTGGCAAAATCGGCAAACGCTATATACGAACTATATTGGCTTACTAGAGTCTTGGAGTACTACGTTGAAGTGACTGTGATCCGTGTTCTTCGCGGCTTCTTTTCGAGTACAGCATAAAAGCTCAAAGTCTCTGTTACTGGGTCCACCGCTTCCACATGTGTTTGCCTCCGGGACCTTCAGCGACCTGGGGGAAAATTGCAGAAGCATAGCAGTTTCTTACCGTCTACCAAAAGTTGACTTTGAGTACTTTCATACTTGGAGACCCGAGCTAGTATGGCAAAAAAATATGGAGCTAATAGGGATCCTCCTGGAATTCCTCCAATAATTCTCCAGCGTCATGGTTTTGTTAACCAAAATACGTTATTGCTAAAAGAAACAAATTAAAAAGAACCCTAGGGAGTGTAGTAATGCAAATCTTGAACCTACAACTATATATGTTCCCTTGGGGACTTGGCTGTAGATTTGGTTCTTTATAGGTGACAGTCAAGGCCTATTATGTATTTGATACTATTTTATACAACCTCAGAGATGATTTAGTTGATAATATTAACGTGAAACTACCTGTATTGTCACTTTACAAAAATTGTAGAAGATAGAAAGACTATAGTAGTATACCCAATTTCAACTCTCTCTAATCAGATTCGATTATATATTCAGCTATACATGTATTCTAATAAGCATTTACATAAGAAAAGACTGCCTAATTGTTCATTGAGTGTAATTTACCGATTAATTTTTACTATAATTCTGCTAGTAAGCGGAATTTATCTAACAAAAATCACACTGTGACTGGATTGTGTTATTTGTAAATATTTCCGTCAAGCTCCAAGGTTATAATTTCACCTATTTATACTGAACCTGGATCGTCAATAGACGTATATTCGAGCGACAAGCGATAAAACAGCTAAGCTCCAACCAGGTCACATGTTTTAACAATACCCGCGGGCATCTGAGTCCCGGAAGAATGGCGCAAAACAAACCAAACCCTCATTAGCCGTCGTTTCAATTCCCTTGGAGGTTTTGAACGGCAACATAGCCGGGGAGTATATGAAAATGACATCTTATTATGTGAAACTATATACATAAGATATATGTCCCTTGGTCATTGAAAACACAAATCAAATGCAAAGCCAGCTATACGCTCTGGAATGCACAATAAAACTGCATCTAAATGAGGGCCCTTTCCAACACTTCAAAGTTAGAGTACGCCATCAAAACCCCAAGTAAGATGAGCCCGACCCAAATATGGATATTTTGCAGGGAAAAATGGGGAGGCAGGACAGAGAAACAAGAAATCATGGGTAGATGGGTTATGATAGTGGGGAAGCTTGTTTAGTTTCTAACGCGGAACTAGGTTGCCAGCAAATCATTTATGCACATGTTAGAGTGAGCTTCCGGAAAAAAGAACCATGGCCCCATTATCGAACTTTCAGCATCCTACAAAAGCACTTTAGCATTCAACAATATTTGCACGTTGATCTCCATCAAGCATCTTGGCATCACTGAAGGACATCATGGTATGACAATTTATTTGGTACTGTACTAAGAACCCATCAAAAAGATCCGGCGGCTACTTTTCAGATCTGTCACTCTTTGCCTTAAAGAGTGATGGAGTGCATAAGCCTCATCCATCGCTTCTCCGAAAAAAAACAACCCTGCATATTGTTCCATGCAACGGGTACCGCCGGTCCGTAAAAACAAAGCATTCCGGAAAAACAAAGTTCATGATGTCCCAAACCTCACTTCGTCGAATCAACACCTTCCGTACTGGGCGGACCCCGCATCCTTTCAATGTCCACTAGATGAACTTCATCTTCTTGGTGGCTCTTAGCTATTGTCTCAACTCGAGTGTCTACTGTTTTCGTTATATCGGTTTCCAGTAGGCTGGCTCCGAAACTCCGCTTTACTCTCTTCTTCCCATTGGATTGTTCACTATCCGGTGTGGCCTCGAAGTTTTCGTATTTTGGATCTTTCACCCCGGAGCTTGACCGGAATATACGTGGGAAGATGCGTGCAACAGTGCGCCTGAACGCTGGCATGCAGGCGCAGAATATCCCCACGTTAATCTCGAGCATCGACCAATATGCAGACGGAACATTGTCCCAGGTCGCGTTCGTCGTCTTGGCAAACCGAGCGAGCTCTTTGACGCGAATGCAGGATACAACAAGCGTAAACGTACCGACGCTGAAGATACAGCAAATAGCTAGCTTTTTCTTCAAACTCATGGATAGCCGCATTAGCTCAGGAATTGGAACGAGTAGAATGGCAATGTCCAGTGCGATATTGAAGGCTCCACCAGCGTAGATGAGGTTGTGCACACTAATGGTCCGTCCTTGGTGCTCGCCATCCCATGCTGTCCAAGTGTATGATGTAGGCCATGTGCTGAATGCCATGGCGAGATCGAAAGCGACAATGTACCCCGCAGTTATCGCAATAAGACCATAGAGGATTTTTCGGAAACCTTCGCGAGGAAATATACGCAAGTAGAAGAAGAGGAAGGCCATTTTCGTAAATCCGGACACAGGGTAGTACAAGACCTGAGTGATATATACCAACTAGAGAAATCAGTGGTGGGAAGCTAGTGAAATCAGCAACGACTGACCTTCAAGATATAATACAAATTTTCAAAGGGCACAGTCCAAATATCTCGACCGAATCCAGCAGGCCCTGTGTATAATTGGAGTACGTCCATCGGAATAGCACCGGCCATCGCTGCGACAACGAAGAAGTCGTCAAGCGCAAAGTTTCTGCCTGCCGCTAAGACGCGCACAATGACAGCTACGAGCGCGAAAAGCCCAGAAATGCCACTGACCAAGGGGAGAACATGTGTGTTATCGCGAACGGGAGCTCCGCACATGGTCATGGTGATGTTGACAGATGTCAAAGCCTCCTTGATGGTGCACGAGGCGCCGACACATGCTTCAATGGCCGCGTTTAATTTGGGATTCGTGCAAATACATTCGATGTCGGTAGGATCGCATACCGGCAGCTCTTGCAGGCTAGACGCGAGACATTGTGCCTGGAAATGTTCAGCAGAGTGGCTTTCCACCATTGAATGAGACACTTACTGCACATGCGGGCATCTCTGGCGCCTGCGATAGTACAGGCTGTATGAGACTGCCAGCGACGGCGAATGCAAACCTAAGCACTGTTGACAGTCTCATGGCGGATTAGTGAGAAACGTAGAGGCTAGAAGCTCAGCTGTTGAAGGAGTGCTGGGCCAGCGGCCCATTCAAAAACCCAGGAAGCATGTTACTTTTCCTCAATGCATACGAGGTGTCGTATAGCGAAAAGGCAACGGCCATGTCGTCGTGGTGTTTTGAGAAAAAGCAAAGGTACCTGAGCTGGGCCGGACCGCCCTCATCTTCAACTTTGTTTTGTCCTCGCAAGCGAATTGTTGCCTCAGCTGAGCGTTTAGCTTGGGGGCTAAATGCATGGCGCACTCGTTGCAGCTATGATTCGCTACCTAGGTGTTGCTTTTTCTATCAATCGAGCTAGTCTCCAGCCATGCCTATCTTGGCCCCACGTCGTATCCAGAGGGTTGGAACCTCACTTCCCCTCTTTCCCAGTCAGCATCCTTCTCTTCCTCACTTTGGGATTTCCTTGCAGGTTCCATTGCGATGGGATTCGGGGAGCTCTTCCGCGACTCCATGCGTGAGTGCGCGTTTCAAACATGGGTCTTTGCCTTGATATCACTCCTTTTCTTATCGTATTGGCTTGCGTGGGTCGTTTATGCCCGCAAATTGCACCCGCTCGCCTCGATCCCGGGGCCGTTTTGGGCGTCGCTTTCCAGGACGTGGTACATGCGCCGAGCGTATGATGGGAACATTGAGGTCGTACAACGGGAGCTCCACGCGCGGCTTGGTCCAATTGTGCGAATCGCGCCTGATGAGGTATCAATATCGGACCCGTCTGCTATCCCGCTGGTGTACAGGTCGCAAAAACCACTGCAAAAGACAGACTACTACCTCGTGTATCGTAATACGGACATTACCAAGCAGCCCGATATGTTTACGTCAATTGACGAGTCGGAGCATTCCAGATACCGCAGGATCGTCAATCCTGCTTACCTAATGAGTAGCGTTTTGAAAAGCGAGGGTGCTATTGATGAGTGCACAACACTATTCCTTAGGCGACTTGGCGGGTTTGCAGATAGCAAGCAGAAGATGGATTTTGGGGAATGGCTGGAGATGTAAGTTTTTCATGATCCAGCGTGTAGATGCATGAATCGAGAAAGGGCTGACAATGCTACAGGTACTCGTACGACGTGATTGGCCAAGTCTTCTTCGGAAAGATGCTAGGTTTTTTGGAGAACAGCTGTGACTATGGCAACTACATTGCATCCATCGATGTCATTATGCCTGTCTTGAACCTGCTTGGCGTCACACCCAAGCATTATCGTCCACTCGTTCTTATTTCGTCAGCCCTCATACCGGCAGTATTGAAAGCCATCAAAGCCGTTGGCCACATGCAAAAAGAGGCAATTGGTATTGCTGATAATAAAAAGAGAGAAATGTCTGAGAAAGAAAGTGGAGGTGTTGACGTCCTTTCGCACCTCTTTCGTATCGTAACCGAGAAGGGGTCTGAAATCAACTTTGGTCATAAAGAAGCAACGAATGAGGCATACACTGGAATGTATGTAGAACCCTGTACTCTACCTGTATTCGCTAACCTACATTAGTATGGCTGGTGCCGACAGTACATCGATTGAGTTGCGGGCATGCTTCTATTATTTGATAAAAAATCCAGCCGTATTGATGAAAGTGTTAGCTGAGATTGACTCTGCGGATGCTTCCGGAAATCTCAGCTCGCCGGTAAAATTTTCCGAATCTAAGAAGCTTCCATATTTATCGGCCTGTATCAGGGAATCAATACGCATGTTTCCAGCTGTCTCCATGGGCATGCAGCGGCATCCACCTATTGAGGGGTTAGAAATCGCAGGGAAACTTATACCAAACTCTTGTCGGGTGAGTATGAACCCTGCAGTAGTGCAGTTCGACAAACATATTTTTGGAAACGATGCATCAGAGTTCCGCCCGGAGCGTTGGTTAGAAAGTAGCGAGGAAAATGTGAAAGCTATGGATAAAACTATGTTAGTTTTTGGAGCGGGCACCAGAACATGTACTGGTCAAAATGTAAGTATGGGCACTGCATGTTTAGCCTGTGAATTTGTGCTCTAACCAGATCTCTAGATTGCCCTTGCGCAAATGCACAAACTATTACCTGAAGTGCTGCGCCACTTCTCCTTAAAAATGAGCGACAATCACTCTTGGAAGACGCGCAATTCATTTTTCATCAAACAGAGGGGTATCATAGTCGAAGTCAAGCGCAGAAGGATGGGGGACACAGCATGTTAAGTAATTCGCTAATCATGCCGTATCGCGAAGCTCTCGAAGCTCAGTAGCAGACAAACCGATTCGTTGGCGATCAATCGTAGAGAGTATATTGACATTCAACAAATCTATTAGCCTTCTGTATCCGATTGTATGTTTCTCAATTGTGACGTTAATGTGGAGCTGCAGATAACTAATTCAGGAAAGATTTTGGGTCAAGCACATTGCAGATTCAGCCTCGGCGGCAAAGAAAATTCATTCTACATGGGTTTCAAAAAGACTTGTAGCAAAGTAGTCATATATAGGAGAAGTTCCAACAGACCAGATTTCTCTCATATAAGCTAAGGATTGCTTTAGTAAGTCTTAACCATCAAAGGAGAACATATCAACTTTCTATATGGGTTTGAACCTAGCTGATCAAAGAGATTTGTTTTCTAGACACCCACATTAGCATTCGTTTCTTCTTAATTAGCATGTCAAACTCTTCAGGATACTACTGTTCTTGACAGCCGTCCGAGACGATTCAATTAAGACAGATCGCTCACCAAAACTAAGGGCAATAGAAATAGTTATTTTATCCATCCCCATTCGCTCTCTACCTCTCATATATCACAAACGAATGTAACGTTACTGATGTGCGTTATAATGATGTGATGACTAATCAGCATTAGTGACCAGGCACGACTATGTCGTGGGCTTGCTACTACGCTCCCCGACATTCGGACTCTGAACCAGTACAGTCTCAAAATGCTTCTATCTTTCTTCTAGCAGAAAAAAACATGAAATGGCTCAGCGTCAATCAAGTACAGTAACTGTATACCACGCGATAAAAAAAAAGCATGCCGCTATTGACTAAGTGAATTACTTCCCTCCCAGCCCACAAATGCACTGTTTGCAAAATACCTCCAGGATATTCTGGCAGTCTTAACACTCGCACAATAAGCCCTAAGTGGCAATTCTGTTACTGCATATTCAATATTGTGACCATCGGGTTGCAGTCAGCTTTCGGGCCAAGTGTTTATTTAGCATCATGGCGCTACGCCCGTTCAAGTAAACGATTTACAAGGCAGGCCGGGGCGCATCCCTCCGAGCCAAACCTTATAATCCAATGCAGAGATCATCAGGCCTGGTCGATTGCATTTCGCTGGGCAATGCGCCGTTAGAATATTTGGTTAGATGGGCATGCCGACTACCTGTACATTTTCAACTTTCCGTCGTGTCAACTCACTCACAAACACGCGAACGACCCAAAGATGCGGATGTCACTATCAACCCTCCTCACTCTAACCAGTGCAGTGCGAATTCAGGCGAATTCGATAGCGCTAAAAGATGAAAGCTCGGCCGCTTCGTGTCGCCACCTCCCAGGCGACGCTGGATGGCCCAATGCAGAAGACTGGGCTCAATTGAATAGCTCCGTTTCTGGGCGTCTCATTGCCACGACTCCTCCTAGCGCATACGTCTGTCATGACCCGACCTACGACGAGGCTGCCTGCGCTCAATTGCGAGAGCGATGGGACTATCCGGAGGCGCACTTTGACGATCCCTCGGCATTCATGTCCGCATATCACCAAAACGCAAGCTGCGATCCATATACCCCCCAATCTTCACCTTGTCTCCAGGGGAATTACGTAGAATACGCGATCAACGTGACTACCCCTGAAGACGCAATCGCGGGCGTGAAGTTTGCGGAGGAGAAGAATATCAGGCTAGTAGTCAAGAATACAGGACATGAGTATTCCTCCCCCTTTTCACGTGTTGGATTCAAGTACTTGGTATTCGAAGAGTCAATGAAGTAACAAAAGTCAGTTATCTCGGAAAATCCACCGGCAAGGGCGCACTCAGCCTTTGGTTACACCACCTCAAATCCATATCATTTTCGAATTACACCTCCCCGTACTATACAGGCCCCGCCGTTACTTATGGCGCCGGAGTACAAGCCTTTGAAGCATTCGAGGCGGCCGACGAGGTGGGCCTACAAGTAGTGGGCGGCCAGTGCGTTACTACGGGCATTGCAGGCGGTTACACACAAGGTGGAGGTCACTCGTATGATGCCCCCCTTTCTTTCTTTGATTCCATCACCAATGCCCTCGGATGAGAATTTTGGAAGCTGCGTCCAAGCAACTGAATGTCATCAAATCAAACCCACTGACCCCATTCTTCTCCAGGACCTTAACTTCCGTCCACGGTCTCGGCGCCGACCAAACCCTCAGCTATACGGCCGTAACAGCAAACGGCACCCTCCTAACCGCCTCTCCCATCGAAAACTCTGACCTTTACTGGGCTCTGAGCGGCGGAGGCGGTGGCACCTTTGCAGTCGTACTTTCGTTGACCGCAAAAGCCTACCCCGACACCCGCACCGGCGGCGCATCCTTCGCCCTCTACCCGGCCGCTTCCAACCTCAGCCAAGACGCATTCTGGAACGTCGTCGAGCGCCTCCACACCGATCTCCCGGCGATTGTCGATGCAGGTGCGCACGTGCAATTCGCGGTCCTGCCCCAGGTCCTCATCGTGAACGAGGCCACCATCCCAGGGGCTACCGAGGACGACATGCGCCGCATCTTTGCGCCGTTCACGGACTATCTGGATGAAAGGAACATTCTGTATCAGCTGAACGTCACGTCGTATCCGACGTTTCTCGAGCATGCGGACAAATACCTCGGCCCCCTGCCCTACGGACAGACCCCCAGCGCCCAGATCAACGGCGGCGTCATGGTGGCACGCTCCGTGGTGCTGTCGCAAACGGCACCCTTGGTCAGTGTGATCCGTGACATTGCATCCACGACCAACTTCATCGTGGCGTCGTATGCGCTGGACGCATCGCTGAAGCCGGGAGCGCTGGACAATGCCGTGTTACCGGCGTGGCGCGATATGCTCACGTACTATGTGGTGTTTCAGATGTGGAATTATACCGTGCCTGTCGCGGACATGGTCGAGCAGCAGAGGCAGTTGACCGAGGAGGTCATGCCCAAAATGCAAGAGTATGCATCAGGGGCGTATCTGAGCGAGGCAGATTTCCAGAATCCAAGGTGGAGAGAGGAGTTCTATGGAGAGAACTGGGAGAAGCTTAATGAGATTAAGAGCAAGTACGACGAGAAGGCGTTGTTGTATGCGACGACAGCCGTGGGAAGTGATGCCTGGACAGTGGCAGGCGACGGTAGGCTCTGCAGGACTTGATGCGCCTTTGAAGCTTAATATGAAAAGATAGATAGAGGAATAGACCTGTTCCGAATGCACAATCATGAATTGGGTAATACTCCTATAAACACAAATGGTATCGACAAAACGTACTGTCTCTTTACAGGACGCTCAATCCCACAAAACGCCTTCTATACATGTCCGGTGGAAATTTCTATCATTTACAGGCCAAAACGAGGCTCGTGGAATTTACGGGCCGGGATATCCTATTTCTTCTCGGTTATCATCAATGATCCGACCATACCTATTTTTGTCAGTTGGTGCAATACGTCCACGTCTGCTGGTGAAAGAACTTACTCTAGGAGAAGTCTGAAAAACCAGGCCTCAAAGTCCACATTACGCAGGACTGTAGCCTGCCATTCTGTGCTCCTCTCTGCAATCTCTTGCGCTTTGCGCTCTCCGAGCGAGCCGCCATTGCCATCCTTTGTCTTGCCCTCGGCGATGGCGGCTTCGTTTTGATATCCGCCAAACCATCGTACCAGATCAAGGTGCTCATCACCGATTAATGATAGCGGAACGTAATGAACCCAAGGTTTCAACCACTCCTGGTGCCACTCCCTAAACATGGCCATCTTGTATGTCAGACTGTTGCTTTTGAGGAAGGAATAAAAGCGACCCGAGAAAGCATTGCCATCCATGTCGAGCAAGTGCTTGTAGCCCCAGGCGTCTTGGCCATCAGCCCGCTCAACGATTTCAAAGAACTCTTTCTGAGCGTCGCAGTCTCCTGGGTCGCACTGGCCAATGTGGCTAAATTTCACATCAACAAGTTCCTTGAAATCCTTCCTCTCGATCTCTTCGACTTTGAAATCAGGGCTTTCGTCTTTGCCCTTATTGATCAAGGCATTGACTTTGTCTAGAGCATTCAGGCGTCGGACGACGTGTTGTCGGTGTTGCCTTCGCCACCCTCCATTACGACTGAAGCCACCAGTAGTCGATCCTCGCCAGTAGATGCTATTGTTCTTCACTTTCCAATCGGAATCGCGGTTCTTGTCATATCCGACTCGGCCGTCCCAATACCACGGGCTGGGATATAAGATGTCCTGGAAGCTCGAGATTTTAGACTGGGAGAAGATGGGTGTAAGCTCATGGGTGATGCTGAAAGCATTGGGCCGTTCGAAAAAACCAAACCTGGATGACAAGGACGGAGAGTTACAGATGTCGGAAAAAGCGGTGTGGTTGTAAACGTAGTTGAGTGGGCCTGCAGCATATGCTGTGAGGTTATCTGCGGCGTGCTCATCGTAATACCGAGCTGGACTGTTGATTGGACAGGACAGCCGCGCATGAGTCCAGGTCTGTTGATGAGCAAATCGGTTGAACTTGCTGGTCTTGACCTCCTCAAAACGCTTACCGTCGCTGACATCAGAGGGTCTGGAGGAGAAGGAGTTTCGCGGTGACTTGACCTTCATGGCGGCAGGTAGTGCCTCTTCTTGCGCCTTTGAAACAAGCAGAGAGAGCTCGTCATTGGGAACCACAACACGAGGCTCATCATGAATGTTGAAACCAAGATCCATGTCCGGAAGGTATTGCACGAACTCCTTCATCATACCCGTAGTGGCCTGTTGCTGCCATTCTTGGCCGCCTTCGACTTTGACAACGTTGCCGTCTCGAATCATGATCCCGACCAGGGCACTATCATCATGGCCCAAGGCCTGTCGTATACGAGTTCGAATAGTTTCAGGTTTGACAGCCCAGAAGGGTAATAGAGACTGAGTGATTGTGTCGAATTCGTCGATCAGCACGACGTTGTTGCGAACGGCAAACTCATACCACTTGTCGAAATGTGGGGGAGGCGCTATACCGTTTCGACGACGATATTCCTTGACTGCAGCCTCAAGGCTCTTCGACTGCGACTTTAGCAGGCTGTCGAACTCCTTCTCGGCTGTATCGATTAGTTGAGCGGCGGGATGCCCCTTCTTCAGGTCCATTGGAACGGGGTGGCGTGGCTTTTCTGGAGCAGAAACATGGAAAGTGGGCACACCGTTGGCTGAGAAATGGTAGCCTCCAGTAGTATATCGAAGTAGGAAAATCCCAATGGAAAGCGCGGTAATTCCGACAATGACGCGTCTGAGCCGTATAGAGCCCCGAATTTCGGCCCCAGGGGCAGAGGAAGATGCCGACAAAAAGAGAAGAGAAGCAGCCCCGCAAATGAATGTGAACCATGCACCAGAAAAGGAAGGAACTAGGTTCAACCTAGCGAACATGTACGAGAATAAAGAGAGAAACGAGATATGCACGGCGCTCTGCTGGGTAAGCTATGTGAGGTCAGCCAGTGTGATTCGTTGCAGGGACACGAACGTGGCCAAGACTTACTATGAGAAAGGTGAGGACGTTGATGATAACATTGGCACAGATGGTCAGCACGACCTGGAGTATAGTCTGGTGATAATACAAGGTCTTCCAGTCGCCCCGAAACTGCCTGTATATGGGCTCCCATGTTATGGCGTCGGGGCTGATGGCTGGCTCGACAAAATACATGGCCAGCCCGCACAGCAACGTCATGGCAGCAGCGACGTCACGTAGCGAGGCCAGCTGCTGCTCCTTCTTAGCGCCAACCAAGGAGCTGCGTCGCGAAAATGTGCCATTTGCAGACATGAACCCCCTTCTTCCCGTATCGGCATCATCTTTGGCGGACTTGAGGGCGCCCTCGAACAGGACCAGGCCCGCGGCGGCGAAGATGACGCTGCTCAAGCTCAGGGCAGCGGTGGACGTGGTGTTGTAGCGGGTTGCAAGGGCGGCGCAGGCGGAGACGGTGACGGTGGCCAGCAGCCTCAAAGATTTGGCAGGCGGCTTCTTCTCGGAGACCGAGTCCGAGTCGTCGAGGAGGGCCATGGTCGGGAGGGCAACGTGTCTGGAGAAGAACTCGTTTTCGGCAGCGAGGGCAACGAAGATGGGGAGGAACCCCTGAAGCTGGGTCAGACGTATAGAGGCTACAATGCAAGGCACATACCTTTGTTGACCACACGCCGGGCTTGTCGCACGCAGCGCGGTCACACAGCTGGGCCAGGGCGAGGAAGCCGCCGGCCAGCCAGCTGGTGCCTCTGCTCCGGGCGCTGCCTGTGGGCCACAGGCCGGCACGAAAGGCGGTGGGGATCCATATCACAGCCCACGAAACAGCGGCGACGAGCAGCGAGTGGTGGACGGGCGTGTGGATCTGGGCGGCAGTCGCGAGCAGGACGAACAGCAGCGGCAGGGTGAGGTGGTTCTTTTTGCGCGCATAGTCGGCGATGGCAGCGACGGCCGGGTGCATTGGAGCAGCGGGGGGCTAGCGCTCGTCGGTGGGCATGTCCCGGAATCGAAAAGGCGTGTAGATATGGAGCGTGTCGTGTTGGATTCGAGATGCGCTCGGACAGGAGCTGGAGATGATGTGGAAGGATGCCGCCCGGCCTTGGCGCGCTAATGACGCGATGGACGGGGCTCCTTGGGGACGCCTTGGGGGTGGCAACACGCCAGACAAGTGCTATTTGCGTCTCAGGAGCAGAGCAGATGGCTACGCCGCGCGATGAATCGTTGTGCGACCGGGTCTTTGGGCCCCATGTCTGGAGAGCATGGCCGCCGGTCCCTGCATCCCATCCATCCCATCCATCCCATCCATGGCCCTAGTTACACCACGTGCCGGTGGCGCAACGTGGAATGAAGCGCCTTCGGGGCCATGTGCCTGCTCTGGCTTGCCTCTTGTCTGCTCCGCTGGCCTGCCTTGAGCTCTTCGTTGAGCCCAATTGCACTCGGTGGAGCCACGGAGCCACGGAGCCATATATCGATGACGTATGCGTCCCTGGTCAGAACACAGTAAAGGGGCAGACGCCTGCAGGAGAAGGCGCCGTTCCCTCAAGCACAGAGGCCAGCCACCAAAACTCTGCACCTGTATTCCCAGCTTTGTCCATCAATCACCCAGTGGCACCGCCCGGCTTTGTGTGAGCGACTTGTCCTAGAGAGCCTGGGTAGCTCTAAAGGATATGAGCCTGCATATGCTGTCTGTGTGGCAAAACGTCCAAACGGTTGAGGCAACGCCATGTTGACTTTTTCTCAATTGGAGCCAGTCTCACCGAATCAGCCAGAAAACACCTGTCATGAGATGCCGAAATCTCCTATCTGGAAAAGCCCCTATCTGAAGATCTTCGCCTGGCAAATTTCCGCCCGCCGCTCGCTAACGCCCCGGCCCAGAAAAAGCAATGAGCACTCGGACCGGACGACAAACTACAGCTGGGTGTATAACAGCAACACGTCTTGGGTGAGCCGAGGGACTACAACAACGTGGTGATATAGCTGCTCTTTCTTGCCTAGTTTTGAGGCAGTGGCGATGCTGTCCATAATAGACTGATTGTGAGGGTGGAGACTATACCGCTTGACAGAGAGATGAGAAAAATGCAAACAAGATATTGATAGATGCATTAGTAGAAGGCATGGTCTCAAAATAAAACAAAGACGGGAAGAGAGAATGCTCTTAAGTTTCAGAAGGTCGAGGCCATTGCAGCGGGAGGCATCTTGAGCGATGAGTCTTGATATCCTTTACGGCCTGCATCTGACAAGTATTCAGACCTTGCACTGTATTCTTTTTTGTATAAATATGAAACGTCAGCGCTGTTGAACTAAAGTTGAGTGGCCGCTCCGACATTACAAGATGCTGTAGTAACTAACAAAGTCTTCTAAATCACCTAGTTTTGGCTGACACCTAATTCAAGTCTTGAGTCGCAAACAGGGCCAATGACAATTTCCCAGACACCAAAAGGAAACAATCTCACCAAGAAACCAAACAGAATTTCGGTATCCATTCCTTCTCTTCAAGAGAATGCCCAAACTCTAATCCATTCAACAAAGTCATCATGCATCTCGATATTTGAGAAGGCTCCATCCTAACACCAAAAAAAGTCTAACTAATACCGTGTGTGGAAAATGGTTGGAGACTAGCCAGGCTTGGGCTCGCATTCACGTCAACCACCTTGATACGCTTTTAGATGAACATGCTAACAATAAGAACTAATTGAGGAATCAGACTTGTGAGTGCGACCATCTGCAGCCTGCTCATGGTCCCCTAAAGCGTGGTGAGATTGTGTGAAGGACGCACACTGTTTATAGAATAGAGATAATTAATAAAGCGCACCGGGGGAGCATGATTAACATAAGTACATCTATATCTACACTACCTACCGGTGGAAGAAAAAAAACAGGAGAATCTGGAATAACGGCAAAAAAAAGAATGTTTGTGCTTTGAAAGCCCGATGCGGGGCTCGAACTGGTAATTGTTAGGATGAATTGTAACTTGTTGTTCAGGATGTTAAACGTACCCCGCAGCCTTGAGATAACCTCTTATGGTAGTAAGAGTCTCACGCTCTACCGATTGAGCTAACCAGGCTTGTTGCTCATTTGATGGAAGTTCATCAGTTTAAAAAATATAATATCGCAACATTGATGTCATGTCACTCAGCAATATTGCGCATCGCGCTTTGTGGGCTGAGATTCTCACATGTGGGGTTCTGGAAAGACACTAATGCATGATTGCGTAGCGATCCCAGCCTCTCCGGTTGGCCCGGTCTCAAGTTCAAGGCCAACACCACACAGCATACAAAATAGCACCATATTAACCCTCGTCTAGATATCATGTTGATGTATTCATTGTACTGAGTATATGGTAGTCTAATCTCTGAATCCGCTGATAACCATAAATGACAAGCATTTCTTAGTCAATGCTCAGTGACTAAATTTTTCCAGAGCCTGATACCCATGTAAAACGCAGTCTATAGGCAATTCGCTTGCTTTCTTCCCTCAACAACCTTATCTCATTCAATGTCCAGGCTTTTATAGCGGCCGCCTTTATTTCGACTGCAACTGCGCGCCAGTATCCTGTCCAGCGTCAGCGCACGTGAGAACCCAAAATACCATAACGAACTCACCAAATAAACTTGATAAAAATCCATCTTGACTATCCCGTCAATCTTCACAAGATGTGCATAAGCCGCCCATTCGACGACATTTTCCCCTCCAGCCTTTAGTTCGTACTTGACTGTTCCGTGCAGCATGACCTCGTTGGCGTTCGGACCATACGGGAAGATCTTCAATGGCCGGTGCGCGCGACTAGCTACCTTCTCCCAAAGCCCTTTCCGCAGACCGAGAATCTCTGTCCCACTTAATCAGTTTGTGTCGCTTGTGACATCGAGGAATTCACCCACCATCGGAGCCTTTCGCCCGCTTTGACGCCATCACCAGTGTCGCATCACTCGTAAATTGGTCCACATATCTGGAGTGGGCATCGGGAGTATCCGAAATGGCATAAAACTCTTCAAAGAACTTCTTGTAGGCGGGATCAAATTCCACGGCGGGGTACTCGGATGCGTACGACGACATTTTGAAGGCTGTTGAACCGCAAAAGACAAGCGCCAGGACAACTTATAACTACAGGGACATGGTTATCTACTGTCGGCTTTGTAATTTGACGCAATGAAGCCGCATCGGATGCGGGATAGGTACCTCGGATAGGGTATTCGACCAGGGCTTATTAAGCGGATGGCGCTAGTGTTGGACTCGGAATTGAGAGGGGCTTTTCCGATACCACTTAACCCTAGGTCTAAAACCCTGACCATATCCATCTACAAACTTTGGTAGCAATATAACTATGCTTTGCAAAGACTAAGATGTTGTGCTAGCGTAACCTCCCGCAAGATTGTTGGCGCAGGCTCTTTCTTTGGGACGCGCATCGCAAGGGTCGCTTTGAATCTGACAGACAACAGTTTTGGGCACTTGTGGAATTCGTTGCATTGGATTTTTTGCATTGAACATCCTAGCCTTACTATATCCCTTTCACCTATTTAAATATCAAAGCCTTCCTCGCCTATAAAATTACCAAAAATATATATTCAAAAACCTAGAATTATAAATATAGCCATCTTCATAAAAAGGAACGCTAAAAGACTTTCAAAGGAAAGAAGTCAGCTTCTATAGCCAAAAACTGAACCAATCCTTCTTAGCGGGTTGCGAGTCTTCTACTCTGTAAAGATACTCATTGTTTTGGGGGCCATCCTGCATGTTAGCATCGACTAAAAACCAATCTTCATCATCGATTTCAAATCTTTCATGCGTAGTCTTTTTGGGAGAAGACCACCTAATTACCTCTAGGCCACTATCCTCGAATATCGTTGAACTGATTTTCCCAGCAGCCTCTTGGGCAATCCTATTAAGGACTTTGTTGATTACACCACTGCCCGAGTCGGATTCGGTAGCCATTTCGTCGTCTTCACCATCAACTTCCGGCCTAAACCAATATTTAGTCCTATGAGCATATCTATACGTAATAGAAAACACTTACATTTGCTCCTTGTCTCGATCACGTCGCAAATCATTGAGCTCATTTCTGTTGTCCAACCAACCATTCTCCGGTGAGTTTATGCCGAAACGCTGTTCCTTGGCTTGAGGATTATATATCAAGATGTAAACCACGCCATCTGTAGGGTTGGCCCAGCGAGTCTTCCAATTTAGTACCTTGTTTTCGCCAAATATCTCCACGATATGCATATATCCAACTAGCTATTGTCGGTTAGCGGAGTTGGTTCCCACTTACATACAAGACTTCACTTACTAACAGATGGTGGAGCGTTCTGTATGCCGGATGATAAAAGTCTAGTAGACCATCCTCGCTAAAAAGATACTGATCGAAGAGGACATCGTAAAAGTTGTCCTTATTTGCACTTTGACAAAACTCGGGCCACCAGTTGTCCTTGATGAAAACTAGACCACGATGAACGAGGTGTTCATTCTTGAATTCCGAAGAGTAGTTTTTGATGGTGACAGTTTTCTCAGGTCGGTAGACATTCCTTGCATTGTCGCTATTGCGCCACTCTTCCTCAGTTCCCACCCGGCCATACCTACCATTCATTTTATCCATTGCACGTGCTTTCTTTGGATTAAACAGAAACATTTGCATATAGATACTTCTCACTGTTGAAGGATCGGCTTAGCTGTCGATGTTTACGAATACGATACATATAGCTAGACAAGGGCTGAGGTAGACATATCACGAATTAAGTATGTGTGCAAAAAGGCAATAAAGAGACCTGAATTTCTGTACGATACGGAAGTTGTGAAGGGAACGGAACTTTTTTCTTTTGATGGGAATAATTCGCGGACTTTGACAAGTAAAGATATTCGCCATGTGACCAGATTTTAAGGCTAGGCAGTAGCCAACAATGGGATCCCAATAACCAAAGAAAATTCCAGATCAATATCGCGGACCTCACTATATCTCATGTGATTATACTGTTGTTTGTGAAGTTGTTTCCCCTAAGAATCAAGCCACTACTTCACAAGGCACTGTACGAGGACACATATATATAACTATACAACTTCACATGTTCCCACATTGTGAACGTCAAATTTGTATATTCTTCATATTCACGTATATATCATTAAATCTTATTGACAACGATGCTCCAGACGTATAGACTCGAAAATAGAAGGCAAGTATTGCTCAGGTTGGTCACAAACTGACATTTAAAAATGACACGACATATGTGGCTCTTCTCATTAAATTATATTATCTTAACGATGAATCACTTAGCAAAGCCAATGACAAAATAATATCTAAGCCCTACTATTGATTATATCTTTCCTCCAATAATCAGACGCGGTAGACATCCCCGACTCAATCGAAAAAAAAAACGCTGCAGTGCATTACTCAACCATCTGCCAAGCATCCTCCACAGTGTGGGCTCCTCGAGTGAAGTCCCTAACTGAGATATCCGTGGACCATTCTGGAAGCTCAAATCCAGTCGAGATGTCAATGGGGCACTCGATAAAATCGCCGGCGCATTCCTCTACGTCCACGACTCCAGTATCTATAACCAACTCGTAGGTCTTCTTGACAGGATTAGGGATCCACTTTGGCTTCATTTCTTTCAGCCTATTCTCTGTAGTACATCTAGATTTAGGCCATGCGTCAGACAACTTCTGGTTCAACTGCAGCTGCCACCGCAAGTTTTCATGAGAGGGCATGACCTGCCATTCGCGACAAATACCTTCATTTACGAGAGAGCGGCGTGCCTCTTTGCCAAGAGTGTAAACAAAGAGCCAACGTGTGCATTTGACTTCTTCATGAACGACTTCCTCAACAGGAGGATAGGAATCCAGAAGCGCTTGGACGGTATCGCTGAGTTTATCCATGCTTCGGCTTAGTTTTATGTAGGAAGGGACCTTGACCTTTGGCACTAACGTATCAACAATACGGTTATGGATTTCTACAACATCCTGACCTTCTAAAGCTCTGTTCAAGCTGTTGCTGATCCCATCGGCGGCAGCGTCTTTCACGCTACCAATAGTGCTCTTGGCATGTGGCAATTTCCAACTCATCTTGCTCATATAGGATTGAGTCGTTTTTGCTGGCTCCGATACGGCCCATTTCAAGTCATTTGCAACCGTACCATTCACTTCAGAGGGGATTATATCTGTGCGGGGCGGAAACGTGACTGTGCTATCTCCAGAGTTACCGAAAAGTGGTGAATTCGAATCCTCATTGAAAGTGAGATTTGTCGAGGGCCAAGAATCCTTTGGCGGATTGGGTATCAATGGCGATGAGATGTTGCGTGACGGTGTGGGATTCGATGCAATTTGTGTGCGCCCTTGAGAATGGTATCTCTTGAGGGACTCTGCTCCGCATGAGGTGGACGTCGGCGACGAACTGTCTTTTAAATTTAGCGGGTTATGCTTTTTTGAGAACATTTCAGTGGCAAACTTCACTTCTGGAAGGTAGAAGATGGTATATTATAACGAGATAAGAGCAATTCGCTGTCTACGACCTAACAACACAGTATAGTTGTGGAGTGTCAAAATGCGTAGGCAGAGATAGAAATTGGTTAGAAAAGGAAGATTGTTCCCGATATTGAACTGGACTAGTCTTTTAAACCGGAAGATATGTGTATACATGTTTAATGATTTGTACAATGCACTTAAAGAACGCTGTGAAATTACAAACCAAGTTACACTGTGAAGAAGAGCGAATTAACAAGATTTCTGGAAAGCTAGCAAAAGCCATGCCTAAGCTAAAGAAGAGAAAGGACGAGGGGGTATGCTCGTTGCTTCTATGGTTATTTATGTCTAGAAGACACCACTGATCCGCCTGCGTTTCTTCAGTCTCTCTATAGATAATAAATGAGAAGCATACGATAAAAGGTCAATTCAGGTATTTTATACATTAACCAGATATTCTGATAGTGCGTCTACTCATTCAGATAATCGACCGTGGCTATCGAGCAAGGCATCAATCCAAAGAAGGTGGCGCATTAGCTCAATATATGCATCTAGTAACAGCGCACAGTTTCCATCATTCCATAGGTAGATCCGATTAAAAACTTCATCTGCTGGAAAGAAAGTACTTCTAGCGAAAGGATAGTGTCGCTCTTCTTTACCCATTGATCAAGGCGTTCACTAAGTAGCTTGCTACACTATTTCAAAGGCACATTGGTTTTAGATAGCTTCCAAGCTACATGAAACAGCTTAGCCTCTGTTACTCATTATGATTGAATGTGTAAGATAACGTGCATCCTTTAATTTAAATTTACAGTTGGCAGATCTTGGAAAGATCAACAGCAAAATCTCGAACATTGAGTTCAAGATGACATCATTCCGTATGAGTTTAATGATATCTTATCTCAAGACAAGCCCTCATCTAACTTGTAGAGATCCTCAAGTGCCCATTGTATAAGATCAATACGCAGATTTGATGATGATGTTCGGAAGGTTGTCCAACAGTGGTTTGCCATAACAAAACGGTCCGAATGTAAACTTCTCGGGATTAGTCCTACATTAGTTACCCATCACATCCGGAATGAGAGAATTTAGCAAATAGACCGTCCGTTTCAATATCCGGATGCGACCAAAAACGTCACAGCCAAGTTCTCAAGTAGGTATGCCGGCATGTGCTCGTTGAAGATCTCGGTCCCTGGCATGGTTCCCACGAGCAAGTCTGCGGAGCCTGAACGGCGCCTTTTTGAATGTGGACAATCTCCACAACGAGGTCTAGTAATGATATCGGTGAGACGGTGTCTCCACTTGCCGGTGACTATTGTTTCGTGGCTGTGATTCTTATTGTCCGGAGCGTCGGTGCCGTCTCTTCCCCGGCTCAATGCTGCCCAAATGTTGGCATGAAAAACATGAAAGATGAGTCTAGAGCGTTGGCTTTGCCGCATCTCTCCGTGAGACACAGCATGCGCGAATCTCCGTACTCCGAGGATGGACCCGAAGATGAAGGGCAAACACATGTGAAAGCACTGACCGCTCCAGCCCAGATCTTGCCCCCGGTAAGGCCGCCATAAAGCCACTGTATCGTCTATGGTAAAAACTGCTCATCATAATACCTCCTTCGTATGGGCATTCATGAACCTTGCCATGATGCCAAAAAACGGAGCTGGAATCGCACCTTCAGATTTCACACAGCATGTGCAATGACATGAGACTCATCACTTCACGTTTCATAACATTTGACATTTGTGAGGAGAACAAGCGGGGTACCGTATCTGGTGCCTTAGTTCCCTACATATAATACACTCAATTAATGCTACTATTCCTCAATTGACCATGGTCCGAGCGCCCAAGGGCCTATCCATGCAAGGTACGTAATTGTGCCTGGCAATTGTGCACTACTGCATCCCGATACAATGAATGCCCCACAATCAAATGATGGGGGCGTTTCTCATTGTTCAGGTAGGAAAGTGAGGCGGTGTAGGTTGGATACATCATCGGAAACCTGGGAAATCGAGCGTGCGTAGGTCCGACGCGGCCTCGAGCAAGGCGGTTATTGTAAGGAGCGTTTTGAAAGAGTGGAGCGCCGTTGATTTGACTGGGCCGCAATCTAATTGGCAACCCACCCTGCGCGAAGAAAGCCTCGTGGTGAATAATTCATCTGAGGCTTGTCCGTTTCCGACCAGTCGAGATTTCTGTCTAGAGCACATGGCCCACGGACCACACTGCTACTTCCTTGTCTAAACATGTAAAAAACTTGGATTTTCCCTGGCTCATGCATTTATCGCCACTGTATGTCAGCGCGTCACTTCATTTGGATGCCCGATAGGATACCCGGCCTTTGGCCTCAGTGCCTAGGCACTGTCGCTGCATGTGTTTCATATCAAGCAAGCCTTAGGCAATTAGATGTAAGCGACCCGTAGCGGGCCCAACCGTTGTAAGCACCTTGTCCAGGCTGTGGAATATATTTCCCCAGGGATATGTGCATCGGACTCTTACATCCGCGTGGATCCCGTTCCCGCTAGGAGTTGTGTGACATGCTTTTAAATGATGGGGGGGCCGTCTGACTGATACATGAAAGGGAGTACCTTTGGCCATAAGAAAGTGGCCCTGGCCCCGGGAAATATACAGGACCATTGGCTTGGGTGAATCCAGGTACATTGGACAAAGTCCCCGGTTTAAAAAAGCCTAAACTAGCCAATGAACATTGGCAAGGCTGTGGAGAGGTGGTCAAGATGATTTTCTGGGTAGTGACGCTGTGACGATACATATTTTCCTATCGTTATCAATAGACCAGCTATCGCACGCCCCTGTCACAGATTAACTTGAAACGGGGGCACCACGCAAGATTGAAATGTCCGACAGTTGTCAACGTATGTTTCTTGCAGTAGTTCTGTCACCGCTATTGAATGGATTTCTGCAGATGAACGAACCAACCACACTCGCACGGGGCTGCTTCATATTGTGCGTTGATGCCTCATGGGTGAGTCAAAACACACTTTGGCGGCACATTCCCCCAGATTCCAACGGCGCTGGTCTTTGAATATGCAGCTAAAACGAGGCAAATTACAAACATCCATGCACGATGTAAGTGAGCTTGCCACGGCACTTACTAGGGGGAGTTTGGGGTGCCTTGCATAACAGGTGCACCACACAGACCAAAACCATCTTTCCACCACGCGTTGACAGATCGCCGAGATTTGTGGCAAGTAGAAACTGGCTGGTACTTCGATTCATGTGCATTCAAATGTACAGCCCTCGAGTGTTCACTTGAGTTGCAGGCTCGTTTTATGCCAAAGTATCTAGCCTTCGGCTGGATGCGGTTCAAGTTGCCTTGGTTTCGGCGGGCGCAATTTCACCACCAGTTGTGTCGATGATGTTAGAGACATCATCTTTCAATTCGCCAACGCTATTGATGATATCTCTTGCGAGATATGACTGTAGGAGCCGGTATGCGTCGGCGCGGCCTTTGAGCATCTGGTTCATTCTTTGCACTGTTTCAACGAATTCACGAGTGAATATATCAGGATTTCGGGATGCCTCGACGTATGCGGTCACCTCGGGAGGGATGTCGATGTATATAGTAGGAGCGCTCTGAGAGAGTTTGACGAGATTCTGGACAAGCGATTGACTGTATTAAGAGTTACCGTGCGAGTCGCATGCAGCCTACAAGATTTGTACCTACATTTCCTTCTTCATAGCATCTTGTGTGGAAGCACCTTGGTGCTCTACAGATTGCACTATAAGGTTATAGAGATTCTGGACAATGTCTTTGAGTTGCTTGTCGACCTGATGCAAGGCGTCTTTCCGTAGGTTAGCTTTATCGGTGGCGTGTGTTATCGCTTCCATACCTGGCTGACCCAAGCTCGGAGTACCTGGAGCCATATTTGAAACACAAAATTGCGGTTGAGGGCAAAGAGTCGCAGCACCAGGTTGTGAAGGTTGGAAGTGGTGAAGCCCCGAGTGTGAGGCTAGAACGATTGGGCCAAGAGCTTCGGTATAACGTTTATCCATCCCCGCATTCCATCGTCATGGCTCCTACTTCATCCACCTAGGTACACTAGACCTTCTCTCGACCGCAACGCCCACCAGTTACTAAAACACATCCAAATCTCGATATTTGCTAAGAGAATCCCCCACGGTATTTGGAAAGACAATGATGAAAATCATCCGGCGATGACGGAGAGTACACTGCCCGAGTCCAGCCTCCATCACGTGCATCCACCAACACAGACAGCGGCCTCGAGTATCCAAGGAGCCACCGGAAGTGCGCACTCTACGCAAACACGACCTTCTGGCACTGCACGCCCATCTGAAACCAAAGGACATTCCGATTTCACTTCGGACAAGGCGACGGCAGCCTTCATCAGGCGAACCCTCTGCGCCCATAATGTGCTACTGGGAAATGGCGAAAAGGGGCGCAACACGCCACGTCCAATTGAAGAAGTTCTTCCCCCACTGACTAGTTCCAATGAAATCGACCTGCAGCTATATGCCATCATCTCAGTCATCATCAAGGAGTTTGTGCAGACGTGGTACTCCAAGATTACTCCAGACCACGTATTTGTCAATGAGGTGATACAGATCATTGCGCATTGCACGCGCGCACTAGAGCAGCGGCTGAGAAAGGTTGATCTCGAAGCCCTCTTACTGGATGAGATCCCTGAACTCCTAGAGGCGCACCTGAACGGTATGTAAACCTGGCCATGAAGGAAGCGCTGCTGCATGACCATGTCGTCTAACCCGTATACCCAAAGCATTCCGGCTCGCAAAGCAACAGGCATCTTCCTCCCGTTCACTGGTTTCAGACCCCCGCGTCATCTATCACACGCTTCATCCACACCCTGCATTGTCTCCCATTCCCACCGAATCGGCGCCTTCTACTCTTGTAGAGCAACGAGAAAATGAGTCTGCATGGCGCCAACTGCTGGTACAAGGAGTCCTAGCCGTGCTTTTGCCAACCGAAGATTTGGAGAATGGATGTTTACGAGCGCTAGTAGCAGAGATATTCGCGGAAATGATTCTTGGGAATGGGATTAGCGGGAAAGCGTGTGAAGGCTGGCTTCTCTGGGAGGGTATCACGAGAATTGCAGAGGTGCTGCAGACCGATGTTGCAAAAGAGCAGGGCCCCCAATCAGACGACGCGAACTCGGAACAGTCGTTGAGCCGTCTCGAGCGCTTCGGGCTGCTCTCTCCACCAACGGCTCAGCACGGTGGGTCTGCAAAGCCACTGCCGCCCAGCGCGAACCGTCATGGGCGCACACCGACGACCGTATCCAGCGTGTTCTGGGCTGTGGTCCAATATGCATTTCTGGCGTGTACGGCGATGCGCGCGGTGATCATGGCTGTTGCGACATCACCGTCTTTGCCCGCAAGATCAGTCATGGGAGCTAACCATCAGTCACCAGTTGAAGCAAATCGCCAATCGCAGCTGCCGCCAGCGGAGAGTCTAGCGTCAAGGCGCCCTCTCGCTTCAAAACGGCCTATGGTGAGCATGAAGTTGTGGAGCTGCGCATCTCAACTTGTTGAGCTGGACGTACGCATGCCTTGGCTCTCAGGCTTCATATCGATGCTGCATTGGGGAGCGTTGGCAGGCCCCGGCAGGGTGGGTGACACCGACGGCCCATTGGACAGGTGAGTTGCGATAATGTTCCCTTGGTTTTTTCTGGTTGGACGCCTCTTGCAAGCCCCCCCGGCACGGTGCGACACACGGCCACACCACATCTTTTGGCCTGCAGGACGCCCCGCATGAGCTTTTGGTCACTTGACTTTGCTGTCAGCGAATGCGACGGCCCGCTCGCACTCACACTCCGTCACCCCGTGCCGACGCGCATCGACTGCTGCAGGCCCGGCACCCGCTCCCGGGCGGCAAGTCGAAGCGTCTCAGGCCTCGGCCACCTCTTGGCACGACCATCCCTTCTCCACCAGCATGAACAACAGCATCGTCGGCTGCGTGCCCGACGGGTCCGATTTTCGCTGGACACATGGCTGTCCACGATACACGAGCGTGCACACACACGGGTACGCCATCCCCCGCAACGTGAGCATTGTGCCGGGCCTCGTCTTATCGTGCGCCCATGGAGGGTCCGCTTACGCGCCCGGTTGATCTGCCTACATCGTTCGTCCAGCTCGGGACTGGCCGAGCTGCTACAAGCGCATTTCTTGGGCGCCGCAGACCCTGTCGATGCAATCAGACGGCTCGAGGGGAGGGCGCCTCATTTTTTTCGACCGTTCATTAGGCCCACGAGCTGCGATGTCGCTGCCATCGTAGAGTGGTGAACCCAGGAGGCCACGGTATCACGACTGACTATGGCCTATGTTCATGGTACGGATCTTCCGAGTCTGTTCAGAACACCGTTCCGGACCCCCCCTCTCGAATATTGGACCTTCGGGAACCTGGTAAACAATTGCCCATTGCGGCAATATCTCCTGCAGCGTCCATTTGGGCCTCAATCTACCGATAGCTTTGCGCAACCTTCACATGCGCTGGCCGACCGGCTTCCTCTTCTCGACTGCTCGCTCATGGCGAAGTCGGGGGATCGCCTCACTCTGTGGAGTCGATCTCGTTCGAGATTGCTCTGAGCCGTCTTCGCTTGCTTCCCACCCCAGGTTTTGCACGCGTTTTGCACCTTCAGAGTTTGAGGGCCCCTTCTCATTCGTCGTCTGACGGCAAGCCCGCGGACCTGCCCACTCATCGGGGCGCACTGCATGTCATTTGCATCATTTCGCGCCAATCAGCGCCCCTCGCTGCGCCGAATTTTTTTCAAAAACTAACTCCCTGCCCCTCATTAGGTTTCTTTCGTACAATGTCCAGATGCGCGTCCTGAACCCCGCCTTTCTCCCGGTGCTGCTCCGCACTATCCGCGCGACCCTATTCCCAAACAACTCGCTCGGTCCCCCACGCCAGCCACCGACGGACGAGGAGGCCCAAGGCATTAAGCGCCGCTGCGCCGCCACGTTATTGGGCCTGATGCCTGCCAGAGTAGCGGCGGCATTTTTCGCGAGCGAAAGCCGAGATGTGCAGCTCCGGCAAGTAGAAGGGCTAATCGAGTGCCTGGACGATGCTTATCTGAACAAACACCTCATCTTCCAGATTGTAGAGCTGATGGTGCTGAGATTGGTCCCAGAGTTGGGGGAACGGGGAGTACAGGAATTGATGGATGATAGGCTGGGCTAGCCCCTGATGTGCACGTATATCTTCCAAGGAGGCGGTTCAGTGCGGCGTAAGGCCTGCTATAGCTGAGCGGCTCTATATGTAACATTGCTTATTTTTCACCATCTCCCTCTCAACTTGATGAATTCAAGTGCAGAACCGTAATGGACTGGCTTGGGTTGGGGGCAAGCAAGGTCCGGTCCGTAAGCTGCAATGGGGTCAGAGCTTCTTGCATAGGACGGCAGCAGCGCAAGAGAAAAAAAAGGCGCCCAGGCTCCTCACCGCCCGTGGTATTCACCGAGATGATCCTCGTGCGTCGGAGCAAGAGCGAGGCGCGCGATTCCTCTTGAAGGCGAGGGTCGCGATTCGATGCGGCAACGCGGCCATCTGCGAGCCTCTTATGATGTGTGGAGTTGGCGCCTCGGCCCCCCCTTATTGCCCGCAGATCCCCTCTCATGATGGGTAGTTGGCCGGAGGCCATTGGATGCGCAAGGCCTTGCATGCGCATACATAGAGTCGACATGTACATACATACATGGTGTGTATGTAGGCATAGTACAGCGCATACTGCGTCAGTTCCAGCAGGTACGCTGGGTGCCATGGCGAACCCGAGGGCGGGGGTGATCCAATGGGCAGGATGGGCTGGCGCAAAAGGTATGATCCTGACTGCATCTCGTGTTGAGCACCTGACGCGGCGACAAATGGCAATCGATGCGCCAAGGATATCGAGTTGCGGCCTACAAGACGGGGGAAAAGGGAAGTGTATACGAAAAGAGAAAGAGAAAGAGAGGGAGAGAAAGGATGATAAAAGGAGGTTTATCAGATCATGACTGGAACGGGCTGAGGCCATGGCCGATTTCCTGCTCGTACACCGCAAGTCGTCCGGCAGCCTGTCCATCTGCGGCGGCGCTGTAAGTTCAAGACGGCGCCTCGCATTCCCACGGTCCTGGACAGGTGCACCAGTGGCAGAGGAGCAGATGCTAGTGCCTAGCGGGAAAGACGAATTGCGGTGTGTACTGGTACATGGCCCGATGCCTGGTAGACGTCCTATGAGTAAGAGCGAGCTACGGCGGATGCAAGTCGAGATGTTGGTTGGAGGTGGTGAGCAGCGCTTTGGCAGCGGAGCGGTCCGAGCGTAGCGCGGGGCCCACGTCTCCAGCTAGCCAGAGCGAGAAAAGACGAATTTGAATCGAAAGCCGCGTGTTATCAGCTTGCGCGTCTGCGCCTGCGATCGGAGAAGCATTCTGGAAGGTTGCAGTGCATGGGGTGCACTGAGCGGGCTGACGGGCACGCTCGCTGGTGGCGCGAGGGTTGGATGCGGGCTACCCAGGAGGCATGGAGACGGGTGTAGTGCCGCAGTGACAGCATGCTGGCTCGTGTTGCGCTCGCGATGTGTTGGTGGGGAAAAGGCTCGCACACCAGCTGCCACTTCCAGAGGTCAATCAGCCAGGCAGACTACGGCAGTCAATCAATCGATCCATTGGTGCCCATCTCCGTCGCGCGGCGAGGCCCGGGGGCCACTGAGAGTTGCAGCAGAGGCAGATCAAATTAAACCACGGCGAGCAAAGTGGCCTAGTGTTCCGCAGCTGGGCGGGCGGCCATGCCACCAAGCAGCGTCATCGAGCAATAGGGCCCTAGGGCCCCACATTGTGTATGCTCATGTTGCCCAGGAGCCTCTGTCAATGCATGCTGCAGCCCGTCCCTCGCTGGTCCTGCCACGATCGAGAAGGGAGGCGAATCACTCCATCCATCACCAGGAGAGCTCCTTCGCGTAGAGCAACGTGTGAGGCAGGGCGTTTCAAGATCAAGAATAGCCCCTTTGCCCGTACCGACATGGCCATACGAACAGGCGAGGATCCAAAACGCCTGGGTTTCGCAAACGTATTTAGCAGAGAAGCGAGGTGTGCCTGACGAGCGGGGTATCAGAGAGAAAGAACAGTCGAGGTCCTTTGTCGCGAGGCCCCGCCAGGCACGGCATGCCTCAGGCCACATGAGATATTATCCTCAGCCTGCCAATGGCAGCGCGAGCAAGGCGAAATCCCTCAGGGCTAAGCCAAAAGCGAGGGCCTGGGTCGGGTAGGGAGGCGAGGCGAGCCGTTGCGCTGTGTATTGCAGTGATTCCCGAAAGTCGCCCGGCTGGAAAAGGGTTGGCTGGCCATCGGAGGCGGAACTTGTCCAAGGATGATGGCCTCCCTCCCTGTCGTTCCTGGAGGCTTGCGGAGACAAAGTATTAGAAATTGGAAGACAATGCGACTGACTCGCGCTTCGCCTTCGTTCAATCGATGGGCTGATGTCGAGACCGATGGCGTAGCATTTGGTTGGGAGCAGCCCAACCATGCCCTCCCCGTCCTTTGCTCACGCAAAACGCTGCAGAGCCAGTTCACCAAGGTACGTCAGGATGCGCACACCCCGGCCCTGCACTAGAGCTCTGAGCACGGCCAGGCTAGGCACGAAACATACATTCTGCGTCGATCAAGAAACAAAGATCCGCGCGTGCACGTTTCCTCTCCGAAAATGATTCTCAGGGGCCGCGAGCATCAAACGCAGCCGTGGCTCGCTACCTGTGTATCCACTTCCTTCCAACGGCCGTCCATTCTGTTTTTCGTCCTTGCACCGAGCTGTGGCGCCGCAAGGGTCTACGAGCGAATACCGAAAGTTTAAATGCGCACAGATGTGGCAACTGACTAGAAAATGCCCTCGAGCTTGGGGTTCGGATAGGGCGATTCATGGGTCGAGCAATCGGGTTTGCCCTTTTTGGCCGCAGAGATTAGATCCTGTGGAGAACAATATGTTGCGCGCATGATGAATGCATTTGCGCCATCTCCATCTCGCGATGATTCCGGGGGACCAGGCGGTGGCATCTGTGCATGAATATTGGAAGGCCATTCCGCGGCCTTTCTCGTGTTTGCGCGGATAGGAGGGCTAGGAGGGTTACTTCACGGGGACTAACCAGGTATTCTTCCCATTGTAAGCTCCACGGGAGAAGGATCGAGAGGACAAGCAGTCAGCAGGCTCAGATCATGCACGTCCGTCGCCCGTTCATGCAAACTCACGCCTTGGTAGTTCCGACGTCGCACACCGCGCTGGACGACAACGACCTGGTCAAGCTTACAGGCCCACACTTAACAGAGGGCTCTAATGCTACACGTCCTGGTGGGGGATCAGCTCCTCTGGGGTGCGGGCGTCATTTGCCCTGGTTCAAGTCGACTGCTGACTGCGTTGCCGTACGGCCCGTCTATTCCTAGACTTTGCTGTGCTCCGATGCAAGGACCCGCGCAGCTTGCAGCTCGCAGCGTGTTGATGGAGAGATGACGCTGTTGTGGTGTCAGAGGTCGACTGTGCAGCCACGGCGCAGTACACAGGCTGCGACGGTGTCCGTATGGGTGCTTGGGACTGAGTTTGCAGATCCGGTGGTCTGGATTGCAAATGCTGCGCAACTGATGGGCGTGCAATGATCAACGCTGAACTGGCAGCGGTTGGGGTGTCTTGAGCAGAAGCAAAGCTCGGGTCGCGGCCTTCGGGCCGATGCGCGTCGCTTGCTCCTCAGCTGGAGTGCCGCGACTCGGATGCCAAGGAGCATCAAAAAGCAATATGGAATGCTGCAGCAGGAACAGGAACAGGAACAGGAACAGGAAAGGGAACAGGGTGATGATCTTGATTCAAACAGCGTGTTGAAAGGAGAAGGTGGCTGCGGTGGTTATGGCGATGCTGCTTGGCATAGAGCAAGGTTTTCCAGCGCGGAAGCTGCCGCCAGGAGGGTGTCATAAGCACAAGGTAACGCCGTGAACCTTGGAAGGGACCGTCTGCATGCGGATAGATGTTGACGTTCCTGTCTTGAAATATCAATCTGGGGGCGTGGTCACCCTCGGTCTTCAGCCATCCATATCGTAGCAATGCCTCCGCCAACACGCCAGCAAAAAAAAAAAGACGCGTCAACTACATGCTCTGCACGTCTTACACTGTTTACAAGATGCAAAAAAAGAATCATCCTCGTTAGGTCAATGCGGGGGTCGAACTATTCAGGTTGTTAGTGACTTGTTGATGAGACATTGTTGGTGGTGATGCTTACCCCACGACCTTGGCGTATCATAGCAGAAGCTATTAGCACCACGCTCTAACCAACTGAGCTAATCGACCGAGTACTGGTTTGATGAGTGGAATCTCAATAACAAAAGAGATATTCATGTGCAAAGCCAGCTCCCACTGTGTGCGGATGGGCCGGCGGCTAGGTGGGGCTCTCGTCACACGCGGTGTCACGGTGCCAAGGCGCGCTAACTGTGTACGCCGCAATACGAAGATGGCCCATCGAGGTCAAACAGACCTCTTTCACGACCCACGCTGCAAGGAACGCAAGTCAGGGGTGACTGCGAGCGACCCATCAGGCAAACTCTATCCACACCTCACACATCCTAGACGACTCATTCGCAGTCCGTATCCGAAGTTCAGACCTTCTACATTCAACCAGTCGCGTCGAGGGCGCCCAATCTGGCAAATGTATCCGACGGCGACACGATTCGCCAGTTGCACAGCGGCCACCAACATTCGGTCCTATCCGCCTCGCAGCAGTCCTCATGCACCACGCGCAGTTACACAGCATACATATGCAATCATGTGACTTGCGGCAAGCCTTAACTACACAACACGCGCTGCTGGGCCCGGCTACTAGCCAACGGTCAATGTCTCACTCGGCAGAACGGCCAACGATTACAAGGGCCCCGACATGCACGGCTTCTGCTCGGCATCACACAGGACTATTTTAGCATTGCCACTACGTAGAGATGCCGGCGCCATGTTCGGCTCTTGGGCATACGGCCCGACTAGACGTCAGGTACAGACCTGACAGGAACGCGACTAACAAGAAAAAGGGTCTTGTATCAGTGACATGGCGTCTCCGCGCATCCTCTAACAGGAGCTCTAGACGCAAGATTACAAATGAAATGGAGCTACATGGCCGGCGGAGCAGCGCCATGATTCACAAAACGTCACAAAGCGCAGGTCCACGTTTTTCCTGCACCTCCCTGGAGGAGGATCATTCCGTGGCCGAGGTAGAAGAAGTGGGCTCACCAAGTCTTCAGCCAATTCGCACACGTCGGACTTGTGGCCTATGATCTTCGTGGTGGAAGATCTCGTTCCCACCCCATCCACAAGGACCCGGGCGATTTGAGTTTCGCGCCTCGGCCTGAGGCTCATACCCACAGTGTCTTGAAGTCGAATGCCATCAGCGGTGATAAGACCACCACCACGGCCTCACGGGATCTTCCCTCCGTCGAGGCCGGACAAACGCACAAGGTCGCAACATGTTTCGGCACCGGGCCGTACCGGTACCAATTCAACAGCCAGCGCGCGCTCGGGAGGTGAGGGAGCGGCACAGCCAGCTGATTGGACCCCTGATTTCCCTTTTCTTCACTCCTTCCGCTGCCGAAGGGAAGCTCATTTTGTTGACGGGCCGAATGACAATCATTGCGACATCCAACAAGGCAGGAAGGCCGGCCGGGCGGAATGGCTGGCTCTGACGATGCGATGCGATGCCTCAATCCTTGGGCATCCTTGCACACAGACAGCAGCGTTCGGACCGTGTACCGAACGGTCAGTTGGTTGTGCTGCGTACGTAGGCCTCCACGTCGTCTGCGAATTGCAAGGAGAAACGGCTTACCCGGCACTCTCAGAGGCTATTTTGAAACCACTCGTGACGTACAAGTGCGAGTCTAACGGCGGGTCAACTGACTTGCGGTTGAGGCTGGGAACATGGCTGAATGACCACGCGCTGGTATATCGAGCGGCAGCAGCACCAGCAGCCGTGGTCCCGCTCGGTACACGTCGGCACAGCCCAGCCACTCCCACTCGCCGCCCTCTCTCGCACAGGCACGCACGCGCACACTCTCCCTGGAGGCAAGATGACGATGCCCTGCCCTGCCCTGCCCTACCATTGCTCGATGTATCCTCTCTCTCGATCGATTGTAGCCTCCGTTGGCGTTAGCCAGCCAGCTAGTTCGTTAGCCCATTAGCCCTGGAGGGAGCCAGCAAGCTAGGCGAATTCGCCGTCCAGGACCTTGAAGCGAGAGGGCAACGTGCTGGCAAGGAAGCAAGCAAGCAGGCAGGCAATCGAGCCAGCCAGCAAGCCCGCAAGCCCGCAAGCCACCAAGACAGCCAGCCCTGACGGCCCAGCAGGCTGCTCGCTCGACTCGACCCCGGCAATCCACCACGCACCCCACCCCACCCCGTCTCCGTCCCCTCCCCAAACAAAGCAAGCAAAAATCGATAAAACATGAAATGAAACGCCCTCGCCTCACATCCCCATCCAGAAAGGCGCGGGCGCATCGTTCCCCACTGATTATCTCTCACCACCACCGCACAGCGCAGCGGGCAGCAGCAGCAACAGCAGCAGCTCCGATTTTTTTCCTATTCGAACGCTCTCCGCCCGTTGTGCTCTTGCTCCTCTCTCTCGCTCGGGCCATGAGCGGCGGCGGCGGACGCGGTGCCTGTCTTGGCCGGATGGGGTTGTCAATCTCGCTCATCATGCGCGCGCCTGTGTGTCGTGGCCGTACAATGATGAGCAAGGCCGATGCCAATACTAACGATAACTCGGAAGATGGGTGCACTTGGACTCTGCCCTCGGTGGCCTCCGGCTCGCTCGTTCGTTCGCTCGCTGGCTGCCCCCCAAGAAAATTTCTAGAAGCAAAGGATTGCCCGGAAATCTTATTCCCCGAAAGGCCCAGGAGCAGAAGCCCTTCCCCTCTTCCTCCCGAAGAGTCGACGACGCGCACACGGGACTTTCGGAGCTTCGTCTGTGTGTCTATGCTCCTCCCTCTTCTGCTGCCTATCGTGAGATGGCGACCAAACTAGCAAACTTACCGACCAATAAACTCGTTTTGCCTGCCTTGAACCTCGGGATCACCTGTGCCTCGTCCCGGCCCTGGCCTTGCCTGGCCTGGCCTGATCTCCTCGAGATTCCCTTCCGAGGAGGTCTGGTCGTTAGTTAGGTATCTATTATGACCACGGGGTCGGTCGCTACAGAAGCCAGACCCGGTGGGCAGGCAGGCAATCAGGCAGGCAAGGCAAGGCAGGCAGGCAGGCAGGCAGAGAGTCAGCGGCCTCAGCCCTGATCCTCAAGACAGGACACACACGGCAAGAGGGCATCGATTCGAGGTTAGCAAGGCAGGCGAGCGTATGCCCCATCCGTGAAGCGCTGACATGCGCTTCCCCTCTTTCCCCGTGATCCTCGTCGTCGTCGTCGTCGTCGTCGTCTTCGTTGCCGCAGCGCAGCGCAGCGCAGTGCAGCGTAGTCGTATGTCGCTCCCGGCTCCCCGAGGTCCTGCCTTGCCTTCCTTGCCTTGCCTGCCTGCCTTGCCTGCCTGCCTTGCCTGCTGTGCCTCATCCTCGCTGCGATCCGTCCACGCCTTGCGTCGCATCGCGCAACACCCGATTTTGTTTTACTCTCCGAGGACCCCAAAATATCTCCCCCATAGTACAAGGGTGGTTGGGAAGGGCATCGGTTTCTCTTTTCTTGATGATGGGTTGTTTTGGCATTTTGCGCTTGTGTGCAACCATCCACAAAAAAAGAATAAAATGTACAGTAGGTACACGTAGATGGACCCATGGTCAATCAATCAGGGTATTTGTCAGGGTTTGGATCGTGTACTACCGCCTCGTGTTCAAGATCGAGCTTGTGATACCCTTTGAGAGACTATTGGGAAAGGGGGGGGAAGGTACCTAGGTACTTAGGTACCTCGATCCGGCGCTCCGTTGGTTGGAAGAAAGATATGAAGGCCAATGTATACAAACATATACAATACACACACACACACACACACACACACACAAGTTGTGTACGCCGCCGCCATTTCCCCCCGCCCATGGCTATGCAAGCCCCGGGAATTATCTAACCCCTCCCCTCTCATAATCAGCAGCCAGATCATTTAACTATTCCCCGTGTCATCCGGGTGGGCAGTGCACCGCACCTTTCGCCCGCCCGACCGCTTTGCCAGTCAGCCTGTGCTGCCCCTCTCCGCACCAACCTGCTGCACAGCACTGCTGCACCGCGGTCCTTTGTCGAAATCAAGTCGATCTCCCTTTTATCCTGTAAATAGTCTTAGTGCGCAGCAACTAGCCCCGTCTCACCCTCTCCACCCCTCGCCTACGCCTTCCCGCGCCAACGCAAGTGAGCATCAGGATTGGAGCAGGGGTGCGTGTAGATGGTGGGAGGGGGTGGCAGAAGGAAAAAAAAAAACGACGAGGTACCTTGGTACCTCTCTCTCTGTCTCTCTCGATCTGTTCCTGGGTGCATGCGTGCCACAAGAACAAATCAAGCCTTGCAGAAGGTGCCATTCAATCGTCTGGCGCGTTACCAGTTCCCCTTCCCCCCCTCCCACCCAATTCCCGTTGTGTGCCCCAGTGGCTCGTACAAACGGCCCAGCCAATGGCGCACCGCGACAAAAGGGCTTTCTTTCTCTTCTGGCTGTCAGATTTAGCGCTGCCAGCTAGCTAGCAGACCCAAAACCGGCCATGCCAAACGTCAACGTCAGTGTCAGGCGTGCGCAAATGAGGCTATGCCCATGTGTGTGATCTCAAGGTCAAAAAGTAAATTTCGCTCATCAAACGGCCCGCGTCGCTACGTATAGCAAGAGCAGGGGTTGCTATATCAGACGGGATCCAAATGCGTGTGCTTGCACGTCGTCTCAGAGTGATGACACCCTACGTATCAAACGCTTCCCATTTCGCGGAGCCGCAGGGCTTGGAAGAAGAATTGGAGACAGGGTTTTACAAGAATAGTTGCCCGCGCGAGCGGTTACAGTCTTTTTATGGGGGGTTTGGGTAGACAACAGGACAAATATTCGCATGCTCCTAGGGTATAGTCAGGCCGTAAAAAATAAAGAAAAAGATAATAAGACAAAGGGAAAAGAAAGGTACTTCGCCGAGGCGGGCGAGACCATGCTAATGATGCTGATGCTGAAGTGCTCGACAACGGAATGCTTCGAGTGGGGAATAGATAAAAAGGAATACGAGGGCGTCCTGCGAGTCCCGTGGATAGCATATGCAATGCTCGTGTGCCCAAATTCTTCCTCTCTCTCCGTGTGTCTTTCATAATTCAAATCCTACAATTTCCGGTAAAGTACTCCGATACCAAACGCCGGCAAGGCGTGCCGCAAAAATAAACCGCCCGGACAGCGCGTCGTCATCCGTACATGTGTTGCAACCAGAGAATTTCACCCAGGAAAACGGCCTAGCGGTCGCTAGTGCAATGTGTCGATGGCCTCCATCTTGTTGACAGAGTTGAAGTCGGGTTCTGAAACGCGGCGCATGCCTGATCCCAGGCTCTCAGAAGCGCGCTTGATCCTCAGCTTCTCCATAAGCTTTCCGATAAGCATGTACTCTTGAGGCTCCAAGAAACTGGTTGTCTGGTTTTGGAAATAGCTCATGGCCAATTCCAGGGCGCGCGCTGCTTCGTCCTCTGAAGGCGAGACAGGAGTAGCCGTGTCAGCCATCCCGATGGGCACGGAGTTGGACAAGGTCGAGTCCTGCATTGGAATGGTAACGGCGGGGCCGGCAGGCACCGGAGGCGGCTGCATCGAAGTGGTAGTCTGGGTGGGTGAGGGCTGCATGGCGTCGTCCAGCGCGGCCAAAGAGGGCTGTACCTCGGTCATGGGTGAGTCAAGGGCAGTGCTGTTGATGTACTTGGGCGTGACGGCTTCTGATGAAGCAGGAGGCGACATGTATTGCTCGACACCGACCAACAAGGGAAACGTCTGGCTCCGTGGACGCTGAAAGTTGCCGCTCCCTGGCTGGCCCCTGGCCTGCTGGTTTCCCATGAAGGGATTCGGCGGGCATGCTGAATCGGGCGTGAAGAAGGGCGAAGAGAGGGAGGTCGGGCTGGTGGGCCCTGCTGAAAAGGACGAAGGGGCTGTATCTGTGAAAACACTGGAAAGGGACGTATTGCTCTGCGAATGGAACGGACGGCGGTGATTGGCGAAATCGTACGCGTCTGGGCTTTCGGTCTTCATGTTGAGGTTTTCCTCGCTCTTCTTGGCGGAGATGGTGACTGGCGAAGGGGATACCCCGCTCGGAGATGAGGGTGAGATGCCCCCGGGCGTGTGCACGTTGGAGGGCGGATTCGAGGTGCCCTCAGACTCCTCTGCTATCGAGCCCTTTCGGGACTTTGCGCCCATCAGGTTGTTCTTTTGCTTGAATTTTTCGAGCCAGCTGGTGCTGTTGGTCTTGACGGTGCTGTCCGAGTTGCCGACGGTGGTCGCGAAGAAGCGGGCCTTTTCGCGGATGATGGCATCGCTCAGAGGCAGACCTTGACGCTGGTGATTTCTCGCCCAGTTTGCAAGGGCTCTCTCGATGTCGGGGAACTTGCCTTTCGACCTTTTTATGGGTGATCGGCTGCCATCATCCTGGTAGAGGTACTTTTCCTTCTGGCGCAACACTTTGGACACGGTACTAGACGGGCTGTTAACACACTGCTCCACTGCGGGCAAGACGAGGATGGTACCTTCTCTCCACGCCAAACATTGCTGGGGAATCGTCAGTATTGCGGTGGTGCTGGGGCAGTGATGGATCATGACTCACCTCCAATCTCGGTCTGTTTGACCGTGGGGTGCTCCTCGTGGTAGAGGCACATGCGCCGGCGGTCGGCGTCTGTCAGTGTCTTGCGCGGGGTCGAAGAGGTCCGCGAGTGGGTGGAGGTTGCTGAGACTGGGGTGGCCGAGGCGGGCGTGATGGGCACCGGGGCCGAGGGGAAGATGGGCGGCACATAGGTCGACTGGCTCGTCAGCATGCTGGGCCATTGCGGCATGATCAGAGGCTGGAGTTGCGGGTGCGTGGACCTCGGGGGCGGGTGGGGAGGGTGCATGCCCTGGGTGTACATGGGCTCCATGGGCGGCGGCGCATAGCTACTGAAGCCGTTGTAGTCGTGCACAGGCGACTGGTGCTGCAGGTGGGCATATGCGCCGCCGTCGTGCCATTGCTGAGCGTGGTCCTCGAAAGGCTCGGGGTGGTGTTGCTGTTGCTGGTGCTGGTGATGCTGGTCGTGGTCCATTTGTAGCTGGCTCATGGCGCGCGATGGCGGGCTATCCGGGGCAGGAAGGAGCAATTGGGGGCAGAATCAGAGCGTCCGTGGCAGGGTGATCACGACGCAGCGGACTGGCAGGGTCGGACGGGCATCTGCGGCAGCTCGGTGCTGGATGTTGGCGGGTTGGGTGGTGTGTGGTGTGGCTACTGAGCAAGCACCTGGGCAGGCGTAGAGCAGGCAGGTGGCAGAGGGGCGGCGACGAGGGTCGAGCTCGGAGCGGGCGCTGAGACTGGGACCGAGACTGTGACTTGGCCGACTGAGGTTGGGCCGGACGACAAAAGATATCAAGATGGGAGTGGGTGCGGCGCAGGCGTGCCTCAGTGCCTCACTCAGTGCCTCAGGGCTGGGGGAACCGACTGCAGGGCGGACAGCTTGGACGCTTGGTGCAGCTCAGCAGCGATGCAGCTCAGCAGCGGCCTGCAGCGCGTACTTGAGAGAAGTAGTGCAGTGTGGGCGTGGCCCTGGTGCGTGCGAGGGTGCGAGGGTACGGGCGGCGGCCGGTTGCAGGCGTGCAGGCGTGCAGGCGTGCGGGCGTGCAGCAGCGGTGCAGCACAGGCGGGAGCTCTGCGGGAGGAGGGGCCCTGTTTGTTTCGAGCAGCGAGGGCCCCGGCAGCCCCAGCAGCCCCAGCAGCCCCGGCAGGCCCCAGCTCCCAGCTCCCAGCGCCAGCTGCCCCCCCGGCCGCCCAAGCATGGCTGGTCTTTGCTGGTCATGGGCGCGGGCGCGGGCGCTGGGCGTGTGTGGGCGCCGCGTGTGGGCGGATGCCCGGCCTGTGCGCGCCCTGTCGTCGTGCCAAAGCTGCCAAAGCCGCCAGAGGCCCGCCAGAGGCCCGCCAGAGGCCCGCCATCGAGCCAGCCAAGCGACACCGCAACGCGAGCGCCGACGTTGGGCTTAGCGGCCCTCACTCGGGGATGCAGCCCCTAGCCCGCCCACCCAACCCCCCCAGCAGCCCAGCCCAGCGCGAGCACCAGCACCACCAGAGCCGGCCGTGGCAGCAGCAACAGCAGCAGCAGCAGCAGCAGCAGTGCCAGCAGGAGCCAGCGCCAGCCCGCAGCCCGCAGCCCGCAGCCAGCAGCCAGCGGCGGCCGCCTGGGAGGCCCGCAGGTGTGCATCCCCCATGCCGCACGCACCACCCACCACACACACAACACCGTCCGCCTCCAAAAACGCCGTGTTGCTGTGCGGCAAATGGGATCTCTAGGCGGCCCAGCAGGATCATCCCATCACCGGCCATCGCACCGCACCCAAACCTCGACCGGCCGGCTAATCTGGCGCTGCCAAAAGCGGAACACCACGCCAGACGCAGCGCCCGCCATATTGCCTCACCCCGACCGCCCGACCGCGCGCGACTGTATGACTGATGGCCGTTGCCGTGCTCCCACCCGCCTAGGTGGCGTGCCACCAAATGATCTCTTGCTCTTGACACGTCCAGGTACCATTTTCCCCGGCCCGGGCGGAGCGCACATCGTCGTCAATCGCCCCAAGCCGCATAAAGGAGACTGCCGCCTCGAGTATCGCTGCCTCCCCGATGCGCCAGAGGGCTGAAACCCTTTGGGAAAGGCTGCTATTGCGCCCATGTACATCGAGCCACCAGAGACACTTTAGGTTTGACCGAGGAGCCTTCACGGCCTGTGAGAAGTCGACCTTAGCGCCCGAATGACAGACGCTGCCCTGAGTCGCCAGTCCGACCCGCACCCCTGCCAATTTTCTCCGACTCGACCACTGTGAGCATCAGTAAACCAATGGGGATTCCCAATGTCAAAAAAAGAAAGCCCTAGAAAACGATCGTCGTATTCCCTGAATTTCCGAAATAACAATATGGGAAAAACAATGCTGAGACCGTTCCAAAATGCCCACTACGTCCGCCCACGAGCCTCCGCTGACATGAGAGCGAGCCCCGCCGAGCTCGGCATCAGACGTCGAGCGCCCGCGGACCCAAGAAGGCCAGGAGGACTCACACTTGGTCTGCCGTGGTCGTCCTGGAGCCTGGCGAATCATGTTGGCGAGCCCGCGTGTAAGCCGTTCCGACCGAAATAAACGTGCTGATGCCGTTGCTCTGCTATTGGTACTGCGCCTTGGCCAATCCAACGCAAAATGCTCCATGTCTTGCTCACCATGACACCTATGCCCCATCTAGCCATGACCCTTTGAATCTTCCTCTAGGCCCCAACTCGTCCACTCACATCCGCTTGCTGGGGGGGAGGACACACCATGTCCCGTCGTTGTGCGTAGCCCTGGTCGTCTATCGTTTAATGATGGTGACTGGTCACGAGTGAGCTGCCGGCACTCCACTAGACATCCTCATTTCGGGTCCCGGGACTTACTGATATCTTCATCGGCGAGCTCGTGAGACAGTCCCACACGCTGCGGTTGGTGCTTCACCGATTTTCCGTACACAATCGCGAGCTTGAACTGCTCCACAATCGTCTTGTGGATCGAGTTGCACTGCCCGCCTGTTAGCTGGCATTACCAATCACCTCACAGCGTCTACCCACAAAGTCTTCGACCGTACACGCCGAGGATCTCAAGACCACGGGCGCCGTGTAGTCGGGCATCTTGCCCTTTGGCTTCGTATACACCCGCACCAGGTTCAGCTTCTCCCACATCTGTTCTAGCAATTCGTCAACGTTCCAGCCGTGTTCGGAGCTAATCGGACAGGCGTTCGGAATTCGATATAACAGGTCCAGTTCCTCAATCGTAATCGCATCGATCTTGTTGAGCGCGTAAATCACCGGAATGTAGCTTCGGCTCTTCGCCTCGAGAATGTCGATCAGGTCGTCCACAGTCGCATCGCATCGAATAGCAACGTCCGCGTTGGAGATTCGGTATTCGCTCAGTACCGCCTTGATTTCGTCGTGGTCGATATGGGAAAGCGGCACCGTCGATGTGATATTGATTCCTCCCTTGTCCTTCTTCTTGAATACGATGTTGGGTGGCGTCTTGTTGATACGGATGCCGAAGCCCTCCAATTCGTTCTCGATGACACGCTTGTCCGTCAAAGGCTTGTTTACATCCAAAACGATGAAGATCAAATGGCACGTCTTCGCAACCGCAATAACCTGACGACCGCGACCTTTGCCGTCTTTGGCGCCCTGAATAATACCCGGTAGATCGAGAATCTGGATTTTTGCACCGTTGTAGATAATTTGGCCGGGCACCGTAGTGAGCTGACATAAGGTTAGACTAGGATTTTGGGCGAATGGTCTTCGAGAAATACCGTTGTGAACTCATATGCGGCAGCTAGACACGGGTCAGTTTGCCATTGTCGGACTGAGGAATGCGGGACAAACCTTCGGAGTGTTGGCCTGTCAACCTGCTCATGAGTGTACTCTTCCCCACTGACGGGAAACCAATGAAGCCACTGACTTGGTCAGCATCTTGGTTTATCCACCCAACATACAATTTGTGCACTTACACGCTAGCAACACCAGTCCTGGCCACGTCGAAACCGACTGTACATTTGTCAGTAGCGCTTTTAAGCACTTCCCTGGGAATATTCCGTACCGCCACCGCCGCCACCGCCACCGCTAGGCGTTAGGAGCTCCCTCTTCAACTTGGCAAGCTTTGCCTTCAATTGTCCTGCGTCGCTATGAGTGCCCGTCTGGCCCAATTCGAATCGTTACAGGTCGTACCAAGATGGAAGGACGTCGCTTTGTTTTTCTGAGTCCGAGCCATCTATCATATGACATCAGTAGCCAGTCAAACATCGTGGGTTGATTTCGCATACTTCGGTCTCGATCTCTTTAATCTACCCCGCCAGTCCTGTCAGCGTGGTCCTGTAATGTATTGGAGTCCTTTCCACTCGCCTTGTCTACAGTGGTAGCCATTTTGACGTATCAGTAGGCGTTTTGCCGTCCCGTTGCGCGAGTACTCGGTTTGTGGTCGTGATACAGAAATTTGAAGTCTGAGGCTGCAGAATGACGCGGGGAGGCAATCGGAGCTTCGGAGAATAGATGATCCGCACGGGCCCGCAAGTACGCAGGGGCCCCGATGCAAGCCGAACGATTTTCATGTCGCCGAACACGACCTTCAATTGAACGCCGTCTTGGATGTGCTCCGAGAGGGGCATGCGTTTATGCGGCTGACTGACTAGGTCTATCACAAGATCCAGTTAGAGCAATTTTCTTACATAATGGGAGGTGTCCAGCTGTCATAAGGCCATACGTGTCGATGCGTTATCTCTCCGTTTGCTTCCGCGAAAAGCAGACATCTTGCATTCTCGAACCCTCTTGCACGTTACTGAATAAGTAACCGTTCTGTCTCTACCTCCAGACACTACCCACGAGCAAAGACTAGTTCCAACTCAGCTTTGCGCAGCCGTCATCATGCCTGGCCTTACACAGGAGAACCACTCACAGTACACTCTAGAGGCCCTGGTTGAGTCTCTCCGAGAGAAGCTTGGCCCGTGTTCTGGTATCAATTCCGAGGATGTCAACGAGAAGGAACTTCAGTCACTGATGGAAAGGTACATTTCCAATGAGGCCGAGTGGCGAAAATATTTTTTCCCGTCTTCCAGCCATGCCTACACCAGGAACCTTGTCGATAAAGGCAATGGAAAGAGCAATCTGGTACATGCCGCCGTGACCACTCAAATGTACAAGCATGGCTAACGATGGTAGCTCATTCTTGTCTGGTCACCAGGAAAAGGCAGCCCAGTTCACGAGTAAGTAAAATGTTTTCTTTTCTTATCTTATCAGGCCACGCCGCTCCATGTGAATCATCTTATCAACACCATTCTCGTCCTACAGATGCATTGCCCAATCAACCCATGACAACAAGCAAAGCGACAACGAACCAAGTTTTTTCTTTCTTTATTTCTTCTATTCACATCAATCACTACACATAATTCTCTGGCACGAGATGACCAGGTGATCTACAAAACTAACCAACACTAGTCATGCAAATGCTCACTGCATCATGAAGATACTGAAGGGTCGACTTACCGAAACTCGCTATGAATGGCCTACTGTTCATTTGAACAACGATGAAGATCGCCCACTCGATATCATCGGTGAAAAGACCTACGAAGAGAATCAAGTCACGTACATGTGTGACAAGATTGGTCTTCACAGAATATCGAATCCGGATGATGACTATGCAGTCTCTCTCCACCGTAAGGGCAATGCTTCATATTCTTGTCAACATACTAAATTTGATCAGTGTACACGCCTCCAAATGCTGCTGTGTATGGATGCCATGTGTTCAATGAAAACACCGGCCGCTCGACCCATATGAAGAAATGTGGACTATACTCCGAATACGGTCATCGAGAGTAATACTTACATGCGACGGTGTTTCTCGGTCGATTTTCTGGGGGAGTTTGGTTGGAACACATCTAATTTCTATTCACGAGATTTCTCTAGGGCGGGTGTCAGATGCGTCATGCTGCATCAACTGCATCAATCATTCTTCGATGTTTTTTTTTTTGCCGACCTTGAAGTAAATCTTCATCGAAAACATCAATATCCATGATGTAATTTTTTACTTGTCAGGTTCGGGACCGAGGATAATAGTTTCTTTCGTTTGCAAAGAGTCTTGTTAGGGTCATCATCGTGGATAAACTTCCTTGACTAAGACTGACACTATGAATTCCTGGCGTCAACCTCCTACGAACTGCACGCTAAATGTCTCACAGCTCCCTCGAAAGTTGCGCCCGAAGCCTTGGAAGAAATATTAGTGTCCTTTTTTCGCTTCACCTACCTCTATGTTCTGCTGTCTACTATCGCTTCCACCCGGCTTAGTTGCATTACAATTCTTAGTATCGTGCTATGCCTCTTATTTCTCACCTGAGATGCCCAGTTGAGCTGCTTCAATAGCGTTCCGCCATGTCGTTGACGTAAGGGCCTCCCTTGCTTCAGCCGAGACTGCCCATCGCCCGAATACCATCAATACGGTCGCTATCCGGCACAGTCCGTCCAACTCCGCATTCGGCTATTCACGGGATGCGGTGACTGACGGCCTGAGCATACCACCATAAGCATGTGCAATGACGACAAACATTGCTACAAGCATTTTCGGATCTTCATTTTAGTATAATGAACCTTGTGGCTTTCTAACCTATCATCTGGTAGTGCGATACTCGATGGAATTCTGTCGATAGCTCCAACTTAAGCATCCCCGCAAAGCTCAGGAATCTCCTTGTAAACAATCAAGAACAAGTCCAGATGATCAGTAAGTGCATATTCTTCACTTGAAAATAATTCTAGAAGAGGAACGTGGCCATGGTAGTTCCGACGGCTCAGGCAGTACTGCTATCATAGTAGTGTGTAAAAGATCGGGGCGATATTTTTCTCGCCAATAAAACCGGCAGTCTGGAAGCCTTTTGATATAATGAGTGGCTTAGAAATTTTCATTTGACATGATGTTTGAGAATGTTGCCCTCAGCATAGGTTACAGCAGCTATACCTTATCTATGGAGGCACGGATCAGAAGTTAATTCGAATCAACCACATTGGAGGAACATGCCATAGTTGTGAAGTAAGCAGGTTAATCAATGACCATAGCAGACCTACAAGATTCGGCTTGATTGAAGAACCTAGGCGATTTTGTAGGGACAATGGACGAGAGAAGCCTTTCTTCGGCACTGAAAATTAACAAGTAATAATGGAATGGATTACGCAGGAAATATTGAACACACCAAAAATCTATTATGTACATGTATTTTATAGACACGCAATGTGGGCCAGCACACTAAATTTTCTTCCACACATACATCTTGTTATCTCCAGCTCCTCATCGGTAAATTTGAAAAATTTCTAGTTTAATTGGACAGCTTGATTTTTAACACTGAACAGAGCATATGACTGAAGCCATGGATTCGGAAACATGACGAAACCATGAACTCTTGGCAAGATCGGGAATAAAAGGCCTGCGGAACTTTCAAGATGCTCATACTGTCTAGTGCAGTCCAAAATCGGCACTTCCCGAGCGAAATAGAGCCTCTTGGTGTAGCGTGCACGGTCAAGTCTCAGGTGGCGCCAAAAGTGTCGTGCATCAGTTGCAGAGTGTCCTGCGTCTCCGCAGAGCCGCTGTATCAGCACATCAGCCATAAGCACGAAGGTTCAGTTTTGTACGAGGCGCACTCCCACGATGTCTGGGCGAGCCGTCCCATCTCGTGTCTCACTTCCTCGCACTATGCGCTTGAGAAAGTTAAATCACTTTGCCATAGTCACAGGTACTTAGAACCAGATCAGCCCATGTAACATTCGCCAATGCCCTAAGGAGACTGTATCCCCTCCGTTCACCAAAGTACACTAAATTTGAAACATGAAGTCATCGGCGCTTCCTGGACTACGATGGTACGTTCAAATTAAGTTTCGCGAGCGAGATGGCGTACCAGCCACACACTTCAGCTCCACGCGTGCTGTTCCTGACTTTTAGCTCGTACCAATGAGTTGAATCAACCACGCCAAAACTTTCCAATTCCCAAACTTCAGCTGGCAAAGATACCTCCAGCCCCTTTTGTTCACCACTCCTGTCCCCAGATCTAATCTAGTGTGTCCAATCGAATGGTATACTGGAAGAAATTTGCAGCATGGCTTTTTTCCCCTCATATGACGTGGTCGCGAGCGGAATCTTCACGATTCACATCTGGAGAGGGTAATATTTTTTGAGTTTGAAGCACTGGCTAGGTGTAGGATATAATCGAAGGTGTATCACGAAACGAGAGCTCGTAAGTAACTACCTAGCTTAAAACATGAGAGCGATAATATCGAGCTGATTATGCGACGGGTGCTAGAGGCGAGTGGTGACGGTAGTGATGATCGCCTGTATATTTATGATAGACTCTTTGAAGGAAACAAATTGAGTAGTAAAAGTAAATGCATGTCTATATGATTAAATTTTAGTACCCTTCTCTTAAATGAAGAAGTACGCCACAAATCAAGTACACAAAAAAGCAACCTATGCTTGAAAATAATATTAAACCAGGTAAAACAAAGCTTGAAAATCAAACCAACGGCCTGGTAAGTTATGCACATCTATACAATCCATAGCTTCTCTTTAAATTTTTGTACCTCCCAGGAATTTTCACCCAAACTAAATGCTTCCCAATTTCGTGATTCATATATTCATTGCAGACTCAAGACAACCATCATAGCCAGGCTAGTAGGCATCTAATTGAATAATAGCAATAGTTTATCACAGGACTGATTAGATCATTTGACCTCAGCACTACAAATTATTATCATACAAAGTGAATTACATAGGTTAGAGTCGTGATGGACTGCCTAGGTCATGTGCTGCTTCGATTGTTGACTGTTTCCTAAGCCAATTCTCTTATATTCGTTTTCATATCTGTTCTTTAACGCAAGTTCGAGAGAGACTCTGAACACATTTTCTTCCAGCTCAATTCCATCTAGAGCAAGCGCCTCGGTCACACGATCGCGAATTCCACTCTTGACATCATTGGGAATACGGACAGAAGGCTTGCCTCCACCGGGTATTGACTTGACTTCTTTTTCTATATAGCGCTGTTCGAGAAGCTCAGTGCGTTAGAAGTCATCTTTTATTTATTTGGGGGAAAGGTGCAATACAGTCCGATACTTACATTTATTTTGGACAGCTGGTGTGGATCCACGTTCTCAGCAACCTCTTTTTCTGTTCGGAAAATCAGATTAAAATCGGATCGAGAGATACGATGGCTTTGATGACAAGTGTTGGTGGGCCAAGTACATACTTCTCGCTCTTAATTGGGCCTTTTGTCCGACGAAGGGGTCGGAAACAATTGAAATCCAATCTTTCATGCAGCGCCAATGAATCAGGTCCTCGCTTATTTCCGGAAGGCCCTCTTTGATCACTCTGCTTTGGACCGATTTAATCAGTTTCACTTTGGTATCATAATGAAGATGACCCCAGCGACAAGATTGGGGGAAAGGCGGCTGAGGCGGCATGTCGCGTATTTCTGATTCAACAATAGACTGGATAATGTAAGCTTCATTTTTTTTTGGTTTTAAGAAATGCTTTGACCGAAGATGGAATAAGTGTATAGTTGACCTGCATGAAGGCCCGTCTAGGACATAGTCCAAATGCCATGCTAAGCAATGAGTGAGGGCATACATAGAGCCCCGAAAAAGACATCAGCTAAACTTACTCTGAATTTTTCCCATTGATTATTGTCGAAACCCAAGTGTTTACGCGCAGTGCGTATATTCCACATACGCCCTATGTGTAGCCGCAGAAAACGCATATTTCCTTAGCAGATATGACTCCGCGTAGACGCCTAAACACTTAAGAAAAGAAGTCTTAACTCGAAATTTGCCTTATATGAGATGGTAAAAGTTGCCACTTTGATAAGTCCGATACTCATACAATGTTTAATGGTGGAAGAAGCTCCAATCCAAGATAATTCTCGGGCGCAATTTAGATTACATAAGCAATGGTCTGTGCACATGTGTGCACAAATCAAGCAATGTGTGAATAGGGGCTTCTGTAGCTTTGTATGATTTAATATGAGGCAAATGGTTATATAATCACAATCAAACCAGATGGGATTGTTCGGGATCATTTGCAAAGTATGTATGGGACAAATGACCCCATTTTAGAAGTTTTTAAAGCGTACATACCTATTAAGAATTATGAGGAGTCTGAGCATAGGTTGTAAATCAAGTCTAGCTGCATAGTTTTCAGGGACTCTCCAAATCCATGCAGAGCATATAAGGTGTTTGAACGGCTATGTTAGGCAAATGCTAGAGCCTACAACGTCGGACTAATCGGGTCAATTGATTGGGGTGTTTTACTTTATTTACAGCAATCTTGTTTAGCTCAGTCTTTGAATCCACTGCCATTTGTCTATCTCTCAACATGCTGATGTAACTTCCTTATTGTGAAGTCCGTTGTTCAGTTTTAGCTCCAATGCCTTTGGTCTGCCTCCTAAGCTCGCGAGCACAGCTTTGTTGTTCGCTGTTAGATCATCGAGCACTTCAAGCTCTTTTCCAGTAAACCATCTCGGCATAATGAATGTACGAAAGGGAATGAGCCCAATTATTAAGACAGGAAATCCAATTGCGGCGATTGTCTGTGAAATGGCCACAGTAATAGCAACACCAAAAATTTGAAGTGCAATGTATAGGATAATCCTGCGACGAGGAATGCTTGATAGCGGATCTGTAGACTGAACGAAGCGCGATTCGGATTGGAGAAAGATGAGTTTCTGGAGGATACCATTTTTCTCTATCGAACCCCACTGAAAAAGTTATTTAGCATAGAAATATTAAGCCAGACCAGAGGAGTGGTCAACTTACGCCGACGACGAAAAAAACCCCGCCAAATACTGCAGCCGGCATGGTTCCCAAGACTACAAGTAGTGGTCCGGTCATGGTTCCAATGATGGCCAAACCCATTAAAAAATGCGATACTCGCTGCTCAACTACGGCCATGGCCTCTACCAGTGGCTTGCGAATGTCAAAGTTGTTTCTGTCTTTGGTGTGTATGACATCAAGACGGGTTTCGTAGACAGTTAGGGAGTCGGTATGAACGGGGGCTTGTGGGACAAGCCCATTAGGCATTGGAAGGCCAAGGATGCCAGAAACAAAAGTGGTACAGCCAAGTAGAAAGAAGTCCCAGTGAAATCCGGCAGGTTTCTTGAGGGGGAAATGGCGGGCTTGTGCGGTAAGACTACTAACGTTCTAAAGTAACCAATCAGCATGATATTTGAGACCTTTCAAGAACATACTGACATGATCGTAGTAAAATAGTAGCATCATCAAGAATCCAAATGGTAGAGCTACGAAAATCCACTTGGCATCCAAGTTCCAAAAGTCAATGAGCCAATTTCGAGGTTGGCTAGGATGGAAGGCCTTGTGAATGGGCAGGTATGTGAGGGGCGTCGATCTGAGGCTTCCGGGTATATGCGAAAATCCAACCCAGAAAAGAGTGGGAAAAACGTAGGCGTAGTCGGCAAGGGCACCACGTATCCAGGGCTTCCACATGACACTGCTGCCAAGTTTCTCCAAGCCATATACCGAACCAAAGTAGAGGATTGCAACAAGGCATGAGAGATAGCCAGCGGAGTTGCCGGCTACACTGAACTCATTGACTAGCTCTTCTACACCTTTAACTATTTGCTGGTCAGCATTGAGGCCTGTGAAGAGAAGTTCTTAGCATACCCATGTAGATTATGCCAACATACATTCCAAAGGTTTCGCTTGAGAAATCTGTTACGTATCCCATATAATCGCAGTAATTTCCGAAAGACACTACCCAGTGGAAAATGGCAGCCCATATACCGACCCATGCCATGAACTGTGGATATATGGAGATGTCATAGTGCCCGATGATGTCGTAGATTGTGTAGTTGAATAGAGATATAAGGCCGGTGACGCCAACGATGGTGAGAGGCTGGGCACTCAGGAGACTGAAGACCATAGCGGCTAGAGCCGAAGAAAACAAAGCCTCGTTGATTCCAAAGAATTCGCCGGTACGACGCGTCATATCGAGCGTGAAGGCAATCGCCGGTAGAAGACTAAATGCATTAGCACTGAAGTAAACGGGAACCATTGCACTTACTTGACGAAATACATACGAACCAGACTGGCGAATGTTCGATATGTCCAGGCGTCTGTAATATCACTCCAGTAGTAAGGGAGTCGTCTTTTGACATCGTGGTACATCCCTCGCCCCGGCCTGAGTATCCTCCACCGTCGCCATCCTTTTTCTTCCTGGAAGGTGTAGACTTTTTCTGTTTTTAATTGGCTGATATTGCAACCCTCCGAATCTTTAGACTTCATGGTTGCACAAAGGAAAAAGAGCTTGCTTGGAAGCAGAATGCAGGCAAATAAAGCAGGACGAGACTGATGACTTAATGACGCTAGAATGTATGCGTACAAACTGAGCATTGGTTTGATATGGTCCGAAGGGGCGAATGTTCGAGACAGTCGTTTTTATATCATCATAGACCACTGTCTCCTTCATAATCTGCCCGGTGTCCCCATGCCACGGTAGAGCTAGTGCTCCTTGGCACTGGGTGGATACGTGGGTTCCATCGACAATCTTCTCACCACAAGCCGATGGATTGAAATATCTCGTATCTATAGACATGGACTACCAAGAATAAAGAGAACCGAGCTTTAATGGTTGCATTCTGCTATACGGCGAAGTTCTTGTCCACTGACTTGGAAAAGCAAATCTTGAATGAGTGACGTCTGCGCTAGCCGACAGGGCGAAGCGCACGTCGAGGCCGTTGTTATCTGATCCACGCCAAGTTACTGACCGGGCAGAATTTTTGAGACAGGCAGCGGAGCGGAATGTAAGCTGCATACCCTGGCCGAGAGCGAGCCTGTCATCGGATGAAAGTGAGTCCGGATGTTCTGCGCCCAGCCCTGGCGAAGCGCAAGTGCACTGACGTTAGGGGAGGGAGCGGTGGGGAGATCTACTCTCATTCGAGTTAGGCCGAGCTCGTGATCAGACCCAGACTCTGGGGCAGCGTCACAAAACCCAAAGCTTCCCCGGCAAGTTTTGCAATGGCGGGGTCTGACTGCTACTCTGATGTTCTCATCGCTTATTGATGGCGTTGATGACGCCCGTACAATTGCCACGATACGCGTCTCCTGAAGCGCACGGACACGAGGGAAGAGAACGAAGCACAGAGCTGAACGTGGTAAGCTCCATCTCCGCGTTCAAGCCGGTTGTACTGCTTTCGACGATCGCCGAGCTGTCATCGCACAGCTCTTCAAGTGCAGCGCTGGAGGCTTGATTGGCCTTAGCGCTAGAGGCACCGAAAAAAGCCGGCTGTCATCGCCACGATGAATCCGTTGATGCAGATTGAGGGGCTTTCGGAATGTATCGGCCGAGCAATACAAGAGCACCTCACCCAAGCAAACATCGATTGGCCAGAGTTAGAGAGGCTCAGCCATCCCGTTCTGCGAGTCGAGGCCTTTCTCGAAGATGCTGGCCAGGGGGCTGCAACTAGTCCTCGTTCGGAACGAATTGCATCGGTATGTAACTATCCTAAGCTCGAGTATCCCCAGAGTCAGACCGTTACCAGACATGAGCCTGCTCCCTTGCTACTAATGCGGGTATTGACTGTTGTCACAGCGGACCGTAGACTTGGTTGGCATCGTAACTCCGGCCCCTTCTCGTAGTCCCACTTCGTTCCCACTCGAACACGAGCAGAGTGCGCTATCCCCGGCCAATGAGCGTTCCACCCAGGAGCCTACCCACAAGCTGGATGCCTCAGGGAAAAGGAATGTCCAAGATCACCACATGGATGACACGCAGCCTCCCAATGATGAGGATGCGGATGGGCCCCGTCGTAAGGCAGGTGGTTTGAGGATTCAGACCCAGCCCACATATCGGGAGGATGCAAGCGAACACCAACGCGTTATGCAGAGTGACAACAGGAACTTCCCAAAGCGGCGAAAGGTAGTTTCCGAGAAATTTGTTTTCCAACCTTCGACCCTCGACAAGCTGGTCACTGGCATCTGGGAACAAATTCATGGGTCATTGAATCTAGATCCTCGCGCCATCTTTGAGCAGTTCCAAGTGACACCAAATGGCGGTACTGAGGCCATTCAAGCGAGACCTGAAAGCATGGAGATGGAGACCCTCAGTGCTAATGCATGTCGGACCCAGGACTCATTCAGCAAGATGAATGTGTTTTGCCGCAAGGTCACCCAGGCGAGTCGGGTATGTCGGTCCATCGAGATTATCGTCCAAGCAAGATGGGTGGAACTGTTTGAAGACCAGGTGCATTTGCGCATTGCCACGAATCCGGACCTTTCGGCAGCAAAGCATAGAAAAGCAACGTTCATGGAGGCTTGTCAAGATTTTGGCTGGTCTGAGAAGGAGCTGCGCAACAAGATGGCAATATGGAGGGGATACAAAGAGGTCAAGGATGCTGCGGGGTGGGCTGCGTTGGTGTTTTCCGGCATGGGAATATACCGGTTCTGCAAATACCGCGTTGGGTTCGACAAAGAAGCAATGCGGCGGCTGCAAAATCTGAGGAAGAGACTGGAGGTAGCAGCCGACACGTTGCACCCAAATTGGCGACAGATTCTCTCTATCATAGGAGAGCCGTCTCGGATCCAGTACACCGGACACCCGCACGACTGGGTGGTTTCTGACGATGGCTCGGACCCAGTCACGCTGCGATCGACTTACATGCAATGGGACCCGTATTTCAACTTCGAACACCTGGACGAGTCGACAATTGACGAGAGTGCGTGGGGTTGTGACGACCCACGTTGGATCCCGCAAACCAACGCTCTTGCTCGTTCAAACGGCACCTTCATTTGTGCTGCCTGCGGAGAACAGCAATCGGACGATCCCAAGAAGAATGCCTGCTATTGCTTTCCGAAGCTCTTTGGTTGTGTGAAGAGAAGCCCGCCCCCGGTCCAGGTGTATCGTACCGCGGATGGAAGAAACAATGGCTTGGTCGCGTTGACGCCATACGAGCGTGGCGCTGCTGTTGGCGAATTTGTGGGATTGGTGACAAAAGGCCTTAGGCACCTGGATGTTATGGACAGTTCGACAGCAACTGCAGCTTATCAAATCTGGCAAGGAAGGCAAGGTAATTACACGCGCTTCATTAACCACAGCTGCAAGGCGAATGCACAGTTCTCGCAGTTCACCTGGCTTGACACACAGCGAGTCATCCTGGTGAGCAAGGGCATGGATGCTGGAGCCGAGATCACTGTCGACTATGGAGACAAGTACTGGGCCGGCCTGGATAAAGCCTGCCAATGTGGAGAATCGTGCTGCCGGTATAGACGGCAAAAGTAACCGTAGCTCAGTGGTGGGCTGGGCTCACCACTCCAGCATTGAACCTAGATAATTAAACCGAACAATTGAACTTTTGCGGATAATGAGAATGGAATAAGATCTTTCTCCTTTGGTCTGGTTCCAGAGGATGGTGGAGGATTTGAGGTCTTATCGATAAGGGCGGATCAACACTTTTCCGGGACATAATCCCTGCAAAAATTTCGACCCGTCCCGTAACGCCTGCCCGATCAATCTTCTGCCAGCAACGTGCCTTTGAATTTTCGCACCTGAAAGATCGAGATTCCCTGGCCCGATAACAATAACAAAGATAACCACAATGGCTTCTGTATTGAAACGGTCGAAACAACGGTCGCCAGCGCAATCGCCATCTTACTCGAGTGATTCAAATGCAAACTCCGATGCAGAAATATTAGATCACCAGAAAGGCGCAAGAAAGAGAAGGAAGCTGTCGGTTAGCAATGACGAAGAAGACTCGGAATTCGACTCGGAACCGAATCCTGCGCCGATAATTCCTGTGCCGACATTGTCACGAATCAAAGCCAAACAGACCGAGCCAGTACCCAGCAAAGCCAGTGAGAAGCAAGGTTCGTTGGCCTCGGCTTTGGCAGCGAAGGAGCAGGCCAGCTTCGCCTCTCTGGGGGTTTCCCCATGGCTGATTTCATCGCTCTCGTCCATGGAGATCAAGAAGCCCACGGGTATTCAGAAAGCTTGTATCCCGGAGATCCTGAAGGGGAGAGACTGGTATGGAAGCAAGACTCCTTGGATAAACCTACTATACTGACGTATTACTATAGCATTGGTGGTTCACGGACTGGTACCGGTAAAACGATGGCGTTTTCTGTCCCTATTCTGCAGAAATGGTCCGAAGATCCAATGGGTATCTACGCGGTAGTAATCACGTAAGTACCTTTCCATATTTACGAGGGATCGATGGCTCTTGTACCTGTCACTACCTTGTCCTATATTCAATACACTCAGTGAAAGAAAGACGCTTACTAACCAGCTTTCAGACCTACCCGAGAACTGGCCATCCAGATTTACGAACAGATCAAGGCAATCTCAGCACCCCAATCCCTCAAGCCCATCCTCATTACGGGCGGTGCAGACCAACGCGAGCAAGCCATTAACCTCGCAGCACGTCCGCACATTGTGATTGCCACCCCGGGCCGCCTGGCAGACCACATCAAGACGTCAGGCGAGGAAACCATTGCCGGCCTTCGACGCGTCCGCTTCGTCGTCTTCGACGAAGCCGACCGGCTCCTCGCCCCCGGAAAAGGCTCCATGCTCCCGGACCTCGAAACATGCCTCTCGGTCCTCCCACCGCCAGCCCAGCGCCAGACGCTCCTCTTCACCGCTACAGTGACCCCCGAAGTCATGGCGCTGAAAGAGCAACCCCGCCCCTCGACCCGCCCCCCCATCTTCGTCTGCGAAGTCGACACCGAAGCCCTCGCCATCCCCCCCAAGCTGCACCAGACGTACATCCAAGCCCCCGTCACCCACAAGGAGTGCTACCTCCACGTCCTGCTCGGTACCCCCGCCAACGACCAAAAATCCACAATCATCTTCTGCAACCGCACAAACACGGCCACGCTGCTGGAGCACATGCTGCGCCTCCTGTCTCACCGCGTCACCGCCCTGCACTCAGGCCTCCGCCAGCCCGAGCGCGTCGCAAACCTCGCCCGCTTCCGCGCCCGCGCCGCCCGCATCCTCGTCGCCACCGACGTCGCCGCCCGCGGCCTCGACATCCCAGAGGTCGCTCTTGTAGTCAACTTTGACATACCCCGCGACCCCGACGATTATATCCATCGCGTCGGTCGTACGGCGCGTGCGGGGCGCGCGGGAACCAGCGTCACGCTCGTGGGACAGCGGGATGTCGATCTCGTGCATGCGATTGAGGGGAGGGTGGGCAGGGAGATGGAGGAGTATGACGAGGAGGGCGTCAATGTCGAGACGAGGGTGGTCAGGGATGCGCTCAAGGTGGTCACGGAGAAGAAGAGGGAGGCGTTGTTGCAGATTGAAGAGGGGAGGGATGTCAAGGGGAATCGGAAGAGGGGGATGCAGAGCTTGAAGAAGAAGAAGTAGAGGGAAGTACTCAAGGCTGTGGGTGTGGCTGGTCGAGGCGTTTGGATAATGGGTGTACCGCTAGCTCCTCCACGTAGCTGCATAGTATAGAATTTTTGTTGGGTTTCCATTTATTTTTCAAGCCTGCTCTCCCCCCAAAGCAAAAAGTCATTTTTAGCATCACGTCAAATCAAAACGGCAGATGTAAATGTATAGGTGATTTGTTCATTCGTTGATATTTCGTTCGTCAATCAGTCCTACAACATCTCCATCTCGCAAACTCTGTCCATGCTACACGGTATCCGAAGCCCACTCTCAACCCATCCCGTGGCAAGCTAAGCGAGTGAACACCAGAGCCACCCAGCCATTGGCCCAATCCCATTGGCAACCGAAATAAACAGTTCAAAAAAAACAGGAGAATCTCCTTGGGAATCAAATCGGGAGCCTCAAGACCCAAAAAACGCCATGTGGGTCTACGCCGGACGACATATAACGCCTTGATATATGCATAATGGTAAGAAAGAAACAAGGCTGGCTTTTCCCGCATATCTCCACTCTCAACTCTCTCTCCTCTATTTTCTCCTCAAAAGACTACCGGAACCCCCACGCTGGGAATATGCCACCCCTCACGCTCTCCAGATTCAGGCGCTGGTACGGGCTGGATTGTGGGTCATAATACAGCCCCTCTAATCTGCCGTCTTCTCTCCTCAGACAGACGTAGTAGAAGCCCGAAATCGTGAGTCCGCAACCTGAATCGTCAAACAGTGATTGTTCCGCATCTCCACTACCCCAATAGTGGACCTCCCCATCTGGGTGACTTTCCCGTGCCAAGCCAGATTGGAAAGACTGGTTCATAGTCCCGCGTGTGGAGACACCCGGCATGGAGTGGGAGAAGGAGCTTGCGGTTTGGCCCGGGCTTCCAGTCGATCTATTCAAGCTCTTGACAAAACACTGCTCCTTCCACCTCATCAAAATCCAGTCTTTGCTGAGCACTTCCTCGTACCATCGCCTGCTGGTCAGGTTTCTAACCAGCTCCTCGTCCGTATACTTCTGGAACGGTGGCATCTTCTTCCAATACGTAGCGTCGGTGCTTGCGCTCAGCTTGATCTTCTTGAACGACTCAGTCAAGAGTGTGTGCGTGTTGAAGTCCAAAATCTCGCCTTCCAAGTATGTCGTGATGGACGAGGTCCGAGTGACAGGCTGCGACAGCGCATCGAGCGAGGTGGTGAGCAGAGACTGGTGCGCATGGGGGTGCGAGGGCACGTTGTATGCCTCCATTGTTGCCGAGACGGACATCTTGCTCCAATCTACGGCGTGTATCGTCACCGTGACCGGCCAGCGGTCCTGCTGTGGAGAGTGCGAAGTAACGATTTCGGCGCCTGAAGGGGAACTCCGGCGCGTGCTGCTCATCCAAGGCCGACTCGGCGGTTCGAGAAGCGTAGAGGTCATCGAGTCATTGTTTCGGAAGCGATAGAGCGTAGTGCTTGCACTGGGACTCGTGGTGGTGATGGTCGAGTTGATGGTTGTGGCATGCTGATGTCCCCGCAGCACGGCGCCGGGAGACAGCCATGATGTCTCGGCCGGGGGAGGGAGCGTGTACGTATCCAGGATGAAGTCGGCATGGCTGTCGCAGAAGTCGTCAAAGTAGTCCTTGCTCAAGAAGCCCGCGTCCAGAGCACAGTGCAGGCTGTCGTCGAGGTTGTTCGAGTGGCGTATGCGCGAGAGGTACTTGATGGTCTGTTCCAGCATGGGCAAGGGCGACGAAGAAGAAGAAGAAGGGGCTGGGGTAGAGCCGGAGGTGCGCTCGAGGTAGCTCCTGCGGTATGAGTCGAGGCGCGCGAGCATGTCGCGGTCGCGTTCGACCGAAGGCTGGCGCTCGGCGAGGCGCTGCATGGCCTGCTGGCGGGCGTGTTCGGTATGGCGCTCGCGCGACTCGGTGTGCTGTTGGGCGCGGGTCTGGGCATCTCGTTCGGCGTTGTACCGCTGCAGGTACTCGCGGGTGCGGGCAGAGAAGCGCGGGTGCCTCCGCACCGACTGCAGAATGGCGGCGGACCTGAGCGAGTTGGACGAGTAGGCCCTCATACGGGCGTCGCGATCGGTCTGCCTCAGCTCGGCCAGGATCTGGTCCAGCTCCTCCTCGTCGTCGGCCAGGTTGGCCTCGTTGGCGGGGCTCCAGTCATACAGGCTGTTGGTGTTGGGGATGTGGTCGCTGTAGGCCGAGGGCGGGTTGTGCAGGCGATTGAGGCGGTTCATGACCCTCCGCAGCCTGTCCCGGTGGTCGTTCTCGTAGCGGAGGTAGCGCAGGCCGGCATCGTCGCCGTCTTCAGCCTGGGTCGTCAGCGTTGCCGCGAGGTTGAGCACGTCTTGGTTGATGGGCTCCAACTCACGGAGGGCTGACAGGTACGACGGCGACGGCTGCGCGGGCGGACTGGGGTTGCGAGAGTTCGCGGGCGGCATCGCGCGGGGAGAGGGCAGCGACAGGCGGCGCGGCGGGGAAGACGATGCGAGCGAGGTTCCGGCTTCAAGCGGTTGTGTGCTGGCGCATGATGGACGGGACGGGGGTCGGCGGGGTGGGGTGGCTGGGATGGAAGAACGGGCGAGGGCGGGCGAGGGCGATGGAGATGGCGGCAGCGACAGTGGCGGTGGGTGACGGGCGGCAATGGTGGAGTTGTTGATGAGCAGGCTGAGGCTCGGGCTCGGGCGCGGGTGTCAGTGTCCAGCGGTTGAGCGGTTGAGCGGTTGAGCGGTGCTGGACGTCGCAACGGGCCGGGCAGCCCAGGGCAGCGACAGCGACAGCGACGGCGACGGCGACGGCGACAGCAGCACAAAGACACCCTCAGCCTTGCCCGGCCCTGTCTTGTCTTGCCTTGCCTTGCTTTGCCCGGCCCTGCCCTGCCCTGCCCTGCCCTGCCCTGCCCACATGCCTACCACCCTGTTCTGGCTGCCCGTGACAAAGCAAAAAAAAGCAAAGCCGGCCGTGTCCCGCCCGCTCCCACGCTGCCGCATCTCGAAACAGGCCCCCATGGGTTGCAAACAGCCCAGCAATGAGCGCCCTCGATTGCATTTCTCTCTCCACGTCGCTTGCACGCGCCCATGTGGATCCAGATGGAGATCCGCAGAGCCGCAGTCGAGTCAGACAGCCCGCTCCCAACCACCCAACACCCAACCTTAGCAGCGTCATCGCTACCTACATTTACCTGGGTACCCAAATAGTGGGCAGGCATCGTCATCACCATCACGTGGCAGCGCAGGCATTCCAAACTCAAAATCTGAAGTTGCTAAAGTTTCGTTTTTTTGGATTAAATTTAGCTGTATAAGGTATTCAGAAGCTTGCTTCTTGGCCCGCATCGTTTGCACCCCGCCGGGGGGCGCTTCTTCTAAGACACAGTCTTGAAGTGTAGGAGATGAACCCACAGTCCCTGTGCTCCGGGGAACCGAGGCAGGTCCAAAGGCAAGAGTCGCAAGGGCGCCAGGACTTTGTGTATGTTCCGCAAGCAGAAGACCACAGTCCTGAGAGCCGGGCCCGCCACAGGCAGGCCGCCGACCCTTTGCCGTTGCCCCTCTTGCCCCCTCGCCCAGCCTCGGTCCTCTTTCTGCCCAGGGACAGAATTACAGCGGCATCCCAGATGCGTGTACAACTTTTGTCGCCGCCTCCCAGCATATCCTGCTGGCACTCAATGCCAGTCTGAGTAGAGCGTGGAACGTAACTGCGTCAAATCATGAGTTGGGCTGGCCATGCTCAGTGAAGAGAGGCTTATCCGTCCAATAACGACATTAAACAAAAAAACAAACCGGAGAGGACCCGCCCGGTAGCCGCGAGGCTATATCCCGTCTTTCTTAAAATGCCCGACATGCAAACCTCCCAGAGATGCAAACCAAGGAAACACAAAAAGACCTGGTCCGGCCGCTGTATGCAGATGACAAGGAAACAGGGAAAGGAAGAAAAAAGACAGTACGCTCGCTAGATCAAAAGGAAAGAAAAGAAAATCCAAAAAGGACGTGAACGGATATCCAAGGAAAAATTTGTACGAGAGAAGAGAGTAAAAACGCTGCAAGACAAGTCGCTAAAATCGATGAAACGCCGTCCCATGCTTTGGTATATGATGTTGTTGTACATCACTTCATGTACATCGCGAGTCGTCTCGTGTCGTGCATTCCAAGCTTGTGCGCATCAACCTTGGTGCGGAAAAGGGAGGAAGAAGGGGGGGACTGGCCAGGTCCGCGCCTCCCAGGCTTTGACGGTGGACAGGTAGTAGTACAGGCTGATAACACTCTGCTTACGTGAAGGCTGCATACTGAGGCGCAAAGGGCGTGTCCCATCCGAATCCACTGCTGCTGTAGCCGCTGTTCACGGCGCTTGATCCACACTGCTGGGCCAGCACGCTAGGGAGCGGCAGAGCGGGAATCGGTGCAGGTGCCTGGGGCGGGCTGTAGTACTGACTCGTGGTGTTGAATGGCTGGCTGAACGAGGGCGTAGGCGACGGCAGCTGGACATCGTTCATGCCCATTGTGCTCCAGAAGGATGGTCCGGTTTCACCGCAGGTGACAATGGTTGGGCTTGGGGTCGACGGGACCACTCTCCAAGTGTCGACAGGTGCAGCGTGTGGCTGCGACATGTGGTGTCCGGCTTGCCACCAGTTGGATGAACCGGGCGAGCTGGGGAGAAGTGGTGCGGGGCGGACGACATCGACGATTCTTGGGGGAGGAGGAAGCAGCGGGAGGAACAGTCCCATGATGGCGCTCTTGACGTCCTCACCTCGTCCCTCAAGTAGCTCTCCCGCTCCCTCCTCCTCGAGTCCCTCCAGGGCCCTCACGCCGGTGCGGAAGACGTAGCGGTTGACCGACTGCACGAATTCGTCCTGGAGCTTCTTCAACTGCGATTCCTTCTCGGGCCAGTTCCAGGTCGTGGCGGACACGTCGACCGAGTAAATGTCCTTGTGGTACTCGATGAGGGCCTCGATGGTTTCGGGCGTGAGCTTGAATGCAACCTCATGCTGTGACACCATGTCAACGTGCACGACATAGGCCTCGATGTGGATGAGCTGGTAGTTGAATAGAGCCTCGACCAGTGGGTTGGAGTCCTTGCGCAGTTCCGAGTCCGGGGCCTTTGGGACCATGATGGAGCAGAGGGACCAGATGGCGTTTGATCCGGACAGGGTCTCTGTGAGGCAGCGCATGTGCTGCTGGACGCTGTTGAGCGGGCGCTTGACTCTGTTTATCCGCTTGAGGGTCTGGGTTAACCAGGGCTCCACCTTTGAGTTCAGGACGACGTTGACGGTTGAGCGTGGCGCAAAGGCGGCGGCCGAGGCGGGTAGTAGTGAGATCGGCATGATGAGTGGTTGGAGCGGAGTGCGAGACGGTGCGATATTATATGGGACGACGGAATCAACGAAGGAAAAGAAACAAAGAGGGATATAAGAAGAGGAATGTCTCAGGCGGAATTACGTTGCAAATGTTTCGCCTTGGGGTTGAGCAAGGAGACAGGAAAGGGACGGACGAATGAGGGGGGGGGAGATGGCGAGGTGGGAGGTGAGGGTAGGGAAGGCTAGTAAGAGTGGGTGCGAATGTTTCTTAAGAGCGCTGACGAGCAGATCGTTCGGCCACCACGGCGTCGGCCGACTAGGGTGTATGCAGCTTGCATCAAGCTGCATCGACCCAACGGGGCAGTGTGCATACACAGCTGCACGTCTGGTCGGATCCTAGCTGACCGAGGGCACGACCGCCGCCTTCACGAAGCGCGTGGATAGGCGGGACAGACGACGAGCAAAATTACGATGCCCTCGCCGCCAGTGCAAGGCAGCCCCAAGAGACATCTAGACTACTTGGTTATGCAGGCGGAGATGAGAGCAGACGAGCGGGCGCACCCCCGAGCCTGGAGTGGAAATGCTCACCAGGCGGGAGTGCTCACCACGGCCGGACCGGGGCAGCTGAGATAGGGCTCACGGTTGAACATGCATGCAATAGTATGGGGGGGGGGCGGGCAGTGGGCACGCGCAGGCCGAGCAGCGCAGTCGCAGTCGCAGTCGACGGCAGACGACTACACGCCGCACGCGAGGCCCGGCGCTCCGCTACGGTACCATTCCCATCTGCAGTCCCAGACGGGGGGGTTCCAGAAGCTTTTGTCTCGACGTCAAAAAAAGGAGTCGGCGCCGCGCGCCACGGGCATGCTGCCAGATCGGGGCACGCGGGTAAAGGGATCATGGCGGATAGAGTCACTGTTGGACCAAGGTAGGACTGTGTGGTGGGCAGCTCGCAGAGGCTCTTGGAGGGTTGACAGGTTGTTAATGCTTGGACTAAAAAAAGGGCTTGGAGGGCAGCTCCAATGAGGGCCGGCGACAGGGATGCGGCAGGGGTGTCTTCTTGCGACCCAAAGCCAGAGCTCAGCCGGACTCATGTGATCGCGACGGCCTCTCAGACACAGGCGGTCCAGGCAAGCGGGCGGGCGGACAGGCGACTGTGTATTCACTGTGCACTGGCGACGAGTAGCTCGGGCGCGTGCTGAAGCAGGCCCTCATCTCGCTCGCTCTCTGGCGCCCGCTCGTCGTCGTCGTCGTCGTCTTGGTCCATCATGACGATGGCCGCGCGGGCGACGTGCGGCTTGTGCGGTTTTTGCGGCTCGTGCGGCTTTTGCCATGCATGGCAATTGATGCGGCTGTGCGAAGGCGATGGACGTGTGGTGTAGCGGGCGATCATTCCTCGGAGTCGCCTCTGCCGACACCTAAACTTCGCTCCATCCGACCTCTGCCCGGCTGGTAGACTAGGCGGGCGCCGGCCATCTCCATGCGGCCATGGTCTACCTTTTCCCTTGTAGAGGTGCGCGCGCCGGCCGGCCGGCCGATGCTGCTAGCAGAGTACGAGGGCAGTCAGTGTCGGAGGGGCAAGCCTGTAGGCGACCGACGAGACGCGTGCTGGCCGCCGTTTCAATAGCCCACCTGCCCTCCTCCCCAGGGCGCGCCATTGGGACGGCCTGGTCGCGGGGCGGAGGCAGCACGGAGGCAGGTGGGCAGCACGACGCGGATTGCGCAAGTCTTGACGACCCCGGATTAGCCTATCGACGACCCATATCAGCGGTGTTATCGATAGCTGCCCACGGCCCTCGTCGCTCTCTGTTTCGAAATATGCACTGGCGACGCCGACGACTGCAGGCCGGGCCCGGCCAGGGCGAGCGCTGCGCCTCAGCGCCTCACAGCCGGTGGCCGCGACGTAACCCTATCCGGCCCGGTGTGGCGGAGAGCGGCCGACAGGGCCTGGCAGCAGGGGGCAGACGTAGGGGACGACGTAGGCGATGGCAGGTGGTATGGGTGGTGTGGGCGCCATGGGTGGGAGGGAATGGGTGGTAGTGGCGACGCGGGCAAGGAGAAAACTTTCCCCGCGCCCACCCGCGACCACGCTCCGCCCGCGCACTGGCGACCTTGCAGCGCAAGGCATAAACTTGACTCTCTGCGCGCCCGCCCTCAGCTCGACAGGGCCCCGAGCAGGCCCGACAAGCCCGACACCAGCCGGCCCAAGTTTCTGTACGTGGCAGCCGCTATACACACTCGTCCACATCTCGCAGGCTTGATGCCTCACTCTGCCTCGCTGCCCTCCACCACGTCAACGCCATGGTCCACATCCCGCCCGCCGTCACCGACCGTCACGAAAAACCATGCAGCGAAACTTTTTGCACGCGTTTCAGGTTTCCTGGTCCTCTGGAAGGTAGGAGTCATGCCCGCATGCTGGCGCAGCTGCAGACCGACGTGGATGGTCGATGAGTCACTTTTTCCACCACCCTTTTTTTCTCTCTAGACGCGGGCGGGAGCCAAAGCCGCGTCGTGCTCCCTCTCGCCGCCCAAGCACATGACTTGGGCCTCTGTCCGCCTGCACCTGCCTTGGTTCTGTTGCGTTCTTGACGTCTTCCTTTCGCAATCCAATCTTGATTGTCGCTGCACCGTCCATCCTTTTGCACTCGTCCCATGTTGTCATATGCCGCACGCCTGCAGTCGGCTCCGCCCGGTCACGAGGTGTCTTGTCTGAGCCGCCCGCCCGCCTTGCCGCCCTCAGCTCGACTGTAGACCAGTCCGCCCGCCTTGATCGCGGTCATCGTCGGATACGCCACTCGGTCCATTCTCAAAGCTCCATCCGAGGCGCACGGCTCGCAAAAGTCGCGCAGGGCCTCGTGCCCGGGTGCCAGCATCCCCCATCGCGAATGGCTTCATGGGCTACCCGTCCAGTCGACGATGCCTTCACATGTATGACCTCTGCTGGGGGAGGGGGGGGGGGGGGGGCCCTTACGCGTCAGGCGTCGCCGTCATGGCGCAGTCGCCTGCTCGTCCAGATGCGAGTCTCTCGGTCCCTCTGGAATGGGAGGCCAGCCTGTCGATCCGATGGGTTCTCGCCTGCCAGCCCAATGCGCGCACAGAAGCCGCTGGCGGATGCGCAGGAATGAAACCGAAACCCTTTCGTCGACAAGAATCATGCATGTGCATGCCATGTCTGCGTACTGTGCAGGTAGGTTGTGAAGGCTGTGGTAAGATTCCCCCAACGCCGTCGAGGCCGCCCTAGGCTTATTCTTGCCTCAAAACGGACGCGGCGTTGAGCCCTACCCAGGACTGTCGTACCACCTGAAACCATGGAAATGATCTAGATTTGCACAATTCCTACAAATCTACTGGTGCATTGCGTATGTGGTTTCTCCTCGTTGCGAAGACCCTTCAGATCGCCAAGACCCTACCCCCTCTCTGCTTCAAGATCCCTTCTTCATTCTGCGCTATGCTCCCACCGGGCGCTTATCTGGCCTCAACGGGACCTGTTTCCTCTCTCAGCTCCATTTTTAATGAGACGGTCATAGTTTGGGATAGAGGAAATGCGTGCTGATGGGCATCGCAACGCTTCATTGGCTGGCTCGCTAATTATCAGGCTACATAGTATCATTGCGTCAATACACTGGACCCCCATCTACTTCCCAGTTGGGAATCATCTACATCTTCGGCATTTCCGGTTTTATGGAGATGCCTCCCTTGGCCTAAACCTAGTATTGAAGTCCATCTGCCGGACAAACCACGCGTTGTGCGTCTTCCACTCTGCACTGGGGTGCTCCAACTCAATCTGCTTCTGATCAGCTTCACCCTTCACTCCGAGCCTTGATCAAGTACTGTTGCACTCACCTCGAAGCGTCTCAGGAAGCTCGGCACTAGCTTGTAGACCTCCAGCAGGCTGACGTTCTTTCCGATGCACGTCCTCGCCCCCGCGCCGAATTGGAACATGGTCGCCTTCATCATCTTGAGCTGCTCCGGGCTCGCCTCAATCCATCTCTCGGGCCTGAAAGCATCCACGTCCGAACCAAAGACCTCAGGCCGACGGTGCAACACCCACGCGTTACACCCCACAATGGTCCCGCCGGGAATAAAGTTACCAAGAATGTCCATACCTTGAGGCGGGACCACGCGTTCGAGCATTAGCCCGGGCGCTGGGTGTAGGCGGAATGACTCTTGTATCACGGCATCGAGGTAGGGAAGCTTTTGTGACTCTGACCATGACACCGTCTTGTTCGCACGGGCTTCAATGGTGCCGTTCGCCACCGCCTCGTCGAGCTCTCGCATCAGTTTTGCGTGGACATGCGGGTGCTTGACCAGGAAGTAGAAGACGCTTGATAGTGAAATGGCCGTCGTTTCAGAGCCAGCAAATACCATGGATGTACACGAGGTCAGGATGCGCGTGTCGTCCATGAAATCGGGGTGATCGTAGGTGGCTTGGGCAAACTTGGAGAGGAGATCAACCCCTCGTGGGTTTGCCTCGTCCGGGAGCCCGTACGTCTTGATTTTCTGGATCTCGCCTGCGCGCTCGTTGGACCGCTTTTGCGCGAACAGCGTCACCGGGAACACCGTGTTGCTCAGGCCAATGCGCTGCACGAACATGCGGATGGGGTTCTTCTCCAGAAAGAGGTCCAGAACCGGGATTTGGCCGATCTGACATCCGTTAGGGGCCTGTCAAAGGTAGGGCGACAAGGTTTGACAGTGGCTGCAACTTACCGGACCTGCATAGCTCAGAAAGTTCCCTATGAACTCGACGATCCCGTCCACGTCTCGGTCTTCCTCGACAAAGCCCAGGCGCTTGCTCCACGTCAGGTCACCGATGACGTCGAATGCGAAAAACTGAAGCCATCGGCTGAAGTTGCACGTCTTGCCTGAATGCGCGTACAGGTCTTCAGTCTTGTCCAGGAACACACCGAGCGTCTTGCTGACAAGGGGCTCGTAGTTCACCAAAGAACTCATGGCGAACGCATTGTTCACACATCTGCGGTACTTGGCGTGGTAGTCCTCATCCGTGGTTGAGAAGAGAGACTGCAGGCGCCGACCTTTCGATACGGCGTTCTGCACAGGATAGAAGTCGGACTATAGCTGTCAGTCGGGATGTGGGTGGGCCAATCATGCTCGGTACGTACCTTGACCATACCCTTGTTCAGTCCATAAATAATCTTGATAGCTTTGGGGTCCCCAAACGAGAGGACATTCGGGCCCAGCCGAACCACATCGCCATGCTCCCGATGGAGCTTGATTATTGTCCACTCATGCCGCCTGCCCCAGACGTCCCAGAACCTCCACCAGTTCGTGTAACCCGCCAACCAAGGTCCCGGGTACTTGTTCAAGCCTTTCCAGTACTTGTTGCTGATCAGATGGCCAATGGCAAGGGCGGAGATGACGAGGGGCCAGTATTGGACGAGCAGCGGGAGTACTTCGTTGAGAAGCATTGTGCCTAATATCTATCCGACGTGTTGAAGCGCTAGATATTAAGAATGGGATACGGTCAGCTTTTCATAATCTGCGGCTGGTCAGGGCCTTGTATAAGGACGCAACAGCCGCGTCGACCAGGTACCGTCTGCCGTCTGCGTAACAACAAACGTTAGTTACAGGGCCCAGCATGGCGGTTGCGCCTCGTCCGAGCTAGCTAGCTATGATGCGCGTCGGCAGTTGGGCAGTTGCACGACCGGCCATTCAGCGCAGATAAAGTTCCTTTCCAACATGTGTAGATTGCTGGGGTACTCGCCATCTTGGCAATCGACTATAGAATCGTGGAGACGCTGGCAGGCGGGGTTTTGGCTTCTTGCCGCCTCGCCGTCCATCAAACCATGGACATCGCCTCCCCTCCATTGACCACAACAGTCGCCCCCCCCCTCCCCTTGCACCCACCCCCTTGGAAAGACACACCACCTCTGCAGCCAGCCTCCTTCATATCAGTGACGCTGATCGCCTTTGCTTACCCTACTCCTCACATGTCCCTGGGTTGAGAAGTCGCGGGATCTCCGGTGCTTATTCGGTTCGCCGTGTACCCCACAGATCTCGTGCTACAGCGGGCGACCTGCTCCTTACATGCCAAAGTTCCAACTGCCGGTCTTGGAGACCTGCGTGCAAGAGGCAGCTAAGCATCGGGCGAGCGATAGCAACGTAGCTGGTGGACCTGGAGCGAGTCGGCAGTTGTGGAATGACGGCAGTGCCGTAATTACCGAGGGCTTGGGGGGATCGGGAGCGGTGGAGCTCGTTTCGGAGCGGGCTTGCCTCGGATATGCTTGGGGCTGCTATCAACTACTTAACTCCTGCTTTTCGCTGCGACGGTTTGAAACTGCTCAAGAGCGAAGATTCTGTGGGATTTTCCATGTCGGTGGTGCGAAAATGATGGCCGGAAAAATTACTGGGTCTGTCCGGCTACCGCGCGTTACTATTGCCCGCAAGGATAACGGCCTCTTCCCTTGTGTACCCTCGTTCGGCTCTTCTTCATCCGTTTACGTCCTTTAGAACATTTTGAAACTTTGAATGTACAATTGTCTTGTAAGGCTGGGGTTGATTACTCAGCCAAGTTGCAGGGTATGCCTTTGATAGCTGACTGAGCTCCTGCGGACAAATAATGATAACCCCTCAATCGCCATAGACCATTGGGGTTTGGAAGACCCGCATCGTTCCGACTCCGGTCCAGCAAAAGCTTGATGAGCTGAAGCATTTGGACCATCAGCATTTCGGTAACCCAGTAACGTGGCCTGGAACAGTGAGAACTTTCCATGGCAGTCGATCCGGCCGGTCCGGGCTATACATGGACTTCTCCTTTTGAATGAGACACCTGCACGTTATCATTGGAGAGTTTTCCAAAGCGGTCAAGAATGACTCTGTTCCACAAACCCATTTCGGTAGATGTGAGGTCCCACAGCTTGCGTATGCTTCAGGTCAGACGCGGGATGCTTCCTCCGAGGCACTCCCGACTTCTTGGGAAGCCATGGCACGTGTGTTCTGGAACGCTCCGCGAGTATGCCTCTGACTCGGAGTGTCCAATGCATCTATACGGATTGGGTAGTGGCCTCTCCAATGAACTAGACTTGTCTGGCTGGAGTGCCCCAGAGATGTATGTAGCGTTTATGAATATCACCCAATAGCATAATATTCTTATGATGTATGTTTTGTCAGTCTAGGACGCTACTTCTCTCTGACGAGATGCCTCAAGCAAGATAGTAAGGCTTATACACGATTTGAAGCTTGATCGCACAGTTATACACTAAAATTCTTGCTGAGAGAGGCACTGAGTATTTATTGTGACGTCGCGTTAAGTAACTCTGTAAAGCCGGGGTTCACGATAGTCAACGCCTTAAATTATTTTCCTGTATTTTCAGTTTTCCTAAGGTGGCTAGCATTCAAATTGAATAAACAGAATCGGAGACGGACCGGATTCCAAAATCGCAAAACGGACACCCAAGGGCTGCTCAAAGTGGCTAGTATTGTTGAAGAACTGCAAGCTATGGGTGAATACACTGAGATCGTCAATCATCGTAGCAGTGCTTCATAAAGCATCTAGTAGATTCTATCAGCTTTTATGCAGTGAGTTATGTAGGTTTGAGGTACCGCAACAAAGTATACATTTGTCTCGGAAATTTTTCAAGATGCCCCAAGTGACTATTAACTATTATACTATAGATGTACTTCCAAGAAATCCCAATAAAAGCCAACCATATAGCGCGCAAAGATTCCAGTTTGGGATGAGTCTTTCGGGTGAGTCACATGCTTGCCAGAATAGCTTCGCAAACTACTACCTTGACATTCCCAGTCATAAAAAGCTCCATGATTACCCTGAAATATCCAACTCATCTCGAGTCTACACGCTGTAAACGCAGAGATTCGCGATGACGATGCTAAGCTTCGTGTTCAAGGGTCTGTTGTCGTGCGTTTGGTCCAATCAAGTACCACGCATTATTACCCCGCCTTCCTCTTCCATCCAAGTGCCAATGGCCGTAGCATCTATCGTCATCAGGTCCTGTTGCCCCCACAAGAGAAATAAAAGGGGAAGGTACAGCCAGAGTGAAGGATATCATCACGTGCGAGGAGTCATACCCTGGATACCAGGTAGGTATAAATCTTGGAACTTGCCAGGCTTGATTGGACCTCACTAACACTACAAGACATCATGGCTTCATCAGAGTATCCCAAGACGACGGCCAACAAGCTGGGACGGTTGCCCAAAAGAGGTTTGCTGCTTCATCCGTGGGATTCGACCCGTTCTTGACGCCCATCAGGACGATACGATTACGAGACGGTACATACCATCATCAACACTGCACCAGTCCTCCATGTCTCTTTCAACGACCCCGAGCAACCCTTCCCGGTTGTGCTGCCCTTTCTGGGATGTACTGCAAACTTCGATGACCAAGACGCAGATCCGAACACCACAGATCAAGACCTCTACATTCATGGCTATGTGTCCGGCCGCATCTTCAAGAGCGGGAAGAATTCCTCAGAGGAAGGACTCCCTATCACAGTGGCAGCTTCGTAAAGCCTCCCCTTGCACAACTTATCCTCGGTCCCTGACATGTATACCCAGACACATTGACGGCCTGGTCCTAGCCCTCGCCCCCTTCCACAACTCGTGCAACTACCGCTCAGCCGTCGTCTACGGCTACGCCACCCTCGTTACCGACGAGGCAGAGCGTCTCTATGCCATGCACAAGATAACCGACAACCTGCTGCCAGAGCGTTGGGCCAAATCGCGGAACCCGCCTACAAAGGCAGAGTTGCAGTCTACTTCGATTTTGCGCGTCAAGGTCTCGTCCGCGAGCGCAAAGGTCAGGGTGGGTGGGCCGAGCGACGAGAGGGCGGACTTGAAGAATGAAGAGCTCAGGAAGAATGTGTGGACTGGTGTGGTGCCTGTTTGGCTTCAGTGGGGAGAGCCGATTCCCGGGGAGGATAATGGACCTGAGGAGGTGGAGGATTATATCGAGAGGTGGCGGCTCATGGAGAATGAGAGAGGTAGAATGGGAGCGTTCGATGCCATACAGAAGAAAGGTTGATATCTTAACTTCTTTTCGCAGCAGATCCTTTGCGTTTTAGTTTAATAGGTTGTCTCTTATAAGATTTGGTTATGCATTTAATTGAATTTCTGTTTATTGTAGAAAGTTTTTCAAAAAGAAAGAATTATAGTCTGATCTTTATCCCATGCTAGTCAGTGGTTCGTTTCGAACAAGTGCTTGCCTAGATGAGAAACCGAGCATAGGCGCTCATGTTCGACAGACTCTCAACAGCGCTCTACTTGCGTTCAGTATGTATATTGATGGCTAAGTATGACAACTAAGGGTTACCACCTCTACAGGTTTTTAAGGGATCAATTAAGAGTATGGGCTTATAGTATTAATGTGCTATAGACTTCAAGGCATGTATATGAGTCTTTCGGGGCCGCATCAACTCTGCCTGCGCAAACACACTTTCACTGCAACTTCCAGCTCGCGAACCAACTTTCACTCAACTCACTAGCCATATATATACCCTGTCTTTGTTTCATTCTTCCTGTTTCTTTCTTCTTCGCCCCAAAAACTTTCTGGCCGCGTGATTGTTTACATCGCGACTCAATCTTCAAAGGTACCACCAAAACACACTCCACATCTTACCACTCTGCGCATAGGCAATCAGGTCTGCTCACTACGACTGCCCTCTCCTAATTCCTCAATTTCTGTCAAGATGATGACTCTCATTCCACCAGCTCCGCACAAGTCGCCCATCCGGCCGCCTAGTACCTATAGCACGCGCTCGACCATTCGCTGCGTCACCCCATCTCCGCCAGGGACTCCTGCCAGCAACCCCGCGCTTCAGCAACCGCCTTCCGCAGTACAATATCGCGCTCCACATGTTGGTCTCGTGTCAACCGGTATGTACGCATTTGCTCCCGCTCCATCGCCTGGCACTGTGTCGGTAGCGGGAGACGTGCAGACTGACCTCGACTCCCCAGTCTGCAGAGTTCCACCCTCGACACCGGTATCTGGTTTTCGTAGCGGTGGCATCGCGTCTGTATACTCTACTCCGTCTCCTCGCAAGCGCGCTCCCCGCGATCGTCCTTTGTCGACTCCCACTAGACTGCCTTCTCACCCCGAGATTCCCGCACTGCCAGCCTACTCCAAGTTCCCTGTGGATGGTCGCGCTGACCAATCTCCCGATAGCAGGCCTTCTTCCATCGACATGTCCAACTGGAAGGCTCCGTGGGATGACACCATCATTCGTTCTCCGGCATCCCCATCAGCCAGCCCGAGGCGCCATGCAAACAACCCATACATGAAGAATTCCTCGAAGCAGCAGACTGCCCAACCCAACCAAGGTGGCCAGAGGAATGCAGCCTCCGACTCCGCCTACACCCACCCCGGCAGTATCCCTCTCACCGACCTCCCCCCCTTCACGCCCGCCCGCCACCACGCCATGCCCCAAGCCACCGCTACCCCCCACCCAAGCATACCCTTCAAGGTCCGCCCAGGTATCCTACCCTCCATCTCATCAGGCAGCTCCGCGCACTCGGCCATCCCCGAGCCCGCGTACTTCTCCCCTCCTGCTGGGCGCTCGTGGGCACGCGCCCCCATCTTCAGGACGCCGGGCCGCGACGAGTTCGAGCGCAAGCGCAACCCGAGTCTCGCCAAGGACAACAGTCCCTTTGGCAGGATTGAGGGATTGCAGGAGTTGCGACAGGCGAGGCGGGCGGTGAGTTGGGAGGGGATTGAGGAGGCGAAGAAGGCGAAGAAGGCGGCCAAGAAGGAGAAGCGGGGTTGCGGATGTGGCTGCATTGTCATGTAGGGGGAGGGAGGAATTTGGTCAAGAGTCTGGGGGAGGTTAATGGGAGGTGGGGGGTGAGAGGGTTATTCGTGGCGGCATCTGTTCTAAAAGTTTTCCTTTGTTTGCGGTGGTGTTTCTGTGCTTCATCTTGACAAAATTGGGACGGAGTTTGGGGAAGATACCCTCGATAATTGCAATGAACCATAATGACTTGAAAAGGTTGCTTGATTCTACCCATAAGATTAAAAAAATGAGAAGAAACCCGTGAGTGGAAAGAACTTTCACCTAGCCCCGGGGGGGACCGACTGATGGCATTTATGCCAAGACCGTTTGCACGCAGGCGCATGGAAAACAACAAATGTTCCTAAGCTGCGGACGAAGTTCCCAGCCTTTACACCTCCACCGCTTCCCTACCTACTCAAGATGGATAGCCAGGTTGAGCTCCTCCAACAGCGGGGCATGCTGAACGATCTTACCGACAACCTGCAGGCGATCTCGGCATCTTTACCACCTGACAACTGGGATAACAGTGCGGCTAGGATGTCTGTTCAAAGGCAAGATAACGGCACGTTGATGCTCGCTCACCTCGGAACGGCAAACCAATCTAAGCCAGGCAACGACGATGAAGCCGGGGTACCGAAGCATCTGGAAACCTGCAACCCCGTTCGCCATCTCCTTAGTCGCACGTGGCGCTTGATTCGAAAGGTCACATCGCCAACTCGCATGGTCGACTCCATCAAGACGCGTATCCAGCGCCATTGCCCCTCACATGCACAACAGACCGACACCTGCCAATACGAGCCGCTTGACAGCGCAGCAGGGGAGCCTTTGCTCTAAGAAGGTGAAATATCGAAATGTATGTGTATTTTCATTATGATCATATAACCGAACGTCGCTGACATGGATTGCAGAGCTAATTCGATTTCTTAGCGGAGGTGGCAGCAACATCCAGTCCTTCGATGATGTCAGAGCCGAAGACAACCGTCATGTATGCCGGAAAAATGACCCAGAGTCCGCTATTTCTCGTTAGCAAATGCATCTTATGGCGCACAACAGATTCTAGGCTTTCACCCGGGAACTGGGTTGAAGACTCATTTTCGACGAGACTTGTCTTTGTTGGATACTTACTTCATCACCCCGTAAAAGAGAGCCAGCGTGACCCAGTCGTTATGCTGGGTGTTATGGAAACCGGAGAAGTATTCATTCATGTCTGTGGCTGAGTCAGATTGTTGATCCTCGTATCAATCGAATGCGGCTTACAGTAAAGCACAGTCTTGCTGAGCGTCATTACTGCTGCCGCGAAGCCAATGACCAGCGCCTTATTTCCAGTTTTACCGTGCACCTTCCGGCCGCCGGAAAGAAACCCTTGGATACCCTCGCCGATCTGGAGGCCCTTTCCGCTCGTCGAAGGCACGCTATGATTGTAGATAATCATGAGATAAAGTCCGTAGAGAACAGCCTCGACAGCATTGAGAGCGCCCTGCGCGCCTCCAAAACCATCGTGGCTCTCCCACCCTGGCTTTCCGTACACGTGATCGATCTCAGCATAAATCTCGTAAGGCTTCCAAATGGGCCATTGGAGCCATCCTCCTTCCATTGTGTGTGGGCGAAGTAGAATGTACAGACTGTCCCAGATGACGAGCGGGAGACTGACAGTTATCCATGCGATGGTGATGTTCGATGCTGTGTGGGCCCATGGTTCCGAGGGAGAAGACCTGGACGATGCGATTGTGTTGGAGACTGCGCGCTTGGCTAGAGACTTGGACGGAGAGGTATTGAGGTCAGGGGAGCCCGGGGCGGGTGATGCGGTCGAGGTACGTGAGCGCTTGGTGGGAGACGGCTCGGGTGGAGGAAATTCAGACGGATGATGACGCGTAGAAACCATTCTGATACGGATTTTGGTGTTCGAAAGCGCACAAAAGGGAGGTAGGGACAGAGGTACACCGGCAAAACAGACCTTGGATGTTGTTATGATGAAGTCGCGACACTGGAGTCGTAACAGGTGGGGAGAGGTGTCCGGGTCGTCCTTTTGCCGCTGGTCTAACCCAATAGAGAAGGACATTCAATCCTTCCGACCAATGGCGTCAGTGACGAAGATTCCCCGCATCGATGCTGATTGGCGTCACTGGCGTTCAAGATCGGGGCGCCCGGCTGCAAGGGACCACGGTTTGGGCGGGATGTTGCAAGGGAATGACTGAAGCACCGCATCTTGAATCACAATGCAGATACTGTTCGTCGTTTGCGATTCTCGGCGAGGTCATCCGACGAAACAGTACTTTCTCCAAATGCAGTCTACAATCGCAGAACAGGCAACACAACGGACTTGTGTAATTAATTCTACGCAAATCAGTCTGTGTATCTTTCATACTAAAATTCACGTATTCGTCAATCGGATAAGACGAAGATGAGCGACATACGCGGTAAAATCCAATGCCGAATGAAAGGCGGAAGTAGTTTTCTTTGAAAGACACGCAACAAAAATCGAGCTGCAGAGTATTAATAGACTGACCTTGTTACCTCAATACTTTACATACTCTATCCAGCCATCCAACTAGAATGCGAACATAGCTCTGTGGCATCATGATGTCTTCCGTAAGCGCTGGCATTGGCACTGCTTTATGTCGTCAACACTGAGGGCGCACAATGCGAAGAATGCGAGATAGCACGATAAGAGCTTGGTAATAAATCCACGCCCCCGCATTCGGGGTGATGTAAGACCCCTTCTTCAGTGAACTTGACAAGTTCTTACCTCGACTGAAAACCACAGTAATCTAACACACAAGATTCAGCAACCCATATGGCGGACGAAATCATTTTGTATGATTTGGCATGCACCAAAAATATTTGCTTCTCTCCTGTTGTGTGGCGTATTCGTCTCATGCTCAACTATAAGCAAATACCCTACAAAACCATCTTTCTCGAATTTCCAGATATCGAGCCTACTTTGAAAGAGCTGTGAGTCTTCAAGATCCTGTCGTTTGTTGTCCAACCCTCTCTATAGCTTTATTGGGAAAAGTCTTGATTGGGCACCGCGATTCTTTGAAGCCACCGTAAAATAGCCTTCTAAATTCACCTTATCAGTGACATTGTCCCCAACGAATCTACTACAGGTACCATGATCAAATACACAGTTCCCGCCATACATCACCTGCCTACGAGCACGTACTTGATGGACTCGATACCCATCGCACAGTTCATCGAATCAACTTACCCTGACCCTCCGGTACCACTCGCGTCGGATATAGGAAATAGTATCACGGTTAGAGCACGAGGCGTTGTCGGCACGGCCTTCAGGAATTCAGTGATGCCGCGCGAACCGGATATCCTATCTCCACGGGCGCAGGAGTACTTTCGGCGGACACGTGAGGCCATGATCGGTCACCGGCTTGAGGATCTCTTGGATAAGCAAAAAGAAGATGAAGCCTGGAGTTCTATTGACGATGATATACGTGCTGTGGGTGAGATGATGCAGACTCACAAGGCTGAGGGGCCTTTTGTTTTGGGCGCCCATCCCAGCCTTACCGATTTCTTCATTGCCGGAGTGCTACAGTCTGCGAGAACTGTAAGCGAAGAAGTTTTTGAGCGAATTATAATATATCCTGGCTTTAAGGAAGTCTTCGAGGCATGCCAGCCATATATGGAGAAGGATGATTGAGCAGGCTGAATCGCAAGGTGGAGTTTCCTGGTATACTAGAAATATGAATTATGCGCACTCCGCGTTACATTACAAAAAAAACTATTACTTAGACGAAAGGGATGTGCGTCAGTTGTCATGTCATGGTGGATGAAATCAGGGGCCTTGTGAGATATCATTGCCAAGTATACCAAAATAGTGGATAATTTTGGCCAAGAAGAGCACTGGCCCAAAGAAGAAAAGCGTCACACTAGACGGCAGCCCACCTCTGCATGACTATCTAGGAACAGGCTAGCAATCAACACTGTCATGACACTTGCATATCTCCTCTCCCTTTTTTGTGAACATGTAAGACCTAATTTAGGAGCAGGGGTGCCAGAGCGTCTTTTTCGCTTTTTCCTTTGATTTATCGAGACAAGTGCCCAGCTTCAATCTTGCCTTACTCCTCCAATCATTCCTGAACAAGCCTCGCTGTCCACGACCGCACAACTTTCTTCCCCCGTTACGCGTTGATTGATGATTGTTTGAAGCTTTTTACCAAAGTAAGATGAATGCAATGAATTGGATCCTATGGCCACTTAAACCCTGCCAGCAAAGCCGGAGATGCCCCAAAACTGGCGATTCATTATTACGGGGGAAAATGGGACCGCCAAGGATGAAAGAACAAAGAAGTTCATAAGAGAAAATGCTATGAGGTTCTATAGGAGGAAAGAGCGGCTAGTGAGAACGAAGAAATATCAGGCAAACCTGCCGAGGACATCCGTACTCGTTGCAGAACCCGCAGCTACCGCAACCCATGTCCAGAAAGAAGACTTGGCATCAAAGTCTGAGCTCTTGATTCGAGAGCATAACGTGACATCGTGGGAGCTAATCAAGGGGCCTGGGCTTGCGTTCGATCCATTTTCTTGCACCAAACTGCCAGTCCATCACGATTCTCCCCGACTTTTTACGCACTGTACGTGGTCTGACTCTCTGCAAAACATAGTCAGGGTATATGCTAATCTGGAAAGTTATACGTCACATCGTTCCGCAATTTCAACCCCTGTTTACATCTCATGACCCAGCGCCCGTAAATGCGTTCTTTGTGCGCAATGTCTTACGAAGCACACCTTGTCTCTCAAGTATTTTGTTCCACGCAGGCATTCATTACGATACGTACAGGAATCGGTTATGGAGCACATCTACTCTCTACCATCGTGGTGAATTAATTCGGAATCTCAAAGAGAGACTCAACTCTCCTAATGAGAAATCAAGCGAACAGTCGTTATGTATGGTCGGATTTTTGGCGTCTACAGGAGTAGGTTACATTCTATTTCATTCCGAGCCCAGAGATTCGAAGAGAGATGCTGACGTAATTTAGAACATTACAGGCGATGTTACAGCCGACAGTGCTCACTGGGAAGCCCTTCAAACCATGATCAAGTTACGAGGAGGAATGAGCAAATTAGGGTGGAACGGCTCTCTTGGCATTCTCTTACAAATGTGAGTGCCTATACATTTTTCACATCAACATACGAGCACTCCGCTCACTGGTAGATACAGCGGAGATCTGATTAGCGCCGCCATTTCAGGCTCCGCTCCTAGGCTCCCTGCTCCGGACATCACCCACAATCCCTACCTGGCGGAGCTATCACCTAGCGCCTTGCGCCCCGCTCCGCAACTTACCGACACCTGCAACATCGCAGAGGAGATGTACACAGTGATAGGACTCGTATCGAGCCTCGTTGCTCTCCAAAGCAGACTTCTCGAAGACCCCGCCGTAAAACTCAGGGCCATACTCGCCTTCACCCAATTGAGCATTGCCATGGAACATCGCGCTCTCAGCATTCCCAATATACCTTGCTCCCCGCTGCTCACTGCTGCGCACACAGCGCTCATCCTCTGCATATCCACCACCTTCCACACCTTCACACCACAATCCGCCACCCTCACCAGCCTGCACTCCCGCCTCGCCATCACCCTCCAAGCCCTCCCCCTCCCACCTCTTTCCGCATCAAGAAACGATGCGACTCAAGAGGGGAAGCGAGACACCGAGATGCTACTCTGGATCCTCTGGGTGGGCGGCTGCACGGCCATGCCGGCCCGCCTGGCGTCCTTCGCACGCCGCATTGGGGAACTGCTGCGCGAGCTACGGGTAAAGAGCTGGGAGGAACTGAGGGGTAGGTTGGCGGCATGGGTTTGGAGCCCGCGCATGGAAGGGCCGGCGTGTGAGCAGTTGTGGGCAGAGGTTGGGCGGGTGGCGGGCGCCAGGGCGCAACTTGTCGGTGTCTGAGGCGGAAATGGCGGGGGGAGGAGATGCCGCACGCGAGAGTCCTAGCGCGGGTCGGGGTATGGGGGCGGGTCGGGGTGTGATGTGGAAGTTGGATAGCCGGGGGCCGCAAGCCGGGGTTTGGACTCGGCGTATGAAGGAACCGGAGTTGTGGCTGACCCGTTTTTTTCTTATGCCCGTGTTCATAAACAATGCATATACTTTCTTCAATACTTGAAAACAATCGATGCTCTGTTTTTTCCCCTCTCTTACTACTCTCCAGCAGAAATTGGGGACACTCGCCAGGCGTCGAATTGCTGTTCTTGGGTGAGCGGCCTATGAATATCGGCTCGTATATGCAAAGCGGGTGAGAAGTGCGGGGGAACAAATACCGCGGATGTAAGTTCGGGACAAGAAAGCTTGGTCCGGGACAAGCTGGCTTGGAAGCCGGTATTTGGGGCGCGGTATTTGAACGTCGTTCCTTTGTACCGCCCTTCGGAAGCCGAGGCCGTAAATCGGTATATGAATTTCTGAGTCTCTATACACAGAGATTCTGAAGGTACCTTGACTGGTTTAGTTTTCTGTAAACGAGCTATCTCTGGCTCTGGGGATGTTGTTCGTGATGATGTTTTCCGTTTAGAGTGACTCGAGAAAGGGGTTCAACAAGTTCTAGTGGTAAATTATGCAGTCCCAGAACGAGTACAGAAAGTTTTGTCAACTGATTTGCACACAGGGGGTTTGGACGTTAGATTCAAAATCATTTCATTTAATCATAAACACTATAGATGCATCCGCGCATTCCTATCATGTCAATGCATGTGCGAATACCAGCGCGGAAACTTGACCAGCAACTTAGTGATTCTTCGGAGACATGAGACTAAAAGCGAGAATTTGCCAAAAATCGAAAGCTTAAGCCTTCTTCTCTGGAGATTCGTGAAGCTCGGTAACAGTAGGATCGGCGAGAACCTTGTCGGCTGCAGCTGCCAGCTTGTCTCGGTCGTCCTTCTCGGAGTCGAACACTGCAAGATCATCAGCATCCTGATAATTGGAACATGGCCGGCAGAAAAAAACTCACAGAAAGTCAGCTCTTCGAGGGTCTTGCCGTACGTCTCGGGGAAGACGAAATAGATGAAGACAACTTCGAAGCAAAGCCATACGACATAAACGAGGAGGTATTTCCAATCAAGGTCTTCTAGACCAATGGGGTTAACGAACGAGCCTATTTATTTGTTAGCATAGGGCGACAAAGCAGAAAAAGCGTAACAGATGCTTACCAAACATGACTGCAGACCTGCCGAAGAGTTGGAACCAAGAAAGACCCTTGGTGCGTACGTAGTAAGGGAAAATCTCCACCATGTACACATAGGTCAAGGCGTTATACGCAATGCAGTAGGCCGGGCTGTAGAGGAAAATGAAGACAAGAACTGCGTAGCCTGACGACTCGGATCCGGTGATACGGTTGCGGGCCTGTGCGATGGTCCAAGCAGTGTAGACACACACCAAACAAGAGGCGCAGAGAAGATACATCCTCCTTCGCGGGAAACGAGGCGTGATACTGGCCATGATCAAGCTGACCAAGAAACCCCAAGCCTGAGTTCCGACATTGTAGCGCACTTGGGTGTGTGCATCCTCAATACCAATCTTCCTAAGGATGGGAACAAGGTATTGGGAAATGAGGTTGTTTCCAGAAAACTGTACGAAGAGTCCAACAGCGGCAGCAACCAAAGCTCGGTGGCGCATACCCTTGGTCTGGAAAAGCTCAGCCCATCCACGAGCTCGAGAGTCGTTTTCGATCTCTAGGGCCTTTCGAATCTCGGCAAGCTCTACGTGTGGAAGTTCTTGAGAAGCATCGCCCTCGGCATGGTACTTGATGAGGATAGCAAGAGCCTCTTCGCTGCGGTCCTTGGAGACGAGCCAACGGGGACTCTCGGGAACGAAGAACGCAAAAACAACCTGAATCAGGGATGGCAAAGCCTGGAGAAGGGATGGAAGGCGCCAGCTCCAGTCGTTCGGAATAAGAAGAGTGCGGACAACGATGCCAGCACCAAGGACAGCGCCTACACCGTAAAAAGCGTTGAACATGGAGCCGAGGAAAGCACGTTCCTTAGGGTGACCGAGTTCACCGAGAAGAGCAGCTCCTGCAATGATGGCATAAACGATACCATGGCCAAGGAAAATTCGAGAGAAAACGAACATGGCCACTGGAATAAAAGGTTAGGCTTTCTTGTCTAGTAGCTTCAGTGGGAAAACTCACGGTTCCTCGAAAGGCCTTGCATGACAGCTCCGATGATCATGATGATGGAGCCGAAGATGATACTCCAGCGTCTCCCAGCATAATCCGAAACAATGGAAACAAAAGGAATGGATGTGATAGCACCAAGATTGTAGCATGCGACCAACAAGCCCAGCTGCCCTCCTTTCGGGTGGTTGAAGTATTCTTGCCAGTAGTCGAGGGCCTGCATTCCGTTCATCATCGAGGAATCGAATCCAGACGTCGACTCAATGAACAGACAAAAGGGAACGAGCAAGAGGTAGAGAGTCCGAAGGTTCGGCTTGTTCCACCATCTTACGTGGTCATTGGCGACGAGGCGCTCAACGATACCCTCTTCAACTCCTACACCTTGGGGTGCCATGATGTTCAAATCGGCCTGTTGACAAGAGTAGGACTTCCCTTCGGATTTGAGTCAGGCCTCACACTGGGGGCAAGGCTGATGTCGAAGTCGAGTGTAGACCAGTCCAAACGCCGGGAACCCGTCCGATGTAAATAGTTGCGGTGCGGAAGCGAGGCAACCACACCATCGGTTTCGCTCACGGCACACAATACCACCATACCGCATCTCCAGGATTGCCCAGGCTTGGCTTTGGGGGGTCGGTGGTTTTCCGGTAAAGTATCTTCTTGGATCGCCCAGTTTTTCCACAAATGTGAGGTGCATTTCCGAGGACACGAACGCTTCTAGACTTAACCCACGAGCCGCTCTGGCCGTTGGATCTAGAAACAACCCTAGCCATGAGTGCAGGGGCAAAGATCTGCACGATTGAGTACAGAATGTGACACAAATCCTTATCGCTTACGCCTGGCAGCTGATCACCTCCATCTAATTAAGAAACTGGCCCCGAGTAAGAGACAGTGACTGAGAACCACAGAACTTGGGCTCGTCGACGACAGAATCCCCCCCAGACTGTGCCACATCGTAAAACCAGGAATTGCGAAAACCCTTTCCATATCGAACTTGGAAATAGATAACCCGCTGCCCGAGCGATGAAGGTGGGGTCTAGCCAATTTAGCCGCGGGCCGCGTCTTATTAGGCAGTGATCTATCTGGGGAAACTCTCTTACCCCAGATTCAAGCAGCAGATCCATGCTGAGGACTGAACCTCACGGCATTATGCCCAATTATCGATAGGCGTACGCACAGCTACCAGGTTTGCGGAGGAAACGGTCCGTTCGAAGTGGCTCGCCTTGCAAGATCCCTCGCTAAGGATTGAAGGTGAGCAGCCGCGTGACTCGGCGTCTGCCGACTCTCTCGCCATCCGAGGTATGACGGGGTAATGATAGGATGACACGTCTTGCCTGGATGTAGGTGGATTGTTGAGGTCAAAATCATTGCGTGATGTGAAGCTTACCTTGGAGGTTGGCGGGGCCGAAGCTTCAAGCTTTGGCGGTGGAGCTTGTGGCGAGTTGCGATCTAATCCCATTTAAGCATAGACCACGGGTGGGACAATGTTTGACATCTAGTCAACACATTGTCCCACCGTCAATCATTACATTCTTATTACTGGTCGTATGCGGGATGCGGTGCGCAGGACCCGCCCTATGTTGCAGGGAAGTATAAATTGCTGGACCCTTGAGGACGAACCCATGTCGAGCTTGCATAGAGGGAATATCGTTTTGCGCGACACATGGAAGAGGCACACATAGCAAGACCGTATTGGAGGGCAGTCCTTCAGATGGATCCTGAGCCGATTATATGCCCTGCAAGTACATCGTGCAATGTACAGGATGGTTTTCTAGTAACCGTGACCAAGATATTTCATTACACTGCATAAGTGTGAACCCCATATGCTCATTAAACCTTGCGGATGTGTATCCTTTTGCAATAAGCAATATCAATGGTACCAACAACGCCAACGGAAATACAAATTTTTGCGCTTATCCCTCCCCTACATCATTATTAATGACCCCAAACATAGGAACTGCACCATCGTTTACCCTGTTATTTGGGGCCCCTTCTCCCGGTAACCTGGGACTCCCTAGCGCCGGGGTGTTACTAGGCCAAGCCCATAGTGCGTCAAAATCGATTTGTTCATCTAAACCGCTCTCTTCCGAGTGTAGACTTGGCACCCTAGTTGCGTCAAGTGCTGAAAGGTCGAGCATGGCTGATAGCGAGGGCGGTTTGGATGGTGAACTCATCAAGAAATTTTCAGGGCCGGCGACAGGGACAGGCGAGTTCTGTATCGGAGAAAGGTGCACTGACATGTTCGGTGGCGGAGGTGGCTGAGACGGAGTCTGTGCGGGTGCCTGCTGGAAGGAGCTGACTGGTTCGTTCAAGGGTGCAGTCTGCATTCCAGGGTATATATGTATGGGTACTTGGTGGAGTCGAGGTGTCACGTTCGCCTGTTCGGTGCCTGTAGTCCCGGGACCCTGGGCCTGGTTTGCCAATGGCACACCGTAGAGCTGGGACGAAATGCTGGGAAGATTCATGTTTTCCGCCTGGCTTTGTTTCCTCCGCATCCTCTGCTGCCCGACCACGTCGCGAAATGAGCTGAGTATGTATACCAGGCGGCTTGCTTGTTGGTCGCTTTCAGCACAATAGCCCATGATGGTGACAGCATTGAGAATACATATGTCAGCAGCTTCTACCCGATATAGGCCAGCAAACTCATTCGCCAAGATAACGAGTGCAGCTGCAAAGAGGAAGTAGATGACCGCAGGGTTTCGACGTGAAAGATATCCAGCGTCAAACGCATTTTGTACGAGCAAGATAGTGTGTGTTGAGGCAATGACACAGGCCTCGCTGAATTTCTCCATACGCAAGTAAGGCCTTGGAGCTCGAGTCCCGGTTGTTGCTTGATTGGCCTGTCGTTGTGTCTCTGAGTTGAGAATGTATAAGAAGAAAGGCCGGGTAAGTAAAATGATCGAATGGCAGTAGAACAGGTTAACGTGTAAGATGGCGACCCCCTGGCTAGGTGAAGCACTGGCGGCCTGGCGCCAATGAAGAATTGTAGGTAATGCACGGGGCCATCTCTTGCATATGTCGGCAATTTCCTGCGCTAGGCGGGTACTAATTTTGCGCCGCTGGTATACTCTTTTCAGAATGAGTCCAATGGCCGAACAGCTTCTCACGGCAGCTTCAAGAGCGCAGGATCCCGTCTCACTGAAGCTTGCATCATTGTTGCAATTTGGATTGAACGGGGTATCGGGCAACACATCGGCAGGACGGAGAATGTCGCCAGAGCAGTCGTCTTCGGATATTGATGTTGGCCGACCCAATGAACAAGAAAGGAGACGGTCAGCCACGAACAGCGAGCGCCACAAATTCCTCCGAGCGTTCTGCTCTTCCGCACTGAATATAACCATTGTCTCTTCCCTGTGCAGGCCAAGGGCAATAGCGGATCGGACAGCCATACCGAGCTGAGCGAAGGCTGTATTGCGCTTGGATTTGGCAAGCATGTATACAGACATGAGTAGCAGTGCTTGTACAGACCAGAAGTCCTGGTCCTCCAATCCCGTCATGGGATCATTGAGGCTTTTGGCGTTTAGGTAAAACACTTCGGCACGGTCGAGGTGTTCACTACGCAACTTGTCAATGATCATGGCTTCAGAACTCCCTGAGATCGGCGTAGCCATCGTCAAACCAATGGCAAACACGAGGTTTAGGAGGCAAAGCCAAGAGGGTTCGGTAGAAAGAGGATCGCCATAGCATCGCTCAAGCTCTTCGAAGAATTTATCGCGGTCAAATATTTGGAGAAAACCGTGGGTGTTGACGAAAAAGGCATCAACAAGAACGCGAGCCGTTCTTTGATCGGGAAGTAAATGAGTGTGTCGAAAGCCTGAAGGTAGAGAGAATTGTCCTTCTACAATCCTATGCCGGCGTGGATCATTGGTAAATGGTGATGGACCAGCCACATTCTCGACCATCATTCGAAGTAACTGGAGGAAAGACAAAGTCGCAGCATCTCCGACATAGACTATGGATTGTCAGCAGCCATTCCATAATAATGCATGTATCGGTGGGCGAGTCGGAAAGCAAGAAGGTGAAGTGGCCGTCTTCGTGACCAAGGCCCGTTGTCTTTCAAAAAGACAATACGAGCAAATGTTCAGCGACAATACTCCGATCATAAATGGCAGTACGTGGGACACCATGGCCCGTTCCGTACGTGCCAAGACGGCCGTGAAATGCTTAAGCGATAGTCGGCTTGCGGCATGCACCTAGGTAACGTCCCGAAGCGCTGGGAATATATGGAGGTGGAGATGCACTAGGGAGCGTATGTGAATGCGAGAAGAAAGAAACCTACGCAGTCGCCCCGTGGGGTCTTGCAACATCCTAGTTTGCGTATAGACTACGGCCTCCTCGTCTTGACCACTGACCGTGGTGCCACGTGACATGAGTGGTGGCTGTTCATCGGTGGGCTGGCCAGTTGCAAACTGCTGTAGAGATCGTGCTGCAGCCTCTAGAGTCGGTCTTTCATCGCCCTGCCTGAATTGATTCTCTCCATCTTTGAAAGCTGTCAAATCTGGTCTGGATTCCTGAGCGGCGAAGGCTGACCGTGGATTGGTCAACGGGGACGTCGTCTGGATAGGATGGGAAACGGGTGAGTGGTTATGATGCCCATAACTCGGTGTTTGGGAGTTTGAGGTATCATTTATGCTTGGCGTCCCCTTATTCGTATCGTCGACGGCGCGCTTCTTTGTTGGCGGCCTGGTACTATCGGATGGCGAGGGCGCTTCCCGCTCGGCGTAGATGCAAGTAAATTTCCGCTACAGGCGGTTAGACGAATCTTGGGCGATGCGAAGGGAAGTCGATTACCTTCTCGCACGTGTTGCAGGGACATAGGCCATTACACTAGATTTGTCAGTTTTTGGTTTTTATTAAGCCCGGCAAGTATCGGCCTCGGCGTAAAGGTAACAGTAGCTTGAGAACGATCACCCGGAATTGGTCACGGGTAGATATCCAAACTGAATTGAACGACGGGGAAACACACAAGGGCACGTGCTAGCGGGATGAGTAGATGGACGTCCGAAGATGACAACTACAGAATAGCCGGTAGAGAACCGAGGCAGGGCGATTGACGTCGCGTCCATGCAGTGTGGCTAGCCGGCATGCATGGCTTGATGATCCAATATGGAAGGGCGTGCACTTGCCTTTTGCTTGCGTCTTTTACACGATTCGCACGCTTGTGCGGTGCGCTGTCTCTGCTCTGCTCAATGGCTCGACATTAGAACGCGTTTCAAAACACGTGCAGAATTTTCGCATTCGGGGCGGACGTGCCTGGTGGAACTTTGGGCCGAGTCATTCCGGCTGGCTGCTCGCAGCGACGCACGAGCAGACACGCGTAGAGCTAAGGGTGGGCGTGGTGAAGCTGGTGGTCGTTCTCTTCCGATGTCCTGTCGGATGCTCCCGATGCCAGGAGCAAGGATGGGTTGTCGGATGAGGGATTGAGCAGACGGAAGAGAAGGGAAGGCATCAGCACATGCGGAGGGGTTGCGACCGCGTTGGCGACGGGCCTCGATGGGCGAATGGCGGTCGAGGCAGACAATACCATCGACCCAGTGGTTGGTGGTCCCCTCAGGGTGGACGCGCAGGAAGGCTGGTGCAAGTCCGTGCACGTGCCGCCATCGGCTAGTCGCATTTCCACCCCTCACTTCCGCCGTCTTGACGACAGCATGTCGACTCCCGATCATCCCAACGAGCTATCCACCGAGCAAGCCCAGCCCTACTGTGGTGCTCCGCCCGCGCAGGCCCCGTCCCATGCAGGGTGGCGATCAGCCCTCGCTCCACCTAGCTTCACCGCGACCGCCTTGACATGCGGCTAGTGTCCCTGCCCGCGGAAGGGCCATAACGGCCTTCCGCTCCTCAATATGTCTCCGTGATCCCCTCTTCAGGTCCCGTTTCCAAGTACCTCTCTACCACTGTTCTCTCGTGCTCCTGTATCGTAGACCTTGGCCCGGGCCAGGCACCTCCATCAGCATGACTCCTTACCTAGGGACCACCAATGGCCACGCCAATGGCACCACGGCTGATATCAACACCCTGCTCCAGGGCACACGCAAAGCCCTCGAGCACCTCCTGGTCAAGGCGGATGGCCAGCTCCCCCAGGAGGCTCTCCCACACATTGCCAGCATCAACTTCTCGACCGCCAACACTGGAAGCCCCTACTTCCCCAGCCCCCTCAAGCAGACCGAGGCTATCTCTGCACTCAAGGCTGTTGAAGCTGGCGTAGCTGCTGCCATCGCTGACCTTGCCAACGAGAATAAAAGCCGGAAAATCAACGTCGACCTCGAAAGGGCGTCTGCATTCCTATTCTCGACTTATCTTGCTACCGTTGGTGGTATGGATAAGGCCCACCCCAAAGTGAAGAAGCTCCTCAAAGGTGAGTTGAGATGTCTGATGCAGTACACAAATGGGTAGTAGATGTTGATAACACTATAGACACCGACCTTCTGCAAGCACAGTCGATCCAGTACCGAAGACTGTCTGCCAATCTGTATGAGACCAAGAATCCCGGAGAGTACTTCCATCTGCACGGATCTCTCGAAGCCACCAAGGCTCTGAACATGATTGGATTGGAGGGCCACAGGCCAGATCTAACTGAATACCATGAGTGTATCAAGATCATCGAGGATCGCGTAAAGCAATTCACCGCAGCCGAACTGGAAGAGATGAACGCAAAGATTAAGCAGGCTGGTGTGACATGTCTCAAATGGGAAGAGTTTCAGGCGACAGACCATGGCCAGGAGATGCTCAAACAGCCGCCATGGAAATTGGAGACACTAGAGACTGAATCGCCGCCATCGCCGTTCCCTTTCGCACCGTCGAAAACGCCAAAACCACAAGTCCTGTCTGGAATCCGCGTTCTTGAACTATGCCGCATTATTGCTGGTCCTGCCATGGGGCGTGGGCTAGCTGAGTATGGCGCAGAAGTCATCAAGGTTACAGCCCCTATGTTATCCGATGTACCATTCTTCCAAGTAGACGGCAATCTAGGAAAACACGCGACTGACCTGAACCTGCGGGACCCACAAGACCGGACAACCTTCGAGGAGCTGCTGCAGTCGGCCGACGTAATTCTGGATGGCTATCGGCCCGGAAGTTTAACACGCCTCGGTTATGGCCCCCGGCAAATCATCGAATTGACTAAAAACCGCGGCCGTGGCATTGTATATGTGGCCGAGAACTGCTTTGGACACATCGGATCCTGGGCCTATAGGCCGGGTTGGCAACAAATCGCAGACTGTGTCACGGGCGTAGCGTGGGCACAGGGGCAGTCCATGGGCTTGAATGAGCCTGTAGTGCCACCTTTCCCCATGAGTGACTATGGCACCGGCTGCATGGGGACCATAGCTGCGCTTGTCGGATTGTACAGAAGAGCCAAGTTTGGTGGAAGCTACCACGGCACCACATCCCTAGTTCAGTACGATATTTACCTACTTCAGCTCGGTCTATACAATAAAGACATGATGGCAAAGCTAAGGGAGGAGCACGACAACGAATTCTTCGAATTGAGACATCACGATTCAGTCGATGAGGTCGGCAAGAGGGCATTGCGGACTATGAGGAGAACACATCCTGAGCTGTTCGAAGAGCGACATATGCAGGAATGCTTCAGCAAAGGATTCGACGCAAATGTTCGGACCGTGCGGCCCGTAGTGGATGTGGAGGGTACTTGGAACGGGTTCCTAAGGAGTTCCAGGCCCAATGGGTTTGATAAGCCGACATGGCAGGATTGGGAAGTCGACGACGACATGCTAAAGACGTGATGAGGGGTAACGGGTACGGTTCGAGTGACGGCCTTATTTCCTGTTTTACGAGCGTCCGTCTTGTTTGTTTGGCATAGCAGATCATAGCGACTATCAATATCCATATTCATCTCATCCTTCACATATCCGCGGCATCCTGTCAGCTTTTTTTTCCCACTGGCACCTCTTCGTTTCGGATGTTGATCTTACAAGAGTATTTCCTCCAGTTGTTTTTCCGCTCATCACCTCATTGTTCAAGTCGCAGCCCCACAATTCTTTTCTTCCCCACTTGCCCTTATCATACGACCGAACAGTGCAGCTTCCGATAGCTTTTAGGTTCTCGATCACCCTCGGTCACACCTCTCTAATGAGTCAGTTTCCCCATCGAGTAAGTCCACGCTTCTCTCGAACCGAGAGATGACTACTGCCCGGTTCTTTCGCACACCGTCGGCAGATGCGCAAGGATGTCGATGGCTGCAGAAATTTATGGGGCTTCCCGCTCGGAGGCGTCTAGTTTGTCCGGAGAACGAATCCGCTCTCGGAATCAGCACTCGGAATAACGACGGGAGAAGATTTCCAATATGAAGCCTCTAAGATTTTTTTTTAAAGAAAAATAAAGAATTGTATTGATCATTTCAATCAGGATATTAAGAATTATAGAAAAGAATAGAGACTAGCCCCTCACTCGACTCCAATTACCAATCAACTATTTCATTGCTCATCATCGTTGGACTCATGTACCTTACGGATGTGCGCCATTAGTTTGTCATATCGTCGGAAGGGGTTTTTCTTGTATCGGTTGCGGTCACACCGAGGATAGTGGCAGTAGTGCTCTGGCTTCGGTCTCAAGTGACGCGTCTTGTGGTGGCGTTTCAAGTCCTGGTGACGATTGAATGTCACGCCGTGACATTGTGGACGGTTACAATAATACCTATCACCTCCTCTTTCGTGGTTTGTCGCAATGTAGCCAATTATATTCGATGGGGATTCGAAAGAATCTGCTGGGGTCAATCGCAGCCGCAGCCCGACTGGCTCGGTTCCATCATTCTCCTGGTCTCGCCCAAAAGGCCCTGACTTCCTGATAGCAGACGGTTGAAGTCGATGACTGGCCTGCAACGATCCGTCCTGGAAGGTAGTGAAATCCAAACTATTGGGTGAATACACGCAGCTTGCGCCGTATGAGCTCTCAAGTCTCGGATCGACGGGCCCGTACCTGGATTTTGGTCAAGTCTAGATCCCGACGCATTTATGGAATTTTACCCTTGGTCTGCGTCTCCTTGGATGCTCAATGTGGTCGGGCTTGGAGCAAGAACCCGATTTGCTCGTCGCTCTGGACTTCTGCACTCGCATGCACGAGGAGATTGGACTACATGGGAACCGTCAGGTTTTTCTTTTTCAAGAAAAATAATGTTTGGCCATTTTTAGGCTATAAACTTACAGGAATGTCCTATGTTACTCTCTTGAAATGTTTGTTGGTGATAATGCTCGGGAGCTACAAAGGGTGCAGGTGGAAGCAGACTCAGCAAGCTATTCGTGTCGCGATTGAATGACTGTAGCTCGTCTTTTTTAACATCTGTTGGTTGAAAGTTCATTTTAGAATTCATCTCTTTCGATCCGTGTCTCTGAGAATATAACTCAATGGTAGGGAGAAACGAATACTTTATATGGGCAAGGTTGAAACCTGGATTCCCACGCGAAGTACCCTGCTCAACGCATCTTAGCGAATGTTGGAGTCAACTTGGATTAGGCACATGTGATTATTCCCACTGTTACGAATGCATGCTCGCCCACTTCAATGGGATTAAAACAGGCAAGCCGCAGAAGATTATGCATCGCCGTTGATGTGGCCGAATATAGGTCTGATTGACTGAACCAAGCTTAGCAGAGAAGTACCAGGGGCACAACCTGCATCAATTGTGGTAAGAGAGCTGTATTAAGAGTTACTGGCAAGTTTTAGTGGCTGAATCCGTTTTTACTATCGGACAAGATCCTGCTGTTCTACTCGCCCTGATATGCGCTTTTAGACACTACTCAGGGCAAGGGTTACGACAGAATCTTACATTGTAGTTTCAGAACCTTGAAAATGAAGGTTACATGTGCAGTCAGGTGTCTGGTACGCAGGATTACGGATCTGAGGGGGGCGGAAACTGGTGAGGTATAGTGCGGGCCGCCGGGGCCGTAAGGCAAAGACGCCACGTACAAGGATCAGGCATACAGGCTACAGCCAAAGTTGAGGCTCAAAGGTTAACATTTCAGATGGAATGTTTTTATTTATTAATTTAGTGGCGCTCTTGGAGTGTATGTGTGTTCTTTGGTGTGCTTCTAATGCAATTTTTGATCTTGAATCCGCCAATTAAAGTTGTTGAAAAATGAGCCAATAATGCAGATAGACTACGTGAGGCTCAAACACGGCACCAAATTGGGTGCGGTAGAAACGCCACGGAGAATTGCGGACAAGTAACTGTACAACGGTGCGTAGGATGGTGGTTTGCGACGAACCCCGTCTGATTTCATCCACGCCAGAGCTTACATTCGGTTCATTACATGTGTGAAGTAGTCTTAAGATGAATCGCAAGTTCAACCGACTAGTCTGAGAGAAGGATTAATTGTTGAGCTAGGTTGTAAGCTGCATAAGGGGTCGTAGTGAGATGAACGCTTTGGACAGGATTCTCGCGGTGGAGATTAGTATTGATGAGCAGGTTTAACCGGTACGATCAGCCATTCTACACGAAAAAGTGCAGCGAAAATGGCTTGTACGTTACACGACAGCTCTTACTGGGCTGTTTTCTGCGTCAATGGCCTCCTGCATATGCAAGCCCTAGCCTTGCAACGTGAGCGGAGATATGAGCATCCAAGCCACTGCGCTCGACTTCAACGTCAGTGTTGAAGGTTTTGAAAGAGCCTGAGATCCGAAAACTGTAGTAATTTTTTTCTCCCTAAATTTTACATCAATCTGCTGCTGTAAATAAGAATAAGCTGTAAAAAGGCTAGTGTGAAAAGTTTCAGACCCCTACTAAGTGTATTATACTGCGATGGTCTTTTTCGGCTTCCCTTAAAAGCATTCCTTAGAAATATCGATTAATAGCAATTTTGTAAAGTTAATTAATGGTGCATTTAGACGCAAAATCGTAATTGAGGCATTTTTCAATATTCAGGCAGTTGTCAGAATACATATCGTACAAGCACAAATCCTTGAGGGCAATTTTCTGAGTTTCAACTACAGACTCACTGTCTGTTAAAGGATCGATCTCACAGCTCCTGTGCCCTGAGAAAGCACTAGGCTAGCACTCGGCTAAGAGCATCCCTTATCGAACGACTCCAACGAATGTGCACAGACCTTCCGGTGCTGAACCAAGCATTCCGGTGAGCAGATGACCCTAGAGGGGCGGAGCTCCGTGTTTCTTTGTGCCCCATCATCAGCTATATGCATGTTGGTTTATGTGTCTGATGTATGGCGAAAGCATATCGTTGTCCAGCAGCTTCCCCAGGGTGGACACCAAAATCCTGTGCTCTTTCTCCCTAGCCTGCCCACCGGTGCCCTCTCTAAAGCATCTTCAAAGAAACTCATCCCATAGATAAAGCACTAGGGTAAACAAGAAGATCGAACCGGTTTCATACTAGTGTAAACTATTTTACATATCGACAGCAACTTCACCGCACTACACCTTGCAGGGTCAGATTTTAGGAAAGACTTGTTATTGTGCTCAGTACTCCATATCTTGTTGTGGCCGAGTCAGAGGACCACGATTTTGTTATGAAAATCGAAGAGATAAGAAAATGACGAAACTAACTCACAATTCATAGGCAGTCAGGCTGAATAGAGCTGGGCCTAGTCGTCAACCCAGGCTCCAGCAATTTCACATCACCAAGGAACGACTGAGCTTCAACGGTCGCCAGTGAAGCGGTCTAAAATAATGAAATTCACGTTAGACAAATTAGTGAAGCTCGTCTAATTCCTCTTGGTGAGATTCTATCCATAAGATGACCTCTCATGTTCTTTCTCATGGTGCTACACGTCTACAACCAAGAACCCATTAGCCTAACTTCCAGTAAACTCATTCCACAATCTATCTCTTCTGTAAAAGTACAGCTCTAGCTCATCGCCAGTACAGATACGAGGTACCAAACTCTTTATGGAAGCTTTAAACCCACGCCATGTTTTATCTCTTCTCTGCCGTATTTTCCTTCCGTGCCGAGGCCTCAGTGTCTTTTGTGTACAATGGCATGATAGCAATGCTGTGACTGGCCAAATTGCGTTTGAGGAGGGCTATTGATAAGCCGTAGCGGAGGATGAGAAGCGCAACGCAGCTTCTGTGGACGAATTGTAAAGGGAGCTGTCGTCCGAGCGGAAGCGATTATGACCAGCACATGGAAAACATGTACGGAAATGACCATTTTTAAATTGGCATTGGCTACCCACTAACCACGCCAAAACCTATCGAAAGATTGGGGTATACCTTTTGTAAACCGAATTGCTCCATACTCCGGGAAATGCGTCAATTGGCTAAATTCCAAAAGACAAAGTCGCTGAATGATGCTAGGGAAGCCATTATTCGCGCCACTCCTTTGCGCACTTGGTGCACTGGATAAAGCGTATTTAGCGCTATTCTAAAATATTTGACAGGGTAACTGACCTTGTAGAATGCAGTCATAGGCTCATCAGCACTACGGATCTGTAGCTGATACCAGTAGGCTTGATCGTTGCGACACTTCTCATTCGGGCATTGCACTGTTTCAATCGTCAGTCTTTGTTCCGGACGGAGAGGTGGTCGGGCCGTCAGTGTTAGGAGAGGCAGGAGTGGGAGCTGATTCCAGCATCGTGACTCAATTGATCTTCGGGAGATACTTTGGGCCGCGAGCATAACTCGTAGTGGAGGTTCTCCCCCAACTCAGACGACACCGCAGGGGCAGGCATTGTTCTTACCTAGAGATCGTCAGTCGATTGCAGTAACAACTGGCTCACAAAAAACATACCATTGGTCTTGTCCACGTTGTCCCATGCACCCTTTCCTCCGAGAATATCATCGGCTTCCTTCTTGGTGAACTTCTTGCGTTCAAACCAAGGCTTGTCGATGACGAGCTGGTAGGGGCAAGTGAGGCACTTGAAGCGGTTCATTCCGACTTGGTGTTCAGTGGAGGGATCTCCAGGAAGGACCTGGTTGACGCGCAGAATGTTGCTGCAATTTGGGCAAACTGTTGCGACTTTGTTAGCATATGGGCGCTAGGCACTGCGGGAGCGCGACAAAACTTACAGAGTAACATGATGCAGGAGGAAGGCGTGGGCCAGAGGTCAGTGACGAGGTATTACCGCGCGATCCGAGGTTCGGAGAAGTCGGGTGGCTTGAGAGTCGCGTCCTGGCAAACCGTGGTGCTGCTGGAGAGCTCGCGATGGCAGTCGAGGGTTAGAGATCGGAGCCTCAAAGTTGCGCCAAAATTATGGCGGGGCCGCGGCCGACCTACCTCAGATTTGGCCTAGCGCGGGGTCAGGGCTGGACCGTGTCACGTGCACCGGTACAGCCACGGCGACCATGAAGCTCCGAACGACGCGCACTCGTGGCCAGCGTCTCACATTCAAGTCAGGGACTGATTACGCGCCTGATTGCCTGGCGCGTTTCCGCAGCAGCCGTTGTCCTTTTGTTTCCCCCTTTCTGCTATTTTTGGGAGGAACACCACGCTCAAAACATCGCCATCTGCTTGCTCAGGGACCGCCAGGGGACCCCACTTCGTCCACCGTTGCTGTAAACCCACATTTTGCACCGAAGCGGGCCACACGCCGCCTTCTGAACTGGTTCATCCCATCTTGTTGCGATACACTTCTTGTACCGAAAGCGCCAACCTTCTAGAAGCCTACTCTCAAAATGGCTGACGAGCAGGTACTTCACACTAGTTCACATCCATGATGCACATAACATTCTGACTTTACTCTAGGGCGCATCCCCCCGCGAACTGATCCTTGAGGCCTGCCGCCGTAACAATACCTCGCTTCTCGAAGAGGCCATAGCCGAAGTCGGTTCTGCTGCCGGGAAGGCAGGAAAAGACCCCGTCGAAGCGATCGCGGAGACCCTCAACAAGGCCGCTGACGGCGTCGGCAATGGTTGTCTACACATCGCAGCGACCTATGGAAGCTGTAAGTGGGCTACACGACGTTACTGTTGGCTGTGAAGGATGCGAGCTGGGAAGCTACCCTACGCCGCACCCTTCCAAGCGGCGGGTACATGTTTCAGGTGGACAAATCTGACAGTTCCCACAGACGACGTCCTCGACGTCCTGCTTGACCAAGAAGGCGTTGAAATCGACAATGTAGACCGCATGGAGCAGGACACCCCGCTCCACAAGGCTGTCCGCTACGTAAACTCCTTGGACAAATCCGAGTGGGTGGACGTTGGCCATCCGATCGTCGACATTCTCATCGACGCAGGCTGCGACCCTAGGATACGGAACAAGGCAAAGCTGAAGCCCGTCGAGTTGGCTGATCCGCGCAACACCGAGCTGAAGAGCATGCTGCAGAAGGGCGAGTTCGCCATGATGGCAGGCGGGGATGTGGTCGAAGAGGATGATGATGGCCCAACAGGCAGCGCAAGCGACAGCGATTAAGATATCATTAGAGGCGTTAGGCAGCATGGATAGGAGGGCCGTGGCAGCGGCGAATCATCTTCATTTTTGGGTCGGTACTTTGATACCACTGAGCCGAAAATATCTACCGGCTCCTATAGAAGGAGTTGCTTGAAAACAATAATCAGCCTTTGAGAAAATGGAATTCCCGCTTGACTATTCACCTTGAACTCTCCGCTAGCGCATGGTATAGCCTGGTTGTGTCACGGCGCTATGCCCCCCGTCTGCTTCTGCTTTCTTCCAGCACGAGCCGATGACGGTCCCCCAGTCCTTAGATATCGTCGTCGTTGTTTCATTCGTTCCTTCTTTTTGGCATGGATATCGTGATGTGATCAGTCCTTGTTCTGCTAACAATCAGTACGGTGAGGTGCAGGCAAAGAAAAAGACGTGAAGCGTACCGGGGGAGGCGGGCCAACGGGTTGTATCATTCGCTCCAACATTTGGACGCGGGTCTTCTCGATAGACTGACCAAGACCGATGCTCATGTACTGTAGCATAGGCGGGTGTCCGACATACGAGGCCAGAGAGTCGCGCTGGACGTTTGATGTGAACTCGAACTTGGTCGTGTCGGCGCTTCCAATACCGATATATCGCGTTTGGAGGGACTCGAGTTGCTGCTGGGCGCGAAGTTTGTCGGCCATTTTTTCTCGTAATAGTTGCGCCGGCTTTGAGAAAGACTGAAGTGTGTGAGGGTAGGGTGTTGCCTTCAGTGAAAGAAGATGAGCTGCCAGTGCCCTTGAGCGTAGAAAACCGGCTTAGTCAGCAACAGGCGCGGAGGTGAGGCTGGTGCTCCGACGCGCGTGGAGTCCCGAGTCGATGCCAACAAGACGAAATCGCACGCTCCTCCACATCATCTTCCGCAACTTTAGAAGAAAGCAAAAAACTATTAGATATGGCTCAAGAAGATACGCCCATGACGAATGCGCCGCTCACGCCGGGCGAAGACCAAGATCCCGAGCCCACCTCGCCAGCCATCGACTTCTCCCCCGCGACGGTCGCATACGACGAGAAGTTTGAGAATGCCCTTATGACGGCGGTGCTATATCCCAAGACCGATGCGTCACTCCCCACGCCACAAGTGAACCCACCCATGGTCCAACCCACCATGCTCCCTGTACCAGTCAACTCGCCGCTTCGAACGCACACATCACCTATTCCCGGCCTCTTGCTTACCCACAAGAAAGGCTACCACACAGGAGGCCCCGGCCCGTCGCCATCGACGGTCAATGAGTTTGCGAAGAAGTTCATCGAGGAACATGGAATCGAGGACGCGGGGCAGCTGGAGCGGATTGTTGAGGAGAAGATGCAGGAGAAGCTAGAGGAGGTCAAGGAGAGGATGCGGGAGAGAGAGGAGGCATTGAATAAGAACAAAGCGTTGGAGAGGGAGCTAGAAGACCTCGCTGTCCAAAGAAGTGCAGAGTTGAGGGTCGCGGAGAAAATCAAGGGCGGCAAGAGAGGAGTCTGAAGACGGAGGATGAGTGGAAGGACCTCGCTATATGTTTGATGTTGTTTCGTTTTCTGCGGAGAAAATGTTTGGAGTGTATACCCCAAGGACAGTACGGAAAGGAGTCGGCATAGAAGCCGCGGGCATATGAAGTCGTCCAGGTGCTAGAGACCAGATCGAGACGCAGAAGGCGCAGCCCATCTCCAAATGCGGTTCGTATACTCACCTAGGTATACTATCGTTCTGCTCGATGCGGGGCTTGAGCCGAGGAAGTCGGCCAGCGGCGCCGATGGCAGAGAAAGTCGCCTGATACCACGGACAGGCTTTGGACATGGACTGGTTTTCAGGCTCGGGTTTGATTTTATATGTAGGTGCTACATACATGCAGACGGCGGCCTAGGCCGCTAAGAAACCAGTACTGTAAACCAAGAGACTGATGACTTGTTTATAGATGTAGAAGCAGCTGTGCTTATAGTAGACGTGGTGCGGGCAAAGGCTTCGTAGACTTGGTGCCAAATCACCCATGTCTGCTAGCAAGGTCACCCGGCCAAGTCGCATGCGAGAGCGAAAAGGGTGCCTTGTGGCCTAATGGCGGTATTGTCTTGTCTTATAACGTGGCGGGGAGTGGTTTGCCCAGGCTACCAGGGAAGAGCATGTCGAATGCATTCTGCAAAGTTTAGCAGTTGGGGAGCATGTTTCAGGCATCTTTCTTTTTCGTGTCTGTTGGAGGGCATGATTCAGTTGCGCGGGTGTTGCGTATGACGTCAACTCCCGCTCCCGCTCTCGCGGTCGAGCATGGGCAGCAGCGCATGAGGGTTATCGCATCGGGCTGTCTAATAATAGGCTGCTGTCCGTGGCACACTATAGCGGACCGTCAGGCAGGCTGGGGACTGAGGCGAAAACGACGGGCGTGAGGCCCGAATCGAGAGGAGATCTAGATCAGTGAACCCTGAATGCAGGGCAACGATCAGCACGCGAGCTCTGGCCAACCGCGTCATCAGTCGACCTTGCCTTGACCGCCGTTGCGCTTGCCTGCTCCAGCATCGCGGCAGGCGCACGCCGGCGCAGGTCGATACAAGGCAGGCGGCATGTGTCCAACGAGCTTGCCCGATCTGCGCTCCCCAGCGTCCACCAGCGTCCACCAGCGTCCACCCGCCTGTGGCCATCCATCACCTGCTGCCCCCGTGCTCCTTGCCGCCACCATGGGCCCGTGGACCACTGCAGTGCTGCCCATTTAAGACGCAGCAAGGAGCCCGTTCGCCATTCACCACCTGCCCGACCGCGTCTGGCCACGACCCCTTTGCTGTGTGCTGCTTCACGCCCTCTGCCTTGGAAACGACGCGCCTGTGGGGCACCTTATTGGGAACCTCCGTGCCTCGGCCCGCGACTTGCTTTTGGATTTCTTTCCAGCCTACACGCTGCAGCGCAGCTCCTTACCACCACCAACCCCAGAGACGCCATACCACACCATGCTAGGCGACATCGCATGGCGCGGCTTCAGCTTGGCCTTTGGCTTGACCAACTTCTTGGCCTTGGCCGGCACCGCTGCCTTCAGAGACGGCGCCTTCACCAAGGGGGCGTCTGAAGAAGAGAAGAAGGAGCTCGCCGTGGGTATGCATTCGCCTTGCCCCTCTACAGCGCTCACGTTTGAATACAATTGACGCGCTACAGCCCGGAAGAAGTACTGGAGCCTCGATGCGGAGCCCATTCCAGGATTCACACACGAATTCTTCACCACCAAGAACGGCGTAAAGATCCATTATGTCGTCAATTCCAAGACGCGACCTACTGAGGCCCGCAACGTGGCCATCTTCATTCATGGTGAGCCTTTATCTCACCCCTCCGCCGACCTGTGCCAATTGCTCATGGTGCCACAGGCTTCCCCGACTCATTCATGCTCTGGCGCCAGCTTCTCAAAGCCCCAGGCCTTCAATCATGCATCTTGATCGCAGTCGATCTTCCTGGTTACGGTGGTAGCGATGGCCTTTCCCAATACAGTGCAAACGAGATGCTTGAGGCCGTCACTGCCTTCATAATAGAGATGCGCGAGAAATACGTGCAGGAGAACGCCAAGGTGGTGATTGCCAGCCACGACTGGGGAGGCATTGTTGCATCGAGGCTCGCATCCGAGGCAAAGGAATTGGCTGATCGTTGGATCATCGCCGGTGCCGTCATCGTATGTTTGAATCCCTTACTTCCCATTCCACCTGCAATCACAGAAAACAAAAACCTCTGACATCGTCCACAGCCTGGTCTCTTGCTCGCCAACACAAAGACATTGAGTGCATCTTCCAAGCAAATGTTGCACACCTATCTACGCCATCCCTTCAACTTCCGCCTCGTCAAACGCGCCTTCGCCACGCTATCTCCAGTGTTTTCGCAGATATCTCGCTCATTCTACATCTTCGTCTTCAACCTACCGAAGCCGATTGCCAATTTTGCTGTTCGAATGGGAGACTATTGGTTCCTCCGCATCCTGCAAAATGCTGCTGCTGGCCTGTACAAGAACCGCAAGCTTGTGCGGAAAATGAGCGCTTCCGAATCGGGAGATTGGATGGCCATGTGCAGCGGTCCCAGCGTCGCTGAGATTCAAAGCACAGGCGACCTTGCATACTCCGATTCGGTACGCGCGAGAGCGAGCGATCACGGCGCAGCCGAGAAGCTTCGCATCTATCGCGAGGGCTTGTTTTCTACTCCCTGGGAAAAGTCGCTCGAGACTGTCATTGCTCTATCTGACATTGCCGCCTCGTCTACATCCAAACCAACTTCCGGTGCTGGATTATTCGAGGAGGGGCCTCCTGGTGCCCTCAAGGCCCCAGCTACCATACTCTACGGCAAGTATGATCCTGCATTTGAGCGAAGACTCGCCCTCGATGGCGTGAGCGACTACTTGGTCAAGGGCAGTCAGGTGCTCATCATTGACGGTGCGGGTCATTGGCTGCCTCATGAGGGCTTAGGCGCCAAGGTACTGGAAGATGTTGTGGAGTGGGCCATTGGTGATGAGAAGCAGCCTCTGAAGACCCGATTTGACGGGCTGCCCGACGTCAAGTTCACCTTGGAGAAGTAGGATTCGAAAAAGACTGGACTCTCGGCAGCTACAGGTTGAGAAGGTGATTTTGCAACTGGGGAAGGGCAGGGCTAGGCGGTTTTCCATCTCCGTCGGAGTCTGAGGAATAGGTTATTTTTGTATGATACCACTTTGCGAATCTCCATCACCATGGTTTCCTTTTCGACTGGCGACTGCCTTGACCTAGATGCGTGCACGATATGGACAGTGTTTCAAAGAGTGATATTCTAAAAGTTAAACATTAAACCCTGTGGATTACAGAATAGAGCCAGTTACAAACTCACAAGGATAACAATTCTATTGGGAAACGGAAATTAGGAGAATACGCCAACCTGGCCCTCGAGCAGCAAGGACGACATGGCTAATGAGAGAAATAGATGATGTAAAAGTGCCCAGCACTGGAGTCTTCTCGCGGATGCACATGGAAATATGGGGATGTATGTGTATGAAGTACAACAGGACAGAAAAAGAAGAAAAAACGCAGCGCACGCTGAACGCCATGTTCTCATCCGTGTACCAGTGCCGACTTATACCGAACCACCAACCAGCCCACAAATCTTGAGATGAGAAGACAAGACGGTACTGTAAGAAAGAGGGGAAAAAAAGAAAGAAAGGAAGAGCAAGTCACACAAAGAGAAACGCAACGACTTTTCCCGCCCATGAGAGGAATCCATACGCCACGTACAACATCACCATGATCATATCCACAATCCCCATCCCCCACCCAAACCCGAGGACAAAACGCAGCCAAAAACATCCCGCAGCAAAAAAAAAAAAAAAAAAGAAGCCAGAGGCTCTACGCATGCCCCCACCCGGGCCCCGGGCCCTGGAACTCCATCTCGTTCCCAAACAACTGCAACTGATCCAACGCGCCATCAAACTCGGCAGGCGACATCTCCATCGTGGCGGTGGTGCTGCTGCCGCCGTGGAACCCCAACCCTGCTGCCGAAGTAGGGGCCGCCACGGGCGCCGACAGGCTGGGGAACGTCGTGTCGAAGGACATGGACATGTTTGGCGGGAAGAAGGGGGCTGTGTTTTCGTTTGTGCCGTGGGCGCTGTGCGTGACGACGGGCGCGCTGTTGCAGTGCACGGGGTGGAAGGGGGGTACGGCCGTGTTGATGGTGATGTTTGGCGGCTGCTGTTGTTGTTGTTGCTGCTGCGCGGTCGGATACGAGGGCCAGGTCGGGTAGGAGGGGAAGTGGGATGGGTCGATGAGGGGGTCGGTGTTTATGTCGGGGAGGGGTGCGAAGGTTGCACGTGGGATCTGGGCGAGCGTATGCGAGAAATCATGCTGCTGCTGCTGCTGCTGCTGCTGCTGCTGCCGCTGCTGATGGTGGTGGTGGTGGTACTGCTGGCTTGAGCGATAGCCTTGGAAAGCTGGTTGCATGACCTGCGGCTGCTGGGGCTGAGGGGTAGACTGTGAGGAGCGCGTCGAGCGGCCTGTGAAGGTGCGGCTGAGGCGTGCAAGGCCGGGGATGCGCCTGTGGCTGTGGCCATGCTCATTCTGCTTCTCCTCCCGGCTCGAGTTGCGGGAATGCGGTTGTGACGGTGGCTCTTCGATGGGATAGTCCGTCCATTCGTCCATGGTGCGACCTTCCTTGAAGTGGCCGGCAATGTGCGTTTCCCTCTTGTCCCAGGTCTCGAGGTGCTCGGCGCAGAACCCACACATCCAGCCTTTGCCCCCGTTTCCGTACCCTTCCTCTTTGCTTGGTGACTTTTTCCATTTGCTTTGGACGACATCGTATAGAGTGGCAGAATGGAAGTTCTTCACATGCTGTCGCAGATGATCCGGGCGAAAGAATGTCCGCTCTGCGATGGGCCTCTTGACGCACTCGGATATCCGGTGATTGGTGAGGAAATGGTCCTCGGGTGGGTCGCTCATTCTGCAGAAAGCACAGATCGATGTACCCGACGCGGTAGTAGCGGTGCGACTCGAGATGGACACCCGAGGGCCATATAGTAAGCAAGTCCAATGAGAACGGGCCTGATGCTGCGTTTCTTCATGCCGACGCCAGGACTTTTGGACCAAATGTTTGCGGCAAAAGGTGCATTGCCATAATTTCTCCTGGTCATCAATGGGGATGGCTGAGATTGGTGTCTCTTGGACAGGCGAGGCCAGAGTACTGGGAGGCTGAAAAGATTGACTATTGTTACGTCGGTAATTCTTCTTCTTGCCCCTTCGAGACGGCTGGGCAACATTCTGAGGTGCAGAGAGAGCACTGGATCCGGAGACAGAACCTGCACGACGGTACCTATTGTTTTCTGGCACAAAAGCGAAGCCTCCAGTGTACGGCGGTGTGACTGCTGCATCGGCAATGTCGCTTTCGCGCGCAACTTCATCCTCGGAACCACTGGAAAGGTATGTCTCGAGAGGATTCAACTGCCTGGCTCGCGCATTCGTGAACCAAGTGTTTACTTGCTTCTCTGTGATGCCACATTCTTGCGAGAGCTGGCGCTTAGTCTCACTGCTGGGGTATGGGTCATCCTGGTGGGCGTCCAGCCACTCTTGGAGACGATTGAGAGCACTCAGGGGGAGTTTGGAAACCCTGCCTGCGCGAGAGCGCTTGACTTTGGTGTCACATGGGCTGATTGGAGAGACTGGCGACAGGAAGTCGGGGTTGGGCGAACAGCCTGGGCACTTTGACGGGCCGGACGGATTGATCTGGGAAACGATCTCACAGGCCGAGCAACGAGTAGTAGTGTCAAGCTTGCTGAGTCGATTCCTCTTGGACTCCTTGGAAAGGCTGATGAACGGGATCGAAGTGTCCAACCGGAGCGAGGCTGGCTCGACAATTTCCGGGATCCGACACTCCTCACACCGGATGCTCTCGTCTAGAGTTGCGTCGCGGAGGACCTCACAAGCCATGCAACGCTGGCCATCGCGTGGGATCTCAGGCAGATAGAAGCCATTGTTGGAGGGATCTTTTGCAGTCAGGACACTGAGGTCGGTGCCGACTGGGTCGATCAATGGCTCTTTGGCGTGAAGACCGCCCTACAGCACCCATCAGCCCGCTCCAAGGGAACAAACGTAAGGTCGCAACCATACCACTGGATTAGTCCAATGAAACCCCAAGCCCAAACCCGCATGCTCATGCGACCGGTGTTGCAGTCCTTGGCTCGACGATGCATTGTTGGATAACTGTCCCTGCGACCGGTCAGCAACCAGATGGAAAGTGTGGAGGGACGCAAAGCGCAGCCTTACCTGCAGCAAGTCCTCGAGGCTGTTCGACGCATTGTTGCCCGATCCGTAGCCTGAGTCGAAACTCCAGATGCTGGGCGCTGACCGCTTAAGGCCCGTCCCGTCGGGGGACAGCATGCTGGGCGCCGGCGTAACGTGTTGGTGAGGTCAAACCCGTGGCGGTTCGCTATCGCGACGCGAATATGCGGAAGAGATGTGAAGGACTCAGGAACCAAGTCCCAACTCCCAGGCGGCCGCCCTGCTACATATCCCCTCGACCAGTCCCCGCAACCGCAATGGTGCGCCGCAGACTGAGTAAGAGGGTGGCAGTGGCTGTTCACTTGTGGCGTCCGCTGCGTGATTGGACAACCCCCGTCATCAGCTCCCCAGGGGTGTGCACACTCATGCGAGTGGAGCCATTTTGCGCCAGTCCAGAGGCTGAGGTACAGTTTGCGGTGTCGCTCGGGGGGCCGAAACGTGACCTTCCGTCCCCAAGGACTGCGACTTTGGCCAGGACGGTAGGGGTTCTTGCGAGCCGACGAATCGGGGCAGCCACTTGGCGGACTTGGGGCCTGAGGCGGTGCGCGGCTGTGCACTTGTCCGTCAGCGGCGTGATTGGAGCGATGCCATCCTTCACGAACTGTGGCTGGTCAGATAATGCACTTAGTATCGAATTTTCAGCATAAGCCTCGCTTCGGAGCGTTTCGTCTGACCCGCGTGACGTCAAGAGGGTTAAATCGACGAGGCCATCGGAGAACACCATGGCGGTCTATCGTGAACCCCATGTGTGCTGCGGCAGCCGCCGGCGTGGGCCTAGCCAGAGTTACCCACTACCGCCGATCCAATGCCGTCCCCCACCTACGAATCCGCTCCCAAGAACGGCCGTTATACTCCCAACGAACACTGATCTAGGTCTACCCTAGTGGACGGGCCGGCCGGGTTCACCAGCTACTGTCAACACATTGATGCAAATGTAGCAATGTCAATTTTAGGGATAGCCAGATATGCAAACATCAATTGCTAACGTCTTGGGTATTCATTTTTTGTAGACGGCCATGCAGGAATATGGAGACTGAAAGAATAGAAACATCTAAAACGAAGCTCAACCAATTGAGCAATCCCCACACCAATCATGCAGAACCCGGTGCTACCATGCCGAAAATCATCCCCCCTCCTCTATATGCGCGCCATATTCGGACCACAGTCGCCTTCGTCATCTGCGTCATTCATATTCCACAATCAAGATCATCAAACCATTTCGTCTCCACCTATGCAGGCGATTCGACCATTGTGCACCAAGGGTGATCCAGCACCTGACTGATCGTTATCCGCTTCTCCACGTCTCTGTCCAGCATCAACCGAATAAGGTCGATGCTCTCTTCGCTCATAATGTAAGGAACCCTGAGATCGTGGTCCATGATCTCATCAATGCTATAGAACGGGTTTTCCTTGTACACAATCGTGTACAGAAGAATGCCCAGGGCCCAGACATCTTGTTCCTTGCCGCGGTACGATTTGCCAGCCAGAACCTCGGGCGCAGCGTAGTCTATGCATTCATTAGCGGTGCGCGTGGAGAGTGGTCCATTATACATACCAATAGTTCCCACGAATACGTCAAAGGGCCCGCTCTTGATGTACGCTGCGCTACCGAAATCGATCAACTTGATGTTGCCCTCGCCGTCGAGAATAACGTTCTCATCCTTGATGTCGCGGTGAACAACCTTTGCCTTGGTGTGGAGATGATGAATTGCTTCGGCGACTTGGACAAAAATTTTGCGACATTCCTTCTCTTCCATGTTGACGCGGAGTTCAATGTAGTCAAAGAGATCCATTCCAGGAAGGCCATGGGGTACCATTTCAATGTAGTAGTTGACGTCATCTTCGAAGAAATCAGACATCTCGACGATGTTGGGATGCTTAAAGCCGTCCCGCCGCAGATAATCAAGAACATGAATTTCCAAGGGTACAGTGCCGAGCCGCCGGTCACGAGTCCAGGTGTCGACCAAGATGCGTCGTTTGGTAACATACTTGATAACCACCTTCTTGCTGGTATTCTTCTTGTACCGACACAATTTGACTTGGCCATATGCACCCTGTCCCATCTCCTCTAGTACCACAAAATCGCTGATGGTCTTCTTCTTTGGTGGCTCATCAGTTGTGGCCTCGAGCGGCAATTGCTTGGCCCGTGGTTCCGCTGGTGATGAGGGTTGGGTGGCTTCTTGTAGTTGCTGGGTTAGAAGAGAAATAGGCTGAATGTCTGACCTGGCCGGCTCTGGGTGTGCTTCGGGGGACATGAGATGGGATTGGCCTGGTGATGGTTGATGTGGTGGAGTGCCAGGGCGTGAAACGAGCGGGGTGACTGGACCGACCCCATGGTTTGCTGCATGAAGATGGCGCGAGTATGTGACCCAGAGTGCATATACCAACTCCGAATTGGAAGCTGCCTTTGGCGCGTCTTCCTCTACGATGGCGTGCTCCTCGATGCGCGGAGTCTTTTCACTCTTGACAACCCTCATCTGAACATCCACCATGATTTCAGAGCCGTCTCGATGAAGAGCCGGCAAGCCGCTCGGTCGCAAGAATATGGCGGCTGCGTCTGCACTTCCTTCCCGCATGGCCAAAAGAGCCCGGGCACGACGGAAGCTGTGTTCAGGGATCACTATGCCATCAACCAGCTCTATCTTGTCTTCGTCAGTCATAACATGAAGAATCTTATCGAATCCCGGGATGAGTTTGGTAACATGCATGCCCTCGGGCCGTGGTTGTCCGAACAGGGCTGAGGAGAAGACGGAATTAGAGCTTGCAATAGTCAGATCCGAGGCGGTTAGGACGACGATTCCGGCAATGTGGGGGAAGCTAGAGACGCGGAATGTAGGCTCCCCTGGAAGTGCCTCCACTGTCACAGGGATATTGATGTTGTTGGAGGTCCGTGCAGTGAAGTTGCGGACTTCAGCGATCTTGTCATAGTCCAGCGCTCCCGTGTTTGTGCCTTCGAGGCGAGGTATTCCGGGTATTAACCGCTTGATATCCATGCCTCTACGCAACCTGTCGCTTCCAAAAACGGCCTCGGTTGCTCCTTGACCCTTCGCCACACAACCCACCTCGTCCACATTAACGTAGACGACATCTTCGGCAATCTCTTCTAGGACCCAGATGAGACCGCCCCGTTTTTCCTTGACCCACAGGCTAGCAGATCCGGTAGCGCCGTTCCTCTTCTGGATTGGGACAACATCGCCGCAGAGCAAAACACCTCTCGAACCTTTCGACTCGTGGTTCAGGCCACCCTTGACGTTCTTCTTTGCAGCATAAGACGAGCCACTGCCATCATCTGTCTTGGCCCGTCGGTTCTCCTTGACCTGCCGCGATGAGGGTTTACTCAGTAGTCTTGCAGTAACGCCATTTCCAACCTTTAGTGTAGTGGAGGGCACAGGGCTTGTCTGCTGGCTCTGGCTGTAGGGGTCTCGCGAAACCTTGGACCCAGTGTCGGGGTTCTTAAGCTTATCCTCGAGCCACTTCCGCCGCTCCTCGCGCACAACCTCTAGTATGCCAAGTTTGCGGACCTCTGCTCTCGTTACGCCAAAAACCAAGCATGCCAAATCGTTTGCGGCGGTGATTGTCCAAGGTGCTTGTGCTTCAGTCGTGAAAATGGCCTGCGCAGCAGGCACCCAACGACTTCCATGGCCATGCGGTGCCGGCCCTCCAGAGTGTGGCCCTGGCCCGCCAGACATTGGGGGTTGTATGGTTGGCGCGGCTGTAGGAGAGACGATCTGATTGGCTTGGCCTCGCTCTCCTACCAGGTAAGGCTGTGCTAGTGCGTCGTTGAGCTGGCTTTGGATTGTCAAAGGCGCCACATCAGTCAGAGTTCGCTTCAAAGCTGCACGCTGGGGGCGTAGAGGAGGTGGCGAAATGGTTCTCTGACTTGAATCATCAGAAGCATGGTCCGCCGGGGGTGGGCTCTTCGCTTCCTGTCCTTCTACTAGACTTTCCAAGGGCCGGGATGCCTGAGGTGCTGCCTCTTGTGATTTTGAAGTCTCGACCATGCTCTCGGGGCTTTCTGATCTAGTCATGAAACTCTTCTCGAAAAGGTTTTCGCCCGACATATCAGCAGGCCCAGTTAATGGGCCCAACGCCCCCAGTCCGTGAGCTCCTGTGGCATCCTGGCCTATAAGGTTGGCTCGCGTCAGGAGCTCCAACATGCTCTGCACTTCCTGGTCACCGCTGAGTTTGGCCTGGGCATTCGCTATGCCGGGGTTCGTTGCGGCCCAACCCAGCTTGTCTCGCATGAAGTCTATCGAGCGCTTGAGCACGTTCTGTCGGTTGTGAATGAACTCCTCCGACTGTGTTGCGAATGAGAAAGAATGCAGCGACTCGGAGGGAAACCGAGTCAGGTCTTCGCCAAAGGCTGCAAACGTAGGGGAGCCGGGAGCCGATGGAGCAGAGGCGGAGGGGTGTCTCGACACTGGTGGGGTGATGTTCAACGAGGTTGCCCGCTGGGTTGTGGGGACTCTGGAGGCAGGCTGCTGTCGGATGCGGCGAAGGCCAGAGGCACCCAGGCCGTGCTCGTGCTCGGGGAGGATAGGTGACCTGGTGGAAATGCGTCAGCCAGAGTCATGCAGCCCAACAAACAAACAGGGCGCCCAACGCGGCCGCGCGCGAGCCGGCTTGTCCAACTCACATTGTCATTCTGTCCAGCTGGCCCGCGTCGATGCTCATCCGCTTCGCAGTATTCACCATCAGCGGGGGACCCGCGGCGTGCGCGAGCAGATTCCCCGTGCTCTTGTTCTTGGGAAGCGAGACATTTCCAGAGGCGAAGTGCAGGAGGGACTGCGAGGGGGCATTGAAGTCTTCTTGTGGAGAGCCTGGAGGGGTGAGGTGGTCAGCAACGGAGCCCATGTGAAACGGATGCAAACGCGGCGGGCGGCGTCGGGGAAAGTGGGATAGGGAAAAGGCGGGGAGCTGCAGGCGCCAGCAGGCAGGCGAGCAGGCGAGCAGGCGGGCTTAAGGAGCTGACGGCGCAGGCGGACGCAGTGGGAAGGCTGGCGGGTGGTCCCAAGGTACGGTGTGGGTAGCGGCGTGCTCGGAACGGCGGTATGGCAGGTGGGCGGGCTCGGGCGGCGGGACTGTCGAGCGCGTCGCGTCGGGCCAGGGCAGGGCAGGGCAGGGCAGGGCAGGGCAGGACGGCGGATACAGGCGGTGGGGGCGTGACGGGCGCAGTGTAGGCAGACGGGGTCATCGGACGCTTACCATCTTCATGTGGCCTGCTCATTCCCTGAGGTGCCTCGCTCGGGCAGATCAGACTGTCTCGGATCGGTTAACGGGCGGGTGCGGCGGGCTTGAGGGCGCAAAGGGTCGGAGGCCGCTGTACAATGGGCCCCGGGGCGGCAGAGTCGCGTACGGGCGAGGGAGAGGGGGGCTGTGGGCGTGGAGACGAGGAGGGTCAGATGGCGGGGGAGAGGCCACCGAGAGAGACGAGGGACTGGACTGCGAGAGTGCGCGGGCTCAGCTGCGATGGGCGATGGGCGATGGGCGACGGGGCGGCGGACGGTTTATGAGGCGGAAAGGGTCAGACTCGGGAGGGCGCACGTTCAGAAAATGGAAATGGGAATCAGAGATAGAATTGGGGTAACTATGTGGCCAATATGCAGTTGTCGTTAGACTTTGCCTTTGCATGTCGGTCGGTCGTCGCCCCGCACAGACGACAGCCCACGCCGCAACAGTCATGGCGTCGTCCTTTGACTGACCGAACAAGCAGCCAGCGACCCCGTCGACTCCGCCCGCCCCCTCGATCCCTTCGGACCCTTCGACCCCTTCACATGAAGCCCTCCCGCGTTCCGCAAAACACTGGATCCTGTTGTTCTTCTGTCCGCCGTGTATTGGCCCACCGCCCGCTGGACACGCCATGGCCGCCAGCGACGGCCGATCCCTTCACTGGCTGCGCAGGGATGCCCTCTGCGGATGCCGCACACGTCCATCGTCGCGACGATTGCTGCTTCAACAGCCAGCGAGCCCGCATGCACGTCAAGGCTCTAGGAAGACGCTCCCGCCCACCTTGGAGCCATCCCTGCCCATCAGCAGTCTGGCCGCCACCCCATCTCAGATCAGCCCAACCCCAAAGAGCCTACCGCAACGTCTCTGGACGCCCTTGTGCTTCTCCCCCACACTCTTCTCTCCCATCCCCTTTTTTTTTTCTTTGCCCACAAAAAGCCGCATAGCGTTGCTTCACATTAACAAAAATTGCAGGAGGCCCCGTGTGAACAAGGCTCGCTGGTCCTCTGAATCCTCGTATGTTGCTTCTCTTGATTGCTTTTTTTGTCCTTCCTCCGTAGAGCGGAGGAGGGGCGTATCGCCATTTGCGGTTTCGCTCCGCTAGGCCCCGCGGACAGCTATTGGTGGCCACCATCAATCAACTCGCTGCGCTGTTCCCACGTTCTACACCCTTTCACCCCTCCGGCAGCCTATCCGACTGCCGACACGAGAGCACTGCCATCAGCGTTGTCGGAGCGTGTCCTGGTGCTCGACCCAGAAATTCCTGCACCCTTCAATAGTGTCAGCAGCCTGCTCGTGAATTCAGCCTTGCCATGGTACAACCTACCTCTGTGCATGTTGACCTGATCCACCCACCACTCCCCAAAGCTGTCCTCAATGTCTTGCTCCGCCGTCCCCACGCGCTCGTCCCGCTTCAACCCACACATCATGCACGGCTGCGGTGCGGGAACACCGCCTTCGGCTTGTTTCAACGTACGCACGGGTAGGACTTCCTGGATATCAGGAATTACTCCGAGAGTGCCCGCCTTGATCTGGTTTGCAGCCGACACAACGTGCCGCAGCCTACCGATCTGGTCTTTCCATGCCCGCACAACGTCAGCTGCTTCCCGTTCTTCCTTCATGTTCTCGCTCTTGTCGATGCCGGTTAATTTCATTCCCGAGGTTGCTCGTGACGATGCAGGCCCGATCCTCATGCCTTGGGACAAATGTTTGTCCCTCTTCCACCGCAGCTTCCGCCCGGCAATAATCCGTGCTGCAACAGACGCTAGCATCAGATACCCTTGCAGATAGGTAATGGTCGCTTGTTCCGCAAGTATCTTGTTCCTCATTGGCAGTGTCTGCGCGGCCATGGGCTTGAAGAGCTTGTTCTGCGCATCCGCAAAGAGTGGGGGAAACAGAGTAAGAAGTACACCCGGCGGCGGCACATTCGTAGGTGGCGATTCTCCCGGCTGCGGATCGTCCCAAGTCGGAGACAAAACCGGCTGTGGATCAAAATTTTTGGAGCCTCCAACTGTTTTGCTTTCTTTGGGCTTGGGGGGTGCTTTTTCCGCGGCTTTGGTGGGTATGGATGCCTCCCAATCGTCGAACGTGTCCCATGAGTCGTCCTCTTTAGGTACGGCCGATGGTATTGCTTTGGCCTCCTTGGCTCGAGCTACAGAGCCGAATCCGCCAGTTTGGCGTTTCTTGGTAGATGGCGATGTGACCCCTTTCTGAGCAGATCCTCTCCGTACCTCTGGGGCCTTGGTAATTTGAGGTTGCGGCTGCGATATGCTCATATCGCCAAGCAAATCTGCTAGTCCTGAGCTGGGGGGCGGGGGCGCTGACTTGGAGTTCGATTCTGAGCCTTCAAAATCTCCAAAGTCGTCGTCGTCGTCGTCGTCGAAATCATCCTCAGCATCAAACAGCACACTTGGGTCTGCAGATTTTTTGGCTTTTACTACTGGGGCCTTTTGCCACGATGATTCGGCTGATTGTGAAGGTTGCATTGAGGTGAATCCAAATGGATCCGGGGCAGCAGAAGGGGTACCACCCCATGAAGGCTGAGATACCTGGGCTGCCGAAAATGCGAATGGATCTTGCTTGACCGGTGCATTGTTCCATGTTGGTTGCAATGTTGGCTGCAAGGGTTGTGAGGTCGTGAACGCAAAAGGATCGTGATTTACGGATGCAGGCGGAGCGGGGGCGGCCGAGTCATCGCCTTCAAAGTCACCCCAGTCATCCTCATTATCGTTAGTTGTGGTTTTGTTCTCCTGGAAGGTTCCAAAAGAGAGGTTCTGGGGTGGCTGCTGTTGTTGAGCTACAATGGCAGGGGCCGGCGGGGCGCTGGTCAAATCATCGAAGAAGCTGAAGGTCGAGGCGGGCCGAGCACCCTGGCTTCCCGAGGATTGCTGCGGCTGCTGGGTGGGCGTAGAAGAGAACTCTGCAAAGAGATCGGCCGACATGTTCAAGTGTGCACGTTACGAGGATCCGGACATGACGACCGAAGGTGTAAGGAGCTTGCGCTCGGCAACGTTTGAGTAAACAGCAAACCCGCTAAACCCGAAACGGCCGTCCACCCAATTGCTCATCTCAAGCCACCGTGCATCATCCTTTCATCTCATCCCATCAGTGCATGCACATCTGCAAATTTGTTTTACAAAGTCAATAGGCCAGAGGGAAAAAATATCGTCGCCAGCTTTTTGCGCTACATCTTCCCGGACCGGATTTACGGGCGCCACATGTCCGGCCCAGAGGTGGCCTTGAATCCAGCAGGAGCTGAGGTACCAAACCCAAAACATCAAGACCGTTCTTGAACTGGTCAATCAAAACCCCAGATTATTGGTATCATAGTCAAGACAGCGGGACTCCGGATATATAGAATCGAAAATGTATGCGAAGAGCAGAACATAGACCTTGGACGAAGGAGTTATCACCAATCTGATACTCCGTGATTGAATGCTTTACGTTTTTTTCCCTTCAAATATTCGTCCGTCGTCATTAATTTCTTGTATACTAAATAGTTCGAGGCCGTCACTCGAGTCCGGCCAGATCCTGAAGTTGATCGTCAATATTACTCGTCACACGTCAGTTGAATACATCTCTATACTCGGGAGTATTTTTTACGCAGCATCAAATCATCGATATCTCTTCCCACCTTGGTACAAAAAACATGAGCACCTACACGCAGTTATTTCCCCCTGCTCCGACATTCACAGAAAGCAATGTAGTAGATTTATCCAGCAAGGTACCCCCGCCTCACCCACCAAACATCTCAACCCCAAACTCACTTCCAACCACAGGTCTACCTCATAACAGGTGCAACCTCTGGCGTTGGCCTCTCCCTAGCCAAACTCCTCTACAACCTAAACGCCACGGTCTACATCGGCGCCCGCAACCCCTCCTCCTTTAACACCGCCTCCAGCGCTATCCAGTCCTCCCACCCCACCTCCAAGGGCACTCTAAAACCCTTCACCGCAGACCTCTCCTCCCTCTCTTCCCTCAAACCTGCCATCTCCTCTCTCCTATCCCAAGAACACCGCCTAGACGTCCTCTTCCTCAACGCAGCCATCATGACGCCCACCCCCGGCAGCAAATCTGCAGACGGCCACGACCTCGAACTAGCCGTCAACTGCCTTGGCCCCTTCATGCTCGCCAAATCTCTCGAGCCCCTCATGGTGGACGTGGCATCGCACTTTTGCCACGCCAACGCCAGCGTGCGCGTCGTGTGGGTGTCCTCGTTGCTGAACCTGGGCACGCCGGATGGGGGTGTGCAGTTCGACGGGGACACGGGTGCACCCAGGCAACTCAGGGGAATGCAGAATTACATGCAGACCAAGGCGGGAGTGTACCTACTGAGCCAGGAGTTTGCGCGGAGGCAGAGCGGTCGGGGCCCCAGGAGGGACGAGAATGGCGTGGAGAGTAGGAATCCGCATGGCGTCGTCCATGTGGCGCTGAATCCGGGCTTCATGAAGACGGAGCTCCAGCGTCACGCTCCTCCACCTATGTGGGGGGTCATGTCGGCCGTTTTCAAGGGCCCAGAGTATGGGGCCCACACTGAGTTTTATGCCGGGCTCGCGGCTGATGTGAACAACGGAGACTTTGTGATACCATGGGGGCGAAAGGGATGTGTACCAGACCATGTGCAGGAAAGCACAAAATCGCGGGACGGGCAAGCCACTGTTAGTGAAAGGCTCTACCAGTGGTGTGAACTCCAAACAGCGCCTTTCAAGTAGGCTAGATTCAACAGATCGATGGAACGGAACAATCAGTCAACAACCACAAAATACATTAGTGAACTTCAAGACAACAAAGCACATGCACTACGTACCATGGTACAGGCAGCATGGGCGCAAAGCTGCAGCAACAACGTGGCAACGCGTCGACATCACTAACACATGATGCAGCTTAGGGTATGATTCACGGATGCAGATATCACATTTTGTCTCCCATCAGATTCATTGAGATCATTATGAGTCTATGGAAGGACAACGCCGTTAAACCCATCCAGACCATGCATCACACGTTCAGATAAGTCATAGAGGCTTTTCCAAAGCCTCCCCGCATCCCCAGAACCCGCTATCTAGGAACTTTTGTGAAAGAAACAAGCTAAACCACCGGTGGGCGAATCGCTTATTTCTTGCCAGCCTTCTGGGCGGCCTTGGTGACCTTGCCACCAGCCTTGTCGGACTTGACGACGGACTTGATGACACCGACAGCGACGGTCTGACGCATGTCACGGACGGCGAAACGACCAAGAGGGGGGTACTCGGTGAAAGCCTCAACGCACATGGGCTTGGAGGGAATCATCTTGACGATGGCAGCATCACCAGACTTGATGAACTTGGGAGAAGACTCGACAGACTTGCCGGTACGGCGGTCAATCTTCTCAAGAAGCTCAGAGAACTTGCAGGCAATGTGGGCGGTGTGGCAATCCAAGACGGGAGCGTAACCGGCACCGACCTGACCAGGGTGGTTGAGGACGATGACCTGGGCGTTGAAGGACTCGGCACCCTTGGGGGGGTCGTTCTTGGAGTCACCGGCAACGTTACCACGACGGATCTCCTTGACGGAGACGTTCTTGACGTTGAAGCCGACGTTGTCACCGGGGACACCCTCGGTGAGCTGCTCGTGGTGCATCTCGACGGACTTGACCTCAGTGGTGACGTTGGCGGGGGCGAAGGTGACGACCATACCGGCCTTGATGACACCAGTCTCGACACGACCGACGGGCACCGTGCCAATACCTCCAATCTTGTACACATCCTGGAGGGGAAGACGGAGGGGCTTGTCGGAGGGACGGGAAGGAGGGTCGATGGCGTCGATGGCCTCAAGGAGGGTCTTACCAGTGGCCTTGGACTTGGTCTCCTTCTCCCAACCCTTGTACCAGGGGCAGTTGGTGGAGGCCTCGATCATGTTGTCACCGTTGAAGCCGGAGATGGGGACGAAGGGAACGTGCTTGGGGTTGTAGCCGACCTTCTTGATGAAGTTGGAGGTCTCCTTGATGATCTCCTGGTAACGGTCCTCGGACCACTTGGTGGTGTCCATCTTGTTGATGGCAACGATGAGCTGCTTGACACCGAGGGTGTAGGCGAGCAGAGCGTGCTCACGGGTCTGGCCATCCTTGGAGATACCAGCCTCGAACTCACCAGTACCGGCAGCGATAATGAGGATAGCGCAGTCGGCCTGGGAGGTACCAGTGATCATGTTCTTGATGAAATCACGGTGACCGGGGGCGTCTGTGCTGGGTTAGCGGAGGGCGGAGGACTGATTGGGGCAGCAGTGCGACATACCAATGACGGTGACGTAGTACTTCGGGGTCTCGAACTTCCAGAGAGCGATATCGATGGTGATACCACGCTCACGCTCGGCCTTCAGCTTGTCAAGGACCCAAGCATACTTGAAGGAACCCTTGCCGAGTTCGGCGGCTTCCTGTGAGGGTCGTTAGCATTGTTGTTAGGTAGGTAGGACAAGAAAATTTGGCGTTCTGGGCGGGGGCCGGCTGGCGATGCAAAATTGGATGTGCGTCATGGTGTTGAGTTGGCGAACGTCCGGATCGGGACTAGCGCTAGCGCGTAAAAGTTCGCACAACCCCACCATCCAAATTGCCCCTCAGTGCGATAAGCCAAAATAACGGCTACGCACAGCGGGCGCGCCAGGAGCCAGCCCAGGCCCAGAATCGCGGGGGCGAAAGCGGGAAAGAAGCCTACCTTCTCGAACTTCTCGATGGTACGCTTGTCAATACCACCGCACTTGTAGATCAAGTCTGTATTCCATGTGAGCTGGTGTACCCCGCAGCGTATCGAGGGAGGGGAGGCTTACGTCCGGTGGTGGTCGACTTTCCGGAGTCGACGTGGCCGATGACGACGACGTTGATGTGAGTCTTCTCCTTACTGCAGGGCACTGTTAGCAGGCTGTCGGGGAGCTGCGGGGGGGCTGCCGGCTCGAGGCTGGCACGGGAGGGCTTACCCCATGGTGACGGTGTTGAGAGAAAAGTGTTATGTGGAAGTTGAAGTGAAGTAACTTTGGAGGTGACCTGGAGGGACGTCAGCGGTGGTCGCAGGCGGATGGGCGGCGATGGACTCACGTTTGCAATTGCTTTCGTGAATTGCGGCAGGTCAGGCAAAGAAATCGAAGGGAGGACGAGGGAGGCGGGGTTTATAAAGGCGTTGGAGGGCAAGCAAAACGGCGCTAGCCCAGCCGAGTCTTAGCTCGGGCAGGGCCAGGACCGCAAATTTTCCACAGCAACGCCCAAGTCCCCGACCAGGCGCCTTCAGCACCCTGCAATCGACTGCAATCGAAAGGCGAAAAGGGCAGAACCGCGCCGCGCCATTGGCCGTCTGCCTGGCCTCGTTGACCGCCTGCAGATCGACTCGCCACAGCCGCATTCCACAAATGCAAGTGAGAAGACAACGCAGCGTCATTTCCCACTCTAGCAACTCTGCCACAGGCGGGGCACAAAATAGCCTTTTGCTGCTGCCGCCCTCCTCCACCCCGCCATGCTCCAAAAACAATTATCGCCGTCCTGAGCCCTCGCCCTCGATACAGCGCACCCGCTCCAGACGCATCCCAGACGTGTCAGATCGGTGTTGGCGACCTTTTGGGCCTTCTTGGGCCTTTTGGCGGGGTCCCGGTGCCGCCAGTGCCCCACTATCAATTCTTTGTGTCCTCCCATACACCAGCCGCCTCGACGGCCACCTTGACCGCATTCTAAAGTGGACTGCTCTTGTCTGTTTCCGAGGAGCCCCCCCAGCCTGTGGAGCACAGGATCAAGCGGTTGCCGCCCTCTCCGACAGTATGCGCAAGCCCGAGGGGCCAATCGCCCACCCTGCTGCCCGCCGTCCAAGGCCTGCCGACGCCTGCACCTCCGCCCTTCTCGCATCGCCTCTCTCTCCCTCTCCGCAGGTGACTCACACATTGCTACAGCTGTCTCACTGCCTTATCGCTTGGGCCTCGACCGCCTACTCCGGCCAGTGGTAGCATGGCGTTCAACGGGTGCGAGGTAGACGTTTTTCCTGCGCGCCAGTCTTTTTTTCGGCAGGTGGATAGCCAGATCCATCCAGTCCCAATTTCCCGATTAGTAGACTATTTTGGTCTCCCGCACACGCATTTCCGCCCCTCACCACGGCATTGCCTTCACACCACCTCTCAGTGGCCCGCCAGAATCTCACCTGGCGCAACAAAAGTCGCTACTGACTCACAGCAATTAACATCGCAGCCCCTCTTCTCGACCAACAGTCAACAGCTAACGTTCAACGTTCAATGTTGCTCCACGTCTCGGCAGGATTCAACCCCATAGCTGCCTCGACGAAGCTCTCGGAACGGGCTTTCTGCCCATTTTTTGAGGGGCAGACCATGCACATGAGACTGATATTTTGTTCTAGAAACGATCTTCACCGTCGTTCCAGGCCCGCCCCTCAACGCCACCGCACGCGCTCGCTTCCACCCACCTGTGTCATACCACGGTAACCAGTCATCGAAGCGCCACTTTTGTAGATACCGCCCTTTTCGAGTTCGCGCCACGCTTCGCGTTACCACGGCCATGGCATCCGGCGGATCGCGGGGACTGCTGACCGTATACAGTCATACAATCGTAGGTGGTATACATGTCTCGGGAAAGGCTCAGCAATGCAAAATGGCATGCGCCGGTGATTATATGCTGTCTTTGGCTCCACTTGGAGCCGTTAGACACGGCCAATCGCATGAAGAAATCTCTATGGCTGTACCATGCATGCTATCCATGGCAATATCCAGGAAGCAAAGGGCGCAGCCCAACACACCAAGCTTTACGGGTAGCTTGTGCCAACATTGTTGACTGCATCTGGCAGTCCATCTGGAGGCCCAAGTGTGGACCCCTGCACAATCCAAACTGCTATGTTTGTTGTGCGTAATGTATATGGAACCAGCTTGGCTTCACCATGGTGCACATCAAGAGCAGCAGCAATTCATTGACTGCCCTATGCGAGGGATCGAATGGGATTCGCATCGAACCCAGCGTCTAAGAAATTGTGGAGCAAGATCGGACCACCGGTGGACCCTCACATCTGAAACTCCAAAAAAAAAAATGTTTTCAAGGTCAGGTAGTGCCATGCATGCATGTACGTACTGGTACATGTTCACTCACCCCGCCAGCCCACCCCACCTCGTGGCTGAATATGTGGCATGTAGAATCAATCAAGCTTTTCACTATTGAATATCCATTTCTCTGCCTGTATCGTGAATGTGCATTTGCTTCATTTGATAATATCACTGTCACAAATACACTGGTACATCGACATCTCTCAATGTTCCCCAGAGATCCGGTTCAATGTCAGTTCACTACACAACCCCCACCCGATTTCCCATATGATACATGTTTGCCCCCTGTTTTAAGCTCTTTGTTGGTAATATAAAAAAAAACAAGGTAAGAAGTGATGGTATGGTACATGATAGTCTACACGTTGGGTCGGTCCCGCTTGTCTATGAACCTAAATCCCATATCACGGTGGGCCTCTTGAAAGAATGAATCAACGAATCGTGCCGGGGCCCCTGGATGCAACATGAACGCTCGACTTATGCTGAAGGTTTGGCAGAGTCCCGGTCGGCCTCTGCGGTTGATTTTGATTCCTCGGTGGGCGCGGTTGAGGACTGCTCGTCGTTGCTATGTTCGGTGTCGGTGGGTTGGACGACGTCGTCGCCTGCGGACTTGGTTGCCTCGTTGTCTACCGTGTCTACCGTGTCTACCGTGTCCAAAACGGAATCGGTGCTGACATTTTGCGCTTCGGGTGTGCCATCTCTGCTAGGCTCTATCTCTCTTCTCTCCATCTGGGAAGGTTCTGGCTCAGCGGAAGCTGGCTGGAAGCTCTCGATGGAGGCACCGTCCGGAGATGAATCACCGAGTATAGCCTCCCGCTCAACTGCCTGCTCCTTTACTAATTGCTCCAGCTCCACGGCAGGATCCACTTCTTTGGGTTTTGATTGCAATGCCAACCTTCTCAGTCTTCTGGCACCGTCCGGATGCCTAGCCGGCTTTTTCACTACGCTCACATTCGCCTCCGCTTCCATTCTCTCGAAACGAGCCTTCCTTCTACCCGACGTATCTTGTTGGTAGGCAGCGTCTGTGAGACGATCCGCGACTCGGAAGCTCCTCCTGACAAACTTGTTCAGGTCTTCTCGGAGGACTTGGAAGCGCTCGGGAGTCAATTCCTGCGTGGCATTTCCTGAACCATGTAGCACTTCCATATATGACGACAACGAGTTGCCTTTCCAACCCAACTTCCCAGACTGTACTGTCGAGTATGCTAGGTCCATGCCAGAAGAAGTTGACACCACCGTCTGGCGCAAGCGGACTCCAGTGAAAAGGTATGTAGCCGAGTGCGATTTCCAAGTGTCTGGATGATGGCCAGCAAGAAACTCCTTGGGGATTTTCAGTGTGAGCTCCCGAGGAGCAGTGACGCGGCCGCCTCCTCGAAGGTTGGAGATCACTTTACTCGCAAATTTCTCTACGGCCTCGATCTCCCGCGTTTTGTCGATTTCTAATTTCTGGTAAAAGGAAAATCGAAGGTCGACCGTCTTGTCTGGGAGGAGTACGTCGTGGATTTGTTCGCCATAGGTGAGTGTGGCCTTTTTGAGAAAAGGTGATCCTCCGGGTGGGTACCTAAATTGGATGCTCAATCTCGGATAAGGCCATTGGCTCTCCAGAATTTGACTAGGTTCCGGCACGAATTCGTACTCCAGTGAGGGAACTGGTGTCATAAATTTGCTTGTGAACTGTCCGCCCATCATGAGTTGAGGCAATCCTGGGCAGATATGAGAAAAAGGCGCTCTAGAAGACAAGAGGTGTTGTCCCGTCGTCGCAATGTCACTAGCACTACTTGTCGAGGGAAATAGAGCGTGGCCATATTGCACCGAAATAATCTGTTTGGGGGATGTCCAGCCGACTTCTTCTGCACGAGACCGATGCTCATCGTCTAAGAAAGCCTTTTCGAAAACAGGGAGAAACCGATCAAGAATCTGCTGTCTCTGGGCTATACTTTCATCTTCTTTAACACTGCCAAGGTCTTGGTCATCTGTTGTCTTTTCATCAGATTCCTCCGTGGTCTGTTTGTGAACTGGAATCTCCTGTCCCTGGGCTATACTTTCATCTTCTTTGACATTGCCAAGGTCTTGTTCATCTGTTTCCTCTTCATTGAATATCTCCGGGGCCCGTTTGCGAATTGGCAGATGCCATCGGCCCAGGCTCATATCTCTTAGGGTGCAGTCAAGAGAATCGTTGAAACTCGGCGGGTTAAGATAAACTTGATCGTTGAAAGCGTCTAGGCGATGTGTGTCGTACTTGTGTAAGCCTGGAACCTTTTGTGGCAGCATGCTGATGATACAACGCTCTGCTTCAGCTAACGAATTTTGGTCTAGAGCGCGGACTAACAGCTATCACAGATTAGTCTAGTGAACGAACGCCTCTACTCGAAATACTTACATCGGAACTGCTAGCAACATGAACGAAAGTGCGGCTTTGATTCGCAATTAATTCCAGTTTTGGAGCAGTGAAAATGGATGTCAGATTCTCCTTGGGAACGTCATCTGCCAGGAAAGGTGCCCAATTCGAAAGGCGGTACTGTTTCCTGGTAGAGGTGTGTAGCAATTTTTCGACGTCGTCTGCTGCGTACTCCGCTGTAGTCTTATCTGCGGTGATACGGACTACATTGTGATGGTGGTGTATTTCGATTTTGGCTTTACGCTCATTCCCGACTGTGTCCAAGTGTGAAGGTGCTGCGACATGATCAGACAACATCGAGATCGCTGGGAGTGATAAAACTTACATCCTGCACTAAGGATGACGATTTGCCAGGGCTTCAATAGCAGCTCGATTTCTCCCGGTGCTTCAATCTCTTCCAGCAGAACGATGTTCCACACGTTCCGAAGTATTTGATCTATGAGCAGCTGCTTGCTGACGGGCCTACGCTTTGGTCGGTACGTTACATCGAGCCCAGGCAATCTCCTGTTGAGCTGGGTTGTCCCTGGACTCCATTCTGTACGCTCTAATGGTCGTTTTCCAGTTCCTTGTGAGTGTGTCTCTGCAGCCTGTGCCCGCTTCAAATCATCCATTACCTCTTTATCCACTTGGTCTTCCTGCACATTCTTGGCAGCCGAATAGTATTGTGACAGCTGTTGCACGGTGAAGCCCTGGTTAAGAACTCGCTGCAGTTTTATAAAGGTGGCTTGAGTAATGTGCACTGGTTCAGTAGGATTGCCCTCTGATTTCGGGCGTAGAGTTTCGAGTTGCGCATTGATTTCGGCGGGGCTGAGAGCTGTATCCTTCTGGAGAGAGGTGAGATCCACCGGAATGACCTCCGGCGGAGGGTCCACGTGGGCTTTTGAATCCGTGCCTCGCGACGGTTGGTCTCCCACTTCTCTCAAGACGAGAATCTCGGCATCGTCACCCATAGTCTTTATACCTCCAAGCCGCGCGGTAGTCTCCTTGAGAGTCTGCCCGCCCTTGCGCCTCTTTGTCCTGCCCAATGGTCGGGGGCTGAGGCGCTTTGGGTCCTCGTGGGCCTCGTGGGCTGCAAGGAGGGCGGCGCGGCCGTCTTCATTGCGGGCGGTTGAGGACGCGGAGAAATTGGCTTGCGAGGATCGACGAGAGAGGGCGGAGAATGGCGTTCGTGCAAGCTTAAGCTCACATCGAATGCACACGAATGCACTCGAGGCCCGCGCTGCAAGCATAGGGAAACGGAGGGCCAGACACGCGTGTAATGGCGAAGAGCTGGCTAGGGTGATGGCGAACGGAGACTGGACCCATGAAGGGAACTTTCTTCACCGCTCTCAGCCCTGTTGATTCTGCCAGCGCCAACTCACGTGAGGATGCGTCGAGATAATCGCGTCAAATGTTCACCACACGACAGTGACGCGTTTGAAATCATGTCTCATTAAATTATATTCTAGTTGATCTATATGGCCAACTGCCAGCTCCGCAGGTCATCTCTAACTTCGAGCTCGTCCACCTCGTGGTGTGCGCGACGTCGTTTCCGCTCTGCCTCCGCTTTCATCTGGTGTGCCTGTTGCTCTAGACTGCCTCTGCCACGCACTGTGCCTGTGGAATTTGCCATCGCGTCCCCAGGCCTGAGGGTTTCGTGCGACTTGCGGTGTATGCTGGGTCGCGCCTTGTGTCTGGGCTCGCTCTCGCTCACAGACCCACTGCTGTCGCCGGTGGTGAATCGTATGCTGAGACGCTGGGAGTCGTAGGGCTTTTCTCGGTCGCCCCAGCCGTCTCCGCCAGCGAATATGTCCTCGATGCATTCGTCTGCCTTGAGCTCGCCTGGCTGTGCAGACCAGTACGCGGCGAGTGATCTCCTGTACATGTCCTGCAGCTCGCCTGCCTCACGCGATTTGCTGTTGAGCGACGGCGTAGCTGTCGCAAGTCAGATTGATATGGAGCATTGAGTATGGCCAGGCCTACCTCCAGCATCTTCCGAATCCCCTTGCTCTCCCGATACAATTCCGGCAATTCCGCTAAAGACCTGGGCAGTCCTCAGCGGAGGCGCAATGTAATTCTTGTCGCCTTCGGTCTGCTTCATGTATATGCTGATCTTGAGCGTGCTGTTGATCTTGCTCTCTTGCATCAGATAGCGCCGTGTGACACCCAGCTCCTCGCCGTCGACGCCGGAGAGCTCGCTCTGCTCGACATATTCGGCTAGGTTGAGCTTGACGTTTCCCAGTATGATGCGCTCGCCTCGGCCGCCACCGGAATACTCTTGCACGACCTCGAGCTCAATGAAGCTCTCCTGCAGCATGCCATTCTTGTCGACTGTCAGACGGACGGGCAGCTTGGCCTCATAGTCGTAGAAGACCTTGTGGTCCTTTATGGGGCGCTTCTCGGTGCGGCCGCGATGCTCTGCAGCGGTCGAGTGAGGGAGGTGCCACTTTACGAACGAGGTGCCGGAGACGAGAGGGACGTTATTGAGGTCGATGATCTGGACAGTCCATCAGCACCCCTGCGGAGGAGGGGGGCGCGGGACCGCGGGGGAGGGACGCTCACCTTCAGGTGCAGGTCAAACTTGGGCTATGCATTTGTCAGCCACCAGGTACCACAGACCAGTACAAGAGTACGAGAGGGGAGTGTTCCTTACGCGGCGGTTCTTGGGCACTGGGATGGTGAGCGTGTGTGCCGCGAATGCGACGGAGCGCCGAAGAGACATTCCTCACCGAAGGCTTGCATGGTGGAGGAGCGAGGGACGCGCGGGGCGTCACGGGCTATTAAGTCGTGTGGCAGATAGTGCTGAGTGTGACAGGCTGCCGGTTTGCGATACTGTGGCAGCGGCGACGACTGTTTGGCCTGGCTGGAGCCGGGGCGTGGTTGTGCCAGGACAAAGACGCCGACCCGCCCTCTGGTCTCCGCTCCACAGCGCAACGACGTGCTAGCTGCTGGGCATCTCGTTTGCTCCCTCCGCACCGACGTGCTCGTCCACCACCACCATGGCCGCCCCCTAGCAGCACAGCCCGCCCCCTCCCCCGCCATGGATCCTGCTGCAGACGCCGTCGCCGACTGCGTGCTGGCTGCTTTCGACCGCCTTCCGGGAAAACGCAAACCCCGGCCCCGCAGCCACAGCGCTCGAGAATGGGTGCCGCTGGCCGGAATCGTGCTAGCCAAGGGTACCAACCTCGCACCAAGTGAGCTTCCGTAAGCTTATGTACTCATGCTTTGGGACAGACGGCGAATTGGCCTGCGTTTCTCTTGGGTACGTCGCCATAGCAAGCTCCAGGTCCATGCCCACATGGTATACAACACAACTGACATTCCGCGCGCAGCACTGGCATGAAATGCCTCCCGTCCAATAAACTCGACCTCGCGTGCGGTAATGCACTGCATGACTGGCATGCCGAAGTACTGGCCATCCGGACCTTCAACCGTTTCTTGCTAGACGAATGCCTCTCGCTTGCAGCCCCTCCCCACCGGCCCTCCAAATACGTGCGGCAGCGCTCGGCGGGCGAGAGGACGCAGGCAGAGCACCAACCCTTTGCCATAAGAAACGATGTCCAAATCCATATGTACTGCTCCGAAGCTCCGTGCGGAGACGCGAGCATGGAACTAGTCATGGACGCGCAGGAGGATGCAACTCCCTGGACGACCCCTCTGCGCACCGTCTCTAGTCCCACCGAGGAAGTAGACCCAGCGCTGCTGCCAGAAGAGCCTGCGGGGGCGGGGACAAGAGCTCCCCCAGAGCTCCAGGAGGCAAACCCAATTGCCACAGCACTCAGAGGGCGCTCTCATTTTGGACATCTGGGTGCAGTCCGCTGTAAACCCTCACGGCCAGATGCCCCTCCAACGCTAAGCAAGTCGTGTTCAGATAAGCTAGCCCTCACCCAAGCCACATCACTCCTCTCCTCCATGACCTCTCTCCTCGTATCCCCCCACAATGCCTACATCCATTCTCTAGTCCTACCCACTTCCCAGTTCATCCCCTCGGCCTGTGAGCGCGCATTCTCCCGTTCAGGCAGAATGAGCCCCATAACCCCACAAATAGAGCGCAATTGGGAGGGCGGCTATAGATGGCACGAATTCAAAGTCCATGGCACCAGCAAGGAATTTGCCTGGAGTCGACGCAATGTCTCTACCGCTCAAAAGGCCATGGCCAGCAACCTCAGCGCAGTGTGGACTCCACACTGGGAGGAATCGCTCATAGGAGGCGTGTTGCAAGGCAGAAAGCAATTCGATCCCAGAGGGGCAAGTCGAGTGTGCCGGCGATCATTGTGGAAGATTGGAGCTGATATTGCGGCCGTGGCAGCCATACCAGCGCTCACCGAAGCCATCAGGAGAGGGACATACGGCGAGGTGAAGGCAGGGGCCATGCTGGGAGCAAGGAGGAAAGTCAAGGACGAGGTAAAGGCTCGATCATTGAAGGGCTGGATCAAGAACAGTGGAGATGATTTTTCCCTTTGACAACCATAGTCGTCGTAGAGTCTAGCCCTCAATCTAACCATGATCCACAATCTCCCATCGCCTTTCCAAAAACAACCTTTAGAGATTCTAGAACGCCACCACCACACCCTCACTCACTCACTCACCACCACCACCCATCGCCTCACAGAGATAAGAGATCTGAAACAGAAATTCTCCGGGGTATCAACGCAGAACATGCACGATGCAACAAAAACATGAGAAGAAAAAAAGGAAAAAAGCCCACGCCTTTGAAACGTGCCGCCCATCCCGCCGTCCCTCCCGAGCCTCAAGTCCCGCCCGTGCCCGCCTCACCCCGTTTCGCACTGCACGCCCAAATGCGCCCCCCGTCGTCCCTCCCCCTCCGACAGGCCTCTCCATGGCTCATCCGTTTCCCAACCAACCAACCTCACCTCACACGTCGCTCAGCCCGTGGTCCCCGGTCCGGAATGCCCCCCACGCCCCGAGGCGGCGCTCGTACCGATCGCTGAGCACTTCGACCACGTTGACCATGTCGGCGCGGCGGCGCTGCTGCGCGTCGCCCGTGTACCAGAGTTTTGCGTCGGCTTGGCGTAGAGGGAGCTTGGAGACGAGCAGGTGGAGGTCTAGGTAAGGGGGCAGGATGTTGAGGAGGGGTGGGATTGCGGTGTTGGAGGTGAAGATTGAGGGGGATGGCGGTGGGTGACGAGTGCTCGAGTATTGCTGCTGTGGCTGTGGCTGCGGCTGATTCTGATGCGGAGGATGTCCCTGTGCGGCGTTTCCCGGTTGGCCCGAGGTTGATGTGCGCCTAGGGGTGCATGGGTTGAGGAGGAGGGTGCGGAGGGTGCGGTCGTGGGTCAGGTTCGCAAGGGCGATGAGGAAAGAGGTTGAGAGGGCGGTTGCTGTGTTTTTTCCGTGTCAGATAAGGATGACGTTGGAGTGCAGTTCGGCGTGGGGAATTTCTCACCTTGGCTGTGGTTTTTCTTTAGGAGGGATGTGGTGACGTGCGAGAGATTGTCGATCAGGATGAAGGATGTTTTGGCCATTTGGTTGGGATCTCGATCTTCATCCAGCGTGAGGTGTCCTGAGAGGGGTTGGAGTTTAGTGGGTTGGTCGACAGTGGGAGTTGCTATGGTCGTGTATTGGTGTTCTGTGTCAAAGAGCATCTCATCTTCGTCCTCGTCTTCGTCCTCGCTGTCGGCAATCACCGTTTTCTTGATCAGCGGCTTGTCAATCATGGACTCTTCTGGCTTTTTCGTCGTCGTGTCTTGCTCGCCCTTCGTTTCTCCTGTTATTTTGATGTCATCTTTGTCTTGGGTCTTCCCCGTGGCACTTTGACCTGTAAGGCCCTCTCGGATTTCGCCGACTGCCTCCACGACACCCTCGAGGTCAAAGACGCGCATGATCTTAACACGGTCGAGTATCTTGGCTGCAACATCTTCGATTTCGGACTCGGGCTCGGATTGGAAGGGAGCTGTGGACTTGAGTCGAGACAAGATGAATGTGTAGATCCGAAGAACATCGATATGGCCTGTAGTATCTATGACGGCGGCGATGGATGCTTCGTCTCCGACGAGGGATGCTGCCATCAATGCGAGTGAGAGCTAGATGTTGTCAGCATGGTTTCTTGGTCCGGGAACAACTCCATGGCCTGTTGATGCGCTGGGAAGAGCAATGTCTACATTTGTCTTCAAATAAATAGCTCCATCGTTACCATACGGGGATGAGGGAGCTGATCAATGAGACTCACATCAACACCCTCTCCACTGATTCCCATCAGTACACCTTCCTCAATGCCTCCGCCCAACACCTCATCTACGCTCTTGACCCCGAGTGTAAGCCTATGCTTGAGATCCCTCCTCTTCCTCTCCCCCAAAAGCTCACTAGCAGCCTCATCCACAATCGTGTCGAGCTCCTCGTGACTGATCAAGGTACTGGCCAGCACAGGCTCAATCATTTCCTCTCCTTTTCGCCCCGGTAATTCCATCTTCTCCGATGCCCCGATCACCATCGGCCTCGTTGGTCGTTGGATCGTCTCAGAACCACTGGTCTCCAGCTCATGTGGATCACACACCTCGTGTCCAGACCAAATCCCCGGCACTCGTACCGAAAGAAAAAGAAGCTCCCTCAGCTTCCAGACCACAAACTTATCTTTTTCCCTCTTCCTCACTCTCTCTAATGTTGCGATGCTGCCCTCCCAAACGAGGAAGCCACACACGCACGACTCGCGGGCCACGGCCTTGCGGCAACTCTCTCGCCCGCTTGGCTCGGCTTGGGGTATTATGGTCCACGGGTAGCCAAGGTTACCTAGCTCGCGGGTTCAGCCACGGCAGCGCGTTCTCCGGGGGACGGGCGTGACGTGACAGGACGGACAGGCCAAATGACGTAACATGCAAAACTCAAATGGACGGGCCTGCTTGCCTGAAGACGGGCACGCACACGCACACCACGGGGCGGGCTGGCGCTGGCGCAACAGTGCGCAAGGTTATAAAGTTGCGGGCGCGGGGAAAACAAAACGAACGAAGACGCCTTCGTCTACACCCCCCAAGGAAAAAAATGGCAGATCTTAGCGCGTGCCTCTGAGAAATGGGCGAGAGCCCGCGGAGCCTGCCCCATCCCCAAAGGAAAGAAAGAGAATTTTTAGAAAAAGGAAGAAAAAAGTAAAACCTTGAAGAGACAGCACACGAACGCGTACGCGAGCAAACGCTTGGAGCATCGTTTGTGCAAGCGTACCATACTTTGATGCCCCTCCAGGAATCTACCTACCTAGGTACGTGGGCTTAGGCAGGTAGCTGCAGACGCCAAAACACCACGAGCTCACTGCCTCGCATATTTTTTTCCAATAGCGCGTCCAAACCCAATGCCTCCCCTCCCGCCCCCTCCTCTCCTCAGCATCCATCCATCCCTCCCGCTCGTGTCCCCACGTGAGGCTGAATCTTCCTCGTGAATATTGTTTTTGCCCGTCCTGGCTCAATAAGGTTGGCCCAAACCACCACCTACCCAGGTAACCACCTTTTTTTTACCGAGCAGACTACTCGTAGAAGGATCTTACGCACTTGCGCAACGCGATCTCGCGCCCGCCCGTCGCCCGTCGCCCGCCCGATGGCGCGCCCACCCGAGTTAACCGTCATCGGTTCGCGGCTTGCGCTGCGCTGCGCTGCGCTGCTGGGGGGGGGGGGCCTTGGGGCTGCGCTGGGGGGACGACTGGGGCTGGAGTGGGCGGCGCGCCAGGCCGTCGGCGCGGAGGGGGCACCGGCGATTTGGGGCTGGGTCGCTGGCGTAAAGGCCAGTGGCTGCATCACGCAGGGGCATGTTGGAGGGGACAACAACTTGTCCAGGTCCCCCCTTCCACCTACCTCATGTTAAAACTTGTCTGTCCACCTACCTGGGCATGTACCGTACCAATGTTTGTATACGCGCAAACACACACCCGTCCATCCCTTCCACCTAGGCTTATGCTTCTTGGGGAGCGACAGAGAGGCTGGAACCGCCGGAGCCGCGAGGCTGATGGGTGAACGTGCCCGGTACTTCATTTCGAGATTTAGACTTCTCGCCAGGCTTGCTGGTGACTAACAGACTGACCTCACTGACCGACTGCACGACTTGCTGTCACCAAAGACATATCCAGAAGGTTTGGCCAAGGCTCTTGATTGTTGTCCTTTTTTTTCAAACTGTTTTTCTGCATTGATCTGATAGAAGCATATCTACTACCAATCCGTCCATCCCTTCTGCCAACCTCGTGTCATAGGGACACGGGTTCGCAAAAGCAAGAATCACCGCTGCCACCCATTAAGAAAGTGTTGTGATGTGTGTGTTACCCATACAGTAATGTCGTTGGGATTCTCAAAATGTACATCGAAGCAGTATCCAGCGCCCGTGTCTCTCCAATGCAAGTGGAATTTTCTCCATCGATAGCCAGAAACCACTCCGATTTGCGCCCCACTAGGTGCCCGTAGGAAATATGACATAGGAAATGCGTGTTAACTGTTCCCGCACGGCGAGGTCTTTGTGTGTCTGTGTGTAATCATGGGTATCAGGATCGTGGGACGGCCTGCGCTTGTTGTGCGCAGCACTCATGGTACCCACGTGTCGATGTGCATACTGAACCAAATTCGTCGTATCCAACCTTCAATGGCCACTGATTCAGGCCGGACGCTCGGGTCGAGGTCGGCGACCGCCCTTCAGAGACTTCATGCGTCCGAGGAAGCCGGATGGAGCGTTGGGCTTCGGCTCCGCGGGAGACGTGAGGCCGTCGGCAGTGGCGGAACGGTTCAAGGGGTTGCGGCCTCCCGGAGATGAAGGGGACCTGACAGGGCCGTCCTTGCCGTCGGTTTCGGCGGTCCTGATGGCGGCGCCCTTCCTCTCGTAGGCAGTGTCGTACTCGTCAAAGAATGGGTTCTGCTCGTTAGACTTGGTCGTCGCCAATCCTCCGCCGCTGTAGGGGCTGTTGGGGCTCTGTCCAGATCCATATCGGGCCTCGGGAGAAGTAATGCGAGGTCCGCCCTCACCATAACCACGGCGGGGCTGCGAGATGCCACGGATTCGCTGGGCAATCGACTTCTTGCGGCCAAGACCACCGAGGTCTGCGGCACGCTTGTCATCGGATTCCTTCTGGATAGCGGTACGAGAGGCGGGGGTTCCCTCGAGGAAAGTGGATGTTCCCAATCCTACGCTCTCATCTCCGTGGATAATGTCCATGCGTTCCTTGGGGTTGAACGAGACTGCGCGACCCTCCAATTCGGGACGCTTCTTGAAGCCGCCATCGGTACCGCCAAAGTCCGTGAAACCCTCAGCGCCTCGGCCGTGGAACTTGTCCAGGTCGATGGAGTCGTTCAATGGGCCGGCACCACCCAAGACATTATTAGCAGAGCCGACTGGGAAGGCCTGCATGGGAGCACGGACGTCCTTCTTGCGGTTGCGATGGGGTTGCACGGCGTCGTAAGGACCGTCGTGGTGAATCATGCTAGGTCCATAGATGCCGCTCACGTCGAGCTTGTCGATGATGTCAAGACCCTGCGGCTTCCTGACTCGGCGAGACTTGCCATCACGGGTCTTGTCGTCCCTCTCCTTACGGCGTTCGCGGCGCCTGCGCTCTTCATTGGGGTCGAGGGAGCCCTTGTCAATCATGGACGACTCGGAGTTGCGGCGAGGGCGGCGGTTCTCACGACGCTCAGGGCTGCTCCGGTGCGTTGGCCGAGATCCTGGGGGGCCACGGGATCGTGGAGGGCCGCGGGGGCCGTCACGATCACGATCACGATCACGCTCACGATCACGCTCACGCTCACGCTCGCGCTCGCGGTCACGGTAGGCGTCACGGTCGCGGTCACGCCTCGCACGCTCCTCCTCGTCGGAGCGAGAGGGACGGTGACCAGCCAGCGGAGCGGTGCCGGTGCGCTGGTGCGGATCTCTCGGGGCCGGACGCCTCTTGCTGGCGCCTTCGTCGAGGGTGAGGTTGTTCTGCTCGAGGGAGGGATAGTCAGCAAATCTGAATGCGAAGTCTCTGAACTGGTCCATTGTGTGTTTCAGGAGGAAGGGGGAGAGGGCAGGAAGGTCTTGTTGAGAGGGCAGGGCGCCGATCGTGCGACGCAGCGACGTCGGTTGCCGCAGCGATCACTATCACGGTGGCAGCGTGTAGGACGAGGACGTACAAACAATTCTTCGGCCGTGTTGCCAAAGGTGGTCTTCTTGGGCGACTCCTTCATGGTGGCGGACATGTCAATGAGCTGGGCTTGCTTGTTGAACTCCGCTTCGAAGGTGGAGAGGAAGGGATTCCGCGACATGGGCCTGCTGCCGGCGCTGGAGGGGGTTTGCAGTGCGGGCGAGGGAGCGGCGGGCGAGCCGGCTCTGTTGCGAAACGGATTGTTGGAAGAGAGATTGAGGGAGAGGCCGGGAGAGGGGCGGCGCTCTGTAGTTAAAGGGCGGTTATCAGCGAAATTCGTTTCGTCACGGCCTGCGTACGTGAAACAGGCGATAAAGGAGCCCTACCTGGCATTGACGGCTCAGCGATCATGATGGCGGCGCTGATCTCAACCCTGCGACAGGCGCCCAATCAAACGAGACAGCGGTTGGAAAACCAGCAAGTTGGTCGGAGAGGGTGACGCGCAAAAGGAACACGGCGAGGGCAGCGGTGGGCAGTGGAGCCACAAGAGCGGGCGGCGTGCGGCAGGACTGGGAGATAATGGGGGGAAAGGGGGTGCAAATTAAGACTGGCGATATGATGTTGGTGTGTTTCGCGCCCTGAGGCCCGAGGACAGGAACGCAACGCTTCCTGGGCGGGGCGGGTGCTGGTCTGGTACTGGAGGGCCGCGTCTGAGAGGCCGGGCTAGTGCATGGGCGGGCAATGCATGCGGCCGGCAGCAATGGATGTGGGCGGGTAAGGTATGGCGGGCGAGGGATGGCCGGGGATGGTCAGGTATGCAAGCGGAGCAGCGAGGGCGAGGGAGGGAGAGAGGGAGGGGTTGGAGGACAGAAGGAGAGAGAGTAAGTAGTCGGGGGCGGCCCGTCGCCCACGTAAATAAGTAGCAGAAAGCTGGAAGATGCGGGAGACGGCGCAGGCGCAGGTGCAGGCGCGGCTCGAGGCCTTTTGAGGCTTGCGCTGGCTGGGGAACTTGTGTTTTCGCGGCCAGTGGCCCTGCGTCTGGCTTTGGCGTCTGATTTGGCGCCGTCACGAGGGGTGGGCGAGATTATCCAGCCCAGCCCGTGTGAAGGGGAGCTGGTCCGCTGCAAAATGAATTACACTGCTAATGCCTGTCCGTTGCTGGCCGCCGCCGCCGCCGCCGCCGCTGCTGCTGCTGCAGCACACACGGATGCTCGAGCCTGTGGGGAGCTGTCCACCTTGGCCGTGTCCCCCCCCTTGGCCCTGCCCCCAGCCGCCGCCGACGCAGGGGTTTGCGCTCGCCTTCGACATCACGCGTCCATGGCCGCCATCGACCTTGGGCCTGCGATCGAGCGCCTGCGAGCACAGCGCCACGCGGCCGCAACGGGCAATGAGCAATGGGCAGTGGGCATCTGCTGTGTCTGTGCCTGCGCCTGTGCCTGTGCCTGTGCCTGCTGTGCACGCCAGGCCCCGGCCGCCGGCTTGCTTTTGCCGCCGTTTCTCTCCGCTGCCTCTGATCACCACCTCGCCCGAGGCCCGTCACCGCAAGTCCGCTCGCGAGCTCAGGGATTTCACGCCAGGTCGAAAAGTCCCTTAGCCACTGCCTAGCATTACTCAATCTGCGAGTCCGAGTGCATAACGGGGCTATTTCGCCCAAAGCCCGCCCCCATACGGCTTAGCCGCCGCCCCCGCAATTGTGAAGGGGAGACCCTGAGAGGCCTCTTCGGGAGCCTCAGCCCGACGTCGACGCAGCCCTCATCACCGCCCGCACCCCTCGACACTCGCCCTCGCCCTCGCCATCACCGCTGCCATCGCTGCCATGGCTGCCGCCGCCGCGCCGTCACCTGACGTGCCGCACTACGGAGGTTTCTCGCGCTTTGAGCTCGAACTCGAGGTCCGTCCGGCCGTGGCCGCGGCTCTGGCTCGTGGCCGTGCCGACGTCACCCCCCTATTGCTGCCCTCACTAACACCCGCCTAGTTTGTGCAGTGCCTTGCCAATCCCGCCTATCTCAATTACCTGGCCACGCAGAAGCTGTTTGACAAGCCTGACTTCGTGGCCTACCTCGGCTACCTGCAGTACTTCCACCAGCCCAAGTACGCAAAGTATCTCCAGTCAGTCGCCGCCCCCTCGCGTGGTTTCTGCAGCGACGGCGCAGATGACTGATGATCTGCCTGCAGCCACCCCGGCCCAACGCTCAGGACGCTAGAGCTGCTGCAGCACGAGCGCTTTCGCCAGGAAATTATTGGACCCAACCTCATGAACTACATGACCATGGAGGGCCTCAAGCATGCCGTGCCGGACAAGAAGGACTGAGGGGCCTCGTCTGCCGCCACGCTGCCGTCCTGGCCCCTCGAGCACGCCGGACTTGGGACGACGACGGCGGCCTCTGATGCTCACCGCGCCCTCGCATTTCCGGGGGGTGGCGGCCGTGGCCAGAAGGATCAATTGGCAATGTCTACAGAGACTTACGAAATCGCCAAAAGAATTGGCGCACAGATCTGTCGGCTAGCACGCCTCGCAGGTGCGGCACAGCGCGTCTTCAAATCTCCAGGGCACGCTTGCCGTCTCCGTCTCCGTCTCGCCTCTAGTAGCTGTGTCTGGAGAAATAAGAAACCACCACCCACCATCCATGCTTCTCCATCGTGAGCTATCGTTTCCCTCGTGTTGAACTCCGTGCCACGCCTGAGACAGGTGTCAGCTATTCTTGGTGCTCGCCACTATCGATAGCCCGGCCGGGTAGTGTGCGGGAGCCTCCATTGTCAACCATGGCATTTGATGCACTTCTCCCATGGCCATGCGCTTACTCACCTATCGCGCGCTGACCTGGTGCGTCCGACTCCCCCGGTGGTACGAGCGTGCGGTCCACTGAAATTTGCTCTCCTCCACATCATTCGAGAGCACCCCTATGCCATGCGGGCGTGCGTCTGATAACGCTCCCTCCCCCAATGCCCCTAGAGGCGGGCAGGACGGGCAGGACGGACACGCTTCCCGCTCAAGTCGTACCTGCCCAGGTGGTGGTTTGGTACCGCGGCCACGTGCCTGCCCAATGTCGACATCACTAGCTGATGGTTTGCCCGGTGCTTCTTCGGGTCGAGGCTCTGGCTGCGGCCTGGACTTTGAGCCTCATCCCTGGCGGCCCCTGCCACCTGCCACCTGCCACCTGCCTGCTACCTGCCACCACAAATGAATATCAGTTCGCACGAGCCCAAACCATTGGTACGCGATTGAGTTGCGGCGCCTTCAGCCCAAGCCCGTCACCAGACTGCGTAGACACGGCATCGGTACGTCTAGAACAAGGGTGGCCCTCAATGTCAAACAATTAGAGTTTATGCTGGTGGCCAGCCTGCACGAGCATAATTTCGAGCTGGACATCATCAAATCTACCGCGGTACCTGCCCGGGATAAACGAGCCCTCACCAAGGGTATCCCATCCCGGAGCCTGCAGCCACTGTTCACGTGATCGAGTCGGCTAGAGCTGGTGGCTGCGCCCCCACGTCGAAGCTATCATGGCGTATCAAGCGCACACGACGTACTTCGCCATCAAGGTACTTACCTGCCCCTCACCCGCCACCAGCTCTCCTTCCCCTCGTCAACCGCCATGAGGACTGTCACCGAGGCCGAGTGCGCACCTCCACCGCCACCTTGCCCGCCAAACAGCTGCTGATTGCATCCAGGAAATACTGGCGTCAACTCGATGACTTCCATTCCTTGACCGACTTGAAGATAGCCGTTTCGTCGCACAGGGAGCCTCAGATAACTGCCGGCCTGCGGTCTGTGTGCTGGAAGGTGCGACACCTGGCTTGAGCTCTGACAGCAGCATTGACACGCCTGACAGATCTTCCTGCTGTTCAAGACGTTGGATCGCTCGTCATGGCCAAACCGCCTGCTGGACTCTCGCACCACCTACGACTCCCTCCGCTCGCACTACCTTCGTGCCATACAGCACCCTGACGAGTTTGAGTCCTCGGTGGACCCATTGAGCGAGAATGAAGAGGTGCAGCCCCCATTGCCCAGTCGCCCCACCACGCTCGTACATCTCATGTTGACCATACTAAGACTTGAAAGTCCCCATGGGTAGCTCTCCGTGCCGACGAGGCCCTCCGTGCCGAAATCTTCCAAGACATCGAAAGATGCATGCCGGACAATGTCTACTTTCGCCAGCCTGCTACGCAGAACATGATGTTGGATATATTGTTCGTGTGGTGCAAGATGCACCCGCACATTGGATACCGACAGGGAATGCATGAAATCCTGGCCCCAATCTTGTGGGTCGTGGAGCGCGATGGCGTCGACACGACGAACATTGAGAATAGAGGCGTTGACCATACGCTCGCTGACATACTGGAGGCGCGATATATCGAGCATGATACCTTCACTCTATACTCGTTGGTTATGCAGACGGCAAAGACATTCTATGCCCCCGCAGAATCAGGATCCACCACCCAAGACACACCAATGCTCGCACGAAGCTCCAGGATTTTTGACCGCTATCTTCCCAAGGCCGATCCTGAGCTTTCGTCACACTTGCTCAAGCTTGAAATTGTGCCTCAAATCTTCCTTCTGTAAGTTCTCCCACCCTTTGTTTTACTCTAGCTCATCAGGAATAGGCGCTGGATACGACTTTTGTTTGGGCGTGAGTTCTCCCTCGACTCTGTCTTGGACATGTGGGATGCCATATTCGCCATCGATTCCACCCTCGAGCTTGTGGACATGATTTCGATAGCTATGCTTCTCCGTGTGCGCTGGAAGCTCGTGGCCTGCGACACGAACGAAGCCTTCACCATTCTCCTCCGGTACCCTGAACCCGAAGCTCCTCCTTACACCTTCATCAAAGACGCGCTATACCTTCGAGACCACTTGACCCCTGAAGGTGGGTCAGAAATTATCACCCGCTATGGGCAAAAGGCGCCAGTCCTCGATGCGACTCCGAAGCCCGAGGTCCGTCTGCCATCGCCCTCGCCGTCATTTGCATCCAGTCGGACGCGCCACAGCGCCAGCTCGCCGAAAAGCTTCGCACCCCAACAAGGCGTTGGAATAGAGGCTCTCCTCCAAGGTGCTGCGAAGAACGTCTTTGAGCGCGGCTCGCAATGGGGCGTTGGAAAGGCGATTCGTGAAGCAGTAGGCGAAGTACGAAAAAATGTCGAGGCCTACCAGACAGGTGTTGCCTCTGGACAAATCACACCCAGAGCGGGTGGTAGAGAGTACAGGAAACCTGCCCAAATTGCCACTGACAGAGCGAACCAGAGGCCTGGTCTGGATCGAGCGCAGTCTGGGAATACAATCAGAAAAATAGAGGGCCTTGAACGTAGAAACAAGGGCTTGGCCAAAATGCTGGAGAGTTCTGTGGCCGAGTTGTGGGAGTACCACAAGACCCGGAGTGAAGACATCAAAGAGAATCAGGAAGAACTTGAGGCGCTGAGCTTGGCCATTGCAAAGGTCCAGTTTGTGCAGGTGTACTTGGAAGATGCAACCCTCCCACTCCCGGTCGACGAAGCCACCGAACAGGCCGCCAATGCTTCCATAACTGCAACAATTACGTCTCCAACGTCGCCGGCTTCGTCCATTCCGGAGCGAACGTCGAGTGCACCACCGAGTGCCAGTGGATCTCAATCACGACCATCTTCGTCCGCGACCAACAATGTGGAAAAGGGCACACTGCTATCACCCAAGCCAACCTCCCCTCACCAGAGCCGATCACCAGTAGCCTCGAGCTTGTCGCCACGTACGCGACCTAACCTCACATCATCGTCTTTTTCGTGGATGTTGGGCGAGGAATCATCGCCGTCGACGTTTGTTTCTGGCGCCGCACACACAGCCCTGTCTTCTGACGAAAAGCGACGCCGCAAGGGCAAAGGATTCCTCTTTGGAGATGACGAAGAGAATGAAGACAGTCAATCAGAAGGGAAGAAGACCGGCGCAAGCGGGAAGAACTCTGGGAAGGGTGGGACGAAGGGGGCGAACAAGAAGCAGGTGGCAGAAGCCGAAGTCGAAGAGGAGGTCATCGACTTGGAGGATGTGGGCAAGAGGGGGGCAGTGAGCTAGACATGTGAAGGCGAAAGGCTAACGATAGGGTTAGGAGGTTATGATAACGGCGGATACCCAGGTCTAGGCGGTGGGGACAAGTGGAGATGCATCTATCCATCCATCAGAAGAGCGAGACAGCAATAGCAAATACGGATGTGTCAATTCTAAGCAGGCAGCCTTCTCCCCGATTGCCGGCTATGCAATTGCGAGTAATCACAGGTTCATGCACGTACATGCCAACACGGCTGGCATCTCCACCACGCCACGAGCAAAGGACACGAGCATTGCAGAAACAAAAGTGTGTATATTGTCATCACATCACATATGGCCCTCTCCCCCCTTTGCAAAAAAAATAATCAAAGGATCCATAGCACATTTTCCCTGCCGCTCCGCAGACCATGCATTTGCAATCCATCATCCATGTTTCATCTGGGGTTTTCTCTCCAACATTGTTTCCCACCATGGCCGTCATCACGGACGTGTTCGTATCCGGCATCCGATATCAGAAAAGGAGAAGAAGAGGAAGAAGATGTGTGTTTCATCATCATCATCGTCGTCGTCGTTGTTGATTATTGTTGATGGTGTTGTTGTTTCTCGAAGAAGTGGAAGAGGGGAAGAGGGAACAAGGGTTGAGCGAGGGACCAGTGGTCGGATTGAAGTTAAGTGTCCTTTTTCTTTGCAGAGGGGGGAAGGAAGGGTTGTTGTTTGTTATTGCATTTCTGGGGGGGGTGATGGGTTAGCCATATGTTTTGGTACATGTGGATGAGGGAGAGAGGCGGGGGGTGGTATGGGTGATGGTGACGGTGGGGGACACGAATGAGTAGGACAAGGGCGAGGGGCAAAACTCACATTTGCCGCAGTTGCAGGCGCCCTGGGCGCATCCGCAGTCGGCGCAAGTGCAGCCCTCAGTTCCGCAGCCAGGCATGATGATTGTAGTTGGGGGGTTGGTTGGTTGGTTTGGGTTGGGAAAGGTGATGTGGTTGTGTGAGGCTGGTGTGACGAGAGTTGATGGGAGAAGAAAGAGAGAAAGTGCCCGAGGGGCAAAGCGGGGGTGCCCTTTTATCTTTTTGCCCTGCTGCCCGCGCTTCCCTCTGGCGAGGAGCGGCGGCGGCGGCGGCGGCGGGCAAACGAAACCACGGGACGGGCGTTGACTACCTAGCCTACCTACCTAGACCTCAGGTGGGTGCCCTCGGTGCCCTGCCCTACCTACCTACCTACTACCTACAGTAGCTACCCTAGCTACCTGACCTAGGCCCATCCCAACCAATTCCACCCGGCAATCAATCCCATTCACATACCTCCCACTCTGACCTCAGCCCATCCTTCCACGCCCGTGGGCAAAAGGGCAATGGGCAAACGTCCGACCGACCGCCCGCCCGCCCGCACATGCGCCCGCGCCCGCAGCACGCAGCTCGCATCGCCCTTGCACCACCACCACTACCACCACCACCCCTCCATCTACGCACCCAGGGCCCCGTCCGTTGCCCGACAAACATGTGCCGTTTGCCGCACCATTTCTTTGCCAGGTGGCACCACCACCACTCACTGCAAGTACCGTTTTCTTTCTCGGGGTGGGTAAGGGGCAAGGTAGGGTAGGGTAGGGCAGGGTAGGCCAAGGTAGGGCAGGGCAAACCCGCGCCGGGCCTCGTCCAATGGATCGAGCGGGCGCTCTATACCCTGTTTGAGCAAGTTTCGTGGGTGGGGGAGTGGGCTATGTGGGCAAGGCAAAGCGTCTGGCCGTCGCCGCGGCGCGGGAATGGAGGGGCTGTTTTTGGAGAGAGGGGCAATTTTTTTGCAGTCAAGGTGGTATAAAAGTACGTGGGACAAATGGTCAAGTCTTGTGCAGTGGGATTTCTTTCCTGGGCACACGCTGAGGAGGGGTATTTCCACATGTGGGATGTGGGATGACGGAGGCCGTGGTGGTGGTTGTGGCTCTTGTTTGCGGGGTGTGTGTGTGTGTTGGTGATTGATGATGATGATGATGGAGGCCGATGACATATCGATATCATACCACCGCCACTCCCACCGTCTTAACGAAGGTGTTATGCCCAGAAGCTTTGGTTCAGAAACAACGGGCCATGAACCGGTTGTTCGTTTGGCTTCGAGTCGCTCAAGAGCTCTTACGTAGGTGGTGGGGATCCCGGAAACAGGCTAGGAGGGGCAGGCTGTTCGTGCCTGTCTGTTTCCAAGGCCGCCCGCCCGTGCTACTGCTTATCGTCTAAACTTGACCCGCTATCGGACTCCGAGGCACACAGTCCCAACCTCAACCAGCCCGGAATATCCATGGGAATTATTCCGATTCACGACTCCTGCCTTCCAGCCATCCCGCACGACTTTCTTGCTCGGCAAGGCTGACTGACTGGCTGACTGACTGACTGCCCTAGGCAATATCACGTCCCAGATACTCGTCACATGTCTGTGCAGTCACGTAGTCCACATGACAGCTGAACCGCAGTACCTACCTACGTATTCACACATATAATCCTCAAGTCAGATCAGGCCTCCATATCGTATCTATGCAATCCCCATCTTACGTACTGCAGCCCAGCCCATCCCTCGCCTGGGCAGGCCAAGACCACCCCTCCCCCCTCCCTCACGTGCACCCAGCAACAGCCCAGCTGGGCGATAGCGCCAGTACAGCACAGCACCACCCACCATACGAGGGGGCAGGCATTCAGGCCTCCAGACAAGCAAGGACAAGGGCAACGGCCTAGCCATTCGGAGCGAGGTGCGGGGCATCAAACGTAGCACACATAAACCGAGCGACGACGGCGGCGGCAGCAGCAGCAGCAGCAGCAGCAGCAGCATCGGTCATCGGCCATCGGTCGTTGGCGGCGGCGGCGGCGGCGGCGGCAGATGCGGGTCCAAAAAGGGCCTTTCGATTCGGAGCGAGCTGAAGCGCACAAGAGCGAGGGCAAAGGTTAAAAGGGCAAAAAAGGGTCGTGCCCTGCGCCTGTACGCTGCGCTGTATGCGCGTGTTGCATGCAGGTAAGACGGCGGTGGCTTGATGTGTATGGCCCGCTCGGGACCACATGCCCTGTCCCGTCTGCCCTTGTCTCACCTTACATGCCCTTACCCACCGTTTCTGCTGGACAGCGACAAACATGGCCGTGCCGCGTCCTGATGTCACAGTTACTCTCCTCCCTTCCTTTTCCCCTTCTTCCCGAATGACTCGACTCCTTCCCAGTCTGCTATTCTCGGGTTCGGTCGTCAGCTGACTTGGTATTTTCCCCCGTTTTCCGAACCGACCGACCGAGTGTGTGTCCACCCACCCTGGACTACCTATTTACTTACTCACTCGTACAAATGTGCCGAACGCTTAGCACGAACTACCAAGTGGGACTAACCCTCTGCTTCCTTCGCTCGTGTCCTGGGCATACGAGCAAGAGGGCAGCCATTGCGTCTGTCAGGCCAGGCCGCCGGGACGCATGCATCACATCACATCAGGAAGGCCAAAAGTGGAACAAGTACACAAAACGCCCAGGGGCCCCGCTCTATACCCCATCTAGGTACCCGCCCCAAGCGTGACTTGTATTGATTAGGAGTAAGTACGGTGCTCTTTGTAATGCTCCGCGCCGCGGCCCTGCGCTGCTGTCCTGCAGCACTGGAGGCTCACCATCGAGGCTTCGCCGATGCGACCACTAGAGCAGAGTACGTACGGTGGGTTGAGCGGTCAAGTAGGTTGACACTAAAAGAGGTATATACAAAAAGGATTGGGGGGGAAGAAGAGCCCGAGCCAGACAGTGAGACGGGTGGTTTGCGCCGAGGTCGAGGCAAGGATATCCATCTCTCTCCACAATCTTCGATCTGCGCACTCAACGACATGATCCGCGCCGATCAGATGGGAGCCAAAATGGATCACAAGCCCGATCAATAGCCAGCGAGACCCTGCCTCTCCGTCTCCTTAGCTCCCACAATCCCAAGATGTTGAATCGAAAAATATAACAGCACCGAGTTGGAAAAGATAATGTGACCATGACTAGACCATGAAAAGACCCAGTTGTTAACCCAAAAGGATCGCATCAGCACTTGACGGATCTTCCCAAAAATCATGGAGGTGGAGGGGGGTATGACCAAAAAAAAAGGAAAAAAACGAACAAACAACCTCAAATGTTCCGACCAGAGCCGAATATGCTGTCCAAGTGCGTCGATGATAACATCAAAAAAATATCCCAATGGTATCATCCGTTTTCATCGGCTCGTGACCAAAAACTCAAGACAAACGCCGATCCAAATGTATGCCTACATGGAGCCCATGGCAATCAACGCCTCAATGGCGTCGCGCTCCGCATTCTGGCCCCCAGAACCCATAACGCCAGTAGATGATGCATGAAAGTTGCCCGCATTGCCGCGGGATGCAGAGAAGAAAGCAGTATTAGTAAAAGTCGGAGCCGTGGTACCGGCACGGGGAAGTGAAGAAGCCTGTGCCGAAGCGGAGCGGAAACGGGCGCCGGCCGTTCGAGAAAGATGGTTGTAGTCGCGGTAGACGGGGCGTGTACCGCGCTGAGGTCGATTGCGGAGGGTGTCTGGCCCAATGGCAGACCAGTCCTCCTGATCCGTTTCGTCATCCATGTCTTGTTCCAAATCCATTTCAGACGTGTCGGAGTCAGTGGCGTCAGAGCCATCAAGGGACATGTTGTCCGCCATCTCTTCATCCCTGCTGTCGGGCGAGCCAGCTCCCCAGCTTCCCGAGTAAACCTCGCGCTCATAGCGCATGTTCTTTGGGATCTGCAGGCCTGCGTTGCTGTCTACACTGGCAGGGGGTGTGGGCCCCGTGCGGGTTGCGCCGATGGGAATGCCACGGGCATTCTGGCCTGCCTGGCCGGCGACGCTCCAGCGCCCCCAGCCTACCTTCTCAAACTTGACCTCGCCGTTGAGGCCGCCACCCGCGCGATGTTCCAGCGCAGCGACGATCAGGCGGCGGGCCTTGGAAGGGGCGAGGCGGGAGAAGCCAGGCACCGTCTGGGTGAGATGGGCCATCATCTCGCGGATGGGCATGGCACCGTGGCCCAGGATGATTCCAGGCAGGTGATGCTTTGCGAGCATGAGGGCCGTGATCTGGCGCGTGGCATCGAGGCCAGCCAGGGCCTCCTTGGAGAGGGTGGAGGCGGGCTGGTCCTGCGCAGCCGCGTGCTCGACGGCGTCCTGCAAGTCGATATCCATGTCGCCCGACGATGGCGACTGTGTGCGCCCAACGACGGGCATTCCAGGCCGACGTTTGTGGGCGGAGAGGGTGGGAGATATCGAATTGGGGGGCGTAGGGAGGCGCCCGGAATGGGCAGGGGCGGAGGCGTGTCCGCCATGCGAGGCAGGAAAGTTCGAGGATACCGACTGGGCCGCAAAGGCAACGGCGATGTTAGATACTGGCTTGGTGGTAGCTACAGTAGCCATTTCGCCGGTCGGTCCTGAACGGGAGGAGATAGGAGGTAGCAGCTGACGTGGATGAGTCAAGTGAGGCGCTGTCCGACCGGGGGCAGCAGCGCAAGAGGGAGGATGGTTCAAGACAGCGAAGGCCGTCTCGTGTGCGATTTATAGGAGGGTTGTGAAGCGTGCGCAAAGGAGACGATGGTGGTGTTTATGTTGAGGGCAAGCTGCAGCGAAGTAGCTTGACCGTGTCGGAACGTTGGCGATCGGCGATGGGGATCAGCGAGTCGCGGCGGACGATCGTGGACGGGCTTGTGTCACAGACGCGACGAGGGAGCGGTGAGGCGTAGCTGGCGGAGCTGGCTGGCTGGAGCGCAAAATCTTGAATTTTGGAGCAGTGTGTGCGGATCTCGAGAGTGCAGGCGATTTGTCTTTGTATTTGAAGGGAGAGACGGAGGCCCGATGATAAGGTTGCTGCCAGCTGCTGCCGGAACCAAGGAAGCTGCGTCGACGGGCCACGCGGCCGCTGATTGGCCGGAAGGCCAGCTGACCCCATTGCGGCGCGCCACAGAGCCGGGAGCGGCCATGGTCGACAATCATCCGCATCATCGTCACGCTGGAGACGAGGCCCGGGGGCATGAGGCGGAGGCGCTGAGGAAGCACGCCCTGGACCCGCCACTGCTTCCCGCGCCGCGCTGCCATGGCCTGGCCGGCCTGCCCTGCGACAACATCGTGAGTCTTGTCGTCGCTCCGGCGTCACCGCTGCGTGATGCGTGCTGCGTGATGCGTGATGCGACGACCGCAACAGCCGCAACGGCTGCCACTGCCACTGCCACTGCCACTGCTCTGCCGCTGCCTGTCGCCGCCGCCCAACAAAGGCCTCAACCTCGATAACGTGTCGCCAGCCCTGTCGCGATAGCCCGTTGCCCCGAGTCCAGCCGACGCCCTCTCGTCCACTGCTCCAACCACAGCAACCACCCGCCGCAGCCCCAACACCCATTGGCCTTATCGACATCTTCACGCGCGGGGTCTAGGACCCTTCTCCGATCTCGCTCGGAGTCTACTGCATATCTGACAGGCACCCGGCTTCCACGTCCCACGGTTGTCCGGCCTGCATCGTCGCCCGCTCTGCCAATGATCAATATTCCATTGTGGCCGGCCCTGCTGCGCGCAGCGAAGCACAACCCCCCGCAAATACACGTGTTGCGCCGCTGCAGGACATCGTCGACCCTCCCGCCGCGCAACACACCGGGGCACCCCTCGCGCTGCTGGTGTTGAGTCGGCCCAGCCGCGCCATCGTGCTTTGTTGCGTGCGCCTCGTGGAAAATGCCTCAGCCGTGATTCGCTTCTCCCACGTACTTTCTGATGGCCTGAACGAGCAGAGCGCAAAGCCCCACGTTAGCCAATTTCTTCAACAAGACTCCCGCCCGCGGCACTTACGGCTTTGAGCACGCTGATCTGCTGTTGCGTGCGATTGAACACGGTCCTGTACTGCTCCAGGTTCTGCTGCACCACATCGTTGCGCGTGCTGCGGCCCTCGCAGATTGCCTTCATTTGCACCTCCATCTGTCCATCCGTTAGCCCATACACGCCCTATCCCCCCACGGCCAACCCGGCTTACCTCTTTGCGTAAGAACGGCTTGCTGAGGCTCGTCTCAAATCCCACATTGTCGTACCCCTCTATCAGAGCCACGCCCAGTGTGGTCGGGATAAATTCTTGGATTCCGCCCGTAGCTCCACCACCCCCGTTCTGAGCCGCACCACCTCGGCCTCCTCTTCCACCCCCTCTGCCTCGTCCTCGGCCTCTGCCACTTCCTCTTCCAGCATTTGTGCCGCTGCTTGCCGAACCTGCTCCTCCTTTTGGCCTAGCAATGACGTATTCACGATCCTTGATTTTTGCAATGTGTTCGGCCATCGTGGCATCCGTGCCGATGCCGTTGGCATCCATGAGTGCGATGAGCTCAGGCTCAGTGAGGTAGCTCGGCGCCGTAGTCTTCCCGTCCTGCATAGTGGCCTCGTCTAGTTCGATCTCCTCTCCTACGCTGTATCGGGGTAAGTTCTGGCTGCTCTCCCACTTGTCGTAAGGGTATACGTCGAGATAGTTCCTCTCCAGTACAGTCAGTCCGTGAGCATGGAAGATTTCCCCTCCCCAATCAAGTTCTACGTCTGTAGCCTCGCCGACTGCATCCTCAGAGCAGCATGCCAAGAAACGACGCACTACGAACTCGTATACGCGCCTCTCATTGTCGCTTAATTGCGTGGGAACAACATAGTTCACAGGATGGATGGGCGGATGTGCTTTGTCGTTATTCCGGCCGTTGCGAGGCTGCTGGAACCCACCGTTCATCAGACCCTGGGCGAATGAGCCCCAGTGGCCATCTTGCTGTTGCTTCTCGACAAGTTTCCTCAGGTCCATGCCCTTGTCAAATTGATCCGTCTCTGTACGAGGGTAGCTAATCCATCCCTTGGTGTACAAGGCTTCTGCTGTGTTCATGACATCCTGAGATGTCATCCTGAGAAATCGACTGCCCATCTTTTGTAGCTCCACGGTAGTCAACGGCAGAGGCTTCCATTTTTTTGTCGGTTTCTTTTGCATCTTAATCACCTTGGCTCTCTTTGCTTCGAGGCATCCTTCAAAGATCAGCGTGACCACCATCCTATCGAATAGGTGTCCCCGCCTCCAAGAGAATTTGACCATGATGTTGTCTTTTTTGTGAACCACTTTGATGTACCAGAAGGGTTCCGGGACGAAGTTCCGAACCCGAAGGTACCGATCGACAACGAATCCCAAAGTAGGAAACTGGCACGAACCATAGCTTATTATCTTTTTTTGGGCATCGCCCTGTTGAGGGATCATGTGCTGGAGGCTCAGCGTCTGCATGCGCGTAAAAGCCGCCCCGAGGCGGAGGTCAAGCTCAATACGAGCGGCAACGGCGTTGGCTTGGGCATCATCGAGCGGAATGGGATTTGCCGCAGCCTGGATGATGTGCGCCCTTTCGATATTGCTGAATCTCGCCCTACACACCTGCAGACTCCGATTTGCTTTTAATGCAATCTCGCGGATCTCGGTTCCAATGTGCTCGCCTTCTCGGTCACAGTCGGTCCAGATGAAAAGAACGGTGGCATATCGGGCCTGGGACTCGATATTTCTGGCGACAGCCTTCTTATCGTCTGCCACCGATGTCTGAATGGGAGCATCGAAAAGCTCTGCAGGTTGGCAGGACTGCCATTTCCTGTATCGGTCGGAGAAATCCTGCTGCATGATATGACCAGCTACACAAGTGAAGGTCACGGATGACTGGCCCCATCGCTGGAAATTGTAGTCGAACTGGTAATTCTTGACCCATTGGATGCCACGCACATTCTCCTGGCGTCTTGGTCAGCCTGTGCCCGTCGGAACGAATACAGCGGGGAAAGCTTACAGCTCGAACATTACCACCGAGATGATTGGCGACTGCCTTTGCTATCGAAGGCTTCTCGGCTACACACAGGATCCTGGCCATGATCCAGCGTTTGTTGCGCGGTCCATCAAGCGGTGGTGTGGCAAGATGGAGAAGAAGAAGAAACCAGGGTCATGTGAAAACGCGTCGAGCATTCGGAAAGCGCGTCCCACGGACGCACGGACGCACACTTGGTTCCGAAGCGAGCGATCGTCAGGACTACCTTGGAACGACAACTCATGAGGTCATCCGATCCGACTCTGGCAATCTTTGTTTGCTGTTACTGACGTACTCTTCACCCTACAGACGCCCTGCATCTATTTCTAGGGCGTTCCCGAAGATTACAGAGATCGATCATCCACCATGCTCGACCTTCGGCCCGCTTTGGAAATGACAATCCCTGTTATCAAGAGTCCACCCGAGTGCGCCGACTTTTCGAAGACCGTCGAGCCCTACCTCCCACAGCTGTACGAGCTTCCCTACAAGATATTCGAGCGAATCAACGATTTCGAAGCACTTCAGCACCTCTATGTCACGACCAACCCCCTCATCTCGTCGCTCGGATTCGCGCTGTTCCTCACTCCAATCGTGTTGATACTATCAGAGTTCAACAGGAACTATTCGCAGGTGGATAGGCTTTGGAGTATATTGCCCGTCATCTACAACTGCCATTATGATCTGTGGGCTCATCTCAATGGGCTGCCAACCCAGCGGCTGGACCACGTCATGGCTGTCACAGTCCTGTGGGGTGTGCGTTTGACCTTCAACTACTGGCGAAAAGGCGGCTATTCGGTTGGATCCGAGGACTACAGATGGATCCATGTCAAGAACTTTGCTGGCCCTGTGGGAATGTTCCTCTTTAATGTTGTATTCATTTCTCTGGCCCAAAATGTGAGCAAATAACTGGCCAATGCCCAGTCGACAGAAACTAAGGTCCCGCAGATTCTCCTCTGGATCATTACCGCACCCACGTACATCTTGTTGCTTACCTCTCGGTTCAGTGGAGACGAATTGTCTCACTATGATTCTTTCTTCTCCAAGGCCGTATTCCTTCTCGTGGTCATTGAATTCTATGCCGATCAACAGCAGTGGAACTTCCATCAGGCCAAGGTCGAGTACCAGAAAACGGCAAAGCTCCCCAAAGAATACAGATATACTCGTGAACAGCTGGATCGTGGGTTCAACACGTCTGGACTGTGGGCATTCTCGCGTCACCCCAATTTTGCGGCCGAACAGGCCGTTTGGGTTGCTCTGTATCAATGGAGTTGCTGCGAGTCGTGGACTTATGTGAACTGGACGTTTGCGGGTGCTATGAGCTATTTGATCCTTTTCCAGGCCAGCACATGGCTGACCGAACTATTGACTTCGAAGAAGTATCCTGAGTACAAGGTCTACCAAGAGCGGGTTGGCAAGTTCGTACCGAAAGGCAACACGAAAAGTATGGAAGGGGCCAAAGCGGAAGTAAAACTAGAGACTTCGGTGAAATCAAAGGAGACAAAAGGCTCGGGAAAGACTAAAAAGAGATGAAGGTTGAGTAGCTAGGTAGTCTGTGCCTGGTTAATGTGGACTGTTACCAATGGCTAGGGAAGGCGTGGCTGATGCTTCAACAAAAGGTGTACTTGGGACGTCTAAACTCTATAGAAACACCTGGTGTAGTAGCTAATTACATAATTTCACAGTTCGCCTCCAACTCCGAGGTTGTTTTGGTGGGACTCCCACGTTGGGGGGCTGTGGGGTCCCACGTGATGCTGCTTCCACATTTGGTTAGCGGATATTCACCAACCTTGGAACCTTGGAACACCGACGCGCCGATTCCAATGTTTATCAACACCAGCGCCTCATTTTAAGGCTCTCCAGTCATAACCAACACCCTAACCTTTGGACATACTTTTGGGTATCGCGATTAGAGTCGCATATGTATTCTGTATGACTTTCAAATCATAATTAGCCGGAATTATGGCCGCCGACGACGACCTGCCATGGACCACGACCCGCTGCAACCGCCTCCTGCGACCGCTTTCGTCCAAACTCGCAAAACTACGAAAGGAACTCGAAACGTCTCAGAGCATCAACACAGACCCGCGCAAAACCGCGACCGCCTTTACGACGAAAGCCTCCCCGTATACAACGACCGGTTTAACGCAGCCGGTACGCAAGCCACGAGGCTTTGACAAGGCTCGGGATCCTGACTGGGTACCGGGTGCGAAACCAAATGGTGCGAACAAGAAGACATATGGTGGACGCCCAGGAAGGAAGCCTGGGATAGGGCAATGCTCCAGTCAAAACAGCAGGAATACCACGCGCCCCGGGGAAATAGCATTCACACCACTGATCACACGAGTAGGAGGCGGGTTTCAAGAGAGTCCTCAATCGCAAAACTCCCCGTTGAGGCGCTTTACCAAGAATCGCGGGCCGTTGGTCGCCAAACCGGAGCAATTCCAAATCCTCAAGAGACAGATGCCCTCTGATATCGAGAAATTGGTCAAAGGTCTTGCAGAATCGTATGCAAATTTGCTCCAAGCTACGACAGTGGGCGACGAGAAAAGATGGAAGGGAACTAGATCACTCATGGCGACTTGCTTGAGGAAAATGCCCGCATATATTGCTCTTGAGGAGTATTTTGCTGAGCTTGACCAAGAGGAGGGCGATGATGTCCGGGATGTTGTAAACGAAGTGTACGCCTACCTCGAAGAGAACTTTGAGAGTCGCGTAGGACAAGGCTGGTGGCATCTGAGGCAGATCCTCCGAGCGCATGGGACATGCTTACTTTGCGATGCTTTTGGGGACCAAGTTCTGAAGTTGGAGTCGCTGCACCTCTTGGTTTCCCACTGTCTAAACGTCGCCGCCTGGGACGAGGCCGAGAAGTTGCTTTGGTCATATTTGCCCAACGTTCGGTCACTGTCCACTCCGAACAGCGCTGATAGCGACCTCTTCGATCCACAACGGTCCCTTTACATGCACATGATTCAAGGGTTTGTAGATCGTACAGGACGTCATCGGTTGTTCTACGATGTCTTGGAGTACATGATCTCTCAGGATTTGCTTCCCTTGGAATGGCTTGCAACGAAATCCATGCACCAAGCCTGGGATCGATTGGTACGCACTTTGTCTGATGGAGATCACCGAACGCTTGAGAATGCTTTTCGGTTTCTTGAAACAACAGTATATGCTGGCATTGGGCTGCCCGACGACAGTATATACGAAGATGGCGAGATAGACGTGGTCTCAAAGCAGCTTAAGCCTTCCGGGCGGCAGGAAATGCGTGAAGCACTAGACACGACTTTCTCCAGTCTTTTCACCGTCCTGTCTAGCATTGCTCTTGTCAATCGCAACCGAGATGAACCCACGGGAGAGTTAACGGTGCAACGGGTCACCTGGGTATTAGATTCCATTGTCATTGGACTCTTGAAAAGGAACGACATAAGAGCGGACCTGGAACTGCTTGGCCCAGAATTGGAGAACATGCAGGCGTTCGCTCGGCGAGCATTGTGGGCTGTTTGTGCATCATTCTTGGTACACCTTGGTGGGTGTCGTTTGGATAGCAGTTTGGCGTTGCTAGACATCTCTAGTCTCCTGCGCTCGATGAACTGGGTGGCCATGCAATATTCTTCCCATGGTATCGACTTTTCATCAATACTTGCTACTATCCCAGGATTCATCTCCGCCGCAGCACGCAGTACGGGTCGCATATGGAAAGATGACGGCTTCGATCAACTACAGCGACTGATTGATTCGTTGTTATCGATATCTGGAGTTAGACTTCCTCACAAACTCTGGACTATGAAACGGTTAGCACTTGAGTCAGCTACAGAATTTGCACACGCTACGAACGATGCAGACCACGCTGCATATGCACGCCAAATCGAGAAGAAAATGCATCTGAAAGGACGTGTGGTGATAATGCACTCGCCTGAGAAGAACGAGACTCCCTCTGTTGGCGGTGGTTTTAGATGGGAAGAGGGTATTGGCGAATGGGTAGCGTGTACCCCGTTTGCTAAGCAAGACGTGAAGCGGTTGCCACAGAAGCCCATGCGTGCTCTCGACTTGTTGCCAACTCCTGTTCAATCCGAAGATGATCAAGATGCAAGCTTGATCTCTGGCGAGGATGGGATGGAAACACTTTTGGGCGACATTGATGAATCTACCTGGGATCAAGATACGACCCTTTTCAGCGACGGATTTCAGCATTCATCTCCGGTCAAACGATCACATTTTGTGTCGAGAGCATTACTTGGGAAGCGACAACGTGCCGTTTCCCCTCTGGTGGTCATACCCGCCAAGCGTATTGAACTGACACCACCGGAGTCACCCGTGATCTTCTACCCCACACTCCCTGAGGACATGGCTCGATCCTCACCAGAAGACAAACGACGAAGGTCTCGTCGTCACAGCGCCCTCGCGTCCGGCCTACGGACTCAGCGCTCAAGGCTTTCCTTGAATAGGAGCCTTCAAAGCATTGAGAGGAAGACATATGAGATTAGGGAGTTGAGCACCGATTCTGAATCTAATAGCGATGCCGAGAACTCTGATTCGGATATCTCGACCTCGCCAGAGGAGCGCTCTTGTTACACACTACGGGCAAGACGGCCAATACTATCACAGAGTGGCACGACAAGACTTGCGGTCAGCCAGGTTGGTAGAGACGAGTCTGATCCAAGCACGAGACAGCGGCCCACTCGTACTACAGTAGCCCTGGTCAGAAGACCGAAGAGGGGTAGCGGTCAAATGGAGGGCAAGTTCAAGGACGAGGAGCGCGATGAGCTCTTGAAAACGCCGGGTGATGCAAAGCGGAGGCGTAGGAGTGGGAAGATGGGAGCGGTGAGGAGAGCTGATGTGTCTTTTGGCGAAAGCGAGGACGAATTGAGCTTTCAGTAGCGTGTAGCTGTGTTGGCATCGTGAAAGAAGTTTGGGTTCGGAGTACTGGTTGTGTGCACGGGAATGGATGATACCCCCTACATTATCATGTCGACTTTGCAGGTTTCGGTCATGAATAGAAAAAATCATACCGAACTATCTCAAACCTTGATAGCCCTGTGTTGCGCTAGAATTCGGTGCCGTGCCTCAGGGGGGCTGTGAAGACCGGGGTTATTTGCCCCAATGGTGCAGGGCAAAAGTCACGTGTTGGGAAAGGACGATCAACGTCGGAAGCGTGATGGGGCCAAAGCTTAACACCAACCCCGATCGATAAACAGGGAAGCAGGGGGCTGCATGTTGCCAATACTTACAACCCACGTTGAGTTCAGCCTTGCTTGACCACTACGTAACAGCCTGAGACTGGAGAACAATGCCGTGCTGATGACAACACCACGAGATCCAGGGCAAGACCGAACGACTGAGGGCGAAGACAAGTTCTCCATAGGGTGAATCAATAACAGTTTTAGCTCTTCTCCAGTAACAATCCGCTGCGTCATTTGGGTAAGCCACGTATGCATAACTCCGCCTCTGTATGGACACTATGATTGGTGGGGCAAATTGAGGGCAAATCGAGGGCGCATGCAAGTCGGCTACACACTCCCACCGCCGAGGGCAATGCCAAGTTGGATCTAACTCCTAATCCTGTGATTATCGGAGGGCTGACCATGATCCCGTCTTCAGCCTGGTTCACACGATGGTTTTGGTAATAAACGCACCTGTCTGTATCCGTCTTCGTAGTAACATTCTTCTTTGATTCATTTGCCCTTGACAAACATTATCGGGCAGTTGAAAGAACTTCTGAGTATCCCCTGATCATCGTACCGAATTCTTGTGGAGCCCTGCAACAGAAGGAATTTTACCCCGCCGGTCCGCACGGTGTTTTGCCTTATGTCAAGCCCGCTCCACTCCCGAAACGCACAGCCTCGAGCCCCTTTGCCCTCAGTATTACCTCTGCTGAATGAGTCCTTTTCCAGGGGACTGGTTTCAACAATCACGATTTGTTTCTATAAATCTTTGCCGCAGTGCATCATTCCCAGCGGCACAAGAGTGCGCTTGCATTTGCCATACTCATCAGCTTTTCTCGAGAATTCGAGTTGTGTTAGTTGTTCTCCAGCCTGGAAGATCTGTTGATATAGGAAGAAGATGGGCGCAATGAATGTCCCGGGCTCTGACAGCATGGACACCTACCATATTGACAATGATTCCTGGGCACAAGAAGAGAAGATGGAACCGTTAGCTGATCCCAGACATTATCCTAACACAATGATTCCTGGTATGGATTTGGCACTATTGAGCCATCAACCGTATCCCGGTCCATATCCAGATCCCTCAGAATCTTCTCCAGGCTCGGACAGTAGTTCCAATGGAAGAGTGCCGTCGTCAAGGACAAGCTACACTGATGACAACCTGGCTGATTCAGTAAGTATAACTCAAATCTCCTGTTACATTGCTCATGTGCTTGTTAGTACGTTGCGTTAGAGGCCAACCAAGGTATTGTCTATTGGCCTTCTGCGTTGAATATATCGATGCCAATACCGGAGGGGGTTTTGAATCTGGAACGACCTCAACATCAAGATGACTACCAGAATTTTAGCGTTCCTTACGACACTGAGATGCAAAAGAGAGCCCAATATCATTGCTTGCATGCCGCTTGCAAGGGCAAGCTCTTTGGCCGTTCTTACGAGCTTATCAGACACAACAAGGAACAGCATCTGTGTCCACATGAGGACTGCAAGGATACTGAATTCGCTTCGGCACAGGAGAAGAAAGAACACGAGAAGCGCTGTCACAAGACAGATTTTCGGTGTGGCACCTGCCTGCTGAAGGATTTACACGCGGTATGTAACTATCATCCTGCAACCACTGCCTTGTCTCCCAATGACTACTCGAGGGAGAGGGAGAGGGGAGGGGGGAAGTATCCAAATATGTTGACCATGCTAACTTGTACCGTTGTGTCCAGAAGCCTTTTCGGAGAGTTGACAAATTGAGGTCACATTTCAAAAGAGAGCATAAAGTCCCACACCATTTCGACTATCGACAGTTCCAATGCACTTATGGGGCTTGTTACGTTAGTCGCAAATCAGACGGATGTGGTGGACTTTTTTTTGCTTCGGATGACGAGCTTGAGATGCACAAAGAGAAAGAGCATCCTCAGTTGTTTTCCCCGTCCATGATGTCAAGTGAATTGTCAAACCGGGAATTCCCATCGGGTTCCTCTAGCTTCGAAACGGTCATTCCAATTCCACAATACATGTCCAACCTATGTCAGGACAGCACTGTTGCGAAACATCCTCTCGAACACGATGAGGGACTTGGAGCCAAACGTGGAAAGACGCAACATCAATTTGGTAGGCCCTTAATTTGTTGCCCGATAGAGAATTTTGCTAACCAAATACTTTACAGACGTGTCAGCTGAATTTTTGGACCAAACTATTGCGATTTCTACCTCTAACTCGATGGAAAGAACCACATCGCCAACCGATAGTTATCATTCTTTACCGTTGCAGAACTCTGAACCCAACCTCAACCAGCAGATGGACCATTCCAGTCAGCTTGGTAGGACAGAACAGGAACTACCACTCACATTACTCGAACTTCAATCACTGACTAAACATGAGCGTAAGTAAATCTATCCTATATATGGACTAGAACTAACAAAGCTGTTCGTAGAGTGGAATTCCGTTCTCGATTGTCTAGACGAGCTCAAAATCGAGTCGAAGTATGACTTCAGACGTGCTGTTATCAAGCTCTGTGGATCAGGCCTATTGACAGACATGGAAAGTGGCCGTGAGGCTCTTGCTGAATTGATAGACGATATTCGGGTGTCATCTCCTCACGACACGAAGTCCCATTCATCTCCAATCCCAAAGACAAATTCGGGTTTCCGTCAACAGGTTTCTGTTCATCCTCACCCAGAGATTCTGCCTCTTGATCCTGATGAAGACGCCGAACTCTTGAGCATATGGAATAATCGACTACTTCGTACGATGCCATCTATTGTTCATGATGCACTCATTGAGGAGTCGTATTCCGTAGCTTTGGTCCGTCAGAAGGAACCAGATGGTTCACGGCCTATCATTCGTTTTCGAAGTACCGAGGGGCAAGGAGAGACTGCCCGACAGATTATACGCGAAAGAGTCAAAGATATATGCACAGAAAACGGGATACACGGTCTGGATGTCCAATTCACTGAAGGATCTCTGGTGCGTTTAGTAGGAGGGTCGTCAGTAACCACAATCCGTGACGATCCATCGAACGATAGCAGATTTCCTCACCAACGCAGACTCTGGGTTCGGCCAGGTATGGGAGCATCCATTGGGCCGGGAAATTGTCCCCATATATCAGCTACCTTGGGAGGATATGTCTCTGTCAATGGAGCCATATACATGCTTTCTGTTGAGCATTTCATGGATCCGTCCGTAAAACGGTGTTGTTCTCCAACTGTCGAGGTAAGGTCTCCATCTATTGGAGACATATCCGTCGTCGATCGCGCAATTGAGAAAAAGTTGAAAGCCCTGACTTTGAAAATTACGAACAAGACCCAAGGTGGAATGAGCTTGAGACAGGCCGAGGCATTGTTTTCCGGGACGACCGACCAGGAACTGGAACTCTATTCCCAATACAAAAGAGATTCGTGTGGCGATTTCTCTCTTGGAAATATCAAACACATGTCAAACGGGCCACGAATAAGAGAATCCGTGAATCCATCGTCAATGGGAACTCCGCACCGCATGGATTGGTCCCTTTTCAAGGCCGAAGCGAAGCACAGGGAGGGCCACAATAAGCACAGATTTCGCCGTATCTCTCAGCCTCCACTCAAAGATCTCTTGCTCGAAGCAGTAGCTCCAACTGGCGCTGGAGATCTTTGTGATACAACAGGGGACCTGAGAGGGCGAGAGAAGGTTCACTATGTTGGAACGACAAGTGGATTCCGTGAGGGTTATGTCAATCCTGCGAGAATTCAATTGAACTATGATGGAAATGTGTCAGAAGAATGGTCCATGATTACGAATGACTGCCAGAATTCTCGAAGTGACGACTTTGAGGGTGACTCCGGTGCATGGATCATCAGCGATGACAACAAACTCCTCGGTCTACTCTGGGGCTGGGACAATGGAAGTCTCATCTTCACACCGATCAAGGATGTATTTGAAGATATTTCAGAGAAGACCCGGCTTCGGAATGTCCGGCTCCCCGTGAGACCCGGATCTCGAGCCCGAGGTCAAACACAGCTGCTTTGCCGCACGACAGTTACCGCTGATCTCTCTGATCTGTCCATCGAGGATGAGTCACTGGTACCCCAAGAGGAAACAAAATTCGAAATCCCACTTAGACTACTCGAGCCTTTCGAACCTGGTGCGAAATCGCAGCGCCGGCGTAGTTCATCAGCAAGTAGCATCAGCAATGTCTCCATATGCTCAACACAATCTCTCAGTTCCGCCGTTTCATCCGAATATGATTGGACCAGTCCAGGAACACCTTCTTCACCCGGTAAAGTATGCTCCCCTTCCGCGAATAGAAAATATAGAGACTTTGTGCCATTAATCCGCCCAAGAGCACAATCTGTGTCCTCTACGGTATCGGAAGACTGGATGCACATTGCGCTATCATTTCGCCCAAGAGCACAATCTGTGTCCTCTGCGGCATCATCGGAAGACTGGGAACACATTGCGCAAGAAGATGTGACAATAAAAAAGCCTTCTGGTATGGCTAGGAACGAGCTACAACAGCCTAATAGGGTTAGTTGCATGGCATGAAATCTGCTTTCGTTTCTGTATGCCATCCATGAGATTACAGTTGTCCTTTAGATATCTCCTTATCGCTTGTATACTGCCTTTCTCTTGACTATACAAGTAGTCAGTAGTACTCATAGTATGCTTCGGATGGTTCGATATCTTTTTTGTTGTATAGGCCTTGTTTTCCACTCAGATAGATCTCTTTTCTTTGTCCCCCCCCCCCCCCTTGTAGTCTCCTATAAATCTTAAATGTTATGTCCAGACGTCTGAATACTAAGTTTCGCCTTCTATCAGTTAGCTTCGTTAAAATCCATCGTTCTTGAATTTTAATTAAACCCTAACTGCCGGTACTAATGATCTCAACTTTCCACTGAGATAGCACCCTGTATGTGACGATGATCTAGTTAGTCGTTGCACAGGAAACACCGAGACACGACTATGTAACAGATAGAATCTTATAAAAACACAACAGTAGATTATTTCCTTACTTGCTTGTTGTTTGCAAAGGAAACCCCCCCCGTTTAATTTGACGTTGGGCCATGGCCGCATCTATTAGATCGTCAGACTGCACACCATACAGAAATAGCAAAAAAGAAAGCTCATCATCTCTTCCTACTCTACTTACTACTAGTCTCATCGACCACGCCAGGGATCGAACCTGGAATCTCTTGATATCTGATCGGTGATCGATCGTAGTCAAGCGCCTTGCCATTTGGCCACGCGGCCTGAAGAAGAGTAGGAGAAGATAAATGAACCCAACGACCACGCCAGGGATCGAACCTGGAATCTCTTGATGTCACGAACTGGATCCATTGCTGGAACTGAATCGTAGTCAAGCGCCTTGCCATTTGGCCACGCGGCCTTGTGATTGGTTGTTTGATGAAAGGAGAGTCGCAGTACAAACTACACATAGCAGAAGAAAATTAGTTTGGCCAGCTTCAGACTTCTTCTCCTACCTATGTTGCTGCGTTGTAGAAAAATATTTTTTTCTTCCTCTAGGCTGGGTGCATGGTGGGGCACAAAGGATCCCCACTTCGGCGCGCAGGGATGTCTAGTCTAGACGGGAGCAAAATTTGACGACAACCCATGCAAGCATTTCTTCACATCATGTGGAAACTATAAAATTCGGATCAACAGTTTTCTTCATGTGTACTAGTTACAATGACAGCATCTGCCACGTAAGTTGAGGAGCCTCAGGCAAAGTCCAGTGAAAGTTCGGTCAACCTCATATGATCCTCCTTGTACCCACTCCTCCATGATAGCGTCCTATGCTCGAAGCGCATTAGATTCAACGGCGCCTAGCTTAGACATTGCGACTCCGTGGAGTAAGCTTCCTACGTTGGCTTATAGATTCCCCTGCAACGAATTGGCTGACGTTTTGGGCGGCGAAAGGGTTAGTGGGAACGTCGGCTCCGGCCTGGAAGTTATAATTTAGTGCCCTATTGATGCTAGAATTAGTGGTGGGGGTGGGTGTGACTTGACCGAACGAATTTGTGCTTATATAGTTGGTTGGAGCGGAAGTAGCTTGATCAAATGGAGTCGCAGTTGTATTGTTGGTGGGGGTAGACGTCGTTTGACTAAATGGAGCTGTGGCCGCATTGGAGGCGTTGAAGGGCATCGCTACAGGACTGCCCCCAAATGACGAGTCAAAAGATGAATTTGGCGTGTTAACAACTGTACTGCCTCCATCGGATGTAAACGAGGCATTAGGCGATGATGCTCCAAACGGCGTCCTAAACGCAGACTGAGGGACCGGTGTTAACCGAGAGTTATGAATGGAATGTGATGATTGCAATTGTGGCTTTGAATTCGGAACTTTAAAGCCAAATGGAGTTGTGGTCAGCTGAGATGCAAAACACTGTGACGATGTCGAAGGTTGACCAAAGACAGAACCAACACTAATAGCGGAAATAGGAACAGACGTTGCACTAGATGCAGGTGCAGCTGTCATGTTGGTCCCAAAAGTACGCGCCTTTTTAGACATCTGATTCAGATTGAATCCATTAAGAGGCTGAGAACCGGGCGATCTATCCGTCATAGAGACCTGAACTGAATGCATGAAGCCTGGTTTGTCAGCCATCTGGACACCAGAGGCTCCATACTGTACCGAGGACGTACTAGGAGCCCCAAAAGTAACTCCACTCTGAGCTTCATGTACTGAAATATTGGGAGATTTCGACTTTTGAAGCCAAGTGGGCGTATCTCGATTTACATCAGTCATGGAAACCTGCACAGACTTCATGAATGAAGGCTGGGGCGTTTCAGGTTCTCGATGAGTGACACACTTTTTTTTCCCTGCGTATTCTGATGACGCTGGGGACTCCAAGATATGATCAGAGACGATCTGTCCCTTCGTTTCTACCTCATTCTTCCGTTCCAAGTGTGTGTCTTTGGTTGGAGTGGGCTTGGGGGCTCGGTCCTTGCCATGGTTCTTGTATCGATCAACAAGAATACTTCCCAGCACTTTGTTCTCCTCGCCGATGTATTCGTCAATATCCCTTGCCAGAGATCCTTCAGCTTGCATATTTGATAGCTGCCAGGACATCATATCAATGTACTCGTTTGCATGTTCGGCGTTCGCACCGCTGCCAAACATCTCCCAGAGCCACTCCACATCATCTAGCGTCAGTGCCTTGTGACCGAACACTTCCCAAAGTGACTCGAGTAAACGATGGGCTTCGACCTTCAGGCCAAAAAATGTAACAGTCATGTGGATTTTGATGTAGTGAATGATATCTGCGTCCTGCAGATCAAGTGGCTGGTTGTTTGTGGCGCTATGAAGGATGGCTGTAACAACATCATGTACAGCATCTTCATCGATGGTGCTTGGGAGCACGACACGTGTGCCTTCTAGACGGCTCTGGAGAGCCGGTGCCGCCTTGAAAAGAATATTTGGCGAAACATTCTCACGAATGCTACGTCCAGAAAAGAACAGCGGGTGTTCGATGGCTATTGTTATTGTAGAAGGCCCAGACTCGGACGTGCGCCAGGTTGTATTCTCGGCCGAATCTGAGCGGATAATGAACAGCGACTTCTTAGGAGTGGTTTTCTTTGAAGAAGCCATCGTTGGTTGTAGTGCCGGGGATTTTTTTTTGGCTGCAGTTGTGGTTGAGCTATGTTGATGGCGCTGCGAACGAGCAAACGCGGTAGGGCTCAAGTAGCGAAAGAAACCAACGGCCCAACAAAATCCAGAGTCGATCCACTTTTTCAATAGTGAATCAGATTTGTGGATTATCTTTGAATGGGAAAGCTAGGCATACCTTTATTTCTAATTCGATGCGGTGGGGATGAGGGTAGGGTGATACAGTTTGAATGTCAAAAGGTAGGTCATTTGAGAAACAAGCCAGTTGCCATGAGATGCTCTTTTACTGCAATCCAGGCCTTTTTTTCTACACTGCCTTAGACATGACAGTGGCCATTGTGTGACTCGCAATCTTCACTGGTATCTTAGGCAACCATAATGTAAAGTTCAAAAATATTTACGTGTAGAAACCCTGGACATTTCCATACCCGCAGACCTCAATACCATCGATACCTGGCGAACTTATCTCCTGTGCTCACCAATCAAGCTACCTATTCACACAGCTACCGTCCACGCGGGTATAACACACGCTCTTTCCCACATCAAGCGACTTTCCTGTCTCGAACATCTCCACCATGTCCTACATGATCCAGTTTAGCAATCATGGTCCCCTTCCCGAGGGAGCTCAAATTCCGCCCTATATTCTCTTTGGTATCAACGGTCAAGGCATTTCACAAGATCTCCCTCCAAAGATTCCTCAAGCTCTCGTCTTTCATTTCATTCCGAAGCTCAGGATCTGGGAATTGCCCGACATGTCAAACCAGTCTCTCCAAGCTGCTTGCGCATCACTGACCGAGCCACACGTCGGTGTCAACATCCTTGCAGATATCGAAGTCAAGGGCCTAAAATGGATCATTTGCCGCATCATGCAGCTCGGAGGTCTTCCTCAACCCAAGGAAAACTTCCTCGTGTATCCCGGTCTCCTTACTTCGTTTTCAATTCGCAAAGCTTGGCTGGCCCTTGATCTCCCACCTGCGGGCATTGAGGCCCTTGGAATGCAAGACTTGACACGCTTGTGGTTTGGCCAACCCATTTCTCCCTCAGAGATGGAGATAATTTGGGAAAGCTATCCTGCCAACTCTGTTCAGATCACTTCGATGGGCGGGAGTTATCTGAGGGGAATTTCATCTGGTCACTACACCAACCAAGAAAGAGCTAGGGTGTGTGCCTGGTACCAGGGAGCAGAGGACAGGGAGGAGTTCTTCAAAGAACTTGATAATAAGTTCCCCAATCACATCCCTGTCGTCAACACGGTAATTACCGAGCCCCGCATGTATATACTCTCAAAATGGCTCAGTGACTAACGATATGCTGTGAAACAGAGCCATGATAATAATGTGGCGAGAAAACGACACACGCAGAGAAGACCCACATTGGATGGTTCAGTATCGACCCCTATGGCGGAGTCCTCTCATGGAGGAAATGAGGCTGAGGGTGCGGGTGAAGGTCTGAGCAGGAAGCCCTGAGCACTCCTTTGCAGGTTTAGTTTGATGTAGAGGCTATCCACGATTAACAGATATCTAGTTGGGCTGCGCTCTATACTATACCACATCGTTGATTATCTGACGTGAAGAGTTAAGAAACCACCCAAAATTTCCCTGTGCTAGAACCATTTAGAGGCGGTGCATTTGCAAGTATTATTATTTTGGCTTAGATGCGCAATCAGATTTATTCATTCTTGATCAGGCTGACGAGGGACAAATAACTTTTGATTGCCTATGCTGGGTCTATCGAAAACTTCCAGTGCATGGTTGTGGTATCGTGGGTTATGATGCAAATACACAAAAACAAACATTACTCTAAGGGAGTGGATGGGTTCTCGAGATGAGAGCAGGCTATAATTATATGTTGTAGCCTTAGGCAGGATTGGTGGGGCTGAGTTCCTCAGGCATCGCCCTTCTTAGAACTAGAAAGAAGGTCCTTCACTCTTCTCACGATGGAACGCCTTTCGGTGACCTCATACAAGGGCTTGTGCTCTTCCTTAATGTCGTGCTCATTTTCGTAATCAACGTGGACATAGGCCCTTTCAACATCAGACAGACCTGTAGCAAGATTATTTAGCTTTCAGAATTAAGTGGGCACAGACGACGCAAGCCATCTAAATGTGGACTGACCTTCGAGCTTGCGTTGCAACGATTGACTGACATCGTGAGTGATTTTTAGTGGGGCGTCCTCATCCATCACAATGTCAACTTCCACGTAATAGTTTTGCCCAGCATGGTAGGCTCGGCACTGTTGCGGGTCAGCCAGGATCTACACTGTCAGGGCGCATCGCTAGACACTTACGGTTTCAACCTTCCGAATGCGCGTATCATGCGTCACAGTAGTGTAAATGAGCTTGGATATGAACTCCTTCGGTGCTGATTTTCCAACCAGGAGCCAGACGTGTTCAAAGGCGTTGGCGGCCCACGAAACCAGAATCAGGAGACCGATAAGGATGGCACCAATCGGGTCCACGTACCACACCACTCTGTTGCCGATAATGGACATGGCTAATCCAAATGCGTTGACAACAATGTCGTTCCGATGATCAATGAAGAAGACGTGCACGGCTGGGTATCGGCGGTACAAGAAACAATAGATACATAGGGAGCCCTTCGAGAAGACTGGGCATTGTCAGTACGGCCGTCTTGGTCAAGGTATCACCCTCCGCGTTGACTTACTCGCAACAGACACGAATGCAATGGGAATGATGTGAAGCGCCTCAGATTCGCGTTCGCCACCGCCCAGGCTTCGGCCGGACTCAATCTGAGAGTCTTGTCAGTGACATATCAGGCCGCCGTCGACGCATACTTACGATCAATTGGATGGCGACCGTGGTCATAAGGCAACAGAACATGATAATGCCAATTGTTTCAATGCGCGTACGTCCCACGGGGTACTTGTAAACGCTTGGCCTTCTGGCCATTCTAGAAGTGACCAGCATCACCACGGAGGAAACCAAATCCATGAAGGCATCGGCTGCAGTTGCGAAAAGCGAAAGCGAACCGGTAGAAATGGCAGCATAGAGCTGAATGACGAACAGAAAAAAGTTAACGGTGAATGATGCATTCACAGCGAACCTGACCTTAGGCCCGTTCTCCAGAGTGTCAAGCGCGGCTAGTCGCTCCTCGTCACCACTCTGGAGGAACTGGTCAATCAGGGCATTCTGCCTATTGTAGAACTTCTTCATGTTCCTTGGCTTAGCAGCGGGATGGTCTTCCTTCATCTGCTTTTGGGTGACATTCGATCGGCGGTGTCGCCCAAGATCCAATGGATCATCAGAAGTGGCCGTGGTGACTTGAACTGGGCCCTTGGCCTCCGCATCTCCGGAACCAGCCTGGGGTGACATGATGTCAATCGTGTCAACCTTCTCATGGGCCGTGACAGTCGAATGGTTCGACGAGCCCTTGGGAGAAGAAGGGCCAGCGTCGATTGGCATGGCTGTTTGGTTGGCAGCTTGGCCCTCGGGCGGTGTAGGGGCTAAAAATACTTGTCAGAAGCAAAGAAGGCTTGGTACCGAGATATCTGAGACTGACGAGATCCGGGAGACATTTTCTCCGTTTGAGGGCTGGGCTGCGGAGTGTAGATCTGAACTGTAGATGCCCTGGGTGGAGGAGTGAGAGCAACAGCATAGGGAACGTGGGTAGGTTATTAAACAGCAACGGGAGGCGAGAGCGTCGGGCCTAGCCCGTTGCTACGAACGTCGCTCTCCCGCTCAGATTCCATGATGCAAAAGACCAACGGCGGAAAATGCAGGTGGCTTGCGATAGATTTGGATCGAGGCGGAAGATGATACACAGGCCAAGAGAGTACTTGGAGGGCTCAGCGAGTCTTGAGACGATTAAGCATGGCGTTATGCTCGATGCGGCTAGAACAGCTGCAGGTGCGGAGACAGGGCGGAGCGGTTCCCCACGTCACGTGCAACAGCACGTGCCTGTCAGCTGCTCAACGGGCTTGGAAGACATCGGCCAGACCTGCCGCCAAGTTCGTCGACGACGATCGCCGCGGAGGTTTTCACAGTCGCTGTGTGTCAGCTCCTCGAAACCGTCCATCCCAATTTCGGCCTCCGCTGGCTACGCAAACGCCTCAGCCAAGACTGCGGCTGCGGTATTAGACCTGGCAAAACCCTGCCATTGCCTCGGACGCTGCAGAGCCGCCTTGGCGGTTCATGTCAGAGCCTTCAACGCGCGTCCTATTGGGCCCGCGGATTTGTGATTCTAGATCCTCGAACTGGAACTGCGGCAGGACCCCCGATTAAAAACATCAAACGCATCAATCCAATGCTTCGCGCTTTTCTTGTCGGTCCTCCGCCCCACTCCTCCTAGACCGCCAGGTGGCGGCAATGATGCCCCCTCCGCCAGGCTCCCCAGATTCGCGTCCAGTAAGCCCATCCTGACAAGTCCCGCCAATGTTACGCGAGCGACGCCTCAATTGATAGCCTTGCGGCCTTGGGGTCTATGCTTGGCCCTCGGACCACCGAATCCCTGGCCGGCTCTTCTGTCAGATGCCTGGGACCGTTTGAACCTCCGCCTTCCTGTGTCAAGCAGCATCCCAAGACCGGAAACTGAGGCATGGGCCACTCTAATGAAGCTTCACTACCAGGACCTCTCCACTCTAAACGTTCTGGAGACGTGCTGATCAGTCAGGGACGGTTAGCGTAGTTCACGTCACCAAAGCCTTAAAAACGTCCGGACGTCCCAGCGCCGAGCTTTTCGATTTGCATAGATGCGTGGGTCGTAGGCTCTCTATACATCTTCGTTCTTTTCGTGCCCTCTCTGGAAGAGATTATTTCTTTCCTTTCTCTTTCTTTCCTTTAGACCTCAACATCGTCGCCGGCGACGAGGCTGCTGGCTTTTACCCCATAGAGGTTTCCTCTGGACTTTTCCCTTCCTCGGATACTTGTTCTAATTTTTGACGCCCATCATGTCCGACATGGAGAAGCCCACGTGCGGTAGCGAAGCGGATGGCGCCGAGTACGATTTCCCTCTGCACGTCGCTGCAGTTTGTACGTTTTCTTCGCCCGCACAACACATCTCTGACGGCGCTAATATTTCTAGTCATCGTCTTCTTTGCCAGTATCGGAGGTTGTGGTTTCCCGGTGGTTGCGAAAAAGGTCAAATGGATGAAGATCCCCCCCAAGGTCTTCTTCTTCTGCAAACATTTCGGTACCGGTGTGCTCATTGCTACTGCCTTCGTCCATGTATGTACCTTGGATTCTGATTTTGCCTTCGCCCTCTGACTTTGACAGCTTCTTCCCACCGCTTTCGCATCGCTCAACGACCCATGTCTCCCGGATCTTTTCACCGACAAGTACCCTGCCATGCCTGGTGTTATCATGATGGGCTCTCTTTTCATTCTTTTTGTTATCGAGATGTGGCTTAATGCGAAGACGGGAGGTCACAGCCACGGAAGCGCGACTGGAGAGGAATTCGCTGGAGGACCCGCCCCAGGCATTCAGGATGCCTTCAACAACCCCATTAGGCGCGCGCAGAGCTACGATTCTCAGATGACCATGGCGATGCAACAAGGTGGCGATAGGAAGGGACCCTGGGTCGAGAACACATACGCGGGCGACAATTTCCCATTCCCCAGGGAGACGGACACATTCGAAGCCAAGTCGGAAATGCCCGCTTGGTTCATCGTTTTCTACGAGCAGTATGTCCGCCAGCGCGACGAAATGGTTACCATGATCAACCGCGCCATGCCCGCCCTTCCTCAGTACAACCAGCAGCGATCTCAGCAGGCCGATGCCAACCAGCAGGCCTCATACTTTGAGGACGATGTGGAGAACCAGACGGTCGACCCAATGGCCCTCAAGAAGCAGTCCATGCAAATCACTCTCATTGAGGGTGGTATTCTGTTCCATTCCGTTTTCGTCGGCATGACCATTTCCATCACTTCGGAAGGCTTCATCATTCTGCTCATCGCCATCATTTTCCACCAAATGTTCGAAGGTCTCGGTCTCGGCTCCCGTATTGCGGCTGTCCCTTACCCCAACGGCAGCTGGAAGCCATGGGCGCTTGTTGTCGCTTTCGGAACCACTGCCCCAATTGGCCAGGCCATCGGTCTTATTACGCGTGGATCCTATGATCCCAACAGCGCATTTGGTCTGATCATCGTGGGTGTTTTCAACGCCATCTCCTCTGGTCTTTTGATCTACGCCGCGCTCGTTGATTTGCTTGCCGAGGATTTCCTTTCTGAAGAGGCCCAGCACACTTTGACCGGCAGCGCCAGGACCACGGCTTTCATTTGTAAGTCACCCAAATCAGCTAGTCACCTTCGTTTGCTAACAATTTCTCAGATGTTCTCTTGGGAGCCGCCGGTATGTCCATCGTCGGTGCCTTTGCTTAAGTCACCTTGTGTTGTATTTGGGCACCTTCTTCGTGTGACAACATAGCACATGCTTGCGTGTGCCATGTCTTTTGCGAACAACACGTCACACACGGCACTTCAATCACTAACCATGAAGATACGATCGCCATTTCACCCCAGATTGCCAGATGATCGTCCCCATGGGAGACATCTTGGCAATGTGGGGTTTTTTCCTTTGTTCTCGTTTACTGCTACAACCATAGCTTCCAGCATTATCATGCTCTCTGGGGCTCTTATGCGGTCATGTCACGCGGATTTGTACACTATGAACGGGGTTATACGGTGTTGTCGTTGTACATTGTCTTTCCTTTGCTTTTAAATATACTGAAGAAAGTTAAAAAAGGGGCAACCATTCTTTCTTTTAATGTGGTTATTAGTGGGGTAATGCCATGTATTCGTTGCCTGTCAACTACCATGTACGACTATCTACAAGTCTACTAGTTATTTTTCCTATTCTCTGTGGGCTGTAGACAAAAGATCCAGCCAAGTAGAAATAGAAACAAGCAATGCCAAGAGCGTCAATCTGAACCACACTACAACTTCAAACCTTCTTTTCTCAAAGTGACTTCGGGCTCAGCAGTCTCAGCCAAGCCGTCACTCTGGACATGACGTTGATGATAAGAGATCTAGAGCTACGCGAAGACAATCGCAAACTCCATCTCGCCTGCCCAGGCGCCACCTCGCCGACCGACACTCGCCCCAGCCCGCGTAAAAGTCGCTCAGTCGAGAGAAATCGCCATAGAAGCGCCTTTTTCGCGGTAATTCACCAGAGGTTCGCGTCAGCCGTCGTTGGTCGATATTTCAGCAGAGGTTCGCCTTGGGGCAAAAAAGAGTAGAGAAGCAGAGGTTCCCTCTAGAGGGGAGGCAATTGGGCAGAGCTCCGCTGCTCGATGCAAGCAAGGAAGACTGCGCTGGTCTTTCTACCCAACTCGAAGCCGGCCTTCCCCCAGATTATTTATATTGAAGGACTGTGGTCGTACGTGGTACCGTCGAAACCGGGATCGTCGAGGCCGAAAGTGCCTTTCTGACGGGTGAGGATGTTGCCGGCAGGAATCTGGGGAACAGCATGAGGACAAGAGAGTGGGTGGCCGTAATGCGTGTGCACCTCGGGCCTCTTGGCTGCGGCAAGCCGTGAGAGGATTTGTGATGTGAAGGCCCATGTGCGTTCATCAGGGAGCCAAGAGCCGCACGAGCGAATCGAGGGGCGACACTGCCGGGGCTTGGATTTGCTTGACGTTTTGAGATGAGCTTCAAGGGAGCTTGGCGGGTTCGACGCCTGTGGATCAGGGTGTTTCGCCGGGTGTACATCGCTTCATTCTGCGTCAAACATGAGGCTCTTACGAGGCCCTTGTGGAGGCATAACGGGTCCTCGGGAGGCAACCGAGGTGGGAAAATCACCCAGGGAAGTTCAAAAATAGCGTTCAAAGCGAATCACGGCAGTTGGAGGTCGTGGAGCTGGGCCTGAGGATGAAACTCCATGGCAAGCCCCTCCTCACATCTGGCGTCTCAAGGGGTCCTGGGCTGGTGGAAGATCGTCGCTAACTCGGTTTGGGAAGTATGCCAAGTTGGTAACTGATTCGCACCACGCAATCTCCAATTGAACACGGCGGAACTGCCTTTGAGAATCTTCAAAAGATGGTTGAAGTCCGCAAACGCGCTGCGTCGGACTGTCCTTAAATTTGCGAAGATAAAGCCTCTGTGCGACTCAGATGCTTTTTCCTCTCGACTGGATGCCTCGCTCAATCCAGCCGTCTAATCCTTCCCTTTGCCCAAACACGTAGAGACAGATGCCTAGGCTAATCTTGCACAGCTGAGAACAGAGCGAACGCCTCCGCGGCTGCATGCGTACCATGTCCAGTCCGCGATCACACACGCCTTCGGATGCGACCGCTCCCGCCCGTGTTTGTGATCGCTCGACGGGGAAACGAGACAACGCTGAGTTCTGATTCGAACGCGGGTTTTGAACGTGTTGAAAACACTGTCAGGTGCTCGGCCATCGCTCGACCGCCGCTTAACGCCATTAATACACGGCCAATCGAGGATTGCGCGTCGTCGATAGCAATTGTCAGCAGAGATAGCGAGAGAGGCAGGTCTGTTTCCGTCTGATCCCGGAGGCCGAAGGTATGCGTGTCCGGAGCTACCTGTACAGGCAGGTCAATTGGACTCGGCGCAAAGCGACAAACAGCATGCGACATTCCAGAGTAGCTATCAATGAGAAGTTCAGTTTTCCATGGCCAGAAATGATGTCCGGCGAACGCGACAGCAATTGCGCTCTGGTGAGACTGGTACGACTAGATGTGGCCCGGCACGTGGGCTGCGGCTGAGCTGGCTGCGCACGTGAGCGGGGTCCGGCTTTCAGATTTTCCCTTCAGTATCCGAAGTTTGCCAGTCACACCTCCATCCTTTGCCTTCCGCCGCCCTGTCATCGCAACCTCGACCATTGGCCCATAGCACAAACCGCTCCTTCGGGTTCGGTTCAAGGCGCAAATTTTCGACGCCGCCTGGAATATCCTCTTTCTTAACGCTCATGATCTCCTGCGATATCCACCGCAAATCATGCCACCGTCATTAGACAACGAGACTTCCTCAGGCTCTGTTCCCGAGGGCGCTTCCGCATCTAGGAAGCGGACGCACCCAGAAGACTTCAAGCGCGCGTACAAGGCATGCATCAATTGCCGCCAGCGCAAGGCGAAATGCATCCTTGGCACCGGCCCCGACGGAGGCGAATTGAAACCGCCATGCCAGCGCTGCAAGAGGGAGATGTACTATCCCAACGCTCCACTATTCGTGAGATAACCCATTAATACGCCTTAGGCGAGAATGCGTCTTCCGCTCGGAACGGTCCTGGGTGAAGAGGCGCAAACCTGGGGAAGCCCGTGCCCAAGATGAAGCTCCACCAAGTGCCAATGGAAGTACTATCGCGCAGCCCTCGCCAGCCCAGCGCTCCTCTATTACAGGCCATCCCGTATCACCCGCCACTCCACATACAGCACATACAGGCCAGCGTTCCGAGCATGATATATTGTCTCCTCGCCTGCGACGCATCTCGACATCCCAGCCTGATCTGGCCCATTCCGTCATGAGGACCGTCGTATCTAGCGGTAGCGATGCCCTCAACCTCTTGTTCGAGGCTGCTAACCATAAGGATGCCCTGGACTCGCAGATGAAGGAGGCTTCACCCTATGAGACTCCTCAATCTGGGCCTAGCTATGACCCTGGTAAGCAATCTCTTGAAAACTTCTCACACTCGCTCGCGAGTTTCGCCAAGACACTTTGCTTTCACAGCTTCTCCATGTACCCATATTTTCTTTGGACAACCCATTTTGGACGGGTTTGAAACTTCCTCAGCTCGATGTTTATCGGATTCATGTTCTCATGCCAAGGGATTCCATCTGTCCCGAACCTTAACTACGTGTCGTATCACGTCACTAACATCCCATATGCTTAGGCCGAGAACCTCTGCCGGATTCCCCCTTTGGAACCTTCAGGGCACAGCCAGTGCAAATGTCCAAGCCATCCCCGGAGACGCTAAAGGTCTGGACATCATGTCGTTTTGTCCAGATGGGTTGGTTCTCGGCGCACGAGGCCATCACCTATGTTGACCTATTTTTCAAAAATTGTTCGCCCTTGTCGCCAATTCTTGGCAACTTTTACGCCAACCATGAAAACCATTGGTCCCTCATAGCGCTGGATCCTTTTCTCTGCGTCACGATCTTGATGGTTTCGTCCCGATACAACATTTTACCTGGCGTTGGTGGCGCATCTAGGGGTTACTTTGTGCATGACCGCCTTTGGGAGCAGTGTCAGAGGTTCATCATGAAGATAATGCTCGGTCAGGTTAAACCTTCCAAGGCGCAAAGTCGGACTATTGGATCGATTGAAGCACTCTTGTTGTTATCCGAATGGCACCCACGTGCCCTTCACTTCCCTACGGCCAGCGATGGATGGGACTGTGAGTTGATGGTGGGCGCCAATAATGTTACAGCCGAGGGCGTCAAGCTTCTTGAGGGCGACACAACATCAAGCAGATGGCTTGAAGATGTGATTGAGCCTGCAAAGCGATCCGACCGAATGTCGTGGATGCTAATGGGCTGCGCTTTATCCTTGGCACAGGAACTTGGCTTGTTCGAAGATAATAGCAACATCGAGAAGGATCAGCGTTCTTATCCCAATTCATCCCCAGAGTTCTTGGTCCTCCGGCGCATCCGAGCTAGGAAGTTGCTCTACGTCTTTATTGAGCAATTGTCGTGGCGTCTTGGATGCACATCGATGATCCCACAAAGCCTAAACCATGCTTTGATGGAGAAACTCCCGGTCGATTCCGCCACAGGTGCTGTAGAGCAGTGGCAAGGGTTCATGAGTGCGTGGGTAGAGTTGACCAAGCTGGCTAGATCTGTGTCTGACACGGTCTATCCGTCCGCATCATTTACTCGAAACCTACTCCGTACTGGGCGCTATATCAGCCTCCTTGAGCATTTCCAACCACTACTGACTACTTGGAGGAAGAAATACCTGGACCCTTGTAGTAAGTTTCTGAGCACAATATCGTCTTACCAAACAAGCTAATGTGTCGTAGAACTCGAGGCTGGTTTGCACGATATGCTCTCCATTGAGTATCAATACGTCCGAATCTATACTAATTCTCTGGGCATGCAAGCTGTGGTCGAACGCACCCTTTCTGAGACAGATCCTGATGACCCGCACGAGGAGATCCTTCCACTGAATTTGGAGCCAAGGGATTACGACTTCATCCAAGAGGTCGTCGATGGCAGCTGCCAGATCCTTCAGAAGGTCGTTCAGCTTGCGGAGTCTGGAGCTCTACGTTATTCGCCAGTTCGTATCTTCTTGCGAATTACTACATCATCCATCTACCTTATCAAAGGCTTGAGTTTGGGGGCTCGCGAGGCCAAGTTGCAATCTTCTCTTGATGTCCTTGAAAGGGCCATTCATGCCATGCGGGGCAGTACACTAGATGATATGCACCTTGCTTCACGCTACGCGACATTGCTGGACCTCCATGTCGCACCTCTTCGGGAAAAGTTCGTCGTATCTTCGCGACCACCTCGGCTACCTTCACACAATAACCCCCATGAGAAAGCCACTTCCGGGATGGATTTTCTGAATAACCACAACGCTGGGGGTTCGGGCATAGCTGCCCTTGCAGAGGACGTGACTGGTCTGATGCCGGGAGATGATTGGCTGGCTCTTCCATTTGATCCATCTATGGCACCGTTCGGACTAGATAATCAGCAAAGTTTCCAGGGATTTGATGATGGAACACTCGATTTCATCTGGAATCTACCAGTTTGAACCTTTTAATAAAGACTGGAATCAGTTATGATGTATCAATTACGCGGGCCGGGCAGCGTCCCTCGACATTAGAATGGTTGTATCATTGCTTTACGACTACACGCATGATTCCTGTTATGATACCTCTGTTTTCTGTTCACGGTAAACGCTGGCTACGATAATGCAGGACAGCTTTTGGGTGGTTTGACTTCATTTCATTAAAATTTTAACCAAGACGGCCAAAAGCATAGTCGGATCAAATAGCATTAACGTGCTCGATCGTTATTTTATTTCAAATTCGTTTCATTCATCGTGCGAGACTTTGTGCTTCCTTTCTCTCCTCTGCCAACGCGTTCCGCACAATAGCTCCGCACATCTTAGCGTACGGGTTTGTCCTAACGCTCATCTCTCTGGCGACCTCATCACCATATTTCGCTGCAGCAGCAAAATCAGCCGAGGCCATCTCTTCCAGCTCAGACTTGCCGTTTCCTTTCCAGCTTATGTCCTTTTCCGCGGCCTTCAAATACAGATATGCGCGATGTGAGAATGCCGTCCGCATAATGCGGGCTTGGTATGGGGAAACTGGGGCAGTCGGAGCAGATGAAGCGACCGCGACCTTGATTGCTTTTGACAGATCCCCAAATAAAACCTCCACGTCATTATTGTCCGCATCGAAGATCGACCCATCACTTTCTTTTACCAACGCTTCCAGTTTCATCCGCCGCAGCATTGCCCGATTGACATAAGCGCTTGGATATTCTGGCCATTTCTCTATGACCTCACTCAGCCGCTCGATTGCCGAATCAATAATGGAAAAGTCCGACGAAGAGGAAATCTCGCGGACCAGGTCGTTTTGTTGAGCTTCCAGGGCTGACAGCTGAGACGAAGACATGCTGGGATGATCGGGCAAAGAGGCGTCTATCGAGGAGGCATCTTTTGATCGGGCGACGCTGGAAGGGAGAGTCTCGGGGTCGAAAAGCGCATTCAAGATGCGGGCGTCGTTTGCGGAGAGGTTCGGCATTGGAACAACCATGTTTCGTGATAAAAGAAACAAACGGCCGGAGCGCAAGGAGGAGGGTGGGGAGCTCGTTCAAGCTTTATGAGAGAAATTCTGGGGAACAGGCCAATTGATGTCGGGGGAAAGTATTTTATTTCTTTCCAGTCACCAAAAGGAAGCAACACAGTGGACTTGGTCCATGATATTGGACGCGTTCCGAGCGCCGTCAGCGCTGCTATGCCCGGATGCGGATGGGAGTGGAATGCGGCTACGCGCGGGTGTCGGCAATGTGGCGGTGGCCCCACTCCAGCCACACTTCCGGCCCAATCAGCCTCTGTCCGGGCGGTTCCCCCAGGAACTTTGATACTTCGGCTTAAGTGTTGGGGTAAGCTGGATGACGCTCGTCTGTGCGAAGTCTAAGCTTCAAGGTGGAGGCACGGTTTTTGCAGGAATGTCTCCAGGCAGTGAGTTAAATATGGCTATTCGGCTCAAAGCTTGTTCTTCGACAGATTCACACACCCGCGGTTCCGAATCACTGCGATATAAACCTCCACGCCCGTGGTCACTAGGAGACAATATCTTGCCATCCAGTTTTTGCTTTGTTTTTTATCCATATCAGCCTGCTTAGAAATGGCTCCCTCCGCCATCTCACCGCCTTCCTCGCCAAAGCCCTCTGAGGCTTCGTCGTCGGACTTTTCAGCGTACCGCGGATATCACCATGTCCACTGGTATGTTGGCAATGCCAAACAGGCCGCTGCCTTTTATGTCTCGCGTATGGGCTTTGAGCGTGTCGCCTATAGGGGATTAGAGACTGGGTCACGAGCCATCGCCTCCCATGTCGTGCGAAATGGAAACGTGACTTTTGTCTTGACGAGCCCTCTGAGGTGCTTGGAACAGAGCACAAAGTTCAGCAGACAAGAGGAGAAGCAACTTAGAGAGATTCATGCTCACCAGGAGAGGCACGGTGATGCTGTCAAAGGTGAGTACCTGTCTATAGATATACTCATGTAGGAGGCCTAATACTAACACAAACTCTAACAGATGTCGCTTTCGAGGTCGACAACCTAGACGCAATCTACCAGTCCGCAGTTGCTGCTGGCGCCGAATCAATCGCAGAACCCCATGAAGTGTCCGACGCCTCCGGCATAGTGCGCCTCGCCACAATCAAGACCTACGGCGACACAACCCACACGTTGATCGAAAAGGGATCGTACACGGGCGTCTTCCTCCCCGGTTATCGTTCCGAAACCCACAGCACAGACCCCCTCTCCGCCTTCCTACCCTCGGTCGAGCTCAGCCACATCGACCACTGCGTCGGCAACCAAGACTGGGACGAAATGGAAAACATCTGCGCCTACTACGAGTCTGTGCTGGGCTTCCACCGCTTCTGGAGCGTCGACGACAAGGACATTTGCACAGAGTACAGCGCGCTGAAGTCCATTGTGATGAGCAGCCCCAACGACGTGGTCAAGATGCCCATCAACGAGCCGGCCAAGGGAAAGAAGCAGTCGCAGATCGAGGAGTACGTCGAGTTCTACGGCGGGCCCGGCGTGCAGCACATTGCGCTGCGCACCGACGACATCATCCGCGACATCACCAATCTCAAGCGCCGCGGCGTCGAGTTCATCAAGGTGCCCGAGACGTACTACGATTCGATGAAGATGCGGCTCAAGAAGGCGGGATTGCAGCTCAATGAGGATTTCGAGACGCTCAAGAGTTTGGATATCCTGATTGATTTTGACGAGGGGGGTTATCTGTTGCAGCTCTTCACCAAGCATTTGATGGATCGGCCGACGGTCTTCATTGAGATTATCCAGAGGAACAATTTCGATGGGTTTGGGGCGGGCAATTTCAAGAGCTTGTTCGAGGCGATTGAGAGGGAGCAGGAGTTGAGGGGGAACTTGGTTTGAGGAGGGGAGTGGGTGATGGATGTGTAAATCTTTTGTAATGGGTGATGATACTTTCTACGATATCTAGGTTTCTTTCATTTCATAGCGTTGAGCAAGACATGACAAATCTTCAAACTTTTTTTCTGAACTTGATTGAGAGCTAGCCTGATAGTGTATCGTCGATGATCGAAGCCGCGGGTGGGGAAAAACCAGAATAAGAGGCCAAACTTGATCTGCGCTTGAGTCGCGCACCTGCTGTACCGAGTTCCTCCCATGTGCCTCGGACCTGCAGCCTACCCAAAATGGTTCGATCAAACGCCACGTTGTTGTGACAAGTGTTTCGGTACCAAGAGTACCACAGCCGAAGCTAGAGTCAAGGCGGAAGTCGATGGAGTCGATCAGCATGCTCCAAAAAGTGGCTTATCGTCGACCAAGAGAGAGAAGCACAGCTCATCAGCACCATGCTGGTGATATCTGCACCGGTCCCTCCCACCATCATGATCGCGGAGCGACACCTCGAGGTTGGCAAAGTCGATGACGCGATCGCCGTTGACAAAATCCTTCCGCCGTTTGCTATGGCTATAATGCTGGATTACCTAGGCTTTGCGCTGCGCAATGTCCTTGAGTGTGGTGTTGACGTCGTCCTGGAATTGCTGCGGGTATTCGTTGAATGGGGGCAGTGGGACATCGATGCCCGTATACCGAGCGAGACGGGCGGTCTGCTGTTCGGGCTCGGTCATGCACAAAGCCCAGATGGAATAGTCTACGAGGAGCTTTTTGAAGCCCTTGAGCTCGGCGGGCGACGTCGTGTACACGAACTTGATGAGTGACGCCGGCGGAGCGATGTCAGGCTTGAAATTGCGCACAACTTCGTTCATGACCGCATCCTGGAAGTGCAGCGCCTTGATGTTATGGCCGAAGAAGAAGGCATGTAGGAGTCGACGCGACAACGAGAAGTGAGCCGTGTCGTCGTCGCTCTCTGTGGCCAAGGCAGATGTGGTGACCAAGTATGGGACCTTTGCCTGGACGAGGGGGTCCTTCAGGTCTGCATATTTGTTTGCCCACTCTTCTTCTTTGCCGTAGAGCGCGAAAGACAGGTCTTCGCCAAGAATGGACTCGGAAATCACCCACCGCAGGTACATGTTCAGGATGCAAGATGTAACGCCGCTAATATTGGTCTCGCCTTCATCGTTGATGTTCAAGGTCTAGAGCAAGTGTCAGATCAACACTGTCATAACGAAAACCAAAGATATTCTCACGAACCCTGTACCATGGCTCGCGGAATAGATATCTCCCCGCAATAGGAAAATATCTGTGTTCGTGCGGGAGCACGAGCACGATCGTGTCCGGGAGCGGGGGGCGCTTGGGATAACGCCCTGGCAACGATGTTGACATCATCGTATCGGAGTATGCTGTGGTTCTATGCGTGGTGCTAGCCTTTTTCGACGTCATATTCAGACACTTATATCCTGTGTCGGCATACTGATTCTCAAGTACACGATGCCTGGGTAAAGGATGTCGAGTGTTGTGCTGCTATCCTGGTCCTGTGTCGTGCCGCTGCAATGGATAGAAAGAAGAAAAGAAGGAATTAAATGGTAGAGAAGAGATCATTTTATAATGACCAGAATGATATAGTTTTTAATTTCACTAATGAGAGGAGTAATGACTTAGACGCGAGAGTGGATTCAAATTTTCTCTCACTGGCCATTTGAAAGTAGAGGCTACGTATCAAAAATATCTACATACTTGATGAATTCACTATCATAGATGGCATCACAATCAAATCTGAACGTGCATCAAACTCTGGCACTTATTTTACATGAATCTGGGTCTGAAAAAAGTAGAACCATTCCCAAAAGCACAAGCCAAAACTCCAGTAGCCAACAGGCTATCCCTCACGCCTTCCCATTCCTCAAAGCCACACATGCACTCTGCATCGGCCCCAATACATGATTCGAAGCCGGCGTATATGCTCCATTCCCAAAAAGCCACACAAACCTCACCATCACCGTCTGTTCATCCGTGATGACATGAATCCCACCAGACCCCACGCTCCGCCCATTGCCCGCAACCTCGCACCCGAACAACAACCGCACATTACTGAGCCCCGAATTGCGCCAACTAATCGCCGCCGGGCTATACGTAAACGATGTCGCCGGATCCTCCGCCAGGTAGATTCCCTTCCCGTGCGCGGCCCCCGTCCGCTGCAGCGCGGTGCCAGACTTGACGCGCAGGCCCTGCGCCAGGATGGAGGGGAGGCGGTCCAGGGACGTGCCGTGGAACAGGATGCGCGTCTGGGCCTTGAAGGTCGGAAGCTTGGACGCGAAGCTGTTCTCCATACTGGGGCTCGCATTAGCGAGGACGAATTGGTGGACCGAAGAGGCGAGGCTGGGTATGCGGCATGTGCCTGAGGCTGTGGCGATGTAGCCGCGGAAGTGGGTGCAGGACCAGGATATCAGGCTCTCGGCGTCTTTGTGACAGGCGCGGAGGGTGGCAGAGAGATTTATGGCGTCTTTTAGGACGGAGGTGCTGGGCAATGTGTTTAGGATTCCGGTTACGAGAGAAGTAGAGGTGATGGGGCAGCCGGGAAGGAGTTCGGTTTGTCCGGTCATGGCCGCCACGTAAACGCCCGTCAGGAGCATGTCGACGGCAAAGGTATCTGTGCGTATTTCGGGGATGCGGACGTCGATGGGGAGGTATGACCATAATTTTGCACAAGCCATGATGTTACATGGATGCGGACGGTGAAGCTGGACGTTCTTTGCCTTGTGGCTTTGGTCGCATACCATGCAATAATGAGGCAGGTTGTTCAAGTCTTTCTTGATAACCGTATATATGTCTGCGATCCGGAAGTCGCTAGTACTTTGGAAATATCGATGCAATTTGCGGTTGATGTGGTAGGTCAAGGGGCTGAGCTTCTCTCGGCAGTATGCTTTATCCGGCGCGTTTGAATCCTCAAAGCACACCCATGGGGTATGGTCCGTCAAGTATCCATCTTTTGGGTCATTAGCGACATCTCCATTAAGATGAACACAGAACGTTGGGGGAACATCTCCCGTGTAATCCAGGATCAGACTTATACAAAGAGTCTTGCCAATCTCGATGCCGAGGCCGTTGCATTGAAGTTGGTTCTGTGGGAGAGGGAATCTCATCTCAATGACATTTTCTTCTAGCCTCTCAATGGATTTGAAGATATCGGCAGGTAATGAAGCAATGTCTTCATCCAAGAGACTGTTGTCCTTGATTCCCAACGAGTCCAGTAGTATCGCTGTGCCCTGTGGGTCTCTGTACCTGAGAGCTTGAACTATACTAGCCAAGCGTGAAGATTCTATAGCCAGCTTCTCTTCCTCCTCTTCAAAGTAGCGGGCTGCTTTTTTAATCTTATCCACGGGGATAACATCATCCAATACTTCGAGCTCTAATATAGCCGCTAGTGACTTGAGCGTTTTTCGATCAGTCTCGATTAGGTCTGTGCCAGATCTTAGCCAGCCTGCAAGTCTAACTTCTGAAACAACTGTTGGAATATCTTGATCTTGCTTCGAGTTCCATATGCGTCGACAGGCTTCAACGCCGAGAGAGGATGAATTTATCAATGTTCCAACACACTTCGAGATCTCTTGAGAGCTAGCAACGCTCTTTCTTAGCTGACCAGCGACACACTGTACGAGATACTCGCATGGTTGTGCTTTTGATAACTTAAGTGCATCGAGGATTTGAACAAGATACCCTTCGTGTAAATTGTGACCAACTCCACCTCGCAGAAGACAAGCAACAGCTTCTTTGCCGTCATTTCCCAAAGCCTTTTCTAGTTCTGTGATTGCTGGTATATATTCGGAAAGTTTCAAAACCCAGTCGTAAAATCTCTTTTGTAGTATCAGTGACTGCGAAAGTCTTTCGAGAGCCTTTTTCCCGAAAAGTGTAATGATATCCTGCATGGACTTATGCCACTCTTGCGATCTCAAATGGCTCAAGGTATATTCGACGAGCTCGCTCGTGGCACCGCTCAGTTGCGAATCTATACAATCGAGCTCCTGTAATATGTTAACCAAATATTCGAGTATGATGGGTCGCGCCAACTTACGCTGAGGTCCTCAATGATAATGTACAGGACACTCTTCCAGCAGTCAACGATATCCTGGTCCTTAAGTGAAGCCAAAAGCGAGGCAAAATCCATAATTCCCCTTTCTGTGCTTTTTTTCATCATCATGAAAACTTCTAGCATCTTCTTCACTAGATCTTCCGATAGCTTTGTGGCTTGCTCGAAGCATCTGCAACGCAGAACAAAATCCGTACCAATGCATCGCGATGATACTATGGCCAGCTGTCGCCTATCAGGATCTTCTGTATTTTTCCAAACATTGAGGATCGCATCAACAGTCTTCTTGTGAGCGTGGGAGATGTTGATTCCCTCAACGTAGGCTTCGATGGACTCCTTGATAGGGTTGTAATTAGTAAGACTAGCAATAAAGCCTTCGTTTCCTAAGTTAGGTGTCAGTACACCTTAATAAAAGTGGTTTCTTTTTTTTCAACTTACCGGTTGCGTCGTAAATTGCGATCAGCCATGAATGCATCTCCCTCGACGGTAATTTATCAAAGTTGACTTTCCCGTTTACATTCAGTAAAGGATACACAGTCTTCGATTCTTTGATCACCATGCACATTTTGTGCAGCTCCATCGAGAATTCTGTCCATGTTTTTCCCATGGAGATATGTTCTCGCACAGCATCCTGGCATTGAAGTAGGCATTTTTCCATGCCACTTATCATCCAAGGTTTGAGTAGAGCTGCACGCAACTGTTCCGCAGATTGATAATCAAACAGAGGAATCAAGTGCGTCAGGTGTTCGATATGCCCACCATCAATGTCTTTCTGATCGTGAAACAGTGTTTGGACTGCGTTGTACATGGCAGGTGTGGGTATTGGCGAAGTTATCTTGTTCATGGCTTCCATAATCTCAAGCCTTTCCCTGTTTATTTGTCCGGATATCAGAAGGTAGATGAAGAGATCGAATGCGGCGACGATTCCATGGGCCACAATGCCATCCAGAGCTTCCGCGACTCTATCCAGCATTTCCCTGAACTCTGTTTTGCTGCAGTCGACGACTTGTATTGACAAAGACTGAAAGCGCGCGGTCGAATTTTCGCTTTTGTATCGAAATATCACTCCTTCTCTTAACGTAGATTGACCAGTGATAAAATCTGGGCCTTCGAGTGCGAGGAGATCGGGAAGGATGCCACGCTTTGTGGGTTCTATGCTATTATAAAGTATAATACGCTCTAGATATGGCGTCCAATTGGCCCATACTCGCCATTCGTGGAACTGTGAATCCAGGAAATGACTTATGAGGAGACGATTGGGGGCCACGTTAGTAGGCTTTGAGTTCGCAAAGACCGACATCCAATGTTTTGCTTTGTTTGCTGCTGCCCACTCGCACTTGAGTCTGTAACCCTCGAGTTGTACTGAGAAAGCATGGACTGCGCGGCGTGTGAGAAGCAAAAAATCCGGCAGGGCGCTCATGTTGGTGGTCTTTGTTTCCAAAAGGACATGGGAGATGCCTTGGAGGAACTGGCCTGCCGCGTCAGTGCCATGGGTAACGGCATATGGAAGAAGTTTGCGTGCCCATAGTGCTTCGAGTGGGGTTATGGATTGTATGTTGCTGCCGTTTGCAGCAATAAGGGATTCGAGATAAGTTCTAAGCCCGTAGAATGAGGCAGGTGCGACTTGGAGTTCGACGTTCAGAATCGCTCTCACTGCAGCCGGGGACATTGCGTATGCGCATGCTGCTATTGCCACATCTCGGGCCGCAATACTGTCAATGAGATGGTGAAGCCGGACATCCATTTCAGCTTGGCTTAGTTTTCCTTTTTTCCTCAGATAACCATCAGTGTGCTTCTGGAGGAGTGCCCAGGGGAAGTTCTCATCGGAAGGGTGTAAAAGGCCGGCCGTAAAGTTGATCTGTTGTCGCCACTCATCACTCGGTTTGATCTTATTGAAGATATTATTTTTGGTCCATGATGTAGAAAATCGTATGCCTTCACTCCGCTCCATTGTTGTTTTCAACATAAGCCTGTCCATGTGGAGACCACTGGGTCTCGCGATGTAGTAGATGGTGAGGCAGGTGTATGATAACGGGCTAGAAAACCTGTGTACAAGCCTCAACCTCCTCCGATAAAATCATGTGCAGGCGGATGGGAACCTAAACAGTGTTGAGGCAGGTTGTTGTATATAGGTGTTGATTGGATAGCGATGCAGCTGAACTCTTGGTCGAGTACCACGGAAATATAGATTGAGCTACAAACCAAACTGGAGACGGGAAAATGAGGTAAAATGAGGGAATATGGAGTACTACTGGGCTATGATAAGTGACTGGCTATTTTTTTGCAGGGGAAGGCAACGAACTCACTGGTGAACAATGCTAGAGACCCCGCACTGAGTACAACATGGTACAACAGCAATCCATTTACTGAACTGGCACACAGTTCATGTACAGCTAGAGGTGCTTCGATTGGAATCATCGGCTTCATCTCAGTGCGAGATTCACTTTGCGCTAAGTGGTTGGTGGTAGGGATAGTCCATTAGGCAGACTAGAGGCTGAGCGAGGCTGAGCCGGGTCCGGACATTGCGCCGCCACCCATGTGGCTTCACCGGCCGCCCAAAACAATCATAAGAACGCGAGATCAGCAAGCCATAGTAACAGCTGTATCCCCCTAACTCTGAAACCGAAAAGCTACGCGAAAGGCTAGCCGTAGATTGGTAGGTGCACGTATCCAGGGCCAAGGCTCATGATTGCCTGGTGGCCAAGTTGAGGCTGTACAAGTCGCATGATGCACTCAGCAAATGACCGTGTGCCATGAAGGGATCTGGGTACCGCAGATGTAGCATATGAATATGCCTTCGTAAGTTTAGATCACTCGCATGGACCATCGTGGATGCCTTGCGGGAGGCGGGTGCCGAGTTGGTCGCACTAGCGATCGTGTGCTGAAATGATAGGCGACTGGATTGCCCGAATACGACCTCACTGATTTGAAGCGCGAAGCACGGAAATAAACGCTTGGTGGTTTTTGTCTATACTGAAAGGCAAAGCCTGAGAATCGGGTATCTTGCATGATCCCATCAGCGCCGTCAGAGCTACATAACTACACATTTGTCGGCATTAGGAGATTTGCTGCTATTCCGTGCCAGATACTCTGCTGCTTGCTTGATAAAGTCTCCAGTTTTATGGAAGCAGACCTTGTTCCCCTTGGCGTCTTGAACAGCTTCGCCAATGGTGAAATCGTAGGCCTGACCGGTGTGACTATCCTTGGCAGGGCATTTCAGTCCATTGATGGCTTTCTGTTCCAATTCAGGCACTGAGGGTAGTTAGCAGATGATTTGAAATGCAAGCGTGATGAACGTACAAGTGGCAATATACGCCATGAATTCATCCACGGCACGGCGTGAGGGGAGCGCGTCGGAAGTCTGGTCTTCGAGGAGAATACCGCTCAGTAATTCCATCTGCTGTATCGTCTCAAGCCGCACCCCTTTTGACATCTCATGTTGCTCGACCTGAAGAGCCCTTAATTTCTCTCCATGTACATGCATAAGAATTCCCCGCACATCCTTCGGCGTGAACATGTCTTTACTCAAGGGATTCCGCATTATACCCCCGTTGGCGGATATAGCCTGGGCGAGTTCCTCCATATCCCATGCGAAGTTGTCCTCCGTGACATAGAAGTTTGCTCGGGGGATTTCTTTGACGGGGTCGCCTAACATGGTCTCGTCATTCACATAGTTCCTTTCCAAGTTCTCGTGTTCGACATGCATTAGACCAAGTTCGCAGTGAAGTTTCAGGTCTTCTGGCAAGGCAGATTCCAATGCACGAACCCTCTGAACAAGCACATCCCTTGCCATGTCATCGTCAGCTCGGTCAGCCTCTCTTGACCATTCCAAAGTATTCTCCAAGTCAAGTATAATTATTTCGAGAGCCTCTGAGGGCCTTGCTTGGATATCCCGTGCCCGTGACCGAACAAAAACGGGCCGATGCGTCTGCGTCGATGTATTCTGTTCTGCAATAGCTTTAATCCTATGCGTTTTCTTTGACTGCGGGAGGCCTGCTTGCTTCTGCAAGGCTTGGAGATGCATGAAGTCGGTCAAGAGGTATTTGGCCTTCTCGCGCAGTGCTCGATAGCCTTGCGTTAGCTCTTGCCGCGTTTCATCCAAATTTTCGGGCAATTGGATAGTAGGCTGAGGGGGTTTTCGTTTAGATGGCTTTAAGCTAGAGAATACTGATGCGGGTGCCGAAAAATTTGGCCGGGTTGCGGTGGAAGCAAGTGCTGTCGTGCTGGATGTAGGTTGGGCTGCGGGTAGCTCAGGCTTCTTCTCGAGAATAGCCAGGAAGGACTTAACCTCTGGATCTCTGGGGGCATCCTTCTTCAGTTGCTTTGCGTTTTCATTTGCGGCGTCTAGCCATCCGATGGAGATGTAATGTTCCACAAGAAGCTTCCTTGCCTCAACAGCGGGCGGGTGGCGGGAAACTTCTTCGAGGAGTTCGCTCACCAAAGCCATATCTGGGCTTCCGGATCCAGATGTACCTACTGTTGCAGCCATTGCAGCTGGTTAGCAAGTGCCCCAGAGCTTGATAGAATGGAGTTGTGAATCCCTCGGCGTCGGTCGAAATGGAAATCAAGGCTGAAGCGGTGGCATTGGGGAAGAAACAGTGCTTTTGTTGAGAAGGAAGCAAGTATGTCTGTGGCTATGAGGTTTCCAAACTGTGGTAGTGACGTCGAGCATTGGAAAATCAGATATCAACATGCATTGTAGTCAGTGAAGCGTGAGTTGATTAGCAGCAATCAAACGCCATGGAATGGACGTGCAGTTGAGCCTTGCGGGGAGGCTGTGAGTGGAGACACGAGGGCGTGTGGCCACCAGAAACCACCTGCGGGCGGTCACCGGTGGATGGTTGGGGTTGGGAAGGCTGCCTGGCTGCGGTCCACGACCTCAGTAAAGCGCGTGTGCACGAGCCAATGGCCAGCCAGCACCCGTGGACGCCCGAGCGGTTGGTTCGCTACCCCATGTCCGCATAGCCACCAAGCCTCAGAAAGGAGCGTGAGTATGAGGGAACCTGTGCCAATGCGGCGGCGCATGATGTCGAAGGGGGACGGCATTCCCCCTGGTAGTCAGGCGCAGCAAAATCAAGATATTTATTTCCCGTCTCCTCCCACAACATGGTCAAATCCAAAGTGTACAGTGTCTATCTCTACAACGCTCTAAGGGTATATTCAAAACAGCAGATCTGCATATTCTCCCAGAGCACCCTCTTTTCCTCCGTCAAAGACCTCGTGCAATCCATCAAGATCTGCAAACTTCTGCGCGAGCGTCAGCCCCCGTAGCCTCTCCTTCTCAATTACATCCCAGTTCCACTCCTCGCTCTCCGCCACCTTCTCCGGAATCACGAACTCGGCGCTTCCATTGAGGTCTCCGTTTGCCTCGCCCCGATACACCCATCCCTCGGGTTTCGGGGGCACCATGTCGGCATCGAGCAACGCCTGCTCCGGTGGCACAGTAATCCTGCCCCTCTTGATGACATAACGCGCGATTGCCGTCGCATACACCGCATTCTTCAGCTTCTCGGCATCCACGTCAGAGCCGTCCGTTTTTGCCTTCCTCCAAGGCTGCAGCGCCCAGCTCGTCGGCTTGCCCACGCCCGGCTTCACCAGATGCGTGACCAGATAGAACCACTTGCGATCCCAGCACAGCAGCCTCGACCACATCTCATACTTCTTGTAGGGCAGGATCTCCCGCCTGAACATGCAGCTGATGCCGCCCAGAGCGATCATGTGCTTGCCTCGCGTGCCCTCGGTCGCGCCCAGCGCCTCCGCCGCTTTCGGCTTCCCGTACAGTCTCGAGTTCTTCTTTATGCCGTTGCGGATTATGGCAGTGAACAGGTGCGTCCGTGATATGTCCATATCGGCGAAGTAGGTAGAGTTCGACTTGTGCAGATTGTAGTCCATTTCCAGGATCGGGGTGCGGGTCGAAGTGATGACGGGCTGGAAGAGGGCGCGCGGCGGTATTGGAGTCGGCTGCAAGTACAGATGGTAGAGGAAGGCTCGGAAGAAGCGTAGCTATATCGCTCACAGGTCAGTCTTGCTCTCCAACATGGCTCTGCCGGCAGACTCCGGATGGGGACGGGATAGACATACATGCCACACGAAGGGTAGCATCTTTAGATTCGTCAAAGCAAACAAAATCGCTATCAGCCTCCATACGCCTCCGGGCGCATTGTAGCCAGACCATTTCGCCAGGAACCCGCGCAGGGAGGGCTGTGTCGCCAGTGCTGCGATGGATGCGCCAGCGACGGCAAGGCTGGCTGCCCCAGCCATTTTGACCATTCGCGGTGTGAGACGAACTGGTACTGAAGGAAAGAAAACACCGATAAATACACAAAAGGAGTGACAATATGAGAATCCTGGGCTTATGCGACGATTTCCTGATCCTGCAGGTGCTTTGCTACTCCCAAGCTGAGCCGAGGCTCGGAAGCGGTACGACTTGGTCCCGGGCCTTAGCCTCCAGGCCTCATTGGCCAGCCCCTCTACCCAGCAGTACTTCACGCAAGCATTGCTCGATTCGAACAGCAGACTTGTAAGTAGGATCAGCGGGACAGGCAGCATAGAGGGCGCTTCTCGGGCGGAGCATGTATATTGGTCGCTCATCCAAAATATCTCCGAGGCTGCTATGTCTTGGACCGACATGTGAACTTCAAGGCGCAATCAGCGCTGCCCCGACTCACAATGGCCTCCCTCAAACGGACCAAAGACACCTCACTATCTGTCTGGCCTAAATCCTGTGTGATTTTGAGAGACTTTTTCCTTTATCCAATCCGCAATCCTTACATAAGTTCTTTGTGTGACCCTGGTCTTTGTCACCGATCGCTACCATCGTTCATTTCTTCTTTTTCGTCTTGTCTATGATCTCGACCCAGTTCTTGTTGACGCCCCTCTTTTCCAAGGCTTTGATGATTGCGTCCTTTTGGGGGCCCTGCACCATCACCTCCATAACTGGGTTCTTGGGGCTGCTGCCTTGAAGACGATCCACGCTGGTGCTACCGGCGCATGTCTTTCTCAACTCATCGGCCAGCGGCTGTGGCGCAATGTAAAATGGCTCAACTCCGCTGACCTTGGTCACAGTTTTGTTGCCACTCCGTGTCTCGATAGTAATTTGGACCTTCGGAGGGGCGCCGGCTTTCGGCTTCGAGTCGGAGACGTCGCCATCGTTCCGCAGGATGGCGTGGAAGGGCGACGCAGCGGCAACAATACGGTCAGCAAGGGCATCACGAGCCATGGATCCTGATGCAAGTGCCGCATTGTCAGCAGCGGACTGGCCCAGGAGCGCGTCTGCGATTTGCGGGTTGATTTTCACCAGACGTTTGTTCTGTGGCGATATCAAGTGCTCCGTTTCGATGTAAGTAGCAAGGATTTGCTTGAGCTCGGCGGGCGTGTAAAGTCCCCGAGGATCTGCTTTGGCGGCGTTCAAGATGGGAGCGACCTTCTCTTTCGGTCGGAGAAGAGAGACGAGTTTGAGCTTTTGGCCCACCGATGACTCACCAGACAGCGGTGCTGCAGGCTTTCCACCTGCGCTTGCTCCTACTGGGGCATCCTTCTTCGGCAGCCGGTACGGGACAAAAGCCTCGACTTGGCGGTCTTTAAAGTCGATATCGAGAATGACGACCTCGTTGCCATCCCGGTCTTTGGACTTGACAATTTTCTGCTTATCTAGATATTTGATGAACTTTTTGATGTTCTTCCAACTTGTCTTTTTGATGTGCAGTGAGGCAGTCCGGGCTGGCGTGTAGGTAGGCAGAAAGGGCTGAACCAGAAGAGACATTACGTTGGATTGGGATAGAGGGAAATCGAGGCCGTATGTAGGCTGGTCTTTGTTCTGGTTCATGTGATGGCGAACACCGTACAAGAACGCATCTTTGAAGGCAGCGTCGATTTCTACAATGTGTCAGTACTTTCGGAACCATGTAATTGGGTGTTGTTCACCTTTTGTAGTAAGCTCCTTGTCATCGACGACATCGATGAAGTCTTTATTGACCGGCGCATTCTCGCCCTCGACCCCCTGTGCTCTTTCTGCCTCAGAACGAGCAGTAGGATCCGTCTCTAGGGAGACTCCTCCCTCATCTTGTCCCTCCAGGCCTACAGCAGCCATCTGTGTTGCCAATTCAGCATCTACATGGTCCTGCTCGTCCCAGCCTTCCAGCATGCCAGGTGGCTCTGAGCCTGCTTTGCCAGTGGGGCTCCATGACCATAGCTCGTCTCCAGCCCAGTGGAACGTATTGACGGCGTGGCCCTTCTGTCCTTGCACTTTAGCAAGCGAGCTGACGTCTATTTCGCAGGTGCCAACAGCCATGGGAACCGTTGGTTGTTCGAGGCTCGCGATGGCTACTATGGCCCCCTTGGTCGCTTTTTTCGGAAACGGGGGCCCGCGCTGTAGGCCGGGTGTCATCAGATCGGCACCACCCTGAAGCTTCTCCACGACAAAGAGGGGGGTGTAAAGGAGAGGTACGATTCGCGGGTTGTGCCAGAGTGTGTACACTGCCTCGCTGTTAATGCATGCATGGAGGACTCAGCCGTGCGGTATCTGACCTGTGGGGTACATCTTCTCCCCGTATTTAACCCAAAGTATGCGCAATTCACCGTCGGTTCCTTCATGACTGCCTGCATACACGGTACCCGAAACTTGCTTTAGATCAGGCCCTGCGGTCGTGGTGAAGCGCGCGGAGAGGGCGTTTTCGGGCAACAGCGTCTTCCTCAGGGCCGTCAGCCCAGCTGTAGAGGCGGCCTTGTCCTCGGGATCCGCATTTGGGTCGACTGGAACCTCGATACCAAAGTCCGATATGATCTGGTCGGCAGTCCTGCGGCGGTCGGACGACTTTAGCGGAGAGAGTGGCTTGATCTGCAATCTGTCAGTGGACGAGGTGGCTGCCGGGGCCTTGGCGACTTGCATTAGGCTTCTTCTTGAACATGTTGACAGATGTTGCGGTATTCGGATCCGATGAGCTACTCTCTGGCACTGCCTCGTCGCGTTGGAGCTTTATGACCTCCGTCGCGCTTGCTATGACTTCAGCGAGGGGCAGGCACGCTAGTCCGCGTCGGTCTCTAGTGCGGGGAGGGCGTCCGACGGGGAGCATGAGTCCTTCTCACTCATCCTGAGACTTTGATCGCTGCCTGTCTCTTCACCTCGACGTCGCACCTCTTCACCCCCACTGGCTGGACACGGCACTGCTTTCTTGTTGCACCTTTGTTCGACTCATCACCAAAGCGCGGGTGCTCCACCTGGCAACGGCGCACGGAGGCTACTATTCGCCAGCCCGGGGCCCGCCTTCACACTGTCGTCACCCAGTAGAGGCACAGCTGCCCTACAAGAGCCATGGGACTGATACAAGGCAATGTCAATGTATTGCTCAATCCGAGCTGCTATTCTTGCTCCTCCGCATACAAAGGTGGCGGTCTCAGGACCCGATGGGCAGATAGTTGCCGGCGCAGTGCCATTTTTGGATAATGGCTCATTCATTCCGAAGTGCTGACCGAGCCGAGTAGGCGCAGGAAAAGAAAGCTGCGGCGAGTCGAGTCCATTCAAAGGACATATTGGACCGCAGCTGTGGTTGAGCCATGCAGGTCTGGCAAAGGTGTGAGCTGAGTACCGTCAGACGGCTGAGGGTAAGACACATGGCCTTCGCCATCGAGTCACGTTACAGTGCCCATCACCCGTCGCTCTCTCGACACGATTGACGTGCGTGCAACTTCGGCGTTGGCTGTGGCCAGCAATGCCACCGGCGAGGTGACGGGCGATGCGAGGCCTGCTCAGATCACTCCACCAGTTGAACCATGTCTGCTGCGGCTAATACTCCGCCCGCTTGCATTTCCTCTTACCGAAGGCCTCCCCGGATTTCCAGGACCGCGGCCTCGCCATTTTTCGCTCGCTGCGAAGCTACCGACCGCTGGGATTGCGTTCCTGTCGGCAGCATGCAGCTGGAGACACGGCGTCAACCGATTCCCCCTTTGAGCCAAGTGCACACCTTCTCGAATGCTGTCCTCCAGGAACTGCGTCCGCCCGTATGTTTGTGTGCCTCCTGCCGTGCGCCGTTACTCACGTGTCGTTTGCGCACCTGTGAAGTCTCAATTGCGTCAGGGGTCGCGCCTCGGTAGAGGCCAGCTGCGTTGCCGGCCTGCGCCGCATTCCCAGCGTGTCCGGGGGCGCGGTGGGTTTGTCGGCAGCATGTTGGGCTTTTGCAAATGCATGCTGCAATCGTTTCCGAGTCTGGATCTGGCTTTGAAGGCGATTAGCGGCCCAGCCGAATCTCGCCCCGTGACTCTGGGTCGTTGGAGGACCAAACGGAGTGATGCGCCACCACCTGCGCAAGATGGGCGCCAGCTCTTGTAGCGTCACTCAGCTCGGCCTGTGAGTCGTCGCCCAGCGGTGACACGGGAACAGTCGCCGCCTGTTCTCAACGCCTCGTCAGCCAAATTGCGGAGTAGGCGGGCGGAGAGCCACGAGAGCGCAATGCATTTCTCACCCGTTATTTCCTGTTCATTCACGCCATCCTCTCCCTCTTAAGCCCTCGCGTGCCCGGCCCCATGCCTTTCTTCGCCCTCTCGCTATGATTCTTGCTGAGGCCCGCCATGCCCTCCTGACATCACCCGGCACCTCGCTTCCTCGACGACTACCCACAACATGAGTCCGCTACCTGCAGCGGTCGGACGCGCCCTCGACACAGCCGCGTTTGACAGGCGCACCGTTGTGCCCAAGCCCACCGACCCCAATGAGCTCATTCTCGAGGCATGGGCCCAGGGGTACATGGTCGGCTCCTTGATCATAATGTCCTTCATCACCCTCGCAAACATGCGCAGAGGTGTTCTACTACACAAGGTCTGTGTCGCTCACGTGTCGCTAAAGGTCATGCGCTGACTCTTGGGCTAGCTCATTTTGCTAGAGGTACCAAATTCCCATTGTACCACTCTTCTGCAACGTTCACGTTCCTAATTGGTTACAGCTGGTCCTAGGTTTGTGGCAAGGTTTCTGGTTATTTTTCCGCTCGCCAATTCACGCCTGGTGGCTGTCCGTGTCGGCGATTTTTCTCAATGCCTCTTGGTCGCTCCACAATGTCATCGCTTGGATGAAGATCAAGCCGTTCCTCGCCCGTCCCGTTAGCTTGCTATTCATTGGTACCGTTATCCTAGCCCAACCGTACTGGATCCTGGAGATCTATGCAAACTTTGCCTACTTCCATGGAATCAACGAGCTCTTCATCAAGACGCGGCCTTGGGAAGCCCTGTGCCGAGATCCATGGTGGATCTTCACTACAGTCTATTTGTTCTGGGTCATCAAGACCCAGTACGAGATTACTCTCCGAGAAATCATCAGGATATCCCCCCGTTTCGGCATCATGCTGGGGGCTATGGTGCTCAGCATCATATTCATCATCTGCGATGTTCTCTCCGTCACCGGAGCCTTTAGCTCGGGAAACATATATGTCGGCATCAACCCTTTCTGGAAGCTAGCGTTCGTCTTCAAATGTCTCACCGATTCGGTGGTACTGGATGACTTCAAGGTCGCATTGGACCGATTGCGGGCATTTAAGATCAGCCGTCTAGGCAGCTTCTCTCAAGACACCAGCGATCGCCGAACTCGCAATGACGGAAACTTGGTGAACACTTGGGAAGAAGTAGCACGGGAAGCCCGGAAACCATCTCGTGGAGTGATGCCAAGCCCCGATGGCGATTATGTTCATTCTAGCAATTTCCCGGGCTTCAGACCTGCTCGACTGCCAAAGGAGCACAAAGATTCCGTGGTTTCCCCTGAGCAAGTCTACTACCGCCGTTCCAATCATAGCCCCAAAGCTGAAGACATGGCCCCCAGTGCATTGGAAGACTTTCCAATGAGAACATTAGAGATCGCGCATGCCTCGGAAATCGATCTATCAGAAAAGAACGACAGCCACCTTGTCGCGGAAAGCGACTACGCACAAGCTTTGAGAGATCTTGAGAAGGGCAGTCAACCCAGTAGCCCTTCCAAGAGTTCCTTCCCGCGCAGGTCCTTACCACCATAGGGCAGCGAAGTTAGCCCGTTATCACGGATCGACCTAGCAGTCCAAGGTGGATTAGCCTCACACCAAGACCGATCAGCACTCATCGCAAGGCTGACGTGCTAGCCTTCGGGCCGCCGGTGTTGTCTACGTTTAGAATACCCCATCTGCAGGTGCACGTGTATTACTAGACCACGTATCTACCAAACCCACCAGGGCCATCTACTGCGAGCATGGTTCGCACTTACGAGTACACGCATGCACTAGTTCCATGGCATTCGTATCGATCCGGGAGCCGTTAGCGGGCCCGAGCAGTGGAAAGTGGTGGCCTTTCTCAGACACACCCTTTATCGTACAGAGTGTGGATGTAACTCCAACTTTGCACATACCGAGCTGTAATACAGTCTCGTAATATTCGGAGAAGACAACCACGGATCTTCCCCCAAGGGCATGCTCTCTTTCTATGTATATAGGACTGGGATCTGTGGTTTTCCTATCCATTCTGGCTATTGTTGATTACTTTTTATATACCCCTAGCTTTGAATATCCCTATTTGCTATTTATTGTTTCACTATATAATCCACTTTTCATGTACCTCAGTCGGGCGGCGCAAGCCGCGTGAGAATTGCCACCAATCGGCCCGAGTCGACCATCGTGGACTACCCATGAGTGACATATCCAGTTCTCAACCAGAAACATTTTTCCGCAGCCTTGCGCCCACGTTTCGAAGTTTCTCAATCAAAGACAGCTATTAGTAGCATGTTTATGCAAAGACGGCACTTGCTGCCGAATTTGTGGACTGACAGGCGCCTAAGAAAACCCACCAGTCGCCAACTGAAACATAGGTACCCCAACGTCGATCAATGCTTAGAGTGGCCCTCTAATAACCTCGAAACGCTCAATAATTCTCGTGCCGCCTTACTTCCCGAAGCTAAGGTACTGCAAGGCCGGTTCAAGGACCAGGCTTTTGCGTTTCCTGCCTATTGACCCATGTAGCGCGTTTCGTCAAATTGCGTACCTGGCAGTACCTGATATACGTCAGCATGGGAAAGTCGGGAAAGGCGCGCTGACGCCAAGATCTATACATGGGAGGATGCTCCTGACTGAGCAAGACTGCTCCGAGATATGTATGGGGGATTGTGGTGGAGTGTGGTGGAGACAAGCTTTACAGGTCCCCTATAAGACGGGGTGGCGCTGCTCACGCTTCTAGCTTTTTACTCCATCCACCATTCGCTCTTTTGGCTTTTGATCCTCCGCTCATTCGTCTGCGGGCAGTCATTCTTTTTGAACTTTCAACATGCATCTCTCTCACTCCCTTCTTCTTTCCTTGATCGCCTCCACCGCAGCGGCGGCGGGTGTCACTGGTGAGGCTTTTGGCTTCGCTGCGGGCACCACTGGTGGAGGCAACGCATCTCCCGTTACTCCCAAGGACATTGAGGAGCTCACGACCTACCTGACCGACGACGAGGCCCGCGTCATTATTCTTGACAAGGAATACAACTTCCTCGGCAGCGAGGGAGAAACCACCGAGGACGGCTGCAGGCCAGACTCCAACACTTGCCCAGAAAATGGTGGCCAGGACGCCATCAACGGTGCTGACTGGTAGGATGAATGATGTTTCCATATTTTTGCTCTTCCTAACTTGTTTCCAGGTGCGGCTCCCAGCCCAAGGTCAGCGTCACCTATGACAAGGCTGCCATCACTCCCATCCAAGTCGGCTCCAACAAGTCGATTGTCGGTTCTGGCGACAAGGGTGTGATCCGTGGAAAGGGTCTTCGCATCGCCAACGGCGCTAAGAACGGTATGTATTCCTCTATGAAGTTCGGTTGTATGCAAGCGCTGACGGGATACATCTAGTCATCATCCAGAACATCCACATCACCGAGCTCAACCCTCAGTACATCTGGGGTGGTGATGCCATCACTCTCGTCGGCTCTGACCAGATCTGGATTGATCATGTGAAGACCTCTCTCATTGGCCGCCAGCACATTGTCACTGGCTACGAGCCCGCCGGCAGCGTAACCATCTCCAACGTTGAGATTGACGGAAACACGTCGTGGTCTGCCTCCTGCGACAACCACCACTACTGGGCGCTCCTCTTCCTCGGCACCAACGACAAGGTCACCTTCCAGTACAACTACATCCACCACACCTCCGGCCGCTCGCCCAAGATCGGTGGCACCGACTCCGGCACCCTCTTCCACGCCGTCAACAACTACTGGTACGACAACACCGGCCACGCCTTCGACATCTCCGAGAACGCCCGCGTCCTCGCCGAGGGCAACGTCTTCGAGAGTGTCAAGAACCCCATCAACGAGGGCGTCGAGCTCCTCTTCTCCGCCCCCGATGCCAGCTCCAACGCTCAGTGCGAGAGCGGCCTCGGATACACCTGCGAGGTCAACCAGCTCACCGACTCTGGCAGCTTCGCCGGCTCGTCTACCTCGTTCCTCGGCGAGTTCAAGGGCGAGGCCGTCAAGGCGATTGCTGCCACCGAGGTGGCTGCCTACGTTAAGTCGAACGCTGGTGTCGGCAAGTTGTAAGCGGAACGGTGCTGGAAATGCACTGTTCTTCTGTATATAGGTTCTATTTAGGAGGATTGGAGAGAGATAGAGAGACAGATGCATGGTTGAGGGGGGACGCATTCTTCACTTCTTTTGTATACGATATGGCATTACAATAGTGCATTTATATGCCAATACTTCATTTTTTTTAACAAGCCTCGCGACGGCGACGACAAGAAAATTATCAAGCCTTTTTTTAGGTTCAATGCTTGGTTTGATGAAGAAGAGTGAGATAGATTGCGTGCCGTGCAGATCGATTCCGCGATGGTCGTCCGTTCCGATGCAACTTGGGGCTGCTAGATAAACGGTCCCCACCGACGTTTCACCCTTTACTGGAATCAGAAACTGCATGCATGTACCCTTTCTTTGTGCGGTTCCTGGCGAACGACAGCGAAAGTAGTATTATTGTCCGTCCCATCCCTCCCCTTCCTCCATCCGCTTGATGTCCGAGCTTGCCGTCCTGTGGTGAAATTCGCCGCGATTTGTGGGGGCGCGGAATTTGGACCGCCGCTGGGCCGAAGATGTGGTGGTGGTGGTGGTGTTGCGCGCGCCGTAGTAGGGAAGGTCTGGTGGCGGTCGGTGAGTCGGATGCGCGAACAGAAACCTGTAGCAAGCGAATAAGACGCCGGTGAAGAGCAGGGCCAAGGCGATGAGGATGTAATAGAGTAGTTCGTGCAGGGGTGGCGGCTGGGCGATGTTTGTCCAAGCGGAGAGGGGGGTTGCGCGCTTGAGGTTGTGCGGGTTTATGGGGTGCTGGAGCGGGTAGGAGAGCGCTTGGGAGATGAGCTCTAGAATGTAGTACATTCTATTGATTTTATTCTATTCTGATTTTTGGTTTACGTAGTATGCACCGCGAGAGTGGCTTGATTGGTGCGTCTTCTGGGGTGCGTGTAGTGTATGGCTGATTTTTTGAGCGAAAACGAAAATTCAGCGATATGTCTGCACAAGGTATTTTTCTAGCCATTACAGTATGGGTATCATCCATATATGTATCTTCAAAGATTTTGTTGAGAAAAACCCCGAAAACCCCGAAAAAAACCGAAAAACCCAACATTGTCAGCATGAACGCGTCCATCAATCGCCATGGTACTTGCAGTATAGCGTCGTGGCTCAACCATAGGTGACTAGATTCAATGCATTGTGCTCTTACTATGAACATATCGTTATGAACATACGTACTCTTTGCGCCCAACATTTGCTTGGGATTTATAATTCCTCATCGCCGTTAACACTACGCAACATAACACCGTGGGATAGAAACCTACACTGATCAATCATGGACACACCGATATCTGACTTCCGTCAAGGGCAAGACATTTTGACCTCCTCCAAAGCCCCCAAGAGCGCCTCGCAAAAAGTCCGCGACCTTCTTGCCGAAATTCTAGGTAACCTCGCGGGCTTCATAGTCGTTGTCACACTCCTCATCTTTATCTTCTTGTCGATTGTAAAAGCCATACAGTTTGCGCAATTCCTCACCGTTATTTTACAGAATGTTTGCTTCTTCATCGGACTGCTCTTATTCCGCTTCATCATCTTCTTTACTAGACTCTTCATCGACTTCATGAAATTACTCCCGTATGCGGTATTTCAAATGCTATGGTTCAACGCGAGCTATTTACTCGCCATACCTCGAGAACTGTATAGGATTTACAAAGAGGATCACGCAGACGAAGAGAATGATGAGCTGAGTGAGCGACAGTGGGATGCGAGCGAGTTTTTGGAGGAGTATTGGACCAACCATATGGGGCCACATCTTGGTTGATGCCCCTCTACATATGAGGGTCAGATCAAACTAGCAAGTAGAATAGAGCAGCGTGGAGATAAAATGGCCATATGGCTCTCGTCAGATTTTCGTCAGACTTCCCAGTAAGTGGCTTTGAACAAAAATACAAACAAAAGAATAATCAATAGCATCATCATGTTGAAAGATTTTGTTTCGAATGTCGTGAGCCTTACTCAATCTCAGTTTACATGTGCAGTCCGTTCACCCAAGTGACGACCCAAACGCCAAACCCTTTTCTCAGTAAACCAAATACCCATCTAGCGCCTCCGGCCTCGAATCCGCAAGCTCCTCCTCAAATCCATCCGGAAATCCATGAGAAGATTCCATGCGAATATCATATTCCTCGTAGCCATCAATCTCGACACTCTCAATAACCACCTCACTCTCGCCCAGACTCTCCACTTCTTCTCTCTCTTCCAGAACCCCCAGCCCCTCCCTCACCCACGGCTGCCTCGCATGATCGACCGCCTTCTTCGTCTGCGTCCCATGCCTGTCTAAGAACCCCGCCTGCTGCAGCGTGGCATAGCTATCCGGCGTATGCCGTGCCAGGATGGAGAAGTTGCGCGTGTCAAAAGCGTCGGCGAAGGGGGTCTCTGAACCTGGGGTGCTGATGTGTGCGCCCCGAGGCACGGGGACTGGAGTTTCCGAGTAGAAGTATAGCTGCCTTGAGGTGGCGGTGGTGGTGGTGGAGGGTGTACTGGGAGTGGAGGTGGTATCGCTGGGAATGTGGTTGTTTGGAGCGATGGGGGCTTTGTGGAAGTCTGTGTCGTTGTCATTTTTGTTGGGCTCTGGTTTTTTGCGGCTGATGCTGAGGAGGGCGAGCCAGATGGTGCTGATGCAGATGACGGTTGCAAAGAAGAGGAGGGTTTGGCCGTCGGGGTCATTCCAGTACTTGGATCGGAATCTCGTGTAGTGGGCCTCCATGGTGAGCAACTTGGGTGAGGGAAAATATGTTGTTGAGTGGAGGGGGGATTATATGGGGGGGGGGGGGGGGTCTAGTGCAAAAGAGAGGGTTCAAGCTGACAGAAAACAGGCTTGAAGTCTCAAAGTGAGTATTGGTGAAATTAGGGACCCAGTGTTTGTATCTTATCAAGTTTTGTCTCTATAGAATGTTTACGCTGGGAGTGATGAGTGAAAGCTGATCAGGTAAGAAACACAGTATTATCGTCTGTATCTGGAAAGAGCGCCACTAACGCTTTTATTTCCACGCACAAAGTCAGGCACTAAAATTCCCCCTCCACACTGTTGGCCCTCTTCTAAGTGCTCATAGCTTCTCTATCCTGCCCGCATCCACCACATATATATTTGTTGTTAATATCGACTCAATTATTCCTTGTCTTCCTCCACTTATATCTCCACCTCCACCTCCACCTCCCACTCATTCTTAGATTGTAGCGGCAACAGCTGCCCTCGACCATGAGCGGCCCACTTGTCAAGCACACGATCAAATTCCATGCCCGGAGGGAACTTTGAAGGTTCTCCCTCACCACCTGAGCAGGTGCTCCGGTCAGAGGAAGGACTGCGAGGGTAAGTGGAGCCACCTGGCCTAAGCAGCCACCGCACACTGTCAAAGATGTATATGCAAGAAAAAACTGATACAAAGACAAGACAGAAGTCGAGCTCCGGGTAGACACCCGGGCCTGAAGTAACATAATCTTGGATCTTGGAGTGGAGGGTGCGAGTAGTGTTGCTCAGCAAGCTCAGGTAAAAATTGTGGCCTTGGTCCATACCTAGCATTCGTACAACAGGGCTTTATGCGTGGTCGCAGTTGGAGTAGGTTAAGGGTTATGGAGGTGGGGATTGAGAAGCAGCAGGGAGGTTTAAGATGATTCACTTGAGCGTTCAATACTACTGCTACCATTTCACATGTCTAAAATCCACTGGCTGTGCTTTAGGACCCGCTAGGGCGGAACATTTCCGACTCACTTTTGACTAATGAAGATTGCAAGCACCTCTTATTACGGACACAGAAGACTGGCAAAGTGTAGAACAATGGCTGAAGAGCATGATTAAAACGTCATTTTGGCAGAATTTGATTGCATCGGCAAATGGAATACCTGGTATCTATCTACATGGAAGGTGAGGTGCAGGAGCCTTGAACTGAAAATCACGAGATAGACCAAATCTAGCACAGTGGGGTGCAAGGGAAGAGCCTCCAATTGGCAAGTATTGAGAACAATGGAGGCCAAAGGGGATTTAGTCAATAAAATCAAGCACTCCCAAAAGCTGCTGAGCCACTCTCGCGCCATTGACGGCCAACTCGTCGGCCTTGGTGTTGCCGTAGTCGCCTGCATGGCCCTTAAGCCATTGAAATTCGGTCTTGGCCTTGGCAAGCGTCCTCTCCTCGATGCGATTCACAATGGGTTCGATGAGGTCCTGGTTCTCCACCTTGGATCCGGACGAGGTAATCCATACCGATCGCTTGTTCTTCTTTGCGGTCGCAATCCACTTCTTGCACCACTCAGTCACACACTTGATACTGTAGTGAGAGTCGGTGTAGATCTTCACGTCTTTGTCAATCGGGGTGATGTCGAGAGCGCGCGATATGGCTTTGAGTTCTGCGCGTTGATTGGTCTGCGTCGGTCCTTCTAAAGGTTCCGATACGTTCCTACTCCATGGTCAATACTGGCACGCAACCAGAAAGGAATGATGAACACACCTGGGATCATTCGAGCCAAAATACACGCCAACACCAGCGATAGCCCCATCAGTTCCGTTGCCGAGAGAGCTGCCGTCTGTCCAAATACGAATGGGGCCGGTAAATTCACCAGTAGGCTGCAGCTTTCGAGCGTTCCGCTGGTCTTCATTTTTGTGTACCAAACTGCCCGAGGCAGGATCGAGCATGATGGTAGGATCAAAGCCGTCTTCGGCACCCGGAGGTAAAGGGCCGGTGCCGAGCTCGAATGTGCTATTGTAGAGCTTGATAGGCACAGAACCATCATTCTTCTTCTGCTTTTTCGAAGGGGGTTCGCTGGCTTTACAACCTTGGCGAGCATTCAGCGTCGACGCATCTGAGTCGGCATCGCCCCTGATGCTCATGGAAGCACTGGCATCGGACGGAAATGGGGCGAAACCAGCTTTCATGTATTCTTGAGCAGCTTCCTCAGTGGTGAAGGACCTCATGTCTGGCTTCTTGACTCCAGTCACTAATGGCTTGACCAGGCTCCAGTCGGTGTAAATTCCAGGGGCATTGCCATTGCGCACTGCATACCATTTTCTCTTGCCAGCCTTGGGTTTGGCGGTGGCAGCTCCCTCTTTGACATATTTCTCGGCATCAGCTAGCGAATAGAATTTTCGGTCTGCCGACAGTTAGTCTTGGTGCTTGACTTATGCGTTGGTCTGCACCTACGATCGGCATCTGGACAGCCTGAAGTCTGGTTCTGGCAGTCGTCCCAGCTGAGGTACACTCCCGGAACGCGGCCGATCCTGACGGCATAGTAGGCAGTGCCGCCCCTTTTGCGCCTAGATCCACTAGCGGTGGTAGAGGTCGACCTGAAGTCCGACATAATTCCGTCCTCGTGTTCCTCCTCTTCCTCCTCCTCCTCGTATTCCTCCTCTTGTTCTTCTTCTTGTTGCTGTTGATCCAAGAGACGTTCTGGCTGGGGCGCAAGGTAGGAAGGATCTTGATAGCGCTGACGATGAGCGTGCAGCTGCCGTCCGACGTGGTGTGGGAGGAGGCGCGCAGTCGTCGCAGGCTGCGGGCGGGAAGGGAAGTAGATTGGGCGGCTTGACAAGGGCCTGAACCGCGGGTCAGTCGCTGGTCAAGGGCGTTTGAGCAAAGCGTGGCCGACAAAGGGCGGGCGGAGGCAAGGTACCTGCAGAAACGTCGCAGTGCGCAAGAAGCAGCAAACGGCAGGGCTGCCGCTTTCATGTACTGCTGCGTGGTATAGACGGCGAGAGGAACAGGCTGTAGGAGGGCGCTTCACCGAGGACAGGTGGGGGGTTGCTGGGCGGGCGCTGGGGTTGCTGGGGTTGCTGGGGGGTTGGCGCGGGATGTGCAGGTGGTGACCAGAGCCGCTGCTTTCACCGAAGGGGAGGGGTGAAGGCGAGCCAACCGTCGTGGAAACGCCGTGAAGAAGTTGGAGCTTGGGCCCGCGAAGGACGACGACATGGCCGCAGCGGGCCGGCTGCAATTGTGGTAGCAGGCAAACAGAGAGGCGGTAATGAGACTGCGTGCCCCAGAAGACGCCTCTGCGCGTGCAGGAAGCAGGATGGAGGGCGTCGTGTGCAATTCTGGTGAACGCGACCACGCCTCGGCGCGTCTCGCTACCGCATCCCTCCCTCCTCCACCGCAACCTGATAGCCACATGCCCTCCTGATCACGGTACTTTCCGCACCGCGCATCCGACTTATTGCGCAGCCGCCCACTCCGGCCTGGCCAAGGACGTCGGCAGTGGGCGAGGGCCTCTATCTATTAACCCCCCCTCCTCCAGCTCCCTCAGATTGCATCATAACCCTAATCGCCATGTTCGAGGTAAGCCGACGGGTCCCCCCGCGTGCATCGTCAAGCACCCCGTGTTGCTCACCACAGACCCCCAGGGACGGCACGCAGCGGATAGGTATCAGCTCCGCCTCCACCGCGCGCGGTCGGTAGTGCTGTCGAGCGCTGAATTGGTCGAGATTCGCGCTGCACAGCGCACCTTCGAGGGCGCGTACATTCGGACGGCCATCGGACAGTTTTCCTTTGCTCTCATTGTCCTCAAGATCTTCACCGCCGAGTTCTACTCCATCGGTGCTCTATTCGCCGTCTACGGGGCCGGCGTGCTCTTCACCAGCCTGTTCCGGCGGAAGCACGGTGCGCCCGCCAACACTGGCCTGGATTACTTCACAGACTGACGAAGCGTCTAGGCAACAAACAGTTCTTCTCCGAATTGGGCGAGGACGGGTTGCACCGCAAGAGATTCAGGACGAGTGGGAACGTCGTGTCAGTCCTGACGGCCTTGTCCATGGCCGCCTACATCTGTCTGCTTGTCCTCACCCTCCGGCTTGGGACCTAATGCGGAAGTGCATGCACGGCTGACCCTCGCACTCCACTACCACCATGCTTCTGCCCCGGGGTTTGATTCAAGCACTCTGGGAAATGGAGGATCTACAGGTGCTGGCCCAGCCTCACTCTGCCCGACATGGCTTTGGGGAAGCGGGATGCAGCACGGCCGTCTATCAGATTGCACGCCAAGGGCTTGGTCGGTTGCACTCCGATAGTTTCTGACGTCGCCGGATTGAGGGCACCGCTGGGTCGGACGACGGGCGGCGGGCGAGGCAGTGAATGCCACAGAAGCGCGGTGAATGGCAGGGAAGGCCAGGGAATGGCAGCGAGGCTCGAGTGCGGGCGTGCGGGGAGAGCTTATCGCAGGGTGGGCGGAGACGAGCAAACAAGTACAGAGTTGGTTGTGTGGTCCGTAGATGGCTAAATTTACACGGATCGTCTCGAGCGCTCGCGTGTGTGGTTGATTGGATGCCGGCGGCTGTGGGGAGACGGTTTGACCAGCAACCAAGCCAAGCAGGGTGTAACTCTACTCTGCGCTCAGACGGAGGGCCAGAGGGCAAGGGCGAGGGCGAGGGCGAGGGCGAGGCCGCCTTCACACGACATTATAAAGCGCGTGCTGGCCGGCGGGCCTGGCGGAGGGTGTGCACCTGGGCCGCCTGCAACCATCACTGTTGTTGACCCGCCGATGCTGCGGAGAGCCCAGACGGTCCTATCACCTTCGCCCGCCTGCTCTCAGCAGCAACCTTGTTTCGGCGCAGCCATCCAGCAGCCATCATCTACCTTCTACCCTACTGTACTGCCTGCCTGTCCTGCCCCTACATAAGAGCGCGTCGGCTGCCCGTCCGCCTAGTCAGAGGGCGCCCAACCTCGACCCTCGACCACGCCGCGCACCCTCGCACCCTCGCACCCTCGGTTCCTCGCAGTCAACAGCCCTTCCCTCCCCACAGCGCCCACCCGTGGGCAGCACAGACAGTCAACGCGTTCTTGCGACATCGCCTGCCCAGCGCCTGATCTGCGCCTGGGTCGTCGGCGACGGGCGTGGGCCAGATCGCTTCGGGCCTAGCTGCTGGGCGTGCGCAACCTTGTCCAGCATGGCCGCCTTGCCGATTATGGCCGGCAGCGCTGAGAGTATATCATCATCGCACCGACGTCGGTCGTCGTCCTCATCCACCTCCGCCCATTCCAGCGCGCCGCGTCGCTTCAGCCAGCACTCCGTCTTCGCCAAAAACGTTCTGATGAGCAAGATAACCCTTCCGAGCCCCCCAGAATCCGCTCCGCCCCCCGTCGCGCGCGGCGAGGACCCCCCGCGCCCCGTCTCTGCGCAACCCGCATTATCTTCGTCCGCACAGCCCGGCGCACCGCGCAGCGTGCCGCCTTCCAATGACCCTGCCACAGCGCCCGCTGCTGCCCCGCCGAAGCTCCATCAGCATGCAGACCTGAAGCCTCTACCCTATGTGGGCGCCCGCCATGGCCATGGCCCCAGTATTGCCAAAGATGGAGTAGGACCGGCGCTCAGCGACACTCCGGCCCCATCCCAGCCGGGTAGCCCACCAATGTAAAAATCTGCGCCGCCCACGCCTTGAGCAACCATCGCGCGCTGACATTGCTGCAGGAACGCCATGAAGAACGGTTCTGCCGCCTCGACGCCTCGAATCCGGCCCACCACCCTCGACATCCCCGGCCTGACAAAGTCAAAGGTCTCGCCCGACGGCAAGATTGCCCAGCGCGATGTGGGCTCCAAGCTGGTCATCGTCATGGTCGGCCTGCCCGCCCGCGGCAAGAGCTACATCACCAAGAAGATGACGCGCTACCTCAACTGGCTGCAGCACGACACGAGGATCTTCAACGTCGGAGAGAGGCGTCGAGTCGCCGCCCATGGCCACAACTTCCGCCTGTCGTCAGCGAGCTGGGAGAGGATCCCGCCCAAGGTCGCCGAGGCTCTGCAGGACCACAACGCCACCCTGCCCGAGATTGCCGCAAAGATTCTCATCAACGGTGACTCCGCCGGCACAAATGGCTTTTCGCCCCTGAACCTGCCCGAGCCCATCCGCCAGGAGCTCGAGACCGCCGTCGAGGATGCACCCCCCCGCGTCGAAGTGACCTCCCCCGAGGTGAATTCGCCTGGCCCCAAGAAGCCTGCCGAAGCCAACGGCGATGCCGCCGAGTCCGATGGGATGGATCAGTCGGCCAGCTTCTTCGACCCTGAGAACAAGAAGGCTGCCCAGATCCGCGAGCAGTGCGCCATGGAAACACTGGACGAGCTCCTGGAATGGATCCTCACCTCTGGTTCCGTCGGTATCTTCGACGCCACAAACAGCACCCTGGCCCGCAGGAAGCAGATCATGGAAAGGGTCCGCGAGCGGGCCGGTCCCGAGCTCAACGTCCTCTTTGTTGAGAGCGTGTGCAAGGACCCGACGCTACTCGAATCGAACATGCGCCTGAAACTCTCGGGCCCCGATTATGAGGGCAAGGACCCGACGGCTGCCTTGGAAGACTTCAAGAAGCGTGTTGCCATTTACGAAAAGAATTATGTTCCCCTTGGCGACTATGAAGAAGATAATAACATGCCCTACGTCAAGATGATTGATGTTGGGCGCAAGATGATATCTCACCAGGTCAAGGGCTTCCTCGCCGGCCAAGCCGTCTATTACCTCCTCAACTTCAACCTGGCGCCCCGCTCCATTTGGATCACCCGCCATGGCGAGTCGGAGGACAATGTGGCTGGCAAAATTGGTGGAGACTCCAATTTGAGCGAGAACGGCCGCAAGTACGCCCAAGCCATCACTCGCTTCATCGACAATCAGCGCAAAGCCTGGGATGTGCATCAGGCGGACAAGATCGCCAACAGCCATTTCCCTCCTGTTCCAGGTGACCACACGCCTCCTAACCCATACTTTGCGACCGAATCTGAGCCCAAGAACTTTTGCGTATGGACATCAATGCTGAAACGCAGTATCCAGACTGCAGAATTCTTCTGCGAAGACCAGTATGATATCAAGCAGATGCGCATGCTTGACGAGCTCAATGCCGGCTTGATGGAAGGCCTGACTTATGACGAGATCAGGTCCAAGTTTGGCGAAGAGTTCCAGCGCCGCAAGCTCGACAAACTGTCTTATCGGTACCCTGGCCCTGGAGGTGAAGGTTACTTGGATGTAATCAACCGCGTCCGGCCAGTCATTGTGGAGCTCGAGAGGATGACTGACCACTGTCTGTTGATCACCCATCGCTCAGTTGCACGCGTTCTGCTCGCCTACTTCCAGGGACTGAACCGTGAGGATGTGGCGGATCTAGACGCACCTTTGGGCATGCTATATCAGTTGGAGCCTAAGCCATACGGAGTCGAGTTCAAGGCTTGGCGGTACAACTCTGACACCGGCGGCTTCGACCATCTCCCTCACTACAAGCTGCGCAGAGCTCTCTCCCACCACTGATACCCCTTCGGTGTTTCCGATCTTGCCTCTCTTTCCTTCAGCAATCTGTGTTATTAATACTTTTCGCCTCTACGTTGGACTTTGATTTTTCTTTCGTTGCTTGGCTTATCGATTCCCGATGCTTTTTTTCCAACAACTCTCAATGGTCTTCAAACTCACATTTGTTTGTCTTCAATGTTCCTTCTCACGCTGATGAATCATCATGGCATTTATCTGGCGCTCGGAGGGTAGCTTGAAGACAGTAGACGGCCGCGGCTTCCTTTTTTCTTTCAAGGCCACGGATCCCCCCTTTATCTCTATCTACGACTGGCGTTTTAATGGACACGGAGGTGATGGAGGTGGTCAGTCAATGGATTTTGTTTTTCTCCCATGGCACTCACGATTTGTCATGACGAAAGGGAGAGCGATAGCTAACGGGAAATATGGCCGGTCCTGTTTGTTCTCTTCGACAAGCTTGAGATTTGCCAGCATTCCCCATGCGCGCAGCCTTTTTTTTATTCCTCCCCCAACGACTGCCTTGGTGAGGTAGACCTTTATGATTGTACCATCGAACTCTATGACTTTTCCCTCCCTTTCCTCCACGAACTATCTACTGCATGGCTGTCTATTGGCATGCGCGGTGTATATTAGACGGCTGCAATAGACTAGAGTCTACGTACGCAACAGCGTATCCTTTTTTTTTCCCTCTAGCTCAAATGCAACACCAGATCTCGTGTACGTGCCTGTGTATCTTGTGCACGTACCTAGCCACACTTCCAACACACCTTGTGTCCTCTCCCCCCCTCGTACATGTGTAAACAGCACCCAGGGTGACATGGTACCGTCGCAGCAACGGCAACACCAACACGCCAATTGCGCAAGGCGTCTTTGGTGAGGGACCCGACCTGACGCGACCCGACGCAGAACCCTTTCAAACACCTCAACAGGATAGCATTTTCGGCTAGGTACCCTCCAACGCCCCCCTCCCAGGACCACGCCATATACTGCAGCACTTTTTCTTTTTTTCTTTCTTCCTTTCCCCTGCATCTGCGGTCTGCATTGTCTTCTCCGCGGAACGGCAGGGGCGAATTAAGCTCTTCCCCTCTGGCTGCGTTTGCGCAGGTCCAAGACCTTGGCTAAAACGCCACACGCGCGCCCCGCTTGCTTGCCTGCCTGCTTGCTTAGTATTAGGGCAAAAGTGTTGGGTCAGCTTGTTTGATGAGATCGAGAGCCTAGTGGTTTGGATTAGGATAGGCTGTATTGTAATGGGATATGTCGAGTTTAGGGGACGAGATGAGAGGGTTTTGTGGTTGATGGTCTCACTAGAGTGGACATATACACTGGCTGGTATCCTTGAATGCATGAGATGAAAGAGCACGATAAGAGGTCTTGAGAGTACACTGGTGTTGATTGGGATGATCGTGGGCTTAGGTGCTAGCCTTTTTCTAAAAAGAAAAAAAAAGAGTTGATCTAGTGCAAATAGACATGACAGTTGGAATTGACGTTTCCCTCTACTATGTTTCATTCACTCTGTGGCTCAATGCTCATGCTACCAGATACCAAGATTGCGCAAAGTGTGGGTAGTACTACTAGCGGGTTCAAGATGCTCAATATGTCAATACGGCCCAACGCCCCAATGCTGAGAATATCCAACTCTTCACACTTCTCTGCTAGAAGCTGTTATGAACACAACTATCCTCCAGCCTTTCCCTCATAAAATGGATTTCTTACAAAACTTGCAGCCATATTCCAAAGCCAGTCTTCACCTTCGCGCACTCCAACCTCCAGCATCCCCCCACAACTATACCACGCCATCCCGCCATGTACCCGCAACCAAACCCCCCCGCCCCGAAAACTCTGCCCCTGCCAACCGCAAAATGTGTAGCCCCTCCATAACCCACCCTTCCCCCCCTCCTCCTAACCATTTCTCCACCACTCGATTGAGCAACCGAGCACATGTACCGCCGCGCTCGGCCCGACAGTCCATCCGAATTACCCCGGCCACGCAAATCCCTTCCCTCTTTCCCCTCTCCCTTCCTTCGGCTCTAGCAATGATGTCACATCCTGCACTCGTGTGGGTATACCCGGGGAAAAAAGACGTCACGGATGCTGCAGGCAGGCAGGCAGGCAGACAGACAGACAGGCAGCGGTGAAGAGCGCTTCGCTGGCGTGCGTCGTTCGGGAGAGAGAAAAAAAAAGGGGGGTGGCGGCGTGGGGAATACCCACCGAACTTCAAGTCAATGGGAGTAATCGTTTTCCTTTCGCTCCCAACTCTGACTTCATGGTGCAGGTGGGAGTGGTCAGGCAAGGGCGTGGTACCGGGTAGGTGGGCAGGGGTTAGTGCTTGGCATGGTATAGTATGGTAAATGGCGCCATGCATAGGCTTGCTTTTTTTCGCGGCCCTGTTCTTGGGATCGGGTCCCCTACAAGATTCCAGGCGAGCGAGGCCGTCAGCATCAACCCGAATGCATCCGGGTCTCCGTGGTGCAGACGCGTTCGTCGGCGCAGTGTCCCGGAAGCATTCGGACACAAAGAACACGATGCCCTGTGATGCAACCATGACTTACCAAAGCAGTTCCGAGGTTGAATCAAGGCCTTCGCTAATGAACCAGGAACAGGAAAGTCTAGCCTGATCAGGCAACATTGCGTTGCCTGAACGGGATGGCGTGATGCAATCGGACTTCACGATCGGCCTACTGCGCCGCATGCTCGCTTCACGCTGTCGCCATATATGCAACCTTAAAAAGACGTGTAAAGCTATAGGCGAGCACGATTACTGTGCCCTGGTGTACAATAGATAAGACGTATCATGGGATGCCACCAATAACAAACCACAATAAAAACTATTTATATATCATGATAGCTAGCAAAGTCGCACCAATCTTTATCATAGTAGCGCTGTGCTCATTGATCCAGGACGAGCACTTGCAATTTTGAGCGCAATATAAACAAGCTATTTTAGAGGGATTTTCTTTTAGGCCGCATAGCTTTGGATGCCGCTCTCGTCCCATCTTTCATACTTGACCTTGTCCATGCCGTGGGTATGTCTGAGGTTGCAAGTATCTGGGTACGGGCAGCGTCCTTGGTCACGTTCAAATGAACATTGGTGACCTAGATCTGTTTACGACATCAATTCTGGACCAGCCTAGGCCGCAAAAAGGGCCTCAACTTACAACAGTCAAGATTTTCGCAGTAGCGGTTTTTACAGGCGAGCGAACGCGTCTTATATCGCAGGGCATTGGTTTCGCTAGCGCTCAATCTTGGTTCGTGCTGAAAAAGACAAAAGTCTCCCTGGTTGCATTTCCCTCTGTTCAGATGCCAGTGATTGCACAAGTTACGGCCAGTTTTGCCCATGCGCTTGTCAATTGATTCGGCAGCAGCACGGTCACGAGGTGGGAGCGGTTCATCAAGGCGCTCGCCATCTTTGTTGTAGTATACGTATTTCTTCTTGGGAATTTTAGCAAGTGATGAATTTCCATTGGCTGTAACTGGAGCAGGATTGGAAGAGGTCTTTCCAATCGTCGACCAGGACGCCCCAGACGAGTCTGTAGATTGGCCAGCTAGAGAAGACGCAGTAGTACTTGGAGATGAAGCCATCGGGACAGACTGAGCGCCAGATGAAGTCGGCGCAGGCGACGCAGAAGGCGACGGCTTCTTGTTGGTCATGCTCCTTACAAGCTGCACTGGCGAAGCCTGGGCGGTAGTGGCAACTGGAGCCTGTATCGGAGGCTGAGTATAGGTTTGAGGAGAATACTCTGGTAATGGATCTGGCCTGAAGATATTATCAAACCTGACGTGCCTGAAGTTTGGCAATTCAACGAAGCCTCGTTGGGCCGGAGTCGACTCAAGTAGGGAGATGCGTGCGGCTTTGGCCGCATTATGCTTATATTGATCTAAGTTGAGGAGATACCCGGCGTCATGGCACCCTCCAAAGATGATGTGCCTACAAGTGGGATTGTCGCTGAATGTGCGAAGCATTTCTGCGAGCATCCAGGCGTTAGCGACAGAACGAGCTGGTCGCGAACCAGGATAGTGGTGGTGGTAGTAGTAGTAGTAGTAATAGTACCTTTAATCTTGTGATCGGCGCGTTCCTTTCCTTGCCCAACATCAATAATATTAAAAAAAGGTTGATTGACATTGAAACTTTGGGCAAACGATCGTAGATCTTGTGAATGTCGTACAAGCTGTACTGAAGCCAATTTTTGAGCCAACTTATCCAGGCTGACGTAAACATTGACCATTACGGACCAATTGCCTGAATTGCTGTAAATAGAGGCAATATGGTCATGAATTGCGTGTTGGAGCATCGAGGCAGCCTCAGACCCACCGTTTCCGGCCGCCTGAAGCAGCTGATCCTGAAACTGTCGAGGTGTTAGATGGGGTCAGACAAGATGAAAGAGCCGAAGAGGGGGGGGGGGGGGCTACAAGAACGCCATCTCCGTCAATAAGTGCTAACACGAAAGAGCTATTTTCCTGCAACGCGGGGGTCAGCGTGAGACGAGCGAAGGTGAGGCTGGGCGAGGACAGCGCACCAACTCGCGCTGGGTGTCGGTGACCTGGCGCTGCATTTGTTCGACGGACCGCTGATAATTTCGCCGAATATCTCGCTCGCTCGCATAGTCGTTTTTCAAATTGGCATGTTCTTCAGTTAATGCAGCATACCTGTGTAGCACGTCCTGGCGGAGGGGTCAGCAGCGGAGTCATCAGAGGGCAACGAAAGCCAACGCACAGCGAGTAGCTTTTGTCGCTCGTCGTCGGAGCGCTGAAAGCCCTGCATCTTGGCCACGAAATCGGGCAGATCGCCGTCGCCCATGATACCGACCATGTTGGCGCCGTATGTCATGGCCATCAGAGCGCAATGTCGCAGTTCAGGCTTGGAGGCACGCAGGCACGGAGAGGATGGTCGACGAAGGCAACAGCTGAAGGTGGCTGCGATTACTTAATTCTGGGAGCTTGGCTCGCTTGCTGTCGAATCGCCTGGTCACCGGTGGGTGCACCTATCACAGCGCCACGCTCCGCTGCCATCACGGCTGCCACCATACCATGGCGCACGACACCGCACGGCCGGCCCACGCCTTGCGTGCCTGGCCTATATTAGTCGCTGGGCTGTGCTAGAATCTTCGCCTTGTGCCCGCTTGTGCCCGCCTGTGCCACCCCGCCGTCGGCAGAGCATCCCTCAGCTCACCCTCCCATGCGCGACGCGGGGGCCGAGCACCGCGAAGCTTCCCCCCCCCGACCCCACAGTATGACGCTGCAAATCGCATGATGGGACAGCCTTCCCGGCCAGCTTAAAGGCGGGGGAGCCCATCCGCCGCGCCCGCCGTGCTTGACGTGCTTGACGTGCTCAACCGCAACTCAACCGTCGTTGCTTTCTGGCCCCCGTCGTACCGTCTCCGCCCGCTTCGCACACGCAACAATGGCCACCACCAAGAAGGCCCGCACCCACCCGCCCTACGAGCTGCTGTACTGGCCCGAGATCCCTGGCCGCGGTGAATTCATCCGTCTCGCCTTCGAGGCCGCCGGCGTGTCCTACACCGACGTCTGCAACGAGAAAAAGGACGGCATCAACGAGGTGCTGGCCATCAAGGACGACAAGCTGACCGTCGACAAGGACGGCAACCCACCCGTCTTCGCCCCTCCCGCTCTGCGCGTGCCCGGCGAGGGTAAGGACGGCAAGAGCCTAGTGCTGTACCAGACGCCCAGCATCCTCGCCTACCTGGGCGACCGTCTAGGTCTTGCTGGCGAGGATGAGATTGAGAAGCACTGGATCCTGTCCCACACCCTCGCCGCACTCGACCTGAACAACGAGGCACATGACACCCACCACCCAATAGCCGTAGCGAAATATTACGAGGAGCAAAAGGATGAGGCCCTCAAAAAGGCCCAAGATTTCAGAGAGAATCGCATCCCCAAATTCTTCGGCTATTTCGAACGTTTGCTCCAGGGCAACGAGCCTGCCGGCAAGGGAAAGCACCTGGTAGGAGGGAAGCTGTCATATGCAGACACGACCCTGTGGCACATCCTCAACGGTCTCAAGTTTGCTTTCCCCAAGGAGCTGGAGGCCAGGGAGAAGGACTTCCCTTTGCTCTTTGAGACCTTTTACCCGAGCGTGCAGGAGCACAGCGGTCTGAAGGAGTACTTGGCCAGCAGCCGGAGGAAGCCATTTTCCATGGGCATCTTCCGCCATTACCCAGAGCTAGACAGGCACTAAGTTGGGGTAGCATGCGCGAAACAGGAACATCAGCAGTGGCTCAGATAAATCCTTCTGTCACATCAAACAAAGTCAATTGAAAAAAAAGTGGTATCCGTATGCCCTAATCTGGGCTCATGTCATTTTTGATGCCGAGTACACATGATGCATAGCCCAAGCCGTACTCCCAACCCGTTAAGAACCCAACCGAAGCCGTCTAGTAGTCAGCAGCAGCGCTCTGGGGGAACTCGAAGTTGACGCCCTTGCCAGTGAGGCGCTTGTAGACCTCGGAGTAGGTGTCGAGCCTGTAGTCGACGCCGCCACGCTCCTTCTCGTCGAGAACAACCTTGAGGATCTTGCTGCCGTCCTCGCGGGTCCTGAGGCGCTTGCCGACAATCTCGACGGGGTAGACGAGGTCGGTAAGGATGGCGTCGTGGACAGCAGTCAGGGTGCGCGAACGGGGGCGCTTCTGGGTCTGCGAGGTGCGCGAGCGGTTGGAGCGCTTGGGGCGGGGCAGAATGCGGCGGGAAGCAACGATCAGAACGTGGCGGTCGGAGAACTTCTTCTCGAGCTCACGGGTGAGACTGCAATCAATATTAGCCCACCTGCTTGCGACCTTCGCAAATCCGGCGCAGATACATACCGCTGCTGGGACTTGTGCCAGCCCTGGAGGAGAGGAACAGGGACGAAGATGACAATCGCCTTCCTGCCGTGGCCAACCTCGATCTAAGAATCCTGGTGTCAGCGTACTGTATGTACGTAGCTGCCCAGTGCCCACCGCCTCTTCGATTCGACCAAAATGTATGTGTGCAAGCGCTTTCGGCGAACGAGAGCGCGGCGATGGGACGCTGAATAGGCCTGCGGACGAGGTAGTGCTTCATCTTACCTCGCGAGCGGAGACGAATTGGAGAGGGCGCAGAGAGCTCTTCATGTCGGGGATGTTCTGCTCGAGATCGTAGAGAGCATTGGCGATGCTCGTCTCGATCTCAGAGGGGTTCTGCCTCGACGGGCTGTTGGGGGCGATCTTGTTGAGCGCAGGCGACGACATTTTGGCGGCTTCGTCGAGGTTGTCGAGGAGGTTGTCGAATTCCGGGTTGAAGTTCGCTGTGCTGGACATTTTCGAAGTTTGTGCCAGTCGCTAAGCGAAGCGCGCTAGTGCCGATGCGCTAACCCATATCCGGATAGGGGTCGCCTTGGCCCCTTCCATCCCAGGCACGCGACAAGACCACACCAGAGAACAGGAGATGTAGTCGACAAATCATCTATTTCTATTGATCTAACAGTGATCCCCTCTTTCAAACGATACTGAGTAAACTAATGGATACATCTTATCGCGTTGAATCCTTGTATATGGGAATTGCCCAGTACATCAGCCCATTCAGAATCGCCGTGCTGATATCCCCAGCCCAGTGGATGTAGTGATAATCGAATCTCTCTGTATACCGTCAATTCCCTTCCTTCTGATTGACTCAGATATGCTCTTCTTACCTCCGGCTGCCATTAGTCCCAGACAACGGGCTGGGTTAAGACTGGCTCCGGAATAACCTTGCCGCGCGATGCCAGACGCGAAGCTACAAAGTGCGATTGCGAGACCAATCTGCCGGCATCAGTACCTGCATTCTCTCAGATATGCATCACAACTTACCAGTATTGGAGAAAGCGCTGGTCCGAAAACGTCCCGCTGTCTTGGGTCAAGACCGACGCCGAAAGCGATCATTACCAGTGCAAAGGACGACATGGTTTCCAACACATAACTGCATACTGTTAGCCTACATGGCATGAGAATTCCACCATCACTTACGCCTCAGCCGGTGCTACAAGACTCGGGTCTACATAGCACCCAGGGATTATATGAAGCGACTCTGCCGGTGTGCCCAAGCTTGCTCGGACAAGGAACCCAGCTACCACTGCTCCCGCACACTGGAAGAAGACATACAGAACGGTTCGTGGGAAGATGGACAGGCGAGCTGTGAATGTAGAAATGGTGATGAGAGGGTTGAAATGGCCACCAGACACTGGACCGCCAGCGAAAATGAACAGCGATATCAGGAGAAAGTTTGTGATTGCACCGAAGATTGCTGGAGTAATGGGCCCCAGTGATGTCGCCGTACCAGCTGGTCCAAGTCCGACTGCAATCAATCCCGAAAGGTAAATCTGTAGACAGCTTCCAACGCCTTCGATTGTGGACTCCTTCCATAGCTCGACATCGGCGAAACCGCGTAGACTGAAACTTTGCGCCCACGAGAAGGAAGCAGCGGCATCGGGTACCTTTGAGATGATACTGACAAAAGATGCATCGCTGGGCGACAGTGTGAATTCCTGGTTTCCGCCGATACGTCCTGCAAATGGTCTAGAAGCAACCGGAGGCGTTCGTCCGTGTGACTTTCGCCGCTGACGAAGCTCGCTCTGTGATCCGGTCTCTGCCATCTCGACGTCCTCGGAGCGTGCCATGGTGATGTCGAAGTGGTTTATATCAAGAACCATCACTTCCAGTGCGGTCTTCTTCAGATATAACCTTCAACAAAGATCTTCCATCTCATAAGCATTGTGGCATCCGCTCAAAATGGAAAATGTCACGGTTAGAGTTTAAGGTTGTGGGGTGCAGTGTGGTAGCGGCGTTTGTCAGCTGCTTACTCACTATAGTGCACAAAAGCAAAATTGTAATGCACCGAATTTCAAAGCTCCTACTAATAAGACTCGTATATATTCATTTAGAAAAAACCACTGAACATGATTATAATGACTAGCGGTCTGGCTAAACCAGGCTTTTAGCTGCGCAACCAATAACGTGCATCGCCGTGTTTTGTAGAATAGCAAGCTCTCGGCCGCAACCCGAAAAGTCCGGCCGGTGCGATCAACGGCCCAGCCCGCACCTCGCATTGGAATGATCATTGACCATATTAATATTAGTGGGATTATAAATGTAATGTTGTGCTGCTTAGCTTTTTTGCGCATTTTGTGTAAAGGCGAAGCGCCACTGTCGTGCGTACTCAGCCTCAAATGGCTCGTACCACATCCACGAAAATAGACTAATCAGTTGAAAAATGAAGCAATGGACATGCCTTTGAACTAAGAAACTGCCTACTATACTGTTCTTTAGAATCAAAAGGAGGAAGTAGGTGCTCGGCTTGAATCTACTTTAAACCTGATAAGTATCCTCTAAGCACATCATATCAGCTCACGGCTCAGTACCACACGTGCAGTTGGTAAAGGTCACAACAGGCAAAAAAAAAATCACTTCTTCAGTATACCTGCTTTAGGAACGCCTTATCACTACGGTATCTACCGTGTCTTGCTTCTTGCAATCTCCAATACACTTCCACCGTTTTGGGGGGCAGATTTGTGCTCTATTTAGCGCAAAAGGACATATATCTACCTATCATTATTAAGCTTACGATGTCTTTTCAAGTGTTACTAGATCATCGTAAGATAATACTATCACTGTGAGTACTCTTCTGAGTGGTAACCCGCGCCAAGGACACAACTGTACTGCACGCTTCCCACCAGCCAACCGCCCTCATTTTCCAGATAGAAGTGACAAAGAATGGTATATAAAGCTATTCAGATATCATTTTATTAGTCAAAAGGGCTTGTTAATAAGAATTCAACAATTAATACATATGATAAGGGTGCCAGGTTCATACCGCTATGCTAACGAAACTGAAAATCCATTTCAGGGGATAACGAGTTTACGCATACATTAGTTAGATTTTTGAATTGAATGCCACATCTATCAACACAAACAACATGTAGAAGTGCTTGACAGGCTTATTCACTGTTATTATTGAAATCAGTTGCATCATAAAATACCATTATTACATTGTTCAATAACGGTCTCACACTTGAGTTCCTTTAGCAAAATGTTTGACTTTTATTCCAATTTAAGTTGGAAAGTTTAGATACATACATAGGCTCTAGATGATAAAATCATGGATCGTGCTACTGGCACGAAATCCAGCTGATCGTGTACCTTCTTCAATCAAAGGACGTTTGTAACGTCGATCTCTTGATGGTACAATTCTCGAAATTGACACATGGTCTCCCATCGTTGAACAGCCATGTCTCTTGCAGCCTGTGTCTTCACCAAAGGAAGGTATTTAATAAACCTTGTGTGATGAAGCCGGATGCCCTCGTGGATCGACTGTACCTTTCGCTCTTCATGAATCCCACCATACACAAAACAGCGGGCAATTCCAATGGCTCCAATGGCGTCCAGCTTATCAGAGTCTTGAACAAAAGCTAGTTCTGGGCATCTTTGAACAGCCTTGAGGTTTTCTTCCTCGTTGTTTTTCTCCCTAGAGAAGGAAACATTTGTCGCAATGAAAGTCACTTTGTCAGTGATATCACATGAAGCTCCGCAACTGAGCATCATATCGCAAACAATTTCTTTCTGAGACCTGTCCTTCTGGAAATACTTCCTCTCCCCTACGTCGTGCATCATACAGCCCAGATACACGATGAGAAGATCGATTTGGCTGCCCCATTTAGGGTTCAGCTTGAATTCCTCCGCCATGATTCGGTGGGCCAGGGCGACTACTCGCTGAACGTGTTCGTAGTCATGTGAGGGGCCATAATCTTTGCCGTACATGTATTCACGGACTTTGATATTGGCTTCGGTGAACATCTCGCGATGCTCCTCAGGAATGCCTAACTTTTCCATGTCTAACAGGAGCTGATTTCTTTCGGCACTGCAGTCTAAGTATCCACCCGGGAGGTGGGGATTGGGAGCCAGATGGTCGAAAGCGGGCTTGGGTAAGTTGGAAAGGCCAGTCATTGTAGAATTTTCGTAATGTGCGAGATTGGCCTGTTAGTTCTTGGTTTTTATAGATACTTTTAGTTGTAGCAGTCGTAGTACTCTTGTAATGGGAAGAATTCATATAGGATAGGGGGCACATTTTTATACATGAAAGTCAAGGAAGGTAATGGGAAAATTTGTTCGCCGTCTTTTCACAATGTTGTTCCTCAATTCCATGACAATTCCTTGTAAGTTGCGAATTGAAAAATACTTGAGCACGAAGTACCCGCATGTATGTTATCACGGGTGAATTCTTTGTGGCATTTGACCGAACGACCGTTCTTGCAATACAGAAGCTCTTTTTAACCGAAGCTTGGAAAAGAATGTTGAGTAATGGCTAGACTGTAGCAAGAAGGTGGCTTAAATTGGCCTTTGGGGGCTGATTGCTCGGTGTTGTTTCTTAAATCCCACGCAACCAGAAATATTGTCATGATGTGATGGCTCTAAGGAGAGTTGGTTTGACGGAGACTGTAACGACGGTGTAAACATTTTGTGGAGATCATACAGACGTAGTGAATAGAAAACATTAGATATGCGTCTGATCAGAGAGTGATCGTGCTTCTATAATTACGCCTCATCAAGCAAGCATAGTGACACCGATTGCCTGACAAATGAACTCGTACGAAACACATATATGATTCGGAAAAAACAAAGGTGTTTGATTAGCTTAGGAAGAAACCGCCAAATAGCAGCTTTCCATAATGAATACTTGGTAACAAAGACAAAGTGATGTTTTCACAAACTATCCTTTGACTAACATTTTCACGAGACCCAGAGTTTTCTGGGTTCTTGAAAGACAGGGCGAAGCTCACCGCGAGCTTGGACTTGTATGAGAATAGAGTACAGAGTCTGATGGCAAGGTCAGCTTGGGTTCTTTTAGTATAAATCGCATGTTTGAGCCTAGCTGAAAAGGCAAAATTCGTCGTGAGCGATGCGTGCATACACACATTCAAAGCGTTGCCCCAGCAGTAAGAGAAGGCGAATTGATAATTCTTCAAAACTGATCACTCTGCATATTATATTACGGCTCGCAATCTTAATTGTATCCAAATGAAAGCCTGGACTCTTCCTCAAATTGACGCCGAAAGGTCTCCAAAGTATTCTTTCTTGATATGGCGACCTCCCTTCCTGTCCTCGTCTTCATTGTCCCAGGCAGTTTGTATAGCTTCGCATCGTAGATGTCGAAACATGCGCTCATTGGAAGATCCATCCTTCGGGCACCCCCATAAGCGAAGCATCGTGCTATACCCACTGCCCCGATGGCATCTAATCGATCTGCGTCTTGCACAATGGCAAGCTCAGGGAACTCGGCGAGGGTGTCTGCGACCGATTGCGGATCTCTCATCTCATTTGTCCAACTAACATGTTTGGCGATAGCCTGTACTTTGAAAGCCATGAGGTCATGTGCACCATGTTCGCGCATAATGCGATATATTTGATTCTCTGCATCCTCGCCTGGTTTGGCGTATTTGTGGTCGCCAACATCGTGGAGGAGTGCGGCCAAGAACAGAGCAGAAGTATCATACTTCTGGTCTGGATTTTCCTTCATCTCTTCCCCCAGCAGTGTTTTGGCATTGGATACGACCCGCAGGATATGAAAGTAATCGTGGGAGTTGTCATGACCCGGTTGTGCCATGTAGGCATGAACGAAGGCATTGATTGATTTGATAAGCGCCTTGTCTTCGTCACGAACTGGCAAATTCGGGACTGGAATCTCAGTAGACATTGTTCTTTGTTTTTTTTGGCAAGCCTTGTGGGCCAAATAGAAGAACACGATTATGCTGCGGGCACTTGAAGTGCAGGATTGATATAGTTATATAGCTGAGATATGTCGGCAAGATACACACCGCAAATCGGAAAATAAAAGACTGCTGCACTATGCATGATGAATGGGGCAGACCGAGAGAGGAGTCATAGCGAAAGGGCGCCTTCGTACATGATGTTGTATGCAAAAGGAAAAGCGCAGGAAGCCTAAAACGCGTAATCACATGTTCAAAGATACTTGACTGGACATCCCGAAGGTGGCGCACACGTTCCTTTTGCTGCTTGAACGGATGAGTGGCTCGGACAAGGCAGCTGTGACAAGACTATTGTACCATCTCAAGTTGCGCCCTGTCAAGCGTGCTAAGGGCACGTTGATAGAAGGGCGCCATTAGCGTGTTTGTTTTCACCGGAAGGCGGAACAGGTGGTTATTGCTTCTTGTTGTGGGGAGGGGTTGCGCATGTACCTCACAAGATCTGCATGCAGCTGCAGGCAGAGAACGGTTCTGTTGAAAAGGGGTGGGTTTGGTACCTAGGTAATTTGTTATCCCTTTTGTCTTGGGATCTGGGGTCGGTAGCGCGGGACCTCGGCAGCCACGCGAGCATGAGATCACGCCCCTCGACGATTGCGACCTGCCTCCTCCACACCACCACGGCCTTCCGCGATAAGCCGAGATAGAGCCTCCAGCGAGGGGCGATATCAAAATGTACAAGCAGGCGACACAGCGGACCGGCGAGGTCCTGTCGCTCCCTCCAAAATGGATCGGGATGTACTCCGACTTCATCACCAAGAACAGCAGCGCTGTGTCGCAAATCGAGTCGGCGCTTCGGTCCCTGACATACATTATTCCTGGTACACATTTCAAAGTCGCAGCGTTTGCTATCCCGCAGGCTGACAACATCCAGGTCGTTTCCGCGAGTCTGAAATCGCATCCGAATCTCGTAGGCTCGCCCCAAGTCCACCTGTCGCAACTTGGCTAACACCGCGCAGTGCACAGCGGCGTCCAACTTTTATCACTATACCATGACTCCCTTCTTGCGAAAGCCATGGCTCAGATGCCAGGAACAAGACGACACCAGCCCACTCCACACAACCGCTACACCAAGTTCTGGACAGAGAAATCGCCCATGTACAAGCGAGTCGCCCTAGTTCTTCAGATGATACAATATACGGAGTTGTTATGGGAGATGGCCGCGAAGAGAAAGGGAGAGAAGGTCCGATGGCGCGTGATTGTGCTGCTGGAGGTTGTCAAGGCCGTCTGCCGACTCATTCTGATGCGGCTGACGAAATCGCGACCGCTCTTGTCACCACCACTACCACAGAGAGAGGTTGATCCCAGTTCGCTGGAAGACTCATCAGCATCTGCCGATGGAATGGACACTCCGCCGAGCGAACGTTCGGTGGAATCGGAGAACTGGACCATGCCCCGCACTGGCCTGTCGATGCCCAGCCTACCTGATTCGTCTGATATCTCGAGCTACCTCCTCTCCAAAGTACTTACTGCGGATGACATCAAACCTCCCAAGGCATTACTCCATCGTGTTAGCGGAAAGGGTGAACTGGCGGAAATTCTTTACATCATCCGTCCCGTGGCTTACGCTCTTGCCATGCAACATTTCAGCGGTGACAGAAAGAGCTGGCGACCGTGGCTGATTGGCTTGAGTATCGAGTATGGGGCGAGACAGCTGGCCAAGAAGGACTTCCAAGAAAGACTGGCTGGTGGTCTACGTGGCTTGACGGGATTAGAGAAGGAAGAGCTCCGGAAGCGCGGATGGGCGTTGGGTTGGTGGGTGATGCGTGGTGCCTTTTATGAGAACATCACCAAGTCAGTAACTCATTCTTCAACTATTCGAAATGATTTGCTAACGGAATACAGGGCTTGGATTCATGGCTTCACGCGGAAGCTACAGGGTAAGCCTGTTCTGGATCTTCTCGGCGGCGTCATTGAGGACTATGAATTCCTCTGGGACCAATACTACTTTCCCACGGCTACTCTTTAATCTTTTTCCCTTTGTCTGCTTCTATCGCTTGATATCACGGACGGGACGGATGGTGTACGAATAATCATTGGATGTTGGATGACACGAAACTTCTGGCAACGGCTAGAAGTGAACAAACAAAGTGCCTACGTTACACCAGGCTTCTGATACCACCTCTATTGCGCGGCTTCCTCTGCTTACCAAGTACCTATCTCCAAACAGCTGTTCCCTGTGATGGCGCCGCGCTTGGGCCGTGCGAATGATTTTCGACTAGTGGTGGATACCACAGGGCTCTGCCGACCCCGGAGCACCACCAAGGAGCAAAAAACTTTGCAAAAAAAGATGTTGATGAGGGTGGGACTCGAACCCACGCGGATTGCTCCACTAGTACCTGAAACTGTGGCAACTGTTAGAATCGTGCTTGATATGACTACGGTGGTGTTGACTTGCCTAGCGCCATAACTGTGAAATGTTAGAGGACGAATATTTGAGTTGGAAATGATTGCACATACCCACTCGGCCACCTCACCGCGCTGATGCGGGTTATTTATAGAAATATCATGCATTATTTGAAGTATATTCCTGGCTACTTGGTCCGCTGAAGATATCGGCTCGGCATCCACTCGCGCAACCCCATGTGCCTGGCGATGGTCCGAGCTTTCGGAAAGCTTCGATGACCATCACAGAGCCTCATCAACGCCGACATCAACTAACCCGCCACCAACAACCGCCCGCCCCATCTCCCACCTTCTAGCCACCTTTATCAGCTCTACAACTCCCCACCGACCGCCAGATACGCCCTACACACGATGCCTGCTACGACAGCGGAGACGCTGTCTCTTGTCACCCGCAACGTCTCGGTCGCACCTCTCGTGCTCCTCTCCGCAGCAGATCATTATGGCCGACAGGCAAAGGGCACGCGGAAACGAGTTGTCGGCGTTCTGTTGGGACAGAATGATGGCAAGAATGTGAGGGTGTCAAACAGCTTTGCTGGTGTGTTCCCCCACCATGTCGCCGCCTAAATATTACATATCATGGGCGGAGGTAAACACACGGCGACACATTGCTGACACCAAATGCAGTCCCATTCGAAGAAGACGAGAAAGACCCCTCGGTATGGTTCTTGGATCACAACTACGTCGAGTCGATGAACGACATGTTCAAGAAGGTGAACGCGCGGGAGAAGCTCATCGGCTGGTATCACACAGGCCCCAAGCTGAGGGCGTCGGACTTGGAGATCAACGAGCTGTTCAAGAGATACACACCAAACCCATTGCTGGTCATTATCGACGTGCAACCAAAGGAGGTGGGCGTGCCGACGGATGCGTACTTTGCGGTGGAAGAGATCAAGGATGTGAGTCGCCCCCGCCCGTTATCGCGGAAGCATTCAGCTTGCTATTAGCAGCTAGTAATTGCGGCTGCAGCTGACACTGAAATGTAGGACGGCACAACAACTTCCAAGACCTTCGTACACACCCCATCAATAATCGAAGCCGAAGAGGCAGAAGAGATAGGTGTCGAGCACCTTCTCCGCGACATCCGCGACGTTGCCGTCGGCACACTCTCCACCCGCATAACTTCGCAGTTGCAGTCACTTCAGGGTCTACATCTCCGGTTGCGCGACATTGGACAATACTTGCAGAAGGTTTTGGACGAGGACCTTCCGGTCAACCACGCCATTCTTGGAAATCTCCAGGACGTCTTCAACCTTCTCCCGAACTTGTCAACACCGAAGCCTACCCCTGTCGGCGGTGCGACCAATGGTGTAGGCCCTGCGTCAGGCGCCGCCGGTGCGCTGGACAACTCGGAGCTGGCAAGGGCTATGAGCATTAAGACGAACGACCAGCTGATGGCAATCTACCTGTCGAGTTTGATCCGCGCCATCACCGCCTTCCACGACCTGATCGAAAACAAGATCCAAAACAGGCAGCAGGCTGAGGAAAAGGAGGCCAAGAAGGAGGAGGCCAAGGAGGGCGAGAAGGACAAGAAGGCGAACGGCGTCAGTGGAGACGCCAAGGAGGGTGACAAGGATAAGACGAAGGAGCCCGAGAAGAAGAAGGGATGAAGAATGGAGGAATGAATGAATGAGTCTGGTTAGCACAAACGATTGGACGGAGAATGCATACTTGGAGGTGTACAATACGACACTCTGGGGATGGTGGAGACAACGGCTATCTGCGCCGAGATGCACGGCATAATGGCATGATAGAATTGACATGATATGCAACATTCAATGAAATCTAATTGCGTATGCAATTGCTGTGATTCAATATGTGTGATTCAGCTGTGGCCAATTTTGGAGTCACTCTACCCCCCATGCACGTCCGGCCTGTGCAGTCATTCGGAATGACTCTTACTATAATTGTGTGCAACCCATTACCCAGCTAGCGCAATGCAATTGAAAAATACGCCGCATTCCTTTTCTAATTCTCCCATATTCGGTCGCACCGTCATCCCCTCGCCGTTCCAACTATACAAAAAAAAACAAAAAAACGGACAGGGCTTTGTCCTCAACAAACCCGTATCCCACATCCCGCATTGAAGAAACCCCGCCCCAACAATCAGCACCTTGCAGTTCTCAAGGCAAAGCAAGGCTCTTCCCTCCCGCCCCCTCCTCCAAAAAAACATACCTTCTCAAAAGTGCCAAAAACTCATGGACACTATTCACAATGGAGCAAACTGACCAATAAACAGCAACAAAATGGGCGTATTGTACGCCGGACGACTAATTGTGGAATTGAGTTGAGCCAAAAAGAGCGGTTCGGCTAGGGAGCCGTGGTTGACATCCATCTCCAACGACGAATGCGTGCCGGGGAGTCTTGAACCCCCTGAGCCATATCACCGCATAGGCAGAGACAGGGGCTGGGGTGCTCCCAACGGCCGATTTGATCGAGTCAAAAAAGGAGATGAGGCGGAATTGAAGCACCACATAATGGAGAGGTTGTGTAGCTCTAGTGCTCGAATGGAAATTACATGGTCATGCTGCGGGGGCCGGGTATCAATAGTGTACAGCATCTTGCTAGAAGACGGGGAGATGGCATTAGGGCCAGATGTGCGTGCTCAATCGCTCCATCCAGCGGCCCATCCAGCTGCTTCCAGCACATCTACATTCCTCTCTTCCACAAATGCCCCGAAGAGCCCCGCACATCGTTCCACCAGCACGCATGCCAGGAGGTGCTTACACACGGGCGGAGTTCCTTCTCCGATACTTATCCCGCCAAATGACCATTCCTCGTTGCCATCCTCGTCTTTTCCTACAGTGCCCCATGTCTCATGATCGTCTGGGTTGTACACGGGCGCGGGGGGTTCCGGATGGACAGCAGGAAACGAGGCAAAAGCAAAGGCAGGGCACGAGCAATTCCAAGCCGTGAGCCTCACTTCATAACATGTCGTCGCGTCGTATGACGTGCTGAAGCGCGAGGAGCGCTGCTGGGCAGAGCGTACATAGTATACTGGGGTCCCTTCATGCTGACAGTGGCGATCCTCGTGGGCATGGAGAGGATGCTGCAGCGCTGACACGTCGCGTGCAACCTGTCCTTCCCGGTGGATGATCTGGGGAACATGTGTCACTTGCTCCCCGTGGGGTGGCGCAGATCCTACACGCTGCGTTTCTGCATCCGAGGGATGCCATTGTCGGGTTGACGTTTCGCCCGAGCGTGCGTTCGGTTCATCAATTGAGCTTTCCGCTGCAACCTTATCGCCATGTCGGTTTCCTCCAATGCGTGACTCAGTACCGTGTTCAGACCCGGCGGCGGCTATCGCTTGCGGCGTCAGCTTGGTGGAAGATTCGGGGTCTTTCTGGATCCGGAATCGCGTTATGAGCCGCCGGTCCAGCAGATCCAGGGCAGGCAGAAGCTCATTGGGGAACAGGACGTGCAAGGCGAGGAGCTGCTTCTTGACTGGGTCGGGCGCTGAGTCCAGAGGGTTCGATACAGCGGCGTTGGTGGCGTCGACGGCGGAAGGGGCAATCGGTAACGAATTGAGCAATTGGGTTATGAAGCCACGCGAGGCAGGCAAAGGTTGTGCCATTGTCGCCCATGTCGTGATGACATGCTGACGATGGGGAGATGTTAGCGGGGCAGCATGTTCACAGCGAAGGTCAGAATAAACTTCCGCGACTTCTAGCAAGGAAGCTGCGGGCTGCAAGCGAGAAAGCGAGAAGCTTTGGGCAATCACCGTCACGTGTGGGATCGTCGATCGACCCCAGATCGGAAACGGCCGGTATATGAGGGCACTCGAAGATGACACGGTCATTGTTGGAATTGCGCGCCGAAACGGTGCGTAATCATGCGGTTGATATTGCTAATAAGGTAAGCTGGACGCGCTGATGTCGTGTGTGAATACGGTGTCAGCATTGGGAGGCTGGCACTGCAACTGTGCGATTCTGGACGTGTCCCAGCGAGGAGCCCGGAAGCGGAGGAGGGGTACTCTAGCGACGACACGGTACAACTCTGTAGTCGCATGCAAGGCCCGACGGCTCCCTCTGGCGTCTCATTAGAGTTGTATGGGGTGGCCCTGCGAGCGCCCGGCCCGCGCGGTCGACCGACCTCTACCTGTGTCGTCATGGGCCATGTGACCCAGCGCAGAGGCAGCTGGACAGTGCCTCACTCTGGATTGACCCAATCGAGTCAATGGTTTAATTTCCGGCCTAGGAGGGTTCATGCCCTACGCGCCCTCGATTGCTCGTCTGAAGCGCGCGTTCCGGTCACCGAAATACGGCCCCCGCGATACTGCCTTGGTCGACGTCTCACCGGCAGGGTTACAGCCGTCTATTTCCAGGGAGGGCGAGCAGAAGGCGCGGGTTATGTGGCAGGCCAATACAGGGCAGCGGCTGCTGTGGCTCGCCATGCTGACGCCATTGACGACGTGGAGAAGATGAAAGGGCTGCCCCATATTGCTTTTGCTGGAGGCTCGAAACAGGTTACTGCAGCGGGCGCTGTGCGGGCGCTGTTGGACGACAGGCTGGGAGCGTGGCAGCTGCAGGGACTCCGAAGGGCTGCCCGCCAGCACGTTACGCCCTGCAAAGCGGAGTCAGGGCAGCAAACGACGAGGGGCGGCCATCCGGCATTGGCCTATCGCTGGCCTATCGGGCTGATCAATCATGTGCGGCCCGGGAAACGCAGATCGCGGCGCGCAGAGGTGTCGCGCATGGCGTGGTCCGTCCGCCGACACGTCCAAACAAACAGGCCACGGACAGGCAGTGATCCCATGATGGACACGACATACGAGACGAGATGGGGGATCAATGGGTGAGGGGCTGCATGCGATGCGCGAGGCCTAGGCGATTGCAACTCGGTTGGACTCTGGCGATGGACAGGCTGAGGGGGTGGCATCGACGATCGCCGTCCAACACCGCCCATAGGGTGTGGTGTCGCTCGGCAGCAGTTTGGCCGGCGAAGGAGCGCAGCGGTGCATTGGGCATTGAGCAGCGGAAGAATAGGTGAGGGGTACGTCGCTCGCAGAGGGTAATATGGCCATGGGCGTGTGGGCGTGCGGGCGGCGGTGGGCCGCGGTCTGCAGCGGCTTTGCGGTGTTGGGCAACAGGCGCCGTATGCCCTCAAAAATAGGATCACCAGCACCCCCGTCCGATCAGATATGTGCCGTACCGTGCGTACCCCACACCCTCACTAGCAAGCACCCCGCTGCACAGCGCGCCGCCGTCCGCCATCGCACGGTAATCGATAAAGCGATAACGATAACGCACCTCGGGGCGGTAAGCATGACCCTCCCTCGACCCTCCACGGCAGGCCATGATGGTGTGACGGGGCCATCTCGTGAGGAACTCAGCTGCCCTCGGGGGACAGGGCATGAATCGCAGCATGCCTGCCGGGCAGCCGTGGGGGGAGCGCGCTGGGGGGAGGGGGACGGCCGCTGTCCAGCTGAGAGGCGCCGCGCTTTCACATGCGAGCAGCCCGTTTCCGTGACCTGTCAGATGGACTCGATGGCATTTGCGGGAAAGCGATGCGATCATGGACAGTGGCAGTGGGCACTTGATGCAGGCATCGTCTGGCGCTGCTGCTGCCCGCTGCAAGACATGTTTTACTCGCCCTGGGCCCGGCCGGCGTCAGATTGCAGCCGCGTGGCTGGTGGCGATGCCTGATAGAGGGCACATCACACGACGGCCGCCCAGGTCGCACGCATGGGGGGGGGGGGGCAAATGGGAGTGTTGCGAGCAGCGGCGGCGGCTATTTCGGTTCTCGCCTGGCCAGCGTGGGCAGAGGGCAGAGGGCAGAGGGGAGGGGCTTGGAGGGGCGCGAGCGGTGCGAGGCAATGAGAGAAAAAAAACGGACGCGGTGTGTGAGCGGTCAAACCCCGCTAAAAGCGCGTCCCAGGTAGGCAAGTCGAGTGAATGCACACGCCAGGGCGCCATGATTGGGCGGCAGGTTGCGCGAGGCCCGCGAACAGCAGCAATTGCGGCCGTCTGATAGCTCAATTGCGCAGCCCAAGGGCAGATGCGCCCAGGTGGAGCGGACGGGGGCCGTGTGGAACCACAGTGGTTGCCTCTGCGGCGGTCAGGCTGGCGCTGCTGCTCCTGCTGGCTGCTGCTGGCTGTGGTTCTGCGCGCCGTAGCGGCCAGCAGGATGACGGAGGCGGTGACCTGGGCTCCCTGGGGCGCCGCAGCGTCTCCACCGGCCGCGAGATGACGCCCTCGCTCTGCTCTGCTCTGCCCTGCCCTGCCCGCAGCACAGCAGGTGGGTATAATAGCTGGCGGGCAGCGGGCGGCGGGCGGGCAGGCTGGCAGGCAGACAGGCAGACACGTGTTGGGGCCCGGCAGGCAGCCCAATGGCACCGCGACAGGTCTCGCAGGCCAGCCTGGGGGGAATTGGCCGTCGTCGACGCGCATTGAGCCCGCAATGGCTCGCCGGCAGGCCGCGCAGGGCAGAGCAGGTCGCGCGGCGGGCCTGGCGGTGGTGGTGTGCTGCTGCTACTGCTGCTGCTGCTGCTGCTCCGGGCGTGGTGGTGGTGGTGATGACGGTTTGGGAAATGCATGTTGATGTCCTAGCTGCTTTCGCGCGTTGGGCTGCCTGGCCGCTCGCTCCAGCGCTCCCTGCATCCCAGCACCCCGGCATCCATGCATCCCAGCAGCCATCCCTCCCAGCAGCAGCCCAGCGCGCGACGACTGCGCCAGCCCGCCAGGCCTCTCCTCTGACTCCCACGACCAGCGCTGCCCGCCAGGCCCTGGCCGCTGGTCACACGCCCATTGGCTGCCTCCGCCTTCGTCGCCCTTCCATTCACTTCTTGGCCACGCCGTTGGTCAGCTCCCGGCCGCGCATAGCACCGCGCATGGCATATTGGGGATGCCTGGCACTATGACTGTGTGTCGCGCCCTCCACACACCCTCTCCCTCGCTGCGGCGTTCTTTGTCCGGCCCGTCCAAGGCACATGGTTTCAGCAATAGTCATCTGCGCTTCCTTGTCTGTCCCTCTGGCGGTGCAGCCTGCTGAATGCCCTTTGAAACACTGCCGCCGCTGCCCACCTGCTCATTCATAAGCCCGTCTACCCCCATCGCTTTCGGGACTTTTGGCCCACGCTGCACCAGTCACCCCCTATCTCCGGTGCCTCGCTCCAAGTTGACTAAACCTTGGATCATCTAAGCACTTCGTCCGACAATTGGCAGCAATTCCGCCGCGTTCCACGGTCACGTTTACGACCGGCCACCTTCTGACAGACCCAGCCAACATAAACCCGTGGGGCTCGCCACCGTTCGACCACTCTTCACAGCCCACTCATATCCCAACCATTGTTCGTCAGACTCAAACCCTCAGCAATTCTCCTGCTGCCTAGACGCCCGACTTTAAATTCCGCCCGCCCCTACTTATCTCCACCACTCCCCCCTCCCTCTCCGCGCCCGACAAACCGCTCTCTCCCCACACCCGCGCCTGCACACGCACAATGGCAAACCCGGAATATAAATCGCCCACGAGCAACCGCCTCACTGTCTCCTCCTTGCTCTCTCCCCCAGAAATGAAGCGGTCCGAGTCGTTCGGCTCGTCAATTGGCCCCGCCGCTGCCCGCACCCCCTTCACCTCCTTCAACTCGGAGCCGCCCAAGCCACCAATGGACACCCACATCATCGCCTTCCAGGCCTCTGTCCCCTCCAACCGCGAGGCCTACGCCTCGCCGCCCATCTCGCCCTACGAGTCGCAGCAGTCGCAAAAGGAGAACATGGAGTGCGACGAGCCCCGCGGCACGCGCGACCCCCAACTGTTCCGCTCCAGCGATGCCGCCAGCTCCGTCGCCGCCGACGAGCCACTCTTCCCCCAGGAGCACGTCGACCCCGTGGCCAACAGCCTCATCGACGAGCACATGAAGTCTTCCGACTTCGCCAGGCTCCAGAGTAAGCCTGCTCGCGCCGACTACGAATTGGCCGTCTCCTTCGTCTCCACCGTTTACCAGTCGTACAACAAGGACCCGCGAGCGTGGTACAAGCAGGAGCGTGAGTTTGACCAGCGCTACGGCCGCCCAAGCGGCGTCCAGAAGCGCCCCGCCCTGAAGAAGCTCGCTCCCGCTCCCTCCTCTGGACCCCGCAGGCAGAAGGTCGCTCTTCCACGCCTTCCTCGCGCCCCTCGCGCTCCCAAGCGCACCCCTCAGACTCAAGTCCTTGACTCCTTCGACCTGACCACCTCATCGGCGTCGCCGAAGCCCGCGAGGCCGGCCACCAACCGTGACGATACCGACTACAACTCACTCCCAGACTACTCGCCACCCGTCGACACTCTGCCCAAGGGCAACAGCAAAGTCCTCAAGGCCGACTGGAAGGGTCAGATGCTCGATCTCTCCAACGATCCAGACCGCCACCTTCTCCACGAGGCTGAGCTCAACCTCGCCTCGACGCTCCGTCTCTCGTGTGCCACCTACCTCTGCAGCAAGCGCCGCATCTTCATCGCCCGCATCGATGCCCTCCGCATCGGCAAGGAGTTCCGTAAGACCGATGCCCAGCAGGCGTGCAAGATCGACGTCAACAAGGCTAGCAAGTTGTGGCAGGCTTACGAGAAGGTCGGCTGGTTCAAGCCAGAGTACTTCCGCGAACACGTCTAATTTCAGCCTCGCACCTTCTCTTCTTCATCCTTTTGCACTACTTCGCACGCACAAGACACTTAAGCGGCAGCTCTTCATCTTTACACAGGCTGCCGTCGTTGAATACCAAGTTGCATATCACACACGACCGCGACTGGTGTTGCGGGTTGTCTCATTTCGGTTCAGATTGATACCACGGCATGGGATGCAGCCGTCGCTGCTTTCCCCACTCTTCTTTACACGATCATCATGAACGGCGTTTTCTTTTTTAGGCTGGGTCACGGGCATATCAGGGGGCATCATCACTGGACACAGTCCGGGCTGGGTATTGTTTATGACGGCGTTTCACTGCACTCCCCCACCGCTTTTCTTATGTCTACATCATTGCTGATACCCCCCATCCCCATGATCTGATGTTTTAGTCTATACATGACTGACCCGTGCTGCTGAGCACAGCGGGTCGCTTCCACTTGGTCCACTTCTATGTAGCTTAGACCGAACAATCTCATTATTCTATACTTGTCACCACTTTCGCCCTGATGATGCCATCTGTCGTGATGTCATGCACGTGATCTGCTGCGATGTGTCGTAATGTGCAGTGCGAGCGTGGCCGGCGAAGCGCATGGCGGTGCAAGTGGACGGTGAGCGCGGGCGCCCTTATCTGCGATATCACGGTCCCCGGGGGTTCAGGGTGCTGCGATGTGGCGTTGGAGGGGGCTCGCCTGTCAGCTCTAAGATTAGCTGAGGCTAAGCCTTGGGAAACGCCGGCCCGGGACTCTCATACCTCCGCGCGAACATCACCGTTAGACTTCGACAACGACACCTTTCCCCCCACGCCCCAAGCCGCGGAACAGCGCGGATTCGTCGCCATGTCGCAAACCCAGCAGGTCGAGCACACCGATTCGATATCGAGCCAGGATCCTCACAAGGAGGACAAGAAGAAGACAAAGAGCAGGAGGCCTCCAAGTGAGCGACACGCCAGCAGCTGCCGCGCAAGCTGCGTGCGAGAAGAGGCGATACTGACGACACCACAGATACGGCTTTCCGGCAACAGCGCTTGAAAGCATGGCAGTATGTTCAGCATCTTGCATCATCGTCATATCGCGACGCGACTAACCCCAAGGCCTCAGACCCATCCTTACCCCTAAAACTGTTCTGCCTCTCTTCTTCATCGTCGGCATCATATTCGCACCCATAGGTGGACTGCTTCTTTACGCGAGTTCTCAGGTGAGCTCTATTTCTCCAAAGGCAAGACTGGGCCGCTGACTGGGACTCAAAGGTCCAAGAGATTTCGATAGATTACACCGACTGTGCGAACAGGTCTCCCGAAACCTCGCCTGATTTCAACGAGACTCAGTCCAACAATCTCGCAGAGTTGCCATCAGACAGAGTTAGCGCCAGTTTCAAGGAGTCGATGCGATCGAAGCCCAGGTGGGGACATGCCCGACAAAACTACACCTGGCCCTCTGGCAGGGAGCAAGAGACCGATGTCTGCGTCCTGAGCTTCGAAATTCCAAACGACATCAACCCTCCCGTTCTGTTCTATTACCGTTTGACCAACTTTTACCAAAATCACCGTCGATATGTCAAGTCGCTGGACATGAGCCAGTTGAAGGGAGATGCCCAAAGTGCGTCAGCCATTCGTTCAGGAGACTGCGACCCGCTTGACGTCAATTCCGATGGGAAGCCCTACTATCCGTGCGGACTCATCGCAAACTCCATGTTCAATGACACATTCATGAACCTTTCCGCGTCCAACCCCCAGCAGAACCAAGACGGCCAAGCCAACAATACCTACAACTTTAGTAACAAGGGCATTGCCTGGAGCACAGAAAAGGACCTGTATGGGATATCTGATTACAAACCAGAAGATGTGGTGCCTCCGCCAAACTGGCAAGACCAGTACATTGATGGCGAGTATGAGCAACTTCCTGATTTGAGCACCTGGGAGGAATTCCAGGTCTGGATGCGAACGGCAGGTCTTCCTACCTTTAGCAAGCTTGCCATGAGAAACGATAACGATCAGCTGAAGACCGGCACCTACCGGCTTAAAATCTATGACCGTAAGGAAGATTGCCCCTCAAACCCAAGATCTCTGTGCTGACTTCGAGCTAGGTTTCCCTGTCCAAAAGTATGGGGGCACAAAGTCAATCCTGATCTCGACGCGGACCGTCATGGGAGGCAAGAACCCCTTCCTTGGTATTGCCTACGTTGTTGTGGGTGGTCTCTGCATTCTGCTTGGTGCCGTCTTTACTGCCACTCATCTCATCAAGCCAAGGTAGGCCAGACCCATTGCGACAACGCGAGACAACATGCTGACAACCTTGCAGGAAACTTGGAGATCACACCTACCTCTCGTGGAATAACGATCAACCGAGCACGGCAACCACAACCGGACGTAGCGCTCGCCCCGGCGACAGCGCATGATCATGACGAATCTTTTTTTTCCCGTGCAGGAGCCGGTTGTATCTTTTTTTCCTTTTGCACTTGAATCAGGACCGGCACCCGGGTCTTTGGCAATGTATTTGTATTACGGGGGAAACTTGGCAGTCTGGAGTTGGGCGTTCCAGAAAGAAATTGAATGACATTCCCTAAACGCTTTCAGTACGCCTGCGGTCACTTTGCTGAGGGTGAGATTGGAAGATTTCAGATCGAACATATTGAAAATTAGGTTCCATGAAATATCATACATGTGGCGGTACCCGAGACAAGTCTTCATCCCGCACTGCTTGCATCGACCTAGGCGGCCCGGCCGGGTGCCTGGACGGTTGTCAAAATATCCCCACATGGACATTCTGAGACTTTGGAATCCAGACCGTCCAACAGATGAGATATAAGCAGTGTTTGGTGCCCTGGACAGTGACGATCATCGCCATCAGCGTCCTTGACTTGCACCCAAATTATACATTCTGGAAAACTACAGACAGATTTTGTTACATTCTTTACAACGCATTCGTCATCGAACATGATCAGGCATCTGCTCCTTGCCTCGCTAGGGCTCCTAGCAACGGCAAGCAAACCTTTTGACTGTGGAACCGACGCAGCACATGCTTCCGAAGACTTTCTCGCGTCCATTTCGTCCCTTCACGCCAACCAGAATAGCGGATCGCCTGCATCTCGAGCCGCCCTTGCAGCACATGATAAGCAAATCACCGTGAAGACTGTTTTCCACATTGTTGCCAAGGCCGAGCACAAGGACGACATCAGCAACGACATGCCATCGGCTCAGCTTGACACGCTCAATGAAGTATATAAAGAGTATGGCATTCAGTTCGACCTTGTCAACGTAACCTGGAACACCAACGACGCCTGGGCAGTGGGTGAGAAAGACGCCGACCAGGAGATGAAGAAGGCTCTCCGGCAAGGCACCTATTCGACATTGAATATCTACTTCCAGACTGACCTGAGCGGCGGGGTGCTGGGTCGTTGCACTCTACCCTCCAAAGTGAGTGATGGCGGCAAAGTGGATCCCTCTGTCTATGTCCACGATGGATGCAATGTCAATGCCAATACGATGCCTGGTGGCGTCATGGACGGTTACAACCGGGGAAAGACTGCCGTTCATGAGACTGGCCACTGGCTGGGCTTGTTGCACACTTTCGAAGGCTACTCGTGCGATGGCCCTGGGGACTATATCGATGACACACCCCAGGAGAGCGTGGCAACCGACGGTTGTCCTGAGTCGCCAGCAAAAAGCTCTTGCCCAAATGCACCAGGCGATGATCCGATCCACAACTTCATGGACTACTCAATCGATAGCTGCTACACTGGGTTCACTTCTATGCAGCATGACCGTATGCATTCCATGTATAGCATGTATCGAGAGGGCAATTAGTCTACCAGTGGGCTTTGATGCCTACCTCGGTATGGATGAACGGAAGACATTGGAAAGCTGAGTTTTGCTTTGCTGGTCGCTGCCTGCCCTTTTTTTTCCCCTACCGCTCTTTGCCTTTCTGTACGTGAATTTTTCTTTTCTTTTAACGGCTTCAAATTGTACATAGGCCAGTTGTAATAGACACTAGAATGATCAAATGCCTACTCATTTTATGATGAGCAGCCTCTTCACGAAGTTTTCAGACATCATAACCACTCTATGTTCGCTTTTCTTGGGTTGGAGCCTTCAGTGCGGTCAGCAGGGCGACCCTTGCACTCGGATTGAAGATCCTCTTGACCGCGGTAGCTTCTCGGAAACACAGAATTCCTGAAGCACTCGGCTCGTGTTAGACGACTTGCGGAACGCCACAATCCATGCGTCGCATTCCAAAGCTCTGTTCTGGCAGTCCAGCACATATTGCATTAAACTTTTGGCTGAAGCATATTGCATATGCCCCCACCCGTGGAGCTATTTGTGTATGCATAGGAACAGGATACACCTGGACACATGCGTTCTCTTTTCTCATGAGGCATGTGGCATGCCGTCACAGTCGCTTTGTGTACCTCGGCCCACAAATGGTTTCCTTCAAGATCTTGCACGAGGCTAAGGCTTGGATGTCTATGCAAAATGTCTTAGATCCATGCACAGCGGTCCAGGCCTTTTTGCTCCTAAAACACTCTCACTTGTCTTCCATGCACCCCGCACTTCCAGGCGCTGGCGGGGAGAGACAATGTCAAGTCCAGATGCTGGGCCGCCATCCCGTCTCTTGGGTGGGGGCTACTTCCGCAACCATGTAGGACTCTGGTAAAGACGGCAGGCGCAGCCGAATCGTGACAGAGGTGCGTGCCTTCCGCAAACGGAACAAAGCGCAAATCAGAACCCTGGGGGTCAGCGTTCATGTGATGCTAGCCAAAACGAGACTGAATCCAGTCCTATGCCTGCTCTCTATCGTGGAGAGAGCAAGCGCGGATATACCATATCCCCTGTCTCAGGTGGGATTCCGCAGCGCAACCCTCACCCAACGCATCCCTACAATACTCTGCCATGTTATCCACCTGGGAAACCACACTTGGCATATGATACGGAAAAACACCACATCACAAGCCTCGAATTACACGAAACCGCCAAAGCCCTGCTCAGGCCAAGTCCCCCCGCACGTTGCTTACCGTCCGCCTGTGCCGCCGCCACCGCCATCACCACCATCTGCACAGCTTATCCTGTAGCCTGTCGCTCCTTTGACGCGCCGTGCCATTCAAATGTCGAGCCGCATGCTGTTCCCCCGCCGCACCTCTTTGACCCCCTCCACCTCCAATTCCCCTCCGTCTCCATCCCGCTCCACACCAGCAGACCAAAAGCCCCCCTCAGTCCTCCGCTACACATTAATCCTGCTCAAAGCGCGCCCCTCAATCGCAGACTTGGACGCAATCTCCCACTTCTCGACTGTTAGGAGCAACACGTCTGCAGCAGCAACAGCCGCCACCACCACCACGCTTCCTATACATTCCACCTGGCAGGCGGCCCAACGAAGAGACTCCGGGGTGGGCTTCGCGGTAAATGAAGAAGGGGGGCAAGGTCGAAGGATCGAGACGCCCCCGCCGCCCTACTCGCCCTAGAGTGCTGAGGCCCCGAGGAATCCCTGAGAATCCCGGGTCCAATCCCCTTCTACCCCAGCAAAAGCCTTCTTGGCAAGAGATACATGGCCGCGAGGATGGGGCTCAAGATGCTGATTGACGGAGTTGAGTGGGTTGTTGGGTGGGTGGAGGGGAATGGGGGGTTGGTGCTGAAGGGTGCGGTCTTGGCCGTGCTGGCGGTGGGTTTGCTCGTCTGCTTTATTGCGCCGTTTGGGGGTCAAGGCCGAGAGGGGCAAAGAGCAAAGGGGAAATCTGGGCTGGGTGCTGCGGCCATGGCGCTCAAGAAGTCGGATCTGGCCGATGTCGCGGGGAATTTCAAAGATGCGGGGGTGGGGGCGAAGAGCAGGGGGCACAGGGGTCGCGATGAAGGGCCCGATGTGAAGGATTCGTGTTGCGTACAGTGAGGTTGTTCTCTGATACCAAATTGATTGACCGATATCGTTCTTGTCATGTTGGAGTCTTTTTGAACGCGCCAGTCGTTGATGAAGAAAAGACTGCACATTACTCTCTCCCGTCTTCCATATTTCCATCAGTATTCTTCCTCCTTGTCCACACTAGTTAGATCCATCCTCATCCTTTCCCCCCTCGCAAACAAACTCCCCAGCAACGCCCCATTAACACACTTCGGAGCCGACACCACACAAACCCCATGCCCACAACAAGTCCCCAGCGTGCAAAACCCGCCCACGCCCTCGCAATCCGCATTCCCAGCGCACTGCCTGACACTCGCGCAGCTCGTCGTCCCATCGATGCACAGCGTGCGCCTCTCGTCCGCATCCTCGAAGCAGTAGCACTGGGGCCCGCACATGTCGAACCGTGCCTCGTGGCAGCGCACCGGCGCGCACGCCTTGCACACGCCCCGGTCGCACGCCGGGAGCGAGTCCGGGCAGCGGGTCCCGCAGGCGCCGCAGTTTTGCGCGTCGGTTTGGAGGTCGAGGCACTGCTGGGGGTCTTGGGAGCAGAGGTTGGGGGTGGGCGGGCTGCAGGGGCAGGTTGTGGGGTGGGAGGTTGTGGTTGTGGTGGTGGTGGTTGTGCTGGGGGTGATTGTTGTGGTTGTCAAGGGGAGCTGTGGGTTGGGAGGATTTGCGTCAGCGTGCTTTTTTTTTTCTACTTTCACGGTGCTGTTGTTCTGGATGTAATAGGAGGGGGGAAGGAGACTGCCGGCTTACAGTGATGTAGTCTACGTTGGTCAAGGTCTTCGTTTTGGTGGTGACTTTGGCCACGGTACGGGATTCGGTCAGAGTAGTCGTCGTTGAAGATATAGACGTTGCGGTGGCGATGGGCGGGAGACCGAGGCAGCTGCAGGCAAGGGAGATCTTGGGGCATGAGTATCCCTTGACTCCCAGAGGAGGTGTACCACATCCGACCAGTGCAGGTGGGTACTCGGGGAGTGCATTTCGGGCTTGAAGTTCTGCAGGGCAGCTGTAGATTGGCTCAACTCTATTTGACAAAGTCAGTGCCTGGAGGATCCAGTCAGGGGTGGTGTTTTCGCTAGGCTTACATGGTGGTTATGACCTAGTCGGTAACAGTAGGCGCTGTCGAGGTTGATGTCCCGCTAAGTACAGTCAAGAGTTCAATTGTTGATGTAGTGGAGGTGATTGTGCTTGGTGTCGTAAAAGTCGTCGTGCTCGTCTCGGAGAAGGTCGTTGTGATCGTGGAAGTTGTGGTTGCAACGTTCAAAAGAGAAGAACAGTACTTTGTGCTCAAGGGGACCTTTTGAAGCATTTGCACGATGGTAGTTACGGAACGACATTCTCCTACCATTGGCTCACATGCAGCAAAACCGGCTAGTAAGGATAGCAGCGTAAAGAACAACATGATGCTAACGAACCAAGGGGAAAAAGCTGTGGTTCTGGCCGCCTTAAGAAGACCTGACTATTATGAATATTGTGGAATGCAAATGGGCCTTGGCTCTTGATTGGGATTTGATATTCTCCCCAAATGCCATCGCGAGGTAGAGAACAGCCCATGTTCACTAGCGAGTGGTTAGTTCAAATGCCAATAAGTTGTTTGGATGGCAGCAACATGGCAAATTTTGGCACAGCATCTCTAAGTAGGAATAGGAACTGCCCTTGGGTCTGGAGAATGTTTAATGGGGGTGGATCTTCAAGTTTCTTTAGCAAGGCGAAGAAGAACTAAAGTCTGAACAAGAATGTAAAAGCCAAATAAAATTGAATTGAATCTTGTATTTAGTGTTAGGTATGAAATCTTCGGGCTTCATCCAGATCGGCAAATAATCCTCGAAATGAACGCCAGTCTCCGTTATTCGTTCACATGTGAATCCAAATTTGGCAGGCTACTTGATTAATAATAGCAGAGGTTAGCTATCTATTCACCAAGGACAAAACTACAGTAGCATTGCAACAGAATCGCGTAGATTTGCAAAAAAAAAAAAAAAAAGGCATTCCTACATGGATACATGTGTATAGGCAGCTGGCTGTTAGGCAGGTACCAAGTCTGGTTGACTACGTCACGTGGCTGAGCCATCGGCGCTACGATTGGCCGCCCTCACAACTTGCTTCCGACGCTGCGTCGGTGACGCCCTGGTCATTTCTACTTCACCACCTCGAGGGCGCGCATATATTGATACCCCTTCTGTCGCTTCTCTCGGTCTCTGTGCTTATCCGGGACGTATTGTCTTCACACTCCACCACCGCGCCTCCCCACCACTCCCGCCTTATCTCCATTTCAGCGTCTCGGCGCACGCGAGGCTACAATGTTCTGCCTACGCAGTTGGATACCAGTGCTCTTTTTCCTGTATGCTGCACTCAGTGTCGCCTGATGTGATGTGTGCTAACAGTGGTAGCCTGAGGACAAATGCGTCGCCCGTTTACCTGATCCTCTCAATCTCCGCGACCTACTTCCTCAACCGGCCATGCGTCTACTGCTCGCTCCTCCTCTTCATCCTCGTAGTCGCCCTCTTTGACTTCCAAACCCCCTGGTTTGAGCCGCCGCTCTCGTCCGACACAGCCGAAATTGCGCTCAATGGAACGACACCCTTCCGAGACACAATCTTGGAGACGGCCGGTGTTTTCGCGCAAGCGGCAAACAACACGGCGCAAGCTGTCATCAAAGGCGCCGTCGAGGGCCTGCGAGAAAAGACCATGGGTGTGCCCGAAGTGAGTGACGGCGCAAACTACGAATGGGTCAAGGGCCTGCTGGGCAAGAAGGAGTGGCGCATCAACTGCCTCGACGTTTTGGTGAGGATCTAGAGGGTTGGCCGGTGATATGCCTGAAACGTTCGAAGCTATATTTTATAATGGGCAACATGAGGGCTGGTCAGATCTATGCTTGTCGCGGTCTGGATGTTTTAGTACAGATGCACGGTTGGGCGCATGGTTCAGGAGCATTTCCCTGGCGTTGGTATGGACTTTTTGCGCCTCGAATATTTGACTTTGGTCACCTTGCACCAATTGCGATGCTTTTCGATCCACTTGGGACGGAAGGACGCGGACTCGTGGAAGTGTATGGTGCGTCGCGATTAATCATGGAGTACGAGACTCGTAGCTGTAGGGGCCTTAGGCCCGGAATATACCTTCCTATTACAATAGTAACCTGCCATTGTGATATCGTAAAGACCCAGCGGTTGGTGGGTCCGCTGGATATGGCAAAAGCATGGTGGTTCACCACCTGTCAAACGCCAATTTCCGTGAGCCACGAACGAGGCAGACAAAGCTTACATCAAGGGCATCAGCGCAGCAGCCTCACTCGCCCTGTCAGATACATCCGACTACGGAGACCCTTTCCCGCAGCATGCTCGTCGCAGCCCATGTCGATGATGCATTTCTGGTGGACCCCTGCTCGGCTAGCGCGGGGCCCTACAGGGCGAGGGGCAATTGGCCGCCTCTGGCCGTGTCACCTGCTCCAGCCGTGCCCGTAAACGCACCCTCACGCAATCGTACTCCGCCATTCCGCAGCCTACTCCGACCCCTCTCCGAAACTGGCCGCCCTTTCGCTTCTGTCGAGACGCTGTTCTCGACCACAGCTCTGGACCAAGCTTCTTGCCCGATCCTCAGTCTGTCACCTGTCGACCTCGAGCTATACAAACAAACAGCACCACTTACCTAGGTTCACTGGACGCCCGCTTCGATCGCGCCCACAATTCAACCCCGCTCTCGCCTCTGCTACAGCTCTCGCCCGCCAAGCTAGGTCTTGCTCCTCAGAAGTAACCAGCAGCTTTGCCATCATGGCGTCGGACAGGGACATTCTCCCCAGCTGGTCAGTCAAGCTTCTCATCGCGTGATCCTGTCACGAACAACTCGAGCCGGCTTCCTCCGCTCCGCAATCGTGCCCATCATCTTGTCGCTTTATGATGCCTGCTATACTGGACCCATTGACTGACCAGAAAAAAAACAGGGTCAAACCCACGCACTACGCGCTCTCCCTTTATGACCTCGAGTTTGGCGGAAACTTCACCTACCAGGGAACCGTCACCATCAACACCAGCATCAACAAGGACGGCGCGTTTAACGACATTGTGCTGAACGCCCATCAGCTCAAGGTTCACGGTGCCGAGCTCAAGACGGGAGACGCTGTTCGTCCAGCCAAGGATATCTCGTACGATGAGAAGCGCCAGCGCGTCACTCTTGACTTTGGAGAGCAGATCCAGTACAATGGCGAAGCCAGCCTGACAATTAAGTTCCAGGGCACCATTAACAACGTGAGCATCCAGACAGTCACAATCTGAAAAATTACTAAATCCTTGAACAGATCATGGCCGGTTTCTACCGCTCCAAGTACAAGCCCAAGGGCGACGTTCCTGCCTCAGTGGCCAAGGACGACGAATTCCACTACATGTTCAGCACACAGTTTGAGTCTTGCGATGCTCGTCGTGGTTTCCCTTGCTTTGATGAGCCGAACCTCAAGGCCACCTTCGATGTCGAGATTGAGATTCCGAAGGACCAGGTCGCACTCAGCAACATGCCTGAAAAGGAGACAAAGCCGAGCAAGAGGGAAGGTTTCCATAACGTGGTCTTTGACCGTACACCCATCATGTCCACCTACCTCCTTGCATGGGCCATTGGTGATTTCGAATATGTTGAGGCCTTTACCAAGCGCAAGTATAATGGCAAGAGCATCCCCGTGAGGGTCTACACCACGCGCGGGCTCAAAGAGCAGGGGCGCTTTGCCTTGGAGAACTGCCACCAGATCGTCGACTACTTCTCGGAGGTAGGGAATGTTCCACCTCGACACAGGTTAAAATCTAACGTACCCAGGTCTTCCAAATCGACTACCCGCTTCCCAAGGTCGACCTTCTTGCCGTTCATGAATTCGTAAGTTATCTGTTTCTTGTTGGCCGTACGACGAATTGCGCTGATTTATTAGCCAATTATACGTACTGCCCCCCTTGGTGTTTGGAGTCATACTGATCGTTGTTTGATAGTCTCACGGTGCCATGGAGAACTGGGGTCTCATCACCTACCGGTCAGTATCCATCTGCGAGTCAACCATTAATGCGCTAATGCAGCTACAGAACCACTGCTGTGCTGTTCGACGAGAAGACATCAGCCGACAGCTACCGAAACCGTGTTGCCTACGTCGTGGCACACGAACTCGCTCACCAGTGGTTTGGTAACCTAGTCACCATGGACTGGTGGAGTGAGCTATGGCTTAACGAAGGTTTCGCTACATGGGTCGGATGGTTCGCCATTGACCACTTGTACCCAGGTATGGATAGCCAAAGGCCAAGTTTGGGACCACGCTAACACTGCTGCAGAATGGAATGTCTGGGGCCAGTTTGTCGTACGTTCAAGATCCAGAGGTATCCGCTCCTTGCAAATGCTGACTATTCTCTTCTAATCTAGACCGACTCTGTCCAACTAGCCTTCGCTTTCGACGCACTCCGATACTCTCACCCGATCGAGGTACCTGTGTATGATGGTCTTGAGGTCGATCAGATTTTCGACCACATCAGCTACCTCAAGGGAAGCTCTGTGATCCGCATGTTGAGCTCCCACCTGGGAGAAAAGGTGTTCCTCCAGGGTGTTGCCGACTACCTCAAGGCTCACCAGTACTCCAATGCCACGACCAATGATCTGTGGTCGGCTCTGAGCAAAGCCTCGGGTCAAGACGTCAACAGCTTCATGGACCTCTGGATCCGAAAGATTGGCTTCCCAGTTGTTACAGTCGCGGAAGAGCCCGGACAAATTGGCTTGCGCCAGCAACGTTTCCTTCTCTCAGGAGATGCCAAACCTGAAGAGGACGAGACCGTTTGGTGGATTCCTCTGGGTCTTCACACTGGAGCTGATGCTTCCGCAGCTTCTGTGCACAAGACTGGAGCTCTAACCCAGAAGGAGGAGACCATTCGTGATGTCAACGATTCCTTCTACCAGATCAACAAGAACCTCACTGGATTCTATAGGACCAACTACCCACCTGAGCGACTCACCAAGCTTGCTGATGCTCGTCATCACTTGACTGTGCAGGACAAGATCGGCTTGGTTGGTGATGCTTACGCAAACGCAGTTGCCGGATACGGCTCTACTTCTGGCCTGCTTGCTCTGGTCGAGCGCTTCCAGGACGAGTCCGAGTACTTGTAGGTGCCTTTGTTCCCCGAAGCGTCAGTGGATTCTCTAACAGTCATGCAGGGTGTGGTCTCAGATTCTTACCAACTTGGGCAATGTTCGTAGCATCTTCTCCGGTACCGAAGATATCAGCGAGGGTCTCAAGAAGTACAGCTTGAAGCTGGTTACGCCAGCTGTTGAGAAGGTCGGATGGGAGTTCAAGCAGGGCGAAGGCTTCCTCATTGGCCAGCTGCGCGCTGCTCTCATCTCTTCTGCTGGTCTCCTTGGCCACAAGGGTACTGTCGACGAGGCCCTGCGTCGCTTCGACCTCTACACTTCAGGCGAAGACAAGGCCTCCATTAACCCTTCCCTGCGCCAGGCAGTGTTCTCCATCGCCATCAAGGAGCGCGGTGAGCCGGCTTTTAAGGCTGTCCAGAATGAATATTTGACCACGTCATCTATTGATGGTAAAGAGATCTGTCTCCGAGCTCTCGGCCGCGTTCAGTCTCCTGAGCTTGCCAAGGAGTTCATGTCTTTCATCTTCTCCGACAAGGTTGCCATGCAGGACAAGCACTCTGGTACCATTGCTCTTGCCAACAACTCCAAGGTCCGCCTTGAGGTGTGGAACTTTGTCCGTGACAACTGGGATTCTCATATCCACCCTACGCTCGCGGGCAATCTGGTTGTGCTAGAGCGCTTCCTGAGGTTCGGCCTGAACAAGTTCGCCGACACTACAGTGGCTGATGAGATTGCCGCGTTCTTCAAGGGCAAGGACACTCGCGGCTACAACAAGGGCTTGGACGTCATCGATGACACCATCAGGAGTCACGCAAAGTACCGAGTCCGCGACGAGGGAGTGGTAAGGGAGTGGTTGAAGGCTAATGGCTACGCCTGACTTGGACCGAAGTTGTAAAAGCAGAAAGGAGAATCTTAGGGCCATCTAAATGATGAGCTGAAGAACGACCTAGCGCTATATATGTAAAATATAACAAAAATAATGGCATGCAAGACGGGAAAGCCTTAATCTGCACTGATCTGTGAAGTTTTCCCTCTGGTTCATATAGGCCGCTATATCCAGTCATACCACAGCGTATAAGGTGATGTCGATACAGGCGAGCTTTTGAGCAACTGGATGTATGAATTCATAGAGATTCTATTTTGTTAATTTCTGAATGGCTCTCCTTGGGTATCTTGTCTCATCCTCACGGACCTCCTAGAAAGCTCCTTCTGATAGCTGGCACGCATACTCCCTCTCCCGCCGAGAAGCAACCCTCCCAAACAAGCACAAGGCACCCATAAGAGTTGACACTTGCAGCATGCGCCACTTGCCGCCTCCAGTCTCCCATATCTCGGGACTCCATTGCCACGGGTCTACTCGTACACTATTGCCACCAAGAAAAAAAAAATCCGCCCCAGCTTGTGCATGCGCTCCCCCAAAGTTTACTTCCTCTCGCCCTCCCAAACAAGGGCCCACCGCCTCTTGAAGACATCCAGCGTCTCCCCCGTGTTCCTCCCCTTTTCCTTTTCTTCGCGGTTTATACGGGTGGCGGCGGCAGCGAGGCCCATGGATATGGCGAAGATGGGGTCGAGGGTTCTGTTTTCGGGAGAAGGTTGGCATTAGAAAGGGTTGTGCGGGCAGGAAGGAGTACGGGGATAGCGTATTCACCTTGAGATGATGTATTTTCCAGACATGGTGAAGGGATAGCCGTCTGCCCGGCTGTGTGCTGTCTCTCTGTGTTTGCGCAGGGTAGGTGTCTTTGCGCGGGAGAAAGCCTTCAATTCCGTGCGTGAAGCGCGTGGGCAAGCCTTGGTATACCGAACAACGCAAATGTGTGCAGACCCGCTCGTCTGACGCGTTCTCAAGCCGTGAATCCAAAGCGTACAATCAGAGGAACTCCTGGTGCGGTAGGTAGGTAGTTAGTTGGCTGTTTGTGCTCGAGCTCCCATCCGTCGCGATCGGCGCTCCGCCCACCCACAGGCCGAGCCCGCCGTCGCTGCCGCCGCCGCCGCCGCCGCCGCCTCCGCCTCCGCCGCTGCCCGTCTGAGCCGCGGTAGGGCTGCGGCCCAGCCGTCCGCCCCACGATCAGGTACACCCTGCGCGCCGGCCAGACAGTGGCAGCAGCAGCAACGTCTAGGGCGGATCAAGACGGACGCATGCGGGGGAACGGTCTCGCGCTGGCCAGTCATGCCGCGCTGTGTCTTTCAGCTGGCCGCCGGCCGCCTGGGGCGCTCTGCGCGGGCATGACTTTGGGGGCGGGTCACTGGGCGATGGCGTCATGGTTTCGGGAGTGCTCGTCACGCTGGAGCGTCAGTCGGTGCCTGGGATGGGCTACGATACTGCCCAGGCATGTACACAGGTCACGTTTACGCGGCAAGATCGAGATGTGCTCTCGGAATAGATATCCGTTCATTTGGGTTAGGGAGGTAGTGTTAATCGAAATGCAAGCAAACACAAGAGAAGTAGACCGAATCTCAACCCTTCCGCTATCGCCATGAGAATGGCGATGCCATCAGCGCAGGCCGTCTTCCACTTCACATTTCCCTAGGCAACCTGAAGACTGCAGAGGCCCCAAATGCGTGCAGGCCAGCAATCTCCCCAGACTCGGGTAGCAATTTGTCGGGATCGCTGCCCGAGGGTGGGATGTGGCTGTTGGAGCCCATCACATTCCATAGTTTGCCCCTGTCGAAGCCATGATGAGTGTATATAGTTGATTCCGTTATGAAAAGACCCAGAGATAACCAGAAACGCCCGTCAGATCCCCGCGCCCTAAACCGATACAGACTGTAGAAAGGGAAGCGGAGATAAGAGCGGGGCGCTCTTACATCTCCTCGCCGAAGGTGTTCTCTCCCGAATACCTGTGCCTTGGTTAGCCGCTCTGTCCGCTGCGTTCCGTTTGAGGGGTTTGGTACGTACGTGATGTACAAGAAGCCGTCCTCGTCCTTGTGCTCCTCGTATATTGAGCTCATCAGCGCCGCAGTCGGGGGAAGCACCTCGTCCACGAAGATGAAGATGGCCTTCTCCGGGGAAAGCTTGATTCGCTTACGAATCACGTAGACGAACTGGCCCACGGTGAGGTCGGCGGGAACGAGGTACTTCTTCTTGTCGATGGTCGCAATGTCCGACTTCTCGACCTTTTCGCAAATAACCTGCGCATGGTTAGAGATATCATGGACGCAGCCGCGCGCAGCGGTTTCAGCGGAGCAGGCGGCAGCTTACCGGAATGCGGTCGTTGTACTTCTGGCGAATGCGCTCAGCCTCGGCCTTGCGCTTCTCGAAGGGGTGCTCGTCCTTGAACTTGGATCGCATGTTGGCGGTGTGTGAGACTGGGTGTGTTTCTGTGTGTGGTTGGGATAGCGAGGGCGTTGTGGGATCTTGTGGTCGTTGAGGGCGTGGCGGGGGAGTTATGTAGGAGGGTTGGTTTGGCGGCGGTGAGAGAGGCGGTTCTTGTTGCCTGGGCGGGGCGCGTGCTATTCCCCGCTTAGTCAAACCCACTGCATGCCCAATTCACTTAAAGTACAGTACCGCTAGTTTTCAGAGATTAGGTGAAAGGCGGCCAGGTGAACAATAACGTACCGTGCACCGCCCTTTGTCTTGAGCCGCGCGCTGTGACTGTTGCCCATGTCTTTGTGCTGTAGGCTGTGCTCGCCCCCCAGCCCCAGCCCCAAACCACAAGTCACCCGCCGCGCCTCCCATGACCAGCCGGAGATGAGGTACCGACTGTTGAGTCACTCTCGTATACACACATACGCAGCGTTTACTGCACCTCCTAAACAGTCATCTTCATTCGACGACGCCCTCTGCCATTTCCGGATTGTTGCGCTTGCAGGCATCCACGTTTGGCCCCGTACCAGAGGCCACAAGGTGCTAGACACTGGCTGGGCCGCTCGACAGAGGTCGAACATAGCTACTCCGCGCCCATCGGGACATGCTCCAGCTGCACTGGTCAAGTCAAAACTCCGTGAGGTTCTTCCGGGACTCTCGTGGTGTCTTTGGTCCTGTCCATGCGGGTGCTCCAGCACAATCACTCTAGCGTTCGGGTTCGAGGGCCTTATCGAGTACCTACCTAGGTACCTAGGCTAGGTAGGCAGGGCCCAGTTGGGAGTTTCTGTGACCACAAAACGCTGCAAGAATGTTGAACCATGTGAACTATGGATACCATACACAAGAGATCCAATGAACAGAATCATAATCATCAGCTAGAAACACCTAGGCACTTGGGTACCAGAGGACGGTACTTATCACGTGATGCAATGTTTGCGCGGTTTGCAGCATCGGCTGTTATCGGTACCTGCATGATGCCACCTCCGTGGTGTGATGCCCGCGGGTGACCCGGAACGCTCCCGTGCCCAAACATCTCCAGGCCAGAATTGTAAACCGTTTTCTGGCTAGGTGCCCACTCCTTTTCTCTTATTGGTCTTTAGCGCATATTTCATAGCTTCTCTGTCTGCAATCACCCCACAATGCCGCCATTCCGACCTTCAGCACATCTCATTCGAGCTCTTGGGCTCCAGCAAAGGCGACCCCTACACCCGAGGTTTTTCTCTCCGAGGCAGGCCAGTGTTCCAAAACGCTATTTAAGCAATGGAGCCTCCAGACAAAAGAAGGATCCTCTCGAAGAGTGGCGCAATCCGGAGCCTAGTAAATGGCCTAATCGCATTCGACTACTCCTCCTTCCCTTCATAGGCGCAATGGTCTACTCAATGGTACCCCTCCTCCAATTGAGCATTCTGAAACCAATTTTCTGATGATTGTCCTGTAGGCTACCGAAGACACTCCCACAGCCGCCCCTCCAAGCATCGCCGAAAAAGATGCTATCCTCAAGCGCGAGAACGGCATCACCAAGGACTCTCCCATGCGCCTGCGCATGGAAAAGTTCATAAAGGAACAGCAGAAGCATATTGTTGCAGAACTCGAGAAAGTGGACGGAAATAAATTCCAGATTGATACATGGCAACGACCCGAAGGCGGAGGTGGAATCACCTGCGTACTGCAGGAGGGTAATGTTTTCGAGAAGGGTGGAGTGAACACATCCGTGGTCTATGGAACACTACCGCGCGCCGCTATCCAGAAAATGCGTGTCAACCACAAGGCACTTGATCCGGACGTTGAGAGCCTAGAGTTCTTCGCTGCAGGACTGAGCATGGTGTTGCACCCTTCGAACCCAATGGCGCCTACCGTCCACCTCAACTACCGATACTTCGAGACAGCCGACGAGAACGGAAACACAAATGCCTGGTGGTATGGTGGAGGCTGTGATCTCACGCCCTGCTACCTGTTTGATGAGGACGCCATCCATTTCCACAACACCATCAAGCAGGCCTGCGACAAGCATGACAAGGCCTACTACCCGCGCTTCAAGAAGTGGTGCGACGAATATTTCTGCAACAAGCACCGGAGTGAGACTCGTGGTGTGGGTGGCATCTTCTTTGATGACTTGGACGAGACGGAGAAGGACCGCGAACAATTGTTCTCGTTTGCGCAGGAGTGCCTTTCGGCCTTCCTACCCTCATATCTCCCCATCATCAACAGGAGGAAAGACATGCCCTTCACGGAGGCAGAAAAACAATGGCAGCAGATTCGGAGAGGACGATATGTGGAATTCAATCTAGTTCACGACAGGGGAACAGCATTTGGGTTGAACACGCCAGGATCAAGAGTGGAGAGCATCTTGATGAGCTTACCCCTCACTGCGAGGTGGCAATATATGCACGCACCAGAGCCGGGGAGCAGGGAAGATCGCTTGCTGCAGGTGCTGAAGAATCCCAAGGATTGGGTATGAGATGATATGTGTTATTACCACTGTACCATAAAAAGGACAAAACTTGTAAATAAGAAACTTTTTTTCTCTGGCCTCTACGCAAATCCTCCTCCTAGTTCCCGCAATTTCATCTCAAGTGTTTCGGGCCATGCTCGAGTTGTATGATACTATTAATCTACCAAACGTTGGCTCTATTTTGGCACGCAAGATCTTTTGGAACTAATTGGCCCACTTCTTCGTCCCCAATTGCGGATCTGAAGATATGTTGTCTAACAATAGCAGGTTGAACAATGTTATTCAACTTTATTCTTTTTTTTTTTTCTTTCACCTCTTGTTTGTAAGTTGGTCGTATTACCACTTATCCTATTGTCCTAACAGTTAACAATAGAACGATCATGGAGGAAACTATAGCTACTTGCGAAAGTAAAGCTGCTATCACATCAATAGTATTCTTCTAATATCATATATCAGGAGTTATTGGTTTATACGTTTATCAAATGACTTTGCCTTCGACCCTTCAACTTCAAATACTATGTTCTTTGATATCCAAGAACAGTCACTTGCTATTCTCTCTCATTCGACATGACTAGAAAAAGCGCTCGACTGCAAAAAAAGGTGGCCCCCACTTTGTCTTTGTGGCAAAGAAGAAAGAGCATAATCGTAAGTTTCAAGATCCTCCAGCCCTCGGTCGGATAAGCTAATGGTAATTTCAGGCTGGACGATTGATTACCACCTGGCCAGTCCGCCATACATCACGTAAAAATGATGATAGCAGAGGTATAACCAACCTGACGAATCACTGCTATCAGAATTCCACTCTCCAGTCATTCATGCACATGCCGGCGTTCCTCAATTGGATTAACACGCACTCGTGGTGTACTCCGGCAACAGCACACAGCTGCGGAAGATGCCTCCTAAGGGACTTTGCTGAACAATACTGGCACGGCAATCCGCAAAACCCTATGCCCAGGAACTCCTATGATATTACCCAGCGGCTCAATGGCCTCGCCTGCCACTCTGGCAATTTCGAGAACAATGCACAGGAAGACTCGAATGAGTTTTACAACTGGATTCTTGGTCACCTAGATACCGGAACACAACCATGGCGGGAGGAGTTTGATGCCCTCTTCAATTTGGACATCCAGGAGCGCAAAACCTGCGGCAATTGCAAGAAGTCGAGGCTTAGCGCCAACTCATCTGGAACTGAGATAACCCTCACCCTCGACCAAGAGTGCAAGACTATCGAAGACGCCATCGAGAAGGAATTCCAATACAAGCGCAGCGGGCGATGTACCATCAGTCATTCTTGCAAGCAGAAGCCAAAAGGCCAAACCGTGGCCCCAGACTATGAGCACGACGTCACGAAAAGCATCACCGGCGCACCACTTATACTCCGCATCCATTTGGCAATCTACGATCACTACGGTCAAAAAATCTTTCACCATATGTCTTTCAACGATATTATGGACCTGAGCATCTGGAATGCCGACATTGCTCCCCTCAAGTACCAGCTCAGCAGCGTTGTGGGTCACATGGGAAACATCATCAATGCGGGCCATTATGTTGCCAACGTCCGGACCAACAACGATTCGCGAGGACCCTTCAGATATTTCTCGGATGCGCGCAGTGTCACCATCAATCAGGCAAGGTAAGTTTTCTCTACGACATTCATGCTAGATGTTTGGTTACTCTTCACAAAGCAAGAAACTAATTGATGAATAGCTTTACGGGCAACCCACTACAGGCATCGCAATCCACTTACCCTGCGGAAGCATATATATTGACGTACAGGAAGACCGAAAATGACAATGTCGATATAACGCAAAAGATGGCGAGGGAGTTGAAGAAATTGGCGCCATCTGAAGGCTGGGTACATGAAGTCCCACAGTCTCCTTAAGTAATGGGGGAGTAGATATCAACTGCTCATTTCCTGGTAGTTATGACTAGACATATTTTGTTGAGTGGTGGATATACCCAAGGTTTCTCTTCCGAAATATTCGAGATATAGGGTCGTTCATAGCTTGAATATGAGAAATCTCTCCAGCATTGAAGCAAGCGTCCAGTGCATTTCTTCATGTAAACTAAAGTTAGAAGTACCCATCACTATTTACAAAAGCTAATGCTTCTAAAGTTTCGGAAATGATGATAATATTTAAAATATGTTACTTCATTTGCGTTGCGGTACCTGATAGATTGTTCTCTTGGGTTGAGTGGCTACAGCATCGACAGTGTTGAAAAGTGCGCGGTGCGATGCAATTCTGATAAGCAAGCCACCAAGAGTTGACATGGATATACATGTCTGCATGTGGTGTACTCACCGGTTAGTTACTCGCATGTAGATCATGTAGTAAGTATTGAACACTCCGAGAGGGTTCTTTGTCAGTTGCTTGCGATCAACCTTCGACACGTTCTTATCGTTGACCTCAAACACCCTACCATCGACGCCAGTAACCGTAGCTTTGTAATGACCGCCATTGAGGCTGCCTGCATGATATGCTACATTCAGAATCTCGTACTTGAAGGGAGTAGTCGGTCTTGCGTGTAGCTCCGTCACATTTAGGACCTCGGGAACTGACCAATGAATTGACTGTGCTGTTTTCTTGCGTAACATTCTCTCGGATTGGCAGATTGCTGAAGCCTCGGTCTTGCGAGGGCCGCACTTCGCGCACGTGGCCACACACACAGGTTCGAGTCTCATTCTTCGTGAGCAGGAAAAGCGAGTCAAACTTCTGGCCAATTCTTGGGAAACAATTCCGATTGATAGATGAGTCGATCCCGTCCAGGATTCGCCGCAGGAAGTCTTCGGAGTCTTGCTGATTGTCCCGCTCTTTGATTCTTTCGTCGTCTGTGAGATCTGGATTGGGTCGGGGGGATACCATCGTTGGGCAAGACGGTGTATTGGCAGTAGGGATCCTTTCCCATTGGGAAGATGACCCGGCTTACCGTCTCCATAGGGTTTATTCTTATTGATACGTTCATCGCCCCAATATTCTTGGATGAGGTGCTTCATCGCGCACGCTACGCATATCAGCTGATCCTCGTTTAACAATTCGTCCTCTCCCGACTGGCTGGTATCCAAATTTGGATCATTGTTATTGCACGGCCAAGATACTATTCCACGAGCGTCGACTTCGTTGTGGGTGAGCACAAACTTGATGAATTTTGGTAAATGCAACAGAGCTTGGAGAGCGGCATTGCGGAAACAGTAAGTTTCACCATTTTCAAGCCCCCTAGATTTAATATCATCTTGTTTTATTGGCCATTCGTTACGAATATGGCCAGATCTCGCGTCGTGGCCCTTCTGTCGATCGCCTTTCTTTGAGCGAGTGGGTCTAAGAGGGAAGGTTGCACGCCTCAGAAGAGATGGATGTGGAACGACGTCACCCCCAAATGTACGAACTTTCTTCAACCAGACAAAGGCCATATGTAATAAAATGGGGCATAGAGTCAGAAGTACGAAGAAGTCGCGGCAAAGGGCCGGGAAGAGATGAAAAACCCCAGTGGGGAGGTATCTTGCATGTATGTACGGCATTGCGAGATGCATTATTGAAGGGCAATAAACTTCGAAAGGTTCGACAGTCCTAAAAGAATAAGTGCTTTTCTAGAGAGCAAACAATTTTGATTGTTCTGAGCTGTTATATTGTACAATGCGCCCAGCTTTGTTATTCTGTCTTATGCACATGATACTAAATTCCAGAGTTTCTGCACGTATTGAGATAAGTTTTGATGAGAAATCGTGTGTCATTTATTTAGAAGCATCTTTGATTTATTGACATAGGAACCACATCATTATGTACTATCACACAGGAGTGCCTATTATAAGTAATTTTGAACGCACAGGCACGCACTCTTCCAAGAGGAGGGGGAATTGAATGCCACGAATGCTCAACTCCTACTATTTTGACTTGTTAACATTCAATACTGCAAGGGTATGATCAGAATGCACGTGAAGAATTATGTGACCTCAATTCGCATTGTCAAGAAGAGCATCCCACCTAGTGGCTTGGCACCCAGCACCATTGGTTGGTTGAAAGGCTCTACACCAACTCCAACAATCAGTCAAAACCCGAATTTTCAATCACCATGGCAGAAGAAGAGGTGCGAGGTCAGGATTATGAAGCACAACATGTGCATGCCGTGTATGAAGAGATTGCTTCCCACTTCTCCTCCACCAGATACAAGGTGTGCGTCATCGCCAACAAATTCGGCAAGCCATATGACTAACTGTCCCAGCCATGGCCCATAGTCGAGCGCTTCCTGAAGGAATTGCCCGACGGAGCAGTCGGAGCGGACATTGGATGCGGCAACGGCAAATATTTAGCCGTTAACCCCAAAGTGTTCATCGTGGGATCTGATCGGTACGTCTGGCTCCCGGAGTTGTGTCCCGCCGTGCGAAGGCTCATGCATACAGCTCGACGAACCTGGTCAAGATTGCAAAGCAACACGAACCGCACGATGTTCTTGTTGCAGATAATCTGAGTCTCCCACATCCGCCACGGAGCTTGGATTTCGCAATATCAATAGCAGTCATCCATCATCTCTCCACGCCAGCTCGCCGTGTTGAGGCTGTACAGGCCGTGTTGGATCTTCTGAAGCCTTCGTTAGAGGATTCAAGCGAGAGTCCAGGAAGGGCATTGATCTATGTGTGGGCGCTTGAGCAAAAAGATAGTCGCAGAGGCTGGGATGAAGGTCATGAACAGGACGTCATGGTGCCCTGGGTCATGAAGGGCAAGAAGGAGAAGGGCGGCAAGAAGCAGCAGAAGAAGACAGAGGGAGAGAGTGAACAGATGACGCCGGCACAGCCGGATAAGACGTACTTGCGGTACTACCATTTGTACAAAAATGGAGAGCTCGAAAATGACATCAAAGAGGCAGGCGGCACAGTGATCGAAGCTGGCTATGAAAAGGACAACTGGTGGGCAATTGCAGTTCCAGCGAAAGCTAGTTGATTAGCGCACATACGGCTCTTGCTTAGATGTAAGTACTGGCTTATCTGCTTGGACATGCCGAGGGCTTATGCTAGTGACAGACAGTATGTGCTCTACGTCACATACAGCTTTAAAGCAGTGCAGGCTATGAGTTACGAAATATTACCCAAGTCTTCCATAGAACGCCTCGCTTCATGTGAAAAAAAAAATCACTGCTCCACCAATACGACGGGTAACGCGTGGGTGCTTTCTGTCAAAGGGAACAGTTGCCAGTAAAATCCAACAGCACCAGCGACGAGAATCACGTAATAGGCCACAGTCCAACCGACGCCTCTCGATTCAAACTGTGGGCCATCATCTTCCTCGTCATCCCTTTTGTTGCTTGGGGGGCTTATGGGCACGCCCGCCTCGACACCAACACGGCCATAGAAGCGTGGCAGCCCCATCCAGTTGCAGAAGCTGTGGGCTAAGATGGCGGAGAAGACATTCCCAGTCCGCACAAACACAAAGGCGGCAAAGAAGCCGAACAGAGATGTGTAGGTGAATTGGAAGAGGGAGCGGAGGACAGCAAAGAGTAACGGGGTCTGGCGATGGGTGAGGCGGAACTCGTACAGGTGATGAATGTGAGCAATGCCGAAGTATAGCGGGGTCAGGAATATGATCTGCTTTCCCGAGAACTGGGCTAGCACATGGAGAGGGATGATCAGAGCTCGCCATATAAGCTCCTCGCTGACAGGGCCCTGCGACATGTTAGTATTGTACCTAGCCCATAAAGGAACCTGAGGCCCCCACGTACCACGACGTAGTTCCGGTAGCCTATCCAGCTGCTGAGGGTCTCATACATGCCCCTGCATCTGATCCAGTCTTCCCATTCCCCTTCGACTATTCCGTGCTCGAATAGTGGGCCAGCGAACAGGATCGCCACAAGAAGCATTGTCCTTGCCGTATCCAAGAGGGAGACGGGCCAGCAGCCAAGCCAGCTGAGGATGTCCGAGGGCGAGGCATTGCCGTGGACATGTAATACATAGACAGTCACGGCGAGACTAATCAGGGTGGAGAAGGTGACTGCACGAACCCTAGCCTTGATGGACGAGGGCGCATCGCGCGAGAGCTGTGGAGAAGGGCGTGTCGCAGACGACAGGTAGAAGGGCACGACGTAGGTGAGCACAAAGACGACCTGCGGAGCCAACTGTCAGTCTCGACACCGCTCTCTGCACCAAGTGCATGAACGGCACGAACGATAGGTGAGGAGGCTATCGCCGGGATGGGGGGAAGCTTGAAACTTGGACGCGGGACGCACCGACAGTAGAGCCGCAGTGGTGGGAGAGATGGCGGGCGGCTTCTGGGCTGGCGAGACATTAGACATGGTGGAGGGAGTCGGAGAAAATGTGAGAAACTAGCACGCAGTTTGTGCAGATGGTGCAGTGTTGCGGAGCATGGTGTGGGCGTCTGGACGAAAGCGAGAAGCGCAGGCCAATGGATGGCGACTTACCGCCTTTGAAGACCTTGTTCCCCAGGGCGCTGAAACGGCTTGCCCAATCCTTGATAGGCGGCGGCATGGTGGGCGCTCTTGAGCATACAGTAGCACTCGTCGCGAAGCGCGCACAGTTATAGAAAAGCAAACGGCATGGGCGACGACGTGTTTATAGCAGCCCCCGCGCTGACGCTGACGACGACGACCAAGTCGTTGCCCTTTGCTCCCATCTAATCGATAGCCTATACCTGCCCCGTCTGCAAACACTGCAAACACCGCAAACACGTCACGTGCATCACGTGCACCCGCCCGGCAGCCGGCCCTTCTTTCATCCACACCTCCGGCCTCCGCCGTCCTGCACCCCAGCCCTTCCCGGCGCCTCGTCACGCTCGTGGTCGTCCCCGAGTGGCCGTCCCCGAGGGAACCACTGCCAGCCCGGCCCTAGCCACAGTACGAGTCGAATCCCTGCGTCCTTCGCTGCCGCGCGATCACGCAGCCAGGGCCAGACGCGTATCCCAGCGCCAGCTTTCCAGGCCGTTGAGTGGTCCGAGACCCAACGTCAGTGGTGGGCTTGACGCCCCTAATATTATTCCTCATTTCCTCGCCCGCCCACACCGCGTCGCGAGGCGGTAACTGGTACTTATCGCCCTTCGATAAGGGGGCAGATCGGAACGAGGGAGGGACCGCCCTGGCACGCAGTCCAGATTCCACGAGTGGCCGGACCACGCTGGGAATCGCCCTCTTGCCTCTGACAAGAGAAGGAAAATCCCCCGTTCCAGGTTGATTCCCGTGAGGATATCCTCTGCACAAAAGACGACTTGCGGCTGTCCGGGGCTCGTGCTGTGCCAGTAGCAGGGGAGTGAGCTGGCATTGGATAGCACATGCAGCTCGTAGCTCGCGTCTGCACCTGCGAACCTCTTTCGGCTCGCCAACTTGGCCACGGCTCTCCTGAGGGTTTTAATCTGTCGCTTGACCACTCCGCATCCTCTCTTTTTCGAATCTTCAAACCTTCTAATGCCATTGCGCTGCACCCGTCACTCTTTTGACATGTCTGTATAGCCTCTTCTTGTCGCTCTTTAGCTCACACCGTTTCTCAACTATCCTTAGTCTGTTGTTTTTTCCCTTCCTTTTCCTACCTTTTGGCATCTTAATGGTCCGTTTCTCGTCGCTGCATCGAGCATCTGAACTCTCGCTCTCGAGTTCCCGAAATTCCCGGACCTTCCGCACATCTCAGCATGTCCTCCAGTCCGCCTCAGGGCGACTCGACATCACCGGACCCAGTCTCTTCTCCACTTGCGCGCGCGCCCAAGTTTTCACCGCCTACATCGCGAAACACGTCTCCTATCCGAAGGCCACTCCATGAACGTTCCAATTCGCAGACCAATCAGTATTCCGGTCCTACCATTCGCATAGTCGAGGACCATCCTGGCACCGACGCCTACACCAAGACACCTTTTCCCAGCGAGCCTTCCCAAATCCTCCCTCCTCGCAATGCGCCGGGGTACGTGTTCGAGCGCAGGGGGTCTCGCGTTTCAGACCAGGTCGCAAAGATAGAAGCCAACCAGTCCCTTGTCCCGAAACCCCTACCGCAAAGGAAGGCTCAACGACACTCGACATCCACTAGCACCTCAGAAGCAGACACATTTGTCGCCTCTTCCTTCTCGCCGTCTTCCAGTCGCTTCTCCCAGGGCAGCACACCTGCATCCTCACCCCCGCCAGATTCATGGTACAAAGATCCGGGCCTTGAAAGAGTTGAAGAAGCAACGCCGCCGCCGCCGTCCCCTCCGTCCCCCCGACCCAAGCCAACCATCCGGGCTGTGCCGCCCTCGTCCGCATCCTCGTCTGGTGGAGACACCGTGGAAGAAGACGCATTAACACCAAGAGGATCTCCCACGTCATTTGCGTCGAACGACTCGGCTGACCACCTGATCAAGAGCTATAGCGATCATAACCGGGCTTCCTCTAGTGTCAGTCGAACTTCGCAATCAGAGCACAAGCACACACCATCGTCTGGATCCGACAAGAAGCAGGCTTCGTCTAGCAGCCCAGAACCGCGGCGACCGACCTTAAAGACATCGACGGAATCATTTGCCTTTTCTGACAGTACTTTTTCCAGCCGGCCGCGATCGTCCACCCAGCCGTCGCCAACCATTCATGAAGCGCACACTGCCACTGTCGCGAGCGGAGTACAAGTTAGTTATCCCGTCGTCCGGGCCCCGTCGTCCAATAGCCTATGGGCGGAGTCGCAAAACATTCCGACCATCTCATCCCGAATGAACAACCGCCCTCTCCAGGTGCACCATTGGAGCTCCCAACTCTCGACGATACCCTCCGAGTCGGAGCGCGGCTCTCGATCAATCGACCGGCTCTCGCGATCTTTCTCTGGGCGGTCACACTCGCAGGATGAATATGCTGGGAATGGACGGGGACACATTCCGCGCAGGCGCCAAACCATTGGCAGTGTATCCTCATCAGACAATGTCTCCGCAGGCGATACCGAATCCTCGGTGGCGGTTCCACTCCCGCTATTCTCGCCCATCACGCGCCCGTCGCGGGGAGATGGAGACTCGGACGAGCACTACGATACGATATCGCCTCTCCAATCACCCCCAATGAGGACGAAGAGATCGGGCTATCTGAGGAGGCATGACACGGACGCGCGCTCGGTTCGCTCAAACAGCTCCTCACGACCCGGCTCCGCACAATCCGACCTTTCAACATTTATTGCCAACACAATTCCAGCCTGGGCGAGGTAGCTAGCTTCACTTCCCAAACAGACTGGTTCAGCAGCTAACAAACCTAGGGTCTACTACCGACGCGGTGAACGTGCCTCACTTGGGGCTCCCGAATCTTCGACAGATTCGTCAGATAACAGCCGACTGAATACTGCGCAAAGTGGACGAACGCACACCCCTTCCGAAGGCAATTTCCCGTTGAGCATCTATCGCCCACGCAATCGGCCTCACCAACGAATGTCGCACCCCGAGTCCATGACCGACTCCGAAGGAGGCATGGAGCATGAAGTCTACGTAGTAGGCCCTCCGCGGCGGTACATCACAGAGCAATACACCCCGCGGCTACGTCAGGACAGGCGCAGCCAAGCGCGGCTTAGTGCATGGAAAGCTCCCTCATTCGATGATTCCCTGGGCACACTTTTCTTTAGTCGGCAAAACAGGCAGATTTTGCTGTTCTGTATAGGGTTTATTTTCCCGCCCGGTATGTCCAACGCCCGCGTCACGCATAATCCCCAACGCAAATCATATTGACTGGTATATTAGCATGGATGATTGCGTCGGTCCTCCCCTTACCGCCTCAACCCGAGATGGTGCAGGACGCAACCCCTAGTCAAATGGACCTCGAGCAGCATCTCGCGAGAGAGCTGGGACCCGTGGACGATCGGTCGCACCAAAAAGCCAACTGGTGGCGCAACCTAAATCGAATCATGTCTGGGATTGGGACCCTCCTTATTGGAGTGATTGTAAGCTCTAGGATCAACTTGTCTGCTACATTTACTGACTGGTATCAGATCGCATTAGCAATTCTTGCATCGAGGATGACCTGAGGCTGCCATGTAGCCGCAGCCTCAGCCTTTTCCTAGCCACCTCCCTACTACCCACCAACCATCGATCGGCCTCGAACGGCTCCACTCCCTGCTAAAAGTCCCATCGGCCGGCCTCTCCGAGATGCCTATCCTCACGACTTGCATTCACGACCATATTATGCCATTGACGTTGTTTAATCATGTTTTCTTAGCGCTACGCATCACGATCCGGTACTCTCCCTAAATATTATTCCCCTACCCGGAACCTCGGTGGCCTGCATCTCTTGTATTGTCTTTTTCCACTTCCCTGAAGTCTCCCGATTTCGAAGCCACTTGTAACATCCGGGCTTGCAGCGAGTTGCATAGCATTGTTCAGCGGGCGTTTTATTCTGTTCAGTTCTCTAGATTTCCGTCTTGTCTAGTGCAGACCATAGACGCGTATCTCTTATTTTGTAACTCTATCCGGCAAGATGCGAAAGGCGGCCCAGAAGGACGGGAGCCCTTGCACAGCTGCACAAGTGGTGCACACCCTTTAATGTAGTTTTTTCCCAAACTATATGATCTTGTAATCCTGGAGACGTCGTAATGCGACGGGGCGCGTAATCAAACCATTGCCTTCTGATCTTTTCTTGTCGACCGTGCATGCTTTTTTCCGATCGGGCTGCGACAGGCGATGATGAGGCGCAGGGACTAGAGAGTCCTGGCTCGTGTTGTTCATGCAAGACGCGGGCGAACGTGCAGCACCCTGGCCCCGAGAGCGGTGCGCACGGGTGATGCTGGAGCTCGAGCAAGTCCTGGCAGGTTGACAAGATGATGGCGGGTTTCACGACGATGCTCCCGGCCGACTGACGGATGACAGACTAGACAGGGGGGAAACATTTGTGCTTCGCCACGATGCGACGGACCATGGACCATGGTGGATGAATGTATGCCATGGCGCGAACAGTCGAACAGTCAGCACAGCTTTCGACTCATCCTGAGTGAGTGACTTCGCCCCGCGCTTAAGGCATGCAGGCTGGATGACTGGACTGGCCGCCAAGCCTGCGGGAGCGCTAGCCCCAAAGTGATGTCGTCCCTTCCACTTTTTAAACCAGCCCACTGGACGCTTTTTGGTCGCCACGAACAAACGCCTTCCACGCCTTTGACGCCTCTGCGCGACTCTCTCCCCACCGTCCACCCCCTCTCACCCACCGGCAAGCACACGCACATATTAATACCCCCGCCGCACCACTCATCATGGCTGTCCGCGCCCAATTCGAGAACTCCAACGAGTGAGACTGCCCCGCTCTGCCCTTTGCAGGCACCCGCCTCCACTCCACGGAAAAAGCTAACCTCGCGCCTCTCCTGCAGAGTTGGTGTCTTCTCCACCCTCACGAATGCGTATGCGATTGTCGCAGTAGGAGCTTCAGAGAACTTTTACAGGTGCGCGTTCCCCGCCCCACCCGCCCTCGGCCGCAGCACAAGCGCCCACGGCCAGAGCGCTAACTTTTGTCGCGCGACAGTGTCTTCGAGGCGGAACTCCAAGACGTCATACCCATCTGCCATGCTACCATTGCTGGCACCAGGATAATAGGCCGTTTGACCGCTGGGTGAGTGCAGACAGACCCCAAGCTCCTGCATGCCCCGCCCTGCACGCGCACGTCGCATTGGTAATCACCAGCTAACCTCATGGCTCTAGCAACAAGAAAGGCCTGCTTGTCCCCACCACCACAACCGATCAGGAACTGCAGCATCTCCGCAACTCGATACCAGATACCGTCAAGATCCAGCGGATAGAAGAGCGGTTATCAGCCCTCGGCAACGTGATATGTTGCAATGACCATGTTGCCCTTGTCCATCCCGATATCGAGCGCGAGACCGAGGAGATAATAGCAGATGTTCTCGGTGTTGAGGTCTTTCGACAGACGATTGCAGACAATGTTCTCACCGGATCGTACATGGCCCTGAGCAATCAGGGCGGCATCGTCCACCCCAAGACGTCGATTCAGGACCAGGATGAACTGTCGAGCTTGCTTCAGGTGCCTCTTGTTGCAGGAAGTGTCAACCGAGGAAGCGCAGTCGTCGGCGCAGGAATGGTGGTCAACGACTGGATGGCCGTCACTGGTCTCGACACGACCGCCACTGAGCTGTCCGTCGTCGAGTCTGTCTTCAGGCTAGGCGAGGGCAACGGCCCAAGTGCTATCAACACGACCCACAAGGATGCCATGGTTGAATCGTTCTACTAGTTCAGGACTTCCAATACGTTTGGTATAGCATTCCTTCCATGATATGCTTATGCAGCGGAAGGAGAGGGCTCGGCGCACGGAGTCTGGGAAAACTAGAGCCCAGAGGATAAGGATATGGATTATGGACATGGAATCCTGGGCTCTTCTGGTAGAAAATGAATGATACCATGACATCGTTGAAATGCTCTTTGCTCATTCTGCGCACTCGCGCTGCACTCTGTGGAAGGTACCTGACCAAGTATTCCTCGAACAAGCAGTACCATGCAGGTATCCCCTGGACCCTGATTGCATCCCCAAAATGGAGTATGACGAATCAAGGCATCCCACTTTGGTAGGGCTGAAGGCGGTGAGTGGATCCAGTCTTGGCAAGTCTTTAGCGTCATCTGTGATTCCGTCTGCTCCAGGGCTGCTCTCCCTTCAACAAACGTAGCTGCACTCACACACTACATATACATGCACACAAGACCGAGAACGAACCTAGAGCCTGCGCTTCGTCTGGATCAAACTACAAATCTCTAGCGCGATCCCCCGCGCGCGCCGCTCCTACGAACTGATCTGCTCTCCCTCAACGACGAATCTACCATGCCTTCACAGAACTCGACAGCGCTCACGAAGCGCTCAGCGTCGGATGCCCTCATGCCGCCTCCCGCTGCTCCAAAGCGCATCAAGCGCCCCGCCATCGTGCTGGACGAAGACACTTATACCTCTGCCATCGATCACATTATCCGTCGCGATTTCTTCCCCGGGCTGGCAGAGACAGACGCACAGCGGGAGTACCTCAATGCGTTGGAGAGTAAAAATAAGACTTGGATCCGGGAGGCTGGTAACAAACTAAGCCAAATCATGACCCCAGTTCCTCGTGGCCAACGCCGCAGGCATGTTGGTGGAGGCGGCGCAGTGGAAAAGACGCCAATCGGTCGGGTTGGACAAACACCAAGTGCCTGGGGAGGCGATACTCCTGTCTCTATCTCTGTCTCAGAAACGGAGCCTAGCGAGGAAGAGAACAAGCCCAAGGTTGACTTGAACCTCAGCCTACAGGCTTTCCAGGCCAAATACACTTCAGAGGACCAGGAGAGCTTCAGCCAAATAATCGACAAGGCCAACGCAAAGAAGTTTGAGCAGAATGCATGGTTGCGCGATGGAAATCGATTTGCATCCAAGCAACGCATTGCTCAACAAAAGGTCATCGAAGCGTCCAACACTGGAGAAGCATCATCTTCGAAGGAAGTTATGCTGCGGCCCTCGCAGGACCTCGACCACAGGCCTGCTGCTCCTGACATGCACAAACATACCGCCTTCAACACTTTGATGTTCAATCCAGACTCTGTGGAATCCTGGGCACCGACCCGCGCGCAGACCGCCGAGTCTGCGTCCCTTGCGCCCCCCAAACAGGTCAACTACAACAACACACGCCTTCCGCTGCCAGAGGAAGAGCCACCCCGGCCTCCGAGTCCCACAATGTCAGCTGTTCGCGATGCCATCGCCGGACGCCCTAGACTTACCCCGAGTGAGGGGGGCTTTGGCGGCTCTGATGCTCCGCTTGTAAAAGGCTATGCCTTTATCGCACCTTCAAACCGTACAGATCCAGATTCGGACTCGGACTCGGACGATGCCCCTACCGACCTTCTCGAAAAGTTTGGTGCAAAGGGAAGCTCTGCGATGCCCTTCATCATCCACGACTCGAACTCGCGCGAGAAGCTACACCACAAAATGGTCGACACCATCAATGCAAAGAGGTCGGGCAATGCGGGCGGCAGCAACAACAGTAGTCACAGCGGCGCGGGTCTGGGCAAAGGACTAGGAATTTTCAAGGGTGAGACGCCGCGCTTCTCATCCGCGCCTACGCCCGCGAGGCTGCAGGCGGCGGGGAAGACTCCCGGGAGGAAGAATGTCGGCAATTTGACGCCGGCGGCGCAGCGTCTGTTTGAGAGGGTTGGCGGGGGCACGCCGAAGAATGTGGGGAGTGGTGGGTTTGGGAATAGCAGTTTGGGGAATGAGTGGACGCCTACTCCCAGGCCAAGGAGGAAGATGTGAGGGGGGGGGGAGAGACATGGCGGTTTTTGATGCTTTTATGAAGACTACTTCTTTCAGCCTGCCGAAGTGCTCGTAGCAAGCTGGAAGTTTATACTAGATACCCATTTACCGAGACTTCACTTCGCAATACTCTATCATGTTGTCGAATCCAAATCACTTTCTTGAGTACTTGTGAGGTGTGTGGGTCTCCTGCCATCTATCTCTGTTTGGACTTTGCATTCATATCGAACAGGTCAGCCTCACTGTAGCAGCAAAAACTACTAACCAAGCAACCAACCATCCGTGAGTGCTCTGCAGGACCAAAGGATTAGGCCCATCCAGGGCTCACCTAGGGACATGAGCATGGATGGAGCGTGAGATTGCAAGTCCTCCGTCCATACAAGCGCATCCCTCCAGCCCCTCACGTCAATCACAGCATCATCATCATCATCATCATCACCACCACCAAGTATTCCAAAAAAGCAAAGCAATAGTCTAAACAGAATTCCCGATTCAATTAAATAAAGAACAAAAAAAGTAAGAGAGAGAGAGAGCGAGACCCAAGGACTAAAACTACAGACACCAAACCTCCCTCCCCCCACTCCCTTCCCCTCCTTTCATGTATTTACGAGTGAGAGGGTGTGTATGTGTGTGCCCCGAAAAACCCCTCTCTCCCACCTCCCCTCCCCCACACCCGGATCGCCGCGTACCTACCAATACAGCAGCAGCCACCCGCCCATTGGTATCAAAAGCAAAAGCAAAAGCCGAAAAAGGCCAAAAACAAAACAGACCAGGGCTAGAACCAAAACCAAACCGTACCATAGCATGCCTTACCGTACCGAACCAAGCAAGTAGGGAGGCAGCGATAAGTGTGCATGGAAACAAAGCAGTAGCAGCAACAAAAAAGCCCAGAGTGAAGCAAAAGCTACTCGCATGCACGCACCCAAACAGGCAAGCTAATCGGAAGACGCATCTTAAAATAGAGAATGGGGAGAGAGAAAAAAGGAAGCAAGCAATACACGCAAAACGCAATACTTTAGATTGGGGGCCGGGCCAGGACGGGATAGGGTGGGGTGTGGGGTGGCATGTGGCATGTGGGATACATGTCCTAACCAGTCAGACCACCAAAGGGGAGGGGGGGGGGTGAGCCATGATTTGATGGGTGGGGAAAGACGCATGAAACGGGAATTAAAAAAAGGTGGAAGAAGCAATTACAGTGTATTTGTGTAGGGAAAAGGGATATTCTGAGACGGGCAAATGGGATGACGGATCGGGAAGTAAAAAAAAGCCAGACTCCAAATGCCACGCGCTATGCAAAACGCCATGCTTCAGACTTCTCCTAGTAAACCGCATCCTACCATGTATTGACGTGGAGGTGCAAGGAGATCTGGGAGACATAAAAACAAGCAACCGATTTCCATTTCCTAGTGTACGACCGGCCGTTCCGTTTCCGTTCGTGGGTCCCATGCGTTGGATATACAAAAGTCGAAGGCGAATATCCGAGTTCAATGGAGATGTTGTACAAATGAGTATGTCGAGACTTATTCTCGAGCGATAAGTTTTGGTCTAACCACCGCGCCGGCGGTTGGAATCTGGACCCTGGTATGTGCGGAATTGTGTCCCAGGAGCGTGGTATGACCTGTATTGGCGACGAGGACGAGGTTGAGGCTCAGGTCGCTCAGCTAGTCCCTCTCGCGGAGATTGCGAAGGGTGTTCATATTGCGGAGCATGTGATGTTGGTGGCGGCAATCCCGGTTGACTGAAAGAGGGTGAGGATGCAGATGGTCCGGAATAAGACATTTGTGGCTGCGAGTGTGGAGGCGGTGCCATGTTGGCGGGTAGAATAGGTTGGCCGCCATACTGGTGAATCTTCAAGGGCGGGTATGATGATGGAGGTGGGGGTGGCGCCTGGAAGCTGCCTGGTGGAGGAACGTAGCCCTGGTAAGTCGGCTGGCTATTGTATGATGCAGGGTACTGAGGCGGTGGTGGTGGGCCATGGGAGGATACAGGTGGATAGCCTCCGGGGGAGGGATATGTAGGCCTCGACGGTGCAGGGTCGTAATGCGCGAAACGAAAGTTGATCGTCGAAGAAGGCGGCGGGCCAGGTGGCTTTGGAGGTAGAGACTGGCTGAGGGAAGGGAGTTGCGGGCCACCGGGTGGTGCATAAGGGCTTTGGTGAGTGGGTGGAGTGGGAGCGCTCTTGATGTCGGATGAGTAAGGCTGGGCTGGGCTACCATTGTACGCTGCTGCCTGTGCTGCCTGGGAGCCACTAGAGCGCCTCTCACCATCCCAGTGCGAAGGTCCCTGATCATGGGTAGTAGGCTGAGAAGTGGGTGGGGGATACGCGTGAGCAATATGAGGTGACTCATTGTATGACTGTGGTGGGTTGGATGGTGACGCATTGTAGCCTTGAACCGGCATCCTAGGCGATTCCTTTCCGGCAGCCTCTGGTCTGTCTGTCGGACTGAAAGCACCAGAAAGTCGGGGAGTTGTCGTCTGAGGTCGGTCGCTCTCAGTCTGGTCGCTGCGAGGGGGGCCGTCGGTCCTGGGTGCTGACTTCCTGTCCAGAATTGCACGAAGCCTATCCAAGGGGTCCCTCCGTCGCAAAGCCTCTTCCGATGGTGGCTCCCTTGGTTTGGACCAATAAGGGGAGGGAGGAGTCTGGTGTTGTCCAATGGGCGGCAGATGGTTGGTAGTAAGATCTTGGCTGTTGACAATAGATTCGAGTCGGAGCGGGCCGCTTGGGATGTGGCTATGCGCCTGGAGAACAGGCTCTTGTCTATAAGGGTTGGGCATTACTGGCTCCTGGGGCCGCGACCGTATATCCCGCGATCCATAGCTGGGCACATCATCCGTGTCATTGTTCAAGAGATCTGTGATGCGGTTGGTCGAGAGCTTTGCGGGAGGCTCGGTCTTGGGAGGCTCTGCATCCCGTACATAGCGCACGCCATTTGGCTCCGGGTAGGTAAGAGGCTTTACTGGATGATTTAGAAGTTGTGCAACCTTCCCTGGACTGCTCTTTATTGTTTCCTGGACCGCCGTCGTTGGATTAGAATAGAAGTTTTCGGAGGGAGATGCTTGTCGCTTAATCTCGACTTCTGGTGCGGGTGTAGCGACTGGAGCAGGGATGGGAGCGTCCTGTTGATACTGATTGTCGTGTAATTTCTCTTCGACGAGGCTTCCACGAGGCCTCTCTTCAGATAAGGTTGCCAACAGAAACAACGCATCTGCCTGTTCATTCGAAATGACTTGAGGAGGTTCGGGTGGCGGCGTTCTCTCAACTTCGAATGCGGCATCGACCAGGCTGGTGATGTTGAAATGAGCAATAGCTTCGGTACGGTCGGGGCCAATGTATCTCGCAAAGCCGCCAGGAATTGTTTCAATAGCATCATCAGCATCTTCATTTGCTTTGACAAATGCCTTCCTTTGCTGATCGAATATTTTCCTTGTTGCCTCTTCGTCGAGTAGACGTTCTGCTTCGACGTACGCTCTGCTTCGAGAAGCGAATTTCGGCTCAAGACGGTCGTCTCCGGTCTCGGCTGGCATATCCCAATAGGTTGGAGCAATGATGTTGTCTTCATCATCAGTGGCAGCCCCGTCGTCGGCCTTCATTTGCCGCTCCAACTGTTTCATGCGGTAGTAGCATTGGAGCAGGAAGTCGTCTTGAAGATCCCGGAACCGATTGATATACTGTTCTTTCTCAATGCGGCGGTTGGCGACAAGAACTCGCTCCTCCTGAGCTAGTCGTTGATCGCGTTCAGCATTGACTTGATTGAGGCGACGCTGTCGGTATTCATCAAGAGAAGCCATGAGTGGCTCGTACTCTGGACATTGCCTATAGAATTGAGGCTCATTCACCAAGTTGTACGTGGTGCGCTTGGACAGCTCTTCCAGGAGATTTTTCTGGATCTTCGCGAGGCTACGGTAACTCATCTTCAGGTTCAGCTGTCGGCGCAAGTCTGTCTCGACGTTGATGTCCGAATGTGGTTGGCGACGCCGGCCTGGGAGGCGCCTCGCATGCTTTGCGGGAGCATCGCCATTGGTCGGCAATACATTTTGGAGGCCTTGGCTGCTCTCGACCTCCGGAATTTGATCAGGCGAGTTGGGAGCAGTGGATGCGTCGGTCAGCTCTGGTGGTTGCTCTGCGGGATCTGCAGGGGTTTCTGTTTTGCGCTTTTTCCGTCGCGGTTGCTCAGAAACATCGCTCTGGGTTCGAGTGAGGACGCCGTTCGGGCGAACGCTCACAGTTTTGCTGGACTGGGACGAGTCACCTGATGCTCGCCTCTTTTTGCCAGTCGTCTTCGATGCATTCAGAGTTACACGAGATGACGCGCCCTGCGGTTCTGGGGTCTGCGACTCCGTCGCGGGTAGCTGCTCGGGGAAAGAGCCATTAGACATTTGAGGCGAACCAGAATCGGTCGAAAGTCGGATGCGCTTAGCTGGGCGGACATCTTCGACAGGGTAAGATGCATCATCCAATTGCGCGAGGTCATTCAAAGAGCTGCGACGGCTGCTTGAACTCGCGATGGATGGAGCAGCCGGACTGGTATGATTCGACGCTGTTTTGGCAGCACGCCGGGTCGTCATGTGGAGAGGTTCTGAGGGTGCAAGACGCGATGTCTTCCCTCCTTGAAGACTATGCTTTCGCTTAGACATCACGCTAGTACCGTTTCCGCCTGTGCCAAGTAAGTAACATGTTAGCATGGAGGCAATGCTACGGGGAGGACGGCAAAGGATGGCAGGCACGTACCTTGGTGGGCTTTGGGAGAAGTGCTGAGGGCTGTCTTTGTTGGTTTAGTCTTCCGCTTCGGCGGCATTGTTGGGGGAAACAGCGCCTGGTGCTGGAAGCAGCCCGTTAGCCCGTGATCAGGATAAAGGGCTCGACAGAAGTTGCGACTGTCAAACGCCCAGTGGAGGGCAAGTAAACCTACAAGCTTGAAAAGGGCCGTCTATTCTGATGAAGACGGCACCACGGCGAAGGCGAAGAGCGGGCTGTTGGTCCCTGTGATGGGTCGCGGTCAGTCGCGAAAGAAGAGTGGAGCAGGTAGGCAGAGTGCCGGGCCACGTGAAAAGATGAGGGCAAGCCTGCTACTCTGGGGGGCGAGACAGAAGCCCCGCGTCACGGGTGAATAGCAGTAGGGCGATGAGGGTGAGGGTGAAGGTTGGCTTACCGTGATTCAAGTCCGCTGGTCTCCGTGGCACGAATGACTGGATCAACAAAGTGCTGCAGAGCAATAGCCACCGGACTAGAGACTCATCGTCTGGTCGGCAGTGATGAAGCCCGCGCTAGCACAAGTCGCGTTCTGTGCAGAAATGCTCGTCGGATTGCAGAAGGACTGCGAGAAGGAGGAAACAACCCTGCAAAAGAAAATGCTCCGCGTGGCACAGGTGACCAAAGGCGACGGTGCACGCTGGCGGTGCCGGAAGGTAGCAATGTGATAGAGAGAATCAGAGGCAGGCGAGAAGCAAGACCTGGGGACCGTCGAAGGTGAGCAAGGTCGCGAGGGCGGTCGTAAATTGGTGAAGGTGTTGCTGAGATCCTCAGACGGCTGGGGGCTAGTCTGAATGAGGAAGCGTGCACGGGCCTTCGTCCGCCTGGTGTGGCCACGACACGCGCTTACTTTTCCGACGCTGGTCAACAATGGCTGGAGTCTAGGACAAGAGGAGCGGCGGTGCTGCTCGTGCTGCCGATGGGATTGACGACTGCGATTTGGGCCGTGGGGCCTCTGCAATTGCGGCCGTGAATGGGGGAAACGTCTCCGCGCTTGGCCAACCACAGCCGCCTTTTGGTTGCAGCGGCTCTAACCAAACAAGGTAGTAGACGACTAAATTTGCATCACATCATCACCATCCCATATGCTGCCGGATTATATAGCAGAGGTGTTGGCTGCAAATGCAACATGATGCGAGCATGTCTTGTACACGAGGGCCATGCCTCTGCGGCACTGGCGTTGAGCGTTGTCCATCTTTGCTTCACACCATGTTTCGGCGAGGCACGTCATTACCCGCTGCGGCGCCAGACAGGATTCTCGTCTTCAACATGCTCCGTCTTGCTGGCCCAGCCTCTGCGCCAGATCAAGTGCACTGCCCCGCTCAAGTACTGCTTCCCGCTGCTCGCTCCATCGTCTGCAGCCATCCACGGTGGATGTCTTGTTCCGTCGTCTGCCGCTTGCCCCTGGGATAGACTTGCTCGACGGCGGATGCTCGACGGCGGCGCTTTTGCAACTCCTGTTCACTTCCGGCATTTCCGCCGGCATGCCATGCTCCATGCATAGACAGGCCGACGTAATGACAGGCCGACGACTCCCGTTCCGCCGACCTTTTCTGTCGTCTTCGAGATAAAATCAAGCCCATAGTCAGACGTTCAGAAATGCTCTCATTGGCCGAGCACTTCATGCACGTCAACGGTGGGCCTTTTCCTGCGCCAAGAACGCTGTGTGCAGACCTTGGAGACGCACCATGGTGCTCGTGATGAAAAATGACTCTTGCTCGAGGCTGGGGCTCCAAAGCAATTATCCATGGGCCCGCTTCCGGGTGCGAAGTGCCTCTGGGGTTGGGCTATCGCATCTACAGTGCCCCCTTCCGGCTCAGACATCCAGCGTTATCCTAGGGCAGCCAGCTAATGTTCGGCCGGCTCCATAATCATCTTTCCCAACTAAAAGGTCATCTCGCGCTAGACATTCGAGCTGAAGGGAGGGCTGTAGCGAACGACAGACCCTCATCGTACGGAAACATGCTGCTGTCCAAGCATCATGCACGTATTGCTGCCAACGAGGCCGTTACTCAAGCAAAAAAAAAAAAAGAAGTCAGGTCTACAATAACTTGCGACACGTTACTTTTGCAGAATGTAATGCGCATGTTCGGCTGCCTGCGCTTGTCGCCACGAAGCCTTAAGAAGCACCAAAATTCCCTCGTTTGGATACATGCCAGTAGTAAATTTTGCTCAATAAATTGCTACCTGCAGAACATAGAGCATTGTTCCGAACCGTATGCTAAGCATACACACAAATTCCCAGCCTCGCCCATGCAAGTGGTATCAAATAATAGTACTACAACTAAGGATCGCTCCGTTTTTTATTGCCACCCGAAGCCGGAGCCGGAGCCCATTAAGAAAAACCTTCATGGACGCCATACCTGTTGCAGAACGCTCAAAAGACCGAGACTCTGGTGAGAGAGTTCTCAAGGTGAACATAGGAAAAGCCCCCGAACCGGGCTGACGAGATTCTCGCTCGTCTCGAACATAAAAAAAAACATCGTGTCGCGTAAAACTCTAGGACATTAAGCGCCCGTAATCGTGAGCATGTGGCTAAAGCCTCCAATTAACCACCTCACAGCCGCGCTTTTCTTTTTCTTTTTCTTTTCTCCAGATTTCTTTTTCCTAAAACGTGGAAAATCCCATTCCGATTTATCGTGTTGATTCGGCCTGCAGGCTGACTTTCCGGCGACTGTTGATGCTACTTCGCGGCGACGAATTCAGAACGAAATCCGGTATTGGTGGAGTCATTGCTCGACTAGGCGGAGATGGGCTTCGTGATGAACGCTCCGATCGCTGTGATCGCTGCGACCGCTGGGAGCTGATAGAGCGCTCCGGCATGTTGTGAGAATGCATCAGAGGGCTGGGGCTAGCAGTGCGACTGTTAGATCGCATGCGACTGTATGGACGTGGCGGGCAGGCAATCATCTGGTTCGCTAGAGGACTAGCCAGGATGTTTGTGCCTGGGGTTGCGGCGGGAGGTGGTGTCGGCGATTCGGAGCGGAACAGAGGATGGATATGGCCCTCGCTCACAGACGGGCTAGGGGGGCGAGATGTATCTGGCAGCATCTTAGGAGGAGGCGCAAGGTCTTCTAGCTCCTCATCTTCGGGTACAACTGGAAATGGCCCGTCCAATGCTCGCGCTGGTGATGCAGGCCTAGAGCCAGGAATTGGTGCCAGGGCTGTACCTCTGGACGGCGCTGATTGTATGATTGTATCCTTGGTTTGAGGGTCTACACTGCTGGTATCCCAGGATTCAAACCCATCGAACTGCGATATGGTATCAACAGAATGCAGGCTTCCAGAGTCTCGGGTGAAGGAAGGTCGATTGATAAGTCGGGAACGAGAGGTGACTGGGCGGACGACTTGCTGGAGAGATTCCCTCCATGACCTCAATGATTGAGAGGAGCGCGCGGAGAAGGTAGGAGAAGGTAGAGCTGCAAGTGGGGATGATGGCTGTGTGGCTTCGAGCATGTACAAGTCTGTTGTCTGGTGTGAGTGGCGTACCTCAGACATGACGGAGTCTCTGGGGCAAGAGGTCGCAATGGATGGCTCAGGTTGCACCTCGGGCTTGCTGAATAATGACCACGCAAAAAGACCGTTTTGGCTCACAAACGCCAAAATCCAGATGATGACTTGAGCAGCAAGATGACTGTCCCAGTCCTTGATGGGCCCCTTGGAAGTCTTCGAGGAGAGTTCCTTCGATTGTGATCGAGTGACTGCAATGGATGCGAGAGACACCATTGAGGCGGACAGCGAGGGCAATACGCAAAAAAGGACCAGAAGTCGCAATCCCCACAAGGATCGCTTGATTACACCTTCTCTTTTCCAGGCGAACTGGAACGCAAATAGACCCACGCAACAGAGAGCCACAACGTCCAAGGCACTTGCGGCAATGGCCAGACCAACAACGGAAACCTGTGCAAACGATAATGAGGCGGCATCAAGGAACCGAAGGACCGTGTCTGCAGCGGTTGCAGAGCACGCCACCGCACCGAGAATGGACAGGTAAAATCTGCGAGGCCGAAACATGGTGTTGGGTGAAAAGCAATAACCTTCAATCGAGGGTGCAAGCAGTACTTCAGGGACCAGAAAAGGGTCTGCGGGGCAAAGCTAGGAATAGCCTCAGGATACTAAGCTGACCCGATGCTGCGTCTCGAATAGCGGCGCCGGTAGCACAGAGGTGCGTGTAGGCGACGCGTGGGGCCAATGAGAGAGCCCAAAGGAGGGTTGTTGGTGCCCAGACGATAAAGGGAAGGTAGTTCGCCCCCGGATCAAGAGATTGCTAGAGAGTGAAGGATCCGGCCATAACAATTGGGTGTGTCTCAGAATTGGCGTGGAAGCGTGACAGAAGCCGGGCCAACAATGCGGATGAAAAAGGAAGTAGCAAGACTTCGTTGTACCGGTCGCGGATCGCAGATCGCAGAACCAAATGACACGCACGAGACTGAACGCGCTCGAGTTATGATGTTGTCGGCTGAAAGCGTGTGGCTGCTACGGGAGGAGCGGTGGTCGTATGCAGCGCGGCGGCCTATTCCGGTAACCTCACGTTTTCCCAGGCGTGGCTTGTGCAGTAGTCCAGGGCCGGTCGATGGCGTCTAATAACCAAGTTCCAGGTGGTCGTACTAGAGAGAATGACAGCTGCACCGGAGGCATGAAATGAATGTTGGTTGGAGGTGGAAACGAGCGGGATGATGAACGGAGGACAGAGCAGGGCGGGAGCGTGCGGTTGAGGACCCACGAGGTGATTTATTAATTTAGCAGTGCGCAAAAAGGCTGAGTTTAGGTCAATGTTTTGTGGACTTGCATCTGCAGCACGCGTGGGACACGACCGGGGGCCCGCAGCTAGATCCTGGATGCGCGACATGCATCTCGGAGGAGAACATTCGATTTGCACCACCATAGCTGCACGCTTGCCGACTCGCAGCTGGGCTGAAGCAGCGCGAGGGACATTGGCGTAGCGCAATTGAGTAAGTGGTCCGCCAGCTGCCTTGGTAGGCGAGAAGGATAAAGGAGCGCATATACCCCCAGGGCAGAGCGAAAAGGGCAGAGCGGGCACGGCGAAAAAGAATGGTGAGGAGAAAAAGTCCAGAAACTCTCGGAGGCGGACGGGCGCGACCAATGAGTGCACCGGCGGCCACTCGGCCCACATCCGCTGAACAGTCTGACGACGGTACAGGCCGGGGGACGCCTGCTAGACAGTTCTCAGCGGAGCCGTCGCGTCCAAGTCCTTCATTTCCCAGGGGCGGAGGAGCGCGTTGTTTGCAACTTGCTTTTTGAATCAGCACCAAAACAAGGCCTGAGGCCTGCCTGAGGCCTCGTTCTCGAGCTCTGTTCTCATGCCGTGGCCGTTGCTGACGCCCTGGGCTGCCAGCGACACGCTGGGCTGCGCGAGCGGCTCGGAGGTAGGACCGGCATCAATAGTCGCATTGCCTGCAGTGCCAGAATCGCACAGCATACGTCTATCAACCACCGAGCAGTGTCCGCAGGCGGCGGTTGCACACCCTCAAGCCTTCGAGCCCTCCAGCCCTCCAGCCCTCCAGCCCCCGACGAGCGAGCGTTGCAGCCAGTGCCGAAGGAGCGTTGAGCGGGAGCCGAAACACGCACCCCTCGCGTCTCATGCTGGGCCATTGGCGACTCATATGAGCCGAAACAAACAAACTTCGACGCGCGGAAGCGGCTGGCGGGGCGACCAACGTCACGGACAGGCCCGATTGCCATCATGGATGTGTTGAGAATTTGGTCCGGCCGCTTTTCGACGTTGGTAGACGACCTTTCCAGGTTGATGTGACGAGATCGAGTGGAGAAGAGACCGCTAGGCCCGCACCGGAGATTTGGTCCACGTGACGTGTGGTTCACTCAGATCGAAATGCTCCGAGTCCTGATCGGGCTAGCGTATTGCACCGCCTCTCACGTGATGACAAATCACCACTAGCCACCCGCCACAGCGCGTCGGGCTTGGCGCTGCTCGCGGGGTGATTGACGAAAGTGAATCTGCGGTTCTGCCTGACGCCTGCTTCATCACCTCTTGCTCGCCGTCCCCAGAGCAAACGCCTACCACTGCCTACTGCAAACTCTGCAGCCTCTCTTCACCCACCATCTGGCCGCAGCTCCGGCCATCTTGTAACTCCGCGCCCTGGGCCAGAACCACGAGCGTCCCCTCACTCTACCCACCCAACATCTCGGAATCTCCAACTTCACCTCAACAGCTGCGTACCCAAAGCCGCAACCATGAAGATCACTTTCAAGGTCCGTCATGTCTGCTGCTGGTGTCTGACAACATGAAGCTGACGCCCACGCCAGGATCTTAAGCAGAACAAGTTCGTCATCGATGCCGAACCATCGGAAACGGTACGCAGTCGCCCTGGCGTCCATTTCGCCTCACTCTGGGACAACAGCTGATAGCTCTGATAGATTGGCGCCATCAAGGCCAAGATCCATGCCGACAAGGGCTGGGAGGTCGCCCAGCAGAAGCTGATCTACTCCGGTGAGTGGTGCCATCCCCGTGTGAGACATTATTGCCCGCGGGCGCTAACCTCGCAATATAGGCAAGATTCTCCAGGATGACAAGACGGTCGAATCGTACAACATCGAAGAGAAGGGCTTCATCGTGTGCATGGTCTCGAAGGTGCGTGCTGTCATTCGCCACCACGGTGGACGCCGCTAACAGGCCACAGCCAAAGGCAGCTCCCGCGGCATCATCAAGTAAGGCGGCACCCTCCACACCAGCGCCCGCTGCCCCAAGGACGCCTGCTGCACCTGCAGCTCCCGCTCCGGCCGCCTTTAACGTAGCGAATGCGCCTGCGTCCCCCTCACCTGCTCCGGCTCAGCAGTCCGACTCGACGCGCTTCAATGATCCGTCGGCATTGACCATGGGCAGCGAGCGCGATGCTGCCATTTCCAACATGGAGAGCATGGGGTTTCCTAGGGCCGACATTGACCGAGCTATGCGCGCTGCCTATTTCAATCCCGACCGCGCGGTCGAGTATCTCCTGACAGTAAGACTTGCCATGGCCGATCTTGTCGAGGCCATGTGCTAATTCAAGGATAGGGTATTCCAGACAGTGCACTCCAGGAGTCGCAGGCGCCACCCAGCCAAGCACGTGGACCGACCTCTCCTCCCCCTGCTGCTGGTGGTAACACGGGTGCTGCCACGGGTACCTCTGGAGGCGAAGAGCCGATAAATCTGTTCGAGGCTGCTGCTCAAGCCGGACAAGGTGGGCGAGGTGGTGCTGGGGCAGCTCGCTCGGGAGGCACCGGTGCAGCTGCGGCTGGTGCCGGTGCAGCCCTGGGCGGCAATAGTCTGGATTTCCTGCGTAACAATCCACAATTCCAGCAGCTGCGACAAGTCGTACAACAGCAGCCACAGATGCTTGAACCCATTTTGCAGCAGGTCGGAGCTGGCAACCCACAACTGGCCCAGTTGATTGCAAGCCACCCAGAGCAATTTTTGCAATTGCTTGCGGAGGACGCCGACGAGGACGCGCCTCTTCCCCCTGGTGCCCAAGCTATCAGCGTCACCGAGGAAGAACGCGAAGCGATAGAGAGGGTACGCAACCCAATACAAACTATACCACCTGACTGAGCTAATATTCGTAGTTGTGCCGTCTTGGTTTCGAGCGAGACTTGGTCATCCAGGCCTACTTTGCGTGCGACAAGAATGAGGAGCTAGCTGCCAACTTCCTCTTCGACCAGCCTGAGGACCCTGATGAGCAGTGATTACTCCACTGTTTTCATTTGTTTCACATCTTCAGTTGCTCCCAATGCACGTTCATGCGACCATCCACAACTCTAAACAATATCACGCAAATGTCCCCAAATATTGTGGGCAGTTTGCACAGTATCCCCACTTGAATGCCATCTTCAGAGCCCCTGGGCGCTTAGGAAATGGACAATCTTTACCCCCTTTTTCCCATTGTCTGGTAATGGTTATGATACCTGAGCTGGGATAACGGAGCAGAATGGAATGCATGTAGATAGCTCGGCGTCAGTGGGGAGCTCATGCACGAAAACAAAGTCTATTTCAAATGGTATTCCATGCATGCAAGATTCTAGATCATTGTTACACGTGATTAGTGATGCTGATCATCTCCATGTCCAGGTTTGGAATTGTCAAATTCGTCTTTGCCAATCCGAACGATATTCAAGCCACCGAGGTATCCTTGGCGGGTCTGGTATGCGTAGGTATATAAAGACGTCTCTGACAGTTCTCTAAGAGCTTCTTCACTGGCACACTCGTCTCCTAAAATCACAAGGTGGATTCCTTATGTGAGATAAGGCCTGGAGCTACTGTGTTTAAATTAGAACCTAGACGAATATCTTATATGCGGATAAAGGCTAGACAAAAGCGTATGGACGGGTTGTTTAAGTCTGCGACATTCTAAAAATGACCCGGCACTACGTTTTGTTCCACGAAATGACTTAACGTTTAGAGCGATGCTGGGTTATAGATATGGAAGAAACATGATCTATCTACTCATTGAGGATAAAAGAATTATCCCGACCTATATCTCTGGTTTCTTAAAAAGTGGCTGTATGGCAAAACCCCGCGCACAAGGCTATGTGCAGCTTCGAAAAGTAGTAAACCTAATGCATGACGGAGACGACAAAGCACTTTCCTCCCCCTCATATCCTCTAAACAGAGATGCTGGGAAATACATAATAAGAAACAAGCGAGTGGATACCTTTACACTTTCTTGGTATAAAACAGCAGTTGGATCCTAAAAAGACGAGCCCTTAGTCTGATGTGTAACCCGCGTCCCCAACCTTTACGAAAAAAAAAGAACACAAGCTAAAAGATGTCTTTGGGAAAGCCCAAAACATCGTTAAATCAACTCTATGTTGAAGAAGTTTTGCAAGGATCCAAGAATATATCGGTATGCGTGGTCTACCCACACCTATTCCAAAAATTTGAAGATGTCCCATGATGAGCGTCCACGAAGCCTGTTGTGGACGTATAAATTCTTTCTTCCAGAACCTTTGTTCTCCACTCACATCGTCTCTTCACTAGGATCTAAAATAAAGTCATGAGAATCTATGTGACATTAAAAAAGTTCGAAAAGCAATCTCATGATCGTGTTTTGGCTGTAGCTCTTATGTAGGGTGGACTAAAACAGTCTCCAAAGAGACCCATGTTCACACTGCCTCAAGCAGGCGCATCTCCAAGTCGGGGTCTTTGCCAGGAGCGGATTGAAAATACAATTGCGGAGAGAGTATGCTTGCGTGAACTTGCAACTCGATTGATGATGCTCACCATCATCCCACACTCACGCCAAACCATCATATGCTTTCATACATACAATCGATCCATGATCATCACATCGATTTTCACGCTACCAAAAAAGACATGACATGTTGAATGCTTATTCACACGGCTATCTCTGAATATAAACATGACTGCATGCCAAAGAACCCATCGACAGCATGATAATAAATCCCATTTTCTAATGCATCCCGTTCGTTAATCATCAAGAATTTCCTCGAAGCCACTGCATCATGACTCCCTTCTTATTTTGTCTGGGGTTTTTTTCCCATTTGTTTCTCTTAGTGGTGGAACAACCGAATGTGCTGCTCGACAAAGGTGATGCCAAGCTTCTCGGCCGTCTCGAAGACGGCAGAGTCGTTCTGGCTTCCCGTGGGCGCGGCAACGTACTTGGCTCCGCTCCTGGCGGCCCTGAAGACGTTGTCAATGAAGGGGAAGAAGGCGTCGGAGCTGACGGCAACGCCCTCGAGCTTCTCCAGCCAAGCCTTGCGCTCCTCGGCGGTGAAGGGCTTGGGGATCTGGCCCTCCTCAAAGTTGGCCTCGAAGTCGTCGCGCTCGATGCCGGACTCGGGAACGAGACCACTGCAGAGGAGATCGATGGCGTTGGACTTGGAAGGACGCTTGGTGCCCTTCTTCCACTTGAGGCCAAGGCTGCGCTCGTGGAAGCGCATCCACCAGTTGTCGGCCTTGTCGCCAGCAAGACGAGTGCAGTGGATACGAGCTGTATTTGGATTAGCATATGTGTAGTAATAACCAGGATGTGATTTGCTTACATTGCTGTCCGGCGCCGAGGCCGATGACCTGGCCGTTCAATGCGTAGCACACACTGTTGGACTGGGTGTACTTCAAGGCAATAGTGGCCACAGTCAGGTCACGTTGGGCAGCCTCGGACAGGGGACCTGAGTTCTTGGGCACAATGACAGTGTTAAAGGTGTCAGCCGGAGCGATCTTCGCATCATTGCGGTGTTGGCGGAGAGTGATGCCGAAGACGGTCCGCGTTTCCTCGGGCGAGGGAACGTATTCGGGGTCCATCTGGAGGACAAGATACTTGCCGGCCTTCTTCTTCTTGAGGAGCTCGAGGGCCTCAGGGGCATAGCCAGGGGCAATGACACCGTCAGACACCTCACGGCTTATGATCTTTGCGGTGGGGACCTTGGGCAGAGTCAGTCAACCTATATCGGCAAAATACCATGCATATACTCACATCGACCTCGTGGGAGAGAGCAATGACGTCTCCGAAGCTGGACATGCGGTCCGCGCCGCGGGCCCTAGCATAGGCCTGAGCCAATCCGGAGCTCTCGATGCCATCGATATCATCCACCATGTATACCTTCCTCTCCACCTCGCTGAGGGGTACACCAATAGCGGCACCGGCCGGAGAGACGTGCTTGAAGCTAGCCGCAGCGGGGTAGTTCAGGGCCTTGGTGAGTTCCTGGACCAGGGGCCACGCATTCAGCGCGTCCAAGAGGTTAATGTATCCAGGCGATCCGCCGAGCACCTTGAAGGGGAGGGGCTTCTCAGGTGTGAACACGGTGGCAGGCTTCTGGTGGGGATTGGCACCGTAGCGCAGGGGCAGCTGCTGCTCGCCCTCGCCGGCGTACTTCTTGCGGAAGAAGTCGGAGATGGCCTGGTCGTAGGCGGCAGTCTGCTCAAAGGCCTTGAGAGCGTAGCGCTGTCTGCTCTTCTCCGACAGCTCACCATCGTTCTTGAGCTCAGTCAAGAAGTCGTGGTAGTCCTTGGGGTCGGAGATGATGGTGACCCTGGCGTGGTTCTTCGCAGCCGCCCTCAAAAGTGTGACTCCTCCGATATCGATCTCCTCGACGGCCTCGGGGATGGTGACATTGATGCGCGCGACCGTCTCGGAGAAGGGGTACAAGTTGCACACGACGAAGTCGATCTTGTCGATGCTGTTGGCCGAGAGATCCGAGTCGTCCGAGTCGAGGTTGCGGGCGAGGATGCCACCGTGCACGGCTGGGTGCAGAGTCTTGACGCGGCCTCCGAGCATCTCGGGTGCCTTGGTGATGGCGGAGACGTCGTCGACGGGGAAACCAGCCTGGCGGATCATCTTTGCAGTGCCGCCAGAGGCCAACAGCCTCACGCCGCCGTCATGGAGGCCCTTGGCCAGGTCGAGCAGACCCGTCTTGTCGTAAACCGACAGGATAGCTGGGTGGGAAGCATCAGCACTGCCAATCTAGGTGGGCATGCGCGAGAGACAGAAGGTCAAGTGAGGGGAAAACAGCAACAGAAGAAGAGTTCAAGCGCTCTTACCAGTCTTTTGTCCTCCCATTGTCGCTTGGTAGATCCTGAACAGACTCAATTGTCGCAAGAGCAAGACGTCGACGGGTGGAGCCTGGGGTATCTGGGCGAGGCTGCAAAAGACTTGGGGGAGAGGCTTTATGGACGGTGTCGTGCTCTGGAAATTTTGTAGTCGCTTACCCCACCTGGTCGCCATCTGCGCCTACATCAGCAAGCGCCCGCCTCACTGCCCCTCTTGCCCCGATTTCGGCCCCCGGTAGCCCCCAGGCCCAAGCTCTTTCGGATGAACCAATCCTCCGTCGGCCATTGCACGCGATGGGCGGCTTGGTAGACGTCGGGGCGAGGTGCTTGCTTTTTTGGCCCAATCTGAATTCGATGCTGCACCTCTGTCAATAACGACAACAACAACAACAACAACAACGACAATAACGCGCAATTGATGCCCGTGACATGGTACAATTGGATACTCTCATCCTCTACAGTCCGTCTTATGCCGCTATAGCAGCCAATCACCACGCAATCGCACCATTCCGGGCCTCGGCTTAGTCCAGACTTGTCCATCCGTACATATACTCTTCTCACTCACTGAACTTCTGACATACCTTACACACTTCCTGCAAGTGATGCCCGCAGTCCAGCCGCCCCAAATATAATTCCACCGCCCACAATGTCCCCTCCGCCCCCGCCGCCTCCCGAGACCGAGGAGCTCATATCCCACCTCAAGCAGGTGCTCCTCGAGCTGAACGCGCACCCATACCCCGAAGTGGCCTTCCCGCCCAACGTCCCCAAGCGCGCCTCCGTAGCCCTGATCCTGCGCATACAGCCTCACTACTCGCACTGGCCCGCCACCTCGTCCGCGCCGCTGCCATTCCCGCACCCGCGGAGCCCCCAGACGGCGGCGCGCCGCAGGTCCTCGGCCGCGTCGAGCGCGAGCCACCACAAGCTCTCGTTCAAGGACATACTCGACGCCTTCTTCGAGCAGGACTGGGTCCGGCATGGCGACCCGGAGATGCTGTTCATCAAGCGGGCGACGAGGGTGGGCGACAAGTGGACGGGGCACGTTGCGCTGCCGGGCGGGAAGCGGGACCCGGAGGATGAGGACGACCAGGTGACGGCCATGCGGGAGGCGCTCGAGGAGGTGGGCATAGACCTGGGATATAGCAATGCGATTGCCGTGGGGAACTTGCCGCAGCGCATCGTGACGACGAGCTGGGGAAAAGTACCGTGAGTGTTTGTTTTTCGTTTTGGAATTGTTTCCTTCCGTCCTGATGGTGTTGAGAGCGACATGGCACGAGTTGCATACATCTGCATGTCCATCTAGCAAACCCCTCCCCCCCCAAAGCATACAGCACTCCCTAGCTAACATTGATATACAGCCTCATGGTCCTCTGCCCTTACATCTACCTCCTCACCTCCCCGCACCCACCCTCCCAGCGCCTCCAACCCACCGAAGTCGCCTCCACACACTGGGTCCCCCTCCGCGCCCTCCAATCCCCCTCCCTCCGCACCCACGAATATGCCGACGTATCCGCCCGCCTCGCCCGCTCCGAGCTCGGCATAAAGCGCTGGTTCCTCCAGGCCATGCTCAGCAAGATGATGTTCGCCGCCATCCACCTCACCCCCTCGCAGTCCAACAACTGCTCCTCCATCCCCGGCTTCATACCCACCCCTTCCTCAGACGACGGCGCCAGTAGCCTCGCGGGCAAGGCCAAGCGGCTCCTCTTCCCGGGCCCGGACGCGCCGGGCTACGCGCGCAAACAGCCTCCGCTTCTGCTCTGGGGCCTCACCCTCGGCGTCGTGTCCGACTTCCTCGAGCACATCCCCCCGCACAATGCCCTGGAGCTGTGGACGTATCCCACCTTTACAAACTGGGACGTCAGGTTCGTCATGTGGGCCATGTCGTACCGCTTCCGGAGGCAAAAGGCGCTGGAGATGTCGACGACGACGACGACGGCCACAGATGACAAGGCAGGGACAGATACCATTGAGGAGGAAAAGGAAGGTGAGGGCGAGGACGAGGAACAACCCGGCGAGGTCGGCATTGCTGGCCTCGGCGTGGGCCGCAATTGGGGCAAGACGGGCAGGGCCAAGATGATTGCGAGGGGCGCTGCTGTAAACTCCATGCTGGAAGGTTACTACCCCATTGTGAGGAGAGCCGTGACCGTTGCGTTGGTAGGGCGCATCACCGTCGTCGCACTCCTAGGAGCCTACGCCTGGAGAAAGTACAGGCCATAGCCGGAGGATTATACCTCCCTGCTTCGTAGGCTGCAGTGTAAGATAGACTTTTTTTTGGGATTCTTGTTACATGAATATGAGACTAGGTACCAGGGCTGGATACGGCGTAGATGAGCACCCCGAACAATGCATCTTTGAACAAATGCTGGTATTCTCGTACACTCTACTTCTCGAATGCCAAAATAAAGGAAATTCCGCGAGTTATGTACAGGTTCTTTACTCCAAATGCCCCATTTTGAAACCATTTACACCGTCATCGCGGCCGAAGTAGGTCCATATGTGACTTGTGGGTTGGGCTCACCTGGCGCCATGAAGTTGGTCTCTGGGTTCTTCTGGGCCTTTGCTGCTGAGCAACGGGCCATTGTTGGTGAGCTGCCGTCCGTGTTAGCAATCATTCTTCAGATATCATATGCATTCCACTTACTTTCTCGAGATAACATCTGTGAAGTAAAAGTTCTCAATGGGCTTCTTCAACGGAGCTCCAGACACGGCAGCGCCCTTGTTCTGGTCGACTAGCTGTACCTTGCTCAAGGCAGGCAGCGACACAGGCTCGACCACGTCGTACCTCCTCAAGGCGGGAGAGATCTCCTCCATGCGGTCACGGAGGGCCTCGACATCGTCGTATGGCAGCTCAGCGCCGAGGTATTCCGAAGCGGCACGGAGAATCTTCCAGTCTTCCCTGGCAGCACCTGGCAGGCTGACAGCGTTGCGAGTCATCTGCACACGACCCTCGGTGTTGACGTAGGTGACAGACTTCTCGGTGTAGGCGGCACCGGGGAGAACAACATCGGCAAGCTGAGCGCCCTTGTCTCCGTGGTGTCCCTGGTAGACGATGAAGGCATCCTTGGGCAGCTCGGCCTCGTTGACCTCGTCAGCACCAAGGAGCCACACGAACTTGGGCTTGGTGTTGGCGACCTCGGGAGAGGGAACCGTGAAGCCGACCTCGTAGGCGCCAGTCCTGGAAGCGGTGCGCTGGAGGATGTTGTATCCGTTCCATTCGGGAGTCTGGAAGTTGGCCTTGGACTTCTCGACGAAAGCGCCAACCTGCTCGTAGATGGACTTGGCATCGGCGTGCTCAGTGACGGCGCTACCAACAATGATCATTGGCCTCTTGGCCGCCTGCAGCTTCTTGCCGAACTCTCCAGAGAGGGCCGTCTTGAGCTCGTTTGCCGTGGCTCCCAAGTTCTCGTACTCAAAGGTGCTCTCGAAGTCCTCGCCAATGAGACCAATCTCAAGATCAGACCTCAACCATTGCTTCCTGATACGGGCGTTGAGGACAGCAGCCTCGTGGCGGGGGTTGGTGCCGATGAGAAGGATGGCATCAGCCTCCTCAACTCCGTAAATCTTCGAGTTGAAGGCGTAGTTGGATCGGACGTCGACACCGTGGGCGATGGGCTCGCTGCCTCCGGGCTGGTCGAGGGCCAAGTTGTCAGATCCGAGCTTGTTGGCAAGGTCCTTGGCCGCAACCAAAGCCTCGGCCTCAACAAGATGACCAGCAACAAACTTGAGCTCGTTACCCTTGGGCGCAATCTTCTTGAAGGCGTTGCCAATCTCAACAAGCGCCTGCTCCCAAGAAGCGGGCTGGAACTGATCGTCGACTCGGATGAGCGGGTTGACCAGTCGCTGGGTGCTGAGCGCATCGCAGGCGAAACGGGACTTGTCGTCGATCCACTCCTCGTTGATGTCGTCGTTCAGGCGAGGCAGGATCCTCATGACCTGGATACCGCGGGCATCAATGCGGATGTTGGAGCCAAGACCGTTGAGCACGTCGATCGACTCGGTGTGGTACAGCTCCCAAGGACGGGACTTGAAAGCGTAGGGCTTCGAGGTCAAAGCACCGACGGGGCAGAGATCGATGACGTTTCCAGACATTTCGGTGTCGAGGGCGGTCTCCAGGTAGGTTCCAATCTGCAGGTCGTTGCCACGTCCAGTAGAGCCCATCTCAGGAGCGCCGGCAACGTCGTTGGAGAAACGCACGCAACGGGTGCAGTGAATACACCTGTTCATCGAGGTCTGTAGGGGTCAGTACATGCCGTGCAGTGGCGAATGCGCGTCCTACCTTGATGAGAGGTCCAATGTTCTTGTCCTCAACGGCACGCTTGCCACCAATCTCGTGGAAGCGTCCGCGGTCGGCGCCGTACCTCATGGACTGGTCCTGAAGGTCGCACTCGCCTCCCTGGTCGCAAATGGGGCAGTCAAGCGGGTGGTTGGCGAGGAGGAACTCCATGACGCCCTCGCGCGCCTTGTGGACGAGGGGCGAGTCCGTCTTCACGACCATGCCCGGCTGTACCGGCCACGCGCACGATGCCACAGGTTTAGGAGCCCGCTCCACCTCAACCAGACACATACGACAGTTTCCGGCAATCATCAGCTTCTCGTGGTAGCAGTAACGCGGGACGGTGCTTCCGGCCTTTTCGCAGGCCTGGATCAGGGCGGAGCCGGCTGGTGACGTCGTCAGAGGGGTGTTCTGCTGCTACAATGCACTGTCAGGGTCGGCGTACCTTCGATTGACACCTTCTTTCCATCTGCGCAGCGGGTTAGCGGGCGGCGAGGGCCGGGTCGAGGGGTGGCACAAACCGATGGTGAGCTCCACCTCTGCTGGCCGGCGGGAGGAGGCAGTAAAGGCCCGGCTGCCATTGAGGCCTGCACGGGCGGCAGGCCGCTTCAGCGACCGGATCAATTGTTGCCGCAGCATGTTGGGGCGAGTGCAATGGCGATGGGGGGAGGGTTGCTGCGGAGCTCTATCTTGAGGTTGAGATTCGAGGTAGCAAGACTTGGCACTGGCAGACTGACAAACCGAAATTCGCCTTGGTCCTGATTGGCTAGCGCACATCCGGGCGCCATAAAATTCGTCGCCCTGTGCATCCTCTTTTCTCCTTCAACTCATTTTGGGCGGTGTTTATTGTGGGTGAAATGGGCACGCTTCTCGCAAGGGACGCGTGCGCTCGTTCCGTTTTCACCTCTGCTATCTGCCCTAGAGCACGCTATACGTGCGCCGTAGCTGGAGCAGATGAGGATTTCTGATGATATCTAGTTCCTTACCAACGTCGCTACATCTCTTCGCCATACCAGTGTCTGTGCCACGGGAGGCAGGTCATTTACATCACTGAGGAATAACATGTGTGCATGATGAGGGGGAGGGAGGGCTCCGAGGCCATCGCTGGGTGCTGTGCCTCGAGGACCATCGCCGCTGCTGGACGAAGTTTTCCAGGGACGGTGAGCGGCAACAAGCAATGGGATGAACCTCTGCCCTGTGCACCACCAACGACGGCCTCCCTTGTTGCTCTATCCATGTCCCAGGATAGATGGTAGTCATTTACGTCGGCTCAACTGCGGGTGGCAGTCTATCATGATGGTGTATGCTACCTGAAGACTTTTCGTCTCGTGCACGATGCGCCATGAGCGTCTTCAATCTCCCACAAGATGACAATTGTCAGTCGCTATTCAATCCTTGACGACATCATGTCAATACATGCTGTAGCTCAGAGTTACACGAGCCATTTGCCACCCTCCTTTGTTCGTCCAACTGGATGTCTGTCAAGGCGATTGCAGCCCGCCACCCAGCCACGCCGCCAATCAGCATCACCACCATGAGACAATAGCCACACCCTCTCGCGCTGCTGCAAATAGGCACAATTAGACGCGAGGACTAGACATTCCAAGCCGTTGCGGGACAACAACTACTGGTCCGGGAGGCGTCCACCCGGCCGAAGAGTGTTCCCCGCAGCGGAGGGCCCGGGATGGCCATAGTCAGGTGCATGGCACAGGCGCCCTTGGGTCCTCACCCGTTCAACAATAGTAACCACACCTCACTCGAACACACAGGCTCTTATGGCAATGAGAGAATGTCATTTTTTTGGTCAGATTTATCGCTCAGCTTATCTTTGTTCGATATCAGGAACTCTACAAGCCAACCTCGGGATATAACGGTCTATCCGCTTTACTCTTCGCTTTGAACGTCAGGGCAGACGCCCCACTAGAATGCCGAAGCCAAACATTAGAAGGGCGGCAATAATCATTAATGCCACGTAGGGCCGAACCGAAACTCCTCTCCGAATGCACTGCGGCGTGTGCCGCCTCGAACCTTTTTTTTTCTACTAGCCCTCGTCGTTACTTCATTTCGTAGATTACTCGCTGTCGCTGTCGGCACCAACGGTCATCTTCGCGCCGTTACCAGCGGTCGGCTTCTCGACCGGGGCGGAAAGCTTCATGGGAGCGGTACCGAGACCGTTCCTGTTGCGGAAGAAGAAGACGCCCTTGCCCTCACCCTGGGCACCCTCGCTGGGCTCAACCCACTGGCACATACGAGCGCTCTTGTACATGGCACGAAGGAAGCCAATCGAGCCACCCTCGGTATCGGCACGGTAGTGCTTGCCCATGACGCCCTTGATGGCCTCGGAGGCCTCATCGGCGTTGTAGAAGGGGATGCTAGACACATAGTGGTGCAGGACGTGAGTCTCGATGATGCCGTGGAGAAGGGTGCGGCCAATGAAACCGAATTCACGGTCAATGGTGGCGGCAGCTCCACGGGTGTAAGTCCAAGTCTGAGCGTCGTAGTGGGGAAGGGTGGGGTCGGTGTGCTGGAGGAAGGTGATGGCGACTGCAGGCTGTTAGTCATGTAGGGGTGAGTATTGGGAAAAGATGACTTACCAAGCCAGTGGTTCACCCAGAGATACGGCAGAACATACCAGACCAACACATTGGCCCAGCCGAAGGTCTTGCCGACGTAGATGATGGCACCCATGGTGATGGCAATGCCGATGTCGCTGAGAACGATGAGGTGCTCATCCTTCTTCTCGTACAGAGGGCTGGCGGGGTTGAAGTGGTTGACGCCACCGCCGAAGCCGTTCTTCTTGCCCTTGCCCTTGCCCTCGGCCTGCCTCTCGTGGTAGTTGTGTCCGGTAACGTTGGAGATGAGGTACATGGGCCAGCCACCGAGCTGCTGGCAGACCATGTGGATAAGAGTAGCGATGGGGGTCTCCTCGGTCAGCTCGTGGAGCTGGTGGGCCAGCTTGCCAACACGCGACGCATACTCGTCCCTGGTCTTGGGGACGAAGACCATGTCGCGCTCCATGTGGCCAGTGGCCTTGTGGTGCTTGCCATGGGAGATCTTCCAGGAGAAGTAAGGGACGAGCAGGGCAGAGTGGCAGATCCAGCCCACGGTGTCGTTGAGCGTCTTGGAGGGCGAGAAGGCCTGGTGGCCGCACTCGTGAGCGAGGACCCAAAGACCGGTACCGAACAAGCCCTGGACAAAGGTGTAGAAGGTCCACAGAGCGGCCCTGGCGGCGGTCGAGGGGATGGTCTCGGGGGTCACGTAGTTGTGGAAGATGTAGAAGGTGGCGGCGAGCGAGACGATGTCGCGGGCGACGTAGCCAAGACCCTTGAGGCCAGAGCGCTCAAAGCAGTGTGGGGGGATGGCATCGCGGATGTCCTTGATGGTGTAGTCGGGGATCTCGAACTCGTTGCCGTAGGTGTCGATGAGCTTGCCGCGGGCGTTCTTGACGTCGCCGTCGACGGAGCCGAGCGACGACAGCGAGGTCGACGAGGCAGAGCCCGTGGGCGAGTCGTTGGGGGACACGGCAGACGACGAGGGAGCCGAGTCGGCAGTGACGGTCCTCCTCGTGACCGGGTTCTGGGGGCGTGCGGTGGTAGCCATGGTGGCAGGAGGGGAAACAGGAGTAACAATGGCAACAAAGACTATTGAAAAATCTGCTCGTGCGCCAGATGGACACCCAAGACGGAGGAACGAGGGATCAAGTGTGGGGGTGGCCGGTTGCGAGGGTGTTGTTGAGGTGCGGGTCGGTTGTTGGGAAGGACAAGGTGGACACGAGGTGCAAGCCTCCGCACGGCACGGCAGCAGATGCAGCAGACCCAACGAGCCGTCGAGACTGGATGGAAGGGAAGAAGGAACAACGGGAGGAATTGAGGGCGTGGCAGGCGGGGAGGTACCGTTTTTTAAAGCAAACGAGGTCAAGGCGGTGTCCAGAAATTTGACGGGAACCCTTGAGCGGCCTAAAGCAGAGAGAGTTTAGCGACGTTCGAGAAGGGTGCGGTCCAGGGGTGGGTGGATAAGATAGACAACGGCACGGTGGCCGCCAGGGACCACTAAACCGCAGCGACCTGAGCCTTTCGCCGCCGGTCCACGCAGCATTGGCTGGCCCAGCTGTCTTGCCACCGCAGAGCACGGCTTTGGCCAAAGCAACAGTGGGCGTGTCCACCGAGGGTGAAACCGTGCGGACGGGCGACGTGCTGGGTCAAACCGGAGCAGGGCAGACAGGGCAGACGGCGCAGACGGCCTCTGCACGCTGCTGGCGATTGCATTCCCTAGTTTCTTACTCGCTCAGCCCGGCTTGCCCTCTGGGCCCTCTGGGGCACTTGGTTTTTTGCGAAGATCCCTCACGCCCGCCTGCTTGGCGCCCGATGCGGTACAGGACGAAGGATGCGAGCAGACCGCCAGTTGCACCCCATCATCACGCCCTTCACCGCGCAGCGCCCCCCGAGCCTCGCCTAGAGCCGCACCACCATGCTCCCGCGGGGCTAGCTGGCCTGCCGACGGGCGGCACTGGCCGCTGGGGGCGCCGCCAGCTCAGCCAGCACCGTCGGCATCGTCGTCCACTTGCCGCAGAAAACTCTGCACCGCGAGGCAGCGCACACGGGCGGCCGGCGAGGGCTGAGAGCGTCGACAGCGTCGCCCGAGGGCCTCGCAATGGATAGCGAGAATCGGGGATGCGAATCTGGCCGCTCCCTGTCCCTCCTGCAGGGACCAAGATCGCTCGCCCTAGCCGCGAAAAGCTCGGAGCCGCCTCGCCGCCTCTCATTCGCGGAGCCTGGCCGAGGCTCGCAACCTCTGCCTTTTTGCCGGGACCACACTCGCGCCCTCCCTGCCCGCATGTGTGGAGTTCCCAAGCATTCCTGGAGCACATGAAGTCGACCACCTCTCAACACCATGCAACCCCATCCGTCATCCTCTTGCATGTGAAGGAGCGGGGAGTCCGCTGTCCAGCGCCTCCCACGCCTCCCACGCCTCCCCCCGACCATACCGCTGACCGAGCCATGCCTTAGCCGCCTCAGACTAAGACAGCATCCTGATATATGACAGCCCTCTGACAGCACTATCCCCTCCAGGTGACCACCGTACATGTGCAGAGTACCAGTGGATACCTTGACTACGCTCCTTATCGCATAGCACGAGCTTGCTGATCGTCCCGCAGTGCTTGTCGCCGAGCTAGGCATAGCCGCTGTCCGCCAGTTCATTTTCACATGTCGAACACTCCACCCCCAGAATTTTTTAGACGCGTGAGATCGGTGCAAGGGTACTCCACTCTCGTCTCTTTTTTTTCCTCCTTGCTCGCGCCGGGAAGGAGTAGCCCTATGTACTTGGTGCCGCCGAGTCCGGCTTCATAACCGCCCCGTGGGGAGACCATGTGTAGGTACTCTTGGCTTGCCCAGCGGAGAGTAATCAGCTCCGACCTTACTCGCCACACCAGTCTTGGACCTAGAGCTCGAGTACAGTGGAGGGGTTACTGTACAACTGCTTGTAGGGCGGAATCTCGAGGATTTGGATTAAACCAAATGACACATCTTTGTCAAAATGTGATATCCTACGTCTGTCATTACATTGGATAATGTGATGCCTCCACCAAAACTCACCACCTTTCCAAAACCTATGCCTATAAAAGCATCATATCGTTATCAGATTCCACACTCCTTTATACTTTTGGCCTAGTAAGGTGGTTTCAGTCTAGATTTTACTGTCTCGCAAGAGACATGTTCACTGAGCCACTGCTCTGCGGGAAGGGACTACGCTTCCCTATCCGAACAATCTCCTGTTTCTAGCATGTGAAGACAGGTGTATAGAAAGGGAGTGGCATTGCGCAACCACCACAGTCTGTGCGGTGTCAGTATATACTATGCCAGTCAAAACCCACGATCGCCTCGCAACACACCACTCATCGCACGGGTTATATGTGTACAATTATTGTGCGCGCCAAGTCTCTCCACTATTCCCTTGGGCCTTCTGAACTTTAGACGTGAGCTTCCGTCCAGCTCATTCATGCGTGTACGCATACACCTGGGTAGTTGTTTGGTCTTCGATTTGGGTGAGATGCGAGTCGTCTACACGAATAAGCGCAACATGATGCGCACTGCTCTCCGTCCCATTTGGGTAGACCACGCGGACACCATTGAGATATTTTGTAGCTGCTGCGAAAAAGCTTCTTTCCAGATTGCATGAGCTTCATTCGCTTGTGGCGGCCTGTCAGTGGTGGGATGGACCGACCGACGTATGCCAAGGCGCTCTACCAGCCGCCGCCTCTTATCAGTGGCCCATTATCACAATCAGCCTGGCCGTCTACTCCCCCACAAAATCGCGCATATCGCCATCTTGTCAAATCGCCCAGTTCCAAATTTTGTTTTCCTCGTATGCCATCCCACAGTACTTCGGCTTAGTCATAGCGTTTCCAAAGTGGCGGTCATCATCCTCATACCGTTCTCGTCCGTACAGGTTGCTGGTGCTGCAACACTTGCGTTACTGCATCAGTTTCCCTTAGTACGGGATCCGCAAGCGTCCGTCGTAGGCAAGGTTACTTAGAAGCCCCAGCTCGCAGCTTTCGGCCTTCAACCAAACAGCTTTCTTTGACGACATCTCAACCATGCCCACCCTCGCAGTGGTAAACTTCAACATTGTCTGTGCCACACTCGGCGGATTCATCACCGTCTTTGGGCTGGTTTCATACCTTTTCAAGGAGAAATTCTACCTATCCGAAGCCTGTATGGCTTTTCACGCACATCTCAACAGGATAAAGCTAACGCCAATGCAGTGATCTCGCTTGTGGCTGGTCTCATCTTCTCCCCGCATGCAACCAACCTGTTGCGACCCGAGCAATATGCGCTAGGAGATCCCGAAACTTTGGAAACAATTACCCTCTACTTTACGAGACTCGTACTCGGAGTGCAGCTCGTTCTAGCAGGCGTACAGCTTCCATCCAAATATCTACAGAAGGAATGGAAGAGCTTAGCACTCCTTATCGGTCCCGGCATGACCGTTATGTGGATTGTTACAAGTCTACTGGTCTATGCCTTTGTCCCCCACATTGGATTCCTGCACGCGCTTGCAGTTGGAGCTTGCGTTACCCCCACTGATCCAGTACTGTCCAATTCGATCGTTAAAGGCAAGTTTGCAGATAAAAATATCCCAAAAGAACTCCAGAAGATCATCATAGCAGAGTCCGGGGCGAATGACGGCTTGGGATACCCCTTCCTCTTTCTGCCATTGTACCTGATTCAACACCTGGGCCATGGTGGCCAAGGTCAGGACAACAGCGCTGCGACCGCCATGGGTGCATGGTTTGGGGAGACATGGGGCTACGTCATCATCCTCAGTGTCATCTACGGGGCTACTGTTGGGTGGATAGCCAAGGAGCTCCTGCATTGGGCTGAAGATCGCCAATATGTTGACCGGGAGAGTTTCTTGGTTTTCGCCATCACCTTGGCCGTAAGTCCAATAAACATCCAGCACCAATTCACCGTCTTAACTCGGCCAGCTCTTCATCGTGGGAACAGTCGGCATGATCGGCTCGGATGATGTACTGGCTTGCTTTATCGCAGGAAACGTCTTCACTTGGGAGTAAGCTATTCGATTATCTCAGCGTGAGCCCTAGGCGGCCCGCTAACAGTATCCAGTGATTGGTTTAGGCTTGAGACGATGGATGACTCCTTCCAACCTACTCTGGATATGTTGCTAAATGTCTCCATCTTCATTTGGTTTGGTGCCGTATGATAAATTCACCAATTTGCCTTGTTGGACCAGGAAACTAATGTTGATCTAGGTGTGCCCTTGGTCCGCATTCCAAAACAACACGGTAATCCCAATCTACCGACTTATTCCTCTTGGAATTCTGGTGCTACTTTTGCGCCGCCCGCCCATCGTATTTGCCATGCACAAACAAATCCACCAAATTGAAGAGACAAGACAAGCATTGTATGTTGGCTTTTTCGGACCTATTGGAGTCAGTGCTATATTCTACCTCTATGTCAGCTTGGACTTTTTGAGACATATCAAAGTCGATGGAGAAATCAGGCCCGATGCGCACTACCTGTCCGAGGTTATGAATGTTGTTATCTGGTTCCTGTGCATCTGCTCAATCGTAGGTCTAGATATTTTCATACAGTGCTTCAAGCAGCTGACTTTCGCAGGTTGTGCATGGACTAAGTATTCCTCTCGGAAAGCTTGGATATCATCTCCCTCGGACGATTTCTGAAGCACTATCTACACAAACAGACGACCCCGAACCCTTCCACATACAAAACAACGGAGGGCAGAACTTTGAGCAGGGCCTACGACGCCGAGGGACTGGCTCTTCTGCTATTGCAAATGGACTGCCGAACCGGGTTTATCGCATTGGAAGATCCATTATCCGCTCTAATGATAGCTCAGCTAATCCGACACGAGCGAGCTCTAGGGCACCCGTTGTGCTGTCCGCTGCTCCAACGTTAGAGTCGACATCTCAAGGGCCGACACAGTCGATCTCCGTTGCACAAAGCTCGCAGGAGCGTGTCGGTGCTGTGGAGAATACTGAGTCTACCCAACCGTCGCAAATTATCCAGCGTACTATACGCTTCCCAGACGAACAGCTACCCGCTTCAGCTTGATACTTTAAGTGATATGATCGCGACATAACATTTACTAAAGAACCGCGAGGGTAATCTTTAGACATGCATAAGAGCGATATATAATTTACGAAAGAAGAAGCTGGGTCTCAACTCTCTAGATGTGCGGTCGTTAACCACCTAGATCTCCGGTTCTACCTGATCAAGAAGCGACTTGAAATCGCAGACGGGCTATAAGGCATTAGAGTGGTCAACTCATCTATTAGCTGTTAAATAAGTAACCCTGTTCCTAGAGTGTCAAGATTCGCAATTCCCCGTTCAAATTGCAACGGTCTCCCGTTATCAATGTCCCGATTAGGCTTATTTTATCTTGGCGTGCTCTCCCCTTCCAGATCCTCCAAGACTCAGTCTTGCCGGTACTAAATCCTAGCACCCACGAACAATAATTCCATGTCCACTGCAAAGAGCCTCAAAAATCTGCCCATTCTTGCATATATATCAACCATGGCCCTAATACACGTTCAACTAAGTTCCCCACAGGCTCCCCACAGGCTCCCCACGGCCTTGGGCCAAACCCACAACCCATCAGCTCCCCCCGAATCCACGGTACCTCTCTCCCGCTCCGCGAGCCGACATGCAGGCCTCGGGGAAGCTTGGGCGCGCCGTTAGCTCTCGCGTCAAATGCTGACAGAGCAATCCGCCCTTATTAATGCGACTCTTGCGCGAATCATGTACGCAGCCAAGCCCAAACAGGAAAGCCTCCTTTCGTTTTGGGTAACGCCAGCTCCAATAAATCTCCCATGTCCATGTCGATCCGAGATATGCGTTGGAGATTGCCATGCAGGGCTGAGAATACCTATATGAGGTGTCTTTCAGCTCCGCGAGTACCTTTTTGTCTTGTTCAGCTTCTTGCTGCGTTGCTTTGCCCGCCCGCGCTGAATTGCAATGGCTTCGACGCCGGATGAGAGCAAGGCTGCGAGCGTGAATACCGGGCACGCTCCCCACCACCACCATCATCCTCACCTGCACCATGCGGGGAAGAGGCTACGGCAGCTTTTCCACCCTGACGGAAGAAAAGTGCACATAGCGAGGTCTCCAGATGAAGCAAATCAGATGAGGAAGACGCTCTCTGAGGTGGAAAAGGAGGGTGATTTTGACCTTGTCATTCACGGATCGCCAGAGCATGTGCGTGAGATCCATTTCATGAAAATCATCTCGAACCTTTTGTCTACCGTGGGAAACGAAGCTGACAACCACCACCACCAGATCGATGCCCTGCGCCACACCCACCAACACCACGAGGACCGCCACCGCCAGCTCAAGGAAGAGCATGGCCCCTTGGCCGACGAGTTTGAGAGGGTCATCAGGGAACTCGACGCCCTCTCGAGCGAGATCCACATGATCTCGGAGCACGCGGTCCAGCTCGACGCAAACTTCTCAAAGTACGGCTACTCTGCGCACCTTCGGACGAAAGATGACCCAGAGGACCAACCCGGCGGCGGCAGCAGCAGCGAGACGTCGAGCACCTTCTCCAAGGACGCGTGGCAGGCGGAGCGCGACAAGGGCTCTACGATGCGCCTGTACCAGCGGCCCATTGTGCGCCAGTACTTCCACAAGGGCCTGCTGTGGCGCGCCCGCGAGGCGCAGGAGGTGGCATCGTATGAGCTCTTCGTCGACCTGTTCTACGTGGGCATCATCGCCATCACGGGCGATACGGCCGCCGAGCACCCGGACGGCCAGTCACTGCTCCGCTTTGCCATCACCTTCATCATGGGCTGGAAGTTCTGGAGCGATATCAGCGTCCTAATAGGGTGGTTTGAGGCCGACGACATACTCAGGCGCTTCTCCGTCCTCTTCATCCTGACCTGCCTGCTGGGCTTCACGACAAACATGGCCGCCGCCTTCGAGCACACGTACACGCCCCTGGTGGCCTTTTACCTCGCCGCCCGCCTTTTCATTGCCGCGTCGCTGTTCTGGTACGCGTGGCAGATCCCCATGGTGCGCGGCTCCATGCTCGGGAGCGGCATCGTCACCGTGGTCCCCGCTGCGCTGTGGATTGGCAGCATCTACGTCGAGGAGCCCGCCAAGCAGGGGCTCATCTGGCCGGCACTGGTGATAGACATCTTCGGCCAGACTGCCATGATCTTCATCCAGAGACCCAAGGCATGGATGGGCGACAGGTTCGTGTCGTGGGCCAAGGACGCGTTCGAGTTTACGCCGGGCGCCAACATCGAGCATAGGATCGAGAGGACGGCAGCCTTCGTCACGTTAGTGTTTGGTTCCTGCGTGCTCGGGTTGCTGTACCAGAGTAGCGCCGAGTTTGGTATCAATGCCTTCTTTGGTAAGGCGGTCCTGGGGTTGATACAGGCGTTTACGTTCAACTGGCTGTACTTTGAGATTGATTCTTTCAACCTGCATACCCATGCCATCAGACGGCATGTCAATTCAGGTAAGCCAACTCCAGTGCTTCCTCAATCTGTGACAAAAGACTAACGTCCCATCCCCCAAGCCATGGTATGGTTCGCCATCCACCTCCCCTTCATCATGTCCTTTGTGCTCAGCGCCTCCGCCCTGGCCGTCCTAGTGCGCGCTCACGACTGCCCAGACGCGCCCCTCGACTCGCTCTACGAGACCTTCATCCCGCGCTCCGAGGACCACATCTCGGACGGGCTGCGCTGGTACTACTGCGGCGGCCTGAGCATTGCCCTCGCGTGCATGGGCATCATCTCCCTGTCGCACGCCCACAAGACGATCCCCGACCAGCGTTTGAACAAGAACTCGCGCCTTGCAATCCGCTTCGCTGTCTCCATCGTCATCCTCCTTCTCCCGCTCGCGCATCTGAACAGCTTGGAGTTGGTGGGCACGACGACGGCGCTCGTGTTGATCGTCTTGCTCGTGGATTTGGTGGGGAGCACCTGCGCTGGGCAGAATGTGCTGTGGGATAGTAAATGTGGGCGCAACAAGTGTTCGTACAGCGCCAAATGTAGCCTCAGGAGAGCAGAGCTGGATAAGAAAGTAAAAGATGGAGAGACGATCAATGTAGAGGAAATAGCAAAGCGAGAGGTGGGAGAGAAGGGGGCCATGGGCGCTGTATAGTTGAAAGTGCCTGAGTGGTTTCAAGGGTTTCGTGATTGATAGAGAAAGTCTATGATTGATGCCACCTCATTGCAAATGTATAAAATGATTGAAGCTGGATCGACAAGTACGCTCAATTTGCCCAGGTATGCAAAAACACTCATCTAAGGATTCGGATACAGCGACGGCCGTGTCTATCCACGCTTCTTCGATTGGGGGGCGGGGCTTTGACCTCGGGCGCTGGAGCTTCCTGAGTCGGACTTTCCAGCCATCCAGGATGCGAGGTCAAAGTTCTGGACCGACTGAGCAGTGTTGGTGCTTCCACTACCCAGAACACCAGTCTTTTGCATTTCTTCGAATTCGGCGCGGGTTTCAGGGTCCACTGCGTATGGATTAGCCAGACTCTCCAGCAAAGGGCCATATAACGTACTGTTCTCCATGAGCTTGGGCATTCCGAAGATCAAGACCATAGAGAAGAGGGCCATGAGAATCATGGGGTTCTTCAGGAACGAAAGCGGAGAAACTGCAACTATTAGCATTCGTGGATTCGTCTGGATCGTTTGCCTGCAACGTACATCCAGCCCGTTCCTGGTAAAAGTACTTTTGGCCTATCGGCTTGACAGGTATGACCAGCCCGTTGCTGCCCTCTGCCCTCGATTCGCCCTTGTTATCCCATTCGTTTCCGATGAAGGTCTGCCATGCGCGAATCACCTCCTTCTTCTCCCCGCTGCCCTCTACCGCCTCCTCGACGCTGACGTCGATGCGCAGTGGCTCAAATGCAAAGTCTTTGGAGTGGACAGTCGCGAGGTAGCTCCCCGCCGAGACATTGTTGAAATTGAACGAGTTTGAACGGGTCAGGTACGCGTCTATGGGTGCGCCAGCCGACTGCAACGTTGCGTGCGTGGACGACGTGAGCGACGAGGGGTTTACGAGGTTCGTGGTGGGGACGTGGAGTATGAACCGGGCGGCGGAAGACACGGAGGCCATGTAGGCCAGAGTCAGTAGTTCGGTCCGCATGGTGGGTTGGTGTTCTGCGGAGATCGTGGGGTTGAGGATTGGATGATGCCGCTGTTGCGACTTCCACGAGTTGCTCCCGCCGGTTGTCCGGAACAATATTGATCCGCTATCGCTCCTCCAGCCTGGAGGAAACGGTGAGGCTATTCTTGGCTTCCGCAGGGCAGTAAAGTCCGATTCCAGGTAATTTTCTTATGCCAGATGCCTTTAGAAGATAATATCTTTTGATGGAGACATGGCATTTTGACTATTGGGAACCTGTTGTCCCTGTCCATAAGGAACAGGACGCAAACCGCATCCTTAGACTACCCCCAAACCAATGCCGACAATGTGATGATGCGCGCAACGTGTGGGCTGGCTGCTCCCAAATTGTGCTTGTTTTAGTCGTCCGTTGCGATCTGCTCTGCATGCTAAGCCCTACGCCTCACTCATTTCCCTGCCACTACGGCTGCCTAGTTGGCCCCCTCGTCTCTATCCACCTCCTCCAGACCTTACGTTTGTCCTTGCATGTACACACGATCTTTGAATAACAAACTCAAAATGGCTGAACTGGCAGCTAGTATTATTGGTATCGTCTCTGCCGGCGCGAAGGTTACCCTTGTCCTTTCGCAGCTGGCTGCCGATATAGGCTCCGCCGGGAAAGAGGCAAGGATGATCGGCAGTGAGATTCGATCGTTCTGCACGATAGTAAAGACTCTGGGGCAGACTTTGGGGAAAATCGAAAACTCCCAGTATTACTCGCACTGTACAGAATTAATCGGGGACATGACCGAGGCTAGCCTTGACATGTTTACTGAAATTCTGGACGCTGCTGAGCAATTGAGACGCATGACAAATGGAAAGGCCGGTAAGGATGGCAAATTCGGTGTCATGGAGAGATTTCAGTGGGCTGTGTTCCAGAAACCAAAGATGATACTTCTGAGAGCGGCTATTGAGGCGTACAAGTCCAACTTGGCTCTCATGCTGGGTACACTTAACACCGCAGAGAAGGTGGCGCGGCACGAGTAGGTCTTTTATTTGTTGAAGCTACGATGAATTTCACTGATCAACTAAACAGCATATCGGCTCTTACCGAAGATATTCTCGTAGAAGAAGAACTGGACCAATCACTCCTGAAAAGTCTTGAATTAGATCAACAGACTTCATTGATCGAGCTCGAACAGGCCAAGGAAGAGACCCAGCAAGAAACAACCCAAGGTTCTCACGACCAAGCCATCTCTGAGGCCACTTTCATTCCGGGAACGGGGAGAAATGCCGGATTTTTGTCTGAAGCAGACCCACTTGTACAATCATTGCGTGCAGAGATCGAGTCATTACGCACCAGTCTCAAGGGGAATTTCAATCATGATACTTCCAGTATCAAAAGTCGAATCTCTCGGCAAAGCCAGCGACTCTCGCTCCTGTTGGAAACAGATCAACAAAGGATTAGCCAACGTTGGTCAGCTCTCCTCGTCCCAGCGCCCTCTAGGGCTACATCTGGATTATATACTTCATCATTGGAAATACCTTCATACCAAGGCACACCACACAAACAACCAAATAAAGATGATGCATTCTATGATCGAGTACTGAATTGGCTCATGAATGCTCCTATTCCGACACGTAAGAGTCGCTTGGAAGCCCTCGTGCGGGACTCTGGGGTAGATCTGGTCTTCCAATTCACAGCGGAATCCAAGAGAGACGCCGAAGTAGCTGGCGATGAAGCTCTAGCTGCGTATCCATCCCAGAGCCAACCAAATCCCAACGAACATCAACAAGGATATCAACAAGCCCAGACCGATGAGATTGTCCATGAAATTCGCAAGCAGATGAATTTGCAAGATCAAAATATGCAAGGTCTACCCCAAACTGTTCATGAGCAGAACTCTTATACTGTGCAACTTGCCCGCAGGCACATGGAGCAAGTTCCGGAGGAATTAGCAGCTCTCCTTGGACCGAAAGTAGAGAGGCTTGCCTTGAGTCACAACAAACTCACCAACCTTTCCTCGAATTTCGCTGCATGCTCCCAAATAAGATATCTTAATTTGCGATTCAACCGGTTCGAAAGTGTACCAACGGCAATATTGCAGCTTCCGCTCCTCGAAATCCTGGACATTAGTAGGAACAAGATACAAGAAATACCTGAGCAAATTACTGAGCTTACTCAACTGAGGGTACTACAGCTTAGTAAGAATAAGATAAAGGAAATACCTGCCGGATTAGCGAAGCTTAACCACCTCAGGATACTTTTGCTCGCAGATAATAATATCAGGCGGCTTCCAGCTGAAATAGTAGCCCTGAAGAACAGCACGGAAGTAAAAATTTCGGGCAACCCTCTCGAATTTCTATCGCTCGAAGAGTTTGAAGCCTTCGAGAGTTGTTTCCTAAAAGACGGCGAAAAGGACCAATATATGGCAAGATTGGACAAGGACGGAAAGATGATATACGCTAAGCAGGCCAATGAGTATCCTCTCGGCTATCGAACCCAGACTTCCGAGATAGAATGTGAGTCTAGACCGCATTTCTTGTATTGATACACACCATTTCAGTGACACCAAAAGCTAGTATCATGCTAACGCAGAAAAGACCAAGAGTTCCTGGAGAATTTACCTCATCTTTCCAATATTCCCAACTCTTCCAAGAAACTCCCTTGGAAGGCATCCAAAAAATCTCGGTATCCTGTGGTCCCCGCAACAGGAGCAATCGACGATCAAGAACCTCTACTAGGAGTCCCTACCGCTACAACACCGCCCATGTATCATGTAGATAACACGCCACCAAGCGAAGCTGGAGAATCATAGAACGTGAGTAGTGCCTGTCTGCCTCCACAGATTTTCAGGAGACCCGCCTACTAGACGCTACAAGCTCAACACGAAAATGATTCTCCACTGTGCTCCCACCGTTTGATATTTCAGCAATTTCAATCACGAACGTCGAAGGCGAATCGAGAAAATCTGGGGAAAAGGCGCCAGGGGACAGATCGCTCGACTTTTGATTTCCGCGGAAAGGGCCAGTAGACTAGGACTTTGCGTGGTAGTTGGTTAACAGGTAGATCTCAACCCACCTACTTGTAGCAGGGCTACACAAATATATGATGTATTTCAGCGAAGCAATACTGTATGGGCAAAAGCAATACTATACGAACTAAAATCTTTTCTTAAGCCTAAGCTCGTGTGTTACGTTATATAATAAACAATTTAGCTTTTTAAGGCTATTTTTGTACGGCCACTCCTCCCTCCCCTCCCCCTCTGTTACTAGTTTTTAGCTTAGATGCTTATTATTAAAACGGACGTCAAAAGTGAAGAGCGTTTAGCTAACACCGTACTTCTATTTGTAGGAGTTGCGGAGGGCATATAAGTAACCCAATAGAGAGCGGACTTTCGAGAACAACACTTCTGCATATGGCTTTTAGAGATACACGTGGCCACGCTTCTTTTTCATCATACTTCTGCTTAACAAGTACCTGATCTAGAACAGTAAAGTATATTCGATCACGCTGTGAAAAGGTCGACTTCTGACACTTTGACCCTCATCGCCAACAAGCCGCATCCATTATCATTCTGCAAAGCATAGTTGAAAATGATCACATACAGGATATCGCCACATTCGAAGACATGCCTTTGGGCGGCGCAGACAGAAGATCGCGAATAGGAATCGTTCAAATTGCCGATCAACTACCTTCCTCCACTTGTCTCATGAGCTCGAAAGTAGCAGACATAGCCTCGGACATGCCTGCACTCTGTACATATAAATCGATATGGAGACGAAAAAGCTCCGGCATCCATAAGACCCCTTTGCTGTACGCGTTGAAAGCCGTGCGGCATGGTCCGGCATGCCCGGTGCCACGGCCGTGTGCCGACTAGTTCCATATATAATCCACCACAGGTAAGGTCATGCAATGAGGCTCGTTGATGTTGACCGGTGTTCCGCAAATTCTAGTCGTTACCACCCTCGTTGTGTAATGTCGGGGTCGTGAGAAGAGAGGCGCGCATCTGAATATGCAAATCGGCTCGTATCGTATGATGTACGCGACAAGGAGAAGCAAGATCACGAGCACAATGGTGATGTAAAGCTTCAGATGATTAGGAGAGGACCTGTTATGAGTCGTGCTGTTTGGGCTATCGCTTTTCCGTTCATCCTTGCGATGGATGAGGGCCTCGCCACCCTGTTGTTTTTCGTCGGACATGGTGAATGATCTGGCAAGTTTGGGGCGGAGGTGGAATTTATACGTCTATTGTTTGGTATCTCCAAGGCTATAACTTAGTTGCTAACGCCGCAGTTGGGTGAAAGGAGCTCCTGAGTGAGATGTTAATGATGATTTGAAAGGCGGCGTAGCTTTTATAAATAGCTCGGGGAAAGAGGGGTCCGCGCCCGTGCGTCAACGTCGACTGGCATGAAACGTTCCCAAGGCTCTGGATGGGCGAGGCTATACGGTTCTTGATCACATATAAATCCTTATAACTAGATGGTGTTAAGCCTTAGAAGAAGCGCAAGCCAATATAGATAGATTAAAATGAGGGGTTTGCAGATATTGAGAATATCAAGAAAGCAATAGACCAGGCAGCTACTTTAGAGCCTAGTATCTTAGGATCTACTAGCGAACAGGTTGTGGCAACAGTAGACTAGGTACCTAATACTGTATACTACTGTAGCATTTAAATCTATGTGTAGGCAATGTCAAAATCCGAGATGGACTTATTTTAGTGGAGTGACTAAGAAGCCTATGTGATTCACAACTGCATAGCCTCGCTTACAAACGGCAGTGTTAATATAATCAGTCGCACGAGAGAACGCGCCCCTTTCCAAGCATGCAATCTTGCGGCAATCTTGCAGAAATCTTACTTTTTTTAAACACCTTCCTAACATGTGTGAGACATTTGAGACGATTGCAACACCATTTCAAAACTAACCCCCAAGCGTAGGAACGTAGGTACGTTCCTGCGCTCAACCGTACCATCAATCCGCCGAGCAGAGTAACGGCTATTCATTAATTTTCAAAAGAGACTCCAAGAAGAGCGATTTAATGAGCCGATGAGATGATTACCGTCGTCGTCCGCGATCCGAGACTCAATATGCGTTGAGGCTGAGAGAGAGCCTACAATGCATTCTACTATAGTAGTCCAGCGCCTGAAGCTGTGCCCTCGAGAGTTCACAGCCCACTTCATTGGGGAAAATGGGACTACGCCTCCGGCGTAGTATTGGCATCGATGACTTTGGATTCAATCTATTTCCACTGCAACGAGGAATAGTACTCTTTGGCCCTGTTCATTGAGGTATATAAACCTTAGAGAATATGCCGATGCCAACCATACAATCAATTCTTCCAACAGTTTCATTTCAAGATGTTCCGCAAAATTTCTTTGTATACATTACTACTTGCCTCTCTGGCATCTGCAGTGGCTCTCCCACCTCTCAGGCGTCAAGATGGCGATGTCTCAATCGATGGCGTAGACATCAACTTCTCGGGTTGTGACGACATCAACCCCAAGACTGGCAACAAGATGTCCAAGGATATCGCAAATGCTTGGGACGATGCTATCAAATTGGCCAACGCCATCACAGAGATTGATACCAATACTGATATTGGCGCGTTCGACTGTTAGTACCGCCCTTTGCACCTCTGTATCCGCGCCGAACATAACATTTCGGCGATTGAACAACTACATTTTGTTCCTAGTGGTTGTATTCGCCTAGAGAATGAAGTGTTCGCCCCCGGGCAGTATCGGTGCTCTGAGCCCAACGTAAGCTAACGAATGTAGATTTCGGTCCCAACATGCAAACAGAGGGCACGGATTACAAAATTCTCAGTGTCTATAACAATCTTGGCAGCTTTGGCCGTAACTTTTTTTGGGGATGGCGCGTCAACGCCTTCTGTCCTTCCCAGGATCAAAACCTCTGGCGAAGCTGTGGAGGAGGTGCCGTCGCGTTTCAGTGGGACACACTTTGCAAAGATGGTCGATGTCCTTGCAATGAACGGGGACCGAATGGAGAGTGTAAGTTTGTCGACAAGAAGAATTGGATCAATCGAGATGCGGATAAGTCATACATCAATATCCAGTTCTGTGATAGGTTCTTTAGTGCGGCTTCGCTGGACGAGGTGGTTACTAAGGGGAAGGGGGCACCGAAGGAGGTGAAGTATAACATGAATACTTATTGGGAAAACAGAGGTAAGCCAATTTTAGCTCGCTCGTACAAGTCTTACTAACGATTTGCAGGAAAAACCCTTTTCCATGAGTACGTAGGCCCAGGCTACGAGGTGTATCCTTCTCGCTAAAGTGAACGTTGCCTGAATCACGACCTCAGCGGCGTTTCACTTCATCGAGATTGACATATACACAGTTCAATTCTCTCAACATAAGAATCTACGCTGACTTGGTTGCTAAACTTTTAGACTACTTCACGGAGCCACAGTTGGAAAACATGCCAACGAGGGCCTCATGATTAACGACCTCATAATTACCATTCGTGATGAGAAAAACCCCAACCAGCTGAAAGAGGTCGACGCTTATGGCCCTCTGAATTCCAAAATGCTCGCTCGTACAATCCGTAACGAGAATTTCAACCATGTCAGGCAGAATGACGACAACTGGAGTGCATATGCGCTAGGTAAATACATCCAAGACAAAGTCGGCGTGTATCCAATCCTTCCGCTCGCAGACGGTCATGTGTACGACGATAACGCCGAAAAGCCTGAAGCGCTGTTCCTGATTAAAGGAGACCAAACGTTGGTCAATCAAGAAGTGTACAACAACGGAACTCTTGCCAATGACTCGTTGATGGAGAGACTCGGCGGTGGATCTTACACGGTTGACGACTTCACCTTCAGGCCAGACTCAGACTATCCACAATGGTATATTGAGGCTCTGCAAAGGGCACGAAGCGGGAACTTGGATGGCAGCACCACCCCACCTTCGGCATTGGAACCTAAGCCTGGGAAATCATTGTCAATTGCCATGGTCTCCAGTGTTAATTCTCACTCTGGCGGTGCAGACGTTGATTCGACATGGAACTTCTATACCACCACTTTCGGGAAAGCCGTAGGGAGTTGCGGCGAGACCGACGGAGAGGAGCTCACCCCCGAAGAGGGTTCAAGTGATGTCAAACTGCCCCCTGATGTGGCCGGGAATACCGACAACCCACCATGGCCTGGGGGCTCGTTTAAACTGAAGATCGAGGGCGAGGAATGCGAATACAAGAACGATGGCACAAATCCTGGTCGTCTCTTTTGTCCTAAGAAAGAAATGTCCTGCGGAGAGGACAACATGAAGAGTAAGAAGGAAGGGTCGCTTCAATGTGGCTCCCGGGTATTTTTCCATGCTGTGGTTTATTGTGACTTTTAGAAGGAGTTAGATATATACTAGATACATAATATAAGTAGGTTGTCGAGCAAGCGTAGTGCGTGCACTTTTCCCCGGAATAGTGGAACCCCCACAATGTCGCTAGTGGGAACTAAACACGGGCCAACGTCCCCTGTCATTGATTTCCCACAGGCAGGTTCTCTCTCATCGTAATTGCGCATCGAAAAAATTGCTTTGACGGCGAAGGATGAAGAGAATTAAAACGTCTCCTACCGCTTACCTGCATGCTAAGCAGCGCCATCAAGCTCGTTCAGTCATGCTACCTCTGACTATCTTGTTCCTAGTTGTCGTCTTCTGGCACCAGGCTCCAACATGGTTGCAGGCCAAGAGAAGCTCAGCCTCGGACAATCAGCTCCATTTCGACTACCGTCTGGCGCTTCATCCAGATGATGCTCCTTGGAATCAGGTGTGAATATCCTTTTTTTTTTCGAGCGCCTGCTGCTTACCCAGGCATCTTATAGATCGGCCCATCTCGGACTATGATATACCATGACTGTTTCGCTGGTCATAAATGCGCGCGTTTGCTCTTACCTTTGGATTGGAATAGAAACAATCCTAATAAACCAAAAATTTCTTTAACCGTGATAAGGCGGTAGCTGTGACCGATCCAAGGTACGGTGGTGCGATTATCTTCAATTCCGGTGAGTAAGTGAGCACCCTCAAGCCACAAGCGGTAGATGAACTGCTATAGGTGGATCTGCTGCATCTGGCGTCCAAGTCCTTCTCGAACAGGGTGAAAGGCTCCAAAACGTAGTCGACCCTGATATTCACCCGACGACCGACTCGAGCGAGACGATGTCGAATGCCCGGTACTTTGATATCATCAGTTTCGATCCGCGTGGGGTAAATCACACTGTACCACAACCGAATTGTTTTCCAAATACATTCAATCGACTTGTATGGTCTCTTGGGGCAGATGCTGAAGGCATAATAGGCAGTTCCGATACTGCTATCGACGAGGAATGGACTCGATATTTGTCACGCTCTGCCACGTGTATGAGACTGGTTGAAAATTATGGAGACACCAACATTGCATACTACATGGGGACGAGGTCCGCTGCGGATGATATCATAGCCCTCGCAGAACGGCATGGTCAGTGGCGAGAAACAGAGGTAAACAGTCTTCTCAAGAAGAGTTCAGCGAAACTCACATCTTTCAAACACCAAGGCATACTCAAAAACTCCAAGTGGCAACGTGGAAACGAGAGTATCTTTTCTGGGGCACATCTTATGGGACGTCGATAGGGTGTACCATTGCAGCATTGTATCCCAATCGTGTACGGCGCATTATCCTGGACTCAGTCCTCTCCCCTCAGCACTTCTTCAATGCGGCTACAGGAGACAGCTTCATTCATGCTGATAAAATGCTTGCTCAATTTGTGTATCTCTGCCACAAACATGGCCCTTTGAAACACAGATTCTACCGCGAATCGGAATAAGCATTAGTCCAAGACATGGATAGGATAATCTCGAGCTTCCAATTTGCTCCTCTTTCTGTACCGGCATCTTTGTATAAAGGACTTGAATCTATTAAATGGACAGATCTGAGAAGACTGCTATGGCGGTCCTTGTATCGTCCTCATGATTCTTTTCCGAGGCTTGCAGGAATTTTACAGGACTTGTCCAATGGAAATGGGTCTAGCTTCGCTGGTTACAAGGCACAGACTAAGTCTATCAAAGTAAAAGACGCTCAAGACGGACTGTACAACCTCTCACCCCAGTGCAAAATAGATGGTCCTTATAGTCCAGCGTGTGGTCGACCTAACGAGTGGCTCGAGGAGAGCTTCATGGGTATTACATGCGGGGATGGAAAAATGAATGGAAGCATGACAAAAGAACAGTTGAAAAATTACTGGTATTCATTGAGAAACGATAGTAGTGCAATAGCAGCTTTCATGGCAGAACTAGACATGATGTGCGTGGGCTGGAGCGCCAAGACCAAATGGAGTTACAATGGTAAATTCGACTTTTCAATTTCAGGTTAAAACCCAGAATCATATCATTGACATCATGTAGGACCGTTCTTAAGCGATACATCACACCCTATACTATTCGCTGGTAACCGCCTAGATCCCGTTTGCCCACTTGAAAAGTATGATACTATACGTTTTGTGTTATTAGACACAGCTAACGCCAAAGCCCAGTTCCCACCGGCTTGCCCCGAACTTCTCTGCATCCGCTATATTAGAGCTTACTTTCAAAGCGACGAGTTTCCACAGTCTAAGATTGAATGTAATACCGAGCGGTATCTATTCGAATAGAAATGACTGGAATTAATTCTAGCCTTTCAAGTCAAATATGCTTGTGATTGAAAAAGAAAAAAAGCACTCGTGCTACCTTTCCTTATAGTGGTTGTGGGTCCTTGCCCAATCCTACAGTTCTCCTCCCGGCTCAGATGCCTAGTTTTTTTTTTTTTTTTAAAAAAAAACAGCCACTTAATGTTCTGTCGGATCTACAATTAATTTTCCCACTTCAAGAAGGGCTGTGCTGCGCTAGATATCTGAGCTTGGGGGAAGACTAGTCTCCTTTATGGGACTATATACGCATAGCACACTAGTACTAGCGAATAAACTCACTACGCACTGCTAGTATTTAACACAGCTAAGAAACCCCTCTGCTCAACTTGCACTGCAGCCATTTTACTTTCTAACCCTTGACTTGACTAATCTTGAAGATGGTACTCAAGATTGCGGATCCGCACAACAAATCGCGGGCGGTAGCATAGCCGCGGGCCGGCCAATCGTGGTTGTGCGGGATACTGAGGACTAGGGCGACGAGTGCGGTGGGGAGTAGCAATAAGGTTTGTGCCGTGGCGAATTAGTGAGCTCGAGGGGCAACATGTGGGGAAGACGGCAACGACTTGAGAACCCATGTATGACGGAAGCCGAGAACGAGGTGGGAACGGGATACTGCAGTTTGAACGAATTTTCTCTTCTTTTCTTTTTTTGGATTGACATTAGAAAGGTGAGCGCTCCTCCTCAAGTTGTTGCGCCCGAGTATATCTGAAAATGCATACCCTTTTCGTGAAAGACCCGAAAAAAACTAAAAATACAGTCTTGCTGAAATGCATTCTGCAGACAGCCGCTCAAACGCCGATAATGATGGTTAAAGTCTAGGAGAGTATAATGTGCAAGAAGTCAAGATCCAGGATGGCCGGTTGCAAAAGAGTATGTGGGTCGCAGATCGACTGCGATTGGACGCAAGTGTATGGCAGCGTGAAAATGGTAGTGACGTGTGGCAGGACTTGACGACGGCGCGATGATTTACTGCTCGGCCTTGGCTTCCTTCTTGTCGGCCTCCATTTCGTGCTGTTTGGCCCTGACGGACTCCTTCCTGGCGTTCATGCGTGCCTCCTCAGCCTCGACCATTTCTGCATGCTAGTCAGCCAATATTCTCAAGTAGTAATCTGCATGTCATGGCTGATTGATGCCATGACGAAGCAGATGCCCGAATAAAAAAAACCGTCAACGTACCTCTCCACTGGTCTTCACCTGCATAGCGCTCGTGGTGAATCTTCTTCTCAATTATGTGTTTATGGGTTGGGTCGTTGGGGTCAATAATCTTGATGGTCTCCCAGCGACCCTTGCCCTTTGTGGCATCGTTGGTCTCAAACGCAAAAGAGCCTAGGAGCGCGGCGAGGGTCAGACCCTGGGCGTACATACGCGCCTGCACCAGCTTCTGGGATCCGGAGAGGGGCTGGCGGTGGACGAGGGCGAAGGAGCCGATCATGGAGCCGACCCAGAAGCCAAACAGGAGAGGGTAGCGGTTCTCTCCAGCCCATTCCCTTGCGATCTGCAGCGAGGTCTTGCCGGCATCGAGTTGTGCGGCGCGTTCCTTTTCGCGCTGCTCCTCGCGGAGCTTCTCGGGGTTGTGGAGAACGTCGTAGCGGGCAGATGCGCGGTCGGCGGCGATGACAGCTGGAAGACTGGTCAGTACACGATCCGGCAGATGAACAGCAAATGCAGCGGTAGGATTTCATGTACCGATAAAAGTTCCGGTGGAGGCGACAAGGAAAGCACGGAAGGGGACGGTGAGGGCGCGGAACGCAGGAAATCTTCTGCTGGCGGCCATCACGCCCACGCCACCAATGGCCGTGCCAATGACACCACCAATGCTTCCACCCCTGACAGTGGCACTGCGCAAATGTTAGCGTGCTGCTCGACCTGAACGAGTGCGATGGCGCGACACATACTTGTAGTGGGCCTGCTCTTCTTCCTTGGTGAGGACCTTCATGTTGGGGGTTTACGGGCTGCGCGGAGGATGGGACGACGGTATGGATGTCGGTATGGGAACAGTCGCTGGAGTGGGAGGCGAGTGTGCAGAGGTATGATGTGTGAGGGGAGGCGGCAGGGCGCTGACAGAGGGTCTTTAAAAGATAATGCCTCCCACCAAAATACTGAATAGTGACGTCGCCGAGCTCCCGAGCCGGCGCCGGGCCTGAGGTAAGGATTCGGCGGCCCCCGGCTTGCGTACAAATGCTTCGTCTGGGCCTACAATCACTCCACCACGCCATGCAAACCGCTTACAGCGCCTAATCTGGGCTCATTTCGTCCCGAATTCAGCTGTGCCTGCATCCTTCGGCGCCTGGCTCTCCACACTCGAGCACGAAATTCTCCAGCTTGCGGGAGAGCTCAAGACGAGGGTAACGCAGCAGATGGCATCTCCTTGGACATGATAGACTATCCATGATGGCATATGCACGCACGAGCCCATCATCCGCAATCACTAACCCGAGCTCTGGGCATAATGCCTGCGCAACATTTTGTTGTTGGCCACTCGGTTGCATCTCGCGGGTTACCCGCATCTTCTTCGGTCTTGCGCGACATGCCGAAGCGGCTTCTCCTGACTTGCCGCTTGCCGCTCCCAACGTAATGCCACAAACATCGGCCGTTTTGAAGATTTTTTTTCTTTCTGCCTGCCTAAACCCATCGGCATTGTGTTGATCGATGCTTTTTGACGGATTTCTGGCCCTCTACAGCCTTCAAGTTGCTGTAGCTTTGCTTGCCTTCCCTTCTGATGTCATGCCGAGCACACGCCGAGTCTGTTCCGAAAGTACCGACAAGTCTCGAGCCATCTCCGAACATCTTCGGAGACATCCTCTCAACCCCATACGTCACCCATCATGGCTGTTATGAGCTTGCTCGAGCCCCCAAGTCTAGCCTAAGCATATCCTAAGAGAAATCTGCGCATATGAATGGAACCGCAGAGCCTCACACAAATCTACACACGGTTTCCAGGATGTGATTGATTGAAGAAAAATACCTACATCCCGGTCCTTTTTCATAATCCATAACGCCTTTGTAAGTATACAGCGGCATTCCGTTAGCATCGTCCATCTCTTCTGCCGTTATGTGCTAAGTCTGTATACTGGCCAAGGATAAACAAGAGGACAGCTAACCGTGTCTCCATGAAACCATGTCAGCTCCTCCTAGAACATACTTTTTTCCTTATCCCAACTGGTGACCTTTTTTCACATGCGTGCATTTTTGGAATATCCATGTTACTTTTTCTCATGAGATCGAACATCGCGGAGAAGGACATCCATGACTGACGATAACCAAGTGGGCTGGATATAGACATGTAGTGCCGAGAGCGACACAGTTAGCGGTAGCCACCGTAGCCACCAGCGCGGACGTGCGACGAGTAGCGGGGAAGCTGCATACCCGTGGGCGGTCCGGGCCGAGTAGCCAGGGCAGGGTTGCAGCAGAGCATGGCCACGCGGGAGCCGTACTTGGAGCCGCGGAGGGAGACCATGTGCTTGCGGATGTGCGAGGCTACAAGATCTCGGTGATGGGTGCTGCTATTGGTCAAGATGTACTGGACCAAGTAGTTGCCAAATTGATCACCAGCAATATCAATCAACGGCATACGGGGACGGTCGGGGCGGCCCTCGCATACGCGCTCGAGGTAGCGGTCGAGGAACTCGCTGCCACCAATCTTGAGGCACTTCTCAATCACCTTGGAAGCATATTGATCCATGCTGTATTCGGTAGCAAAGCGGAGGATGTGGTCGACGGCTCGGTTGCGGTCCGCAGCGGCCCCGTGCTCGCAGATGTGCTGGATGCACCAATTGCCGAACTGGCCGTGCGAGATGACATCAATGCTTGCAAGGACTTCATTGATGCAGGGCCGCTAACAGTGCAGTTAGTGAATGTTCTACAATGACAACACCCCAACAGGAGAGGGTGAGAAAGTGGTAGTATGGAAATGGGCTCACCTTATCTTCCTCAAGGCAGTTCTCGAAAATGTTCTGCACCACAAGGCTGCCAGTCTCTCCCAAAGCGACCTCGTGCCACATGCCTCTAAGGGCTTCATTGACATACCGCATGATCTGAGGTGGAGAATCACTCCAGCGGAGTTCGAATAGCTTCTGCCATACATGGCACGCATAACGGTGGATCACAGTCTCTGGGATGCGGCGGAGCAGCTCGTGAACCATGGTGGCCTTGTACTCCTCTGGGACACAGTCGAACGCCTTTTGGATCACGTGGCATCCAAAGGCATCCATGCTCAGATTCAAGGTGTTTCCACGTATAGCACCAGCAATTGCGATGACCTGTTCCGCAGTACCATGCTCGAAGCAGCGCTGAACTAGGAAGTTTCCAAAGCGATTGACCATGAGAGAGTATGCCTGCGATATGATGGCCTCGACAATCTCATACTTCTGATCGGGAGTGCCGACCTTGAGCTTCTGCTGCAGAAAGATGGAAGCCTGTTGATCATTGTTGGCGATGATCTTATCGACGATGAGCTTCCAATTGCAACTCATGTTACGATCCAGAAGACGGCGATAGTTCATGGGCTCAGTCACAGGAGTGGTGTACTGAGCAGCAGCGGCAATGGGATCTTGAGGGATCTATAAAGCTGTTAGCTGATGGGACGACATGGTTCGCTACTTTCGAGACACTGACCTGGTTGTTCCAAGGTGATGGACCCATGGCATGAGCGACATTGAACTCGTTCGCCTCAGGGGAAAGTCTCGTGGCGGGCATAGGACCAATAGGGCCACTTTGGGCATACATCGAGGGCGTATTGGGACTCATGCCTCGCTCAACGATCGAATTAGAGTAGGCCGCATATTGATTGTAGCCAGTGGTATCAAATGCAGAAGCGGGCCGAGTAGTAGGGTTGAGACTAGGGCCACGGAAGCTCTGATCCAAAGGAAAATGGGCTGGCTCGTTCAAGAAGCCGTTACGTTGACGGTATACAGGCTGACTAGCGGTAGGCCGAGACTGCGGCTGGATAGGTCCAAAGTTCTGAGCAGTGTTGTTGTTCCAGCCATATGTAGAACGAGTTGAGGCATTGAACTTGTTCTGGAGCTGAGTAATTGTCTGCTCGGTGATGTCATCCACGTAGTTGTAGTCAGCCTCCGAGGACTGCCCCAAATGGTCGAGCGTGGACTTTGTCACATGGTTGGTGTGGAGCTCCTGATTCATGCGAGCAACCTCGTTGCGAGCTTCGACGAGCTCCGCCCTCATTTTCTTCAGCTCCGTAGCATCGATGAGAACAGTGTCCATATCGGTGGATGGCGTCCTAATGAATTCATCGGTGGTAGCTGGGGTGATGGGGTTGGAGCTGGTGGATGATTCGTAGACTTCATGAGGCGCTGACTGCTCAGAGAGGCGCTGGAGAAGGGTGTCTACAACGGAGGGCTCATCTTGCTCGTCTAGCTTGTGCTTCTAGGTTTGTCAGCCCTTAGCTCTTAACAGTGTGAGTACTGGTGGGTAATTGAGGTGCAGACGGGGAATTCAACAACGCTGGTAGTGATAGCAACTAACAATCTATGGTAGAGAGAGAGAATAAGTGGAGGACGGGTCAGGATGATGATTTGATGAAAGAATTGGGGTGTGGATATGGGGAGCGGAATGATGACGGATGACGGCTCGCTGAATAGCGTTTGACCTGCAGCACTGACCTTGAAACCATCCAGTTGGTTCTGCTGCAGAGTTGGCATTGACTGGTTGGCGTGAGCAGAAGGACCAAGAGGACGCTTCATACCCTGCCAACTCGAGGTCAATGATGCGCTGATGGGCCGGTATTGGGTAAACGGGTGGGTGCGGGGTCCTACCGCCGCCATGCCCAAGACCTCTGGAGATGTATTGATCTTCAACTCCTCACCCATGACGAACCGAGCAGGACCTTTGCGAGGGGTGGGAGAGCCTTCGGAGGTTATATTGAAGCTCATGATGAAGGACTCCAGGAGAGTAGGTAGATGGAAGAGATTCGGAAAACAGGTACTGTGAGGTACTCGGGCAGATGTCGAGATAATATGCAAGACTCCACAGCGGCTGATAGTGTGGCTCCTGTTTGGCGGCGATAAATGGCCAGGGTAGATGCAGAAACAACGGTAAGGGAGAAGAGAGAAAATGGGCTAGATCGAAGGCATATATAAGGTCAAGAGCCCACGCTCGCGACCTGAATAGAGGGCAGTGGCGATGACAGCAATGGCTGCAGGCACAAGGAGCGTGAGGGAAGTTAGAGGAGGGAGTGGGAGAAAGAAGAAGCAGAGGGGCGGTGCTGTGGGGAAGGAGGACGAGGTAAAGGCGACTGAGAGGCGGTGGGCTTTGGTGCGCGTCGAAATTCAATCGGGAAGGGACCACGGCCGTGGACGCGCCAATCAAACGACTGCCACCAAAGAGCATTGGACTCCCTATAGGCCTCTGGGCTGGGGAATTCTGGTTTCCACGGGACCTTTTCTAGCTCCTTTGCAGTTTTTGAAGATAGACTGACTACAACAGTGTCTGGTATCCGGCAGGGGAATATCTAGCCAGATGTTGGAGAGAGGTGGCGGCTCCAGTGGGATACAATGGCACATACCTCTGAGGTGTCTATGTGATCTAGTTACGCCATTGTAAGTGAGAGACTTTAGAAGTCGCGACGCGTCTCTGTAGACGCGTCCAAGGTACCGAGCGATATTTCAGCCACCTACTTACTTGCGCTACGCACCTGGGCGGGTGAAAGAACTGCCATGTGACCATTCTTTGACGGGAACATGGAAAAAGTCCAGGATCGACCATGAGATATGTTCAACCGGTAAACAAATGACAAAGGTAATATAGGAAGGGACGTTCGTATTTGTGTAAAAAAGAGTAACTCTTTTTCCACTAAGAGGCGGAAATATAAGCAGTGCAAAGAGACGGGATGAGGGTGCCCAGGCTTAATATCCAGCTGTTGGACTTGGGAAAGGAAGATAGTAGAGTATAAAACAAGTCTTAGGAGAATGATAGATGTAAAAAAAATGTCAAGAATTAGGGAGAAATACAAGCGTTAGCGGTAGTGTGATGTGCTATTGGACCACTCTTTACTCGGGTAGAAATCCATGTACAGTCCCCTCTAGCTCAAATATATAGCGCAGCACATCCTTGTGGATTAGGTTAGTCGATCGTGCAGCCGACAGTGCATTGACCGGCTGCGCTAGATTTTCGAGCTGGGGGGTGGGGTTGTATGTGCTTCCCTTATTACTCCAATAACCCACGTATATACATCCCAATTCGTTGCACTGACCAAAGAATCGAAGTAAAAGAAAAGAGTGGTGGCGGAGTTCATGCCACGACCGAAGATGGCGTGACATTCCACGCATAGTCAAAAAGGCCCAAGGCCAAAGCACCTTCGATACCCCTCCATTTCGCACTTTCTCCAAGTACGACAAAATCTGGTTGACCAACCCCGGTAAGCATAGGCACTAGCCTGGCTGCCTGAGACAGTCCTTCTGCGTCGGCACCCCACAGTACAAGCTCAAGCCTCTCACCCTCAAGAGGGCGCAAAAATGCCGCACCACGGGCTTCCGCTCCATAATTCTGAACACTCCCATGGCCATCGCGAACTGATGCACCATTGGCATCTACTTGGATAGGAAAATCAGGGTGTAAGCTTGCGGGTGCATCGCCAATAGTGATGGAGATGACATTTCCAGTCGCAGACTCTATTGCTGGCTCAAAGCTAGATAGGATCTGCGTATCCGCCTGGAAATATTGATGCAGGTTTCGCGAGACCTGGAGGGCAATACGGGATGTTTGGTTGCCTCCAGATTGACGAATGATGAAGGGTCCGTTTGTGCGAAGGATTGCAGTCATCGATCCAAGCTGTCTGCCGTTCCGTTGGAGGGAATCGTCATCTGTGCCAACAAAAGATCCAACCTTGGAAGGTCAGCGGCAAATTTCTAAGCCAGAAATTTACTTACTTCCCAGGACCCCGTAACCTTCGAAAGGCCCACCTTCTCACCTTGGCTCGTCTCCGCTAGGATGACCTCTTGGCCATCAATGGACACTGAATTCACGCCCAACACAGCCGGATTGAATTCTAAACCAAGGACGTTGGAAGTTCTAATGGCATGGCCTCTGACGCTGACTCTCCCGTACTGTCCAGGATCTATGAGGTGCGTCACTAAAATACCACCCTTGGAGCCTGTGTCCCCTGGATCGCCAACCACAAAGCTGAAATCGGCAAGCCTCCGGGGTATGGTATCATTGCTTGTCGTTTGCTCGTAGTAAAAGTCAACGAGTTGTGGAGAAGTCATCACATCATCCCACCAATGATTCCGTCCGGGAACCTCATTGTAGCTAGAGTTGGTGCCGGCCTGGAAGAGTTGCTGGCTGAGAAGTCGGGAGCTGTAGGCTGGAACATTATCGTCTATTTCACCATGCTGTTGCTGAACCGGGATACCACGGGCATTCTCCATCAGCATTTCGTGACGGTAGCTGTTGAGAGACCCACTTATTATGGCCGTACGCCTGGGATCTGCAGGCTGCCAGAGTTCGTATGGCACATATTCTTAGGAGATCAGCATATTGTCATCAAATGGAGAATGACCCACTTTGAATTGAAGCATAGCCAGAAACTGGGGCGGCGGCGATGATCTTGTCCGGATGATGGGTAAGCGCATACCACGTTCCTTGTCCGCCATTGGAATGACCGCTAACGATCAGTCGGTTGATGTCAACGCCTGGACCTTGCCAGCCAACATATTCAATCCAATCAGGGATACTGCTGATTGCAGCCTCAACGTCAGTCCAACCCCAATTGTGCCAGTCATCTCCAGACCAAGGCGTCACGCCTGTTGGGAACATGACCCAAGAACAGAGGTCGGGCACAGAATCTAAAGCACGGGCAACCATGCCATTGTCTGCCTCCAAACCGGCGCCATGGAGTCCCAAGAGCACGGGCAGGTTAGGATCATGGCCTATACGGCACGTTGCATTCCTGGCAGGAGGGCGAAGCATAGTGTACGAGACCATACCGCCAGGATGCGCGTAAGTAACCTTGTGAGGCTCATACAATGATAGTTGATTGAGCTCCTGAGACACTGCAAGAGAAGACACTTGACTGCTACCAACTCTTCTGTAGGAAATAGTATAATTGACTGAGGAAACATTGCGAGCTGGCAAAGAAACATTGAAAGCAACTGGCCTTGTCTGACCTGCAACTACGACTACGCTGGATTGATTGCTGGGGGATGTGCGATTCTGGGAGGATGTCAATGCCCGCGGTGCTGGTGCGAGAAGTAGTTGCGAACCTGCCCTCTGCCCCAGCAAAGAAAAGGGGGTTCTCACGTCTGAAGAGTGGATATCAACTATTTCGACATCATCTTCACCACTATTACGAAGGGTGACTGAGCCGGCTGGTGATGCCAGTCTACCATCTACCACATCTGACATCAATATGCCGGGCCTTGCCAATTCTAGAGTACCCGTTGTTTGGCGAAAATCCACCAACACATCAATGGTTGGGGCTAATATACCGCCAAAGGCTCTGACATCTCTAACAAGGCGTAGATCGATACGATGCGTGCCTGGCGCAAGATGAAGCACCGGAGGTGCTTTTCGATACGTGTAAAAGTCACCACCGAAATAATGGACGTCGTCGATCCAATATTCCAGTATCGCGTCGGTATGGAGAACAACATGTTGAATTTCGCTCCCGCTCACGATAAGCTCCCCTCGGGCCCAACACTGGTACTGGACGGCAGCCCAGCCATAGACGACCTTGAGGAAATCCCAGTCGACATTGGAGTAGGCGATGCTCAACGTGGCATTTGTCGACAGAGCCGAGCTTGATGTCTGCGTAGCTTGGGTGATGTTCCACTTGGCCATGCCATTGGTCGGTAGAGAGCTCCGGAACTCTGCTTCTGGGTCATAGTGCAGCTGTCGGAACCCTCCGATGAACTCCAAAGGGTCTGCTCCCCACGTAGCCTCTAGGTGGATTGTCAGCCTCGATACCCAAGGATCCTCAACGCAACTGAAGATTTGCCATGCCTCTTGTCCCGATTTGAAACGGCCCCAAGACCTGCCATGAGGTGCTCAGTGACAGCGGGGAAGCGGCCTGCCGAGTTCCCATCGGAAACATGACGCGTCCAGGCTGCGCAGCATTGCATACGAAGACGACCAGACACCACACGAAGGATACGAAGAAGACACCAATGGCCATGGTTCACGCAGGAGACACGAGACGACCGTCGACGCGTAGGTCAGAAGAGGGTGGTGGCGCACGTGGGGTGAGTTGTGGTTGGATCAAGCACTCGACAGCGGCTTAGTCAGGACCGTGGGTCGTGAGTGCCCCTGTTCCGTGTCTAAATTGAGCAGATCAGACCCGCTTTCGGACGCGGGTCGATGTCAGTCACCAGTGCTTGCGCCGTTAATTACAACGGCTCACGGCTCAACACCACGACTCTCCGCGCCTTTTGCCCCGATTGCACCGCCGACGCCCGCCACGTTGCACACGTCTGCCTCCCGGTGATACAAGGTCGCATCCCGCAGGGCGACGACAGGACACATCCACGACACCCTATCGCAGCTCCCATGGCCTAACCAACGCTCCGACGACACCCCGACGACCTTTGCAGTGCCACCGCCATGGCCTCCGCGTCGCAGCAAGACCCCATCCAGACATTCAAGTTCCCGGCCTTCCAGCCTGACCTCCTCCCCACTCATGAGGAGGAGCCCTTCGGTCTCACGTCGTCGCGATCGGCGAGCCCAAACCTCGCAGCACAGCAGAATGGCGGCGCGCTCCCGTCAGACAGGTGGCAGCCGCGCAAGGAGCAGCGCTTCAGTCATGCGAGCCCTGCGCCCGCCAACAGGCACGGCAGACAAAAGAGCTTGAGCGAAGCCATTAGAACCATTCGGGGCAGGAAAGCCAGTGTCAGCCAGAATGCCCACGAGCTGGCCGATGCTCTGAAAGCTCCGCTTTCCCCCAGGCTCATAGTATGTAGGAACGGCCCAGTCCCCCGGTCGCCGACTAACGCCCTGTAGACACTGTGCGGTATCTGGTATATGACGTCCATCTTCTCCAATACCTCGTCCAAGGCCATCCTCACCGCGCTACCGAAGCCCATCACCCTGACCCTGGTGCAATTTGCATTCGTCTCTGGATGGTGCATACTCCTAGCAGCTCTGGCCAAGAGATATCCACGGATGAAACAAACCATGCCCTTTTTGAAATACGGAATCCGCCCGCCGACCAAGGAGCTCATCATGACCACAATGCCCCTCACCCTCTTCCAGATCGGAGGACACATTCTCAGCTCCGACGCTATGGCACGGATACCGGTGTCCCTGGTCCACACCATCAAAGGGCTGTCCCCTCTGCTTACGGTTGCGGCATACAGGATCTTCTTCAAAATCGAGTATTCGATCCCTACCTACCTGTCCTTGGTACCCCTCACACTTGGCGTGGTTATGGCTTGCTCTGCGGACTTCAATGCAAACTTCATGGGGCTCCTCATGGCTTTCGCCAGCGCCATTCTGTTTGTAACGCAGAACATTGTCTCTAAGCAGATCTTCAACGATGCTGCCGCCGCAGAGAAGGAGGGCCTGCCACCGACGAGGTTTACCAAACCAGACAAGCTCAACCTGCTCTGTTATTCTTCTGGTCTTGCCTTCATATTCACTGTCCCGCTTTGGCTTTGGTCTGAAGGCTTTACGCTCATAAGCGACTTCCTCCACGACGCATCTATAGACCTTTCCGAGCGCCCGGGCTCCTACGATCACGGGCGGTTACTCATCGAATTCCTGTTCAACGGCACGTTCCACTTTGGACAGAATATTGTGGCCTTTGTCCTCTTGTCCATGATATCCCCGGTGACTTATTCGGTGGCCTCGTTGATCAAGCGCGTTTTCGTAATTGTTTTTGCCATTGTGTGGTTTGGGAAGCCCATGACCATGGTCCAGGCATGCGGCTTCGTTCTTACTTTCCTCGGCCTGTACCTCTACGACAGGACGTCCGACGCCGCCAAAGCCGACAAGCGCGCCAAGGCCTTGCAGTCTAAGAACCAGGGAACCCTCCTCCCCCTCACGACAGATAAGCTGCCCCGCCCAACCTTTACGGCGAGCCCAGCGGGCATGTCTGCTGGCACCGGAGCGTATCCCATGTCTGCAGGGCCCTTGGAATCGAGGGACGATAAGCGGGATGACGATGCAGGATCAGGGCGTGCAGCTGGCGGGTCGAGCCAGCCGAGCTGGCTTCCACCCGGGACGAAACAGGAGGAGACATGGCGACCCAATGGGATGAACGGCAGGACCAACGGCGTTGGTGTTTCTTACGGATAACTAGCTTTTGGGGGGGAGGGTGGTGTTACTGTGAGGTGAACGCCCTGTTCATGTCACCATGTGTATTGTTAGATGTTTTGACGACTTGGATTATGTATAGAAGGGTGTTGAGAAATCTAGAAGCGCATTTGGATAGGAGTTTGAGCAATCAAACACACGGGCGGCGGCTACTCAGACGTGAAGGCTGCGGTATCCAGCCAACGATCAGCCGCTTCTACGCCCCATGTAGTCGTAGTAGACCTAGCGGACAGGCACAGACACGTGTACAAAGTGGACCCACGTGGAGGCCAGGATCGGAACAGCCCTGGAGCGCTCTGCACGTCAATCATCCGGGCCAGGCGTCGTGTAGGCTGCTCCGTCTGCCGTGCACATGGTCTCCAGCCCACTGCCGCGCGCACAGATTGATTCACCCAGGCCCGTGAATGCGCATCGTGGTCCACGGCCGCCGAGGGCGCTACTTTGGGAGACAAGCTAGTGCCAAGGCCATGGTTTGCCGGTGACGGCGCCCTGCATATCGCACATGGCATACCGCACATGTCCAGGCACCGTCCGGCCGTGTCCCATTCACAGGGCATGGCGGCGGCGGCGAGCATGGCGTCCGCAGGCGGGCTCAACAATGTCGTCACCTGGGAAACAGGCCAGAGTGATGCGGCAGGTGCCCGCGGCCCCGACCCCCATGTGCATCGTAAGCGAGCCCCCCCGGCGAATCATGGAACGTTGCCTCTACGCCTGACATCAACGCCACGCCGACGACCTCTCCCTACCACGTATTTTTCCCGCCCGTCCAAGGTTCTGGTCGGCCCTTAACCATGGCCTCTTCGCTCCAGGTCAACGGCAGTTCGAGGCCATCCAACGTCAAGCATCCCTCAGCCCCTTCGCTCATGATGAACGCTCACTTCGCCGCCGTCGGCGAGGACGCCGGAAAGGAGGCCTACGAACATGGCATTCAGGTTATCGACGAGGACAAGATATTCAAGTAGGCACCTGGCCTCTCCGAGCCCCCGCCTGTTCCCTGTGCTAATGCGACTGCGCAATGCAGTGCAAACCTGTCGACATACCTCAACATCGAGAAGGTCATCCCCGCCGGCTTCAACTACCATCTGATCTCCGTCTTCGGTTCGCAGTCGACCGGAAAGTCCACCCTGCTCAACTACCTCTTCGGCACCCGCTTCGGTGTCATGTCCGAGCAGGAGCGTCGCCAGACCACAAAGGGAATATGGATGTCCAAGAACAAACGGGAGGACAGTGCGGACATGGCCGACAATATTCTGGTCATGGACGTCGAGGGTACCGACGGTCGCGAGCGCGGTGAAGACCAGGACTTTGAGCGGAAGAGTGCCTTGTTTGCCCTGGCAACAAGTGAAGTGCTCATTGTCAACATTTGGGAGCACCAGGTGGGATTGTACCAGGGGGCAAACATGGGCTTGCTCAAGACCGTCTTTGAGGTCAACTTGCAATTGTTCATCAAGGACACCAGGCACGTCTGACACACCCGGCTTTACAGGACACTACTAACATCACAAAGTACCGCCCAAAAGTCGCTCCTCTTCTTCGTCATCCGAGACCATTTGGGCACCACCCCGCTCAAGAACCTCCAAAACACCCTACTCCAGGACCTGTCCAAGCTCTGGTCGACCATTTCCAAACCTTCTGGTCTCGAGCACTCCCGCATTGAAGACTACTTTGACTTTGCCTTCGTTGCGCTCCCCCACAAGATCCTACAACCAGAGAAGTTCGAGGAGGCAGTCGGAAAGCTGAGCAAGCGGTTCAGGGAGGGCTACAGCGATCCCAAGAAGACCGGCCTCCTTGACGAGTCTGACGTGCCCGTTTTCCAGCCTCAATACCACAGGAGGATCCCTGCAGACGGTTTCCCAGTCTACGCGCAAGGCGTCTGGGACCAGATTGTCAGCAACAAGGACTTGGACCTCCCAACACAACAGGAACTCCTGGCCCAATTCCGATGTGACGAAATCTCGCGAGAGGTTTTGATTGCCTTTGATGAGACCATCACGCCACTGGAAGACCAGCAAGCGGCCGATGCTCGCGCAGGAAAGCCCACCGTGATCCCAGATCTCGGTGCCGCAATGAACTCGGCTCGTTCCAAGGTACTCAAGGATTTTGAGACCAACGCCAGCCGCTACCACAAGGGTGTTTACAAGCGCAAGCACGCCGAGCTGGAGAGCAAAGTGGACACTAGACTCAAGGCACTCTTCCAGAAGCAATTGAGCGCGGCGCACAAGTCAGGCGTCGAGGCGTTCAGCGATGCCGTCAGTGCAGCCGTGAAAAACGGCCAGAAGAAGGGCGCTGCCTATGACTTTGCCCAGATTGTCGACTCGGAGAAGGCCAAGGCTATTGCCAAATTTGAAGCGGATGCGCAGGCCATCGCGGTGGAAGGTGCTACGTGGAGCAGCTCGACCCAGGAATTGAACCTCTACCGGAAAGATTTGGATGAGGTGTCGGCTAGACTCCGCAAGGAAGAGATGAGGCGCCTGGCGACTCGTATCGAGCGCTGGGTGAGGTCGCGTCTCGATGAGTCGGTTGGTCTAGAATTCAACAAGATTGGCACTGGCCGTGGGGGTTCGGGAGCACCCGAACATGGCGATCGCCCCGCTTCGGAGAAGGATCTCTGGGATCGCGTTTGGACCATCTTCACCGAGACTGTCCAAGGTGCAGAAAAACGCTTTACCGACCGAGCTCAGAGCTTCGACGCTAGTCCCGAGGAGGTCGAGGTCGGTCTGTGGAGGCTCCGACGCAAATCTTGGGGCGTTCTTCGCGCAAAGATTGACGAAGAGGTCATGGAGGGCAATATCCTGCTCAAGCTCCGCGAGAACTTTGAGGACAAGTTCCGCTACGACGAACACGGCGTTCCGCGGATATGGCGCCCTACCGATGACATTGAAGGGTTGTACACCAAGGCACGAGAGTCGACCATTACTCTGATTCCCCTCCTGTCGCGGTTCAAGCTCTCCAAGACATCATCTCCTCCGCCTCTCGATGCGTGGATCGGAGATGCTCCCGCCTCTGTCTCACCGGCAGATGAGGATGACCTCACGCCCATTGGTGGTGTCGATGAAGAGGAGGGCAAGAGCCTCGAGGAGGAGATGACAGTGCTCAGCGACGCTAAGCAAGCAGATCTTCTGGTACGATTCAAAAAGACTGCAGATGGCGTCTACGTCGAGGCCAAGCGTAGTGCGATCGGTGGCATGACGCAGGTTCCGCTCTACTTTTACGGGCTGCTCCTTGCGCTTGGATGGAATGAGATTGTGGCTGGTAGGTCTTATCTGTCACTATGCAAACGTCGACATGCTAATGTTTTGCAGTCCTCCGCAACCCCGTGTACTTTTTGTTCATCATCCTCCTCGGCATTGGCGCATATGTCACATACACGCTCAACCTCTGGGGACCCATGGCCCGCATGGCCAATGCGGCAAGCCAACAGGCTGTCGAGGTCGGCAAGGAACGTCTCCGCGAGTTCCTGGAATCGTCGGAATCCGGCCGTCGAGCCATGGCCATGTCGGACCAGCAGAGCCGACGACGTGGCTATGAGGATGTCAAGATGGACAACCTGAACGGCGACGGCAAGAAGCGGGCAGAAGAGGACGATTTGGATGACATTTGATGCATTGCAGGTTAGCGTAGCATCCCCCGTCACTGTACGCTTGGTGTTTGGATAGATTGATGTTTCGTTATGACGTCGTTTGACGGCACGGATCATTACTAGAGATGTCCCCCTAGAGGCCTTGGTAATGAGATTGGATTCGAAAAGCCGAGCTCAACATTTATGCAAGTGACCAATGCTCATTGTGCGGAGCTCGAACCTTAGTCTGGACCCTGGAAGACACTCCGCTGCGGCTGTAAGAAACTTCCCAGCTTTGTGCTCCCCTGCAGGTCAACCTGCTTCCCCGCATCCACCATCGTGTTAGTCACAGTTACTTGATCCAGATGGCTCCGCAGTGACATATGGTCTGATTTGGGGGTTTTTGCAACCGGCCACGCAACGCGCCAAAATATACTCTGGCCCTGGCGGTTGGGTTCGGCCAGCCTGTATCAGGTACCATCAGGTACCAATGCGACTAGTGCGATGGCACTAGCAGCCATGGAACCCGCCATAACGGCGCTCCGCGTAGCCAACCGCCCACCGTACGTACCGAGAGGACCCGCGCGATCACCACGCCCACCCGTTTCAGAGGCTTGCGGAGGGCTGCGGAGAGGTGCGGAGACGAATGTGTGGAGATTTAGGTTTGCGGCTCGACGAGCTACTGCGGCGGGGTGTCATCCTGGGCATGACGTGTGCAGGCCTTTTTTTTTCTTACGGGGCGCCACAAGAGAGCGCGAGAGATTGACATGGCGCGGCGCGGCGGGCGGGCGGGCGGACAGTGGAAATGGTAAAACAGTCAACATTGTGGTGGGCAGATGGCATGCCATGCCATGGTCGCAAGAGGTTGGCGGGTCGCATGCAAGCTTCCCCACCCTTTTCGGGGAGCTGGAACCGACGAAAGGTTGATAAGGAAAGCGGCTGGCTGCTCATTTTACGTTTGAGTTGATTTATTAGAATGGACGGTTGTTTGGTTGGTTGGTTGGTTGGTGAGGGGAGGGGAGAGGGGGGGTAGTATTAAAGGTGTGCCCCGACTCCTCGTCCCTCCATGTCGATGGTTTTTTGTTTTGCTTTATTGCTTTCGATCAGAAGGACCGAGTCTTGGTATCACGGCTACGACAACACATATCCCACCGGTACCAAACTTCAACTTGGCACGTAGACGGTCATACGTATATACATTCTTGCCCTCGTCGCCGAAAATGCAAATGCAACTCCACCTCCACCTCCAGCACGTGCACCACCAGCAACAACAGCACCACCAACAGCAGCAGCAGCAGCAGCAGCAGCAACAGCAGCATCATCATCGCCCATACTCATACTCCCCACCCCCCTTGCTGGTCCCCAACAACACGCCCTCGCCCTCGCTCCCCCCAACCACAACCGGGACTCCCACCTCGCCCACCTCCTCTTCCTGCCTCCTGTGGAAATCCCCTCCCACCTCCGCTCCCGCGCCCGACATGCCACCCACCAGCGCCCCCCAAACCCAACCCCTACCCGCAGACGACGGCAACAACCCCCCGCCAACCCTCCACTCCCTAGCAGCGTACCTCCTCCCCAAAACCGCCCTCGCGCATCCCCCCTCACACCCTCACTCCCGGGCCCTGACCCCCAAAATCGCCGCCCTCTCTTTGCACCCCACCCTCGAAGCCGCCCTGCACCTCCTCAACGCCGACCTCCCCTCTGCGCATTTCCTGCTGCGCCACATGGTCTCCCCGCCCGCCGTCGAGGGCATGCTGCTGCACGCCATCTTGCACCGCGTCGAGGGGGACGTGGCGAATGCGCGGGCGTGGCTTAGGGACGTGGGGGATGCGGTGGAGGGGTGGGTGCCGAAGAGGAGGGGGGTGGAGAGGTTGGAGCGGGAGGTGGGGAGCGAGGGGGATGTTTTGGGGTTTGTGTATGGGGGGGAAGGGGAGGGGAGGGGGATGGAGTTTGTGGAGCGGGTGGAGAGGTTTAGGAAGGGGTGTGCTGCTGCTGCTGCTGCTGCTGCGGGTGGGGCAGAGGATGACGATGACGAAAAGGAGATTGAGGAGCGGACGAGAGAGGAGTTGCGCAGGGTCATTGAGTGGTGTACGGACAAGTTTGGAGACGGGCCGTGGGTGGATGCCAGGTCGGCCTATGCGGGTCCTGGCGATGAAGTGAGAAAGATTGGCGAGGATATGGTGACGGGGTCAAAAGGGTGGAGAGAGTTTTGATGACGATGCTGATCTTGTTACGCGTACGATACGCTTCTTCCCCCTACGCGCATCACTCACAAAAGACAAGAGGCAGCTCCCCCGCCTGACTGTCTCTACGGAAAAAACTGGAGATGCTGGACGAGTCCTTTTGGATTCATAATCCTGTGTTCGAATATTGTATGATGCCTAGCGCCTGTAATAGATGAGTTAAGCTGTCGATTGTCTCTGATAAATCATAACAGTACAGCAGCTGAATCGCATTACCGCCGCAGGACAAAGAAACCCCCCACACGAAAGAGTGCAAGCAAGAAAAAGACCCCCTAAGCCAGCCAACGCCGACACATTCGCATGACAGTGATCCATTGAATCGTGAACAAGGTCGTCTAACAGCATCCCTTCTTCTCCTGTGCATCGGCCGACTTGCTGATCTCGATGACCTTGCGCTCGCCGCTGAGGACGTTCTGGCCGCCCTCTCCCTGGTCCAAGGCTTTGCTGGAGACGATGCGGTAGATTTCTGCGTGGAGTGTCAGCAAGCCGCTCTTGTGTGGCTTTCACGTGAAGCATCTGGGAAAAGTGCCGACGGGTGACATGAAACGTCGGCACCGGCCGCCTGGGCTAGGCCATGTCTAGCCGGCCCCTGACGTCGGGTCCGCATTGTTTCCGACATTCTAGGCACCCGTATTGTTGTTATGAAGGCTGGAGGTATCGTACCTGTGAGGATGTTCTGGAAAGCCAGCTCGACGTTGCTGGCGTCCAATGCGGACGTCTCGATAAAGGACAGGTTGTTCTCGCCTGGCGTGGGGGTCAGAATAGGCACATTGTCGAGGTACACGAAGCCTCCAGAGAGGCTGGATCAGGCAGACATACTGGCAAATTGCTTGGCCTCCTCCGTAGGCACTGCCCGCAGATGCCTCAAATCGCTCTTGTTACCGACGAGCATGATGACAATGTTCGAGTCGGCATGGTCGCGGAGCTCTTTCAACCACCGCGTCACATTCTCATATGTCTGGTGCTTGCTTATGTCGTACACTAGGAGCGCTCCGACTGCGCCTCGGTAGTAGGCCGAAGTAATGGCACGGTACCGTTCCTGGCCGGCCGTGTCCCAGATCTGTGCCTTGATGGTTTTGGCGTCCACCTGGATGGACCGGGTCGCAAACTCGACGCCGATGGTCGACTTGGAGTCTAGGTTGAACTCGTTGCGAGTGAACCGGCTGAGCAGGTTGGATTTACCAACACCTGAGTCTCCGATGAGGACGACTGGTCGACGATTAGCATAGCGGGCAGAGAGGGCGCGACGGGATCAGCGTACCCTTGAAGAGGAACTGCAGGCGGGCGAGTCAGCGCATGCGAGAGGCATAGCAGCGAGGCGCGGCGGGCGGGGAACTCACATCATATTCGTCGTTCGCCATAGTTGCGGTGGGCGAGGGCGAGGGGCGTAATTCGCAGAGCAGGCGCGAGGGCAGGCGCGGGGGGGTTCCGGAGACAAAGAAGGTTCGGCGGGAGCGGGGCAGGCGAGCAGCGGCAGCAGTCTGGCGGGCTCAAAGGGGGCGGCGGTGGTGTGGAGATTTGGTAGCCTCGCTGTGGTGGATGAGGTCGCAGCTCTGCTGGCGGGCGGGCAGGGCCCCAACTGAGCTGTCACGTGCCGTCTTAGCGCGGGCTGCCCGCATCAAAAGAACCCTCCCAGGCCGTTTGTGCTTTTGCAACAACCTTACACAGCCAAAAGCCAGAACGTGCCCTTGCACCCTGCCAATTGAATGCCCACACCCTCGCCACTCCGCCCAAGCCGGAGCCGTCTGAGAGAGAGAGGTGCAAGGTGCATCCCGACATCATAGATGTTCACTGCTGGCCAATCAGAGCCCCGACCGCTGCCCAAGTTCTGTGGTTGAGCAAGGTCGCACTATGGATTTGGAGGGGTTGAAGAGAGAGTATTCCGAAGCCGAAGCCGCCCTGACTCAAGATGAGGACACGGACGCAGTCTCCATCACCTCAACGGTGCGCAGCGATGAGGAGGAGTTGGACAAGCTTTGGGAGTTTGAGTCTATCGTGGCCGAGACGAGGGAAGACAATGGCGAAACCAGATACATAGTCAAGTGGTCCGGTTACCCGTATCACAGGTTAGTATCCCTGGAGCTACCACTGATAATCTCGCTAACGGTCCAGGTGTACGGCAGAGCCATTGGGTAACTTTGAAGACCCGGTGGCCATCGAACTATGGAACAGCCATAAGAGCAGGATGGGCATCGATGTATTCCAAGAGCTAAATGATGAGGCCCATGCCCTGGTATATAACCTGAATATTATCGAAGCAGAGCGAAAGAAGCTCAGGAAAGCCAAGCGTGCAAAGAAGCGCGCAAAGCTGGCAGCCCTAAATGCACGACCAAAGAACGTTCCTAATAAACAATCAGCGGTGTCTCCCAAGAAGAAGTCGCCGGTTGCTTTTAAGCGGGAGCTGGCAGATGCTTCCAGAGAACAGCCAGACGAGGTTCCCTTGACCAAAAAGAGGGAACGGCATGTCCTTGTCGAGAGCGACGATGAGACCTCACCCAGCATAGGGCGGAGAGAATCCACCACATCCATAACCCAGGCGACGGCCCAGGTTAGAATTCATGAAGCCACTACCGACCCTCACGACGACAGTATATTCTATAGGAAAACCCAGGCGCCACGTAAACCTCCGCTAGAACAGTCGGACTTTTCAGATCTTGACTATGACACAAATGACGTAGCTGACAGCGTATCAAAAGCCCCAGTCCCAACCAAGGTTCGCCGCAAGTCAACCACGTCTGTGTTGCGCCCAAATGTCGGAAGACCAACATCCAACAAGCGACCCATTACCAAAAAATCTGCGGTGAAATCCGTAGAGGGATTTCGCACAAAGGCTGGCGCAGGTCCCTCTGAGCCTAACAGGAGAACTTCATCGTCGACGGTATCTAGTCATCACTCAGCACCAACAAGTCGGCGTTCGAGTGTTCACAATGAACACCCGGCATTGCCAGAAAATGATGAGAACACAGCGATTGGGCCTCGCAATGCGCCAACCAGACGAGCAGCGACTTCCAAAACGTCCCAGGTTGAAGAAGGACCTGCTCCAAGTGCACTGGCCAAAAGAACGGGTGGCATCAAAATTGTAAACGAGCCTAAGCAAACCAAAGCGTCATGGAAGAACAGCGAAAAGCCATACGGAACCCTGAAGTTTCGATACAACGCTGTGAAGCGTTCCCGCCAAGAGGGAACCCCAGATGCAGACATGTTGTGCTTTTTGAATCCTCCTCCTCCCACAACAGCGAAAGCTCAAGCAGCTTCGACAAAGAGACATGCAACGAGATCGGCCGATGATGGTGTCTATGGTCGGCGCGACACTTCACGCCGACGTGTCCAGCAGGAAGCTCCCCAGGCACCCCCAGCACCCAAATCAGTACCCAATAAGATCTTGTTGACCTGCTGGGAATGGCGGAACAATTCATGTGAATATACCAGCGAGACCTGTCGTTTCCATCACGAGGATGTTGGCAAAATGGCCCCAACGGACGGCAGCATCCCTCCTAAGCTCCGCACACCTCCCTTGACGTGTTGGCATTGGTTCAGGAACACGCACGGCTGTTACAAGACTGGTGATGATTGCGACTATGCTCATGAAAACACCGGGTGTAAGTATACTTGGCTCCATACTGGCATCTGCAAGAGCAGGCGGGCATGTCGTCATCTGATTGTGCCCAGTCGTCTGAGTGCATATGCTGACAATGTCGCTTTCAGGGGTTGGACGGCCGGGCCAGGTAGCAGAGCAAGTCGCTAAAGGCCTAAAACCAGCCTCACAGCAGGTACCCCAACAGAACCAATTTCTACCGCCAAATGAATTGACTTGCTACTTCTGGTACCACCTCGGTAAATGTGGAAAGGGAAAGCGCTGTGCATATAAACATTATGACACTGGCAAGGTTGCAAACTCACCATTAAAGACCATGCCCAGCGCTATCCAGAGCCAGAATCGAGTTGAGGATGAATCGGAACCAATGACGATCGTGGAGTCGAGTAGTACCGAGGAGATACGTGTGGGGAGCTCTCCCTTTGAGAAGGGTCAGGGTGCACCAATGGAAACCTCCTCGGACGCAGACTTGACTCGACCACCTACGATGGACACAGCGTCGGCATCGGCATCGGCGCCAACTCGACGTATGAACCAGATGATTGAACAAGTATGCAATTTGAACTACGCCGAAATGTTCCAGTCCGACTACGATGTTTTGCAACCAAATGCATTTCTTGCCTTCCACCCTGAGCTTCACGTCAAGGAAATTGAGCTGTTGACGCGATGGCTTATAATGCAGCATGTTCAAGTATACAACTTTTGGTTTGACGGTGCCTGGGATTCTTTCAAGACGCTAGTCCTGGATGAAGAGGGCACGGGGATCATCATCGTAAGTGATGCGAGGCGATGCTTTGTACGGCTGCAAAATAGTAACGCAGACAGACGCACCCCGATTATGAAGACTTCTCTGAGATTCCCGAGTTTGGCAAAGTCCTGAGAAAGCCAGTTCGCCTGTTCTCGGTGGGATACCAGCACGGCCGAGAATACGACGCTCAACTGTCCACGTTCCCACCCGTCTATCGCTACGACTGCATAAGCATCTTCCCACACGGTGGAATCATCTACATCACCGATGATGTATTTCTCGAGCAGCCAATGTTGGCTTACCGGATCATTGAGCTCTTTTGCGCCAAGATCGAGCAGTGCAAGCAGGTGCAGGGCCCAATGGATCCATGGAAGATGGTAAAGGAGGGCTACGTCCCCTGGCGGATTGGTGTTCGGCCCGAGCTCATGGAGAGCATTTACGAGCAGTGCGAACAGCACGCACAGGAGATTGATGCAGGGGACGTTGTCCAAATGAGGTAGGTGAGCGACGGCAACGATGGACGGACATGCGCTGATGGAATCAGTCGGTACAAATTGTACTGCTTGCTCTCGGAAACCAAATTCATTGAGCAGGACGGCAACGGGCCATACGAGCTGCGGCCAGACGACTACTTCCCAATCCTGTCGGAGCGCAAGGCGGTTGCGGGCGAGTATTTTGATGCGCTCAGCAAGAGCCAGGCAGAGGCCAACCACTTCATGGCGCGCTACTACAGTGCCCTCATCATCGAGCTCAGGCGAGACTACCGCCACTACTGCGTTGTTCACACGGACCCGTCCAAGGTGGATTGGCAGAATTCCATCCACAACATCGACGAGGTCATGACGCCAGAAGGATTCATCAAGCTCTTTTCGCAGCCTCCGGTGCGCAACCATTTCGATTTCTACGAGTGGTGCTTCGATAGGAAACCGAAAGATGGCTAGGAGTTGCAGTGGAGGGGGATTGCCGTGAGTTTCGAGTAGCCATTGCCTGCTTGGGGTGATTAAACCATGTGATGATAATGATATATGTACTGGGTTTAAAAAAGGGGGGGTGGGATTCAAGTGTGATTATGCTGGCGTGGATGAGGAGGGCGTTATCGTGGCACAGCAATACCCATGGGCGTATACCGCGCGTAGAAAGCCATCCAGGGCCTACCCGCAGCACACGCACAGGTTGCGATTTGGTATTCTGGCTCGCAATCACATTTGCATAGCAGACGTTTCCCTCGAAAATTGTGGTCGTAGGTGAGGGCAACAGTAGCCGTGGCAAAGGGGGTTTTTTCCAAGAGGTTGGCAGAGTCCAAGACAGGCTTCCCACGACAAACAACATTACCTCGCTCTGATAGTCTATCGGACCCTTTCCCCACATTGGCAGAAAAGGGGCATCTCGCCGTGCCAAAGCGCAGCCGGCAGCCGGCAAAGGCGCGCGGTCGCGGTCGTGCACGCGATACGAAGCAAGGCGCGCGGATGGACGATAACTCTCGTCATCATATTTGCTGGACGGCCATGGTTCGCGAGGCGGTTATCGGGCGGCGGTCGATAGCGGTGGTAATTGCCGTTGGGGTGGTAGATCCGAAAACGGGCCGCTGGGCTGCTGGCGCGGTGGGAGCCGGGACATGACGCATGAGGCTGCTGCTGCTATCTCTCGCTGTCGCGTGGGCTGGCCGGGGGCTCATCATGGCTGGGCCTCGATCCTGATCGGTTGGACCAGGCCTCTCTGTCTCCAAACCAGCAGAGATTGTGCCACCGAGCGAGGGCGTGGTATCTCTTGTGCGCACCCTCCCCTGCTCCGTCGCTGCTGCCATGTCTGACAAGCATTTCTTATCATAAAGCTTGATTGATCCGGCCTGCGCGACAATTTTTTCTCTTTTTTCATTCTTGTATCCTGCCTGTTGCAGTCCTACTCTCCTCTCCCCCCAAGAGCTAGGTAGCTGGGTACCCAAGCCAAGTACCCGTATCCTTCGTCGCGCGCGCCGGCACCCAGGAACAAGGTAAGCGCATTCTCAATCGAGCCTCAGCACCCGAAGCCGGGCCCTCATCTGGCTGCCTCTCCCCTCCCCCGCAGTCGGTTACCTAAGATTTACCTCTCGCGGGCGGCCGACGTGGGCGTGGGCCCCCCGTCTCTTAGGTCTTCGGCAGTAGTAGGGCACCAAAGGCTGGCAGGCCGGATGGGTACAAAAACTCGGACCGCTGACGCGCCCTAAAATACATAGGTCCAGTCACACGCACCCCCGCCGCCCCCGTCGGTCTCTTTCTACCCTTCGTCCTTCGTTTCCCCAACACCCCACCCCAGCTCAGACCCATCCGAACACCACGAGCTGCGCCGCCATGAAGAGGAGCATGTCGATTGAGCAGCGTCGCGGGTCCACGGACCCCAGCGCAGACGCACAGCTCGCCAAAATGGGCTATGCGAGTGAGTTGCCTAGGAACCTTAGTATGATTAGCGTGCTCGGCATGTACGTTTGATGATCCCCTTTTGCTTTTTGACGGCAGAAACAAACAAAAAAGAGAGCCTATTTTCCTAAGCAATTATCCCGTTTCGGATAAATTCGAGAAAATGCCCTTGTCCAATTGGCTGTCTTTTTTTTAATATGTTCCGATGCTAACGCCATGACAGGTCCTTTGCCATCATGGCCGTCCCGTTCGGTCTTTCGACCACAATGTACATTACCCTCACCGACGGACAGAGCGTCACAATCCTTTGGGGATGGGTCCTGGTCAGCTTGATCTCGCTCAGCATTGCCGCTAGTTTGGCCGAGATTTGCGCAGTCTATCCTACCGCCGGTGGCGTCTACTACTGGAGTGCCATGTTGAGCACGCGCAAGTATGCGCCTGTCGCCTCGTGGGTTACGGGGTGGTTGACGCTGGTCGGCAATTGGACTGTAACGCTGAGCATCAACTTTTCCGGAGGCCAGGTACGTTGTGGCGTCATCATTGGATAGTGGGATGCCTGCTGACATTTGGGTAGTTGATCCTGTCGGCTATTTCTCTCTGGAACGAGGACTTTGTGCCCAACGAGTGGCAGACGATTCTCATGTTCTGGGCTGTCATGCTGATTTGTATGAGCGTCAACATATTTGGAGCAAAGTACCTGGATTTGATCAACAAGGTCTGCATCTACTGGACAGGTGGTAGCGTCATCATCATTCTCGTCACTCTGTTGAGCATGGCCGACGTGAAGAGGAACGCCAAATTTGTCTTTACACACTATGATGCCTCTGCAAGTGGCTGGTATGTTCACCCCTCAAAAGATGCGCTGACAACTGCTTACAACTCGCTAGGCCATCTGGCTGGGCTTTCTTCGTTGGTCTATTGCAGGCTGCATACACCCTCACTGGATACGGCATGGTGGCTGCCATGTGCGAGGAGGTCCAATCGCCCGAACGCGAAGTCCCCAAGGCTATCGTTTTGTCCGTTGCCGCTGCCGGTGTTACGGGCGTCATTTACCTGATCCCCATCCTCTTTGTCCTGCCAGACGTCAAGATGCTCCTCGAGGTGGCCAACGGACAGCCCATCGGCCTGCTCTTCAAGACTGTCACCGGCTCCGCGGCTGGCGGTTTCGGACTCCTCTTCCTCATCCTGGGCATCCTCTTCTTCGCCGGCATCGGCGCGTTGACGGCAGCCTCGCGCTGCACCTACGCCTTTGCCCGCGACGGCGCCATCCCCGGCTCCAGGCTCTGGAAGCAGGTCGACCCGCGTTTCGATATCCCCCTGTGGGCCCTCGTTCTGTCCACCGCCGTCGACTGCCTCCTCGGCCTCATCTACTTTGGCTCCTCGGCCGCCTTCAACAGCTTCACCGGCGTCGCCACAATCTGCCTCTCCACCTCGTACGGCATGCCCATTCTCATCTCGGTGCTCCGCGGCCGCAAGGCCGTCAAGCACTCGACCTTTTCCCTCGGCCGCTTCGGCTACGCAATCAACATCGCCATGATTGCCTGGATCTGCCTCGCCGTTGTGCTCTTCTGCATGCCCGTCTCCCTCCCCGTCGAGGCCGGTACCATGAACTATGCCAGCGTCGTGTTTGCGGGATTCGCCACCATCAGTGTGGTGTGGTATTTCATTCGCGGGCGCAAGGATTTCACTGGCCCGCCCGTGCCTATGGATGTTGCGCCTGGGGAGGAGGTTACGGTCGCCGGGCTGGCGGCGGTGGAGAGCCGGAATGATAGGAATGGTGATGTGGAGCAGAAGGTTTTGAAGGAGGAGGGTGGGAAGCTGTAGGGAGGGTTGGATGTTGGACGACGCATTTTTTTTCTTGTAGATGACGTTATTCTTCAATTGCAGACTGCGGTCGCCTATTCTTTCGAGCTTGGTGTGTTTTTTTAGATTGTAAGCATAGGTGAAGATGACCAGTTTCTTTCGGGCAAGCGGTCGTGTGACAGTAAAGACATGCCTAGGTAGATGGCGTACCCACTGGCGGGGCCCTACGAGGCATTGCTAGCCCGTTCAAGACAGGGTCTTAGCCCTAATTGAAAACGCATCGAGTCAGGTAGCCGAGCGAGTGTTCAAATTGTGTTTTTCTCATCTTATGCCCAGCGCGTCACTAGTCGCCTGCAAATGTCCCCGCTTAGCGGTTCTTCAACGACGATAAATCCAAGTTTCTAATCAGTCAGCTAAAAATGCGAGTATCATCTTTCTAATTCCCGTTTTATAACTTTCTCATGTGTGCATGTCTGTGAGTGAGAGTCAAAAAAATAGAGTTTGATGAATGTCCAACGGGTGTTACGAAGCAAAAACCCGCACGCCACTGCAGCTTGTTCCTATCATTTCATCAGGTATAAGGCATCGAGGATTTCTTGACTACAAGGTTCTCATTCCGGCTATTTTGGATTTCATAATCATTGAGATGATGAGCATGAAGCTGTGACTACAGGTGAGCTTGACGGTGAGATGAGCTCGAGGTGCTTTGGATAAACGTTCGGGAAACCACGCTAAGGCCCGCAGATCCACTCTGCCAAGACCGAGTCACTGGACCACTTTACGCGACACCAACCCCAACGCCTTCGCGCTCATCGGACGCGTCTAATGCGGGCGTCCGAGCGGGAAAATGGCCAGGTAAGTTCGCCTTTGCTTTTTCAACCTTCAGCGTGAAAACCACGCGCCGCCGCCATTGCGGTCCTGCGCATCATTTGATCCTGTTTGCACTTCAGCTGGTGCTCTGCTAACATGCCTCATACGTCTAGGCACGCCATTGACCTCACGCTGGAGTCGGACGATGATGAAGCGCACCCCTCGAACCCTACCAAACCGAACCCTACGAAGGCGAACCACACGTTTCCATCCCAGAGACACGACCACAATGTCTATGGAGCTCCTTCACAACCGACCCTTCACAATCATGCTGGCGCCGGGCCGCCGAGCTGGAGCTATGGGCCTACCGTGTACACCGAGATGAGCCCATACCGACATGCGATGATGGGAATCAATTCGCCGCCGGAGAAGAGAAGAAAAACTTCAGACATAGCCTTCACACAAGGACTTGGCATAGATTTTGATGGCTTTGCCGCCTACAAGGCAAGCGGTAGCAGGGCGCATGCAGGGCCATCGTTCAGGCAGCTGACAGGCGCAAACGATGCGTCACGATCTCAGCCTACAAAGGATGGCTACCCGGCCCAGGCCTTGGATTCTGCGACACCGGCAAACGGCACGAACAGACTATTTCACAGCGATACAGCTACCAACCAGCCCTCGCATATTGGGCATATGGGTGGAGGACATGCCAATGGCGCAAACGCACAAACAGTGCCGTTTTCAAAGGACCAGAAGCCATGGGCATCGCATTCATACAAATTTCATCAACAAGAAGCATTGAGGACTATGCCGCATCCATCTCCAGGCGAAGCGTCCCATCACAGTGGCTATGACAGCGTCATTTCAGGTCACATCAACCACGCTTTGAGCTCCCTGGATTACGAAGCTCCCGCCATTCCTAGTACTTCTACTTTGTCCGGTAACGTACAACCGCAATTCCATCGCGGGAGAAAGCCTATGCAGCCCTTTAGCGCAGAGGATGACCGTCTGATCATATATCTGAAAGAGGTCTTGCAACTCAGATGGAAGGACTTTGAGAGATATTTTCCTGGGCGCAAGTGGACAAATGTCCAGGTTCGCTATTCCCAGAAGCTAAACAAGAGAGACCGGACTCAGGACCCGCCCGAGTATTCACTCCCGCCCGCTATTTTGAGCGCTATGGACCACCAAACACCACGGCCTCTACCTCAGCCTGTACTACCACATGGTCCTTCACCTGCACTTTTTACCAGCGCCCATATTCTCGAACAAGACTCCCTGTCCGAACGCGACTCAACCTCCGGCAACGAATATCCAGTCCGTCGCAATCGACCTCGTCGTGACGTACCAACGCACGACTACACCTGGCCACGGCGACATAGAAGCTCACGAGCTGGGACGGAGGTCGAGGACGAAACTGTCGAAGCTACGGATGCGGACACGCCCATCTCGTCGGAGCCTTCCGTGGAATCTGTTGTAATACCCGAAAAGGCGATACCCGTGGAAAACCCGCCGCTGGATATGGAGTTGGAGCAATCCGACGCAAGATTGGCTTTATCTGGTGTACCCACTCGCGAGGGTCCAGAAGGACGATTGCCATATCTCTCCTGCTCACAGCGCTCCGCACTGCAAAAGAGATTTAGCGGTTGGGAATTAGACCAGCTGGTCAGCAGGGAATGGCAAGGAGCTGTCCTTCACGTGGACCTCAGTCCGGCAGAGATAGACATAGCGGAGAGTGCCATTTCGAAAGTATTGGGCCAACCTCAATTGTCGGACAAGCTCAGCCGTCGCAGACGGTTCCGAATGATGCTCAAGAATGTCTCAGAACCCAAGCTTCTGAAGCTGGGTTATGAGCTCAGATACCAACTTATGAGCACCAGGGATACGGAAAGCATCAAGGCTTTCCTGTACGATGCCAGGAAGGGCAAACTACGGTCCGCACCAATGGTTGAGAGAATGGGCGCAGCACGTCCCAAGCTGGATTACAGTTCCGCGCCAAAGACCTCGACAGCTTCTATGGTTTTACAGCGAGAATTGGGTCTCCAGTCTCGTAGAGGTTGGAAATCTGCCACGCACCCTGTGACATATCAGTTAAGAAACAGGTGGATTGACACGTTGGGCCCTGCGTATCGCTATACTGGTGCGTCTAGTGACGTCCATACCGTTGCTTGGTCACCTGATGGGCAATGCTTTGCAGCCGGTGCTGTCTGTGTGACAGATGCGCATTCCATGCAATACAACAGACCGAATAATCTGCTCTATGGCAATACCGCGTACAATACGATACATGAATTGAGAGAGCACTATGTTGAACGGCCGAAAATGGAGTCCGGCCCGAACTCAACCCAAGCAATGTTTGAGTCTCAAGACCGGAAGCTCTACACTACTATTTCATCCGTGGCATTTTCCCCCAATGGAAAGTACATGTTCTCGGCTGGATATGACAACCATGCCGTGATATGGGAGGCGCCCCGAGATGGCACACAACCAAGGCTTATCAAAGCTTTGAAACACAAAGCTGAAGTGGACATGTTAGCTGTCAGCTGTACCGGGAAGGTGGCCACGGCTACAAAGAAATCCTCGCGGCATGGATCCGCGAATGCTGTCAAAGTCATCAGCATCGGCGAGGACGACCCAGAACAAATCGAGAGGGTCTCGTTTACATCACAGAAGGCCGGCGAGCGACCTGATTTGAACATCCTGCCCACTGCTTTGCAGTTTGAACCAAACCACGGGCGCCTTCTACTGGCTGGGTTCGGTGCCAACAATAGAGAGGATCGCTTCGATACGAATGGGGACATATGCCTGTGGGATCTGCACTCACAGGAACAACTTTACATCCATGGATCAGGGCGGAATGTTTTTGACGTCGCTTGGAATGGTGATCAACGTTGCCGACCCTGGTTTGCTGTCGGCTGCGTTGCCGGAGGGAACGTGAACAGAGGGACGCGATCAGTTTTACGGCTCTACGATGGTTATGGCTTGGACAAGTATAGCATGGCTATGGAGATAGAGTGCAAAGCTCTTGACATGAACGATGTCCTCTTCTGGTAAGCATCGTCCTGATAAAACGGCGATTTGCGCTGACCTTGACAGCCCCCACGACGAAAATCTAATTGCAGCTGGATGCACCAGTGGTCGAGCATACGTGTGGGACCTGAGGTGGCCAGATACATGGCTTAGGGAGCTTGCTCATAGCAGCTCCTTGATGCCTCTAGACGATTATATTGACCGAGAAATTACCGACACGGGCGTGAGATTCCTTTCCTGGGGAGACAATGCTTCGAGGCTCTACTCTGGCTCCTCAGACGGCGTCGTCAAGGTCTGGGACGTGATCGGCTCTGAAGAGGAAACATTTGTGAAAGATTTGGCCACCCTGGACTCGGGTATCATGGCCGGCGCTTTCAGTCCGGATTACAGTAAGCTCGTAATCGGAGAGGTAGACGGCTCGGTCAACGTCCTCGAAGTTGATAGAGACGACTCCTACGACGCAGAGAAGCTAAAGTACATTCCTTACGTCGAAGGGCCAGATGAAGACGCAATGGAGATACCAACCACTGGCGTCGCAATTGCCTCGGATCTGGTGGTTTCTGGGGAGATGATGCAGATCCCATTTGGAGGGTATCCAGTCAGACAGGCTGTCCAAGGGCCAAATTACAACGGACCATACGACAATGCCATCGACGCTCCTTTCCTGCGGGAGCAAGCGTTGGAGATGCAGCTTCACCTGTCCAAGTCTCCGGCCCCACAGTGTGATATCTGGGCTTGCAACGACACTGTCAAAGTCACCAGCGAGGAAGTGGGAGATTCAGGAAGAAGCGAAGACCGCATACCCGACGAGCTCCGGAAGCAGTGGAAGCTTGGTGGGGCCAGCAGCCTACCTCCCGGTAAATCCAGATGTGCGAATTGCGGCAGGGCGGCTCGGCCGATGAACTCACAAGAGGTGGATGTCGCTCCGTTGTGCGAGCGCTGCTCCTTCGCTTGCTTCCGATGCGGAGCCAACAACAATGTGGACCCGAAGACCGAAACCCTCAATTGCCACCACTGTCAACGAGTATGGAGCATCGGCACCCTGGGGTTCGAATGCGTAAGAGAGACGCTGGACCCAACTAACTTTTCAGACGTCCCTTCGCTGAGACAATATGCGAAGAAGGTATCACGGACAAAACTGGGAGAGGACAATGCCTCATTCGGTGACGAAATGAACGCACTTACCGACTATTTCCATTCGTTGGCGACCGACCGACCTGACTCACCGCCATTGTAGGGCAGTCGAGCCGGGAGTTGTTTTGGACGACTCTTTTTTTTTTTCCTCTCCTCAACATTTCATGACATTTGCTATTGGATATGCGCATGGAGGGTATGATATTGGCAGGAATTTTCACCGGCAAGGAAAAGGGGTGTTATGGGGGGTTAGCCATTTTGCATAGCGTCGGCGATGGGAAGGGGAGCATGAGAGCATGCATCCAGCAGGCGTTCACCTTTGTAGTCGCATCCTAATGATACCCAGCATCACACTTTGCATTTTGCGAACAGCAGTTCTCACGCACGCGCAAGGCTTGGTTTTTTTTTTTGGTGATGGCATGTACGAACGGGAGAGCGATGTTTTGGCGCTGGGGTGGAATGTGCACACATCGCCCCCCAAGCGACCTGACGAGCAAACCCCAAACGGCCACGCAACACGACGAGGGCGACTGGCTGGCTGGCTGAAAGAAACTCGTGGCGGCGTAAACAAGAAAAAAAAAAGGTGCGACGTCCAGGTCCACGCAAGGAGACGCGCAAGCTTTCATTTCATTTCGCAGCGCCACACATACACACACTCTCTCTCGCAGGAACCAAGCGTTCGAGACCTGTCCAGGGTTCTTGTCCTTTTTTTCCCCTGCCCGATTCTCGGCGAAAAGGCTTGGTTCGGGTTCGAGTCAAGTCGAGGGCCCCGGGTGTGGTGCGCTGTGGCTGATGAACAGGATGGGCGTGAACCGCCGAGCGATGCCTAGACGCGAGACCGGCAATGCTGGGGCTTGGCCCGCCTTCGTTTGACGTCTCGGGTACCGAGGAAAAGGATCGGACGGCATTTGGGGGGGGGAAGGGGGATGGAGAGGTGCGTGGAAGGCAGGAGGAGGAAGGTTGTGGCTGGAGAGGGAGATGGGGGGGTGGTAGCACGCACAGGTCAGGCACGGTGTAGATGGACGGAGAGCAATGTGAAGATGCGGGAAAAAGGTATCATTGCCTGCACAGCAAACATATGGACACGAAGGGGTTAAAAAAAAGTATATACATCAAATCCTCCAAACAGATGCGCGTCTTCTTCCGTCGTCGTTTGAGGTTGGTTAGGACGTGTTACCATCCCGGAATCTCTCGACTGTATAGTAGTAAAGTTTGGTTTCCCACCATTCCTTTCAATCCTTTCCGGACCATCCATCGAGATGATGAATCACTCACTCAATGGCTCCCCCGGAATCAGAGCGAAAAGAAGCTTAGAAAGAGAGCGTGTTACCGGCAGTGCCGACAACGGCGGCCTTGACCTCGGAAGCGTCAAGCAGGTTGTCGACGGTGTAGGGCGCCTTGGTGAAGGTACCCTTGGGGGCCGTGTTCTCGCCATCGCCAAAGTCGTTGCCCTCGGCGACGGCAAAGCCATCGTCGTCGACCGAGTAGAGGGGCTTCTTGGAGCCGGCGAAGACGTTGTTCTGGGCGAGGATCTGGGCACCGAGGCGCGAGTTGATGCCGTCGGCGGCGTTCTCGTAGTAGTTGTTGTAGATGTGGCCGGTACCGAAGCGGAAGCTGGGGCCGCGCGAGTTGATGTTCTTCCAGTAGTTGTTGGCGTAGGTGACGGTCAGGTGGCCCTTGTCCTCGTCGCCGTTGGAGTCGGAGTGGCCGACGAGGGATGCTTTGTAGTGGTCGTGGAAGTAGACGTTGGAGATGGTGATGTAGTCGCAGGCGTGCGTCACATCGAGGAGGCCGTCGTAGTAGTCCTTGCCGTGGTCCATGTCCGAGGACAGGTCCAGGTGGTCGAGCCAGACGTTGGTGGCCTTTTGCACGCCAATGGCGTCGCCGCCGACGACCTTGCTGATGGCCAGGTTGCGGACGATGACGTTGGAGACGTCCTGGACCTGGATGGTGAAGCCAGAGAGCTCTGCGGGCGGGAATTAGTTGAGATTATACAGTGTTCATGGATGTATAAGACGTACTGGCACCAGAGTCCTTGCCGATAATGGACTTGTTGGAGCCGACCTTGACCTTGCCCTCGCCGCTGAAGGAACCGTCAACGACGACGACGGCCTTGTCGTCACCCTTGACAGCAGAGGTGAACTCGGCGAAGGAGGCAACGGTGGTGGTGGAACCGCCAGCACCACCGGTGGTGCCGCCGTTCTCAGAGGCGTATCCGAAAGCAGCGTCGGTGATGGCGGCGCGCTTGGCAACAGTGCCACGCTTCTCGTTGGTGGTGGGAGTGGGCGCCGCCAGGGCGAGGGTCGAGAGACCGAGAGGGAGGATGGTGGAGAACTTCATGATGTCCTAGGTATGTGTTGCGTTGCAAGACGGAGAAAAACGAGAGTGACTTGAGGAAAGAGTGGAAGATTTGATGAGCAAGAAGAAAAAGAATGAATGACAGAACTGAGCTGATGGGGAGACAGAAGCAGAGCGAAGACGCCCTTCTCTTATATAGGCGGTCGCATCATCTCATCGCTCTCATAATATGCGCTTGCTTCCGAGTTTTTGGCTCCACACTCCCTTTCCGCAGCCCTACCGGCGGGCATCAGCTGGGATGCGCTACCCTTCCCCGTTGTTTCAACCCAATATTCGCACCAACCCGAGGCCATTCCAACCTGGTACGACGGCCGCCCGCCAGAGCGGCGCAAAACCCATTTGCAATCAAGCAACACCCCCGGGTTCGTGATCTCACGACGTTGACAGCGCGTGCCTGACCACATCTGTTTGAAACGACTAGCCACTTGCAGGTAGCCGACTCCACCAACCGCGCGGCAGGGAAACCGCTACCGAAGCCGGGGTTCTGAAACGGCCCAGTAGCCATATTTGTTCTGTCTTTAAGATTGAAGGTGGGCGAGACGTGGCGTGGTGGCTCTTGGCAATGGTTCTCCGACGAAAAGCTTGTTTTCCGATACCCGAACAAGTGTGGCGCACGAAACCGTTTCTTGTCTTAGCATCCGACTCTGCCAGCACCGTTGCTGTGTAGGTTGCTTTTACATTGCACTGAAATCTCGCACATCGGAGAATTCGTCTGCTGTAGCGTTTTAGCCCGCTGTAATAGGAGGGGTCGATATTACAGCCCCCCCGCGTCAGGGGCACGACAACTCGGATCGAGCACGCGGCGAAGATCGCATGAATCCGAGGGCCGAAAAAATCATGTTACGATATTGCGAAGCGATGACGAGACGATTTCCAGCTAGCCGGATTGGACCAAGAGCGGTGTCGGCAGTATTCTGGCGAGGTACGATTCTAAGATGACTCGACTTTGTCTCTAGCAAAGGGGTATACTCCCCTCGCAGCGCTAGCCCAAAGGCCTCTGGGGCTGCCTAGCCCTTCTGGAAGAGACCGGTACTATTGGAATGCTAGTGTCCCGGGCCAAACTATGCAGGAGAGCTTTACGAGGCCATCATTCTCTCGAAAATACCTCGAGGAGAACAACTTCGGTCATCAAAGAAGCCTGCTCTGGAGAGGCCGTGCAGTCCATTGTGGCGTTTTGATAATGCGCCCTGACTTGTGTCGCGATCTGAGACTGGGATCGCGCAACTGAGAAGCCGGACAAGAAAGGCCAAGACGATTGACACTCTTGGTATCGCAATGCTTGCCGCTCGATTCCGGGGACTTTATTTGCGAGCCACGTCTGTGCATGAGGCTGGTGACTGCATCATGTGTGCCTGAGTATCGATGCCCTGCTTTGTTCGTCCATGTAAACGGCTCTAAGGGCGACGCATCGCACTCTATTGATTGGTGGAATACTCTACCAGCGTGTATAGCAGGCACTTTCGAGTAGGTTACAAGTGACTGTGCATTAATTCCTCTTCTGGTGCTAGCAAGCCTGCAGCAGCCAGGGTTGTGGCTGACTGTGGCGCCGACTTATCCGACAAGCAAGCCACTGGCTCACAACTTTCTAGTGAGAATGAGGGCGGCCAGCTATGAAGCACTCCAGATTTTATGAAGCGCCCTAATCAACTGCAGAAACACAATAAACGACTGGGTGGGGTAGCCCACATGAATTGAGTTACTTTTTTTTTCCCAGAACGCTGTCTCACCACCAAAACGCCGGAATGACTTATACGAGCGATCGACAAAGGCAACAAACATCTCGGACGCACTTTGCAATCGTAACTTGTCGGCAAACGAAGGACTTCTCAGACCTTGCAGAAGCAGGTAGAAGACACCTTTGTTAAGGTAATAGTACGGCAGTTGGCTTGTTGCAGTCGATTCGTCAGCATTTACGTCGGGCTCAGAGAAGGCTCGGGAATAAGTCAAGGCGGTCGAATGCATTGCTAACCTGACATTCTTGTGGGGCAGAATCTGCGGGCGGCCCACAGCCCAGGACTCCTTCGCCACTATGGAGTCACTACCCAAATAGTTAACTCCTCCAAATGACCTATCTAATAGCGCTTAATCTCCATGGTGTGTCACTCCTGAATGATCGTGTGCCATTCAAGTCGGCGATTTAGGAGTATGCTGTAGAGTTGGTGGGTGCAGACACGTCCATCTCCTCAGTTCCAATTTGCAAGTGACTTTTCTTTACCTGAAAAGTCTCTCGAGCCGTGGAGGTCAGATGGGCGGTAGCTGAGCTGAGTAGATCGGGCCATTGAGTGGTGCATAACTGTGGTTAGGCACCTACAGTCCCAAAAATAGAAGTGGGAGTGAGAGATTCACTACACTCTCTACACCTTCAAACAGACTCTTCGGTGAGGGGTGAACCAGGGGCTCCACGCCAAGATTTTGCTATTGATAATCTTCAAAAACAGTTGTTTTACTTGCCTCAGGGGACATTTCCGAAAGGAGCAGCCCAACTACAACTACTCAGTGGGCTATGAATGGGTGACGGTGTGGACCGAGCGCCTTGAAAACTTTTGTCCAAAGAAACAGTCGAACTTTAGCCATGAATGGCACTTGCTAGAGATTATTGATCCCTCACTTTCATCATGAGTGCTGAGCGGCGTTGTTCTCAGAAAAGCTGCTTCACGGATTGAGAGGCAGTGAAGCATGCAAATTTCAGGAGAACTCGGTGTTTCTGTGTGTTGGAATCGACGCTAGGCGACTGACGCTAGGTGACACAGTAGCTGGTATCTAGGCTGTCACGGGTCAGTTTGTCACTGCCAAATCCTCCATTTGTCCGCCTTGCGGCACTAACGCCGACGAAGTGTCTTAATTTCAAACCCAGCCTTGGAATATCCACTAATAACATTGCAATTGCTATTCATAGCCGGAAATTTTGAGTACAATCAAAATATTGCATGAGTACAAGGAGACCAAGAGTATTGGAAAATCACTCATCAATTTCAGGCCACGCGTCTCGGTTCCAGACATCCGCCCATGGCTAAATTGACCCCGAATATCACACTGGTATAACGCAAACGATGGACACAGAGCATCCCCAGAAGCTCACTCTGTACATCACTCAGGTAAGTGAAAGAAAGTGAACCTGCCTTCAATGAGTTCGTGAGCTTTGAGATCATCATTACAGTTCCTAGACCCTAGCGCCAACACTACCCGACTACCATCAGTTGTACAGAACCCTCAGCGTAATCTCCTAATTAGTTTTTAACTTTCTGAAGAATGGATAGTTGATTCTACAAGCATTTAAATCTAGAAGGACCAATTCACTCCAAAGCCGGCCCAGATCGATCTTACCCCAGTGCCATTGAAAATGATGCATAACTGAGACAACAGTGGATAATATTGCCCAGAGATTGGTAAAAGTGAATTGGGTTGGCCAGTGGAACGGGACGGGGATGTAGAATAGGGATAGGTGACACCTTTATCATCGTTCAAAGCGAAACGCGAAAGCGCAAGGTGTCCCTAGGAAGATGGCAATTGAAATCTAGTTCCTCATGGAAACATGGTTTTTATATTTACAAAAGAGGAAGGGGAGACTTGACGAAATATAGTCTTTGTTCGGGCCTCAAGAAGATGGACAACTTCCGGATCATGTCCTAACTATCAATTATCGTGTGAGTCACCAGATAATTATCGTTTTCATATCCTTCTGGCCCTCGACTTCAGATCTAACAGCTCATGATCTAATATTTGAGCTAGAATACGAAGAACTGTCCGAATTGAAAGGAGCCTGGAAGATTACGACCCCAAGTTCTACGCGATGGCCGATCATCTTTCACCAAAGATGAAAGCTGAGGAAGTGACAATCAAACTCATACTTAACCCCAAGGTCAACACGAATTCCAATTTTCTAACAATGGAAGCGAATGGAGCATTTATTTGAATGTCGATGATGCCAACCGTCAACTGGAAATGTTATTGCGTTACCGCTACCAACATAATGGACTAGCCATTCTTGACATCGAAGCGTAGCAAAGTTAAGACCCTGTCACGATTCTACGGAGAAGAGCGCCAAAGGCTGGTTCCCAAAGGCAGCACCTGCCTCGATCATATTCCCAAAAGCCCACCAACAGGTGAAGCGAGCAACAGGATGCTCGGATTATTATGGATCACATCCTGCCAAATAAAAACATCCTAATGACGTCCAATCATTTAAGATATACAGAATTTGGTCGTTGCTCATGGAAGCCTCGTCGCCCATATCGTTGAGGGTGGAGCCACATCAAATACCATGGCACAAAAACATCTCAACAATTATTGTCAGGCATGGACAATGACTACAGTTCTCAGCAATTGGGTTCCAGGAAATGGATAAGGCTTGTTTTTCCTTCCACCAATCTTTTGGTCGGATACGTGTGACCATCATTGCTCGGCCAGCAAACAGGACAGTCTCAAAGCTGTGAATGCAGTCGATCGCATTAGGTTCTGGTTACATCTGACATGTCGCATTGCCAGACACTTGATGAGATCTATAGGGGCTTTAAAATTGTGTCTGTGCGAAACGCAATATTCAAGACTGCAATCTGCTTCGCCGCAGCCACAACGTCGCCGGGGGGATAGGGCCTTGGCACACGTGACAACGGTGCGAACGCGTTTCCCCACAAATACCCACCTTACCGCCCACGCGTACCTAGGTAACCGAGCCCCAAACTCTCCGGGGCGCTCCACCCATTGTTACTCCCGTCCACACGGAGCAATCCCCACCCGTTATCTTTCTGCTAGCGACACCTCCCTTGCGTCCCAGCACCACCTGGCTTGCCTGGCTGAGTGTGGCGCGTGCGGATCCTGGATCGGCACGCGTCCGCCTCCATCCTGTAGATTCATCGCTCGCCTTCGCCTTATCCGGCCAGCCACTAGTCGGATATTTTCTTGAAAACCGCTGCTTGTAAGTATCCAGTGGCTACGATGGACGACTGGAAGGCATTTCACGAGAAAGCGGTGGCTGTGATGCCGAATGAGCTCCTCAGCCCAAAGCGATACTGGATGGGGATTCTCTTCCATTACAAGTCACCGCTTCATAACGTTCAGCAACATGATCTTTTGTGGATCAAAGGACATGCTGTGAGGACAATTGGCCCCCCCATCATCATCGCGACAGTTTACTGACCAGTTTTTATAGAAAGTTACAATCGAACAGGTTTGGTCTGCGTACACAGACCGTTGGCCAGGTCTGGTCTTCGCACTGCGTTTCGAAGACCAGGTTCCCTCGCCTGACACCAGAGTCAAGGCCCTGAATAAATACAGCGACAAAATCATAGTATTCCACGTAGTTCCCGAGTCTACACAGCCCGCCACTACCATTGCCTCACCACCACCCGCAACTCACGACGCAATCGCGAGTAGAGTTGCAGCTTCGCCGTTCTTGCCGACCAGTGCCTCGCCGGCCATTGAGGATCAGAAGGAAACCGGGCAGCCAGGGTCAATTACAGAAGCTCTTTTGACACCACTATCACTACAAGAAAGCACTTTGGTCCCGACAACGGACTCGCGGGGTGGCAACATGGCGTCGACAAGAGACTCAGAGATAGGCGAGGACAACCGTCCAAAGGTGCAACCTCATGCCTTTGGCTTCCCTTTCCGAACGTTAACTAACACAACGGCCCAGTCTCTGTCAACTAATGCGCAGCCCAGCAATGAGACTGTCGTCAAGTCGGAGAGTGTCTCCTCGCCCCTTGCTCAAATCGACGCTCCACCTACTGAAAATGACACGAACGCTGCTGACGTCGACCCTTCTACTCTTTTCGACTTTGACGCCGAGAAGCTTTTCAAAAGAGAATGCTCTCAGGACATCCTTGGGGCCCCAGAAGATACTTGTGGCAGATATCTCCAGAAAACCATCGACATCACAGATAACCCTGAAATTCTCGAAGCTGCTGTCGCATGCGCACGAAAAGCTCTTGTTCCTCTGAAGGTGGCATTTACATCTCGTGCTGAATCCACCGAACCTATCCGAGATGCAACCCTCATGATCGAAGCCCTTGACAAGCTGATTGCGCAAGATTATCGGAAGTCGACAGTAGTTGGAGTATTCGGGAATACTGGAGCCGGGAAGAGCAGCGTCATCAATGCGCTCCTCGACGAAGACCGTCTAGTGCCAACAAATTGCATGCGCGCGTGCACCTCAGTCGTGACTGAGATATCGTGGAATAACAGTACAGATCCAGCGCGCAAATATAGGGCTGAGATTGAGTTCATCAGCAGCGCAGATTGGGAGAAGGAGCTTGGCATTCTGTTCAAGGACCTTCTAGATGAGGAGGGCAGGGTCTGTCGGGAGAGCGCATTCGCAGACCACCATGCCGGCATAGCGTGGGCAAAGTTTCATGCCGTCTATCCTGACAAGACCAAGGAATCGTTGGGCAAGTGCTCCATCGCGCAACTTATGAGGGAGCAGTCCGTCATGCAGGTTCTCGACACAGTCAAAGAAATCAACAAGGCCGACGCTGCCCGCTTCTACACTGCACTGCAGAATTATGTTGATAGTAAGGAGAAGGCTACCGGTAAGACTAAATCCGGCCGCCCCAAACCAAAGGGCACTCAGATGGAATTTTGGCCTCTCATCAAGGTCGTCAAAATCTACGTTCGGTCGGCAGCACTTTCCACTGGGGCCGTTCTTGTTGACTTGCCTGGTGTTCACGATTCCAACGCGGCACGAGCAGCTGTTGCCCAAGAGTATATAAAGAGTTGCACGGGCCTTTGGATTCTTGCTCCCATCACTAGAGCTGTGGACGACAAGGCTGCTAAGACGCTCTTGAACGACACATTCAAACGACAGCTCAAGTACGACGGTAGTCTCTCGGACGTTACATTCATCTGCTCAAAGACGGATGACATCTCCATCTCGGAAGCGATCGACAGTCTGGGACTGGAGGACCAAATAGACGGATTTGATGCAAGGGAGAGAGTATTTCAGTCGCAGATTGAAGCTATCAGAACCGAAACCAGCAAGTTGAGCGAAATGAGCCATGCGTACCACGATGTTGTGGAAGGGGTGGACGAGGATCTCGAGACCTGGGGAGAACTTCAAGAACAGCTGGAAGATGGTGAAACCGTGTATGAGCCAGCGACACGTAAGCGGAAGCGGGGTCTCACACTGGAGAGAAGCCTCAAACGAGCCAAAGATGACTCTAGTGCTGAGCCTATGGCGTCAAATGGTTATTCGAGAGACGCCAACAGTGGGCCATTGACAGAAGAGGTCATCAAGAAGAAGATTGGAGAGCTCAAGGAGACAAAGAAGAATGCCCGAAAAGAGAAACGAGCGGCTGATAACCGTATCAATGAGCTGAAAGCCGATATTGCCAAGATTGAAGACAAGATTACGTCGCTACACGCCGAGAGGAGCTCGATGTGTATCCTTGGTCGAAATGAATATTCCAGGGGCGCAATCCAGCAAGACTTCGCCATGGGCATAAGAGAACTCGATCAAGAGAATGCGATTGAAGAAGATGAAGCAAGCTTCAATCCTGATCAAGATCTTCGCGACTATGACGAAGTCGCTCGGTCACTTCCAGTCTTTTGTGTATCATCGCGAGCCTACCAAAAAATGTGTGGGCGCTTGCAGAAGGATGAAGCTGTCCATGGTTTCACGACAAAGGAAGAGACCGAAATCCCCCAACTGCAGGCCCACTGCAAGAAACTCACTGAAGGAAGGAGAATCCATGCAAGCAGAGCCTTTCTACTGGACTTTGCCCAACAAATTAACACATTCTGGCTTTGGGCATCCAACGATGACACAGCGTCAAGCATGACGGATGAGGATAAGCAGAAGCAGATTGAGTGGTTGAACCGGCGCTTGAGTGAATTGAAGAATGGCTTTAGAGAAGCGATCAAAAACTGCGTTGACATGATGAAGAGGGAGATCAGCACTAACGTGTCAGACAAATATCCCTCACTGATCACTGAGGCCATTGATGCAGCTCCTCAGACATCAAATACATGGGGCTATCGCAGGGAGGACGGGGGCCTGCATTGGACTACCTATAGAGCTGTGGTAAACCACAACGGCGAGTATCAGTCATCGGTCGCGGGATACCGCGACTTCAATGCCGAATTGTAAGTGCAGTTCAAGGTTACGTAGACGTCAAACTAAGAGTCTATAGGGTTAGCCCGATCACCAACAAGCTCGCCAACGACTGGGAACGCACCTTTCAGAACCGAATGCCTGGTGTCTTCAAAGCGTACATCGATAAATTTTGCCAGATCCTCCGCGTCTTCCATGAAACGGTTGAGGAACGCGCTCGTGACAAGGGAATCGGTGGCACCGCAAATCTGGCACTGTTGAAGAGCTCAATCAACACCTTCGAGAAGCAGTTCAAGGACTTCCAGCCCTTCTTACTCGCTCACACGAACGAACTTCAGCGAGAAGCGAATCGTGATTTTGTACCGACCATTGCCAGCGCGATGCAAGACGTGTATGAGTCGTGCAGCCTCCAGTGTGGCACCGGTACTTTTGGTCGAATGAAGAACATCATGGAGAAAGAGGTGGACCAGAAACGCTACACAATTTTCAACGAGGCCACGGAAACGGTGACGGGCCGGTTGGATACCTTGTGCGATGCACTTGAAGTGTGCATGGGGAACAAGGCTCACGAAGTCTCCCAGGGCGTTGGCCGGATGTACACGACCGTCTGGAATGGGATCACTTCGACCTCGAACCAGCCGTCAGCCCTGCTGACCCCAGAGCGAGCCCTCAAGGACGAGGTCAAGCGCATGCTCGTCGAAATCGATGCACAACTCGAGCCTATTGCCGCGGGCCAATTCGACATGGGCGGTGATGCTGCTTCGGGCAGTGAGGACATTAGGGGTCATGAGGCGTTTATGGAGCTTGACGAAGAGCCTGCCGAGGAGTACGACGAGGATGAAGGCTCCACTGGTCGTTCCGACCACAAGGATATTCCTCCTTTTGATCAGTGGTTCAACAGCGATTTTTAGGCGTCGAGGTGATCTATCTTGGCAGCTCATGACTCGATGCGAACGACGACCTTTGATTTTACGCGATGATACCCTGGTCTCAGCTTTGACGGCGTTGGGGATTCGCTAGGAACTGGGCAGTTGAAATGGTTAACGATCAGATCGATATCAACATATGTGTGCAGTGGTTTGATGCCATGATGCGTTCATGTGAACGCATTTTGCATAAAGCACTCAGTTGGGATTTGAAATAGAGACACTGCACTGGGCAAACTCTTCATAGGAAAAAAAACGTTCATGTAATTGGCAAGACGCAGCGGCGTCACATGCTAGTCTATAGCATTTTTCCCACGGTAACAACAGAGCCGACCCATCATCGCTTCCATGCCAACGTGATACACCGCCCAAGATATTGGAACGCTCAACGCCAGACCCCAAATCTAAATGCAACAACCGAGAATAGTTTCTTCTTCTTCCTTGTTTCAATCGTCCCACTCTTCATCCAGGTTGTCTATCAACCTGTTCTCATCCTCATTCCTCCTACCGCGACGGCCGCTATCGTGGCCCATGGAGACGCGGCTATACCCCCTCCTCGAGGGCAAGAAGCGGGCGCACGACGAAGTCAGAATGACGAACATGTCCTATGCTCACAAATAAGCGGGCTAGTCAAACAGGTTAGGATCGTGGCGGCGAGGCTTTACCGCGAGGAAGCGGCCGATGCTGGCCCACATGTGGTAGTTGGGCAGCTGGCGCCAGCCGCGCTGGTGCATGACGGTGCGCTGGTAGACGCAGCCGCCGACCAGGTAGACGAGGACGGTGATGAGGAAGATGACGCCAAAGACGCCGCCGGGGCCCAGGGTCTGGGTTTCGGCCTGCACGCCGCCGCAGGCGTGGGGGGAGCGGCCCTCGAAGAAGTAGACGCAGTCGTCCACGGCGGCGACGAAGGAAAAGGAAGTCTGGGCGAGGGGTTCCTTGTCGCATAGGAGCGAGATGATGGTGGTCTTGCGGCGCTCGCCGTCAGAGGGCTTCTCCTTTTTGGGGGTGTCCTCATCTTCGTCCTTGTCGTTGTCTTCGTCTTCGTCGTCGTCGGTGAGTTTCCTGCGGGGGGAGAGGGAGACGGGTTCGGCGTCGGCATTGCGCTTCGACTTGGACGAGGGGCACAGGGAGCCGCCCGTGTAGTTCATGACGAGCTTGCGACCGCGGAACACGGGCTCGTAGCTTTCAAGTCTATACGCGCGGATCCATGTTAGCTATCAGGGTCCACTCCACCACAACCACCACCATCACCCGTCTCGCGCGCATTCTGGCGGGCGCGGGCGGGGGCCTGTATAAACATACCCAATAGCATACTGCATGTCTCCCTTCTCGTAAAAGGCGCTCACGTTCTTCCACAGGCTCTTGTCAAGATCGGCGACCGAGTTGAGCTCCTCGACGACAGGGCCGCAGAAGTTGATGGTGAAGTTGGCGCCATAGTCGTGGCCGCGCGCGTGCCAGCTGCCATCTTCGCCCTCCTTGGCCTTCTTCTTGCTGCTCTCGTCCGGCGGGGTCCGGTGCAGCGGGTTCAGGTCGAAGAAGCGCTCGGTGGTGGGCGAACGCGCGGTGCACGGCTTCAGCGGCTTGTCCGAGGATGCGGCGGCGGAGAGGGAGGCGGAGAAGAGGGCGAACAAGAGGGCAGCGCAGAATGCGAACTGCATGGTGGAGACGGCGGCGCGGGAGGCCAGCGAGCGAATGGAGGGGAGAAGAAAGGGAAAAGAGAGCGATCGCGCTGCGACTGTCGGCTGCCCAGAGGGAGAGCTGCTATGCTGCTGCTGATGGTGCTTGTCTGTCCGTAACACGTTTGCCCCGGCCCGCCAATGCCCGCCCGCACGCTGCAGGAACCTGCGGCCGCCGCCTGCCCCATACGGCTAGGCGATTCTTGGCGCGAATGTGCGCGTCATTAGGAGCTCTCGTAAACCTAGTCGACGGGCGGAACGCTGCAATCCGGCCGCTACCAACATCGCACGACTGTTGCTCAGCCCCCAATCTCCACCCTCTATAAAGCCCCCGAGCCCTCACCCTTTTTTGCAGATTGGGAACGTGGCGCACTTCTGGGTTGTCCGGCTACGACAAGCATATACTCGCCGACTGCACTGCTGAGACACGCAAACACGACGCGACAGGGATAATTTGCACCCCCTTTCCCAGTCTCCCCGTTCGAGAAGCACGCCCACATCAGACCTGCCGCCACCATGGCTCCCAAGGGCAAGACTTCTGAACCTCCCAAGCCTGCGGCTGAGAAGCCCCATGGCTACGAGTTCTTTGGACCGTGAGTTTGGATCCTTGTTTTTTTTTTCTTGCAGAACAATCTCAGCCTTATTGGGGGCTACATGCTAACTTTTGCAAATGCCAGGCCGGGCGCATTTGTCATTTCTTTCTTCCTGCCTCCGTTCTGCTATGCCCTTGCTTTCCTGTGCAATGACATTTCTGGATGTCCTGCACCCTCGCTGTTGCACCCTTCGAGCTTTGACTTTGAGCAGTTGAAGCAGGAGGTGGGGTGGACGGGCTGGTCCGGCTTGATCAACCCCAACGCTGTCGCGGCGGTGCTCGGCTACTACCATCTAAGCCTGTTCCTCTATGCCATCCTCCCTGCGGACGAGCCGGAAGGCACTGAACTGCGGTCCGGCGGTAAGCTCAAGTATCGGTTCAATGGTAGGTCTAGTCACGTGTTTTGCATCTCACCTGGCAGCAGTCTGATTAACGTGGTGCAGCTTTCTACTCGGCAATCTTCATCATGGCTATCCTGGCTGCGGGAACTGTGGTCGAGGGCGCCGATTGGGTGGTTTGGACCTTCATCGCGGACAACTACATCCCCATCTTGACCACCAACATTCTCATCTCTGCGATCCTGGCTACCTACGTCTACGCTGCGTCGTTCAGCGTCAAGCACCCCAAGGACCCGGACATGCGCGAGCTTGCAGCTGGTGGTCACAGCGGCAACATGCTGTACGACTGGTTCATTGGACGTGAGCTTAACCCGCGTGTCGACCTTCCCTTTGTTGGCGAAGTCGACATCAAGGCGTGGTGCGAGCTGCGTCCTGGAATGCTCGGATGGGCCATCCTGGACCTGGCCTTCATCATGGCTCAGTACCGCAACTTTGGAAAGGTCACCGACTCCATCATTCTCGTCACCGTCGCCCAGACCGTTTACATCTTTGATGCTCTGTACATGGAGCCTGCTATTCTGACCACGATTGACATCATTGCCGACGGTTTTGGCTTTATGCTTTCGTTTGGCGATCTTGTCTGGGTTCCTTTTACCTACAGCATCCAGGCCAGGTACCTCTCTGTGTACCCTGTTGAGCTCGGCGTGAAGGGAATTGCCGGAGTCTTGGCCGTCCAGGGTATCGGATACTACATCTTCCGCGCCGTGAACAACGAGAAGAACCGCTTCAGGACCAACCCCGACGACCCGCGCGTCAAGCACCTCAAGTACATCGAGACGGCCTCCGGCTCCAAGCTGCTCATCACCGGCTGGTGGGGAACCGCCCGCCACATCAACTACCTCGGCGACTGGTTCATGAGCTGGTCCTACTGCCTCCCCACCGCCCTCGCCGGCTACGTGATCCAGAACACGGCCCAGCACCCCATCTCGGCCACCGCCACTGACGCCTACTTCTTCAAGAACTCGTACGGAAAGTACGCCATCCCTGGCGAGGCAAAGGGCTGGGGCGCAATCTTCACCTACTTCTTCATGGTCTACTTTGCCATTCTGCTCCTCCACCGCGAACGTCGCGACGAGGAGAAGTGCAGGCGCAAGTACGGAAAGGACTGGGAGCGATACTGCGAGTTGGTGCCGTACCGCATCATTCCGTACGTTTACTAGACTCTCGCCCGCTCCTTACCAATGTCGTGCGAATGTGTGGAGGATCGTGTATGAATAGAAGATGTAGCGCTATCGGGACTCCTGGAAACGGGGCCTGGTTGAAGACGGACATCTCACTTTCTTTTTCACTTTCCAATTTCGAGAAATCGTTTTTGGAATGTACGTTGGTGGGCTGCTGGGGAGGCCTGAAAGGTGCAATGCTATCGCTTGGTCGATTGAAGACATGCATCTTTTCTCTCTCTTTTTCTTTTCAAAAGATCTTGCGTTCTTGTATCGTCGTTTTTTTAGGGGGTTAGACGGATGGAATGCTACCTACCTACCGCGCGGTCGGTCGGTGCGGTTGGGGAGGTCGAAGACGTGCATCCGGGTAGGGATCACAGGGTGTAGCGCTATCGTGGTCGCTTCGGTGCGGCGCGGTTGAAGACGGACGTCCTGTAGTTAGTGTTTAATATGTGGCGGGGTGTGGCGGTGCGGGGGATGAGCTGTTGAACAAAAAAAAGAGTCGTGTGGGGAGAGAGGTGTAATGCAAAAAGATTGGGTGCGACGCTATTGGCCTCTTCTCTCTTTGGGAGAGGGGCCGGTTGAAGACGTGCATCTTGAGAAGAAGATTGTTTGTGCTTTGGTTTGGGGGTGATGTTGTGATGTTGTGTTGCCTGCGGCGTGTGAACTGTAAGCCGAAATGTGTGATGCTAGACATGGGCTTGTAGATGCGTTGCATGGTGCGCTGCTCTGATCATAGGAGGCATGTGTAGTCGATTCAACATATCTAAAAGCAGTATTCGAGTGTGAGGGGGGTGTAAGATAATATTCATATAGGTAGTTACTAGCTGGTCTTTTTTTTACTGTGCCATGAAGACTCTAGCCGAGCAGGTACTGCAGAAAGAGAAGGTGACGTGCATGGACAAGTTAAGGGGTGCGCGTGACCTACGTGGAATGATATTTTCATAGCCGTACAGACGTGAAGAGGCTGGATCCAAGTTGGTATTTTCATTGCTTAACTAGAGACCAGGGTGTATTGAAACATGGTGAGTACTTTTAGCGAAAGGAGCGTAACTAAACATATGAAACCCTAGACAGTAGTACAATTATTGAAATAACATTCTACGCTTGAAATACTTTGTAGAAAAAAAGTAAACCATGATAAAAAGAGCAGATATTTGCATAAATGTATATTTTGTGTGGCCTGCAACAATGCGTAGGCAATATTGCCGTTATACATGGAGAGGGTGTTTTAAGCCGGGTAGTGGCCTACAAGCTTTCGTTTCGTGATATCCTTTACTTGCATACTGTAAATTTCGCTTGTGCCTCAAGCTCAGAAAACACATTGGAGAGAAGTGAAGGTTTCTCAGTCCGATGAGTGGCTTCAGAAACTGAAAAGAGAATGATTTGGATGAAACTCATATTTCCGATTTCCTGAATACCCACGGCCTTTGACTGTTCATCGTAGATAGGCTATATGCGCTGTCAGCCAGGTTACAGGTACCGCTCTGCAAAAAAGGAAGTAACCAATTATCCAGATGATCAACTTGGCATCTACACCGTTATACCCACATGTGGATATACAAGGAAGATACATGTTTCACACGTCAAAACAGATGACGTGTCTGTCAAACGGTCTTTTTGCGGTTGCTTTTGTGACTAGTTTCTTTTCCCGCTGTTTCCGTAGCGCAGATCTGATCAGCATGTTTGGTTGAATCAGATCGTCAGGGTTGGGACGGAGTCTCATACTGCAAAGGGAATGGTGTCTCTGTTGCTCATATTGTTTCTTATGGACCTCGTGGCAGTGGGCAGAGGGGCTTGGTCACTGCTGTGAAGAAATGGAAGGTTTCGAACCTTGCCAGATACTGATGATGTGGAAAGTTGTTCTTGATGTTGGGTCATTCGGGTAATCGGATCGGCGGAGATAAGGAAACATTCCTCTGGCTGTTTCCATTGCGCAGTGCTACGTGTGATATGTATCTTCTTACTCGTCCATGGTAATAATGAGAGCGGTAGAAGATGGAAGACATGATCAACACTATTGAAAACGATACTTTCAAGCCAGCCGAGTATCGGAGCTTAAAACTTCTTCCGGGACATTTTGCTCTGATGCGAGCGATCGCAAAGAAGGCTGGATATACTGACAAGGATGGCCCCTGAATATGCTTTTGAACACCCGTGACGATACCCAGCTGTACAAACTCCCAGCAATTATCGTCTGTTGACATGGATTAGATTGTGATTCCAAAGGCCTATGTGGAGGCGACATGGCCATATACAAGACTGCAGCATAGGACAAAACTATGTGTTGTCGTTATATGTATACAAGAGCAACACACAGGTCGTGTTCGAAGCCCCACTGTTGAAGATTAAATAATCGAAAATCATGTTATAGCGTACCTGGTTGATACAATCTGTCAAGGAAACCCTCATTTTATGGCTACATAGCCTCATACAAGAGTCTGGGAAAACAGGGGAGACTAGTTGTCTTCATTATTTATAGTTATCCAAACAGCATAAAAATGCCGACCTGAAGTTCTTTTCCTGTATATGTTGGCAGGTTCATTAAGCGTAACGAAAATTTACCCGGTTGAGCAGTCTACGCTGGCAATGGTGAAGCACTTTTTGAGGGCTTCATAGAGATTACCCTGGAGACATTGTGAGCGGCAAAACAGCACGTAGCTATCACGTATAGCCATGCGAGACTCTGTTGGAGCTCCATGGACGTTCTATATTCATGTTGTAGACGAGAAGAATTGAAGTGACTAGCGGCAGCCCGCCAGCCCCACGAGATGCCGCAAATCAGATTGCTGAGGTAAAGATGGATTTGATGACTACACAACATTTTGCCGCCCCCGGTGGGCGACCAAGACATATTTATACCTGCCGTTTCAACGGTACCGCCGAGTCTAAACTGCTTGGTGAGCTATCCTGGGAATCTACCCCAAAGCTAGGTGGATAGAGTATCGCGCTGGTCCTATTTCTTGCCCTACGTCCCTGGAGCGACGTAAGCGAAGCACGGTGAACCAGGTAGCCGTCGATCTCCCTTGAAGCACGAGACCAGAGATTATGAGACGAGTTTCAGCAGCCAGTGCGATCCAGACCTCGGGAAGCCGAGGGAAGGATGCGTGGTAGCTGGACGGGGTCAATTGGCCGCTGGCAGGTAGCAATTGGGGTGCAAGACGACCTTTTCGTCGGTCCGGAAGCTGTTGAGGGGATTAGCCACCCCCAATCGACCATGACGTGCCCCTCAAGCGGTGGCGGCTGTCGACCTGGAGTGGATGGAGAAACTGCCAACACTTCACGGGTTCCAGGGCGAAATTTTTTGCACGCCGCCCCCTATTGGCCCGAGGGAGGGTCCCGAGCCGAAATTACCCGACGCCGCGAAGAAAAAGCTCGTCGGGCCCTGGAAAAGGAGGGCGCGTAGCGTGCTGGAAGCGGCATCTCGAAGCTGCAATGGCCCATATTATTTTCGATAGTGAATCTGAGTTGCCAGATTGCGATGCGTGCGCCTGAAGATATCCGAGGGCTGCTACAGCAACGGTTGGGGATGCCAGGGTACGGAGCCTCACTCAACCCAAAGGAATCCAGAGATCTCAGATGCCCTCGCTGGGCGAGCAAAGAGGCTCTTCGCGGGCGGTTGAACTTTGAATAGCCATCGTTTGAGGGCACAGGGCCGGACCATCAGCCTTGTTCCAGCTTCAGTGCCAATCGCTGGGCCCGCTCAGCTCTGCATCCCCGAGGCAACCTGTTGAAGGCCTTCCGGAGAAGCGGCTTACCTACGCTAGCGCCTTGGCAGGTGCATGGGCGCCCCCGAGAAGATTTCAGTGCTTCGCTCCCATATAAACCGTTCCTCCTCATCCACACCAGAGTTCATTCTCAACCCCAAACTCCACTCACCCTTTTCTACCTTTCCATACATCATCGCGATCCTTCACGATGGCCAAGGGAGAAGTTAACCAGGCCGACAAGTCGGTCTTCGGCATGCCCGTAAGTTTCTCCCGATTGCGGCGGCAGCTCGTCCAGGCCCATCCCCAACAGCTTCTCGCGACCCAAACTTCATCTCAATGGAATCCGCACAGCTCTCCGCTGCGAGGCGACGAGCCTGCGAGATGGAATTGGCGTCGGGGCTGATGGGGGTTGTCATCTGGCAAGGAGCTCAGCTTCGCAACTTTTTTTGCGGCAATTATGGTAACACGTGCTAACAACCTCTCAGGGCTTCGTTGTCGACTTCTTGAGTACGTCTTGACCCGCATCGCAAATGCCATCGGTTCCGAGTGCAATTGGCTCTCGGTTCCGATGCCTACGCGTGTCATCAAAATTTTCCATTGGGAGCTCCTACTAACGGCTTATCTACAGTGGGTGGTGTCTCCGCCGCCGTCTCGAAGACTGCCGCTGCCCCCATCGAGCGTGTCAAGCTCCTCATCCAGAACCAGGTACGACCTCATCGCCCACGTTGCCGCCATCGGCCTCGCTAACAACTCCGCCCTACAGGATGAGATGCTTAAGACCGGCCGTCTCGACCGCAAGTACGATGGTATCGCTGAGTGCTTCAGGCGTACCTCCCAGCAGGAGGGTGTCCTCTCCCTGTGGCGTGGCAACACCGCCAACGTCATCCGTTACTTCCCTACCCAGGCCTTGAACTTCGCTTTCCGCGACACCTACAAGTCCATGTTCGCCTACAAGAAGGAGCGTGACGGTTACGCCAAGTGGATGATGGGCAACTTGGCCTCCGGTGGTGTAAGTGCCTATGGGAATCCCATCAACCATCCATCGCTAACAAGACCAGGCTGCCGGTGCCACTTCCCTCCTCTTCGTCTACTCCCTCGACTACGCCCGTACTCGTCTTGCCAACGACGCCAAGAACGCCAAGAAGGGTGGTGACCGTCAGTTCAACGGTCTCGTCGATGTCTACAAGAAGACCCTCGCTTCCGACGGTATTGCCGGTCTCTACCGTGGTTTCATGCCCTCCGTCTTTGGTATCGTTGTCTACCGTGGTCTGTACTTCGGTATGTACGACTCGATCAAGCCCGTCGTCCTCGTCGGCCCTCTCGAGGGTAACTTCTTGGCCTCTTTCGCTCTCGGCTGGACTGTCACCACTGGTGCCGGTATCGCTTCCTACCCTCTTGACACCATCCGTCGTCGTATGATGATGACCTCCGGTGAGGTAAGTTAAAATGCACCCCCCGTCTTTGGCGACTTTCACATGCTAATCTATCCCCCCCAGGCCGTCAAGTACAAGTCCTCCCTCGACGCTGCCCAGAAGATTGTCGCCGCTGAGGGTGTCAAGTCTCTCTTCAAGGGTGCTGGTGCCAACATCCTCCGTGGTGTCGCTGGTGCTGGTGTGCTCTCCATCTACGACCAGGTCCAGCTCATCCTCTTCGGCAAGAAGTTCAAGGGTGGATCCGGTTAAGCGTCTTCCCTAAAACTCCGATACCCTAATCTGGATGATGTGAAGGATGGTGATAATCATCGTGGCGACAAGGGGACGAGGGGGCGCGATGGTGGATGAATGGATAGAGCAATAACAAGCCCGCTTGGGCAGAAGATTGTTCTTGGTAACGAAAAGCACGACGGCGGTGGTAACACACCTTGTACTTTACTTGCCGGAAACTCTTTTTCCCTCTTACAGCAACCTGTATTACATGTCACCCTTCGGCTTGCATTGCTTTGTCTATTTACCCATTTCCTTATATTCTTTCTATCGCACAGTGAATGTGGGGAAAATTAGGTGGCTCATAGATCTTATGGAGTTTCATTGACTACAACCTGCCCTGCTGCTCAATTGTGATGATACTGACACATGTCCAAAACGCCAATGCCCTTGTGTTCTTGCCATTCCCATTGTTCATCCCCGGGCTACGAAGATGCTTTAATGCCATCCGGCGCAAAGCTGGTGTAGACGCCGATGGGTAGAGGGTGTGCACTCTATCCTGCCTCAGCCCCGACGACAACCCATTACTTGTTCCGCACTGCCCTCCAAGCAGCTTCCTCGCCCTTCTTCAACGCCTCGCCTGCCTTGGCCAACATGCTCCACGCCGCGCCTCCGACACTCTCATCCGACTCTCCACCCTGCTGTTGCTGATGATGCTGCGGTCCCGCCGAGTACGGCGTGTTATCCAGCGCCTGGACATAGCCCGGCGGGTGCTCGAGGCTCCTTCTCTCCTCTCCCGCGCCCGCGCTAGGCACCGCGCCTTGCGAGTGCGCGCTCTGGAACGGCGACTGCGCGGGCCCCAGGTTCAGCGACGTCGGTCCTGGCTTGCTAGCTTGAGTTGCTGTCGTCGTCGAGCGCCCCACGAGCTGCGAGTCCGTCGGAGGTGGGACGCGGAATTGCGGGGGCAGGGTGTGGCTGTCGTTTGCGAGGCGCGTCGTCTCGGTAGTTATGCTCGTTGCTGTGTATCCTCCTGCTCCGCCTGTGCCTGGTGCGGCTCCGGGTTGTGGTGCTGGAGGGGAGGCGCCGGCGCCGGCGGGGGCGTATGCGGAAGAGGAAGGGGGTGGAGGTTGGGCGGCGGTGGGCGCGATGGGGCGGGCGCCTGGTTGGGGGGGCGGAGGGTTGGACGAGGATGCGGTGGTGGTTGCGGGGATGGAGGCGGGCGTTGTGCGGGTTGGAGGGGGATTTGCGGTCTGTGGGGTCGAGGCAGCGTCGGCTTTGGCGGCTGTGGGGAGGATGGGGTCGTTTTTATGGATGGGGATGGGTGGCATGATGGTGGTGTGTTTGTTTCCGGGGGTTGGAGGTTGGGGTGCTGCTCCCTTTACTCGAACAGGTTCGCTCTAGTCGTGTGGAGGTTCGAGGGATTAGGTACGTTGATCAGAGTGATAAATCAGTCAGAATTTGTAGTGGTTGGTCGTTGCTGCCTTGTATAACCGTCGCGCTGTCCTCTTTCTTTCAAGGTACTTGCCGTTTTGGGGCGATGATGTCATTTGTCACACGTGCGGATCTTCAATGGCCACCAAGACATGAACTCTAGTTCAACCTCACCTCTCCAAGATAATCACCCAATCACTTCTGACACCATTTTCCGAATATTACACATCAGAATATCAAAAGGAGCAAAATCCAGCAAACAGTCATAGTAGTTTGTGCAGTCCACCACATCCTGTGCTTGACTCTATCAGCACCTGCAAAAGGGCCTGTCACCATCATACATTCCTTTCGACTCAAGTTTCTCAATATTAGCATCAATCTAATTCGATATGCTTCACAAACCACGGGTCTCTTGCTTACACTCGTACTCTTTAGATTTGGCTAGTCCGACATAATCAAAATGTCTGAATCTTCACCGTGGCCACCAGAGCGGAGCAGCTTTCCCCATTGCCACTGCCTATAACTTTGTGGGCATACAGACTTCGAAAGCAAAAATAGTTGGTTTATTGTATATTTGTATCAAGACATGGCTGGGCCATTTGCGACCAAGCAAAACCTTATGGAGCTTGATCAATCGTTCTTTGTTCTTGTGACCATTGTGAGTGTCTCGTCCATGTGATTCATTGGCATGCAACAGACAATACATTATGACTCCACCTATTTCCACTCTTTGTCCAGCCCTTGTGCATGCAGGGTCTACTACAATCCCATTGTCTTTCCAACCTAGATCTGGGCTATGTTATCGGCTGATGTCCAACACCGTTCCTCAGTGTGTATCTGCACATGTATTCTTTACCATGTGCCCCTCTGATTCCCTTAAGAAGCAGGCTATTGGGCTTGAATCGGCACCAATAGGCCCGAATACTCTTGTAGTAGCCGCTAACAAGAATGACCGCTTTCGACTGCACGACGATGAAGCACTCCAGGTTTCCGATCTCGATAATCTCATCCATCCGATTTTCCATTACAGCAATTTCTCAAATACGGACCCACATATGCAGCAGGCACTGAAGCTCGCCTCCATGTTCCTCCAGTACGATACGACACTGGAGTTCTTCGTAAGCCCTCTCTTTGGGCGCGTGTTGACGGCAGACGGGAAGACCTATCTTTCAGATCCACTTCTTAACGCAGATGACGACAAGCGCAAGCTGCTGCTCAGGGATGTCCGTGAGGCACTCCATTGCCTATCACATTCGATTACATTTCGATTCGTGCCAGAGAAGACAAAGACTTTTTGGGCCCGAACACTCATAGGCAACACCCGGCCAACTCATTTCGAAAGTTGCACAAAAGCATTCCAGAAGCACTTGAGTGCTCTGGTAGAGGTTAGAAGCAACTACTTAGATTATTATAGGAACAAAAATGGATACACCGCAAGCTCGCTGGGCGACCGCTATCGTCATGATTTTCACTTTGCGCAGTGCCTTTTGCACGAAATGACCCATGCGCTGGGCGTCTTGCGAAGGGGAAACATGCAAGAGCCAAATATTCGGTACGATCATCATTGCGACCCCGAATGGGGATACGCATGGGAAAACTTCATGTTTGGCGGCATCATCAACCCCCAAGATAGGTCTGTAGATGGCACGCACATCTTGTTGAGTAAGGTGTGGGCAGATCTCAAGACTGTGATAAGAGCTGGCGGTAAGGAGTATAATGCGGTTCCAGTTTCTTACATTGCACAGTGGTTCCAAAAAGCACGGTGGAACATTATCAAACGACATGGCCCTCTTGGTGTTTCAGCGCCCATCTCCCACCTCAAAATCCAATGCTCCACAATTTACGGCCGCTGGATAGTATATTCTGACTGCAGAGAGACGAAACAGCATATCCAGGAGCTCCACGACACCTACACCAGGAAACTTGCAGAGGATGAGGCGAACCACAAGTCAATACCCCCGGAAGCAGCTTTTATTACTACCGTCAAGTGGCAATATGCGACCACAAAGGAACTACAAAAGTCCAGTGTACCGGTCCCGACGCGTATTCCAAAGAGAAATAAGCTCATGGCAGTTGCTGCAGCGTTCTATAGCGAACCCTCCAGCCCCGCCTCTTCAGTGCATTCGGAGGCCTCTTCGGAGATGGGGCCTCGTTTAGGCAGGCGAAAGAGAAAGGCAGACTCTGACACGGAATCTTCTCGTCCGAAAAAGTCAATCAAACCTTTTTGATCCCTCTCGGTCAGCCCGAGGTGAGCCTTCACGTGGAGTGGAGAAAGTGGATACCATAATTCTAGCCCAGTAACGGCCCTGCTATTACCGAATCACCGGCGCAAACAGTAATTTCGACAACCTAGGGTGTCTGGAATACCCAGGTTTAAGGATCTGTTTTGTAAGAGAACCATCATTCTGAAGCGGTATAATCTTCGGAATGTCTCGAGTTGCACTGGAATTTGTTCATGTTGGTTACGTCTTCTCGGTCCTACGTGCGCTGTTTACCGCACTTTATTTCAGAATATTCGGGCATAGATCTCCCAATTAGCACAGCATCAGCGTGTTGCATTTCTCACCATATCCTCAAACGGACATTTCTACTAGTGGCACTTTGCATACCCTTAGCAAACAATAATATTGTTTCAGAGCAGAGGTCTAGATCTTTTCTCAGATCATTGCTTTTACCGATAGCATTTTACATGGCCGAGACAGCTGATGTAGGGCTGTGTTACTCGTAGCGATAGCAAGTAAGCTAACGTGGGCAGTGAACAAATTCAATAAGAATACAGCCGTTTTCAGGCATACAAGGCATTCCCTTACGTTAGTCGGACGATCCTCTCGGCACAAACGGTAAAATCGAAGGGTCCAGAAATTGGGCTCTGCTGTCCTCAACGATGCACATGACCGAGACAATCGATAACGAAATGATGCCCTTTGCACCATATATGCTTATACACAGCCTGGCTGGATCGGCAAATTCGGTTCTTCCTGGCGATGATCCCGTGTTTCTATTTTAGAAGTGGCTAGCCCTACCCGGCGCCCGTCGTTCGGCTCGCATGGCCGTCTTACAGGCCGCATATGTACGTTTAACGTGCACAGCCTCGCTGCGAACTCGAAGCCTTTCTCTACCACGCGCTCAACAAAAGATCGTATTTGGTAGTTTGCAGACATTGCTCCCTCTTATCACATCACCTGCCCAGAACGCAATTTTCCTGCGCGTCGCATCTCGTTCGCCTAACCCTGCCCCCCCTGCGATTATCCTGCAAGAAGGTCGATCCTGCCAACGGGGATGTGAGAGGGTGTACTTTGCGAGCGAAAACCGGAATACATGATGGTGGTGGTAGTGCCAGATAACTCCACTCAGCGGCGTGGTGGTAAGACTGGCAAAAAAGGTCACTAGTCTACCTGCACATCATATTGAACGCGATCCTTCCGCTCTTTTGACCCCGCTATACCACTTCCATGAGCGGATTCCCCATTCGCTCCGCCGAGCAAGACAAGTCCAGATTGAGGGCTGAAGGTAGAGTGCAGCCAAGGCAGGGGATTCGCTCCCGACCAAATCAATGGAACCATGGCCCCTTCTGTCACGCTCGCAGCTGCTCCGCCTTTGCGGCCCCCGAGGGCTCGGGAACAAAGGCGTTTGGGAACCCCACACACGCACAGAGCGAGCAAAATAGGCGAGGTCATGGGCAAGCCAATCTTGCTTATGCATTCTGCAGAGCTGCCTTGATTTTCCGCATTCACGCCAGATGAAGTATTGTTGCACAGCGGGCAGGCCCACTGCCGCGGGAACACGGGCGCATTGGTGGGCTCTGTGCTTTGGGCGGGAGAACGGCGCGATCTGGGGGGCGGAGGGATGAAGGGAGAGAAACTCTTGGAGATGTGATCGACTGATTGATTAGCAGCGGAGGCAAATGTTTCTATCTTGAGGGTTTTTGGGCTGCTTTGATGCGACGATCGGTGCGTCCTGTCCTAGTCGCAATGCGCGCCATTGGCCATGTCTGCGTATGGGAAAAGCAAGTCACCAACTCACAAGGACGTGGGAAATGAGGACTCGAGGCAGAATGGAGGTATGACAAGGGGAGAGCAAGCACATGCACGTAGCATTCGTTGGGTGCAGACATGCACATGCGAGATGAAACGGTCGCCCTCTCTCCTGTCCACGGCGTCACATCACGTCACGTCGCAGGGTAGGGTAGGGTAGGGTAGGGCAAAGCCGCCATTTCCCACGACCTTCCGCCGCCCACAGTCTCCTCGGAGCGGATCACGGGCGGACGGCGGCGGAAGGGGAGGGTAACCTAGGAAGGGTATGGGGGCAAGGTACAATGACATCTTCCCCGTGTGACACCAGCTAGCCCAAGTCCCACCCCACCCCCCCTCTCTCACGCACGAACGCCCCATACGCACCTCTCCTGCCAACACAAGCAACATTACCCGGGCCAGCTCATTAGCTAGCCGTTCCAGGCGAACCCTTTTCCCGCCCTAGATGATGCCGTCCCGGCAACGAACGCTCCAGGGCTTGCTTGCTTGCATGCATCTGTCAAGGCAGACTTGGGCGCCTCGTAAACTACTAGATGGGACTTGGGGATTTACGCGAGGCGTACTTTGGTTACTTGCCCCCCCCTTTGCCATGTCATCATGGTCAACCACCAATACATGCTTACTTACCTACCTCGACAAGTACTACCATACCGAACCAAACAATACATGCATTACCTCCAAGCAAGGCATAGGGCTGTTAGAATCGCCCGCGAGCACTCCCGCATGGAGAAACGATTGCCCCTCCCATCTCACCCCCCCAAAAATGCTCCCCTCCGACGTGAACTGCGGCCCTGAACCCTCCCCTCCCCCATGTAAAGTGGCGCATCCGTCACCGATGATACACTCCCTTTCCGCCTGAGGCGAGAATAAAAAAAGGGGTGGGGAAAACTCAATCTCGCAAATGCAGGAGAATGCATGGGTGACATTTTTTTTATCTATCCGAGAAAAAAGCCACCACAAGCCATTGATTGAAGGGAAGAGGAGAATTAAAAAAGCGTTATACCCGGCAATTCCCTCTCTAGCGCTGGCTGGCTGGCTGGCTGACTGGCTGGCAACGTGCCTTAGCGAGACGGAGCAACCAAAAAAAAAAAACGCGAGCGAGCCCCCCCCGCGTCGTCGTACAGGTTTTTTTTTTTGAAACGACATGTCTGGGCGTGCAGAGCAGAGTAGAGCAGTGCAGTGCGGTGCAGTACAAGCATGCGCACCTCTTGCATCGCAGCCCTAACAACCCTGACTCGAAACCCCAGACGACAATGCCACCTAAAAAAAACAATCAATCCATCTGGAAGTGAACAAAACGTACGGTAGATGGGCATCCAATACTCGAGGAGGGGAGGGGGGGGGGGCCAAAAAAGCATCTGCACTTTGAGGTTTCTGAGCTGGCTGGCTATACCGCGCAGTACGGTACATACTATCGAGCGGTCGCAGAAACGGGCCGGCACGTGGTAGGTAGACTCCAAGCAGGGATTGGCGCCGCGCGAGCCTTGGGAGGGTGAGCAAGCAAGCGTGCGTGCAATGCAATAGAGGGGCTATTGAGAGGTCGCAGTGTAGGTCTCCGGGGTCTCTTTTGCTTGGGGGCGTGGACGGTTACGTGCGTAAAGGTGTATAGGCGGGAGGTAACTATATTGGCCGTTTGAAAAGATGGCGGGTGCTTCCCAATTGGGGCGCTTTTGTGGATCCGGGGGTTTATTGCATGTATGCATGTCTGTCTTGGGTTTTCCGTGCCCGTTCTCTTTGTGGATGGGGCGCTGTTTGCCACGGTGATGGGCGGGTTGGGAAGTGGGTACGAGATGGGGAGAGGCTATGTTCGGGTGTAGATCGGTTGGGGTTGCCCGGGGCGTTAGTCTTGGAATTTTGCGAATATTTTTTTTCTTTGTGCGTAGACAAGTGGCTTGGGGAGGTGATTGTCCGAGTTGATGGCATTGGAATGCTCGTGGGCGTGTCGATATAGGATAGAGTTGTAAATCATTATTCTGTCAATGATATCATTACATGTACCAGTCAATGTTCATGGCCGGGTCCCACCATCCATAGAAATGAATAAAAAAAAGGAAAAATGTATCCAAACAGCCATTATGAGAATGGCCCTCCTCTTCTCAACAACTTCAATATTTACAATAACATCCAAAATACTGTCAATCCCCCCAGCCCAACTTCCAGGGCAATAAAGTCTTAAGCGAGGGTATCAATGCGTAGAATCGAAAATAATAGGGCTCAGCCAGCAGACTGGCCGGAGAAGTGAAGAAAAGCAAAACCCTGAATGCCCAACAAAAAACGTCCTCATCTTCCTCTCCAGCTCCGCGAGCTGTTCCACCTGGCCTCTAGCTCGCGTGCTCGCTCCGTGGCCTCTTTCCGCTTCTTCGCGCTCATCTCCGCCTGGCTCTGGGCATAGTTGGGGAGCTCGTCCTCGGGGGCCTCCTCATCGCTGATGCCCAATCTCTCCAGCTCCAGGTTGATGGCACTGAGGTGGGGAGAACGCTGAGATGGGTGGGTGGAGCGGTGAGACGATTGATAGGATTCGCGGCGAGGGAGTGCTGAGCTTGAGACGAGGGGAGGCGAGGCAAGGGGGGAGTCGGGTTGGGAGGGATAGTAGTCATAGCCCATGGACTGCCAGCTAGAGTTGGCGTAGGTTGGGTGTTGTAGGGGAATGGGGATTTGGTCGTTCTGGCGTTGCCTGCCAAACAGAGATCCCTGAAGACGCGGTGGTCCGTCTGGCGAAAAGGGTCCAGAGTCCCCCGGGAGTCCGCTGGTGGCCTCTACAAAGAGGTGGAACTCGTTTGCGTTTTGGAAAGGCTCGGTAGGAGACAACCAAGTATGCGGACGGGGCCTGTCTGAGACGGAAGGCCTTGCCGTTGCGCTCGTGGGCGTGTCATCCGGAAAGGTGCGTCGAGTACGCGGAGGCTGTGGATCGAAGCCCGAGCCCATTGAGTCCACGCGGTGTTGGGGTGCGGGTGAATATGCCTGGTACGCGGTCGAGTCTGGGTAGTGGGAGGAGGCAGAGTGTGCGCGCACCAGGTAGGCGGGGTGGGTGGTCGGGTGAGAGTATTGGAGAGGGGATGAAGGCATGCTCCGCGAGGACTGGTGGTGGTAGTGGTAGTTATGTGGCGGCTCGGGGGCCAATTTTCCGTTAGCGGAAGACGACCGCTGGTGGGCCTGGTAGGGCGCAGGCTGAAGATGGGTCGGGTCGAATTCGGCTGAAGGATGGCGCCGGAGCAGCGAGCGCAATGACGCTGGCTTGGGCTTCCTCTTGTCGGAATCGGGCGAAGGAGGTAGTGGTTTATTGACACCTGTAGCGGTGGATATTAATGGAATAGGTGGAAAGCGACTTGGCGAAGCTGATCTGTTGGCGCGGGCGCCATGACGGCTCGACGTAGCCTGGTAGGCGGACTGCTCTGGGCTCGGATTATGGTCCCGCTCTTGCCTCGCGCTGCTGGGCATGGAGAACCAGAGCTCAGAGCCGTCGGGATGGCGAGACGCAGGATGCGGCTGAGGATATGCCATGCGCTGCTCGGGATGGGCCAGGTCTCGGTCGACCTGCAAAAACAAAAGGCCTGAGGAGAGCAGTGTCCGCGCGGTGCAAGACAGATTCTCGGGTTTATAGTTTGAGAGGGTCGTCGGGGCGGTCAGCAGCTGGGCGCCGGGTAGCATTCTAAAAGTGAGGGTCGGGGATGGGAGTGCTCGAGGCTGGAGCTGTGCTCGCGGCTGCGGCCGGGGGACCAGCTGGGGCAGGTCTAGGAGGAGCAGGCTGTAAGGGTAGGGTAGGGCAGGGTAGGGCAGGGTAGGGTAGGTGCTATGTAGACGCAGAGTGCAGCGGAAAGGGCTGCGCTACTGCAGCTGCACGCGACGGCCAGGCAATTTATGAAGCCTGGAAGCCGATTGGGATGGGCGCGGGCAATGGGGCAAACGCAAGCCTAGCGAATCCGGGGACGTGGTATGCGCAGGTAGGACAGGAGGGGTGTATATGAAATGGGCGGGATTAGCTGAGCGGCGCGGTAGTGGCAGTGGTAAGTTGGCGCAGGGGGTGCGGGCGGCAGAGGCACAGAGATATGTATGGCAGCGGCGGGCACAGTACAAAGCCGTGTATGTATGCAACAGAGGTAGAGTAAAATACACTGCACGCCGGCCCAAATGCTCCCCCTGGGGCCCTGGGGCCCTGGGGGATGCGGCAGAGGGCCATCCACGCGTGGGCTACGGGCGAAAGAACAGAGGTCCCGTCGGAGATTGGCGCGAAACAGGCCACCTGGAGAGGGAGTCTGGTAGCCGTGGGCTCGCACATGGCACTGGAAGGATTGAGGCTTCTGTTGGCTAGTTGCAAGGCCCCGGTCCACTGAGGCTTGAGGTGTTAGGAGATATGCGGGAGGGCCTTGCGAGGGCCTGTCCGGGCGGTGGCCCTGGCGACGACGGACCTGGCCTGCTACTACCAAGTCGACCTAGCAGCCGGACGGCCTTGCGAGCCCAGCGGACAGTGGGCGGGCGGGCTAGCAGCGGCTACGCGAAGGATACTGAGTGCAGGGGCTTGGCAGGTCGAGCGAAGGGCCCTGGCATGGGGAAGGGAGCTTGGTAGCGGCATGCCGCGGTGGGCGTCTTGGGCGAGGTGCGAGCACTGCCTCGGTCGCTTCCCTAATAATAGCCGCGCCATGCCCCTTCCGGCCGCGCCATCGCTCACCTTCGACCTCGCACCTCGCGCTTCCCGCGACCAGCCTTCGCCATCGCCATCGTGACCGTCACGCCTGAATAATGGCCGCCCTTCTTTCAACTGCTTCTTTGAGCCTTTCGTGGGGTAAGCTTGGGCCCTGTCCGACCGCTTTTGCTGATCGCCATCGACATCGTACCACCCTCGACCACTCCATCCACACCCCCCCCGTAGCTCATCACTGCGACTACTCATTCTCATTCTGATCCTCATCATCCTCACCATCCGTCCTCACGGAGAGCAACGCTGTCCGCCGCATGGCGCTGCGACAAGCCCCGAAACCTTTGCCTCTCCTCCGCCACCCTCTGCACAGTCCCGAGCCCTGTTCCCATGGCTCCACCGCCCCGTGCCGCTGACTGACCACATGCGCTGGGTATGCATGCCAACCACTCGGCCCACGACATTCCACTGCACTACACTACGCCCTCCAGTTCCACTCGGTTGCCCGGCCAGAGCGAGGCTGATGCTCGACCCGGCTAACGTATTTTCTGTTCGTTCCTCCCACAGCCTCGTCTATCGCTCCCGTGGAGGATCATTAGGCCTGTTCAGAGCACGGGCATCCCAATCCTGGTGCCTTTTGCGTTTTTTTTTTCCGAGCATCACCCTCTCTGGACACGCGATACTTTCTCTTCCCTCTGCCGGCCGAAGGTCCTGCACGCAGAACAATGCAGGAGAGAAGGTTTGATCAGGGTTCCAAAATAGCACTATGCTCCCGCGCAATACGACCTCATGACTAAACAAGACGGCGCCGGCCGCCAGCCTTTACAGATGTTTTGTCTGAGGCACCGTGACACCGCTATCTTTTGTGGTGGCGACTGCTCAGCCAAGCCGACCGACGGCCTGAGGCCAACCGTCTCGGGTTGGTGCGCTCGCGTGACCCACTGCTGCAGAGGGACATGAATCTTTGCAATCTGTGGACGTGTTCCCGGAACTTCTTCATACTTTGGCCGCTCAGTCCGTTGGGAGATTGCGCGACACGGCCGTGCCGCTAGCACAACCATCATGATGCACGCTCTGGGCATCCTACAACTGACCGAACTGCGACCTCCCGACCTAATGGGTCACCCCTGAGGCCTTACCCCAAGTTTTTCGAAACGTCATGTAGGATTCAGGGACCCGTCGAATGAAGATGATCGTCGGCTCCGACGTACACCGCACATGTTCGACGTGCCGCCTAATTTCCCAATCCAGTTTGGCCAGCTTCGTATACGCCCGTAACTATTGCACTTCATCATCTTCTCTGGCGGATTCTGGGCGACGACCGCTGGACCTCGTCACGAATCACGCAACGGTGCGAAGAGGCGCTCATTTTGCGTGCAGCTTGAAATGAAACTTGTATGGTTTGTTTTGCTTCTGAGAGCGGCGCAGATCCTGCGAGGCTGACTTGCCGTTCGACCAACAAACGCGCGCGGTTAGTTATTGCCGAAATCATCCTCTCGGCCGCAGCGCGATCTGCACGGGCATAGGGCTGAGGATGCGTCTCAACATGTGCACAGGAGTTCATCTGGTGATTGCTTCATATGTGTTTGATGCAATGGCTGCGCTTACCAGTGCTCCTGGTGAGTCTAAATGCCAGCCTTGCTTCTGTGATACCGAATGGCTTCAATTGCGCCATGAAGGAGCCAGGCTTGCCGCACAGCCGTTAGCAAGCGTTGGAGTCTCGACTCTTGATTAACCTGCCTGATCGCGTCATCGACGACATGCACGGCTTTCGGCCGTTGTCCTGGGATACAAGCCATATCAGTTGGATAGACAAATTATGCCATGAAAACGCACATCTTTATACGAGACAAGCGCCTTGAAACGGTGGTTCAAACATGGAGCCGCCCTCGGCTCGGTTTTGCTGTTGGTAGCCATCCGTCACTATCGCCGCCGTGCCTCTCGTACTCACACTGCCAAATCCTTCCGGTACACACTCATCCTAGCAACTCTCACCGCTAAGATAACGCTGGCCTTTTTCTTCCCCCATTCTGTGTCTTCTTGCAGTCGAGAACGATTCCATTTTTGTGCAAGGCAGTTCCGCCATCATAGCCTTCAGGCGTCCAACCCCCTTCGCAACCCGTCTCGCGATCGGTACGCTACAGCCACAATCTCCATAACCGTCCCCTGCATGCCTTCCTGCGAGGAGAGCTCCTGCGGACAACATGACCTCATATCGGACAGTTTTTCTTTTGCGCAACTCGATCGGACAAGGAGGCCCACTCGGCGGACGTCGGACCCGCGGACGTTTCGGGTGTTATGATTCTCCGCCTTCTTCGTAGAAGCTGGCACTCGTGAGCTGACACACGTCCGAAAAGTACAGATTTGAGTCTTGTTGGGTCGGTGAGGTCCAATCGAGGCTACGCTATCGCAAAGACGAAAAGGTGGAGATTGAATACGACTACGGATTCGGCTACCACACGGCCGCAAACTGCCGAAAAGCAAGACCGACAGCCCTCCCCACTTTGGCTGTGGATAGACCGCTTTCTGGGCTAGGCGGTGCTTCATGATTTGGCAATCTATTAATGAAGCTGTGGTTTTTGCTATTGTTGGGTATTGCTAACGTGGCAGCAGTGCAGCCTTTGCATGGTATCCAACACGAAACATTCCAATGGGGCCGCAATGCCAACATGCCTTTATCAAAGCCTGATCGTGTATAAATTTGGGGGTCAGGCAATAGGCGAACTCGCTGATCAAGATCTCCAACATGCGAGGATGCTTTGTGCAACTGTTCAAGTACCCATTAGATTCCCGAACAGCCACCTTAAGGCAACGTACTGGACGGATGGATATTCTAAAAACAGCGCAAGTATTCTGGAGTACCAACAAAAGAATCAACAGAATTTACTCAAGCGCCAAGTTCTGGTCTAAGGAATATTTCCTTACTGTAGTCGCAGCACGGTGATTTCCGATTGTTCCGCGGAGCAGGCCCGTTCAAAAAATTTCTGAAGCCCCAACTTCCTTGATGGGACTCGCACATGACGAGTTGGAAGCCGATCAAAAGCCAAATATGTTTTTTACCAAGGGGAAAGAGTTGCATGGAACTAATTCCTTGGTTACCAAGCTCCCAAGAAGGATCTGACCCCATGGTTCGCACATTTAGGAAGGCAATACTGGCCCTTAGGCATCGCTCGAATCAGACTGCCTTTCTATAACACAATCCTTCATTGGTTCGTGTTTGTATAGCCGTGATGAAGTATACAGCCACTTCACTTTGAACATCCGGCCAGATGCGAAACCGAGAGGCGCACTCGAGCCATCTGATTAGTCGGTCGAGTAACTTTAGATCAGCGCCCCAAAAGCCTTGACAGCCTGCAAGTCGCCAAAAGGGTCTTTTTAGGGCGTTCCAAACTACTTCAGAGGCTAATAATAAAATCATCCCCTGCCCACAAAAATTCTTCAAAAACTGAAGCCAAAACTCTAACGATGACGATGCTATCGGGCCTTCTCGCGGCTGACTGCGGCTGACTACATGAGGCTGGCCAACTAGCAACACCGCTCACGACATCACTAAGTACACACAATGTTCTCAATTTGGGGTAAAAAACTCACAATAAGCGCGAGTGATATTTCGGTATCCGCTTGACATAGCCCGTTCAAGCCCAAGAAAAACCACCAAGAAAACCACACAATCCTTAGGTCGTGTGGGTCAAAGTTGGCGCCGAGAGGTTACAAAATGGCAAAGACGGTACTGTAAGATCTGCCTTCTCATCTAAAAAGTGTCTGCACATGATATCTGCAGCAAAACATACGACTAAAACCCTCATCCACACGATGATGACGCGTCACAACCTTAGCATGCTGCTAAGTACGTGTTCGACATAAACATGCTTCATAAGCGACGATCAGAATGTATACACCAGTCGCTCAGCCATGAAGTATTGGGAGCCCCAGTTATATGGAAATGCATATTGCTCATGCTCCACTTTTACAGCCTCTTGTAAATGATTCTGCGTCATCTTTGTCCCTACAACCGTAAACAGTGCGATCTGCCGCTACAGAACTTCTCCGTACTTTCCAATCATTGGAAATCTTTAACATGGGAAGACGCTGCGTAGTGTTCGATGCGATTCTTTTGGCCACACTAACACCACTCCTGTCTTTTCATGGCTATCTATTCCTCATGCCAATCACAATATGCGACATTTGCAAGCACCCCCATCTCACCTCCTGCCCGCGAGACATCAGTATCGAGCTCTACACCTAAGTGGGAAACGTTGCGAGATATTTGCGACGACTCAACTACTCAAGTTAAGGACCACTCATCTCATTCATTTTCATCAAGGGATCGTGCTGAGGTGTTGGCGGTGCATCCTATCTTGGTGCCGAACGGGCGGGTTGAAGGCCGCAAAGTATAATGAGATTAGATGAAGGTATTCCCGTTATATAAGAAAGAATTCATTCAGTTTACTTTTCAGTCTAGTAGTAATTTTATGCGTACCAATATGACGCTACTATTGTCCGCATGTTAAATCACTTGCACGCTTAGCATAGTCGCGAACATTTCTATGTTACTAATGTGTCTAATTCTCCGAGAATGTACGCTTTTTTCGTCTCTAGGAAGTTGTAAAGAGGAATCACTGTGGGGTCGTTTACAATTTTTCAACTTCCTAGACCTGTGGTGTTTTGTTTATTCATTTTCAATATCACTCGTAAGATCTCTGTATTTGTACCTTACATCCATTTCTAGCTCCAAGTGAAATACTTTCAACATTATAATTTTGCATTAACAATGAATCGGTTTCAGGACTAAATGCTCCACTATTAGCGTGAAGATTATGCATGTTTGAGCTTTGTGATGGCATCACCTACCACCTTCGCGAAGCGGGTTCACTTTCACTCTACAAGGCACAACACAAAGCAAAAAATCGCCTTTCACATCACCGAAAATTACATTCAGTTACAATGGAGCCTGAGATATAAACTGAAGATCGTAAAATTATCCCTGAGAGCTTGAAGCTAACTACTCCACCACCCACAGCCGCCATCTCTATCACAGCCGCATCAACGCTACCACAAATCTCCTAGCTCATTCAATAGGGATCATAACTCGCTCTCCAAGATGCAGGCTTCTCAACCCATTCATTCAGAGGAGACGTCTCACCAGAACATCACCACCTCACAAGCTCCCTTCGCCGCCGTCGCCGCCGCCTCCTCGCAACCTCCCCCCACCACGCCCACCAAATACCCCTTCGGCGTCGTCCAAGCCGGCATAATCCTCGACATGACCGAATATCTCTCCTCCCACCCCCGCCCAACCGACCTCCCCCTCTCCCTCTGGCTCTCGGACCACTTCATCCGCCCCTTTGGCCACATCTCGCGCCTCGACGGCCTCGTCGTCCGCTCCCGCCCCGAACTCTCCACCCTCGTCCTCGCGCACGCGCGCTACGCCCAAGTCTTCCCCATGCCCCTCCCCTCGCTGGCACCGCAGCCGCTCTGGGTCCCCGGCCTCGAACCCGCCGTCGAGCCCGCGCCCGTGGACCACCCCAAGGTGCCGCTGCGGCGCTTGGTGCGCGCGGCGCCGTTTGAGCCGGCGGTGGGGAATTGTACGAGGGTTGGGAGGAAGGGGGAGTGTGTGGGGGTTGTGGTTGATGGGAGGGGGTGGGAGAGGGAGGTTTGGAGGGCGGAGGTTTTGGGGGAGGGGGAGGGGGGGAATGTGTCGTGGCCTCTTGGTAAGGTGTTGGTGCTTGGCAGCAGCGTCGGCAGCAGTAGCAGCAGTGAGGGCGAAGATAGAGTTGCGCTTGAGGAGGGCGACTTTGTTGACGATGACGATGATGATGGTGGTGGTGCGTTCGACGACTCGCCTGACAGTGGGTCTGATTGGTGTCCGAGTTCGGCTTCTGACAGTGAACAGTAGATTACGAAGTTAACTCTGAGGCTGGCTCCGAGGCCTAGAGATATATTGACAATGATCATGGGTAGGGGAACGGAGGGGGAACTTGGAGGGGTAAGGAGAAGGGCGGTGGTTCTTTGCTGCCGGATCTGTGGCAGAGTAGAATAGCCGATGAAATGGTATTTGTATCTTTCGAGATGGGATATAGGTCGTGGTGTATATGGTATGGCAGGTGATTTCAAGTCTTGGGTTAAGAAGTGTAGCTAGACTGTCGACGTTGGAAAAGGTTATTTGTTCGTTTAATGGAAGTTTCAAGACGATTGTGGGAAAAGGTATGTCGATGTGAAGCCATGAAACATCATTTTCCTACCAAGACTCGCGGGCTCAGACTAAAATCCCATAAATTCAATATACCCCCGGCTAGTCCTTTTGTTCTACAACCCTCACATCATGCACCCCATCCTCCTCATGCCCCACTTTTTCACGCACAGTCTCCAAGTCGGCCACGATAACCTCCTCGCCAAAGATATCCGCAATCTCCTCGAGCGTCTTGCCCTTGGTCTCGGGAAAGATGAGAAACACGACGATAGCGCCGAGTAAATTGGTGCAGATAAAGAGGGCATAGTACTTATAGCCAACGTGCGAGAAGGCAATGGGCGAGACCTGGTTTAGAACAATGTTGATCAGCACATTGGAGATGACAGAGATGGAAGATCCCTTTGCACGTATAGACATTGTCATGATTTCAGGTACATAGATGTAGTGGATGGAGTTGTAGCCAAGGGAATAGCTGAAAGAGGTGATTAGTCTGGAAAGTTTGACAGATGCGGCTGATAAGACTCACATGATGGAGAAGCAAAATATGAATGCGATGGAGAATCCCTTTGCGACCATGTTGTTTGAACTGCCGTAACCGCCGGAGAGGCCCATCACGAGGGCCATATCGAGGGACATGACGAGCCCGGTAATCCAGAGCGTCTTTTTCCTACCCCAGGTATCGACATAGTAAAGACAGACGACGTTGGCAATGGGCCCGACGAGACCATATACACCAGCCAAAAGTGTAACCATATGGCCGGTTTGGCCAAGCGACTTGTACAAATCTGTCTGGTAGTAGTTGACAACGTTGATGCCGCTAAGTTGGGTAAATGCCTGGACAAGAACTGCGAGAAGGATCCTCTTCCGATTGCTCTTGGTAGCGAAGCAATCCTTCCATCCTGCAGCTTGCTGGCTCTTCTCAAAACGAAGTTGGTCGCGCATCTGCGTAAACTCGGCCCGGAAGAAGGAATCGTCGCCGTCGTTGCCATGCAAGCGCTTGATAACGGCATACGCTTCTTCGTCGCGATCTTGCTCGAGGAGCCATCGGGGAGAGTATGGAAGCCAGAAAATTCCGACAAGGACGATGATGGCAGGAACACACTGGAAAGCGAGCGGGAAGCGCCACTGGAAGTCGCCGGACGCATAGGAGCACCCAAAGCCAACCCAGTTTGCGCACGCGAAGCCAATTCCGACAAACTGTGCATGAAGACCGGATATCATACCTCGTTTGTGAGGAGGGGCGATTTCTGAATTGTAAATGGGGATCGTCATGTCTGGAAAGGGTTAGTCCATGCTACAACATGCAAGTCCCGAGGTTTTGCACAGAAAACTCACTCATGATGCCAACAGCAAACCCACCAACAATGCGCCCAGCAATCAACATGCCAATATGCACAGCAGCAGCTTGTATGATGCCGGCAATCAATGCGATGATGGCCCCAATCATAATGGTCTTCTTACGACCAAGATAATCGGCGCTCCATCCTGCGAACCATACTCCAAAGACGGAGCCTGCACCAAATGTACTGACGAGTGCGCCCTTGATGCTTGGTGGAAATGGTACAAAGTACTCAAGAAAAGCCTTCTGCGCAATGGTTGTCGAAACGATACCGGAATCTATACCATACAAGAGAGATCCGACCTGACTGTGTTAGACTTTATACTCTACAAGCCGAAGGCTCTGAGATGCCCTACAGCTGCGAAAAGACCGCACCCCCAAGTGTACGCATTCACGCGTGGTTGTCCTGAAGGCGCCATGAGGAACCGAAAAGTCCGAAAAGTGACCCTCTAGACACACAGATCAGACCAAAGGACCTCAGTTGAGATGAAGCGAATCAATATCGTGCATACTCACCTCTTCGGACCACCCCGCTTCTTATACGCTGTCCCATTCGGAGATCTCCAGTCTTCACCACACTCCTGGATCTCTCCAGGATCTCTCCAGCTGAACCACCTGACTGGAATTGTACGTGAACATGCATTGGTGGGATTGCAATTGAGTCGTGCTGCAGCTCTAGGTTCTGCCCGGAACATGCCCCGAACACCGAGAAGCACGCCCTACATACGGAAAACCATTATACTTTAGCCTCCCACCCTGCAGCAGAGAGGCAATCTCATTGGCTTCATCTCCAGGCGCGGGGAGCTAGTCGCGCAATCCCACATTTCAACGGACGATCTTGATGTGTAAGAAACGGGGATGCCCGCACTCAGTACTCTGGAGACGGTTAGATCCTTGGCGCGTCCTACGTGAATGTTCATTAGCCGGCCGCTCACGTGTTTCGGGGGAATTTAACCGGCCCAGACACCCCATCTTCGGAGGCAACGCGGAGGTAGATCCTCGTCCAGATGATCCAACATGGCATCTGATAGATGCAGGCTTTGCCACTCTCGGATAACGTCCCCGCCCGCGCAAGGTATCCGGAAGGCCATTGGGCGCTCAATGAGGGGTTCCAGTCGATAAAACTAGACTGCTGATGACGAATGCTACGGAATACCTGGAGTTACAGCTCCGCCGGTGCTACTGTTGAACGACTTGTCTCCACAGCCATGGAGTGCCGGAGTATGCATTTTTCTTGTATAAAATATGGACAAATCCAAAACTCCGGCAATGGGTACACACGTTCTGGCTTGCAGTCATGGTCAAGTTCTCGCACGGATGTTGGCATCCTGCCCCGGATACTATTATTGACTGGGCAGTCGAGACAGTAAAGGCACAGGCAAGAGAAGACTCGCTACATTTCGTCACTGTAAGTAATGGATCCACGGTGTACAAAGAACAACTCTGACAAGAAGACTGCAGGCATCTAAACCCATCAACTTCCGGGGTGACACACTAAACAACCCTACCCTTACGCATCACCTGAGCTCTCCAATCGACAATGTGCTGTATTTATCTTCGACTCATTGGAGACAGCAAAAGAGCGTGACGATAGCACCGCACTTTGAACTCTTTCCCAATGGAGAAGAAGAACGCGCTAGTCCAATCCGGACATCCAAGGGCGACGAAAGTCTCCAGTTCAGCGCAGGTGATCTGTCTGCTACTGTCAACACCCAACCAAAGTCGTTTGACCTCACGTTCAGGTATAAAGAAAAGCAGTTGACAAAGCTCGGATGGCGGTCCATTGGCTACGTCAAAGAGGGAACCACGGCTCTGCACCCAAAAGCCAACTATACCAACCCGAACAAGGGCAAACGATGGGTGACTTATCAACTGCAGTTGGGCGTCGGCGAAAAGGTCTATGGTCTCGGAGAGAGATTTGGGCCTTTTGTGAAGAATGGACAGGTGAGTCTCACGAAACACGCACGTCCAGCACACCCATCTGATAGCCCCCAGAGCATCGAAATGTGGAACGACGACGGTGGAACCGGCTCTGAACTCACCTACAAGAACATCCCCTTCTACATCACGTCTGCAGGATACGGCATCTTCATCCCCACCTCGAGCTTCATCTCCCTAGAGATACAATCCGAGCGCACGACCCGAGTCAACATCTCCGTCCCCGGCGAAACCCTCTCCATGTACCTCATCTACGGCCCTACCCCCAAACGCATCCTCACCACCTACGCCAAAATCACCGGCAAGCCCGCCCTCCCCCCACCCTGGACCTTTGGCCTCTGGCTCAGCACCTCCTTCACCACCGAGTATGACGAAGCGACCGTGACGTCGTTCCTCGACGGCATGGCCCAGCGCGCCATCCCCGTCAGCGCCTTCCACTTCGACTGCTTCTGGATGCCCGCCTTCGAGTGGTGCGACTACACCTTCGACCCATCCACCTTCCCCGACGCGGCGGGCCAGCTGCGCCGCCTGCGCGAAAAGGGGACCCGCGTCTGCGTGTGGATCAACCCGTACATTGCGCAGGAGAGCGCCCTCTTCGACTCAGCGGCCGCGAACGGGTACCTCGTCCGCCGCGGCGACGGCAGCGTGTGGCAGTACGACTTTTGGCAGGCCGGCATGGGCATCGTCGACTTTACGAATCCCGCGGCGTGGCGCTGGTTCCAGGGGAGGCTGCAGGCGCTGCTGGACATCGGCGTCGACGCGTTCAAGACGGACTTTGGCGAGCGCATCCCCACGGGCGACGTCGTGTACGCTGATGCCTCGGACCCGCACAAGATGCACAACTACTACGCCTTCTTGTACAACAAGGCCGTGTTCGAGGTGCTGGAGCGGCACTTTGGCCAGGGCAGGGCGGTGCTGTTTGCGAGGGCTGCGACGGCCGGGTGTCAGCGGTTTCCGGTGCATTGGGGCGGCGATCCGTACTCGACGTTCGAGGCCATGGCCGAGACGCTGCGGGGCGGGCTGTCTCTGGCCCTGGGCGGGTTTGGGTACTGGGCGCATGACATTGGGGGGTTTGAGGGGAAGCCGGACCCGGGGCTGTTCAAGCGGTGGGTTGCGTTTGGGCTGTTTTCGTCGCATTCGAGGTTGCATGGGAGTGCGTCGTTTCGAGTGAGTTTTTTTTTTCTTCTTCTTCTGCATCTGTGCTTACGCCTTTTTTTTTTTGCGTGGCTCTGGGGGAAATGTGCTCATGAGATCTAGGTCCCGTGGTTGATTGACGAGACCGAGGAAGCATCCCAAGTCCTCAGGCACTTCGTCGCCATCAAACATCAGCTCATGCCGTACCTCTACTCGCAAGCCGTCGAAACGCACCGCACAGGCGTCCCGATGCTGCGAGCCATGTTTCTCGAGTTCCCGTCCGATCCGGCCATCTGGCACCTCGATCAGCAGTACATGCTCGGCGAAAGCCTGTTGGTGGCGCCAATCTTCACCGAAGACGGGTCTGTCACTTACTACCTGCCTCAGGGTCAATGGTATGGGATTCTGGACAAGAAGATGCGACTGGGACCGGGATATGTGACCGAGACGTTTGATTTCTTCGGGCTCCCTGTGCTGCTCAGGCCTGGTGGGGCGGTGGCCATGGGCAAGGGGGGTGAAGAGGTGGTGTACGACTGGGCAGATGGCTTCAAGGTGCTTGTCAATGTCGAAGAGGGCATGGATGTCAAGGTCGACATTCCGCACCATGAGAAGCTGGGGGAGAACGTGGTGTCGTTGGGCATCAAGGCCAGCGATGAGGAAGCTACTGTGGAAGTCCTTTCTGGTCAGGTAGCGGCTTCGTGGGAAGTGGAGATTGTGAATTTGAAGATATCTAGTGTGGATGGAGCGGAATTATCGGGAGATGGCGTGCTGACCGTCGCAGCGGGGGTTTCGAAAGTTTCCATCGTATTGCTCACTAAAGTCTAGGGAGTGCCAGCTTTAATCCATCATCGCTAAATCAACCAAACACATTAGTTTGTGGAACTCTGATGCCTTTTATTTATTCCAGCTTAATGTGTACTTTCACAATGGGTTGTGTATCCTTTGCTGTAGACAGCAGTCGTGATGTCTGACCAACTTTTCACTTGCACGTTTCGCTCTTGAACAATCATTCTCAAGAGTATAGTTCTACAACCACTATTACTACGTCAAGATGAATCCTGATAAAGCTGTTGTATGTGGATTTGATGTTAGTGGTCACTGACGTTCTGTATCACCAAACGTGACGTTGCCAATAATGATAGGCTCCGGAGAGGTGAAGTACGTGGCCAGTGAAGATGGGCAAATCTATTGGGAAATAATGCAAAACTGCACATGGTATAAAACTAGAGCAGCTTTTGTGATTAAACGACTGTGATAAAGTCCCTCTCTATTGAACCTCAAGTCTAGATGTCAACTACCCACTCACAGAAAAGCGACATCTTCTAAGGTATTGCAGCATTCTACTCAATTTCTCTTTATAAAGACCACTCTTGTGTGGAACCTATGTGTTTTAAAGAACTCTTATTGGTTTCACTCTATCCCGATCCCTCATCAAACTCCCAGCCCCCCATTCGAGCACACTCCTCCAGCATGAAACTCCAAAGTCGACCCAAGTATACATGGAACGTCGAAAGAGAACTAGGCCACATGGGAGGCGGTATGAACGGTGGCATCCGCATAGTAAGGCGATCAACCGACAGAATGAAAGCTGTAGAGAAGCGGTTTACATCCAAAGACATAGACCGCCGCGTGGCAAAAAGCGAGATCAGGGCCCTTCTACGGCTCGGTGGGCATCCGAACATCACCACCATGGTGGATTACTACGTTTCGGGTACATTGAGGAGGGGGAGTATATTCCTCGAGTACTACAACAAGGGATCACTCGAAGACATGATCGGGGAGAAAAACGTAAGTTGAACCTCTTTTTTCTTCAGCCAAAGCGTCGAACTGGACGTTTAATTCTTGGCTTTGCTCGGGGCTAACATCTCTAGAACGGCTACAATGTGCCCATATCAGAACGGAATATATGGCGATGGTACGTATTCTCTCCATTTTGATTTGCTACACGTATAGTGTATGTGCAACCCAAGTCGGACAAAGTATGCTGACCGAACCCCTTACTATCCAGGTTCACCCAACTCGCCGAAGCCCTCGCATTTTGCCATTTCGGGCCGCCACCATACGATGGCCGAGACCGATCGTCGTGGAAATTCATCTGGCATCGTGACATAAAGCCGGCTAACGTACTGCTGAACAAAGTGCAGGTATCCGCGGACGAATGGGACCACAATGCAGTGCTGGCTGATTTCGGATGTTCAATCTCGAAAGACCGGCTGTCCTACAAGATGGGACCCCTTGAACAGACCGCGTTCACTTTGGGCTTTTGCCCACCAGAAGCGCCGCATTATTGTTCCAGAAGTGACGTATTCCAGCTGGGTGTTGTCATGACTTGCATTTGCAACCTCTCCCTCGCATGGTGGGGAACCCACGGTCCAGCTCCAGCTCCAAGGTATTCCAGGAAGTTGAACGAGATGATAATGCTTTGTAGGAGAACAAGCCCTGCAAACCGACCACGGTCATGGCAACTTGTTCAAATGCTCAACCATGAGTATGCGTTGATTCAGAGTTCCCTGCCTTGAAATTACCGGAGCGGGTTCCCCTCTTGCATTGGGCCATGGAAGGGCAGGTTCCTGGTAGGTGTATAGAACAGTGTGATTTGTGCATCCTTCACCTCCATCCCCATGACTCCTCGAGCTGCGTGATGGTTGCGGTCGGGGGAAATCCGTGAGTTCTTTCGCATCGCGACCAGAGACTGCTTAGGCGTTCTTGGTCACCTCGGTCTGAAAAACGGTCGCCAACTGTGGGCAATGATCAGCAGGAATCCTTGCGGGCAGTGCCTACAACCGAGACTCACCGAGAGCGATTGCAAAACACGCGACGAATTTTGCTGGCCACGCCTTTTGGTTAGACTCGGCCACGCCGCACAGTGTGCGTACATCTTCTTGCACTATTTTCTATCAAAATGCGTTAGCCCTGGAAATACATTGCCTTCTCTCGCTGTGTCCACCTACATCGACAATGGCGCGTGATTGCTTGTGTGATGGCCCTAGCTGTGGTATTGTCGGGTCGTGAACAACCAAAAGCATATGTGCCAGTGTATCTGTGCGGGTCAGTTTCGTCCATGCCGATGATGAGCTCCCCTTACTATATTGTTTGCCCATGGCTACATACAGTCAGCAATCGTGTCCAAATCTTCTCGGCGGGGATTCCTTACCATGGCACTTTTCGTGGAATCGAATATCGGGAAAATTCTTGCCGCTCCCATCTCGGTCCTGGCGATAGTAGAATGGATCGAAACTGTCGGGGCGCCGTGTCCTCCACGCCGTGTTCTCATCCATCAGCTGGCTGAAGCGCACGACACTATGGCGTTCTTCGCCAAAGGCAAAGTTGCAGACGTCCCCAACATGCGCAATGGTTCGAGTGGCCCAGATGGAATCATCGGCAGGATCGAGCGATCTGTCGGCCGGAAAGATGTGTAGCTGAAAAGACCGCTGGGACATGAGAGATATCCACAGCTCCTGGCGGAAGGCGGCCCAATATATGGCCTGCCTGAAATTTGGCCCCGATGTTCCGGCATAGCTTTGCTCAGTTGCCCTGATGATGGCCTGGGTGCCAAAGAGATGACCCTGGGGGTCAGAGCCTGTGATGGAAACTAGCAAAATGTGAGCTAGGCTACATGAGATTATAGACGGGGGAAGCCTTACTGTTCATCTCCTCCATCAACCTGAGAATGATGGTTGCTGCAAGGAGTGCTTCGTCATGGACGGAAATCTTGTCATTCAGAGCAGGTATCAACGTTTCAAAACATCGCTGATAGTAGGCGTCGGCGACATATGGATCAAAGTCGGTGGTGCGGCTCAGTTGGCGTGCGGACAAGGCAAGAATGGCGTTCATCAGGGTGCTGTTCTTCTTTGCCCGCTGGACAATGTGGTTGCCAAAATGCCGTCTGTCGTCGACCATATCGAACTAGAAGGCGGCATGATTAACACGAGCCGGGTGTTGAAGAGGAGGACATACGCACAAAGAGAGCCACATTGTCGATATAGTGCTGCAGTAGCATGGCCTCTTGCTCGTGTTCTAGCGGCCACAATATGGGGGCATTGGGGGGTTGCTGATAGACAAACGTGTGGTTTTCATTGTCAGTAAAAGGCGAATCATGGACATGGGCGTCGAATGTCGGAGGTGCAGACAGCGGGTGCTGCGACTGGGCGGGTGAGTCCGAGTTGAGCAGAGACAAGACGGTCAAGCCTTCGGTAGGGCTGATGATGGATGCCGGGGGCGTCTCCACCTGCTGCACGATGCTCAGGGAGGAACCGGCATCTGGGGAGTAGGCCTGCACGGTCGGGGTGGTGGAGAAGGGGTAGTAGTCCGCGTCCCCTGCATACTGGGACCTAATCTCTGAAGACTCGTCTAGGAACTGGACTATGGGGGGTTCGGATTAGTAAGGCAGAGTCTAGGCCGCCAATAGGGCGAGGGCATATTACTCCTTGGGGGCAGCGAGACCCAGGGCTGGGAGTCGCTGAAGGTCTCTTGGATGGAGGATCGGCGGAAGCGTCGCCCCGTCTCGTAGACGCAGTCCTTCTTAGCCTGCTCGCAGCGACCGCATTTGGGCAGCTTGCCATCACCTGTGGTTCGGTTCTCAGCCCACCTAGCTCGCTACGCCGTGTCGGTGCAATCTCTTACATCTGTAGTGACGCGTGCGGCAGCGGTTACTGCAGAGGCGCGTTAGGGCTGGCGGAGGGGCCAAGGGAGGGAGGATGGGGGCAGTACCATGGCATTTGGACAATGGATGCCCAGAATGGAGGACTGGCGGCGCGATGGGGGTCGTCGGAGTGAATTGCCCTCTCGCGTGGAGGAAGGCCGGGGCTCTGGAGATGGGCGACGCGGTTTACGGGGGATTGGAGGGCGCCGAAATCAACAGGTGCGGGGCCCCGATTTGGCAAAATTGCGCCGAAACCACCTGGGCCCACCCAACCACGACGCTCGCTTTACTAAGGCCCCGTGTAAGCAAAACGTCGGCTCTTTGGCGCCCAAAACATGCTAGAGCCCGTGGCCGGCGGGCGGGGTCTACCCCACAATTTTCAACACTTCTCGAACTGTCAAAAAGAGGAAATTTTCGCCTTGATCGCCGGCCCTCGTCACATCGACAGTCCGACGTGTTGCTTGTCGGCAGCATGCAGTGATGTAAAGGGCGCCCGGGGATGGCCATATATAGGCGGACTATTTTGCCTTTGCACCTGTGGTATTTTCGCGTCCATCATCCCTCTGCCCCCTACCCGTCGTGCCGTAGCATCTTGCAATCCGTCCAATATGCCGCACGCTCTGTCACCAGAACTTGACACCCCGAGCTTCCAGGGGAAACAGCTCTTCGTCAATGATGGCCGATTGCGTCCGGAGCAGGTGGGTGCCATGAACCAGTCAGCTCCCGATATGCCCATCGAGGAACTCCGACGACGGTACAACGAAGACGGCTATGTCTTGATCAAGGGGCTTTTGCCAAGAGAGGATGTCTTGAAAGCCCGTGAGGAGTATTTCAAGATGATGGCACCGAGCGGTGTTTTGAAACCGGGAACTGCACCTGTCGAGGGCATCTTTGATGATGCGAGGGACAAGGACGACTTTCCGGGGATAGGCTCGGGTGTTGCAGGTCAAAATGGCAAGCCTGGGCAGCTAACCGCACACAAATTCGTTGACCTCGCCCTGGAGGCCCATTATGCCGAGTGGTACAAGGAAACCTTTTGCAAACATCCTACACTGAAGGATATGGTCGCCCGTTTGAGTGGATGGGGCGAAAGCACCCTCGGTGTTCGAAGGAGTCTCCTGAGAAACAACACTCCTGGCACCAAAGCCATCGGTGTGCACTATGACCAGATCTTTCTCAGACACGGCGAACCAACCAGCATGACGGCTTGGGTCCCCATTGGGGATGTCAGCCTCACTGGCGGTGGCTTGATTTACCTTGAGAATGGTGAGCCGCATGCTTCACTATTTTTTTTGAATCGAGAAATTGTTAACGACGTTCCAGGTCACACTCTGGGCCGAGAGATTGAAGCAGATTTCACCAGCAAAGCCAAAGAGTCTGGCCTCAATGACGAAGAAGCAAAGAGTGCATTTAACCAGAACATGCTCAGTACAGGCCTCTTGGCCGACGGCCCTCGCGAGTATTCCGAGACTTTTGGCCGCCGCTGGCTGGTTACTTCGTACGAGGCAGGCGATGTCGTCTTTCATAACCCTTTTGCTGTATGTGCTTCTCCAATTCTGCAACACTGCTGCATTCCAACTCTGATAAACATAGATCCATGCCTCAACGATGAATTACGATCCAAACAATGTGATTCGAGTCGGCACTGACTTGCGCTTCGTGGATGCAAGCAAACCTTGGGACACAGTGAGTCTAAGTTAGATTGGAATCAAAGTGATCGAAGCTGACTATCAAAAGCGCTGGGATAAAGACTACTCCTTCAACGATGGTGTATAATATCATCGAGGACTCCAAACTTCGAACAGCCAGTGGGATTTAAGAAGTATGAATTATGAGATTATAGCGGGAAACACCAAATGGCACCTGATTTGATGGGCCAGCCATATGAATGGGATGAAGATCATGATATCATATAGAACGTCTCTCGTTTCCGTGTCGTGTAGGGCAAGTATTGGCCATCTTCACATCGACATCGTAGAAATAGAGTCGTTTTTTTTTTCTTTCCGTAGTCTTCTTTCTGCCATTTTCTACGCCCATGAGGAGCCTTGAAATCCCACCAGTAATATTACCACGTTGATTGTGGCTCGTTCTCGTACTGCTCGTTTTCGTATTGCTCATTCTCGTATTGCCACTGCCAATCTTTTTGAACTTAATATGTATTAGTGCGCACCATGGCACTTGAGAATGTGGAGTCGTACATGCTCATTGTTTATACCAAGTCATAAATTCTACCTAAAGTATAATGATTATTTTGTGTACTCCAATGGAATTCACTGAACGAAGCCTTTGTTCAGTCTTCACAATGCCGATCGCCAACCTATATTAGCACTAACGCACTTACACCTCCGGGCCATCCATTCGAACAGTTGTTCTGAAACATCTACATGAGATTTCCATGGGTTCTGGAGAGATAAATTCTTGTCTTATTAGAATTTATAGCTGTGCTCAACTAATCGTCATGGCCTCACCATCCTTTGCGACGTGCCCTTATGGCATGCTTAACCTGAGGGCGGCTGCAGAGAGCATAGCTATTCTTAATGGATCGACCCAGCCTTTCCACCAGAAGCTCGGGTCTTGGTTGGTAGATGCTTATTTGAGTGGCGATTTCTCGTCCATCAGCGCTGAAGCGATTGAGCCGCTCGGCTGTCGCATTCGATCAACGTCCGACCTTAGTATCTTGGTGTGTGCATACAGCAACGCTCGCGCGTTGAAGGAAAAGGCGAAGAAGCAAAAAATGGGACATGAGCTTTATTTTTATGGGTGTGCGCCGAGCCGGGAGGCGGCAATCGAGGCTGGATCGTTGATGAGGACGCTCTCCTGAACTAAATTTCGCCTACGTCATCTACTATGGCATGCTTGGAAAATACAGGTGCAAGGGGCTCCAACATGCTTTATAGATTATAATATCTAATGGCACGTTATGAAAACGTTTCTACCAGGAAGAAAATGTGTGTGTGGACAAGGGATAACCGCCAAGTTCAGCTTGGACGACCTGCATGTGACACTACACGAGGCAATTACTTTGGAGTGATGGCGGCCATGACTGTATTAAGGGCTATTTTTGTTTTGGACCGACTATGTATTTATTTGGGTATTTTAAGTAAAATTATATTTATCTCAAAGACTGACTGATCCTTGCAGTTGCAAAGAATGGCCTGTATCTCTGCTGAGCCCCACTTTTCGCACAATGTTCTGCAAGCCCGGGCCGGTTTTCTAGAGCTTTCCAGTCATCATATCGTACGCACAACACCAAAAACATAGCTCTGCTGGTTGTCACGCTCATTATACTTGCTGTAGGTGTAACTGAAATCTAGTGCCTAGTGTACCTGTGCGTCACATCAACTGGCTATACCTAGCGCTATACCCTCCGAAACCTGTGCTCGTCCTTTCAAACGCCCCGTTAATCTAACCGCGAGCCTCTGTTGACAGAACCCCTTACTCACGGAAGAGACTCTCAACAGCAATAAACCTGTTAAAATCCACTTTCACATTCACTTCGACGATGACTCGCTTTTTAGAGAGGGAGTCGGTCAGAGTCACAGCTTCGGCTCCTAATATTTCACGTAAGCTCCGATTAACCTCGAAACACCCTTCACCTGCGAAAAACCAGACGGCCGTCATCTCCACAGAAACGACGCCCACAATGGAGAGCGGTGGTATCAAAATTCGGGGACCCGACCACGATGCCAAATCAGATCCGAAATGCGGCTTCGTCGAGCTCGAAGTTGCTCTCGCCATCGCACAGGCGCTGGCAAATAGCGAAAGCAACGACGACGCTGACTTGGCAAACTGGATTGAGAGGAACATCCTCTACCAAGACCCAGAAGACACTGACTCCCGTCCCATCAAATCTGCCGACGGTGTCGGCAAGATTCACCAGGCTTACAAGCGAGCTCGCATGCTCACCAACCGCGCCGTGGATAAATGGCCATTTTTCGACGTGCGAGGACGAAAAATGACACTCAAAGCAGTCAAGGAACTCAGTGAAGCTTACCAAGAGACGGAAGAGAAGAATGAAGATGCGCTCCAGGCTCTGACTCTGGGTGAGCACGTCCCTGAATCACGAATTGCTGTCGTCACCGAGCCCCAAGGTCAGTCAAGCACAGCGACTCACTATCTCAAATAAGGCTGCGGCTCTGGAAATCTCTTAACATATTTCCATGTTCCCACAAAATTCATCTGATACACCCAAGGTTGACCATCACAGAATTCCACTCTGAGTCACACTCTGTGCCAGCAGTACGAGCAGGAGCAGGAGCACCAGCACCGTCCCCTGGCTCCCATCGCGAGGAAACTGAGATGGAATCGAGTTTTTATTCAGACACTATCGGTAGGTATCTTTTGTATCCCAATGGACCATGATACTGTGGCGTTGCTTTTTCTACCATGCCACATTTATACTAACACACGAACAGCCGTGAACACTGACCAGCAACCTACCCCGGCGGCCCTCAGCTTCACCCCCGCCAGCCAGGTCACCGTCATAGAGTACCCCGAGGAAGACAGCTTCATCTTCGAAAACTTCCCCCTCAACTCGGCCCACGCCCTCCCCATCCAAGGCCCCCTCGACAACCTCCCCGCCCCCTCCGCCATGAAACCCCCCAAGCGCAAAGCCCCAGCCCCAGCCCCAGCCCCCCAAAAGCGACCCCGCGAATCCAAACAAAAGAAAAACTTCCCGGCACCCAAGGTCCCCCAAGCCCCCGCTCAACCCACCACCGCAACCGCCGCCACCGCCGCCACCGCCGGCCGCCGCGTAACCCGCCTCAAAGTAAAAGTACCTCCCCACCTCATAGACCCCAAGACCAAACACCGCGCCACCGCCACCGCCAGCTCCCTCCCTGCACTACCGAGCCCATCGCTCTCCCCGCACCTCCACGCCGCTCCCTCGTCGGCGTCCTCGTCCAGCGTGCACGAGCCCGGCACCGTGGAGCTCGGGTACCGCATCTGGAGTGCCGGGGGCGGCGCAACGTTTGTGCGGGTGCCCGAGGCGAGCCGCGAGGTCGAGGGCGTGGCGAGGCGGTATGCAGAGTGGGTGTCGAGGAAGGAGCCCAAGGGGCGGAAATTGTCGTTTGAGGAGTTCAGGGAGTTGGTGGAGTTTTTGAGGGGGTTGGGGGAGGGGGAGGGGGAGGGGGGGTTGTGAGCGGCCAGTATGGAGGTTCTGTGCGGGTGGGACTGGCATTCGTTATTTGGGAGAGGGGATTTGTGCGTGGACTTTTCTAGGGGGCTTTCTTTGAGGCTCTGTTTTCTCTCTCTACAGGGATTGGGTGTTATTTTGGCATCGACTACGATCATTGATGATGGGGATTGCAAAAGTTTGGAGTTTAATGCGATTGGGAATGGCTGTTTGGGCTGTTCGATATTGGAGGATCAAGGATACGGTCTAGAAGACAGAGGACTAGGTCATGCTTAGTGTTTCATGCAGAATCTTCTGTTCGGGATGGTGGATCTCTCTGATTCATGTGTGGTGTTTGGTACCTTTGGCTGGTATAAAGACCCGACAAAGAGCACGTCAAACCCAAAGCAGCGGACAACACCGAATTCCATACCAGGACCAAGAAAAGTAGAACGACGAGGTCGGGTTAAGCTTCTTAAGCATTGCATGGGCACACGGTGACGGGAATTAAAGTAGATGCAAGGCAGGGGCTTTGGGGGCGATGCGGGTGCGGCGCTAGCGTTCCAGCGCTGGGGATCGATGTCCTAGGAGATGCACGAGGCTGGCCTGCATGGAAACAATCACCAAGAGCCATCGAGCAAAAGAATGTGTTTATTGCTGCTAGCTAGAGACTTGAGTTGAGATTTCCCGCGCGTTCATGTGGCCATATGCCATCTTTGAGCTGCCAATCCCGCAACAGTCAGACGCCCAGTGCGTGCTTTGGCGCTTTGGGGAGCTACACCAGCCCGCCATACGCCTACACCACCCCTCCTGCTTCTACCCAGTCCATACTGTGCCCATATGCCACACCCTCCGAACCAATATCTCCAAAAATGATCCTACACATTCTCAGAAGCGTAGCCATTTCTCAGTACGAGCCCCCCCCGGATGGGCATGTGCCTATACACACATGCGCCCCCAAGCGGGAGAAAGAAGTACAACAAGCGTCCTCGCATGTCCCCACAGTAAAGCGTTCCATCGATACCCAAGATCCAGCCCTCTAATCTCAGGCCATGGGGACAAATGGACCGCTTGCAACGTACCGACAGCCAAGGACGCTGGCTTTGCCTCCTGCATGAGAAGGGGCAGGTGTACGGAGCTCGCGGGCCCTCCACGACGCGCGCAACATGCGGGCTGGAGCGCCCATTCTATACATCGGCCGCCCAAGGGTCGACTCTGCTCTAGAACCCGAGTTTCCCCTCATCGCATGCCACCAGGCGCCACTCGATATGCTGGATGCGTCAATCGATAGTCCCAGCTCCAGCCTCAGCCCAGCTCCCACGCCCACCCGCCCGCCTGGCCCGCCTCGCGCCTAACTAGAAACCCACCGTTCTCGCCCCATCTCCACCGCGGCTGACACAGGACCCAGCATCCGCGTCCGCGTCCGCGCGCGTCTTCTCCTTTCCGCTTTGCTCGACGCTTGCGTGCGCCCGGGACCCGCCCATCTGGCGGGGGTGGGCCGGGGCCACGGCGGCGGCGGCGGCGGCGGCGGGCAGCGGGCGGACGGCGGTACCGCCTAGTCCATGCATGTTCCAACGCCCTTCTCCCCCTCTAGCAAGACGGCCGCGAATCTCTACATGGGCGGCGCCCCGGGTCGCCTCTTATAGGAGATATCGAGATCAATGCGACGGCGGTACCGCGTAATCCACGAATGTTGCAACGTCCTTTTTTTTTTCTCTCCGGTAAGACGGCTGCGAATCTCTACTTGGGCCTGTGTCGCCTCTCACAGGAGACATTGAGGACAAGGCGGCGGCGGGCAGTGGTACCGCCTAGTTCATGCATGTTCTAACGCCCTTTTTTCCCTCTAGTAAAATCTAGTAAGATGACCGCGAATCTCTATATAGGCGGCGCCGCCGTGTCGCCCCTCATAGGAGACATTGAGAGCAAACAAGCGAAATCTCCGCGCGCACGCGCCTGATTACGAGGTCGCCGGGCTGGGAGAACGTGCGCAACGCCCCCGTGGAACGAAATAATAGGGTCGGCGTCGTGGTAGTGGGTTGATTAGGGCCATTTGCTTGGGCCTGGGACCCTGGGGTTTGGGGTTTCCTTTTCTTGATCGCCTTCGCTCGCTCGTCATTGCGAACAAAGGCCCGCTGCCGTTTCCTCACCCTTTTTCTTTTCTTTTTAATCGCTCAGGAGCTTTGTGCGGGGCATCATGAAGGTCGCGGCTTCGATTGCGCTGCTCGCCGCGCTCAATGGCAATGGCAATGGCATCGGTGCCCGCGCTGAGCCCATCCCTCTGGTTGCGCGTTCCGGCCCGTCGGTCGACTTGGGGTACTCGAGCTATCAGGGTACCTTTGACGCCGCCAGCAATGTCAACATCTTCAAGGGGTAAGATCTTCCATTGCGCAATCGAGTCGCCGAGACTGACGCCGCCGTCTTCCAGAATCAGATATGCCGCGCCGCCGCTGGGAGACTTGAGGTTTGCCGCTCCTCAGACTCCCACGCAGAACAGGACCTCCACGCCCATCCCAGCCACCCAGGATCCGCCGAGATGTCCTCAGACGGGCACTACGCCCCTCGTTCCCGCCGTCTACGGCTTCGTATCTGGCCCCGGAGACGAGGACTGCCTCTTCCTGAACGTGTTTGCTCCCGCCAACGCGAAGAACCTGCCCGTCTTCTTCTGGATCCGTGCGTCTCCCATGTCTTGAAGTATGGCAATTTCCCCGCTGATAGGCTTCGCAGATGGAGGAGGATATGGCTTGTTTTCTGCCTCTGGCCTCGACCCCATTGAGTTCATGGCCACCAACGACAACAAGTTTGTCTCGGTCGTGATCCAGTACCGCCTCGGCGCGTTTGGCTTCCTGCCCGGCGACGACGTCAAGGCCGGTGGCGCGCTCAATGCGGGCCTGCTCGACATGAACTTTGCCCTGCAGTGGGTGCAAAAGCATATTCGCAAGTTTGGCGGCGACCCCTCGCGCGTCACGCTGGCCGGCGAGTCTGCCGGTGGCGGTGCGGTCATATACCAGTCCATGGCGTACGGCGGCAAGCAGAAGCAGAAGCTCTTTAACAATGTACGGAGGCATTGGAACAGAGATGTTCAAGGATACGGCTAATTCATATCACTCAGATCATCGCGTCCAGCCCTTGGATTCCATACCAATACAACTACAATGACGCCATTCCCTCCAAAGCGTACACCGACTTCACCACCGCTGCTGGCTGCTCCAGCGCCTCCGACAAACTCGCCTGCCTCCGCTCTGCCGACTCCCCCGTCCTCCAGAATGCCAGCGCCCAAGTCTCCGAAGCCGGCGCCTTTGGCACGTTTGCCTTTGTTCCCGTCACGGACGGGACCTTCATCCAGCAGCTGCCCACACGCCAACTGCTCTCGAAGAAGCTGAACGGCAAGCGTGTGCTCGCGGGCAACATGGCCAACGAAGGCGTCCCCCTCGCCCCACCCACGATCCGCACCCTCGCCGAATTCCGCGCCTACATCACCACCACCTTCCCCAACTTCTCCGCCCAGCAAAAAGCCGCCCTCGAGCGCCAGTACGCGTACCAGGGCGACGACCGCGCCACGGACCCCGCGGCCCCGCTGTTCGACACGACGGGCACCTCGTCCCCCACCGCCGTCAACCAGTCCTCGTTCGGCACCGGCCAGCAGCAGCGCACGGCCAACGTCTTCGCAGAGAGCGCCTTCATCTGCAACGCCCACTGGTTCGCAGACGCAATGCCCCAGGCCTGGCGCTACCAGTTCAGCGCCCCGCCCGCCTACCACGGGTTCGACCTGCAGTCCCTCTGGTCCAAGGGCGCCATCGCCCCCGGCCGCGGCTTCACCCACGCCTTCCAGAAGATCTGGGGCAGCTTCGTCGTGGGCGACTCGCCGCGGATCAGCGTCGAGGATGCGAAGGCTGGGTTCGCGAATGCGACGGTGCCGCCGCCCGCCAAGGGGACGAAGGGGTTGATCGAGTGGCCGGCTTGGGATCCGAAGAGCCCCGTGTTGCTGAGCTTGAATGCGACGGGCGGTGTGCCCGTGTTCAATAACGTGACGGAGAATTTAAAGTACAATGTCTATGCGGACCCGGGGGTTACGAATGTGTTTGAGTTGGCGGATGCGAGGAAGTGGGAGGGCGGGAGGGGGGAGAGGTGTGATTGGTGGGAGAGTGTTAGTGGGAGTGTGCCGTATTGAGGAGAGGGAGGGCGGAGAAGGTTGAGGTGTGTAATGAGCGACGTGTATACGCACATAAGATTAGCGTTGGCCTCTTTACACGGATGATAATGTCTGAATATAATGTACATGATTGATTCGACGGTTCATGTGTTGAGTAGTGTGTGTATGTGAGTGAGATGAGTGTTTTGTCGTAGACGAACAAGTTTAAACCGTGGGAACAGAGAGGTGCTGTGATGATTTTGAACGTGGTAACATCGTGTGTCAGCACAATATGTGTGGATTTCTTTCAGAACTCCATGTTTCTATTCAGCAAGAGAACTGGCATCTGTGCTACTGTTTGGAGCGATACGGGTAGTGATTGAATTCCACGTTGTACTATCCGTTTCTTACAAAAGACGAATCACTCTGTAAGAGGACAAGTACATGTATCTACAAGGAGAATATGAGGTGTGATTGATCTGAAGGGACTTGAGAAACCAGTAATATATATGCTAAATGGTGAAGACGCCAAGTGCGCTGGGTAGTCTAGAGGAGTTGGTGAAACTACTGCCCGATTATCAACGTTGAGGCGACATGTGTAGTAAGCTTTATTCCTAGTGATGCTTTATATGATTTCATCTCTCTATAGCCTTCATTCTTTGATTGGTACGCACTTTGTTCTACCGCGGACTGGACTCTGTTTGGTCTCTCCGCCTGCTTTGGCGACATGGACAAATATTCTTCTAAACAGTGTACCCCGCCATCTCATAAAATACCCTTTATAAAGCATGCATCCATCCAAAAACGCATAGCACAGCACCTCAAGTCTATACATGAACACGCCCACCCATCCTTTTCATCCAAATGCCCACCCCTGCAAACCAAGCCTAGGCCTATATCAAGCCAAATAACCTCTTCCACCCGCCACCAACAGCACCACCAACACTCCTCCAAGGATACGTTCAAGATAGCGCTCCCCTCCACCCAAACAAAGTCAATCTTCAATTCTCACCCGCCAACAATCCACTTCCCGTCCCTCCCTCAAATAAACAGCCCCAGCCCTGCAGCAAATCCCTTCCAATCCCTCCCTCGCTTGCCTGGCCCCACCCCATCGATCCTCCAGAAACCAAGCCCATCCCCGATAAAGCAGCCAAGTCCGTCCCCCGGTCCGTCCCCCAGCCAGGCCGGCCAGCACACCGGTTCGCTCATCGGCGCATCTCCGCGTCCAAGGCCATGGCCGCCTGCCCTGCCTTACCCTGCCCTGCCTTACCCTGCCCTGCCTTACCCTGCCCTGCACATCTGCAAGCGTCCATTTGAAATCGAGGGTCCAGCCCTCACAGTGATGCCCGGGGAAGCGATGTGCAGTAGACGAATAGTAGGAACACGAGAGCGAGATATGCGGGTGGCATGGACCCATTCTCCCCTCCGCCGTCTTCGCAACGCAACGCAACGCAACGCACTCTTCTTGCAACAGGTGTCGGGTAGCCGTGTAGCAACTACCTCACTCAGCACATACATACACACATCTTGAGCACAAGATTTTCCCACTCCATCGCATGCCACCCCTGACTGTGGGACATCAAGCCTCACGCTCAACCAGGCCACACGAACCGCCGCCATTCGGGCCGCCGCCGCGCCCACGCCCCGGAGCGCGGCGGAGACCATGCCTAACCTCGAGCCCAGCAAACTACGCACACTGAACGCACACACGCACGCGGACAAGAATCCCCGCGCCGATGCGGAAATTGATGGGCAGCAGAGAGCGATACAAGCCATGCAAGCGGCACAACGGCTGGGGAAATTCTCGCGTCTGCTCATTTTCACGCACGTACCACGTTCTATGAAATGCGTGAAATTAGCAGACCAAATAATGGGATGGGGGAATTCACGGGCAAAAAAGGGCTGTAGTATCGGTGTGTGGCTTTTTCCAGACCAAAAAAATCCCTTGATTTCATTCAATGGATATGGAGAGGGCCCCACCGCGGCTGGAGAAGCGGGATATGGACGCCTGAATGGCATCATAGACGTATTTTCGTCCTTGGATGTGGCGAGTCGGGCGGAGCGTGTTACGCCGAAGTGCGGAATCCTTCTTCCCGCCCATCCTTCAATCCGGCCAAATGCGCCCGAAACAAAATGAAAGAGAAAAGAGGATATCTTGCAGAAACCAGAATGGCCAGCCCATGTGTGAACAGTAGAAACCTCGAGGACCCATTTGTCCTCTACCCAGCAAGATAGTATCGTGGCCAAGGAAATTCGTTAGTCGTGGATATATAGCAATGGAGGATGTCGTCATTTTTTTGTTGACGATACATCGGAGTCGCCATATGTATGGTAGTTGAGTCAAGAAAAACGGTGGCATGTGTAGTAGCGATCAACTCCGGAGCGCCTACACTGTGCCGATCGATGACAGGGCGGGTATAACCAAGGTGTTAAAGTGGTATATGCCAACAGCAGGCGATGCGATTTTCGCTCATGTTTGATATGGTGAAGACGATAGTGCTCGAAGTTACTCGTCACTTCTTTCTGACCTCCCAGACATTCTTTTTCAAGCCTTGTTGGGTGGGAGGAGCGGGGCCAAAACTCTGTCGCTTTGGCGGCGATGTTGCAGCTTCGGAATGGTCCGTATCCTGCATTTCGTGTGCCTCTGTGTGTACTCTCTCCACCTTGTTGTAAAACTGTGCTCTTCCTGGGTTTAGCGAATCTTCTGACGTCTTTTGCAACTCTGTATCTGAGGTGGTCGAGGTCGGTATTCGCATCCACGTATGGTTCTCTTCTTCGGGCCCGGTGACTGTACGGCCCCGACTGTCTGTGACAGTATCGTCGAGGTGGCTGAGGCCGATTGAGCGGGCGAAGCGGCTGCGTCGCGACGAACCTGATCCCGGGGTTGCGGTAGATGAGGGGTGGGATTTGAAGGCTGAAGAGCCAGGCAGCAACGGCTTGCGTCTACGCACCATGTGCCATATGATGGGCAGGTTGGTGCATAGTATACCGCCAAGAGGTTCAAATGCAGAGTACGCGCCCAGAGGAACGTAATACCAAGTAAAGTCGGGGTCACCATGACCAAAGACAACTGTTAGGCGCATGGAAGAAACAACGCATGTCCTAGAGAACTAGATCAGCGACCGAAAAGGGGCATTAAAACGGAATCTACCTACGCCAAACCAATGCAAAAGATCAGACTGAGCATCAGTTTCCTCTTCGTCTGTAGTTGGAGATGCCAAATGACGGGAATTGGCATGAGAAAGATCCAGATATCGGTGATGAGATTCGATATGTTGGTAAAGTAGGTGAATGTCACCAAATGCAGACACTCGCCCTGAACCCTGGCATCCCAGAACGCCTGAATGGGTCGACAGGCCAGTGCAAGCGTGACTGTGATTCCAATACCCCAGGCAATGATGAAAGCGGCAGTGGCCCAAACGATCTTCCGAAACAGTGGGATGGCAAATATGCGGTGGTAAAAGGCGAGAATCCCAAGCTTGACAAAAACGAGTGCAAAGTCGTAAAAATGGCTAAAGATGTAATCGCCCTAGAAGCTCCATGTCAGTATGAGGTGGACCCAGAATGAACAAACATACTTGGCGAATCTTTCTCTGGCTCTCCTCACTGACGACAATGACATGCCTGCCTATGCCGTTAGGTGGACCTGGGGGCTGTTAGAAGCGTGGAATATCCAAACGTGATGCCGCTCTACATACCGATTATCAAAGAAGTGGAGCATTGTCCAATCAAGCATGCCTAAAAAGCAATGTGAGAGGCTGTCTTCAAGCGAACAGTGACAAGCATACGGTAGCGATGACGATCAAATAGTCGTCCAATGTGATTCCGTTTCTTCCGGCTCGTTTGGCCCACAGCCGCAGGGCAGTACTGATGGTGGAGGCCACAAGGGGCACGCTGTAGATCCAGTAGACTTCGTCTAGTCGTGATGCATCACGGTTGGCCTCCATGTAGGCCAACTTCTCCGGGGTAAAGGCCGACATGATGCAGAGCTGCGACGTCAAAGACCGTCGTTGGGCGCTGGCACTGGCGTAGCAGAGGCTGGGTGGCTCGCAGCGCTTCACATTGCTGGTGGGAAATCAGTGGAGAAGGGCGCTGTAAGTACGATCGATGCGGAAGCTAGGGCCTGGTCTTATTGCAGGCAAGGCGCGTGGACTGTGTACCGTGGGAGTGGTGTTTGCGGCAGGAGGGGCAGGCTTGGGACATGTTGCGCCGACGATATTGGTGATTTGATTTAAGAAAGATCGGCCGGAGCTAAAGGCGAGATAATTCCATGCATTGTTATTGCGCGACACCGGGATGCTACGGCCATGGCTACCCTCTTCAGTCTGCAACCCTGGACCAGGTGCTGGGGGGGCGGGACTTGGGCTGATGGGCGTCGGAGCCACATGCTCGCTCGGCCGACTGGGCGGCTGGCGCAGGCTGCGTCACGTCTAAAAGTGTCTCTTAGAAAAGGCCCAAGTACCCAACGAAGTGCATGGCAAATGGACGTTTGTCTGGGTGACGGTTCAGCTGTGGGCGCGCGACTGTGGAGAGCGACACTCATCGTCTCCGCTTCTCCGATCAGCTGCTGCATCGCTTGTCGACGGTGGGCTCTGGCATGACCAGCCATCCCTGCGCCGCCTCACTCGCATTGACCATCTGATGCCAGAGCGTTTCGCTGTCGCAGCGTTCTCGACTGCGACACAGCCAACGTCTCTCGCGACCTGCGCACCGTGGTCCGATAAAACTGTCCGAATTGTCCGTCGACAGGCCCAGCAGAGCAGGTGCAGCTGCGGAAAGGCTGCGGGACAGCTGCAGCGAGGCAGTATGGGGTGTCGAAGCCGGCACTAATGTCTCGTCCCGGTGGACGGCGACCAGTATGTGCCTAACGTGTCCGCGCGAGCACTGGTGGACGCATGCCAACCTTCTCTTCAGCTCCATCGGATCGGGCCGGTTGTCATGTTCCTCCAATCTATGTTGATGCGCAAACCATGCCACTTGGCCACCAGCGAGTAAGAAACGACCCGTATGCTGTGGTGCACTCCCCAGGGTCCTCTTGTAAGCTGATTGAGTTTGACTGAAAGGACGAAACGAGGCACAACCTAGAGTCATGCTGCCATGTCGTTGCACGTAACTTGCCGGACACTGCCGCTGTCTGGCCCAGCGTGTCAGAGCCACACCGTCGACAGCTTCTGGGCCCGAGTTAGATTGGACGCCAGCTTATGAGCATTGGCACTACCTCTACCAGGTATCTCTTGGCGATACTGAAGACACGGAAATACGAAGCCCATATGGGGTTTGCCGCACAGGAGGTATGTGGATGGAAAATGTGTGTATTACTTTATGCGGCCGTGTCAGCTGCCGTTTTGGATGCGGCCCGTTAACGACGAATACAAGCCGGGGAGAGGACAGCTGGGGCGTATTCTTCTGGGAGGACAGCGTCGCGCAAGCGGCTCGAGATGCCATCGTATCTCCTGGAGGAAGTGAGGCGAGGGATCACAGCGGGCGGGCCAAGTTGGCGGGTACGCGTTGCCCGGGGAAGATGCGCCGTCTCCCCGTCGCGCGATGGTCCAACAGGGCAGGACGACGTAGTCTGGAGCGCGAGATGTGTCTGAGGTGAAGTTTAGGTTGTTGGCGAAGTAGGTGGGCCTTGGAAAAAGAAAGGACATGTCGGAGCTAGGCCGGATCCGTATCGGGAAGGAGGTCTGACGACCATGAGACCCTGCCTTTGGTGTATAGTGTATACAGTATACAGGCCATCAAGCCAACTCTCCAGTCGACCCGGTTGGGCTCTCAGACGCCGTTGGCCCATAATCGAAGATAACCATCCCGTCTGAATACCAAAGCTTTGGGTGCGACAAGTGACGCCGACATCCTCACCGAGCCGCAGCAAGAGGCCCCCCGAATCCTTCGGATTCTACTCGACCCGTTGCTGAAGAAGCCCTGGCTCACCACCACCTCCCAATACAGCCCAGAAATTCTGTTTGACTAATAAGGCACTGTGCCTCTGAACTCGGCGCCATCCGATCAAATACGGGGTTTGGCGGGGCGGACCGGCCGAAGTTGCGGATGAGTCTTATTACTCGGATCCTTTGGCAAATCATGGTGTATGAATAGTGCTGTGCTCCGGAAAATATTACATATCGATTAAGCTAACCGTATGCAGTGTGTCGATCCAAACCCTACACATATCCCGTTCGTTGCCCTCGTCAGTGGTATACTCAGGGGGCTCAGAGGGGAACGTGCCAGACTACCTGCTAATTGAGGCCACTACGCGGCCTCTTATCACGCAACCGGAAGCTCTGTCCGTCATCTGGGACCTTTCATTTCCAATGCAAGGTGTCTTCGCAACTTCCAAGTTTTGTGGACCATTGGGTTCCAATGCATTGGATCCGATCGGTCCGAGACGACAAGCCTCGACTGCCGTGCCCAACTCCCCGGAGCCTGCCCCGCACCCACAATTGTCAATTTCTCCCTTGGCTCATTTATCTAACGCAATACAGCCTTTTTTTGAATCAGGATAGTTGGCCATAGAACATAGGGCCGACAGAGCATCAAGTTGCTGCTATGGAAACACGCTGGACGTCTAGACTAGAGAGAGACTCGATAGAAGACTGCCGTGGTTTGGTTCTGTCATCTCACCAAGTTTTAGAAAAGAAACCATCGAAATTCTCGTGTACTGCCCCTTCGAGGCACTCCACAGCCAAAATTAGCAGGTATAATCCACAAAAGGGCGTTTCATGCCCTGAATAGACAAAGAGTCAGGAAGGCATGTCTTGTTCTATGAGCAAGGAACCATTGATGATTCGCACGCATATCTTGTACCTTACTGTTATAAGAGTGAGAGCTCTGAGCCTACTCGTCAACCTCTACTCGCCACCGAGCAACTACTCATTAGCTTTGCCATATTCCCCATCACAGTTATTCTTGCCAGGATATTGACGGAAAGATGTGAAGTGCAAGGCTATAGAGTACACAGTCTTTTTTGACTTAGGGGTATAGCCTTTTTTTTTAAAAAAAAAGGATAACCACTTGTCGCTCTGTCAGCTCCACAATTCACTAGAGAGTGAATAGCGGTGTAATTATGATTAACTTTATTGCGGTATTATCGTGAGTCTAACTACCTAGCTATCTATATCAAGGGATACGATATGTTGTTCAGTGGCTCCTCCCACTTCACCTCCCTGCCCCTCCCTACCCCCCTTCACAACCAGAAGCGCTCGGGCCTCGAATCCCTTCTCAAAGCCATCCTGCGTCGCTCCACCCTGCGTCGCTTGCGATGCTCCTCATGAGGGAAGTTGTCGCGTGGTACCCAATAGTCGTCCAAGTTCGCCAACATAGGCGGGAACAGGAAGAGCGTAAATGTAATGAATTGTGAACCCACGTCGCCCAGGTCGCGTAGAAACGCCTCCGGGTTTTCAAGTTCAGACTGAGCCCTCGGCACAAAATTCGACAATTTGAGGATTTTGTAAACAATTGCGAAGAAACTCGCAAAGTGGAGAAAGATATAGATGCCAGGGTGGACTCCGTAGGGATTGTTGCGAAAGGCTGCTACGAAGCGGTGAAAGACAGACATGGCGACCTTGGGTCCATCCTTCAGCCAGTCAAACGTGTGCTCCGGCTGATTGTAGATATTAGCCATCGTATGGTATTCCTCAACCTTTCGCAATTCTTCTTCAATGTCATCTGCGAGGTATTTTGCAAGAATCCGTGTGACGTGATTATGAGATGTGTGACTGGGTGCGATCGATGGAGTCCCAATCTCGGTAGGAGTGACTAGAAAGCTGGTTCTGTCGGTGGATCGCCGAGACAAGCTTCGCAAAAGACCCAGAGCTGGTGGTGTGATGCTCCTCAACAAGGGCGAAGGCGTACCGGTTGGCGGGGAAATCTCTAAAGGAGTATCATCGGCAACAACATCCTCCGAAGAGTCTAGTGCCCTGGGAACGTCTGGGCCCCAAGTAACAGACTTTCGGTATAGGGGGGACGGTAACGATAGATCGACCGCCGAGTGTCCCGAGAGTAGGCTATGCGACCAGGAGTGAGATCGGCGAAGGCCAGGGCTAAGCGGGCTGGTCATTGTAGAAAACGGTGAGGTGTCGTCAGGGTGGGTGTGAGGTTCAAGAAAGTTGAAACACAAGTGGGGCAAAGGCGTGACGCGGAAAAGACGTTGTGGGGAAAAGGAGTGATGGAGGATTTCAGGCCAGAGGCGACTGTTTATACAAGCAAATGCCATCGTAACTCCCCTCATTGGGCTGAGGGAGGAGCAACTCGGTAGAACAGAGCACTACGCCCCAGTCGGCATGTTCAGAGGCTCCTGTTGCTTTGTAGTCAACGAAATGACACAGTCAGCACCATCAAGTACTCACTGGGCTCTGTTCGGGAATCGGATTGTGCGCGAGGAAAACTTCTGAGCTGCAACAAACAGGGCCATATGGTTGCAGGTGAGACACGGGATGTGGCCAAGTTCGTCATGTCGAGGAGAAATAGATAATCCTTTCATTCTTACCTTAATGATACAGTATTAACAGTTGTATGTTGGAAATTCTACGCTTGAGCTGTTATCGATTTCATCCTAGGCCATGTTCAGGCTACGCCGCCAAAGATGGCGGTTTCAAATCTCGAATCGTTTGCTTGCCTAACGACCAACAACGCCCTACTGCAATATGGAAAAGCCTCCTGGTCAATACATAGAGTATAAACGTGAGAAAGTATTATATAAGAGCATCGTAGAGAGACGGATGTAGTAACTAGAGCGGGGTATCATAGATTGAATGAAAATCGCGGAGATCCCCCAGTCCAAGCCCGTATTTGCTCCTCTGCTTCAACCTTTCCGGAGTAGGGATATACACACATTCGATGCTAAGCTTCCTGCAATTATCGCACGAATCCAAACCTCCATGACAAGCTATCATTCGTACCCGGCAACTTTTGCATGTTACGAGGGTGGGAAAGCACCAGTCGATTTCTCCGAGACTGCGTTTCTCGTCTGTGTTCTTCTCCAGGCACCATGGAACTCGGGACGTGCTGCTCAGCTCGTAGATACCAGCCTTAAACTCCATTTTTGTCCAATGATCAGCCTTCATCAGAGACAAGGTCCAAGGCTCGACTTCATTCTTTGGGGTGATGTCGGCGTACCCGCTTCGACGGATCTCGACTGTCATTTTTGTATTTAAAAGGTGTTCGCTTGGTACTCGTGTGCTTGATTGATACTCTTCGTATACTTCCCTTGCGATGTGATCTATTTGGACCCCTGGATATGACTCGAAACATTCCATATCCATGGAATGGCCCGGTTCAGAGGCTGTAGATTTGTGAATTGTGAGAGACGCTCCTTTGTCTGTGCCGTCTCTTTGATGAAGCATGTCAATCCATGAATGGTGTGTTGGTGGTTTGAGTATGTGAAGAATGCTTAGTACCAAACACGATGGAAGCATGTATTCAAGTCGCTTCCATTGGCTGCCATTCCGAATAAGCCATGAAATAGATTCATGCGCCTGCACAGCATTACCGCGCCCAAAAACGGTCAGAGTATCAAGACGTAAATCAGGAACAAGGCCGAGGGATTCGTTCAAGAAGATGCCAGGAACTGTGACTTTGCGAATGTGTACACCCTTTCTGATGATGGAATATTTCGTCTGCTCATCAGGCAGCCTGATGTGGCGAATTTTGCAGAGTATTTCTGGAGGTAACGGTGAAAGTTTTTCGAGAAAGGCGGGTATATCGGTAAACGTGAAAACCACCTGTGACATCCAAGAATTTTTCGTTTCGGCATAAATCTGGCGGCAGGAATAGAGAAGGGCGAGTGGGTGTGGTGATGTTCTCATACATTTAACGTGACAGCGGTTTGGTTGTCCATGGGTAAAGCCGGTGTTTGCAAAGACGTATCGAAAAACTTCATCGCGGAGCTCTCTGGGAAGCCTGAGCAGGAGGCTTTGCTCCTGGTGAACTTCCATGGGGGCGAAAGTGGTGAGCAGTGTCAGAGCTGGGATGCGCGACGGCTGCCGATTTCGACAAACACGCTAGGTCGCATACGCACTAGCGCACATCTGAAACGAGACCAGACCCACATTATTGCATCATGGCACAGCTGCACGCCTTCATAAGCAGGGTGGCTAGTACCTTCTTAAGGTCTTGCTTGATCCCGTGGCCATTTCCGACAATAGATTTCTGACTTTACAGGAGCAGATCGACCTCAGCTAGCTAAACCTGGCACTGGAACAGCGACATTTGTGGCCGTATTCTGGTGGACTTGCTTAGATGTGAGATACGACTCCGAAGTTCTAAGGACGCGGGGCTGTACTCGAAATGAATGATTTTGGGTTGGTCACATACTCACTTCAACTGGCCATGGAATTGGCAAGGAGTCTTCATAGTATGCAGCGCATATCAAGCATCACTTCCCAGCTTTTGAATACCAGCTACTATGAGCAATTTTAAGTCCTCCCACAAACTTTGATGCGATCTGACATCTTTGTTCTTCAAACAGTTGTATTTGAGCATATGTAAGCACACTTTTAACGACCAGCAATAAAACCGGTCATTATGTCAACAAACCCACAAGAGTACGAAGTAGTCTATGACCTGGGGAGAGGAAATGGGATGTGCAACGACGGTATCCTTGTAGTTCGCAATCGATATACCAAGAAGCTTTGCGTGGAGAAAAAATTCTTCCTCGAACATGTAATTGAGGGCCTGATAGACCATGAAGCCTACATCCAAAGCGGACTTAATCACCCAAACATCGTAGAGCTGTTCGAATACAAGATGAACCTCTGCGGAGGATCGATATTCCTCGAGTACTGTGATCTCGGGACTCTGCATGACTTGATTCTAGGACATGCGAACGAGGTCCAAAGGATTGGTGAGTACTTTATCTGGAAGATCTTTACTCAGCTCGCAGATGCCGTTACCTATTGCCATTATGGACCAGATCCAAAGAACGATAGGAACTGGAGAATGGTATGCTGCTCTTGCACACCTGCCTTATACGTAACAGAGGCTAACAGCACACATATTCTACATCGTGACATAAAGCCCGCCAATATACTGCTAAAATGGGTAATTGGAGAAGGCATGCCCACCGTCAAGCTTACTGACTTTGGCGTGTCCTTAGAGTGTGGACCCCACAGGTCCTGGTTCCCCAGCCCCATGAGCCCGGAAGTGCACAACGTTGACTATATGTTCCGGCCTCCAGAAAACCCTATCATATCTGAATTTCACGACGTCTGGCAGCTTGGAGCTACAATCTATCATCTCTGCTCACTAGGGGTTGGTGGATTGATTGACCAGTTTCCTGAGCAGGCATATTCGAATCAGTTGTTCAGAGCAACATACACATGTTGTCTGAATGATCCAAACGATCGACCACCAACGCAGTATGGGGCACTGGTGGAGTACCTCTGTAATATTTACATGCAAGTTTGCGATGGGCTGGAGCAGGAATTTGTCTTATTTCTGCCCGTCACGAGCCTTGATTGAATGTCCGTTTATCCATAATTCTCGCAGTATAGCAAGTGGCTTATGGGACTGAGAGGGAGGATTAATAGTCCAATGTCGAATTAGATCCGATTCACAATCCGAGACGAAACCTCACAATATACAAGAATCGTGGATCACGCGTCTACACTGCCATAGTGGAGCTTACTTAGAATAAATTGCAGCAAATAAGAATCACACTGCTCTCATGAAGGTCAACATCTTCTTTTGTGTTTGTTAGATTCAGAAGCATGTTATCATTTCCAAGAGATTTAAAATACCCCAATCTAATATGACCATAGCATGCAAATTAAGAATGGCATAGAATTTGGTTCCACATCAACATTTCATCCCGAAGCAGCCCCATTAACCCTACTGGTCCCGTTAATCACTCCTTCCTCCATCAACTTCTTCTGCCATGGCAACGGCTCCACCGCCGCCCGCGCAGGCCCCACCTCACCCCCTTCTTTCCTCATCTCCGCCCACTCGTCAATCTCCCTCTGCTCGATGAAATTCCCATGCAACCCCAACCTCAACTTGACCGGCAAATGCACCACGGCCAACGGCCCCTTTGCCAACTCCCGCGCATCAAAAATCAAAATGTCATTGCGCAGCACATCCAAATGATTCAGCAACGCCATCAAATACCCGTCGCCCTCCTCGCTGCTTCCGGCCCTCGGCACAAAGACGGGCTCCTGAAACGTGCACGTCGGCCCCGCAAACCACATATCCCTCCTGCCCGACTGCCACTCGAAATGGCCGATCACATTAAACAGGCCACCGGCCGGAGGTCCGCACTTTGCAAAGTCGTAGGGCTTCGTGGGGTCGATGATGCACTGCCAGAAGTGGTTGTAGGGCTTTGTCAGGACGCGGTCGTCGATGCGGGAGAACTCTCCGTTGATGCCAAAGAGGCGTTCGGGCTGGATGCGCGTGTTTGTCGGGGCCTTGGGGTCGAAGATCCAGCGGTACGTGTCGGAGACGAGTTTGTTGCGTTGGAGAAGGGAGGTTGGGGTAGGGGTGGGGGAGTCAGGGGGGAAGAAGAAGAAGACGTTGTCTGAGGCGACGGTGAGGTCGCAGACGATCTTCCCATCGGGGGTTTCGAAGCTGCCAGCTACATGACCGTGGAAGCCTTGGGCAGCTCAGCATTGGTCTCTTTGAACTATGAGCAAGAAAAGAGATGGGTACGCACCATTGTCTGCCCTCAGCCACACAATATCCTCCGGCTTCCCCCCTCTGCGCGGCACTATCCCATACCACTGATCCTCATCCGGGTCCCACGCGAAGTGATTCCCTCCCCTCTTCAACCTCTCCGCATCCACCTTGATGGGCGTCAACGGCAACACCAGCCAATTCTCCGTGAGTGCACAGTCATGAATCATACCGCAAAACGGCGCCTTGTACCAACACTCCTCAGTCTTCCTCCCCTCTTTATCAATCGTATAAACCACAATATCAACGCTCCCATCATGCCCATCCCCGCCTGCCTCATACCCAAAACACACCATCTCCCCCGTCTCCGGGTCGAACTTGGGATGCGCCGTGAACGTCGGACTCGTGACCTGGCCTTCGAAATCGTACCGCCCGATCGTCTCCAGCGTGACGGGATCCATGGCGAACGGCGGCCCGTCCTCTTTCATGGCGAGCAGCACCCCGCGCCAGAAGACGATGTTGGTATTGCTCGCCGTGCGCACAATGCCGCGCACCATCTCATTGTCGGTGAAGGGATTCCGATACTTGCCCAGCAGCGCGCGGCGGGCGCGCGTCTCGGCCTCAAAGCGCGCAGTGTGCACGTACCTCTGTCGGAAATCCACATGGCCGTTTTCGAAGCGGAAGGCGGAGACAGCGCCGTCGCCGTTGAAGTGGATGTCCTCCTCGAACAAGGGGGGGAAGCGGTGGTCGGGCTGGATGCGGTAGAAGGTGCCGTTGATGTCGGGGGGGATGGTGCCGGTGGTTTCGAGCTCGAAGATGTCGGCTTCGAGGCGGGAGGGCTTGTTGAAGCCTTGGAAGAAGGGGGTGTCTGGGAATTTTACTTGGGCGCCGTGGCGGGCGCCGTCGCGATAGGCGGGATCTGGGGGCGAGGCGAGGGAGAAGAGGTGCGCCATAGTCAATGGCCGTTTAAGGCCGTGAGATTTAGGAATTGGGTGTTGAGGTTGTCGCGATTGAATCAGTGTGCCGTCATGTTATACTGGGAGATCTTCCATGGGAGCACGTCTCGACTGAGGTCGGCATATTCTACTACGGGGACCGCGGCGCGTCGTCGTTGTCCGCTGTCGCGTAGACTAGTCGTGTTCCACTTTGGGGGAATGTGGGGAGCGTAGCGGGCGCGGGGTAACGGCGTGATGACCAGGGGATTGCAATTGTCGGACTGATGAATCCGATCATAGCGCCGGATATTGTGGGATCGGTGCGATGAAGCCGATCGGATGTATTGGGCTTATTACGTGGGGAATGTATGCAGGTAGTCGTTTGCCTGCAAGGTATGTGTATACCCGTATACCCTTAGTGGGAAGTGCAGGGATGTGGTGATGGCGATGGCCTAAGCTGGTGTTGATAGTGACTATTCCCACAACCCAAGGTCTGTAGTCAATCCAAACCAGCTTTCAAGATTAAGTTGAAATATGTAGGTCGCCAGTCGGTGGAATTAAAATATCAAAACTGACTCTGAGTAGTGATTTAGCCAACATGAAAGGAACCATTGCAGTTGAAGAGGCCATCATCGACTTGGCGGGCGTTGAGGCTCACACCTTTGCGCAATTTCAGTCTTTGATGCGTCCAGGCAGCGATGCCGTATCCGGACTATCAGCACATGAACGTCGCCTTTTGGACATCCACGATGAGCGTCTGAAATCCATGGACGAGCACGGCGTTGAATATATGCTTCTATCACTGACCTCCCCCGGCGCACAAGGAGAGGCAGACTCAGAGAAAGCGAAGAGCATGGCAAAGGTTGCAAACGACTACCTAGCTGGAGAGGTTAAGAAGAACCCCAAGAGATTCGGCGCGCTTGCTGCTCTGTCCATGCATAACGCTCAAGATGCAGCAGACGAATTGCGACGTGCAGTAAAGGAGCTCGGCATGTTCGGCGGCCTTGTGAATGATTTCCAGTCCAAGGGCGCAGAAGCAGAAGAAAAGGTGTATTTTGACACGCCCGACTACGACCCCTTCTGGGAAACGGTGCAAGAGTTGGATGTGCCCATTTACTTCCATCCACGGTATGCAATTCCGCAGGACCTCAAACCAGGGACCAAGTATGGGGACAGGAAGCACCTGCTGGGTGCGGGAGTTCAATTCCATCTCGACCTTAGTTGGCACCTGTATGCCCTATGCTCTTCAGGGATCTTTGATAGGTTCCCCGGTGTGCAGATTGTTGCTGGACATTTGGGAGAAGGGTAAGATTGTGCTCCAATAAGTCAAAACGTATGATGTGGCCCAGAGGCTTATGACTTCGAATATAGAATACCGTTTAATCTTTGGAGAGCCAGCCATTGGATCAACCATCCATTCAAACGCGGAATGCGGCCCATGAAGCATGATTACAGTTATTACTGGAAGAGAAACTTTTCGGTTACAACCTCGGGAAACTACAATACGAGAGGCCTAAAGTTCTGTATCGAAGAGCTGGGCCTTGAGAGGTGCCTGTATGCAATAGGTACGGGGTGCGTCGTCTTTAGTTGAGCAGATGGTGACTAATGCCTACAGATACGCCATACGATACAGTCGAGGAGGCGCAGAATTGGTGGAAGGGAATTGATTTGCCCGAGGACCAGAAGGAAGCCGTGGCTAGACGGAACGCTATACGGCTGTTCAAGCTGCCGCTAGAGGAGTAGATGGTCATGTGTTGTAGTACAGAGGCTGAGAAGGTATTAGCGCCGTTTAAAATTATAAGGATGGCTCTGGTCTCGGGATTACTTGACTTGACTGGCAAAACATGTCATTGATATCAGGCTACAGACAAATAGGCCGCTAAGACGCATCCACAATATGGCTCTCCTGCTCACTACTGCTCTGCTTGGTGCAGCTAGTACCCTCCTGTGTTTCACTTGCATGTACCTTTTCTCTCAGCTATTTCGAAAAAGCAAAATGTTGCAAAAAGGAAACTCAGTGTATCGGGTGCAAGCAAATCTCAAATCACTTCGAGATTAACTTTCAGTAGCGTGAAGCACACCAGCCCAAAAGTAACGAATGACGTCACGGGACATTTCATGTTGGATGATTGTGGTACGATTCAATCTATACTTCCGAGGAAGGTTTGCTAAGCACTAGAGGGGGTGTGCTGGTGCTGGGGTCCTGGCCGTATTCAGGCGCCCTCAAATCGTCGTCAGCAACCTGCTGGTTGGTGACGGGGTGGGTGTAGTGGAAAGGAACGACACGGGTGTCCGGCCAGAGCATTGGGCGTTCGCACAGCTCATTCGGGCCGTTTGGATCCTCAGGATACGTCGTCGAGAGGAATGGCACATAATTGGGCTTGGTGTACGACCAGCCCTTCTCGAAGTTGGCATGCCAAAAGGGAAAGTACTTCAACCTGAAGATCTTCCACACGCCGTCCTCCTTGATGTACTCGTTCTCGTATATTCCGCCCTCCCACCACTGCACCAGCCCCCGCGGGTGGGTGTCCTTGACACTCTCGTGGGTGCCGGCCGACATCATGCTGCGGAAGCGGCCTTTGGCGCGGGTACCTTCGGGGTTGACGTCGACGATGCCCTGGATCTGCGGGTGGTCGAGCAGGAAGCCGTGGACAGGGCCATTGCGGCCGTTTACGAATGCTTTGGCAAACCGGCCAATGTACAGGCGCTTAACCCCCTCCTTGCCATTGTAGCGGCCACCCAGAAACTCGACGCATGTGTCTGGATGGTCTGAATATAGATCGGCCACCTGTCAGTTGATGAGCAAAAGAGGTCGGCCCCGGAGATTGAGGGCAGCTTACCTCCTTGTATAAGCACTTGTCGAGATAGTAGCCGTACTTGTACTGCAGCTTGCGGACTTCCTCCTGGTCTGCAGCGGACGCGGGGGTTAGCGAGATGGGATGGCTGGGTGCTGACTAAGGGCCATCTGGTGCTCACCATTCAGACGCGTCACCTCTTTCTGCAATTGGACGACCGTCTGCTTCAGCTGCTCGATTTCGCTAATCATGATGGCTCAATTGAGTGTCTAGCCTTGCACTTGTCAGCTTGGTCGCGTGGAAAACGCCCATTCTTAAGACGACGAGACGACGCCGCGACAGTGCTGCGCGACGCGCCTCCGCGCTCCTGCAGAGGTCATGCCCTCAGTAGTGACAAGACATCCCGATCCGCTTCTGCGAATGGCATTCACCCGTCAAGCCGGCAGTTAATTTACGATAAGCAGCGTTGTGCGGTTATATGAGACCGATGGAGGACGACGTAGCGGTGGGGTACCTACCTAACGCGAAAACATCGGATGGAGCCGAGATCGGGCCATGTGGGGTCGACAACTACATGCTCCCGTTCCTCTCGCCCACCCTACCTTCTGTCTCTCGCCTAACCATCTCACTTTTCGAACCCACCGCCGTCCGTCAGCTTTACCGAGCCAAAGGCGTGACTCTAGGCCCTCCTTTCTGCCTTTAGCCCGGGCTGGCCTCAATACCTCGGCCAATTGCACGTGGTTCCAAACACACGGGCGGTTCCACGGATGCTTATATAGCAGTGTCTCATTACATATCCCATGCTAATCCGCTTCCAACTGGGCCTTTGAGAGTACAAATACCCCTCACTGAATTGTGCAACCCACCCAATCCTTAGCCTCCTACTTTCGGCCTGGGGACAGCAAGCAAGATGGGTATCCCAGAGCAAATCGAGACTCGTCTGTTCATCAATGGCGAAGTAGGTATCTGCTCCGCATCCAAATTGTGCCTAGGGCTCAGACTCGTCAGTTTGTCGAATCCTCCAACGGAAAGACGTTCGACATCACCAATCCAGCTACCCTCAAGCTCGTAGCCAAAGTCCACGAGGCATCTGAACAGGACACGGACCGAGCTGTAGCATCTGCAAAGGCTGCATTCCCCGCATGGTCAGCTCTATCGCCAGACCAGCGCGCCCCATACTTTAAGAAGCTGGCTAAGCTGATTCACGAAGCCAACGATGAGCTCGGGGCACTCGAGGCAGCTTCAATGGGGAAGCCATTGGGAGCATTCTTCGATGCACATGCGTGTGCAGCCAAATGGGAGCACTATGCGGAGGCTGGATACACTGTGCAAGGAGCTACCAGCGTCCAGACGCCCGGATATATCAACATGACTCTGAGGCAGCCGTACGGCGTCGTCGCCGCCATCATCCCATGGAACGTGCCACTTCTATTCCTGGCATCTAAGCTGGCGCCAGCATTGATTGTTGGTAATACTGTTGTCCTGAAGAGCAGCGAGAAGGCTCCGTTGACGGTGCGTGCCTGACCCGGCGCCCGAGTGCAATTGACGGCACAAGCTAACGAGGGCGCAGTCTGCCAAGTTTGCGACATTGGTGCAGCAGGCGGGCTTCCCTCCTGGCGTAATCAACGTGATTACAGGCTTTGGCAACGTCTCTGGCTCCATCCTCAGTCACCACATGGACGTCCGTGCCCTTTCATTCACGGGGTCGGGCCGCACGGGCCGCCTCATTCAAGCTGCGGCAGCCAAGTCGAATCTGAAGCAGGTCTTCCTCGAGCTGGGAGGCAAGTCGCCTGCCGTCATATTCGAGGACGCCGACATGGCTGCGGCGGTCAAGGAGACGGCCTACAGCATCCAGTGGAATAGCGGTCAGGTGTGCATGGCAAATTCGCGCGTATACGTCCAGGACACGATCGCCGATCGCTATCTCGAGCTCTTCAAGGAACACTTCACCAAGGACGTTGCTGTCGGCGACCCGCTCGACAAGGGCGTCAACCATGGCCCGCAGGCCGATGAGGCACAGCACAAGACGGTGCTGCGATACCTGGAGATGGGCAAGCAGTCTGGAGACTTGGTCATGGGTGGCGCCGCCCCCTCGGACAGGGAGGGCTACTACATCCAGGTAAGTCGGGCATGCCCAACCGCCCTTGATCGTCGCTAATCTGCGGCCAGCCCACAATATTCACCAACACGCCCGAGGAGGCGACGATCATGAAGGAGGAGATCTTCGGCCCCGTGGTCAACATCAACGTCTTCAAGACGGAAGAGGAAGTGCTGGCCAAGGCGAACAACACAGAGTTTGGCCTGTACGCGTCCGTCTACACCAAGAACATCGACCGCGCGCTGCGATTCGCACAGGGCCTCGAGGCGGGTACCGTGGGCGTCAATTGCACCAGTCCCGCGACAGGAAAGGATATGCCGTTTGGTGGTTACAAGTCGTCCGGGTCTGGGCGCGAGGGCGAGCCCATGTACTCGCTCGACAACTTCCTCGAGACCAAGACGGTACTCATCAAGATTGCCTAGGATAAGGCCGCAGACGCAGAATAATTATAAATCTTTTTTCTTCACCGCTCCATCCTGGTCTGGCTGCAAGAGTATTAGCCGAGCTGGCTAATGCGGAGCCAGCTTGCTGTTCCTGCAGAACTATAGTGCCCCCACATTTATCACACAAGAAGATCCCCCGCATTCAGCTGCGGCGACGCTCTCTGTCTTTCTCGTCCGTGGCGACGGTGCACAGCTAGATTCCTCTCGACTCCTCTCCCTACCTGCTGCTCCCTATCGCGTGCTGTCTCCGTGCCTCTCGCCGCGACACCGCAGCCGGGCCTCGACACGCGTTGCCTCGCGTCTACATGGCCGACGCGTCCACCTCGGCGCTTCCGCCGGGTATACCCAACAGGGGACCCACTGCACACAGAGTACACAGTAGCTGCGACAGATGTCGTAGTAGGAAAACCAAGGTATACCGCCTCTGTCCTATTGATTGTCGCCAAGCCGCTAACAATATCCCAGTGCATCGATCCAGGTAGGTCTAGGCCTGTCCATTGGACTACCCTCCAGCACTCGACCTGGTAGGGATACTGACCATCAGCAGTGCCAGGACCATGTCGCTACTGCGCTCGAACCGGTGCCATCTGCAGGATAGCGACCCCACGCCGGAAGAGGCCCTACTACCACGTCACAGAAGAGGAATACCAGTGTTCCATGCGCATACTGGAGCACTTCTTCCCCGACCGTGAACTGAACCTAGTCTCCCTGCGCGCCATTGCCAAGGACATTGCCAATGGGACGCTCAAGAGCCCTCCCTCCCAGCAGGGGGAGACACCTCCACTGCAAGAGCAGCCTTCGCCAGAAGACGAAGAGTCCCCACAGGAAGCTGAAGCTGTCCCAGAGTCTGTCAACGACTTGCACGAGCCTTTGGGATGCATGATGAAAGATTCCCTTGGAAGGTTCCGTAAGTCAACCGTCCGTGAGGACACCCCGCGCCGATCGCTGACACTGCCAGGATATGTGGGCGCTCACTCGGAGATTCCATTCAACTCTGCAGTGTGCTCCATTGGAGATGATTCTAGAAGAAACCCAAGAATAATCGGCCCACCAAAGATCGGTTCATATCCTCCATCTCTACCCACGCCGGCCCCATCAATCGAAATGGATGCTAGCGATCGTTACTATCTCCCGCCCAGGGAGCTGGGCGATCGCTACGTCGCTCGATTCCTGTCAGAAGTCCACAGTACCCACTGGCTCTACTCGATTGAAAGCTTGCTCAACCGCGTCGATGCCACTTACTCCAGCTACGGTCCATCTTCGACGAGCTCTTGGCTTTGTTCCCTATATGCAATATTTGCCATAGGTGCTGCCAATTATGACGAGGAAAACGGCCAGTCGCCTGCTCACACGCACACGTCACTCCCAGTCGACCAGAAAACATCGGTTGATTATGTCGCATATGCAAAACAACTAATCCCCACCGTGTATGACGAGGCCGACATTGACAGTATCCGAGCAATGGCCATTATAGTAAGCCTCTCCTCCGATATCAATGACAGAGGGAAAGACTCACCATCAACAGAGCATCGCTCTTGAGAACCTTTGCTCCAGGGTGAGCTCGTATCTCTACATGGGCGCAAGTGTCCAGATGGCTTACTCGCTTGGCCTGCATCGGGATCAAGTACCCGACTCTGGATCGAGTATAGAGAGAGAACAGCACCGTCGAATATGGTGGACATTATATAATCTCGACCTGGAAATCGCTTCAAGAGGAGGAAGCCCGACACTGATAGACGACAGATATCTGAAAATAACAACGCCCATGCCGTCTGAGCAGGTACGTTTTCATGGGCCCAAGACCTGATCCAATTTTTTGACGGATATAGTTGCTATATCCAGGCTTGCATACCCCGCTGTCGTGGCTCTCCACATCAGTATCATTATGTCGCCTAAAGAGAGAGATCATTCAGGCTGTCTACACCGAGCGACCCTCCAACGCGAGGACTATATCATTCTCCACCGTTTCAAGCCTGCTATTGGCTCTGCAGAAGTGGTACCAAAACATTCCGCCACATCTGAAACATGATGTACCAGTCCCGCCGACGCACAAGCGCGCTGTTGCTGTTCTTCACCTCCAATACTGGGCATCCAACATACTGCTTTGCAGACCGTTCCTGCTGTATCTGGTGCTGAAGCACAAAACTCTGGACTCGTCCAAAAAGATGTGGTTTGAGAGGATGGGTCGGACATGCATCGATGCAGCACAAAAGAGCCTCGCAATCATGCAGCAGATGGCAGCGGACCAGAATCTCTCGGGTCTCGTCGCTTTCGACTGCACCTGCATCTTGAGGAACATTATGATATTCATCCTCGCCTTTGCGCACACCAGAATGCACATCTATCGGAGCGAGATCGAGGATAGCATCACATTGCTTCGGAGCATGGAACAGATTGGCTTTTGCAAAATGGTCACAGTCGAGACACCCATGCGGCTGGCCGAGATGGGCATCACTGAAGAGGCCAAAGTATCGAATACGGGCGTATTGCTAGACGATGACCTCATTGCGCAATTGTGGGGGAACCTTGACACGTAAGTTTATTGCCTGAACTAGGAGAGCCACATGGTTAATCGCCCGCAGGGATTTTATGAACCCTCTGCAAACCCAACAAAGCCTCGACATTGCATTCGACGACACGAGCTCGTTCGATCTCAACTCTGACATGCTACAGTTTACGCACTTGGACGACTCCATTGTACTCGATCCATCACATGGATATGCCAACTATAATATGCAATAGTTATATAGAACATTCCCCCACCAGTAAGGCGCTCAGGAAGTGGGTAAATGATAATTAATCCAAATCATCACATATGCATATCATACAGAATATCAAGTCCGGCATCACCAACTCCGTCTTCCTGCAATGCATGTACCCAGATGGCTCTCGAGCGTTAGCGCTATTCCATTAATGTGGCCCAATTTACCCCTCATTCACGTCATTCGGCCAATCCGCCAACCCCCGCTATCTTTCCCTGCATGCCCCCGACTCATATGCAGATCATACAGTTAGGCCGAAGTGGGAGTTTCGGCAGATTCACACGCATGTTTCCAGACCTCTTGGCATCAGACCTCCCACGACTCCCTCATTCGCCGACGCAAAGTCGACCGGGATAGAGTACGAAATGCTACTCCGGTGCGGGGTGCGGCCGTACGGTACATGCTCAAAGGTAAATTGACTTAAAGCTTCAATGGAGCGTCGCTGAGACGGCGCCACCTCCTGACGATCTGCGCGCCTCCAACCTACCTTACTTGTATACCATTTCATATCACATTGGAGAATTGTTCCTCCCTTGTTCCCAATTGATACACATGGCGCTCGGCATCATCGAACCGCGGACGACTGCTAAGCCGCCGGGGACTGAGTACCTCGTCGACACGGCCCAGACGCGCGAAGAGCACGCCTTGGAGCACACCAACCTGCAGCACGGCAAAGGCACCGTGCGTGTAGATCCCATCCCACAACCCCAATCCATATTCTAATATGCCATGTGCCCAGAAAACCGACATCATTCTGATCCCCCAACCCTCCGACGACCCAAATGACCCACTCGTAAGCCCCTCAGCCCACCACTCCCCCCCAAAAAACTATCCCACAGTCCTAAGCCCCACTAACGCATGCTCTCGCCCCGCAAACAGCGCTGGTCCACCTGGAAGCGCGAATCCACCTTCGCCTTCCTCTTCTTCAACTGCATCATCTTCGCCGCCTGCCCGGGCCCCATGATCGCCCCCGCCACCCTCGCCCTCTCCCTCACCCTCCGCGTCCCCATCAAAGAAATCTCCCAGCTCTCCGGCTACCAGCTCCTCGTCGTTGGCGCCCTCGGCCCCCTCGTCTCCGTGCTCGCGCAAAAGTTCGGCAAGCGCCCGCAATTCCTGCTCGCGGCCGTGTTTGGCGTCGTCGGCACCGGCATCTGCGTCGCCGCGTTCGAGTACGAGAGCAGCGATTTGGGCAAGACGTATGACGTGCTGCTTGCGGGGCGCATGGTGCAGGGCGTGGGGACGACGGCGTGGGAGAGCTTGAGCGTGGCGGCGATTGGGGATGTGTTTTTTTTGCATGAGAGGGGGGTTAGGACGGCCTTGTTGGTGCTCACGCTCGCGTGCTTGAGTTCGCTGGTCTCCATCGTGGCGGGGGTCACGTACGAGAATCTGGGCGCGAGGAACTTGTTTGTGGTTCTGTTGCCGATTCAGGTCTTTGGGCTTGTGGGCACGTTTTTCTTTTTGCCCGAGAGCCAGTTTCGGAGGGAGGGGGTGGCTGGCGAGAGTGTGGGTTTGGGTGTGGGTGAGGAGGGGGAGGAGAAGGGAGTGTTGGAGCGGGAGGTGGTTGAGGCACAGGGCGAGGGTGCGGCCGTGACGGTGGAGAAGAGGACGTATTGGCAGGATTTGAGGCTGACATCCGGGACACACAACCAGGAGAACGTGTTCAAGCTCCTGGGCCAGATCTTTGTACACCTGCTCAATCCGGCCGTGATTTGGATCCAGCTCGTGAGCGCCGTTTTGGTGGTGAGTACTTCAACCCTACAGGTGTTTTTTTTTTTTTTTTGGTGGGCAAATTGATCCCAAGACTGACTGAATTACTTCACAGTCCCTCTTTGTAGGCACGGCCTACACCCTCGCCCAAATATTCACGCCCCCGCCCTACAATCTCTCTGTCTCCCAGAACGGCTACTTCTTCACTGGCGCGCTCGTTGGCGGCATCTTGGGTGTCTCCGCGGGACCGTTGTGTGACTTCTCTGCTCGCCGCCTCGCTAGGAAGAACGGCGGCGTCTATGAGGCGGAGTTCCGCATCCCGGTGTGCGTACTGGCAGTCGTGGTGTTTGCGGTCGGCTGGTTCACTTTTGGTTGGGCGCTCGATCATCCGACGTATGAGCGCGTCTATCTTTGCAGCTTTTGCTATGGGGCTGTGAGTTTTGGGACGAGTGTTGCGAGTACGAGTGGGGGGCTGTATATTTTGTGAGTGATTATATCTTTTCCTATTCCTATTTGAAAGTAATCAAGGGGGTTTTTGGATGAGTGGCGGAACTAATTGTGGTGACAGGGATGCGTTTAAAAAGTACTCGACCGAGATTTTCATCTTGCAGATGATGATTAAGAACTTCTTATTTTACGCGTTTAGTACGTTTGTCAATGAGTATGCGGCGGAAAAGGGGCCGGGTCACATGTGCAGGGTGTGGGGTATTGTTACGCTTTGTGGATTTACGACTTGTGTGCCCATGTGTGAGTGTCTGCAGCGCTCGGGTCCGCTTTCAAAACGCTTACCGCAACCAGATATCTTTGGAAAAGTGAACCGTGTTTGGATGCATAAGACTTGGAGCAGGTGGTTCGGGGAGACATAAAAGTTGAAGAGAATAAGTCGTGATATATAACGATTACTAGAATGCCGACAGCTACTGTTCCTACGGTGAATAAGTTGTGCACAAGTGACCATCCGCCATGCCCTCGTCAATACTCTAGATTCTTTATAACGTAAACACCCGTAAGAAATTGGACAATTCAACATCAGGATTTGTTAAAATGTAAGTGAAGTGAATTTGAGGCGTTGGTAAATTTTCGGTTTTACATGATGGGAACCACAGAACTTGCATGGTAACACGTTGGTATAGCGGAGAACATGGTCAATGTTGGATTTCTGGCTGATCCAATATTCAGGCTTAACTTTGTATCAACGTGCCGCCTGATTGAATCTTTAACCGTAGACTTTAATTCATTCAAAACACCATGCTTGGCGTTGGCGTTGATGCGGTGCCCAGCACGGAGGTCGGGCGAACATTGCACCATCGCCTGTTAGGACGGCCCGACGTACGAAAAGCTCATGCCAGGGACATCAAGGACTAGCGGGGTCGGAGTCTCTTGGGTCCGAGAAAATTACTTATTTCCATCGTGAAACTGATTCAGGCGGAGTTAAGAAAGTACAATAGGAGATATCGTGTACTTATGACCGTGGGGTAACAAGATTAAGGTCACGTGTTCGTCCACTACTGTAATTGATGCCAAATTCCAAGCAGAGAATGAGCTCCGAAACAGCGAGATAAATTTTGAGTTTAATATAAAAAGTGTGAAAAGATGCAACTAGATGTCTATCCAGCCTGAATATCTATAAAATCACTGCCATTCCCATCTTTAAAGCCAAACCAAGATAAGCCACCAACCACCATGTCCAAAGTCATCCTCATCACCGGTGCCTCCACAGGCTTCGGTGCCCTAGCCGCCCGCCTAATGGCCCAAAATGGCCACATAGTCTACGCTGGCGTACGTCCCCACGAGTCATCCCAGATCGCCGACGCCGCCGCCTTCGCCGCCTCGAACAAAGTCGACCTGCGCACTGTGCACCTCGACGTCCTAGACACGGCCAGCGTCAACACCGCAGCTGAGACCGTCATCCGCGAGTCCGGACGCATCGACGTTCTCCACCACAATGCTGGGTGGTCGGGCATGGGCCCCGCGGAAGCGTTCTCACCCGAGGAGCTGATGAAGTACCTAGATTTGAACCTCGTGGGGCCACAGAGAGTCATGCGCGCGGTACTGCCGCACATGCGAAAGGCCGGCCACGGCCTCGTCATGTGGACGTCGTCATCTAGCGTGAAGGGAGGCGTCACGCCCTTTGTTGGGCCTTACTTTGCTTCGAAGGCGGCGATGGATTCGTTGGCGGTAACATACGCCGGTGAATTGGCGCGCTGGGGGATCGAGACGAGCATTATTGTCCCAGGGATCTTTCCCAGGGGTACGAATATGTTTCATACCCTGGGAAAGCCGGATCACCCAGAGATTGAGGCGGAGTACTTCGACGGTCCCTACAAGGGGTTTCAAGATCAGTTCATGGAGGGTGTGAACAAGTTTATCTCGCCTGATGCGGATGCTGCGAATGTGTCCAAGTTAATGGCTAGCATTGTGGAGATGGCACATGGGAAGAGGCCGTACAGGGTTCATCATGATCCTAGTGATGATGGGTCGGAGGTTGCGTGTGCTGTAGCAGACAGAATTAGGGCTGAGGCGCTTCGGAACTATGGGTTTGCGGACTTTCTGAAGCCAGCACAGAAGAGTCCGCAATGATTTAATCAATCAATGCGATAATTTCATATCTCATCATAAAAAAACAGATGAGTTCAATTATTTGAGATATTCTTGAGAGAGGTCTTGAGAGCGGTGCGTCTTTTTCTCCTAATCCACGCCGCAGACTACGCCGCACTTGGCTCGCTTGCCACACCATGAACCTCAAGCCCACACCGTAAGAAAGCCTTCACACTTATATATTAGAGACGTTTTCTATTTTACTTAGCGTTTCAACTTTGATGAGAAGACTATCCCTCGTGCTCGGTATGCCAAGTCTTCTTTGTCCTATTGAGTATCAGACTGACCTCAGCAACTCCCCCGGTGATGACTGCAGTGATGTATGAATCACAGATGCAGATGTATTTGATTTACCCTGAGCGCATCTATATACCCGGTTTCAAGGTACTTATCCCACCGAAGATCATCCATTGCTATATTTAATAGGTGCAGGTTATCTTTGCGTTTTGTGCACTGACCCTCACATTCTCTGCACTTAAATTCGTCTTTCGGCTCGAGCCACGTTACATGACGCGCATTGATGATACATTCGAATTCATAGGTTTGCTTTGCTTAATAAGTTCAATCGGAGTTTTGTACCATCACTTCGCGATCATATTTCGCATGCAAGCAAGTAACATGGATCCAAATGTCTTGATCACTCTATCAGAGGCACTTGATCTAATGTTGACGAACAAATGGACCGACATTACCCTTGCACTCATGTGGGTGACCACATTTGCTATCAAAACCTCAGTCTTAGCCTACGTTCGCAACCTCGTTCGCGATATCTCGCGGCGACTTGGCAAATACCACTGGTTTGCGGTTTCATATATAGCCGTGACATGGTTATTTATCATGGTGGAGCCAGTGGTTCTTTGTCAAAACCTAGAAATAGCTACTGATGAGTGACAGAATTACATATCGTATGATAATTTGTTACTGAAGGCTACAGGAAAATACATTTCAGGTACTGAATGGACAATGGATATTCATGTCATGTCTATAGCAATGGTTTTTGAAGTTGGGACAGACATTATGAGTATGTTGCTACCTCCGTTATTTTAGCTCTTATTCTTTTGGCTTATCCATTCGTAGTGGGGCTAATACCTGTAATTTTCTTGGAAACATCTGACCTGAAGCCAAGTGTGAAGATTGGTCTTGAAGTAATTCTTTTCATCTCCCCTGTAATGGTTATTATCAATTTAGTATTGATAGCAGGGTCTATTCACTCAAATATACAATTGAATGGTGAAAGAATATTCTGGCAGCTCTTTTGGCAATATATGGTATGTAGAATATTCCACATGACTGTTTTACAGAACTAACATGAATGAATCACCAGGAGGGCAGCATTGTAATTCTGATGAGAATAAGGGCAGCATTTCATGGGATACTTACGGACCAGCAGCCAAGAGACACGGCGACCGATGCCAATTCAGATCAAACCGTACAACGTAACGAAAATTAGCTTAGATTGCTGCGAATTAGTCCAAGATGAAAGGCATTTTAATTGGAAAGCAAATGTTCCCAAATCACTTGACTAGATATATTATAACATCTCTAGATCTACTATCTGTTGGGTATCAAAATATAGAACTGATGATACACCTGTAAGCGAGGTTACATGACTTCCATGATATGGTGTAAACATGTGAAAGCCCTCTTCCAGACAGAAATAAAGTATCCTCGCAACGAAGTTGCTGACATTACCATAATAAATGGATGTAAAAGTGATTTATATCGTATGGGGAAGGTCAAAACTGCTGACGCTTATGACCTATGAGATAGATAAATTATCATTCCTGTGCTCAAAATTGTCCTCAGAAGGCTGTGGAAAAAAGTAAAAAAGGAGCTGCAGATTCCGGTCAACTTGAAATCACTCTTGTTGATGAGCCAGTTATGAATTGAGATTCGGGCACATGTGCGATTCCAGTAACCACTAAGGAGGATATCGCTTATCTCGCTCTTATTTGTATTCCGCATATGGCAGAAGGCTGCAGCCCGATACGTAATAAGGCAGCATTTTGGTTGAATGATGCTGATAAGCGGAAAAAGTGGGGTTTCAATTGTTCTATGATGAATTATGAACTTAGGTCTCAAGTTATATATAGAGTTGAAGCGTCGCTGGCGGGACACTTAATTTGCACCTGCAATAAAACTCAGCTGAATTTCTTATTTTTCATCATGGAATCCATCTATGAGAAATTTCCATTACCAAGATTCTCAAGGTCCATTCGTCTCCTTGTCCCTGAATTTAAACCAGAACAAACACGAATGGTTTACCGGTTCATCGTCGTAAGCCTAGACAAAAGTCCGAGGTATGCAGCCTTGTCATACGTCTGGGGAAATCCAAATCAGTCGGAGAAAATCCTTCTAGAAGAATATGATCATCATGTTACTGCCAATCTTCTGGACTGTTTCCACAAGATCCGTAACTTTTGGAAGCAACAGCAGAAACAAGGCTCTGAAGTACTACCCTTATGGGCAGATCAAGTGTGTATCAATCAGGAAAATCTGTCAGAGCGAGGGGAACAAGTTTCAATGATGGCAGATATATACTCAAGCGCAGAAAGAGTATACGTTTGTCTCGGAAATTCGCGTACAGCTGGGGATGCATGCCACATTCTCAGTTACCTGGATGAACAGATAAGCTGCCAAGTCGCACGATATGGGTCAATTTGTGATATTCCAAATCTTTCAGCTGATGAGATTGATACTCATAGCTTCCTCAGATGGAATGCAATCCGGGAAATGCTGAAATGCCCTTGGTTTAGCCGTGCTTGGGTAGTGCAAGAAATTGGTCTCGCCAGAGCTGCCACTGTGTTATACGGCGACTGTAACTTCGAATGGATCATGCTAATGAGAGTCCTTGAATGGTTTTGTTGGCCAGCATTCAGACTGTATAACATACATCATCTTTCCGGATGGACCGCGTATGCTATCTGGGTGTCGTTCGATAGCCGTAGTCGCCAGTTTGCGAACAAGCTAGAGCCTTTCCCCTTTCTCGATCTCCTTAGCCACGCGGCATGTCGGTACAAAGCAACAGATCCACGTGATCATATCTTCGCATTCCTTGGTCATCCATCTGCAATTGGAGACGACTCGCAGCCAGCTCTCGTTCGGCCCGATTACACATCTTCTTTCCAACACATATATACCGAATTTGCCAAGAACTGGCTTGAAAGAAGTGGTCAGCCATACTTGCTCTCTTGCATCAATCACAAAGAGCTTCCAGGAGACGATGAAGTGAAGATGCCTTCATGGTGCCCGAGTTGGAATTATCTTCCACTAGGAGGTTCCCGCTTGAATTCCGAGCGGTATAAGGGAAACCAACACTATGCCGTTTCAAAATCTAGCGATTTCCGCTTCCATATTCTTCCAAAGAACCGCTTGATGATCCACGGTTTTCGATACGATACTGTCGCTCATGCACATACAAGTCTCGAACAGTTGCCTATTCCTACCGATATAAACGTCGAGAATCCAAGATTCAGTATAAGCAACTTGAAAACAATCATCAAACTGAGTCATGCATGCTGCATTTTGTTGGAGCGGAAGAGGAGCTTCTCCATGGACCTTGGGTCCACACCACAGGATGATATTTTTGAGTTTATTTCTACAGCAAGCACTGGCAAACGTGTCAATGATTACTCTAAGGACAACCACCTCGCGGATTTCAAGGAGTGTATTATCGAGGCACGAAATCTATGTGAGCTAGTAGCCGAAGACTCCATGGCTTCGCTCAAGTCGGCCTTAGACGCACTCACGAATGTTTTGCGACAATTCGGCGCTGGCGAAGATGTAGCCGGTTTCATGAATAACGTTGAGCTCGTCTGGGCGTCTCGGAGGTTTTTCATTACCAATCAGGGCCATTTTGGCATTGGCCCAGAAATATTGACAGAAGGTGATGTCTGCTGCATAATTTCTGGAGCCCCAGTCCCATTCATCATAAGGCCCTTTACTTCATCGACATACCTGTTGGTTGGAGAGTGCTTCATCCACAAAATTATGTCCGGAGAAGCACTTGATCAGCCGGGCTTTGAATGGTCTGACATCGTAATTGAGTGATTTCACAGTGCATGGATTTCGGGAAAGTATTCTGAATGATAGACATTGGGTGTCGAAAGACGAGAGCTGCCGGCTTTGGTATGAGCATGTAATTGGTATCATAACTTAAGAATGTGACTCTGTCCACCATTGTTGTATTAGAACCATTATTGAAGGTCTATTTATGCAAGAGCCTAGAAGGCTTTTTCAGTAGATCGCCTAAGCCTAGAGCGACAAGCTTGCATGAGCGGTTAGGAGGTCCATGCGTGAAGGCTGTTAGCCGCAGGCACGGTAGTCTAGCCCTGTCCAAGTTGCAATGAAAAAGCAAAATACTTTGCTATATGATTGAGTGTAAATTCTGCTTATGTTTAAATGATAAGAGAAGGAACCAGCAAGTATCAGGCAAGAAACTGTCAACAATATAACTGGACACTTGTCAGGAAAATGTGGCGATCCCAGGTCATCATGCGCATAACTTGGCTTTCGTGCATAGTTTTTGAGGCGGCCTAAAATACTTATTTGCAGTATTATTTAAAGCTGAATTGGGTCGAAGATGTCACTGGTGCGGTCGCCTATTCTTTTGAGTTTGTCTTCTGTGCGGACCTATCCCATGTCTTGAGCAGTGGCGGCAGAAGATCGCAGTGGTTCCGCCGAAATACCTCCTACCCACGGGAGGTATTTTGTTAGTAGATGCGGGGTTGACCGGTCGCCTGAAGGGCCCTAGCTTTGCCTCCGAAGAAATGGCGACCCGAATTGTCGGCACATGTTCTCGGAGCAGTGATGAGTTGTGAGGCTTTTTGAAAGTAAAACTCATCCATATCAACCATGAAGCTTGGAAAAAATCTAGGATGATCACGATAACAGACTACTGCAAGCAACGAAGCGGGGCTGCTACTGGCATCAACCCTCGTGTTCCGTACGGACGCTGCTTCGGGCTAACGGCCTCGAGGCTCAACAACAAGCGGCGCTTGTAGGCCGAAATGCTTGTGAGGGCTGCCTTGACCTCAAAAGGTAACCCGTAACTTTGCCAAAGCCCAAGCTCAGCGGAGTTTGGCTCAGTGTCGTTAGGCAGCGCGTGTACTCGAGACGCAGGAAGGGCCGTTGCAACGAGATTGAGGCCCACCACGAAGCGGCTGGCACACCCCAGACGCCTCCCGTGTACCCATGACACCGAAAAGCCCTGATTGGAGTTGGGAACACATTCTCCAGGATTTCGTAGGTAGATTACCCGCGGATGCGCCGATGCGCGCATTCTGCGATTGTCTTGTCTTTGGGCGCGCAGATAAAGCGCCCAGACGCACAGCCCTGATCAGACCGGGGCTATGCCTCAGTGACGGGCTGATCTGATGACAAAAATCTGACCATCTCAGGATCAGCCCTCGTTGACGCAGGAAAGGGTTGGTGCCGAGAGATGCAGGTCGTGGTATCTGTTGGTCTCCACCCCCTGTCCCCCGCCTCTTCGCTTGGCGTTCTCCGCCATTCTTGTCGGCGTCTGTGCCGTCTGCATGTCGCGTGTCTTGTCGCGTCGCCATGTGAACCTCATCGCTCGTATACCGGGGCCCATCTCACGGTCGCTTCATCATCATCTCATCCTTCAACTCTCCAGCTAGGCACTTGCAGTATTACGCGATGGCACTGGCGCGAGTGATAATCTCTTGAGTCTTTTAGCCTCTTGTCCTCTCTACCGGTGTGCAGCAGTCACGCCTTGGCCCAAGATGACGGAGCCTGCTCATATTCCTTGGCCTGTTCTTGGAGATGGCCTCTCGTGGGCAAAACCTTGACCAAAATCTTGCTCGGCCTCATTCCAAGAAGCTCGGTCACAATCCTCCTCACTCTTGGCCGCAGACTCTGTGGGGACCCCACGAACCTGACGGCGCGCGACAAACGAAGACGGGTTGAGGTTGCAGTGGTCACCTTCGGAGATGCCGTTTGGGGATACTGTCGAAGGAGCATGCCTAGCCTAGTGTTGCAGCGATGAGCAGGAAGACTAGGCTCACGGGCACAGTCGAGCAGAGCGATCGCCATCAATATATAACTGGGCGCGTCTCCGCTCAGGCCCCAGCTCTAGTCATCATCTCGAAGCTCAAAGTTGTTGTGGGGAACACTCCCAGAGCTCGAAGATTTTGAAGCTTCAACATGGCCGATCCAAGCTTCCCCAAGGATGAGAAAGACATCACGTCTGTGCCTGACGGTGCTCGCCGGGCCAGCTTGGCCTCGATCAACCTTAACAAGAATCTCGATGCCAAGTAAGATAGTCATCGACCCAGTTATCGCAGACACCAAAAGGCTTAACAGCACTTAATTCAGGGTTGCCAATCCACTGGCAGGTGTTCCGTACCATATGTTGATGGCTGATGTCGAAGAATTCGCAAACGACAAAGGCCTAACCGACATCATTCCAGTGCTCAAGAAGGGCGCTCTCGTCGCCCAGAACCCCGCCGCTTTCGAGGAAATTGAGCTCTTGGACGATGACGATCGCGAAGCCCTACGCCAAGAGAAGGCTCACAAATGGCGACATCCCATGGCATTGTACTTTACCATCATCGTCTGCTCTATTGGGGCCGCTGTGCAGTAAGTAAACTTTTCATGTAATTTACCCCGCGTTTCGTCCTGTCCTGGGTCAGTTTAACCTTGTTTCGTAACATTGTCAGTCTTTCTAAACACAAATGAATGTATATATCAGACAAGGACAATAGGTCTGATCTATCAATTTCCTTGTACTCAGAAGAGCTCTATAAGCCCATCTGTTTCTATATACTCAAGGTGATTTTCGGAAACAGAGACTGACTTCATGCAGAGGATGGGACCAGACTGGATCCAACGGTGCCAACCTGTCTTTCCCTAGAGAGTTCGGCATTGGCGAAGGCGAAAATGCGGGCCACCCTAATCGATGGCGAGACAACCTGATTGTTGGTGTTGTGAACGCTGGACCATACCTCGGCTCTGCATTCTTTGGATGCTGGCTTAGTGACCCTTGCAACTACTACACTGGCCGACGTGGAACTATCTTTATCTCTGCCATATTCTGTTTGTTGACTCCTATCGGTGGTGCAATTTGTCAGAACTGGGAACAACTCTTTGTAGGTTTCGGCCCAATCCAAGATTCCAATGGAAGTGGCTAACTAAATCAAGATCACACGTCTGCTCATGTAAGTTCAGATGAAAAGCATAAGTGTGATGTGACTGACTCTCTAGGGGAGTTGGAATGGGGCTCAAAGGGTCTACTGTGCCAATCTTTGCTGCCGAAAACTCACCAGCTCAGATCCGTGGGGCTCTTGTTATGAGCTGGTACGTCCGATCCCTGTCGGGTTGATCCTATACTAACTTCGTTCAAGGCAAATGTGGACTGCTTTCGGCATTTTCCTTGGCTTCTGCGCTAACCTTGCAGTCTACCGAGTAGGAGACATTGCCTGGCGACTCCAGATCGGATCCGCTTTCATCCCGGCTGTCCCACTGACCTTGGGTATCTACTTTTGCCCCGAGTCCCCCCGCTGGTATATCAAAAAGAACCGCTACCAAAAGGCGTACAATTCCCTACTCAAACTACGTTTTACACCTCTTCAGGCAGCTCGAGACTTGTATTACATTCATGCTCAGCTCCAGGTCGAGGCTGACATAATCGGAAAGTCGAACTATATCACCCGATTTTTCGAGCTTTTTACCATCCCTCGCGTCCGCCGTGCAACCCTGGCCTCCTTTGTTGTAATGATTGCCCAACAGATGTGCGGTATTAATATAATTGCCTTCTATTCGTCGACAATCTTTAGAGAAGCGGGAGCTTCAGAGCGGAATGCCCTTATCGCCTCATTCGGGTTCGGATTGGTCAATTTTGTATTTGCTTGGCCGGCCATCTACACCATTGATACCTTTGGACGAAGGACACTGCTACTTTTCACGTTTCCACAGATGGCTTGGTCCTTGCTCGCTGCCGGATTCTGTTTCTACATCCCCGAGGATAGCACTGCGCACCTGGCCCTCATTGCTCTTTTCATCTATATTTTCGCCGCGTTTTACTCACCCGGCGAGGGACCCGTACCATTCACCTACTCTGCCGAGGTCTTTCCTCTTTCTCACAGAGAAGTTGGCATGGGCTGGGCAGTATCAACCTGTCTGTTCTGGGCCGCCGTTCTGGGTAAGTTCCGAACCCGGACTTGGCGTCAAAAGCAAGCATACTGATTCTCCACAGGGATCTCCTTCCCATTGATCCTCAATGCCTTCACTCCAACTGGCGCATTTGGCTTCTATGCTGGCCTCAACGTCGTTGCATTTACCATGATTTTCTTCTGGGTCCCCGAAACCAAGCAGCGCACCTTGGAAGAGCTCGACTACATTTTTGGAGTCCCCACCAAGCGTTTCATCGCGTACCAAACCAAGGTTGCGTTCCCCTGGTGGGTTCAACGTTGGGTGCTTTTCAACAAGAGTGCCAAGCTTGAACCGCTCTACCAGTTCGACCAGGGGGTGGCTGGCGGTGATTCGGACGACGAGCCGAGGGCGCAGACAGCGGCTGCTCCGGCTCCGGCTGAGAAGAACGCAACTGTTCATACCGATGCTGCGAACAATGGCAGCGGCGCATAGAGGGAGTGACTGGTACTTGCACGGGGAAGTTGAATACGAACTTCGTCGTTTACCCTGGGACTCTTTCAGTGGCAGTGCAGATGTGCCTGTCAATGTCTTGAAAATGATGGAGCTTGCAAATCAATATTTCGCTCTTTTAATAAAGCTTAACTGTATCTTAGATGGGATGTGACGGAAAGTGGTATCCAGGAAATGTCGTCTATCTGCAGTCAATAGGCCTCTTACATAGCTCAGCTCCTTGTCAATCTCTACATACCTACAATCAAGTATCCAACAGTATTATGTGTGAATATAGCATAGTCTCCGCAATTTACATTGATCTGTTTTCTAAGAGTAGATGCATAGTTCTATCTGTTGTTAGTCAGGACTCCGCACACCTCACAAATGTCTCATCTAGTCTTAGTCCGGTCAAAATCACTGTCTTATAAGCTGGTATTTACTCAGACGTTATGTCCATCATACCACTTATGATATATCCTATGCTTGACATTCATCTCAGTTTGTTGTTATCAAAGCCTGTGAAGTTTTATATGTGTTGTGTTTAAAAGACTTGAGTAGTCTGCATATGCTACACTCCTGCAATCTGCCCCGCTTTGCGACAACTATGGTAACATAATCTCATGCAGGACGCTATAGACCCATGCATTGAGTCTAAAAGCCTCTATAATTATGTCTGTTATAGTTATCTGAGCGTAGATGTAAGAATCCATCACAAATCCTCCATCCATCCGCCCAATCATCCCCACTCTCAAGCCCCCGATCGCATGGACCGAATAAGCATCTTACTGCGTCTTCCCATGCTCCGATCCGATCAGGCCCACAATTTATACCACATCCTTCGTCTCCATCAGACCCTGATCGGATGAGATGGCGAGGGTTCGCTCGTGGTCCGCGGAGGGAGTTGCCCCACAAAACGCGCCAAGCTTTTCTGGGGATGGCTACGTCATTAATTGTGCCAGTATTGTCAGCGCATGTAATTTGGCGCCGCTTTGCATGGCTGGTGTCACAGGCTTATGTTAGCGAGGAAAACGTGTTAGATGGTGCTTCGTAACGCTGGGGGGCGAGTACCGAAGGGCGCCCGTCCTCTCTCAGTAAGGGAAGGTGGATAGACATGGTCTGTGCATAAGCTAATCCTAATATGGAATAGTATCACACTCGGCCTTGCCACCCGTGGACTCATAGGTACCTCCAATGATTCACCTAGCGACTCTTTCCGCTTCAACAACCACAACAACCACAACCACAAAACACGAGTTCAACCAACTTGATAACACCAAGATCGCGCAGTTACCCGATCGTTCCGCTATGGCCACTTCCAGCTCGCCCAATCCACTTGACCCTCCAGAAATCGAAACTCAAGACCGGCCGCCAGTGCCCAGTGCTCTTTGGTCGCGTGGCGCAATCGACCGCAACAAGGCAGAACCTCGCGAAGATCTGGGCTGTTAGTTCCGTTGCCATGTTTTGAAAAAAACATCTTCATTGCCACTTCTTGTCGCGTGAACCGCCGCTTACACTCCAGTCAACATGAATCTCCTGCTCAGGCAGCTTTGTGCTTTGGTTCGGAAGAACCTCCTCATCATCTGAGCTTGGAAGCCAATTTTAACCTTCATCCGCGCGTTTGCTCTCCTTCTCACAATCGTCTTCATCATAATATCCAGCAAGGACTTGTTCGCACTGCCAGCGAAATGGGTTGTATACTCCATCCACGCGGTATGTACTTAGTTAATGCCAAAACAAATGCCACTGAATACCAACGGGGGCTAGATTCGCTCGCTTCAATATGGCATAGCCGCGAGTCAAGGTCACAACACTGTCGCGTTCATCGACAATGGAATGACGGACGGTGACGTCTCTTCGGTTATCGATTCAGTCTCACATACAGTCCATCAAGCTGGCAAGATCGCCAAACTGTTCCACAATACTTCCGACCTGGACGAAGAATACTCTTGAAATATAAATTGGATATATTCGTGTTACGCTGGGGTTATAGTTCTCTCATCGCCAAAGGAGGGATCTCACGAATGCCGCAAGGGAACCTGGCACAACAACCTACATCCAGACGATATTGCTTATGGAGGACCCGTTGACGTTATGAAGGACACCAATCGCCCAGAGATATAATCTCTACCGTTACAACTGGCCATATATAGGGCAATAGTCTCCAAGACCGCACCTGGTAATACTTCTTCGCTTCCACCGAAGTACAACGCCATCCTTCTAACATCTCAAAGTCAAGACACTACGGAGCGGAGAAGGTTTTTTCTACACTTGTCGTCATGTGTATACATCTTGGGGCCTTTCTTCCCGTTTTCCATGATATGGATCGCCTACCATATGAAGTCTTTCGTGGCTTCTGGGCCCGAACTTGGCATGTCCAGCCTGATTGACGCAATGGTTCCTGGATCATCTCGCTTCAGTGGAAGATTAATCCGGCATCTCTCGGCATAGATATTCTTTTTCCTGATCTATCTTCCAAGCTGGATAGTTGTAGGTGCTATCCTCGGTGTCGTGGTTTTCCCCAAAACATCACGTGGCATACCGACAGGCTATACCATCTTCTCTGGGCTCGCATTCACTTCGTATTCACCCTTCGCGGCCCCCTTCTTCAAACAGGCGCAGTTGAGCGGATCGATCGTAATCGCCATTACCCTTGTATTCGCAATCCTCCCACAGGTTCCGTTGGATCAACAGATGCGTCATATCATCATCTTGAGCCTCCTTTTCCTCTCAGCGAACTCCACGTACTTTACCACGAGGGTCGCATAATGGGAATTATTCTAGGAAGAAAAGGTCGACATGATGAAGAATTCTCCAGAAGCAGAGCACTGGAGAGTTCCGCTTTATACCCACTGAGTGTTTCTTGTCGTTCGGATCGTCCTGTACCCGTTTCTTGCTTTCTGTCTGGAGATGTATATCTTCGATAAATCCTCTAAAGATCGACAGTTTGTTACATTGGTCACCGTTGGAGGCCCAAAAGTGGTCATATTGAATCTCTGGAACGCATGAGTTGGTCAATAGACCTATCATTTTGACACCCTAATTCCCGTCTAGATACCATCCGGGATAGATCGGCTCAATTATCAATCGCAGAAAGCCCGAGACTGCACTTGTTGACTTGAGCTTTTCTGCACACTAAGGACAGATAGTTTGTCTTCTTGGACCCAATGGCAGTGGCAAATCTACCACCATGAACTGTATTGCTGGCCAAGAAAGTCTATATGCTGGATCGATTACGGTTGACCCTCAAGGTGGCCTTGGACAAAAACTTCAGAAAAACGTCGACTAGCCTGGACTCACTGTCGAGGAATACATTCGCATCTTTAGTGGCCTGAAATGCGCGGCAACTGCAAATGCGAAGGGGTTATTGCTACGATCAGGGCTCAGAGAGTCCTTTGAAACACGCCGTATTTCCACAACAGACCTACGGCTGTCTGAGTGACACAAGAATGTGAGGGGACATGACAACTGCAAATAAAGAGGTGGTGTCGCGACTGGCTAAGGCCTGCAACTTGGTACAGAAGCTTTCTTGTCGCGCAGAAACTATATCTGGCGGCTAGAAGAGAGAACTTCAATTGGCAATGGAGTTTGTGGGAGGATCTATGGTCTGTTGTGTCGATGAGGCATCGACAGGCCTTGATCCAATCACTCGCCGACGTTATGGGACATTTTGTTAGCAGAACGAGCGAGGGGTACCATCATCATGACTACTGACTTAGACAAGGCAGATTATCTCGTAGACAATATTACCATCTTGTACAAGGATTCTATCCGCGTCGAAGGAAGCTCTGTGGGTCTCAAACTTATATACGGAAATGGTTATGCCTTGGAGCTCCCAGAGGGTGCCGATGATGACTTATTAATATTTGTTCCGGTCGAGAGAGAAGTTTCTCGTCATCAAACACTCTATCGAGTCTCAAAATCTGCATCGACAGCCGAGCTTGTGGAGCACTTGGAATGAGAACACATAACTGGTTGCCAAATCTCTGGGCCTACGATGGAGAAACTTTTCCTTAAGATGACCGACGATGTTCTTGCTTCGAGCGACGATTTTAAAGATCGAGGCCCGATACTGCTAACCGCAAACGGGACGGCGAACATAATTTGCTCAATTACCATCTGATCTCTTTCGGGGAACAATGGTTCTTGCTGTTTTGCAAAAGATTCCGAATTCTTCGTCAAAGCTGGGCTCCATATATTGTCGCAATGGTTCTCTCCATTGTCGGTGCAAGTGTTACCCCAATGCTCATACAGGGCTTTTACAAACGGGTGCCATGTCCGAAGCTACAAGATCTCATCAATAACGAAACTCTCCGATAGGGTTTTAGAAGCTAGTTCTCTCCGCAGCATCTTTTCAGGTCCCACGTGGAGCTCAAATAATGATAGAATCGATCAGATGGTTGCATTGTATATCAAAGAGACCAGTGGTTCTTACAACTATACTAAAGTCTCTGATTTCTACAATGACCCCTCGTATGATCCTTATAACCACTCCAGCCTGCCTCAGGATTCCCAATCGTGTGAAGATTATCGAGACCAGGACTTGTACTTCATCGTAACTTACGTCGAGGCTCTGGCATAGATCAGATCATGAAGGCCTTTACTTTTGTAGAAACAAAAGTAGAGAATATTCGAACCATCAAAGAACTAACAGCCAACGACGGCGTCTATAGAAATGTTTATCATACTCGTAACAGTGGTCTTTGGATAAATAATGAACCAATCGTCGCATTTAACGCTCCACACAGAGCTATAATTAAAGCGCTGAATTTATGAACAACCTTGCTCTGTGTCCTTGTCCTGCACGAACTGTCATATGTACTCGATGTAAATGCCATGAGGACCTTGTGGCGTTGCCTACAGAATGTGGCTTCAGATCGTGCAGTTGTTTTGACGAAACATTCTGTAGAGGAGGCAGATGCCCTTTCTGGTAGGATTGGCATGATCAGCTCTAGGATACTTGCTCTTGGCTCTCGTGAGGAGCTGAAGCAGCGCGTTGACGATGCTTACCATGTGCATCTCGTTTCGAAGTCAGCTCCACGCACCATAAAAGAAGAGATGGAGCTTATGAAGAAATGGGCTTCAGGTATATTTCCTTCCGTTACCATGAATGGGGAGATCCAAGGTGGCCAATTTAAGTCTGAGGTTCCTGCAAAGGGCAACAGCATTTCGAGCTTGATCCACACCTTGGAGTACGCGAAAGAGGACCTAGGAGTCGAGTTCTATAACGTGGGCAAGGCAGCTCTTGATGAAATCTTCGAGAAAATTGTGCAGCAGCACGAGGATCAGTCTCAGAGAGTATGAAGCTCATGGGAATACTCGGACATGCCATGTCTCTATCAGGCGTGCCCTGAAGGGAGTGGGCAGGGTCAACGATCTACGAAAAAGGATAGGGTAATACAAAGGCTTGTACGCTTTTAATTTTCCACAGTTCCCCTATTTCATATGACTTGGGCTGGTTCAAGCACCCTAGCTCGCTTGCTTACCAAAGGGCTATCTGGGCCTAGGTTCTTTATGTCATGCGCATCTAGACAGGCTTGCCGACTCAAAAGCACAGCACTACGAGTTCGCTCTCTCATCTCTCCTTCATACTTGGCCACTGCATCACGTAGCTCTTGTTCTCGATATCCCCTTCGGTATACCTCTGCGATACATTCACTCAATCGTGCCGCATCTGTGATGCCGTGATTGAAAGCTTCGCCACGAAACATAGTCATCGCGTGCGCAGAATCTCCCACTAACGTCACGCCTTCTTTTTCCCACTTCTTGGTTAGCCAGTCTTGGATTTTGATCTCAAGTACTTCGGTGTCTTCTGGAATGCGCTGAACTGCGTCTCTGAGACGGGCTTCGAAATTGCGTGACATGGACTTCATACGCTGTACGCGTTCCCTGGAAGTAGTCGGCACCTCGTCCTCGGGTGATTGTGCCAGCCAACTCATCATAAGCTGACCCTCATAGAACTCTTCGTCTTCCCCAGCACTGCCGTTATTCGCAGGTGTCGATAGCGTCGAATACCACAAATAAACTCCAGTCTCCGGATGCGACCCCTGGAACAACAACGGGTCGATATCCCTCAAAACCTGCGCCTCAGCGGGTGAAAGCCTGACCGTAACCCCCATGAACCTCACAGGAAGCTGATTCAACTCCGCGCCCCTCGGATCCCCCTCCCCCCGAAAAAGCAGCTGCCTCACCCTCGACGACGACCCATCAGCCCCCACCAACAACCCCCCCTCCACTCTGCTCCCACCCTCAAATCTCGCCACAACACTCCCCCCTTCTTCCACATCGAACCCCTCAAACGCCATCCCCCACTGCACATCCACGCCCTCGCACAGCAAATCCCTCAACCTCCTCCGATGCACCCGCACCCTCCTGCTCGGCGGAATAACAAACTTGGGCTCCGCAGTCGCGAGATCCAGAAACAGGAAGCGGCCCGTGTCTTCGATGGCTTGCTGCGGGTCGACCTGCATGGCTGGAAGCCTGGCGAAGAGGGGGGGCGGAAGGCAGGATTCGAGGGCGGGGAGGGCCCAGTGGATGGTTAGACCCCAGCCGTGGAGATTGGATGCAGGGGAGGGGGCGCGCTCGAAGATTTGGAAGGGGATGTTTTGTTTGAGGAGGGATTGGGCGAGGGTGAGGCCGGTTATTCCGGCGCCGATTATGAGGATGGGGGGTGGGGATGGCATTTTGGGAGGGGCAGGGTTTGAGGAGGGCAGTGGTGCGGCGCTTTGAAGCGAGGATTTTTTTGGCAGCTGGATGTTTCAAACTGGTTATTTTGGAAGCGTGGTGGGAGGTGGAAAGCTCGGAAACGATGGTTCTTTGATGGTTTTGAAGCAACAGCACAAGACCCTCGAATAGAAAGTGGATCGAAAGATGAAGTACGGAGACCTAATTCAAAGATGATTTACTGGACGATTTATGTCCATTAAAACCTTGAGAACAACGTGGGGTGAGACTGTCAGCCATACGAAGGAGGGGTGACTAAATTCACGCCTTACCGAAAACGGACTTCCTTCCATTATTGGCATGACTCGTGCCATGCTGGCTGACATTAGACGGAAAAGCTAGGGTACCAAGCTATCATAGAACTGATTGCTAACAGAATTTATCGTCTCATTAGTGATGTGTAGATCACGGAAGCAAGAAGCTCTTCATTGAATGCATAGATCACGTGACATCAATCCGCCCGCCTTAGAATGCCCACGGTTTTTACCCTCTAATTCAACTTGATTGAAGTTCTCGAACATCTGTGAAAGTTTCCTTCCGAATGAGTTGAGATTGTAGACGTGGAAGATGGCCATCCATGGATCATAGCAAAGCTCCCGTCATCTGACCCAATCCTTGAGGTTCTTCAGGTTCATTTCATCATCTCCGCCGGTATCGTCACAATGAACATTAAGCAACCTTCCTCACTCCTGAAAGGCCCATGCTCCATACCAGGCTTTCTATAAGCATAGCTCCCCTTGGTCCAAACAGGACCCTCTTGGCCTGCAATGATTTCGCCCGAGCCGCTCTGCCGCCCTTTCAAATCACGAAAGTCACCGTCGACAAGGAATATCTCTTCAACGTATTCGTGAACAAAATTCTGTATTTGGTTCTCGGTTTTTGGGTCCCATCGTTGCAAATACGTCCCTCGGCCTGTCTGCGGGTCGTGATTCAGGGTAAGTTGTGCAATACCAGGCTCGAGTTGTCTCCATTGGCGCTGCTCACCCGTACTGGGATTTTTTTGGTAAGGATGAAACTCAAATTGCTCCATGGTACATAAGATGGATGGGGATGCTCAAGGCGATGACTCCATTGCGCTCTGCCTTATATGAGTAACTGGAAACCATCGATTACAAATATAACCCGTTCAGGATTTCGGCTTAAGCGAATTTCGGAAGCTGGCTCGACCTCGTAAAGTTGTCGTATGGATTTCCCGATGAATTTTCCGACATGTCATGTCCGCGCTCCAGGTCTTGGTACTGGTAGCGCCGAAATGACGTCATCTCGTCTGTGGGACTATAGTGACAAGAAGCATCCTCTCTCTGCTACAAAATTCAAAGAGAAATCTCTACAGCAAGCTGCAAATAGAGTATTAATAATCTAGAAAGATTAACAAAAACCCATCCTACAGAACTTTACGAGTTGGGGGTGCAGTTGACTGTATGACAGCACTGCATTTAACACCAGTACTAAATGGAATGTTTGCAGAATCGTCTCCATAGGTTAGGCTAAAGTCATGAAACTACGGCTTTTGCACATGATGATACATCACTGATTCAATGATATTGGCGGGTCGCAGGAAGTTGCTGGATTGGATGGCAATTGTGGGTGGCTTCGGTCGCGGATGTCTGGAGTCGCTGGCCCCGCTCTTCGCCGCACTGCGGATTACTTCATTCCCCCTCACCAACCCCTTGATTCCTTTGCCTTTTCTTCCCAGACAACGACAATATCTTTCGTGTACCGTTGATATCAACATGGCATACATTGACATCATCATAGGCAGCGACACTTGGTCTCGAGTGGGCAATCTCACAATACTTCTTTCTCTGGTAATGTTGTGATGAAGCGTGGACATCTAAAACTCCTAATTCTATTACAGCTACCCATCACTCTTTGGATCTACAATATTTTCTTCCACTCACTTGCTGGTTTCCATGGACCCGTCCTCTGGCGCGCTTCCAGGCTTCCATATATGCGAGCAGTTTGGAGTGGGCATTTCCCATATTAAATCCAAGATCTTCATGCGAGATATGGAGAAGTCGTAAGAGTGGCCCCAAATGAGCTTTCATTTATGAATTCAACTGCTTGGGATGACATTTACTCGAATCGGGATGGAGCTAACCCCGAGGCTTTCAGAAAGAGTGAGCTCTGGCATGGCAACCCTGAGGTTGGAACTGCATCTGTTTTCGTTACGCCTGACTTGATAGCACATTCGAGGATCAGAAGATTCATGGATCCTGCCTTCACCGACAGAGCCGTTCTACAGCAAGAGCCAATCATCCGAGACTATATCACTACTTGCATCAAAAAGCTCCGGGAACGCATGTCGCTCAATGGCAGGAAGACTATCAACATCTTTGACTGGCTGAACTTTACTCTCTTTGATATTATCGGTGACCTCTGCTTCGGGCAGTCGTTCGGTTGTCTTGAGAAGTGTGAGTACGAGGGCTGGATGGATCAGATGGCGGCTTCCATCAAGCTCCATTACCTGTCGATCAACCTGCGATATTACCCAATTGTCAACAATCTATTGAAGCCTCTGGCCGGATTTCTAATTACCAAAGAAATCATCAAGCAACATATGGCATATCGTCAAAGCGCTACAGAGAAGTTAAACCATCGACTTTCCCCTAATACGGTCATCGATCAACTGGACATTGCATCGAAGCTACTCCGAAGTGAGTATCCCGAACAAGGATTAACTCCAGGTGAGGTCATGTTTAATTCTATGCCGTTCAAAAACGCTGCAAGTGAAATCATAGCCACGGCACTTACAGGAGCTATCAATAACCTTATCCAAAATCCTGGATCTCTATCAGCTCTGGAATTTGAGGTTCGAAGATTTTCTTCATTATCTGACCCTACATTACAGGCTCTTAGTGGGCTTCCATATCTCAATGCAGTTCTTAAAGAGGCTCTTAGAATGTGTAACCCAAAGTGAGATGAAGATGAATTCCTCCGGAGTCGGGTGTGCCGGCAAGACTAACCATTATTAGCCCCATCGGCCATATGCGTATTACCTCTCTAAATGGTGGTATAGTTTCTGGCCAATTTGTGCCAGGTAATGTAAGTTATACCAGTCTCTTGCTAGGAAAAAAAATCTTACTCTGAGCAGACGATGTTGACCATTCAACTGGTGGCTTTATCCTATTCTCCAAAGTACTTTTATGAGCTAGAAGCATGGCACCCGGAGAGATGGCTTTACGAGGCCGAGGCCAACCCCAAGTCGCCGTATTATTATGATTATAGAAGGGGTGTCCGAGCTTTTGGTTGGGGGCCTTATAACTGCACTGGCGAACCCTTTGGATGGGCCTGGATGCGATTGCTTCTCGCTACAACTATCTGGACATTTGATCTTAAGACGGCTGACACGCCGAATTCCAGCATTTCCTGGGACAAACAAGACGTTTTTGCTATCGTAATTAAGCATCGGCTGGACGTAGCTCTTACGGAACAGACAGTTTGAACAACACCAGCAATACTTTCAGACATGGTCTGGAGTCAATGAAAAACAGTATCTTTGTCGTCTCTCTACCGTAGGCCTAGCAATGCAATTTGTGGTATATGCAACAATGAAGCAACAAAGCAATTTTCACCGAGCCCTGGATTTTTTTCAAAATGTAATTATAGTCAATACAGTTTATTTCATGTTATGATACTGCAACGTACGGTGGCGCGGGATAGCTTCGCCTCCCTGTAGCATGGTGGCACGGAGCTCGAAAGAAGGTTGCAGGCCGTTGATTATGGCTTGGGTATTTATGCAAAGCCCAATTATCCTTGCCTTTTTCTCAGAGAAAAGGTAGTATTTTGATGCTGATAAGAATAAAATTCAATTTAGGTATCATTGATTTTCTGAGCAAATGCAGGTGTGAAATGAGCGACATCCTTAACTAGTTATTTTGAAGACTTTACGTAAGCAAGTACATTTTTATTGGCTGAAGTATGGGTGTTTGCTACACCCTACGTCGCACACTGCCTTCTTAACCCTAGCCCTTGAGGCTCCGCCGCCCTTTTCAATCTTCATTACATATCTGGCCCTTAAATACTCTTTGCTATTAAGTCGCTTGTTTTCTCTACTAACAGAGCTCTCTTCGCCATATCCTCAACACAATCTCGCTTTTCCTGCTACCTTTTCTCTGAGAATTGGGAATTTGAGAATAATCACTCAGAAACAACCTTTTGAGATTGTCTTGGAGTCTTTATATTTCTTCCGTTTGTACTGAATAGTGACATACTGTGAAAGTTCAAATGGAGAAGCCATAATCATGACTGGAAAAGCTGCCAATACTGCCCAAATTTCTCGGCCTACAGGCTCGAGCAAAGTCCTGGAAACCTCGACTTCTACTCATTCAGAAGACTCAGTCGACCAATAAAATGAAATTGTTGGGGCCAGATTACTTCTTATTCATATCGGTGTTAGCCTTGCGGTATTTCCTGCCGGCTTAGTATGTTTGCTGGAAGTAGCTTGTAATAGTCGCGCACTGACCCGGACCTAGGACTCCAATCTCATAGCAACGTCAGTCCCCGTTATCATGTCGCAGCTTAACTCTATTAGAGATGTAGAATGGTATGGTGCGTCATTTTATATAGCCATGTAAGTCATCGAGACAACCAGCTACCTAGAATAAGGAAAACTAACTGCAATCAGGTGTGCGAGTCAGCCGCTGTCCGGAAAGATTTACACAATCTTTTCTAAGAAACTCACCTTTCTCTCATATCTTTTCATATTCGAGATTGGAAATCTCATCTGTGCTTTGGTCCCTTCTTCGGTAGCACTAATAGCCGGAAGAGCCGTTACAGGAATTGGAGCCGCCGGAGTCTTTGTTGGCGGTATGGTCATTCTTGCGACAATAATTCCCTTTCAAAAACGGACTATATGGCAAGGAATAAAGGTCACTATGTACTCTATTGCCAGCATCGTTGGACCTGTCATTGGAGGCGCTCTCAACCAGTCTATCACATGGCGCTGGTGCTTCTGGATAAACATTCCGTTTGTTGGTTTCGCCCCGGTACTGGTACTTTTCTTGAGGATCCGGAAATCCGAACGAGCAGAGAGGATACCTTTAACCCTCAAGATCAAATGATTGGATCTAATCGGTTTTATCCTACTTGTCGGATCCACTATTATGCTTCTTCTGGCTCTTCAGCTTGCTACAACACACTCGTGAGGCTCCTTTGTTGTTGTTGGTCTTTTTGTAGGATTCGCCTCAACTCTCCCACTTTTCGCATACTGGCAAATCCATCGTTGCGACGATACCCTCGTGGCACCGAGGCTCTTTAAGAGCAGGAATACTTCAATACTTTGCGCCTCTCAATTGTTAGCTGCAGGAGCATTTTAGGTGATAGTGTACTGGCTGCCAATCTGGTTTCAAGCTGTCATCGGTGTGTCTCCAATGGCAAGTGGACTTAAGTACCTACCAACCGTGATCGCGGATGCTGTTACATGCATTGCAAGATCCGCAATTATCATGCAAATTGGCATCTGGAATCCATTTCTTCTTGCTTCCAAGGCCTTGATATCTTTGTCAGGAGGGTCATTGAGCACAATTCACCCCGGTATAGCATCTGGGAATTGTATTGCATATCAGATTCTTGGCGGAATCGGGTTTGGACTTGTTAATAATGTGGTAAGTAGTACTCTTCGTACGTATTTGTAACAGCGACTGATGATTTTGCAGACACACATTGGCATGCAAGCGTACGTATCTAAAGAGCTGGTCCCTGTTGGTGCCAGCAGTCTTATGTCGATTGCTTCGGCCAGTGAAAAACTTATTGTAAACTGCCTAAATTGATTACACGAGCTTATCATGTACCGTCTCGTCAGGCTGCTTCCGCAGTCTATCTTGCTACTAATATTGGCTTGCTAATAAGCCTACAAGATTTGCCTATTGTTACTGATGAATAAAGTCGCAGTATTTCTTGTATCTTTGTATGAAACCAATACTCTATCCAGCACTTTCTATACTGACTTGCCATAGTATTTGCCCGCAGCAGCAGCGGCCGTTGGGTCTTTTCTAACACTGGGACTCGAATGGATTTCATTGAAGAAAGATGATACAGGTTCGGTTAAGTTTGAAGAAGCTGTCGCTGGTTTGGATAATAAGGAAAAAGCCTAGCGAATTATTGATTGACTATGAACCATTTATATGTATGACTTCGTCAATCATCGAGATATTTGACCTGTTTTCGATCTACTTTGAACACGCAGAAAATCAGTCCCGCTGGTAGTTCATGTAGGATTTGTAAGAATACGGATAAGACCCCATCATTTGCTATAGTGCTTATAGTGCCCTCTTAACTGTGCTGTCGCTACACCATGAAATTGCTTGTTGCCTCGCTTCTCATCGGTATAATTATTAACCCCATTTTGAATTCTAGGTCTTTAACAAGGAAGGTACCATATTCGTCTACGAAATACTGGCAGACGTGCACATCGTCAACGGAGTTATTCTGTATTCGAGCATGGATGCGTATCTTGGGCACAAGCAATGAACTCTCTTGGCGGGCGTCATGGGTGAAAATCAAAGTTTCCCCAACCCACATACTAGAACTAATGTAAGCACCTGAAACCGCATAAAATACCTCACCGGGCGGTCAAGCGCTTGATGTAGAGTAGGAGTAGATAACATGTCAAGCTATTGATCAGTGGATTTCACCATCGATTTCACGATGCTTTTTCTCGACAGCTGCGGCCTGGGTTAATAAGCTCGTACCATTTCATCTCAAGAAGCTGAGAGTTCTCCTCACAACAGGTATTGAATTGAGTCCGCATGAAAAATCTGCCTTGTGCAAGGAGCTATGCACGTCTTCCAGGGGCATTGGCGCTGGAAAAATTGATCTTGGATAGGTTTCCAAAAATAGGACTGGGAAGTTCTTGGGTTCTAAAAAACACTGCAAAGCGAAGAATTAAGCATCTGCCTTCGTGGCATACATTGTTCGCCTGTTCTCCTGAAAACGACAGTCAATCTCATGTTAAGGGCCGAAACCATGGAGCGAATCCGCCAGGGGGGGGCGTAAGGCAACCGCAGAATCGCTTGGTGTCTCCTTGGCATCGCTTGACTCCGCCCGTCATCCACTCCGCTTGTCCGCTCCGACATTTGCCAAGTGTTAGGATGCCGACTTATCCGCATACTTGCGTTGATCCAAAACCCTGAGGCATCAGCCGTAGCACGGAAGGTCTGGGCAATTTCAGCCAAGCTAAGCCTTCTCGACTAGTCAGATTCCCGAAGTGCGCCAACAAGGCACACTTGGCTTTGGAGGGAAAGACTTGGTGAAGATGATCGTTTCAATAGCTGCAGCTGCGATCATCTCACCCCGGACTGTCACCGTGCTATTGCCTCCACCCCCACAAATCATGGAACATTGGACGAGCGGCTACGACTTTGAGGGTATGAGATTGGCACCCTATTCTGTCGTTGACGTTGCGCCGAAGCCATGGATTAGCATAGTCTGTCCGAAACGCGTAAGACACTGAATCTCCATCAGTGAGGACTGATATTCCTCACTCGGTCTTCATTTCTTCTCTTCTTCTTGATATTCTTTCATTGAGTTCTTGTTATTCCGTCTTTTCCAACTTTGCCTTTTTCTTCGACCAGCGTCCGTGACAATATAACAGTAAACCAGCCGGTCTGATTTACGTCAACCGTCGCTCCGCTCCCTTTACTTCTTTCGCTGTCGGCCCTTTCTTTCGATTTCACTGATTTAATCGCTTTCCGTCTTCTTTCTTCGTTTCGCAATCTCCTTTTCCTTCCCAGCCTTTCTCAGAACAGTACGCAACTATGCCGACCCTCGACGTTAGTGAGCTGAATGTTGTGATTGCCGTCTTAGGTATGGAGAAGACTACGATCAACAGTTACCTTTGCTGATCATATCAGGAGCGTTCATTGTCGGCTATGGCTTCCTCTCCGTCAAAATCAAGCAGGTGTGGTACCTGGGTGAAGCATGTATGTTTTCATGTTTGGACTAGGAAGGCGATTGCAGAAAGCTGATTTGTATCGCAGTGCCGGCTGTGCTTCTTGGTATCATCCTAGGACCCATAGCTGCCAAATTCCTAAGTGTGGAACGATGGGGTTCAGCAGCAGAAGGGCAACAAGATGCCATCACCTTGGTGCGTACTCCCGGCAATGGAGAGACGATAAGGGTCGGAACGCTTTACTCATATTCTTTAGGGCATGTGTCGCATCGTTATTGGTGTCCAACTGGTAATAGCCGGCTTCCAGCTTCCTGCTAAGTACCAAGCGGCTAGGTGGAAGGAGATGGCTCTCTGTCTGCTTCCGGTGATGACGATCATGTGGCTTTGCACAAGCCTGTGCATTTTAATTACGATCCCCAAAATCACGTTTCTGGCGGCCCTTGTTATCGGCTCGTGCGTTACTTGCACCGATCCTATCCTTTCACAGGCTGTCGCCAAGGGTCCATTCTCCGACAAATACGTCCCTCGAGCTCTTCGTGAACTCATTTCCTCTGAAGCAGGCGCCAACGATGGATTTGGATTTCCTTTCCTCCTGTAAGTGGTGTCTAGATGGGAAAAGATCGCATGTAATGGAAGCTGACAAAATCAAGACTTGCAACCTACCTTATTCGCCATGCAGACTTGGAAGGTGTTGATTTCAAAGAGGGAGAATCGGTTGCTGCCGAAGGTGTGGTCCATCGATTGAAGCGCAGCGCAGAAGTAGGACGCCTGGGAGGTGGTATCTCAAAAGCCATGGAACAGTGGATTGTCGAAGGCTGGGTCTACATCATTCTAATGGCTGTCGCCATAGGTGTCATTGTCGGCTTCGGAAGCATGTTCGCAATCAGGTTTGGTTTGAGGCGTAAGTGGATCGACTCGGAAAGCTTTCTGCTGTGGCCAGCTGCAATTGGGGTAAGTAACCGACTACAGGGAACGAACCTAAGATGAACATTACTGACACATCCCTTTCAGCTCTTCCTCATTGGTGTCTGCGGGATGCTCGGAACAGACGATCTACTGGCATGCTTTGTCGCCGGCAACGCTCTCAACTGGAGCGGCCAATATTTGGAAGAAGCGGAAATCCGCCACGATGAAGTCAACAGCTGCTTTGACGTCATTCTCAATTTCGGTGGCTTCATGTACATTGGAACCATCATTCCCTGGACCGAATTCCAAATGCCTGACGTCACCGGCATCACTATCGGAAAGCTCTTCTTGCTCGGCTTTCTCATCATGCTGTTTCGCCGTATCCCAGCAATCTTCCTTACCTACAAGCTTATGCCAGATTGTGTGAAGGACTGGAAGGAAGCGCTTTTTATGGGCTACTTTGGACCGATTGGTATCGGCGCAGTCTTCTATGTCGAGCACACCCGGCACTTGTTCCCTGAGCTGAGCGAAGCCAGAACCGACGAAGAAGAGAATTTGGTTCGAGCGATGGTACCTGTTGTCTACTGGCTCGTGTTCTTCTCCATAATTTTCCACGGACTGTCAATTCCAGCCCTTGACGCCTTTTACCGCTGGAAGGGCGTCGCACCGATTGTGGAGGAGCAACCTGCTGAGATTCGGATTTTTTCTGAGAACGAAGCTCCACCAGCCAACGCTCACGTCAACAGCAAGCGTAAGTCGCTGATTGTACACAACCGCTTCTCGCGACCCGTTTCTGGGCCCGAGTTGTACAGATGGAACACAAACGAAAGCCTGGAAACCTTGGCAAACAGTGGGCAGAAGCCAGGATATGCTTAGATTTGTGTGGATATCGCTGACAAACAAATATGGAACCATGGGACACTTGATCACAACTCTTCTATTCTCTGAACTGTGAACTTGTGTGGAAGTCGCCATGAAACGCTATTATTATTGCATGGAGCTGGTAAACATATCAGGGACACGCGGGTACAAGAGTAGATGATAGAGATAAATAGGGAGTGCAGTCGCTACAGCAAAAGAAATCAAAGAAAATCGGCAATCGGTGGGATACCAGATACTATACATTCAGAAGTGCCCTGGCTCTCAAGTAGTAGCATGGCCTAACCTTGGGCAAGACAGTCGCGCCGACGCGGGCTTGATGTTGTCCATGCACGTGCCGTGTCGCGCCGCGTATATGACGCGCGTTTCTTAGATTACACCGTCGCAACTCCATCAATTCAACTTGAAGGACTGAGCAACTTGCTCTTCGCGCATACAGCCTTAGCCAGAGTCTGTATCGTGCCACTGGCCAACAGTTCAAGGACCTGCATCGTCGACTCAAACTCCCTACTAATGAAGTTTCGCACATCAATCGCCGTCAACGAATCCAACGCGTAGCTGGAAAGGTTTCTTGTTGGATCTATCTCTTCCAGCTCGAGGCCAACAGTCTTTGCAATCTTATCGACAAGACCGTCGCATACGATCTTTTCGGCATCGGATCGTGACTCGGCAGCTCTAAGTGCTGCGTTCCAGGATACCGACCTGGCGCCGTTGTTGAGCAGTGCCGCTGTGGCTTCGGCTTCCAAGCGCAAATGTTTGTATTTCGCATCCGTCGCCCAGAATTGTGGATTCAAAGGATTGATGTCGACACCAGTGATGATGTGGTTGTTGCAACTGGCTTGTGCCGTTCCGTCAAGCGTTGCCTCTAGCAGGGAAAGCACCTCGGCTTCAGTGATGTAAGATTCGCCAATATTACGCTGAACGTCGCTCCACATGTCTGCATTCTCGAACAGGAAACCTGCATCAGAAACGGCCGTCGGTCCAAGCGAAGCGCCGGGTAATCCTAGAGACCTCCGATATTGAGCGAACGCATCGAGGAAAGAGTTAGCCGCTGCGTAAGCTGTTTGCCCACGGCCACCTATCGCAGCAGCCGAGGAAGAATAGACAATGAAGAAATCAAGGGCAGTGGATTTCAATGCGTGGTGGAAGTTCCAGGCACCCTGCACCTTGGATTCAATGACCTGGGTCCAGTCGCTGACCTCCATATTGTCGAACAGCTTGTCCTGCGGCATTTTTAACACTCAGTTTGGATGGTGATATCAAGACGAATCTTACCTTGAGAATCATTGCACCGTGGATAACACCTCGAATCGGTGGTAGACCTGTCAGCTTCGTCTGCAGCAGCGCATCCACGTCCTCCTTCTTAGCCACATTGCAGCTGTGGACAGCAATATGAACATCAATTTGAGCCAAATCGTCGACCAAAATCTTCACAGGCCCTGTAGCAGAGCCGCTTCGAGATATGAGAACGATGTGTTTCGCACCCTTGGAAGCCATCCACCTAGCCATTCCTCGACCCAGGCCTCCTGTGCCACCAATCAGGATGTATGTTGCATCTTGCTTGAACATCCTTGCAACATTTTTCGATGGCGTGGTCTTGACAACATCATCAGCATGAGGCACAACGACAGTTCTGCTGCGAGAAGAAGATGCTCGGACGAGCTTGAACGCTTGCGATACCTGGGAGATGCGCAATATCTCAGGAGAATAGATCGGCCTCAGCTTCCCGTATCTCAAACACCTGGACACATCTTTGACGAGCCTTCGTACCAGCTTTGGCTTACGTTTAGCCAAAGAGCTGAAGTCGAAAGAAAAGACTCCCGTATTCCCGCCAAGACACGGCAACATGTTCTTTGCCGTGTTTGAGCCATCGCTGGTATGCTCGCAGACAACTCTGCCAAACTCTGCCATGCATTTAGCAGCCTCCTCGATACACACGGGGTCAACATGGGCGCTGTAAATGACATCAACTCCACGTTGATCGGTTGACTGGAGAATCGATTCGGAGAACGAGAATCCTTTGTGGTAGAAGATTTGTCTCTCAGAAAGGCCATGTCCCTCAACCAACAAGCGTTTTTCGTCGGCTGTCTCAACCGTTGCGAATATATTTGCCCCTATTGCTTGAGCTAGCGAGATGGCAGCTTGTCCGAAAGCTCCTGCTCCATTCAAGATGAGTAGGTTTTCTTCGTCCTCTAATCTTGCCAGATCAACGAGGCCATATTGTGCAGAACAAGAAGCCAGGGGTAGGCTTGCCGCCTCTTCAAAAGATGTTTCTCTGTTAAGCTTCAGTGTCAAGTCGGATTTGGCCCGGGTGTAGGTAGCAAAGGCTGAGTTGGCGATTGCTGCCACCCTGTCTCCAACAGCGAAGCCATTAACATTTTCACTCAAGCGACTGACAATACCGCTGCACTCTTGTCCGAAAACCGAGTCATCGAGCTGGCCAGTAGCGGTGTAGACATCCCTTGCACTTACTGGGACTGCTTTGACTAGAATCTCAATCTCGCCAATAGCCAATGGTTGTCTTGTGCAGTCATCATCCACAAAGTAGAGCGTGTCAAGATTCCCAGGAGTTGAGATCGCCATCTTCAGCGAGCGCGCGCCGTCGCTGAACTTTGTCTCTTCCACCGCCGGTGGGAATATCTTCCGATGTACATAATCATTCGCCTTGTCGTCGCTCACAATACGCGGAGTCCAGAACTCGCCTTTGCGCTCCTGAAATTCCATTTCGGTGTTCGCGATGGTGCTTGCACTCATGGTCATCTCGAACACCTTGAGAATGGCTTGTATGGATGACGTGTCATCAAGCTTCTCTTCCGCATCGAGGTCCAAGGTTGCGAATTTAAACATGGTCTCGGAGCGGATGGCGCGGCTGAAGCCGGTCACCATATTGGCTGTAGGGTCACCCTTCTGGCCATACGCTCCTCGAGTAACCCAGAGAAGGCCTTGAGACTTCCGCACAACAGACTGGAGGGCCTGAAGCTGGGTTGCATCCAAAGTGGAAAGAAGGGGCTGATCAAGCTCCGTAATGCAAATGCAGTGCTTGTCGGATGAGTCGAGCTCCTCGAGCGAGCAAAGGTCGACCTTTGTATTTTGGACATTCTCGACCGATGCTGCAAGCATGCGCGCAAGCTCCAACTGGGGTTGAGAAGTACCATGAATGATGGAAATAGGGGTAGCTGGAAGGGCCGATCCGTTGCTAAGAGGGTCATCTTGCGGGCTGTCTACCCGAAGATCTTGGATTTCTGTGAGCGGCTCGAGAATGGGCTCCCAAATTTGCTTATAACACAGTTCTCGAGCGCAATGCTCATCGCCATCATCCCCACTAGTCGGTAGCGGAGCGATTGTGAGATCGTCAATCGCGATAATCCTCTCATCTTTGGCAACAGCGAACATGGAGATTTTGCTTGGCTTATCTGTTGATAAGGGCTTGCTCGCTGAACAGTATGCGCGAAGGCTATGCTCCGGAGCACTCGCGTACTGCCGGACCTTGGTTGATACTGTCAGCCGACCGATCGAAGAGGGAAGACAGACTACATCCAGGGCTGTACGTCCGGCGCCAAGGATGGGCCAATACATCTGAACAAGCTGCTCCAGGAAAGAAGGATGCAGAATGTGACTCGTTTCATAATGCTCTGGCATGTCGGAAGCCGTATCGGTGACGGCAATATTCGCCACTGCATGCTGGTCGTCCGCTCGACAATCGGAAAGACCCTGGAAAGTCGACCCGTATACGATGTTGAGGTCAGAAAGAGCGGAGTATATGCGTTTCTGAGGTACACTCTGCGATGCCTTGTTGATTCTTGCCATGTTTTCTGTCATCTCTGCCGCCTTTTGCTCAAGTTGAGCCTGCCCGTCCACTTCGTTGACCTCGTTTGACCTGACAGTGGCGATGCCAGTGCAATTTTCCGTCCAGCCACCGCTCGTAGAGTAAGAATGGATGAGGAAATTACTTGTCATGTGCCTCTCAGCTGTTTCGGCGGTCTTCAGAGGGCGTAGTGTGATGGTCATCTCGACCTCGTCATCCGGTATCATGAGCGGCGTGTGAACGACCAAATCTCGAAGTTCAATTTGGGCAACATCGATTTCTTTCATTTGGGACTGCTGAGAAATAGCCTCAATCGCCATGCCCGCAAATCCTGAGATTGGAAAAATGTTCATGTCCTGGATCTTATGGTGCCGCAACCAGGGGATGTCGTCCAGTCTGATGAAGTTGCGCCATGTCGGCTCCAAGTCATTCGAATAATTGGCCAGCACACCGAGAATATCATGCCGCGGGAACGGTCTATTTTTGTGCATGTGTGAGATTCTCGATTCATGCCAGTAGACCTTGGAATGATTCCATGGATAGGTAGGCAGGTCGACAAGCAAGCTCGGCATCTTTGTAATCTTGGGGAAGTTGACGCGATCTAGGTCTATTGGCGCGCCCTTGCAGAAAAGAGTCGAAGCAAGGTCGAGCATTGTGTCGACCGCGTCCTTTTTCCTGGCCAATGTCCCGACATAGGGTATCTTTTCGACGGCGCCGCCAATTGTTTTCAGCGTCTGTTTGATAGGGCCTTGCAATGCCGAATGTGGACCCACTTCAAGTAACAGGTCTACACCGGTAGCAAAATCACCAGCAGGTGTAACGAGATGTTGTAATGCTTGCGCGAATTTAACAGGGCTTGTGAGATTGCGTACCCAGTACGATGAATCAAGGGCACTGTGGAAAACTTGCTTGCCCATTAAAGAGGAGAAGAATCGTACTTGAGACTGTCCTGGGGAGGAAACGTCTTGTATGGAGTCGTAATAATCGTCAGCGATCAACTCCATATGATGAGAGTGATACGCCGTCTCGATAACAAGCTTCCTTTGAAAGATTTGTTTTTCCTCGAGAACATGCTGTAGCTCCTCAATAGCAGGCGTGTCACCGGAAATGGTCAGACTCTGGGGACTGTTATAGCACGCTATTCTTGCTTCTCGCTCGCTCAGCTGTTGGATGATGGGATCGATGTCTTCCTTGCCACAGCCTACGGCCATCATCGTGCCTTGTAGCTGGGGGAATCTCTCCTTCAACACAGGTATCAGGCGACCTCTATGATAGGCGATTTGCATTGCGGATTCGGCCGAAAGAATGTCTGCGGCATAGGCAGCAGCTATCTCTCCGGAAGAATGTCCAACAACGGCCGTAGGTATAATCCCCCATGACCGGAGCAAGTCAATTAACGCCAGCTGGATAGCTGTACAAGCGGGTTGACTAATGTGTGCCTGGTTGACCCGGGTTGTGTGTTCGTCGAGGCCAAGTTCGTCAATCAGAGAGTATGGTGCGCCCAATTTGGTAAGGATCGCACTGGCCTTGTCGATAGTTTCGGCAAAGAGAGGGTAGCGCCCGTACAGTTCCTGTCCCATGGCCCACCATTGCGCGCCTTGGCCGGTACATACAAAGCCTATCCTAGGAATTCCAGTCTCCTTGATGGGATTGATGGTTCCCTTGGATAGCTTCTCAACTAGGTCAAACGACTCGGTTGCTGGAATCGCTACCCTCCACGACAGCGCCGACCTACGCTGCCCTATCGTGTACGCGACGTTAGCCATGAGATCCCTTTGGAACATCTCTGGCCTTTGCTCAAGATATACCCCCAAGTTGGCCATCATCTTTTGGCACGTGCTCTTGTCTGCTGCCGACAGTACAAAGAGCTTCTTGGTTGGGTCATCTTTTGCGCCTGCGTTGATCCCGAGGTCAATGGTAGTCTGCAAAGGTGCCCTACCCATCACCACATGCGCGTTTGTTCCACCGAACCCGAAATTGTTCACGCTAGCGTATTTCTTGTTTCGAGGCCAGGGAATCTGCCGTACGGGTATCTTCATCCCCCATTCCTTGAAAGGGATATTCGGATTCGCTTTCTGGAAATCGTAGTTTGGCAATATGAAGCCACGGTCGAGTATCAATGCTGTCTTGATGACAGCCAGGATTCCTGACGCAGATTCTAGGTGTCCAATGTTGGACTTGACGGACCCAACGTACAGAGGGTCTCGAGCGGGACGTGTGCCGAATACGTTGTGCAGTGCGCCAACTTCGATGGGGTCGCCTACTCGAGTTCCAGTACCGTGTGCCTCGACGTAGCCAGTCAGATTGGGGTCAAGATCGTAGGAGGTGTATATTGACCGGATGAGCGCTTCTTGCGAGGATCCGTTCGGCGTAGTGATGCCTGGTGTGTAGCCATCTTGGTTCACGCCGCTACCAAATATCACAGCACGGACGCTGTCATTATCACGAATAGCCTGGTCGAGCGGCTTCAAGAGGATCATACCACAGCCTTCGCCTCGACCGTAGCCGGTACCACGGGCATCGAATGAATAAGAACGGCCAGCGTTGCCAAGTAACCTGGCCATATGGTAAGTATCATGTTCTAGAGACTGAAATGTGATGCTTACCGTGAAGTGGAGTAGTTCATGAAGAATTCTGGGATCAGATTCAAGTTGCAGCCTCCAACTAGTGCAATCTCCGATTCCCCGTTTCGGATACTTTGACAAGCGTAGTGTACAGCCGTCAGGGAGGACGAGCAAGCGGTATCCATTGTCACGCTGGGTCCGCGCCAATCGAAAAAATGGCTTATGCGATTCGCTTGCATCGCGAGATGGTTCCCTGTACCATCCATTAGCATTCGTCTCAATAGGTAGAGCTGGTCATAATTGTTCGCAAAACGCGTGCTGGAAAAACTTACCGGTAGCCTGGAACATCCTCCCTTCTCCATCCCTCCACAAGTCAACCTCGTATTCTGGCTGTGCGGCCCCGACAAAAACTCCGACTCCGCTGCCCACAACCTTGCCCTTCGGCACGCCGGCACTATCCAATGCCTCAAATGCACACTCGAGCAACATGCGCTGTTGGGGGTCCATGCTAATCGCCTCCTGCTCGCTGATGCTGAAGAACGGAGCATCAAACGAGGTGATGTCGCCCGAAACAAAGGAGCCTGCATTGGTGTTTGTGCAGCCGAGCTTTGAGGCGGAAGGGTGGAAGAAGGGAGCTGGGTTGAATCGAGTGGTTGGGATTGTTGGAGAGAAGGTACTCCGCATGCGGGAGAGGAGGGTGAAGAAGGAGTGCGGGTCTGTGGCTGGGCCGGCGCGAATAGAAAGGCCAATTATTGCGATTGGGGTTGGTGTATGGGATGGAACCTTCGTTGTGCTGCCTGTTGGTGTAGATGCTGACAGTGTGCCGTTCAGATGCCCGTTAAGTGTTCCGTTGGTGGCTCCGTTTGGTGTAGCAGAGGTGCCGTTGCTATCAGGGATTGGGGTCATTGGCATTTGATCATCAGACCCTTCGGCAGTGATACCTGGAAGATGATCGCCGTTGGTTGCATGGCTGCCTTCAGCATGGTCATTGGTCTGATGGTTTCCGGTATCTGTATGGCCGTTCATTTGGGGGGTAGAATTTTGATGTGAGAAGCCATTTCCATTGACATTATGGGTACTCTCAAATCTTTCTTCGATGAACGGGAGACTCGCGTTTGGGGAATTGCCCAAGGAATTGTAAGAACGTTGAGAATCTAGGTCGACAAGCTCACAATCATGCCCATCCGGTTGAAAAGCATCCCCATTCTGCATAATGGATACGCGACTGGGCTGTGGTTGTTCTCGATGTTCTGTGTGTTGATGAATAGAGCATTGGGTTGGATCGTCTCCCCCGTTAAGGATCAAGCCTGGCGCCATGATTAAGCAATAATGATAGACGTCAAGAAACGAAAGACGAATATCATTTCATAAAGAGCTCAGGCTTGAGTGTGATATTCAATGATCGGTAACCAGTGGTGTTTGATGGTTTACACGTTCTATTAGTAGTTAAGTAAGAACAATGGTGCCAATCATACCCTCCCCTATCTTGTCGCCCACATTTCCGGGCGGCCTGGGCATGACAAATTTTTGCTTTCCATGGGGTGATCGGAACTTCATCATTCATTTCGCCGATGTATGTACTTCCAAGATACATTGGTGCAATCGATCGCCGAAGTAGAACATAGGAGTATGAGCTGCACCATGGTCATATCGTTATTGTATGGATAAAAAGCCACCAGATTGCACTCTAGAGAGCCTATGGTATAGCTAGAGCCACGCTGAACGGGGTCATCATCCCCATGACTTCATGCGACACCATATTGACACGCGCATTTTGCCAGAAACATCTGAAAGGGGCTTTATCCCATTTCCTGGATATCTGTGAAAGTGACGTGTGTCACTATGGAATATCGGCCAGCCACATCCATGAGAGGGCTTTCGCCAGTTCTGGAACGACCGTAGTCCTGATATTCAGATGTTGTCTTTATCTTCATGCAATGACGAAAGAAGAAAAAAATTTCTACAGGGATAATTGGGGTAATGATTGGGGTAAGATTGGCACGGGTCATCATGATTGGACAATTCCATTGCCGACGGCGATTCCACTGTTGACAACCACCGATGCTCACTCTCGACGATTCATCAGATGCTTCGCGTATGCATCCACAAGCAATTCAGTCCTCCAATCCAATATATCAAACTAGATGCACCTGCAGATTTCGATATTGCGGCGCTCTGTCTCGGCCCTGTGGACGCGGGTAACAGGTACAGAGTCGATATTATTGGCTTATTTTTGGATGCATCATCTCCGTCCCCACCCTCCTAGAAAAACTCCATGCAACTTGATGAATGCCCACAGGTTGGAAATACTGTTGGAAGGATAGTTTTAAACTGTGTAACATGATAAAACATAGGCTGCCAACATCAATAAAATTGCAAAGAGCGTGGCTGATAGTTTATTGGAAACCATTTTCGAATATCGACACATGAAGGGCTCCAAACAGCGGTTCTTGTTACACCATGACGGGAAATCCGAGGCAGGCTGCATCATTCAGCCGTCTCTTGGCCTTAGGCACAATGGGTGCAAAAATCTGGAATTCATGCCGATTACAACCTCTTTTGAAGATCATCTGTCAGCTCATGTAAGATGCCGTCTTCTTAATAATAGCAATATTCGAACAGTCTTCTTAGGGTCTTGGAGCTGAAAAGACATGGCATGGACGGCGGCACGGAAGATAAAAAATCAGATCAACTTCAAAATCTCCCGTGAGCTGCAAAGTATAACAATAATTTTGTTTAACCACAACATGAGGTTTCTCTGTCTTGCAGGTGCATTTGGGAATAGTGATGTGAGTTGGAATACCTGACAGCGAAGGTTTCATGCTGATGAGGTTGTAGAAGTTTCAGGTGCAGCTCGGTAGGCCGAAGAGACCCACCAGATGGCAGTTCTGACGTTTAGCTAGCGCCAATTGTAAATCAACTGGAGAGCGATGGCACAGCAACTTTTCACTTTGTACATGGAATGCATGAGGCTGTTCCTCCACCAGGCTATGAAGACTTTTTTGGTGGTCCGCCTTTCTTCAGGTTTCTCGAAGAGAGCAAAGATCCAGAAGGAGTTGATGGCCTCGAAAAAATTCGCGATTTTCCTGTCGGCGCCTCTCCAGAAGATACTTTGCGATTGTTCAATCCATTGGGGGTGACGGAAGGCCTGGCCATAACAGCGACTCAGGCGTTGGACTACCTGCGAGAAATCATTATGGAACATGGTCCATTTGATGCGATCATAGGGTATTCTGAAGGCGCTCTTGTTGCTGGCACACTCATTATGAAGGAGCATGAGATGAGAGCCAGAGGCGATTATTGCAACAGATTCAAGCTTGCAATGTTCTTTGGGGGATGGCCGCCGCTCAGACCCGATCTTACGGGAATGATGCTCGCCGACGAGACCGACCTCCAGTTGCAAGTGGCAACATGCCATGTCAGTGAGTTCTTCCCCGCACATGTCATAATTTTGGAGAATGGAAAAATGCCTTTCATCAATTGGCTAATCACTGCAACCGGCTCAGTCGGCTCATTAGACCCTTACCTCGATGGTTCAATGGCGCTTTTCAACGTCTGTGATCCAGACACGGCTGTACTCTTTGACCACGCCAAGGGACACACTTTGCCTCGGGATAAAGAAACAGTGAATGAGTTATGCGATGTAATCCGTGCCATGATTGCGGACATACGTAGGCAAGATGTGCTAGATTGAGAATCCAAGCCGCATGCGGCGTCCTGCCTTAGATAGCCATTCGTCTGGAAAGATACTGAGGCGTCAGATGTATGTCTGAACAAGCATCAATAGAGCATAAATTGGGGCAAATTTTCATCTATTTTCGTCGGCCTTGTGCACGAGTTCGCCTAATGTTTCCCCGCTCAACTCACCCCGAGCACCCTTGTCTGCCGACGTAAGCCTGTTACATTGCCGATCGTTGGGGGGTTCTCCTGTATTCGACCACTTGGCCAATTGCACTCATTGCTACATCTAGATGGATGCGATAATGCACGTCCGGATATGCCGCTTCACTTGCCGAATTTGTTGGATAGGGCTTGCGCGATTCGGAATGATAAAGCCTCTTTCCTATCTTTCGCATTCAGCCAGAATGCTATCAGCCATGGATACGATCGCTTCTGGAAAGCTACGCAGCTCAATTTTTCGGGTGAAACAATATTTGAAACTTACGTGGCCTGGTACGTAGGCCGTGGTGCGCGTCTATGAATGCAGTCATGCTGCGCCAAGTCGAGCACATGATTGTGAGAAATATCGTTATTCCGAGTGGTAGAGATCCGCTGGTACAGGAAGGGTCCAGTGCCCAGACTTGAAGCTTCACATGACATCGCTATCGTCTGCAACTATCTGTTGTGATCTATCTTTTCACGATTGCATTGTTGAGGTGGCTCTTGAGGGGGTCTTCGCGGTCACTGGATATCTTTGCGCGAGAGAGATTTACACCATTAGTCAACATGGGAAAATTTCACTTCGCCTCCGCGAAGCTAAAAATCGTAAAAAAATCAGTGAAGAGTTTTTGGGTAAGAAGTATGGTTGTTTTACGCTTATGGAAGCTAATGCTAGAAGCGCATATTCTCGTACGCGACTAGATTTGATCGTATATGGCTTGTTGTAGCCACGCTCGCCTCAGTGGCGACTGGAGTCACGATACCATTGATGAATGTTATCTTTGGTACGTCTTGGTGAAAACTCGAGAAAATCATCTAACAAAATGGTAGCAAAACTTGTCCAAGTGTTCACTGCATTCTATGCTAGATATTACACAGGGTGGACACCTGCCCAGTTCCGTCATGAAATAGCGAAGAACGTGTATGTGCCCCGATGGTTTTTAATTTACCCCATGCTGAAACTGTATCATAGCATTTACATGATATACATCTTCGCAGCAAGATTCGTGTTTGATTACATAGCTGTGGTAAGTCTCTCAAGCTTGTGACGAATGCTCAATTAATGGTCCTAAGCTAGGATTCCGTCATACGGGCCTTAAAATCTCTTCAAAACTTCGTCTCAAGTACCTCAGCTCTTTGGTGTCACTTCCAGTTTCTACAATTGATACCATTCCGCAAGGTCATACCGCAGCCGTTATCACCATCACTGCAAACCAAGTTCAAGATGGTATCTCAGAGAAGCTTTTTCTTCTTTTGCAGAATATTTCACTCCTTATCTGTGCTATCATTGTTGCCTTTATTTATAGCTGGCTCCTAGCTGTTGTCACTGTATCCGGCCTATTGTTCGTTGTTTTAGTTTACGGCGCTACGCTGTATGCTCTCGTGAAGAGATGGAGTGACGTACAAGAGGCGGATAGGGAAGGGGCCGCAACTGCGAGTGAATCCATCTCAACAATTCGAATGGTGACCGCGTGCGGCGCGGAAGCCAAGATGAGCGACAACTATGGTACATGGGTGAACACAGCGGCTCGCCATGGACTGAAAATGTCGAAATGGGTCGCTCTACAGTCCTCATTAGGTCAGTCAAAAAGTTCAAAAGACGCAATGTCGAGCACACTAATGACTATTTCTAGTCTTCTTCGCAATTTATGCGTGAGTTCACATCAACGATTCTCCACTTCATCTTATAATTCTGACGTACCTGGTGCAGGACTGCTGCACTTTGCTTCTGGTGGGCTGTTCAGCTTTACATGGCACAGAAAATTGCCGACGTGGAGGTACTCTTAGTGTCAGTCAACCTGTCTCTTTTTCGAATTTCGAGATAAACTAAATTCGAAAAGAGTCATTACGTCGATTCTGACGATTGTCATGTCCGTTGGTTCGGTTTCCGCCCCACTTTCGGCTGTGACCCGGGCTGCGTCAGCGGCGTCAACCTTCTACACCATCATCGATGCGCCGAAAGCGAAAGCGCACGGATTATCAGGATCGGAAGCATCTGCTACCGACGACATTTTTCTCGAAAAAGTCAATTTTACTTACATTTCTCGACCTGACCAAAGGGTTTTGAAGAATGTGACCTTGACATTGCCGGCTGGCAAGACCACAGCCATCGTCGGGCCTTCTGGCTCAGGGAAAAGCACCATTGTCGCTTTGATTCAGCGGTGGTATGAGCTTGGGGTTGAAGAAGACGAGCATGCTATCGTAAGTATACCTGATGCATCTGAGGCGGAATTTGATGGCACTGATCATCGTCCCAGACCAATTTGCTTCGTAACGGTTCCATCACCAGCCGTGGGCAAAACCTCCATGATATCGACGTGAAATGGTGGCGATCCCAAATTGGTCTAGTGCAGCAAGAGCCATTCCTGTTCAATGGCACGATATATGAAAATGTCGCGTATGGCCTGATTGGAACACCTCGAGAGTCCGAAACGGACGCCGCGAAACGATTACTTGTCGTCGCAGCTTGCGAAGAGGCATATGCCGACGAGTTCATCTCTCGTCTACCCGACGTCAGTGCTTCCTCCCTGTCTTTTCTTGTTACAGATTCTTACACCTAGGGATAGGGCTACGATACACTATGTGGAGATGCAGGAATTCATCTCAGTGGAGGGCAACGACAAAGGATTGCGATCGCTCGATGCATTATCCGCAACCCCTCCATCGTCATCTTGGATGAAGCTACCAGTGCCATCGACGTTCGCAGTGAACAAAAGGTTCAGTCTGCACTGGACCGCGCTGCGAAAAATAGGACCACGATTGTCATCGCGCACAGGCTATCAACGATACAAAAGGCTGACAACATAGTGGTGCTCCAAAAAGGAGTGGTTGTTCAACAGGGCAGCCATGAAAAACTGATGAAGAATAGAGCAGGCCTGTACCATCGTCTTGTAAACGCCCAAGTACTCTCCCATGATGAATACTCTGCTACAATAGATTCGATTTCTGCAGTTTCCGAGCAGACTGACTTGAAAGACGAGCCTGATACCAAAGCCGTAGAAGTGGATGACCACACACCTTCCGATTCCCAAGCAGAACAAGTCTCAACATTTGGCGAGGTTGGTATGTTCACACGTTTTATGATGGAACAAAAGCGCAATTGGTATTGGTATCTGCTTATACTACTCGGCTCTGCCGGTGCTGGTGGTAAGTCATTGCTCAGCTCTGCTATTACCTAGCGCTAATTTTAGCAATGTATAGCTGCATTCCCCGTTCAAGCGTACATTTTCGCGAGGTTGATTTCTCTATTTTCTTTTTATGGAGACTATCTTCGCAATGAAACGCAATTTTGGTGTCTCATGACAGTTGTACTTGCCGTCGGTGTCGGCATATGCTACTTTGGCCTGAGCTGGGCGTGCAATTCAGTATCATTCGTGTGTATCCCAGATATTTCGTCGAGTTCCTTCCAGTTAATCGATCGCAGCACATTATTTCGGCTTACCGGCACGAGTATTTTCACAACCTCCTTCAGCAACCGATCGCATTCTTTGACGACAAGGAGAACTCGGCTAGCGTACTGAGTGCTCGCATCGCGAACGACCCGGCGCAATTGCAGCAGTTACTCGGGATCAATGCAGCATCCATTCTCACATGTATCTTCAATGTCGCAGGATGCATCGCAATATCATTCTACTTTAGTTGGAGACTATCGGTTGTGGTGGTCTTTTCATCCACGCCTGTGATGATCCTCGCTGGGTATCTGCGGGTACGCTATGAGAGAAAATTCGAGAAAACCACATGGACGGTGTTCACCGAGAGTTCCAAGTTCGCCATAGAGTCAATCGGTGCATTCCGCACAGTTAGCGCTCTGACCATGGAGGCCTTCATTTGCAAGCGATATGAAGATCTATTGCAGAGACACGTGCGCGATGCCTTCCGCAGCTCTATATGGACAAGCTTAATATTCTCGTTCAGTGATAGCGTCGCATTGCTGTGTATGGCTTTTGCGCTGTGGTATGGAGGAAGACTACTTTCGAACTATGACCTCTGGCCTTTTGAATATCGTACGTTGTGTCTCTGTGGTTTCGAATTGGACTAATAAAGATTACAGTAGTCGTATACCTCGCTGTCATCCAGGGCAGTTTAGCTGCAGGCCAGTGGCTGAGTTTCGGACCCAGTAAGTGTCACATTTAAATACTTGCAATATTTGTGACATGTATCGTGCTCACCGGTATAGATATTGCACAGGCTTTGAGTGCAGTGAAGCGCATTCGAAGTTTGAGAACATCGAAAGATACTGACCAGGATTTGGATCCTCTTCCCGAAATCGATGAAGAGAAGAGTTTGCATGGGCCCAAGATTGAACTACGGGACGTTTTCTTCAAATACCCTACTAGAGACGTATCAGTTCTCTGTGGCCTCAATATGACAGCAAGTTTTTCCCTATGATCGTCTCGTTTATCTCTAAAGTGCCACAGATCGAAAGAGGACAGTTCGCCGCCATCGTCGGACCATCAGGTATTACCCCATCATGCTGGCAGTATCATAAAAGAATATTCTAATAAGTTCCAGGCTGTGGCAAGACCAGTATAATCAACTTGCTTGAGCGGTAAGCAAGGGTCGTCCCGGTGCACGGTAACATTCAGTAACGAAAACTAGTTTCTATACCGCTCAATCCGGCGAAGTCCTTTTCGACCATCAGAAAATCGAGTCTCTGGACCTGAAAGAATACCGCAAAATGATCTCGCTCGTCGCGCAGGAACCTTCTATTGTTGCCGGCACCATCCGCGAAAACATCTTGATGGGCGTCAACCCTAGCACCGTCACCGAGTCGGATCTTGATCGCGTCTGTCGCGAAGCCGAGATGTATGACTATATCGCATCATTCCCCATCACCTACGACACACTCGTGGGCCAAAAGGGCGTTGCGCTGTCAGGCGGTCAGAGACAGCGCTTGTCGATCGCCCGTGCATTGATCCGCAATCCGAGGTTGATGCTGCTTGACGAAGCAACGTCCAATCTTGATTCGGAGACTGAACGTAACATCCAGAAGATCTTTGAAAAAACCGGCAAGGGTCGCACCATGATCGTTATCGCACACAGGTTGGCGACAATCCAGAATGCAGATGTCATTTTTGTGATGAGCGAAGGGAAGGTGGTGGAGCAAGGGAAACACAGGGATTTGTTAAGGCTGAAAGGCGTATATTGGCAGATGGTAAGCTCTGCTTTCAATCATGACAGGTTTTCTCTAATCCAGGTAGTGCCAAATGCAAGCTCTAGACAAATGAGGTGTAGATCATCCGCGGGATTGATTAGGGGCAAAAAAGATGGCAAATGGAGATGTTTGTAAACCGGTTGACGCTTTTTGCTGCTCTCTATTTCGATATTCTATTCTTTTTTTTAGCACATTTTGCTTTTTTCAATCTTCGTGAGTCTCGTAAAAAATCTCCATGGTAGAATAATCAAGCCAAACTGAACCCAGATAGGCACACATGAAGTCAAAAAGCTTGTAGTGCCAGATATGTAAAAACCAGGGTATTGTCTCATCCTTCTTTATTTCTTTTTCCAATCCAAACGCCGTCAAGATTAGTATCGCCATGGGTTTCTTTTGCTGCAGTAAATCCATGTATTCAGGTGGTATCGACAGGACCCATCCTTTCCCTTCACCCTGAGCTTCTGCAACGTAGGCCCCAATCGCAGCCTCGTATATTTCTTTGATGTGGTCACTTTCGTTGGATCTTCTGTTTAAAATCGAAAGTTTGGTGTGTTTTAATGATAGAATCGCGGCATCCTGTTTGTGTTTCTCATCCTGGGGGTCGCGGTCCAAGTCTATACTCATGTTTTTTAACCAATGCTGGTAGCTGTTGAATAAACACATCGCTTTCCATATAGACAAAATGACAGCGATAATTTGATCGATATGGTCATCATATCTCAAGCTGGACACCAGCTGGGCGACCCCGCAAGAGTATAATACCGACACTATAGATGCCGAGAACGCTGCTGCACAATTCTCGGGCGTGATTTCCTTCACAGTGCGATTGAAGCTGGAAACAGACCGTTCATGTAGCATCAGACTGGTATTGACCTCGAGAGACTGCTGTAGAATGTTGTGCTGCTGAAAGCCCCTGTGCAGGGCAGAAAACGCAAGCACGGCGTCGAATAGGAAGTCGTATTGCAGAGCTTGTTGCGGAACGCTAGTATTCCAGAACAAGGGATTCGGGCCATCCGCAGGCAGCGTCCGAGAAGTTTGAGTTATATAGTGATGAAATAAATCCCTTTGCTGGTAGCTCATGCCACTTGGGTGTGGCTGCTGAATGATGATCGTTACCGGGACGATGGCGGATTGCCCAGAATATGCTTTCTGAACGAAATTTGTCTGAGTGCTAGCACTATAATTCAATGAGTATGTTTTAATTTCAACAGGTGGCGAAAATTTGCATACTCCCGAGTCCAAGATGGCTTTAGAACACGTTGTCGGGTGGTAATGTCCTCAAAATCACATTTGGAACCCCGGCGAATGCAGTGCTTGCATCGAGGTGCTTGTTCGTCACACTAAGATGTGTTAGAAGGCGCTTCATTATTCGGATGTCATATTCATGGCTATATCACCTTAATCCGGGCCTTTCTACATTGTCCGCATCCGTTACGTGACTTCTTATGCGGCCTTCTTGACCCATGATTGGATTTTTGAATTAAAGTGGACATTTAGATGATAGAACAGCGACCGCGCCACTTCAATCTGGCCCGGTTGTCTATCTTCCCAAAGAAAAGAGTTGATGAACAACGTGATTGAAGAGGATTGTGGCTGGAAGAGTTAACTTACGGATGAAAAAGGGAGCCATCAAGGGTGTTATTTTTGAGCCGCAGGTCGCAGGCTGCAAATTAGGATATTGCACAGCCACTCTGAGCGTGCCCTAAGGACCATCCGCTGAGCGCGGGCCCACTTCATGCCGGACACTGGAACGACATCTTTTGCTTTTTTTGCCGATGCAGATGTTTTCTGTCTAGCTTGTTCCTCCTTTTAGCCAGTTTCGGTATAGCTAGCTGTTCCGCGAATCACAGCCCCTCAGCCTGAGCGGATAAGATCATGGCCCCACAATGACCGTACTCTAAGCCCTTTTAGGACGGGTTAGTCTTTATCGGGGTCCGAGCCTTGTGAATCATACGTACGTTGGACTATTCCCTTCTCTTGCTCATGATAATTCAAAGGCTATCAGCAAGAAGAACCAACCAATCAATAACCAATCAATGGAGTCTATACCTATGCCCTCTCTGCGTCTCGGGCTTGAACTTGGAAAGATTCTTGTCTTAATAGCTCTGGAGTTCGTCGCGATGGTATATTCTGTCGCATAGGACTCGTGAAGGTGACATCCAGACACCATGATGTTGCCTGATATTTTGTTGATTCTTGACGTACTAACTATCGATGGCCTTGATCCTGGTATTTTCACAATTCCGGTGAGCCTCAATAAGCTTTGTACGCTCAGGCAGACTTGACATTAGCGAACGGACAACGGGTTACATTTGTATGCCTTTGTCGCAGCCACTCGCTGGATTGGGTCTAGAGTACGTTCATATGAGGCTCAGCTGTACAGGTTTCGGGCCTGTGGCAGAGAGGAGACCTCTACGATGTCTTATAAAGCACCCATACCTTCAAGTGTTCTGCATATTCACTTACGAACGAACAAAGAATCGACCAAGCAGAAGCCATGGAAGATCTAAATCTCTACAAATACTATGTGCCCTCTTTGGCTGCCGCCGTTATTTTCACAGTTGTCTTCGGTGTCCTCACAGTAGCACACGTGGTTCTTATCGTGCGCACTAAACGCAAATTCCCATTGATTGTTGTTGTTGGCGGACTTTGTAAGTTCCTTGGACGTTTTTCACCAATTCCAGTGAAATAATAGTTGTTATTGTAGTCGAAGCCGTCGGACACGCTGCGAGAGCTTATTCCCACTCGCATCTGGATGCAGAAACACCTTTCATCATCCAAGTCCTCCTCGTCCTCCTCGCCCCCATCCTGTTCGCAGCAGGCATATATATGCTTCTCGGTCGTCTCATAAAAGCATCCGGATACCCCAAGCTGAGCATCATCCGCCCGACCTGGGTTACCAAAATCTTCCTGCTGGGGGACATCCTTTGCTTCTTGGTCCAGGCTGCAGGCGCAGCTAAGTTGGTTAAGCCAAAATCCAGCGAGGACATCAAGAACGGCGAGAATACAGTTTTGGGTGGTTTGGCGCTGCAGATACTGATATTCGGTCTTTTCCTCGTGGTAGCGATCGTCTTCCATGTGCGCTATCGGAAACGACGCCCCGATGGAAGCAAAAACCTGGTGGAGTGGCATCTTTGGTCGCTATACATTTGCAGCATCTTGGTTTCGGTGCGGAACGTTTTTCGCTTCCTGGAGTACAAGATGGGCACTGACGGCTACCTCTATCGGCACGAATGGCCTCTGTATCTTCTGGACGTTTCGTTGATGGCGGTCGTCATGCTCCTGGCACTGGACTGGTACCGCGGCAGCTTCGAAGCTCCTGAGCACAGTGTTCTGAGAGATGAATGCGATGGAGACATTACTCTGAACCAACAGCACCGCCTCAATGACGGACGGACTATTGTTTGATGCATCGTGTTGACTCGCCGGAAAGGGGAAAAGGCTGTGGATGCGACGGAGGGTCTGTGCGCAGCGCCAACGCGACGCGTTTGATTCTCGGCACTTTGTATCTAGACATCATCTTCATCATTGAAGGCACCTTCGTTCATCAAACTTCCCTTCTACATATCCTCTGGCACTTCTCCTGCATGATAGCATCATGGCTTCAATCCCCGCATGTAAGCGTCTACCGACGCTTGGCGGCGGGTGCGTTCCATGAGGCACTCGGTTCATTTACGCCGCAGTATCGCCAGAAAGGCACATCCGCCAAGGCAAGCGGCAAGCAGCCTCAACGCAACTGGTACTTGGGCCTTGCCGAGAAAATTGGGAGTTTTAAGCTGGAGGATCTCAAGCCTTCTTCGAAGAGAATAGATTATACCAAAACCTCCCTCGTCTGTTCCTACAGCATCGGCTCGGATGAGAAGAAGGTTCTCTACATACCTGGTGAGCTAACGGGAGACTTTGCAGCATGCACCAACGTCATCGTGTTAACATGCCGAAGGTGCACCAAGACGATGGGTAAATAGACGCCTTCCCTATGCTGCGGAACAGCATGCGTGGGGTGCAGCAAGGTTTCTCTGGCCATTTGATGAGGGGCTTAATGTTCAATTCGAGGCTATCCGGTCCTCAAACCCTTACTTTGATTTCCCAAGTGTGGATATCTACTGCGCTTCAGGGGGGGTTTTACGTAACTTGTATCAGTTTTGCGATACAAGGTTGCCCAATAGGCCCAGACGATTTCTTCTGCAGCTGATAGGAACCACCCTTTTCATCAGAATGGCGATACCTTCGCAGAACTCAGAGTCAGGGCTGCCAAGCAATGGTTTTGGCTTCGGGGTGGCGTTCGAGCGAGCTTTTACCGAGCAGGATGACAGCATGGCCGAGGATACGATGCATATGCGAACGATCCAGTATAAGCTGGGCCATCTGAACTGCGTTGTAAACTGCGAGGTTGATGCATGGGATTCAGATCGCGATGAAACTAGCTTCGCGTTGCCACAGAGAGACGATACCGTGGCTGACTTCCCGTTGCAGGGTCAGTACGCCATCGAAAGAGCTGGTCGGAACATCGAAGACTTTTCGCGGATTATTGAACTCAAGTCCACTGCAGATGGAAAGCTTCGCCACAATAAGATTAGAGATAGGAATCTCGGTCATGCCGCGCTGTTCTTCTCCCGCGTCGAACAAAAGATAGAAGGCGTGTACTCTCCTCAACACGGAGCGTTCCGGGACATCCAGATCACAGACTGCAAATCTCCACACTTCAAGGACTGGTTGGACGATACAAGCTCTCAACGCTCACTATGTGGTCTGGTAGCACTTCTTCATAAGTTAAAATCGCATGTATCAAAATCGAGGAATGGGCTTTGCGCAGTCATTCTCCATAATCCTGACGATCCTGTCGAGGTACATGAAGTAGAATTCGATACCGAAAAGCCTGGTGCTTTCGATATCCATAAGACCAGCCGTTTTCCAGAATCTTTAGTCCATTCGGATTACGTTAACCTATTCTGGAAAAACCAACCGATCATCCAATGTTGGGACTGGTAGTTTGCACAAAATCATTTAGCTGAAATAGTTGGATCATTAAAGTACGACATGTCGCATAAAGGGCATCTTCAGAGGATATAATTTTAACAAGTATATATTAATGGAACTTGATTTGAAGCAAAATCTTGTATACGCTCACCAAGATAAATGATGGATGAATATCGAGGATAAAACGAGAATCGAATGATAGACAATTCCGAAAAGCTCCACAGTCCAAAATTGTTGTGGACTGCGATATCAAATTTTCGAGGGGATATTCCGAAAAGAGCAGAAATAAAGAAATAAAGATAAGTGTCAGTTCACTGCTGAATCGTTCGAAGGGTTTGTAACCATTATTTCGGGCTGGAAGTCTCCTGGGGTCTTTTTCTCCGATGGAAAGGCTCTATCGAGCCCGCTGTCCTTTTGAGCAATCTCCACAATTCTTTCGAGCTCAGCAACGACTTGGGAAATAACTGGTCTTTCTTTTGGCTTCACTCTTAGGATGCGGGGGACAAGGTCGATTATTGGTTTTAGACATTGGGATCGCCTTGTGATTGCATCCTTTCGCAGTTCATCCAACATCCTCGTCACTATCGGTCGAACTCGTGCTCCTTGGAAACTCGGTGTCGCAATCCAATATGCATCCGATTCTTCGGTTTCTGTTCCTTCTTCCCCAGATCCATAACGCTTATAATTGAAATCTTTCAGCACATCACGGCCTTTAACAAGCCAGACAAGCATTTCCATCATGACACAACCAAAAGCCCACATATCGTATGGACGAGATATGTGGAATACACCTTTTCGGTGGTCTTGTCCCAGCTTCTCGGCCGTTATTCGACTTTCGGGGGCCCAGTATGTCACCGTGCCTCTTGGGTGCTTCGTCCCGATAGATGATCGATTTGGATCCCAGGGTTGAAATTTACCCACTCCAAAATCTGATATTTGATATACACCAAGCTCAGGATATGGAGTAGTGATATCGACCTCAAGCTCTTTGAAATGCAGGATGTTCTGTGGTTTGATATCATGATGATACCCTGTCTCTGTAGACCGTGTGTTCCTGTTTTCAAGCGTCGCAGAGGATTGCGTACTGTTGACATCCATCTGATCTGGTTGCCTTTCGTGGATAGCGTATAAGCCCTTGGCCAGGCCTAGGATCTGGTATAGTTTCCAGATGATGTATTTTTTTGTGCGCTCTGGCTCCCTATTGGCCATATACTCTCTCAAATTGCAGTCAGCCAAGGGAAAAAGGAAGTTCCAGATGTCGTTCTGTCTATAAGTGGCAAGCAACTGAATAATGTGAAGATGTCTTTGTCCTAGAAGGCTTTTGAGTAGTTTCTGCTCGTGTTTAAAAGCAGCATCCTGTGTTTTACGTCGATCCAGGCGCTTGAGTGCAAGTCTTGGGTTATCGTTCTAATATTATATGTCAGGATACTAGCAAACCTCTTCAGGTTTTCTTACATGTTTGAGACGGTAAAGCATCTGATGAGATTTCTCCATCTCTACTTCGAATACGATACTGAAGGCTCCTTTTCCACACTCTTTCATATAAGTGTAAGGTATGATCTTCCTGGGTTCAAACTCTTGATGGAATTGAGCTTCATCTCGAGTGAAGAACGCTGCAAAATACTCCCATCTATGCCTGGGTAGCTCGCTGATCCAAACTTCCCGATCGAAGTCGTCTTTGATCCATCTTGATTCCTCGCTTACATCCTCCAATGTCAGGTGCTTATCGCTGACACGATGCAACAAACAGTTTTTCAACTCCCCAAGATTAAGTCGAACATGAACAGCGATTAAAAAGAGTGTCGGAGCGTACTCTTGCATGTATCTTGCTATGTGTTCTAGTTCTTCCCAACAAATATCTCTTCTTGTTGAATTACGCTTCTGATAGTATCCAAATCGGAAAGCCTGACAATATCAGACCTTGGTATGAATGTTCCTCGGTGATTATCAAGCTGCTTAGGGACTTTGTTAGACAGCTGCCCAAAGAGCCACAACTTCACTTTCGCGTTGTTTTGTACAATCGAGTCTGGCATTTTTTTAGGGAGTATAGTGGAGTTGTGTATAGATCAGGCACACTAATTGAATTTCTTTAAATTCAAGATGCGACGTACGTAGACTGATTCAAGTTCGGGTTCAATCCGGCAGTCTATAAGATAAAAATAGTGCGTTGTAAGTTATATTCGGCTTGGCCTTAAAAGGTAATTTTATAGTCAGTTTCTTTTAGAATCGATGATAAACGTGTTGAAAGTAAAAGTTGACACAATCGTATGACTTGAGGCAATTCTTCAGCCAATATCAAGCCTCACGTATGATGAATGAGTTGATATGGCTTAGAGGAGAAAACTAGAGGCTTTCTAGCGTTATATTTTGTTCTTTTGCTGGAATCACTTGTTAGAATGCTTATAATTGTTACTAGGGTCTATGCTCTACATTTTATCTCTCAGCTGCTGAGTAGCCTTCTTGTTCTTAGGTAGCGCCTGATATAATTGACCTTCTAGCTGTCTGAATCCGAACTAGCAGATGAGCCAAGGAATGAAATTTTAAACTAGAAGGCGTTAGCGTGATGCGCTACCTCTGACCGTATCGCCACGGAGCATGGGTCTTCCACTTACTTGGCTATAAGCCCCAGTGCTAGTCGTAAAGCGCTACCTTAATATATTATAACTTTTTTGAAGACTCGGATTTCAAAGTATAAATCAGCGAAAGACCCGGGTTGCGAAATGTTTTTTTCAGCTTCGATGAGATTATGTGGAGATTCTAGACAAATTTAAAATGATACAAGATGAAGTTGAGAGAGAAATTCAGGATATCTGCTCTTATATCTCTCTAAGATACCGGGTGCACTTCCTAAATATCTCTACACTGCCTCGAGATACAGTGGCCCAGCAGAGCCGCATTCAAATCTCACCGACGACTGCCTAGAGAAAAAATGAAGGACCATAGCTGCAGGCGCAGGCCAAGCCAAAAATTTCAACATATTCAAACCATTTCAGTATACTGTAAGCGAAAGCATTCATGCCAATTTTTTTGTTGTGGTTGTACATAATTCAGGGTAGGATTCGGTTCGCGAGATTTAGATGAATGGCTTATTGATCCATACACCGCTTCTCAAAGCATCACACGCCATCATCCTCTGAGTAAGCCATTAGCAAGTTGAGCAACCAATGAAATGATCAGCGTGACTTTTTCCGATATTCAGGGTGTGGACACCATCATCCATTTCAGCCTAGATAGCGCAACCCTTGACAGCCCTCGAATCACCTCTCTCAGAAGAAGTTCTATGACGACATTTAGGAAGTCGTCTCGCCGGTCAATTCACCGGTCTCTTACCGGTCAAACCTGCATATAATTGCCTATTCTGTAATCTTGGGCTCATGTATCCCACAGAGAAGATAAATTTGCATGCGCTCCCCCTCCCTTAGATAACAGAAAAGGATGACGATTCTCACCGGAAGAACGACTGTTGATAGTTGATAAGTTGCTTGATGAAATCGAAACTAAAGACGCTTCTAATCAAATCACGCAGTATTTCCATTCATCTCAGCTTTATAAGCCAAGTCGTATGGCACGTGCGTCGGGTCGCATTTGTTGGTGGTGTACCGGCTTCCAGCATCATTGGTCAGTGGCCCTGGAAAGGCCTGCTTCAATAGTATATGCCGATATCTCTTCGACTTACCACTCGAATGATAAGAGAGCCTTACTTTTACGATAAGAAAAGGTCTATCGTGATGTAGTGTAGGTATTCGCGGTGGTGTTTTACGTTAAGGTTGATTCAGGAGTCGTTAATACAATTATACTCAAAGATTAAAGCAATTCTCTTTTTTTCTGCCTACCACACTATCTACAGCAAAAAACTGTTAATGTTATCATATATTTATTAATAACAAAGAATTATAGACTTGTATTTCGTAAGTATTAGATAAAAATTTATAATATGTGTGTAGATTCTAGCACGGCTTTGTTGTTCTGCAAAACACCACTGTAAACATCACCTCAAAATTTATAGATTTTAGCAAGTCCTGTGTGAAGAGGAAAAAAAATCAAAAGCGGATGGACTTTAAACATGAAAGTACTGTTCTATTTAAAGATTTTTATAAATTACTATATCTGTGTGTCTTCTTTTGGTGTGCTTCCTTCCTTGAGGGTAAAGTATTAGAATATTAAGATCGTATGTTTCAAGATAGTGCCTTAGTGAAGATGAAGCATGCGGTAAGAGAGAAGACAGGAAAGGGTATATGTAAATCACACCCCTGTATGTTCTGACGAGCTGATGCTCGATATTCTTTGATGATACTTTTTCTGAGGAACCTCTTCGTTGCCACCCAAGCTGAACTTGGGTGTCCATTGTAGAACTGACCAGGTTTTCCATGGGTAGTGAATCCACGCATACCATACGGCTATAGTAACCACTGTCAGTGGGACAGAAGCTGCTACATATATCCATGCATTTTCAGTGAGAATCAGGCTTAGTCTCCCAGAAGGGGTGGTCTCTTGAGATACGAACTGCGTTGAGAAGAAGCCCTGACGACGTGAGTATTCTATCATTGATAGACCCTTTCGAGACTTACAGCAACTACGGTCATTGGAAGATAAAGTACAGTTATCAGACTTATGGCCTTTACGGCCTTGGCATCTTTTGCACCTTTTTCCGCTAGCTGCCTCATAAGAATATTTTCTGAACGAGACTCTCCAGCAAGTATTTTCAGTGATGTACCATTCTCATACTCAAGCAAACTGTCTAACTAAGGCTTTTTCAGTGAGTTTCCTACATGGCTAAGAATCGTAACTCACAAGTGAGGAAGTCCCCTGAACTTTCATCAACAGCGACTCAGTTTTCTGCTGGTACAAACGAACCTCTTGTTGGCAATCATGCAAGCCATCGGAGATAGGGTCACAAGGCATTGAGTCGGCTGATGAATTCTTCATCTTCTTCCAGCTATCAGATAGGCTGGTGATAGTGTCTATGGTTGAATTCCATACTATCATTAAATCCAACACCTTATCTTCGAGAATTCTCAATTTCTGGCGATCCTTGAAGGTAATTTGGAAGTCTATTATCGATCGACTATCATCTTTATCCGCAGAAGTTGCTGTGATGCGGCTCGACTACAAATTTCCATATTAGTAAGCTGGCTAGAACGAAAAATAGAGTACTCGAAGTAGGCGTACCTGATTTGTTACTTGCTCCACTAAGTTCTTGATATACCATCTCCAATTTTTCAAGCTCAATCGTACAAGGTCCAAATGAAGACTAAAGCTCTGGTTTTCATCGCTTGTTTTTGCTCTTTTCAGATGAGATTTCATCTTTTGTTCCATGCTATTGGAGGGAGATATAAAAACCCAGGTTTCGTAATCAGGATTCCGTTTCCAACTTTGGTATACCGCAGTCTGTCTAAGCCTCCAATTGAAAAAGGAATCTCCTATGAATTCCACATATCGTAGCCCATATGCACACTCAAATCTTCCCTGATAGTCGTGGGAGGGTTCAGTTCGTTTAGATCGATATCGTGGTGGCCCAATGTCGTTTTCCTGTATTTTCCATCCAAATGACATGACATGGTCTTTGAATCCATAGAAGATCTGCCTGTGATACTTTAAGAGGTTGAAAATTTCGAGTGATATCTGCAGTCTGCTGAATGAGTGCTTCTGCCGTATCATGCTGTAAATAAAATCAGCTCATTGCAGACGTAACACTTCTAATTCGAAGGCCACATTACTTACAAGCACTCTATCTTTTTTGAACTATTTTCTTCTTCGTCAAGAACAGAAATGGGATTCCGTTTTTTTGATTCCATTGCGTTGAACAACTGTCGTAGCTTACTGACGTCATCCAGTCTCAGCTTCGCTATACCATCAACTATCGTTGCACGGAGCGCAAAAGGACGCGTCGCTGTCTTGAATCAGCTTATTACCCAGAGTAATTTGCTCTTTGTTTTCTTACCAAATTTCTCTGATACACTCGTATAATTTATCTCAGGTATCCAATGCTCGATATTTGATGAAGATGAATTATTGATGAATATTTCCTCCCTCCCCAGAATCTCATCGTCACTGAATTGTTCATCAGAAGTATTGTCTCTGCCAACCCATGTTGATCCACCGTCATCTATTGATTCGTAATCACCGCTTGTCAATCCCTCATCATTCTCTGATATAGTCTCATCGAAATTTGCCTCCTTTTCGCCAAAGATTTCCCTGGATGAATCTGAAAGTGATGTTTGCCGATGATCCCGGTGATCCCGGTAATACCGTGTCATCACGTTCCCAAAAAAAAATTGAATATTTTGGCTTGCAGGAAGAAAAACTTGTAATTTTCTTTTGGGGGAACACCGGAGGCAAAACGGGGCTTAAATACGCCTCGACCGGTGTGCAGAAAGAGAGACCAGGGAAAACCCGGCACATGCATCAGGCTCTGCAATAAACAACCCGGAATATGCATGTGGGGTGACGATCTAAGTTGCGCCACATTCCTGCTGTGCTTGGATATGAAAATGGTTATAAATACTGAGCGTCTGCTTTTTGATCACAGAATTTTCATCACATAACTTCGGAAAACAAGCAGTCATTCATTATGACAGTCAGTCAACGACTTTCGGCCTATCTTGATGCCCAAACCCTCCGAGAGCTGCTGGAGAACTTATTCGGACCAGGAAACTTTCGTATGGGAGTGAGTAAATCGGGAACAACCAGCCATGACTTGACTAAAGTGTCTTTACAGTACAGAATGGATGGATGGAACATCGAAACCCCGAGGAAGCTCACCGATGTATGCATATAATCGATAAATACCCTGCTGATGGGCTGACGTGTTATTTCCAGGATGAGCTGGATAAAGCGAGACAGGAAACTATATAGCGAGAAAACGAATGGTCATACAAGACTGGAGACTGGGTGTAGCAAAGCGATCACTGCACTGAGTACAGTGTCGCGCGACCGTTAGTGTCGCGTATTCTAGAGGGCAAATTATGATTGAATAGACTAGATTCATTATGCATGAAGAGCCGAGAAATCCTATGAGTGACGTGGCAATGACTCGCTTCTCTGGCGGGGTGGGATAAGAACACCGGCATTCATTCCATCTTATCAACATCATCGTGTAAATCACACTCAGCTTTGTTCTCGGACTTGATTGGCTCAACTATCTTGCTATCATGGCGGTTCAATTTTTGCCTAATAGATATCTGGACATCAACAAGCTTCGTGGGCTCCTTGACAGGCTTTTCGGCCCCAGATATCGCTTACAGGTAAGTGACATAAAAGCTAGGAGAGCTTTTTCATCGACCCCATACTGGCTCATTGTAAGATAATCCATCAAAACGAGAGTAGATATCGAAAATATCTCCAAAACATCCCTAATCTTTGGGTTTTGCCTCTGGGTTACAGCCATTCTTTCGCGAAACGTCGTCAAATCGGGATTCCGGTGTCTTGCCACATGGAAAACAAAAACATGAGCTGAGATCAATAGTTCAGCCGTACAGCCCAGCAATGGGTTTTGGAATCGCCGCGCGAACTCACACCGGTAATTCATTCGAATATATGAGCTTTATTGCAGGATTCTGACCGAGTTTGTTGGTTCATAGGACGAGATCGAAAGCACAGAACAGGAAGGTCCCTGGTGACATTGTCGGGCAATCAGGACACCACCCGAAGACAATTGGAGCAATTAGAAGAATAAATTCACCCAAAGAATAAGGGCAGATATCGCGATTCAGCTGTGCCTAATTTGCGCCACTGGTCCTTAGTTAGGTGTGAGCAAGGTTGGACTATGGTGGGGCGAATCCAAGGAGCGACTCCAGTTCCGGTCAAGCGCCTTGCAGCATTTGCTTGCCATCTATACGATACGCAGCCCATTTAGTTAAAGATTTCGTAAAGAACAGAAAGATGGCGTATGGCCCTGGCCGTAGTCTTTTCCCAAGGTGGCAAGCAGCTATATATCCCCACCATCTGGTCGGGCACGGGCTAACCACAGGATAAGTCTGATTATGCCGAGCTTGCAACTCTTTCCACAACTAATGTTCACCTAGATTTGAACTCGATATTACGATAATGAAGAAAGAATATAGGAAGAATGGACGGAGCGACCATGCAGTCGGTTCAAACTCTGCATGATGATGGAACTCCGAAACCATCCAACATCGCTAAAAGTGGTCTAGATAAGGGCAACACCAATGGATCAATCAAGTGATTGACCAAGGATTCATATATTTAAACACAACCAGCTCCGATCGTGAAGCATATGAGCCAATAGCAAATGATGCGCACAGCCTCGTCAAATGCGCATGAGGCCGCAGCGATCTTCAATGTGTCTACATTCCATTCGTCTCCTCGTGGAAGCTTTACTTCTCTCTCGCGCCACATAGCAAATTTCATTACACTTGTCGCGAATTCATGAAGTCATCTTAACCAACCCGAAAATTGATAGGAAGGAGGACCAGTCCCTCGAATAGCAGACCATCCCGTCTATGCGTCTTGACCACCGCATGAATGCAGCGTTACCGTAATGCCTGCCTCTTACGGCAGATAGCAAGCTTCATTGACCGGTGACCAAGAAACCCCTCCAATTATAAACAATATCTCGTCTTTCGCTACCAAGTAACGTTTTTTCAGCCCCATCCCCACCCGAGTGCATATTCACTACACGTCCATCAACCAACGTGACCCGAGACTTCACGCCCCTCACGCCCTCACGCCCTCACGCCCTCACGCCCTCAAAGGGCCTCTCGCTACCCCTGGACCTGTGAAATCCAGTCCTCAGCCAAGACGAGAAATCATCAACTAGTATCACGACACGACACAGCACCCCGCAAGTCTTCATGTCCTCTGAGGCCCAACTAGCGCGCTGTAATATGGCACATGCATGCCTCCGGGCAGCCATATCATCATCACCGATGCACGCCAACCGAAGGACGCACGCCAGAAACCCGCGCCGTAACATCACAGCCTGCAGGCGCATCCGTCAGGCAAGTCTGCGCACATTTCACAGCGCAGCAATTGGGGGCTGTTCGATCCCCGTGTGCTGTTATCCACTGCACATGGACTCCACTGGCCCCATGGGTGTGCAAAGTAGATCAAGCGTTGCACAGCCGGAAAAACAAACAAGCAAGGAGTATCCATTCCAATCGTACAAGTCCACACACAACCTCCCTAAACCGAACAAGTCCGTAACATCGTTAAAAAAAAGGGCGTATGTTATCTTCCGCGCATCCGGACCCAAAGTACACAAAAGCACCCACACATATACACATACACACTTACCCCTCCACCGTCCTGCTCTCCATTTTGTATCGCCCTTCCCCTCCCTTCCCCACCTTCCAGATATATACTTCCTCGACGTATGTATGTAAGTGTATGCCCAAGCATATAGTATACCACAGGCCTCTCCTCGCCCCATTTAGCCTCGCAAGGCTCCCCGCGCCCAACCCGCGCCTGCGCAACCTGCGGGCTTCCCCAGCCTCGCCCCGCCTAGCCCCGCCTCGACTCTGGTTCGAAATATACAGTTAGGAATTAGAGGGGTGATTTGAGAGACGCCCTCCCGCCCACCTGGGGATCCCCATCCATGCGCCAAAAAAAACCCTGATAATGATGATGTTGATACGTGATGCGTGATGCAAACGACGGTATCGGCCGGCGGACCCAGCCATGCATGCAAGCAATTTGCCACCCAGACCTAGCCTCGCCCCTCATTTTTGCCTCTCCCATCGTAGAGAAAAACATCGCGCCGAAGCATACATGCTACGCCGGCCAACTTCCAACTACCTCCCGCCATTCATGTTATTCATATTCAAGCTGCTGGTGCCGTGACTCGACTGCTGTGGGAAATCCGGCAGCACGCCGTTCATGCTGATGCTGTCCTCGAAGCCCGAGTAGCCGGCCATGTCGGCCCAGTCCCACTCGAGCGTCATGGGCATCTTCCACAGGTCCTGGGGGACGTTGTTATAGTTTTGCTCAAAGGTGCCCATTGTCATTGCGTTTATGCTGTTCATGCCATTTTGTATGTCGCCGCCCGTCGTCATTGGTAGCCCTTGCTGTTGTATCATCTGTGCCGTCATCGAAGGGGAGCCGAATTGGCTGATGGGGTTATTGTTCTGGAGCGACGCGTGCGTGAAGTTTGGGGAGAAGGGGAAAGGCTGTATTGGTTAGCGCGAGTGTTCAAAAGCGACGAGCGTCAGACTTACCTCGTTGAAGCCATGGAAATCGGGGTTGAAGATCATGGACTCGGAGGGCGGGTTGTTCTGCGGCGTTTCGGCACTGCTGGCCTGCGGCGGGGACTGCGGGTTCCTGTTGTAAGGTGTCAAGATTTCATTCGCGGTGGCCTCGATTTCGGCATCTTGTTCGCTGTCGCCCTGCTTCCTCTTTCTTCTTGACGCATGCTCTCGATCGGCCTTGTCCAGCACAATCGTAGCGATGCGCTCGAATTCCGCGCAAACACTCAGCATGCGCTTGACACTGCCGTTACCTGCGTCGTTGCTAAGCATGCTCAAGAAGTTGACAACCAGCTTCATGAGCTTCAAATCTGATCGAGATCGGCTATCCTGGGGATTCTGGAGAAGGTTGGCGAAGAGTGTTACGAGCGCTGTGACGGGGAAGTAGATGATCAACCAGACGCAGGACGGGTCGTTCTTAGGGATGTATTTGAGAAGATGTATCGAAGCTCGTGCGGCTTGCACGCAGAGTTGGGCTGACATGAAGACTCTGGGGTTCAGAGGGCGGGCATTGAGGCCTTGGATAGCAAAGTTCGACAGTCGACTTGTCCAGTAGCCATGGTGAACGCTCATTCGGTGGATCGTGGTCAAGCAGTTGTAGTATCCCAGATGCAACACGGCAACCTGGAGGATGAGTGGGGTGTGTTTTCCTTTGATGTCGTGCTCGGGTCGGAAGTCTAGAGGGATGCTGTCCTTCCATGCCTCTAATTCCCTGTCTAGTTCTCCGATGGTGTTCAGCAGCTCACCGTCGGTCTGTTTGCTAGCCTTGACTGAATATAGCCTCTTGTAGACCTTGCTTTGAATGACAGAGAAAGTGACCATGGCACGGAACAAGTTCATCTTCCCCTTCCCATCGGAGAGTGGAATATTACCAATGTTGTCTGGAGGGTCTTCGCTGGGGAGATCCTGATTCATGTCATCGTCATCTTGGACAGGCGGGCGGCCAGATCGGAGACAAATGCTACAGCTTGTCAGTAATGCGGGAGGAATGGCAAAAGGGCTACCTACTCTCTGTCCAGCATGTACGCAATCCAGAAGACACGCTTCCGCTGCTCAGCCTCGGATGCATTGAGGTTGAAACCAGCACCCTTCTTGTGTAGGCCGATGCTGTGGGCAAGGCGGATAGCAGCTGCAATAAAGAAGTAGGTGGGCTGTGGGTTTGGCGTCCCCAGCATGAACAGTCCCTGTAAGCGGTTAGCACGGCGAGTCACGTGATTGCGCGCACGCGTGGGCGGAGCTCGCTTACGATGCCCAGCAGTGCCTGGACACTGAGCAAGTCGGTGTTACGCATGGTCAGTTCGACCTGTACACTCATGGCGTTTTTGAGATACTGCCATGCCTTGTCATCCTCCTCCTGCGGAACCAGATTGCTCATGACGCGGAGCCGGTGCGCAAAGGCAAGCGCCACGTTCAAACTCGCCCACCAACCTGATCCTTCGTACGGGTCTTTCGAGTAGTGCTTGTCGACCAGGTGCATGAAGGTCGGTTCATGGAAGAGCGGGAACATGCAGTTGAAGTTCTCGAAATAGTCCTTCAGCAACGATAGCGCCTCGTTCTTGGGGGGGAGCTGCCGGTATACCCGTCGCTTGAAAATGTCCTGGAAAACGTCCGGCCTCCACTGGACCCATTTGTTCTCCTCGATGGCCGCCGTCGAAATCATGTCCTGGAACGATTTGTCGCCAGTCTTGTCGTTCACCCATTGGATGCCCTTTGGCGAGAAGATGGAAAAGCCCGAAGATGAACCTAGCCATGTCAGTATTATTGCGCTCGACGCTGATCCGGGTCCCTTATACCAATGTATCTCGTCTCTCCGCAGTTATTGGTCACCAGGGAGCACATCATCTCTGCCAGCGCATCTTCCTCCTTGTCTTGTCCACCATTCGTCTGGGGTGGTGGCTCTGGTGACGTCGTGCCACTCCGTGGGCTAGGCAGGCCCTGCTGCACCGGCGTCCCATCTGTTCCCTGCGTCGTATGTACCGACGATTGTCTTCTTGACTCTGAAGTCTGGTTCCTGGGGGTTTCCGCCGGTGCCGACTGTCCCGCGCGGTCTGCCAACCTCCTTTCCAGCGTCGCTAAATCTGTGCTTCCGTCATCGTCTTCGGGGAGAACGCCGGACAGGCGCATAAGCGATTCCATTCGCGCCAGGCGGTTTTCGAGGCCTTCGATGTATTTGGCTCTGGGGGTTCACGTCAGCCTAGTTCTACATGGGATGACGCCACGCCACCCAGGAGCGCAGTCGTACCCTTTTGGTGGCTGCCTCTTCTTCTCAACCTGTGTGAAGATGCATTCCGTCTTGTAGTTTTGGCAGTGCGTGCAGGCAGGCATCTTGCCGTCGCACTTGATCTTCTTCTTCCGGCACATATCGCACGCCTAAGCTGGTCAGCACCATCTTCTCTGCGTTGCACCTGCGTGTGGGCATACTCGTGCAATGCGCCGCCTCTTGGGATCGCCCTGGTCGTGGGAGTCGTCCATGTCATCTTGGCTGAATATCGGGCCGGACAACGAAGGTGGAATGGGAGATCCATTCGCATTGAGGCCGCCGAAGATGCGCGGCGGCTGGTTCATCATGGGCGGGCCCTGGCCGTAGAAGCCCGCGTTCGGGGAGGTGTCCATTGCGGTCAGGAAAATCCGGGGCAAAAAAAGTCGTCTATGTGGTCAATGGGATGGGGACGGGGCGGGGGTACGGTTTTGTGATAAAGAGGGTAGTTGGAGGTTTTGGAGGGGTCTAGTGCAGGCCGACCTGAAACGCTGCCGAGTGTGCTCAGCAGCAGGGTCCTGAGTCTTACTGTCGCAGGCTGTCCGGCTGTCGAATCGCAGTGGGGGAGCGGCGAGGATCGGGCTTGTATGGCGTGTATGGCGTCCGGCAGCAGTCGACGGGCACAAAGGTTTGGAGCAGGCCAGCGGGCAACGAGTGCAAAAAAGAAGCGCACCCTCTTCAAGCCGCCCGTTCGGATGCGGGACACGACCGTTCAAAGTGGTCCGAGGACTCCGTCGATGGTAGCGCCCTCGTACTAGTCGCCAGTCGGGGCTGCAAGCGGTCCAGGCCGAGTCAGCTGGGGGTGTGAATCACGTTCCTGGCTCAAGCGTCAGGCACGCCGTCTATGCGTTCCGAGGCTCCACTCGACGGACCATGAAATCATCGACAACTCAACGCCAGAGGAAAATCAAACGCGAACTCTATATCAACCTCCGTCATATCCCTCTGCCCGCCGCCGCGCCCGGCCGTTCTGGGCACGCGACTTGCTGGAGTGCTAAATATCGACCCTGCTAAGCGCCCTGCTTTGTATCGACCATCGATCCGCTCGAATTAGCACACCACAGCACCACCCACCACCTGTACGTACGTCGACTGCCCCTCCTTGCCTCGTCCCCCAGCCGTCTCTTTTTAGGACCTTTGTCCCTCTGCGTTTGAAACCGGGATGCACCAGGATGAGGCGCCGCCGTGGCACCATTCCCATCTCATCCCCCCACGATGCGTCAGTTGGGGGCTCAGCCACGCTGTCGCATCTCGACGGCCCTTCGACTCGCCAACATCAGTAGCAGCTTACCAATTCATCCTGCAAGGCCTGCACGCGCTGCGTCCGCATTGTCCGCAACACATGCAGTGCTCCTGCTAACACGGGCTAATCCAGACCTGGCCGTTGCCGACGAATTAGAGCCTGCTGGGAACGAGCCTACTCGCAGTCGTCATGGCCGATCCACGACCTATGACGGCCGACGAGCTAGTCAAGCACCCAGAATACAACCAGCTCATCTGGGGCCTCAAGCCCGAGAAGAAGGGCAAGCTCCCCGTCGCCAAAGATAGAGGCGGTCCTATAAACATTGCCTACGAGGTCCATGGCCGTGGAGACCGCCATGTCGTGGTATGTGTGATACATGTCTTCGTTCCATAATTAGCTTCCGTCTCCGCCTATTTTCCCAACATCGCCCTTGGTACCAGAATCAGGCAGGCTTCAGCACGATTTGTCATGCCTGAAGCTTGAGGAACTGGTTTTTTCTTCTCTCCTCTTGCTCTGACTACACCTCCCGCCAATAAGTCTGCCTAGTTCCTCACCATGTTTCGTTTCGGTCGCATTGGCCGTCTCAGCTTTTCCCGTGTCTACGTCTCACCTTCCCTGCCTGGCCATGCTTGTTCCATAGCCTTTTCTACCAACTTACGCCGCCCCCATGGTCCCTATATGTCTCTTATCTCCGAGAGTCCACCTTTTGATTATCATTTTCTCGATTTTCTGAGCATTCGCAATGCATTCGCAATACATTCTGCTCGACTACGCATCGGCTGCTGGAATTGGCTCCGTCGCTGACCGCACAAATGTAGTGGATCATGGGCCTGGGCGGCATGAAGTACGCATGGCAGCGCCAGACCAAGGACTTTGGCCACACAAAAGGCGACCAATACACGTCGCTGGTGCTCGACAACCGTGGCATTGGCGAATCAGATAAACCTTTGTTCAGATACTCGACGTCTGAGATGGCCAAGGATGTCATCGAAGTCATCGACCACCTGGGCTGGACCGGCCAGCGCGAGTTGCACGTAATAGGGATAAGCATGGGCGGCATGATTGCCCAAGAGCTGGTAAGTTCCGTCAGTCAAATCCGCAGGCCCCATTTCGTGCTTGCGCGACACACCCCCCATGGCACACCTCACGTCCACAATGCTTCATCTTGGTCAAAGTTGCTTGATTGCGCCCCGGATCTCGGATGAGCTGCCTTCCGTCCGCCCGCACAACGTCGCGTGCTTCTGAGGCACCAAAATCGGCCAAACGGGTATCAGATGGGCGCCCGCGCACAGGGATGTACCGGCCAAGCATAGCCCTGCAATCTCATGGCGCGCCGAACCTCCGCTCCGCTCCACCCTCCACGCGCCCTCGCTGCCATTGCGTTTCGGTCCCGCTCTGGGCGTTTTCGACACGTATGGTCTGGTCTGGTTTTTTGGGTTGGGCGAAGAGACCTTGTGGCGCCCCGAGCCCGAAAATGCCCGATGCCCACCATCACGTCGTTCCCCAAATGGTACCAGAGAGCGAAGTGAGATGCCCAGACTAACAGACAAACTTGCATAGGCGTCCCTGATACCGGAACGGGTATGCTCGCTTTCGCTTGTGTCGACAGCTGCTGGACTGTTTAGAACCACGGTAAGCGCCAACTTTGTTTTCTCTGGTATTCTCCACTTTGCGGTGTTTTTGCAAGGGCTTCTAGGCTGGCCGATTTGTCTGTCTGTCCGTTTGTCTCTTGCAGGCTGGCTGGTCTCCACGCCGTTGCGGCCAGATCCTAGTTTCATGTCCTACATGTGCCTGGATGGTCGGCCGAGGCAGAGATGCCGGGCTATACTTGGGCGATACGCAGCGTAACAGCAACGTAGTTGAGCGACGTATTGCGCCTTTGCATTCATGCCAATCGCACACCATCCCAAGATTAGTAAACACACACCCATGACTAACCAAAAACCCTCCCCTGTGAACAGGGCTTCCTCGAAAACATCTGGAACCGCGCCAACCTCTTCATCCCCAAATCCCTCGACACGCAAATCGCCTCGGTGAAGCACAACCTCTACTCGGACGGCTGGCTCTCGCTCCCCGACGCCCTCCAGCCCGTCGTCCAGCCCTTCCCCACAAACGGCGACCGCTTCGCCGCAAACGAGGTCTGGAAGCGGCAGCACCCAGAGTACTTCCAAAAGGGCGGCTTCATCTTGCAGGCCATCGCCGCGAACTGGCACGCCAAGTCGCCGCAGCAGCTGCACGAGCTGGCGCAGAAGATCGGAAAGAAGCGCATCTTGGTAGTGCATGGGACGAGGGATCGCATGCTGACATTTCCGCATGGAGTGGTGTTGTGGAGGGGTTTGGAGAAGGGGGAGGGGAAGACGGGGAAGGAGAATTGGTTGGGGGTTGAGGAGGAAGGGGATGTTTGGGCTGAAGGGGAGGTGGAGAAGAGGTTTGTTAAAGGGCAGGGGCATGTGTTGCCGGTTGAGATGAGGGGGGAGTTCAATGGGTGGATTGAGGGGGTTATTGAGAGGGGGAGGAAGATTAATGAAGAGGAGGGAGTCTGAGGACTATTTGTAGATGGTGATAGACTGATATATTAGAGTATTACGCAGGTAGCTGCACTCTATTACGATGGTCTGATGCGTCAACCTGCTATTCTTCCAACTTACAATGTTCTTTCAAAGGAAAGGTGGAGGTTACACATTGATACATTTAATTGATTCTTATATTTGCATGTGGTGCTTTCTCTACCGTACGATACGATTCCTAAAAGATCATGCTGGGTTGATTTTGCCCTATGATATTCAGGGCATGAGCTGTCCTCTATCTCCCAAAACCCTTATGTGCTTACAAATTTTTTTTTTCGATGCAGCTGTGGCGTGCTTCTATATGGGAGAGGAACAGCGGAATCCCTCCCTCTCCCCCCCTAACAACAACAACAACAACAAAAATAAAGGGCTTTCAAACAACTCCTACAATATTATAAGTATACTTTGCTTGTACAAAGTAGATAACTGAGCCTGGGAGATAAAACATGCCTCGCATACTCCGGGACGTCGCAAAACAAGCTGTAAGGAGTGAAAAGAATAATGTGCTCCAACCAGCGCAAGCCATTGTGCATGGCGGTTTCCTAATGTCAGCGCGATAATGACTGGCCGATGCGCATTTTGAATCAGCTTCCACAGCTTCTTACTACGGTCAATTTCTTGGTCGAACGAAAAGCCTTCAACAGCCATCTGGAATTTTGCGAGTTGAACATGCCCCCCCAATTTAGATCTTGCGCAAGGCTCCATGCATTTTTCTACAATTTTTGCATTCAATCTTGCATAATGGAAAGTTGAGAGCCGAACAGTGATGAATGATTGCTGATTTGAAAGACGATATTTCCGGCTGACAAGAAAAGTGTCGTTCCGATGAGCTACAAGAAAACGGTCGGACGATGGCTCTATCGCGCATTGTGGTTGTAACATATCCCCTTCAATATGCTTCATCTCTGCAGGTGGAAGCTCATCTCTCGAATTGTCAACACCGTCCTCGACACTGTGAGCAACACGACCATCGCTGTAAAGGGTTCCTGGCTGGATCCAAAGCCTCCAAGGATTGATTTCATATGGAGCAAAGTCGTGGATTGAATCCTTGAAGAGAGTCCATCCATATGCGCTGATCATCGTGGACAACCTGTCAAAGGATGCAGAAGAAGTAAATCTCCCAAGCATCATACATCCAACCATATCGAAGATATCATTCGGGTTTACGCAAACCCTGGGTCCTTCTATGACTCTCCAAGAACCATATGCTTTGTAGCCCCTGAATGAAGCCATGTTTATCTTTTGCCACTTTTCAAGGTCCCCGACTATTGAGAAAGCGATGATCAGGCGTGCAAGATCCACGACATCGTCGAATATAGGCTCGCAATTTTGTGCTGGGTTTTCTTTGAGTATATCAGCCAGTAATTCTCCACTCTTGCTATCCAAAGAGAAGGAATCTACAGAATACAACTTTTTGAACCTATCGCCGAGAATTTGATAGAGTGAAATAATTTGGGGCTTGTCGTAACAATCTCCCAGAACTAACTTCGCTACTTGTTCCATATCTCGTCGCGGCAGGTGTAGACGTTCGGGGTAGTACTTGTCAAGCGAGTAAATATAATCAGCAAGGACATATGCCAAAGCAGCTGAGCAATGGCAGAGTATTTTGATGTCATCATATTCAAGAATCGGTTCATGAGACGAGAGAGCCGTAACCGCGTATCCGAGTAGTGGAAATCTTGGTTCTGTTATCAATTCCACAACGTTTTGATCGTATATCGGGCCTATCTTCAATTGGATGTTATCCTGGGTATCCAAAAGATAGGCAATTGAGTCCTGTTTCGAGTTCCGTGCCTCGGGAAATTCTATGAGCACGGATGGCGCCCCGTTGCCGAACTTGACTGTTCCATTTATGGTGTTCATAACGTGGACCTTTTCTGGGGTTTAGAATGTACTAGAATAATACTCGTTGAGGATAATGAATTAAGAAATCGATGGAGATGGTTGTTGAGAATCTACTCACCGTCAATCCTAGGATATGATGGGCCCAGACAATTACAGTAACAGAACCTTCCTGACCATCTATTTTCATAATGGAGTCTTTATAAAGCCTCTGGACTGCGGCCAACATATCCAAACAAGCCTGAAGAAGTGGTACAGTCAGGCCGAGAAGTCTCGAGGGACCAAAGAAGTGAGGAAATCCAAGGGCAGCTCCAACGTCCTGAAGCAAGGACATCCAGATGAACTGCGACGTCTGATCCGAAATTGCTCGAAAAGTTCCGAGCATGGAATCACTTTTAGGGGTTGAATGATTCTCAGACCCAATAGCCCGAAGCCTCAGTGCCTCCTCCATGCCATCGCAGAGAGTTTCCAATTCATGAACAGCGCACAAGAGGGAAACCTGAATAACAAAAGGAAAGTAGTCAGGATCACTCAGTGCTCGACCGACAGTGACACCAGGACCGCTTTGAGTCACGATAGATAGATTTTCGATAATAGTTGATAGTCTGGTTTCTGTTGTGACAGCTTGGCGAAACGTCTTCTCGAATTTCGGATCGATGCGATTTTGTCGGAAGATTGCCGCAAGGTCCTCTTCTATGACGATGTCAGATCCAGAGTCGCGAAGTGCTCGTGCGAGCTTCAAGAGAGCCGTCCCAGTGGCCGCAGCAGCAATGCCTGCCGCAGGAATGGCCCTGGTCAGTTCCAGTGAGAGGGCAAACTGGCTTGAAAAGGGCATATCGACGATTACTGCGGGGAAGATAGAAGGAGGAACAAACAGCAAAGAGCCAGACGGTGTTGCAGAGTGAGGAGAAGCTGAGTGAGTCACAAGGTTGTGAAAGAGGTGGCATGTGTCGCCAAGGTGATATTAGCCTGGTTTGCCTTGTCCCAATCACCACTTAGACTCCTGTCCGGTTTCTTGACGCCAATCAGGCAGATCCTCTATGCAGGTAAGATGGATCAAATAGGTGAGAATAATGCCATCAATGGACCGCCCAGCGTTATGGCCTATGTGTCACGACATGGAACTAGACGTACTTCATGGGGACGGCTGTTGAGGACGTCTGCGAACGAACGAGTATGCGCTATTGTTTGGGTGAGGAGAACCTTGGAAGCTTCCGCATGTTTCCTCTCATCTGACCAGCCGTATCGGCCCCGGGAGGGGCCTACTAAGATCATGTACCAGGTAGGAGTACCCAGATAGATGGAGAAGGAGCCACGGAATGGAGGCTGTGGTTGGCACGTGACGCAACATACACGCAAACCACCTAGGCATGCAGGCACCTGGTACCTTACGTGGACATCTGCTCGTGCTAGCCAATTCCTAGAGTTATACAACATGAGACTGGCCGAACATATTAGTCCTTACAAAGGTACACTCATCAATGCACATCAACGTGTGGTTGTTCGGTCAGCCCGGAGTTCATACGACCATGAATGGTGTCAAAGAGAAGGGCTTGCGGAATGAGAGATCATTCATGGTGCCTCTATCAATCCCAAAAATTTCTCCAAGTACGAGTGGTGATTGTCTTCATCGACCTCGCGACCGTCTTCTTACAATGCAATAGCGGCTTCCAAATCCAGACCAACGCCATGCCAATGCAACGTAACCGAGCCCATATAATACACATGTCTTGTACAGCCGGGAGCCGACTATTTCACCTCCTTCTCCAGCATCTCCTTTGCTTCGTTCACTTTGGTGGCCAGGTACGGGCTGCCGCCGCGATCGGGGTGGTTGAGCAGCATGAGCTGTCGGTGCTTCTTGCGCAGGAGCTCCTTGGTGATGCCGCGTTCACTGAGGTAGATTAGCACAGCTCTATAATGCCATTCGTAAGGCGCAACATACGGCATCTCCAAGATGAGAGCAGCCTCTTTCCTGGTCATCTTGGGCTCAAATCCTCCCTTGTAAAAACCACGTCCCAATGCGCTGCCAGCGGCGCCCGATCTCCTCAGCGCAACAAATGCGGCGCGACCCTATTGATCCAACAGTTAGCAATGTCATTATCCATCTGCTCCGTTACCGGACGGAGAGCTGCGACGTACGAAGAAAGCCGTGGCACCGAGGCCAAGCGCAATCGCCCACGTAGACATTTTCGGTTTCTCCTGAGGGGGCTGGTGCTGCGCAGGCGCGGGGGCAGGATGAACGGGCTGAGATGCGGCGACGGGGATGGACATGAGGTGTCGTAAGGGTGGTCGACGCTGGGGAACGCTGAAGGGGCGCAAAGGTCGGACTTCCGAGAAAAAGTTGGGATGCCGGGGTTCTGCCGGCGGCGGCCGGGCGGTCTAGGGAAGGCGAAATCTTGGCAGTTCCAAAAATTATCGCGACTCTGCAAAGTGGGCTGGCCCGCCATACCACCACCGACACCACCTCTCCACAACCATACCGCCACCGGCACGCCGTCGCCATGAGAATCGAGACGTGCTACTTTTGCTCGGCGCCCGTCTACCCGTCAAAGGGCATCACCTTTGTTCGCAACGATGCCCGCGCCTTTCGCTTTTGCAAATCAAAATGCCACAAGAACTTTAAGATGAAGCGCAACCCTCGCAAGCTTGCTTGGTAAGTCATTCTGCACATTCTTACAGCTACAAGTTTGTAAATTCTAACGCCTCTGCAGGACCAAGAGCTTCAGGCGCGCCCACGGCAAGGAATTGACCGTCGACTCCACCCTCCAGTTTGCCCAGCGCAGGAACGTCCCCGTCCGGTACAACCGCGACCTGGTGCAGACCACCCTCAAGGCCATGTCTCGTGTGTCCGAGATCCGCGCCAAGCGCGAGAGGGCCTTCTACAAGGCGCGCATGCGTGGAAACAAGGCCAGGCAGCGGGAGGAGGACCGCAAGCTCGTCGAGGAGAACCAGCACCTGCTGCCGCCAAGCGAGCGCTGGGCCGTCGAGAAGCAGATGGAGGACATGGAGGTCGACGTCGACAAGGTCAAGGAGAAGGTGGCCAAGAGGAGAAAGGAGATCGAGATGGACGCCGAGGAGTCGGAGTTGGAGAGCGACTTGGAGGAGGAGCTGCCCAAGACCAAGAGCAAGAGGAAGCTGAAGATGAAGGTTGGTGGTGGCGCCGATGCCATGGATGTCGACGATTAAAGTGCGGAAGTATTTGCTTTGCGGGAATAAAGGCTCAGAAAGGAAAACAAGACCAGCTGGATGGATATGAGGTGCGACGCGGCAGAATCATCTCCTGGAGTTCGGCGTATCGAGGCATACGGCATGACCAGGTCACCAATTCGGATACCAATTCAAAAAACATACTCAGGATTCAAACTTGCTCACCACAATCTGACCGCTTACTTGCGTGCACTCTGCAGCTCTGATCCCCGCCCACCACATCGTGTATTGGAGGTGTTTGCACATGGTCCCGGTTGCAACGGTACCCCCAGTTGGGCACCCGTGTAATTTGTGCCCTGTGCCAGGAAAATGGTATGATTTCTGGCCCTACACGTCTGCGCCATTTAACGCGACCACGTTGACGCCCGCCCTCCGCGTACGAGCCCTCCGCATTTGCAGTGTGCTCACTTTTCTAGCCCTCTCCATTGGATACCACGTCTCAGGCACTGCGTGTCAGGACCTCGGTTGTTGCATGAACGTACGACTTGGCCAGTCGGAGATGTCTCGGGACGAAGTCCGCTCGCGGGGTAAGGGTCCCTTGCAAGTCTTCCTTCAGCTTATGCATTCTGGCTGCAGTACTTTACATTCATTGTCCCTTTTTTTTTCCTTTAGCTCTGCACATTGGTCTTCTTGAACATTACCACACATTCTCCGGATTCACTATAGCCACTAACCATGGCACCAACAACTCACCTGCCAGTTTTCCTTTTTGGTTATGATTGTGAGTCTGACGGTTGGTTTTGACGGATGAATAGTGAGCTCATGTCTGAATAGCAAGTCCCTTCACCAACAAGGTGAGGTTGGCGTTGAAGCTGAAGCAAGTGCCCTTCAGTAAGTAGCATATCTCAACCCCTTTGTTCGATTATTTTTCCGTCTGATTACTCTTTGGTCTGATCAACGTTTCATTTTCGTACCCCATCTCTATGCGTTTCCTGGAAAAAGTGTTTCTCGGATGCGGAAGTGCCTTGACGTCTTTTATTCAGTTCCATGCACGAGATAACCATCACATGAGACCTAACCATCATGACTTGTAGCTTATATTCCCGTGCCTTCTATGCTTCCTCGGCCTCTTTTGACTCAGACTTTTGGCCTCTCCTACCGTAAAATCCCCGTTGTCGCCATCGGCCGCGAAATTTACTGTGACACGAGCCTCATCATTGAAGCGCTAGAGCACTACTTTCCCTCGACCTCTGGCTGGGGCACCGTCTACCCCAAATATGAGGGCGTAGACGAATGGGTCTACAAAGGCCTCGCGCGCGGCTTTGCCAGCTTCTGGGCAGATGTACGCCTCTTCCCTAGCCACGCTTTTGCCCTCTCCTCCTGATCCCACTCACCCTACTAGAAACCGCTCTTCCGCACGACGACAGGCCTCATTCCGCCCTCCGTCTGGGAATCCCCCTTTGGCGCCGACCGCGCTCAACTCATCGGCCATATCCTCGACCCTTCCAAGCTTGCCGCTAAGGTCCCCGCGAACCTGTCCGCCCTCGACACTCAGCTCAGCATGCTGGAGCCGACCTTCAAACTAAATCCCAACGGCGAGGCCCCATGGGCCATGCCCACTGAGAAGCCCAGCCTCGCAGATATCAGCTTGTACTATCAACTGCGCTGGGGCATGGACATTGCGGCAGGGAAGGGCGTGTACAATCTCACCGGCGGTGCGGCGGCAGAGGGACAGCAGGAAGATGTCATGAGTGCGGTGTTCAATCAGCAGCGGTACCCGGGGGTGTGGGCATGGTTCCGACGTCTGGAAACATACCTTGCGGGATTGCCGGATCTGAGTACCACGGTCGATGGCGAGGCGGATACACGATGGAAGCAGAGCTTGAAGGATACGCCGCTATGGGGAGAGAAGGAAATCTTGACCCCGACCGGTGCGGAGACGCACGCAGTGTTGGATGAGAAATTGGGTCTCGTACCTGGAGCGAGCGTTAGTATTGCGCCGGATGACACCGGTAGAGGCAACCCCACCACGGGGACTTTAGTCGCGGCTGGAGTGGAAGAGGTGGCTATCACACCATCCCAGAAAGGCGAGCTGGATGTCCGGATTCACTTTCCGCGTCTGGGGTTCGTGGTCAAGGTCGTGGAAGAGAGCAAATTGTAGTAAGCGGTGGGAGCTTTTGGTACGTTTTCCTTTTCTGCCCTGATTCCGGGTTTTCAGCATCTCTCTCATTAGTGTATTAATAAACATTTTTCTTTCTGCCCTCTTCGTCTGCTTCATCTTCACAAGTTTGGTTACTTTTTCACACAGCTCGAATCCACAAATTTAGCTCCCTGTGGGCGGCGTACCCAACTCATTGACGTAATTACCGCTCCTCTCCACCTCCCACACCCACTGCTCCCACGGCTTAAACGCAATCCAAGCATTCATATTCTTACAATCCATCCTCTCCCTCTCACTCAGATACTTGATACCCCCAGTCGCACTCCTGTTCCCACTCCCCGCCCCACCGCCCATGGCCGCGTTAAGTAGGATCGCCTTGGTCTGCACCCGCGCGTTGCTAGCCGCGTAGTACGCGTAATCGACCGCCTGCTCGATACTCGCCCCCACAGCGACGAAACCGTGTCCGCGCTGCAGAACCAGCGTGTGCAACGGTGAGGTGGGCTGTGTAGTATTCGTGCCGAAGTAACCTGCCAGCGCAGCGCCGAGGGCGGGAGTATTGACGAGCAGATCGCGCGGCTGCGTGGAATTATACGCCGTCTCGATATCGAAATTCGGGACCGCAGAACCTTTTTCAGGACAAATCAGCTTCCTTTCTTCAAACTCCGTCCCTCACATCCACCACCCTAGGAGCAGTCACGTGACCATGCCCAAACGCGCCGCACACATCCAACCCCCTCCCCAAAGGACGCCAGAAAACTCACCCAAAAACCCAGCCATATGGTACACCGCCTCCACCCCCCCTCCCTCCCCCAAAACCGTATACGGCAAAACATCCTCAGCATGGCTATGCACCACGGCCCCCACATCCGGATACCGCCTCAGCACCTCGGAGTGTATGAAGCGCTCCGCATACCCGGCTCTCGTCCCGCTGGCCACGACGGGGCTCCCGTCCTCGACGAGGTACTCGCCGATGTCGCGGGCGCCGCGCACGACGGCGGGCCCCATCTGCAGGGCGAGGAAGAAGGTGGATGCGTTGTTGGGGTTGCGCGCCGAGATGTGGCCCATGGCGTCGAGGACGGAGTGGTGGTGCAGGATGTGGTTTGCGGTGATTAGGGTGCTGAGGTGGGTGGTGAGGTTTACCATTTTGATGGGATTGGGGTGAGTGTTGGGGAGGGTGTTTTGGGCGTTCTTCTGCCGGGGAGGGGGTATGGCTGTGGGAATGATTCTGCTGGGATTTCCGTCTCTTTTTGGGCTGGGTTGGATTGCTTGTCTGACTTTTGCTTGAGGAGGAGGCCTTTGGTTTTACAGAGCGGTGCGCTTTTGCGAGGCTGGGTGGGTGATCACTCAGCTGGGAGGGTGGAGATGCGCGCTCGGAGAATGGGACTGAGAAATTTTGGGATCAAAAGCAAGTTTCTGGGGCATCGGGAGATGATATTAAATACATGTCTCTTACGTACCATGTGCCCTGACCTCCAGTGGTGAAGAGAGCGCGGTAGCGCCAAGGCGCCATGATGTGGTTGTGCAGATGCACTAGCTGCCGTGTTGATCTTTCGGAGAAGCGTGTGGAGAACCTGGTACAGCGCTTGAACCGGGATTCGGATGTCCGATTTGCCCGGAAAGGAAATTGGAATGCTCTGTGCGGGCTGGGATGATTCAATGGCTTGCTTGCTTGTCGCTGCTGATCGTCGCATGTTCAGGTACCTGTCTTATCACAGCTATACTAAAGGCCGAAATGGGAATCCATGGTATGAGACAGATAGAGAATAATAAATTTTCGCTAGTAGAAATCCCTAAAAACAGTGCGTCTTTTCCATGTCTCAATTAGCCCTTTGTTTCCCAGTCCACTCCTTAAAGCCGTTCACGCTGTCCCATTGAATCTTGTGGCTTCCATTTCGGCTGCATGCCAACTATTGACGCAATTCCATGTGCCCGTCCCATGTTACCAGTGTAGGCATCGATCCAGCCTTGAATCATTTGATATGCTCCTCGCTAAGAGTTCTCGGCAATCCTCAAACTGATTCAACTCCACGAGTCTGGAATTGTGTGAAGAGAAGGGCTTGGACGAAAGAGGTTGGGCTGGACAAATCTCAGAACCTCTACTTCAGGCATTCAACTTTATGTTTCTCAGTTGAGGCTTGGAAGCAAGACGACGTGATGTAGAGGAAAGCTTCCTGTCCCAGTAGAAATTACTGCGCCTGTGGTGTTGAAGTGCATGCATACGCCGTTCATAATGTTTTAGTCTTTTCTTTTTCATTACCGCTCGAATTTCCTTGTTCTTCGAACTCAGTGGCTTGCCAAGACGTTTCTATAAACCGGAGAAGGGCGATGGCATGGTATTCTTTGCTCATGAGTTGAATCTCTTTGAAGTCCAATTAAGTATCTAGAGCAAATTTGCTAAGTGCTGCGACTTTCTGCGCCTCACCATGCCTGGTTACCCGCAATGGTTTTTACGAGATGCGCGTATCGTATTTGGTATATGCGTTGGTCTACACCACGCTTTCTTGTCCGATTGTGAAAGCCGTCAACGTTAGCGACATCGTTCCGCTTGTTGTCTAGTCGAAAGGCCTTGACTCTTATTTTTTTTCCCTGTCACATGGGAAGTGATATGCGACATTTCCCTGAGAGCTTTCGCTGTGTAATTGAAATATTGGTCTCCCAGAGAGCATGAGTGCGCAGTATAACGGATACTTCGTAGAACTATCAAGTCCTGCTGAAGAGCGAAATCCAAGCTATAAATTTTGTTTGGTAACAGATGGATGTCGCGAGCCTTCTTGCTGTTCCGTCCATTGGATTTGCAGATGGCATACAATGCATCTTGGAACAAATTGCATGCAATCCTGTACTCGTGCATGGTTTTGCTAACTTGTTGATGTTCTAGGGCTGTTGCCAATTTTCCACGGTGATAGTCAATTTGAAAATTGTTGTATTTGAATTTGTACGAGCTTGCGGCCACTTCACAGTCGAGAGCAGCTTGCATCATTTTTGGTGGTATTTAATGTAGCCCATTTCTTCGGTAGAATACTACTTGAATAAATCAGTGACTGACCCCGTCGAAACCAAAAAGCGATTGTGCAAAACGTCTCAGGTATTTACCGGTCATCTCAAATCACACGTTCCAGCAGATTAAAAATGGGTGCAGGTTGAGTAAAGTATTGCTGCAAAGATCTCGCTCACCGAATAACATTTCGTAATATCCCATGGTTTGCCATTCCGAGTTTGCCAGCTGCAAGTTCGATGGCGCCATATACTAATACTGCATGCCATCCCAAATTGATGGCTTGAATTCTTCGGTATCGAGTTTCTGCACCAAAGCGTCCCGCTCAATTCGTTTCGGGTTTCTCGAAAGAGGGTACCACTTTTTTCGGTCCTGTACTATGCGCGAGCTCCGCGAAGAGAACTTGACGATAATCGACATCAGGACAAGATACCAAGGCAGCTGTTCATAGTATACGACATCGTTACAAAATGATTATATTCGCTCCAGAATACGATAGACGTTCCAGTTGTTGTTATGTGTGTTTGAGATATTCGGCATCAGTTACCCATACCTCTGTTCTGCCATTCACTCTCAGGCGCAGGCCAGACGAGCTCTTTCACCCACAACAGCACCCAGCTACAATCTCCAGCCAAAAACCTCAAGAGATTACAAAAACAAATTGAAGTTTCGAAATACCATAGAGTTATTTCAAGGCTTTTGTCAAGGGCCTATATGATTAGGATAAACGCCAAAACTGATAAGTTGTTGGTTTATTGGCGTGTTTGGAACAATCTTCTCCTTGTCATAAGTCCCGTCAAGGAGGGTCGTTCGATCCTGACCCGAGCCGAGTCGATACTGGAGTTTTAAGTTGCGAACGTTTGAGTTCCCTCTAAAGAGTTCAGTGGCAAAGGTGCATGACCATTACCTCAACCCGGGCCTAATTCAACCCTCTACAGTTGCAACCGATCTAGTCCCCGCTCCTCCCAAGGTGTAGATGACCCAGACTAGTTCAACAGTTACTGCGGGCTGAGCTGCGTTGTAGATCATGGTCCGTTCTACCCCGGCGCGGTTTTCTAACTACAATTTTTTTTTCAATTTTCTGCAGAACAAAGTAATAGCTACTAACTAATAATATGAATGCATGTATATTATTAATGCATGTTTCAATAGTGCTATATTCGAAATTCTTTTACAGATAGAATAATCTCTTATAACACACAGCAGATAGTATTATAAATAATAAGTAGTGCTGTTGTTACTCAAGGTAGCCCGGTAGGTACATATATGCACACAATCCATCTGGCTCCTATCTTGCCGCGCACTAGGAGGAATTCAATCCAATTTAGACGGAAAATACAGAAAAGCCCTAACAAAAATATCATTCTATCAGATAAAAAAGATCATATATTTCTTAAAGCTCTATCTATCGTAGCTCAAGCTTGATTACGAGAAATATTACCATATTCGCGCTGCTTTATGTAGGGTGGCATCACTAAGGAAAAATTGTAGAAGCATCGGCGGAATACCGCCGAGAAGCGATAGATTCAAGAATCGTGGGTGAGAAAGGTTCCATGTTATTGCTTTGCCACATCTAGAAAAGTAATGGACGGTAGGTAGCACTGTTTACTGCCCGCATTATATAACCTATTATCTCTCTCACCAATCAAATGGCTCATCAACACCCATCACACCGCTGAGCCAAACAATATCCCGGAAAACGGACAATTAATTTCCATTAGCCCAGTCTCCTTGCAACAACAGCATCCCTTAATCGCCATCATCCTCCGCCAACGCAAACTCCACCATACCCTTCGCCCCATCCCTCTTCATACTCACCGGAAACCTCGCCCCCACCATGCCCAACAGCCCCGAGCTCATGACCAAAGACGCAACATGTCCCTTGGGAACCTCCTCAAGCACCGCCCTCCCATCGCTGAACAAATTCGCCGGCCGTGCATTGCGCAGATAGTATATGCGTGACGATAAGAACGGCACGAGGGGATTGAGGCGGAAGAAGCGTGGGCCCTGCGGTGGAGGCGTGGCAGCCGACGAGGACAACGGATCGGGGCGGTGGCGCGTCTTGGGCGCTGCAGACTGGGTCTGCGCGTGGTCATCGTCTGTCGTTTTGCGACGTGGGGGCGGGCGCGAAGCGGTAGGCACGTGTTGTTGTTGGTCTGTGGTTGGGGGGGTGGCGGTGGTGGAGGCGGGGCTTTCGAGGGTGAAGGGGTCGACGAAGAAGCCACTGGGGGTGGCGACGCGGCACCCTTGCATGAGCTCGTCGAAGTGGACGGGCTCGAAGGAGGCGCCCTTGTTCCGCGAGAAGTTTTGCTCGATGAGCGAGTTGTGGCGGAGTGCGTCTGGGTGGGACGCGCCGTGGAAGTCGTGCAAGTGCTGGAGAAACTCGGCTTCTGATGTATACAGGTCCTGCTTGCAGAGTCGGTAGCGATGGTAGTGATGGGCGTGTTCGATGTGGAATGACCTGTATCCCGCACCGCAAAGGTGGCAGTGGTGAGCCTTTGGCGACGGGAACTGTGCACACAGCGGCGGCCCAGCATTCTCGGCCGCGAGATCATCGAATGTGCTCAGAAAGCGGCATGAGAAGACGCGACAGTGTGTGTGGTTGTTCATGGCGTCTCGGTTGGCAAACACCTTCTGGCAGTAGCGACACCTAAAGGGACCAACGTTTTGTGGATTGCAGAGGTTCTCAAGGTGGTTCTCGAGCCTTTCAGACCACCACGTAGACCTGTCCACTTGCCCAGCAATGAAGTGTCCTGCAACATGCTCACACCTGTCGCTCCAATTCCTTGATCGCTTCCCGCAGAAGCCGCAGTGCAACATGGGATCATCTGCTTTCATGGGCGCGCCAAATCGCCGCCATTTCATCGCAAGTTCTTTGCAACCGAAGTTGTGTCCTTCACTTGCCATGAGTCGTGCTTGACAACCCAGACGGGCAGAGGGATGTTTGACGTTGGCGAAATGTACATGATGTAGGTGTTGGATGAAGTGATCTCTCCGATAGAATGTTCGCTGGGATTCTGGCTTGTCTCTACATTGCTGATATCTATGACTGGCTAGGTGATATTCATCGGGGTTCGCCTGGCCACAGAATGGGCAAGTCTGGAGAGGTGAGTGTTTAGTATCGCAGCAGATCCAGGTCGTCCGGAGCGCATGCACCGAGTCTTCGTGGCGGATCCACTCATATTTTGTTTTGAAAGCTCTGGGGCAGAAGGTGCAGAAGAAAGGGAGATCGTCCTGAGGGATTCCAGCGCTGTTCAGTCCATTGATCTTGGTGTGGGTATAAGGCGACGTTCTCCAGGCCATTCTTCTTCGGCCACGTCTGCGGTCGCGGCCAAATGATGAGCGGCCACTTGACGAAACTGTGTAAGTTGTCGGAGCTGTACCATCTGAAGAGGTTATGGAAGTGATGACCGATCCTGGCCTATCTATTCTGGAGCCTGATGAAGAAGTATCCATGCAAAAACCAGCCGAATCACTCAGAGAATGACTGTCCATGGCAGCCTGGATATCTGAGAACGTAGCAGCTTCCTCATGATAAGATTGGGCAAGGTAGACGGCAAGAGGGGGCTGAGGCGGCTGCGTTATCTCATCAGCTTCCTTATCGAGAGCTTCCAGACTGTCTCGTGAAAGCTTGGATACAAGAGAATGACTGCTAGCATTGACTGGCTGTTCCGCTTGATGTAGACCTAAATTATATAAGCTATTCATTCTTATGTGACACGTCTTCGGAAACGACTGACCAGCATTTTTCTTGCGAGCTCGGGTATTGTTGAACCAATTCCGAACTCGCTTCACGTCAAGATTGGCCTGGTGTGCAATGATATCCAGTTCCCAGTTGCAGGGATATGGGTTGGTAGCAAACTCTTCCTCCAGCATCTGCTTGGCTTCAAGAGGAATGCGGGTCGAAGGTCCTTTTCGTTTGGCGGAGGCCGGTTTGTGGCTCGCAGAAGCGGATAGACGTGTCTGGGCTTGCGGCTGAAATTCGCGTCTGGATGGCGACAGCACAGATGTACGCTCACGCGAAGATCTCTTTGGGTCCGCCAGGCCCCGTATTGTGTTGGATCTCTCAATGGCTATATCAGGCGGTGGCTGGACCACATTGTTGGCACTACTACTGTTATCCAGAGACCCTGATGATGAATAGGGTGCGGTTATAAGCGGTATCGGTGCCTGCATATGTATTGTGGGGCTGGTAGACGCATACACATTGTATGGTCCTTTAGGGAAGCTTGGGGGCAGAGCGGCCACAGCATTCGTTCCAATTGCTTCCGAATACTGCCAGTCCATGGTAGAATCAGGCTCTTCGACAAATATACCATCATCAGGTAAGGCGGAGGCATTTTCTGGTGCGAGGCCCCCATCTAGCTCGAGCCGCGCAAAGTCGAAGAACTCATCCATTGCATCGGCGTGATCAGCGGCCATGTTGTATCGGCAAACGTACCGCAAGCCTGGGGCTCGGGAATAGTGTCAATTGTAGCGCGCAGTTGTGGAAATGAGATGAAGCATATAAGGGCTGCAGATGGCAGCAAGGTGCGTCAGATACAGTCGCAACATACAAGGAACGAGGCAAGGTATCGAGAAGAAGCGGCTCATCCAGGCTCGATGTGATTGATCGGAACGAATGTGACGGGTCGTGAACGGCCGAGAAGGAGTTCAAGAGGCGTTCGTCTCATGGTCAGAAGAGCGGGCCGTCCCTTGAACATGGAGATGATGACGCCGAACGAGGGTGGCTCCGAATGATGAAGAGGGTGCGGGGATCGTCAGGCAACCATCTCGAAAGTAAAATATTGGCACCACTCCGAATGGGGCAGGTCGCGGCATGGAACCATCAAAGTACACGATCTAGGCGACGTTTTCAGAGATAGTCTGGCTGCACTTTCGCTTTGATAGACTGCCCAGGTGTCAAACCCAGGCGTGACCGTGGACTATTCGCGTCGCGGTGGACCCGTGGACCAGATGCTTCTCCAATGTGGGCTAGTCTTTATCAGGACTAGCCTAGCGCCCGGGCCATTCTCCACCAAAAAAAGTTCGAATCGCAAAGTCCCGCCTTCACGAACAGCTTCACGAACAATATCCCTCGACAGTATACGCAATGGCCGCCGAAGTGCAACTACTGCAGCCCGTGAAGCTGCCCAAGGGCCCCTCGACCCTTACAGCCGAGCAAAAGTACTGGAACTCGTTCGCTTCGGAACTTCGCCTGGATCCGTCGCAGCATTCGTCGCCAATCACCTACATCTCCACCCCGCCGCCTCCGCCTTCGAACCTCACGGTCTCGGCGCAGAATCTGTTTGCCGTGACTACCGGCTCGCGCGTGCAAATTTTCTCCTCCAAGACGCGGAAACCTGTCAAGACGATATCCCGCTTCGGCGTCGACGACATTGCGCACTCGGGTAACATCAGACGAGATGGAAGAGTTTTGGTCGCCGGAGGGGACAGTGGCGCTATACAGGCTTTTGATGTGAACAGCCGCGCCATCCTCAAGACATGGAGAGAACACAAGCAGCCCGTGTGGGTGACGCAGTGGCACCCGTCGGAGCTCACCAACCTGATGAGTTGCTCCGACGACCGCACTGTGAGATTGTGGGATCTTCCGAGCGATAAGAGCACGTTGACCTTTGACGGTCATCAGGACTATGTGCGCTGCGGAACTTTTATGCCCGCCCAGAGTGGGCTGGTGGTGTCCGGCAGTTATGATCAGACCGTCAGGCTATGGGACTCGCGTGTTGGAGGCAAGGCAGTCATGGTCTTCAAGCACGCAGCACCCGTAGAATCGGTGCTTCCCATGCCCTCGGGGACTGCAGTGTTGGCATCTAGCGACAATACGATCAGCGTCTTGGATGTGGTCGCCGCGAAGCCCATCCACATGCTCAAAAACCACCAAAAGACGGTCACTAGCCTTACTCTGGCCCAGAATGGCGAAAGACTGATTAGCGGAGCCCTCGATGGTCACGTCAAGGTCTTTGAGACCACCGGCTGGAATGTAGTTGGCGGCATGAAGTACCCGTCGCCCATTCTCTCCCTGAGCGTCATCTCCTCTGGAGGCGAGGACAAGCACATTGCGGTTGGCATGCAGTCGGGTCTCTTGTCGATCAAGACGCGTCTCTCGGGTGAGCAAAAGGCGGCCGCAAGAGAGCGCGAAAAGGAAATGAAGGCCCTTATGGAAGGCCGCATTGACGAGTACGACAAGTCCAAGAAGAGGAAGCGGGGCCGCGGCTGGGAGAAGCGCCTAAGAGGCAAAGACTACACGGGAGAGGGCGCAGATATTGTCATTGACGGCAACGCGCGCGGAAAAATCAACCCCCAGCTGCCCTGGGGCCATGCTCTCCGTTGGGGCCAGTACGCCAAAGCCCTCGATCTGGTTCTGGAATCAAAGGTAAGCACACCACTCCCCCCTCTTTCCCCTCCTCTCCTCCACATAGAAACCCTATCTAACCAAAACCGCTTCTAGGACGGCAACGCCCGCGAACAGTCCATCGCGGTCCTCACCGCCCTCCGCCACCGCAGCGCCCTCCGCGCCGCCCTCAGCAACCGCGACGAAGTGACGCTCCAGCCCATCCTCCGCTGGCTCATCCGCCACGTCCCTGACTTCCGCATCACGCGCCTCGCCACCGACGTCGCCCTCGTCGTTCTCGACCTCTACGCCGACCAGCTCGGCCGCTCAGAGGAGATTGACGACCTCTTTGACAAGCTCGTCGCCCGCGTACGCGTCACCGTCGAAGCCAGCCAGGTCGCCTGGAGCATCGGCGGCATGGTTGATATGTTGACTGCGAGCGCGAATGCGAATGCCGCGGCCCAGACTGGCGGTGCTGAGAGCGCTGCCGTCGAGGCGCCTGCTGCGTGAGCGGCGAGGCAAGACCAGGCGAGTCAAGGCAAGGCAAGGCAAGGCAAGGCAAAAACAGTACGTTAAACATTGACGCGCGGTTTTCCAGAATTCGGTTTGCATAGCGATGGCGTTGGTGTGGGCTTCTTTTTCGCCTCTTTTTTTTCCCCTTTCTTTTCTTGTTTACGGGGGCGCCCATGTAGTAGGCTACGTGCTTCCTTCATCTTGGTTTCCTTTTTTTTCCTTTTGGAAAGGAGGCTATGCGATGATGGCATGCATGGATGGAAAAAAAAAGGTGAGGGCTGGCTGGGGCGTGGCGGGGCGTGGCGTGCTGCTGCGGCAAGGTTTGGATATAGATTAGATAGATATACCCGGATGAAGCAAGCAAGTGTGGTTTTGCTTTGGATGATGGGGATGGTTGTATGCATGCATGTACGTACGTAACGGATTGATTGGAGAATTGGTGCAAACGTCATGTGTGTCTATGTCTGTACGTGTGTGCATAGGTCTGAATTTGGTATATTTATATTGTACATGGCAGGCCCGGAGGTCCTCGCTGTGCGGTTCCCGGCAGATATATGGTGCTACGTACGTGTATGTGTGCAGAGTGTTTGTGTCTAGCTACTTTACGTTTCAATACATATGATACAGATATCGAACAAAAACAAGGGTAGGTGGGGGCCGTCATTAAGATTGGGGGATTACCACAGGCAGAACTGCCTCTGTGTGGTGACGGGGCGGTCGGGCAGCGGCTGCCAGAGTTTGCGATTGTCGCGCTTCTTCTTGATTTCATCCGAGATGCGCATGCGAGTCTTTTCCTCCTTGAGGAGAACGGAAAAGCCTGGGTGTTGGAGTCAGTCATCGTACGAGTGTGATTAGGGGGGATGTAAACATACTGGCAGTCCTGTGCCTCAGCAGGTTCATACGTCCCTGAGCCCTGCACTCGATGGACTTGCCGTACTCGCCGGGGCCGACCCAGGCCTGGGCAATGTACATTTCGGTGGGGTCCGCTACCAACTTCTTGCGGCCGTCCTTGAGCTCGATGAGTTTGGGCTGCTGTACGGCTCGCCTCTTGCGCGTTCCGTCTGCTAGGTACGGGTCCGTCTCGATCTCCTCCACCGTCTTGCCCTCGTCGCGGGCGCGCTCCCACACCTCCTTGGCGTCTGCCTGCCCGAGACCCATACCGCGTCCCACGATGGCCTCGTCCCGCGCTACCTGCAGGCCCTTCATGACGTCCAGGGCGACCTTCTTCTTGGAAAAGCGGAGCTGGATGAGGGCCTCCTCGACCGTCTTGCCGGCAAGCTGGTGCATGACGCGGGTCAACTTCTTGGTGCTGGTCGACAGGAACGGACTCCTGTACAGGCTCTCGCGTTCGGTACGGGCGAGCGCAACCTCCTTGGTCAACCGGCCCTTGCGCTTCAGGCCCTGCAGCACTTTCTTGCGCTCCCACTCGATGCGGCCCCGTGGATCCGGGTCAGTCTTCAGGTACGTGTGCGTCTTCTCGCGCTCCTTCGCGGCAAGCCGTCCACGCTCGGTTTCGGCCTTGAGCAGCTCGATGTAGCCCGCCGGGTCCTTCTCTTCCATGCCCTTGTACGCGCCGGGGACCTCGTCAATGGGATCGAAGATTGTTTTCTTTTCGTCGAGGAGCTTGCCTCCACCGAGGGAGGGGCGTTTGGCAGCGCCAGGTTCCCCCTCTGCCTCCTTTTTTTCAAAGTACTTTTGCAGCAACGGGTTGGAGTAGTCGGACTCCTTGCCGTGGGAGGCGGTGTTGCTGAGGTGGCGGGCGGTAGCGAAGGGGGTCAGACGGGCGGTCGACGGGCGGAAGCTGGCGAGGGCTGCAGGAGAGGGCAGTTAGATATCATGGTCAATGGGTGCAGATCGATGGTGCGGATAGTGGTGGACCCTTGGTGGAGGGTAGGGGAGGAGGAAGAGGGCGAGGCAGTGCGCAGCACATGGGCAAGGCAGTGCCCCAGATGCGCAGAAATGACAACATACCCGACTGGCCCAGCCGCCGCGAGGGTATTCGGGCACTCATGGCGATGCGTTGCCCCCCAATGGCGCGGATGTGATGCGGTGTCGTCGAAAGGAAATTCTGATGTTTCGGCTAGGCCCGAGCTTGGTGCAGGTCACGTGCGGCGCGCAGATCGTCGTCATGCCCGCCCATGCGTGGCGGCCGCGATCTGCTGTCCGGGGGATTCCAGGGCAAAAAAGTTTTCGGGCGGCCAGGTTGCAGCTGAGGGGGCGCCAGCAGGGCAGGGCGCTGGCAGCAGGCTGGCGGGAGGCGGGCATGATGGAGCCGCTGCACGTCGGCGGCGGTCCCCACGTCGTCCCGCGCTGCTTGGGATGGATCCGGGAGCATCTGGGTGCAGTGCATCTTGTTGCAGCTCGTTGCAGGGCGTTGCAGCCCGTCGCAGCTCGCAGGGCCTAGGGAGCCTGCCACAGCTCGTCGCAGGTCCAATCGGGGCGCGGCAGGCCAAGCCAGCTGCTCGCTGCCACGGTGCGGCCACGGCTAGCTATTTGCTGGACGGGTGGCCCGAGCCTAGTTTCTTTTCACGAACCCCAGGCCAGACTCCAGGCCATAACATCACCACGGGCGCTGCGTCGCTATCACGCTCATTGCCAGACACTGGGCCCGGCGACGCCCATCTCCATCCGCCATCCGCCATCCGTGGCCGCGGCCCCCATCGCCAGTATCCCATGCCGTCCGCCAGAGCTAGCTCCGGCCCGCCTCACTCTCGCCCATAGCTTTTTGCACCCCAGCGAGTGCGACTGCAACTGCTACACCACCACCCCCGACCGACCGCGACGCCGGACGCTGCCTGGCGCCTGTGCCTGTGCCCATCTGCCCGCCCGCGCAGGCCCTCTGCATCCCAGTGAACGAGTGACCAAGTGAAGGCGGCCATGGACATCAACTCGCTGCTGTCGCCGCAGGACTCGCCTGCTCGCGAGACGCCGCCGCCGACCCAGCCCGCCCTGCCCTCGCCCTCCATGCTGCACTCGCCCGGCAAACGGGCAATCCGCCAGATGCCTTCGCGCACCCCGTCCGGCCTCAGCCAGCAGATCACGTCGTCGCCGCAGCCCCAGCCGCCGCCGCAGTCGCAATCGCAGCCCCAGCCGCACCACCCTCACGCCGCCTACCCCCAGCACCAACAGCACCAACAGCATCAACAACAACACTCGCACACGCACACGCACACGCACACGCAGCACGCTCCCCACCCACAGCAGCAGCTCCCGTCGCCCGGCGTCAACAACTTCGCCAACGCCAACGGCTCCCGCAACATCCACAGCGCCACAAGCACCCCGCCCATCGACCGCCAGTCCCTGGGCTCCCCTCACGATGCACGCATGACCCCGCCGCATCCTATGCACCGCCAGGCCTCCACCCCCGGCATGGACACTCTCGCAGGTACGCCCACGTGCAGGTGGACTGGAGACCCCCAGAGCGACGCGGAGAATCGCGAGCAGCGCGCCCTGCGCCAGCAGCAGGCCGCCGTCTCCGCCGCGTCGCAGGGCATGGCCTCCCTCCCGCGCACCGTCCGCTCCAACCGTTGCGTTTCGCTAACTCACCCAGACCTCGCGACGATGCAGCATCAACAGCAGGCCGCCCGCCAAAGTTACTCGGCTCAACGCCCGTCTATCAGGTACGTCAGAATGCCCTCGGCCCACGCCGTCATCACGCGTCAACCCGTCATCACGGGACCGACGTTGCCTGACGATCCGGCCAGCCTCAAACAACGGCTCGCCCCGCGATATCCCTACCCTTCTGCTTGCTTACCCTGCTTACCCTCGCAGCCTTCAGAACATTCCACGCACTTTGTCCGGGAGCTCTGCCACTGAAATCGCCATGGCCGAGCCATCGCCTAAGCCCCGCGTGTTCGCTACCCTAGCTCTGGACCAGCAGCACATCGATTACCTATACCAGCTCGACAAATCCCTAGCTGAGGACCCGTTCAATTACTATACCCACGTTTCCTTCGTCACCATCCTCCACCAGGGTATGGAGAATCATCGAACGTCGATTGACCCTTCCAACCCCCGCACCTATGAGCTTCTCCCCTTTTTGCGTGAGGCTTATGAGACCTTGGCCAACAAGTACCCCCTCGGCGAGGTGCTTTGGAGCTACCGCATCGCCGACGAGAAGGCATTGGCGCAGAACATCGAGGACCGCCTCGGCGTCTTGGAGTTGTACAAGAAGGCTGTCTCGAGCGAGCCCTACAGCGCAAAGCTCTGGCAATCCAACGGCGAATACATAACCAGCCTGTTCGCATGCGCCTACGATCACAATGCACCAGAGCAGTGGTCTGAGGAGGAGAAGCAGTTCGGCCGCGAACTCTTCACCCCGCAATTGATCTTGGACACATGGCAGCAAGGCGCAGACAAGGTCAAATACAACATCGCTGACAGCAGTCTTGTATGGGACCGCTACCTACAATTCTTGGAGGAAGATCTCGAGCGCTCTCCGAGCAAAGACAAGATCGCAGGTGTGACCAAGATTTACAGTGATCGCCTTGGCCAACCCCATGCGACCTGGGCCAACACACTGTCTAGCTATGCGTCATTCACCCAACGCTACAACATGGGCAGCTACGAAGAGGCTATGGAACAGGCCGTGCACCGCAACTCCCATATCAAAGAACAGTACTCTATCCGCGAAGAGTTTGAGTTCAAGCTGCTACAGGCCGCTCAGCAGGGCAACCGCGACGCTGAACATCACGCCCTGACTCGGTACCTAAAGTGGGAGAAGAAGACCATGGGCATTTACAGCTTCCACTTAGTCAATGCCCTCTATGAGCGAGCTACTCTAAGGTTCCCGGTGGACTCCATCCTGTGGGAAGATCACATCGAATTCCTTATTTGGCAGAACGACCGTTCCGTCGACATGCTCAACGTCTTGGAGCGTGCCACCCTACATTGCCCTTGGTCTGGAATCCTCTGGAGCCACCGGATCCTGACACTCGAGGAGCAACAAAAGGGCTTCGATGAAATCGAGCGCGTCAAGCACACGGCAACTGGAACTGGCATGCTCGAGCACACTGCCCTGGAAGAACTCATCAAGGTTCAAATCGCCTGGTGTGGCTATCTCCGCCGCAAAGCCTTCGACGACCCGAAAGCCTCAGAGGATGATGCCGATATTGCTGAGGTTGGCATTCGCTCCGCCCTGGAGCTCGTCAACGAGACTGGCATGAAGAAGTATGGGCGGGATTGGAAGGGAGACCCGAGCTACCGTCTGGAGAGGATCCACATCAAGTTCTGGCTCCAGCGTGGAAACGTCGAGGAAGCCCGTCGGATCTGGGATTCTCTAGTGCCACAACAACAGGACTCGTATGATTTCTGGTATCGCTACTATATTTGGGAGATGGTGGTCTGGGCGCACCATGCCATACGTGACTCAAACAACTCTGGTCAGCCTCTCAACACGCCCTCGATGGCTACTGCGGTTTTGGAGCAGGGCATGAAGCAGCTCAACACCATCGACCAGCCTGAGCCAATCATTGATATGTTTACAAACCACTGTGAGCAGCACGAATCTGTCCAGCGGGTACGACTTGCGGCAATTGAGCGGCGACGTGCCGAGCGCATTGTTGCCATTAGGAGGGACAAGGAGAGGGCTCAGGCCGAAGAGACTGCCGCTCAGGCCACTCACGGCTACCCCATCGAAGGCTCAGGCAAGCGGAAGCGCGCCGACGCAGTCGAAAACGAGGTTGCTCCGAAGAAAAGCAAGCAGGACGATGCCGAAATTTCACCCACTCCCGCTGCCGAAGCCGTGACAGAGCCCATGAGAATGATGAGCGAGGCGCCAACGGATATCTCGACTACTCATGCTCGAGACCGCGAGCACTCTTCGATATTCGTTTACGACTTGCCTTCCGATGTGACGCAGACCCGCATCCGGCAATTCTTTACAGATGCCGGCAACGTCCGCGATATCACGCTGCAGTCCAAGAAGGACAAAGTCACTGCCCATGTCGAATTCGAGACGCCCGAAGAAGCCGAGTATGCATTGACGAAGCAAGCCAAAGGCTTCGATGGTCACGACATTGTCATCAGTCGGGGTGAGAAGTCGACATTGTATGTTGCCAATTACATTAAAACGGCAGATGAGGAGTACATCCGCAAACTCTTCAGCTCCTTTGGCAGAATTCTCGAAGTTCGGTTTCCATCCTTGAAGTATAAGACAAACCGTCGCTTCTGCTATGTACAGTTCGAGAGTGCCCAGTATGCCCAACAAGCCACTGCACTTGACGGTAATGAAATCGATGGCCTGCGCATTGTTGCCAAAATCTCGGACCCGGCGGCGAAGAAGAAGCGTGAAGAAGCTACGACTGCAGGCCGCGAAGTCTTCGTCCGATACCTCAATTTCAAGGCCAAGAAACACGAGGTGGAAGAGGTATTCCGGCCCTTCGGACCTATTGAACACATTAACATGAAGACGCTCTCCGACGGCAAGAATAAGGGCTTTGCTTTCGTCACCTTCCAGGATAAAGAGGATGCCAACAAAGCGGTTGCAGAGATGGATGGCAAAGATTTTTGGGGTCTTCAGCTCAAGGTTGAGCTTGCCAAGTCCAAGGCAGAGACGAAGCCGGGTCACAAGACCACAATCGTGAAAGATGATGCTTCCATTCCTAGCCGCGAGTCTAAGCCTGAGGATGGCGTGGAGTCAGCTGAGGCTTCCGGCGTCGCTCCGCCCGTTCGAGAACGCTCAGTCGCCATGCTCGGTGTACCAGACACCATACCTGCTGCTCGCATCGATGAGCTTGTCAAGCCCTATGGTTTGAAGAAGCTTACGCATATGCCGGCTAATGGCGGCGCTATCCTTGAGTTCACCACAGTCGAGGCTGTTGGGAAGGTTGAATTAGAGCTCACAGGCAAGGAGATTGCGCCGGGCAAAAAGATACGCTTTGGTACTGTGGAAGAACTCAAGAAAGCCAAGGCCGAGTATCGGCCCAGCAGCCACCTGATTGCCCCTACTCGTATCAATAGACCCACTGCTCCTGCGAGGGGCGGTGCGCGCGGACGTGGACGTGGACGTGGCGGCATCGGCCTTGGCCACCGGCCTGCCGGCGCCAAAGCTTCTGCTGAAGCCTCCAGCAATGGTGACAAGTCCAACAGCAACGCCGACAAGCCCAAGAGCAACGCCGAATTCCGCGAGATGCTTCTCAGCAAGAAAGAGGACAAGGACCAAAAGCAGGACACGGCAGACAAGATGGAGGAGTAATGGCAGATATCCCTGCGCGTTTCCAATCTCTTTGGCTATAGGCGGCTTTATACCTTACGATTTCCGGAGTTAAAAAATGGGGTTAATGCCTAAAAGGCCGGAATATTGCATGAAAACGGAGCTTATGGCGCTTGTCTGGCATCTTCCATCATCGAGACGGACGGGCGGACCTGTATGTACTGTAGTATAGTAGTAATAGGAGCGATACCTCTGCATCTCGCAGCTCTCCACATAGCTTTCCCGCTATTACTGTTTTTCGTGTTTTGTGCTGCAATTGAGTAGTTTCTCTAGATTAATACAGCTAATTCCAGAGCTCAGAAAATCGGGGCAGCATCCTGGATCGCGCTCGGAGCTTGCGAATAAAAGGTACTATAACTTCATGGCTTATTGTACTGTGGATGCAGATTCTATAGTTTTTTTGAGCATCTCAGATGGCTTTTGGATACCGAACATGTAGGTGAGTGGTTGTTATTTACACAAAAACTGATGTACAGGAATTCGTTTCGCTTGCATCCAGTTATCAAGACATGCCTAATTATACAAGAATCCCTGGGTTGTGCCACTGTTCACATTTTACTCTTCGCACTCAATCGCACCGCTCAGATGGAAGACATTCGTCATGACTAAGCGCGCCAAGCCCATGACATCAACCATTTCTCCCTCGGCATCGACATCATTTCTACTCGAGCCATCTCCTCAATTGCTCCCCACCACACCCTCCAATTTCTGAGAAAACCACAAAATGGCCTCTTCTCGAATCGTCGCACGCTCCTCGCGAGCCTTCTTGTCCATCACCCGCACTACCTCGCGCCCCTTCTCCATCTCTGCCTACCGCCCCAATGACTTCAAAGACCTCAACGCCCGCGCCAATGACACGGCCGAAGAGCACCGCAAGCGCCAGACTGAGAAGCCGCTCAACCCCCACTTCACCAACACGACCTCCACCATCGCCAACGAGATGCCCACCGTCGGCAAGGACGCCCCGCCCCCCGAGCTCATCAGCTCGGCGGACGGGCAGTTCGCGCCCAAGGATGCGGTGCCCGAGAATACGGAGCGCATGACGGGGGGCACGCAAAGGAGCTCGAGCGAGGATGTTAGCGGGTCGAACAAGGAGCTCGGGGTTGGGGAGCTGGAGGGGGCGAAGTTCAAGGTTGAGCCGCTGCGAAGGACGGGTGAGGATGTCCAGACCATGCGTGCGAGGTTATTATGTCCGTTTCTCATCCCTTTTTCCCCCCAGCGGTCTTGTTTTCTGCTTTCTGTTCGAAAGGTTGGTCTGTTCGTGGTAAATGTATTGCGTAGAAAAACGGCCACGTTGGCCGTTTTCCTTTCTACGCAATACATTTACGATGAGGCAGAATTGAGCCCTTGTTCGCTGTTCTGATATGGGAGGATATCTTCTCCGTGAAAATTCCCGGGCTTATCTGTTTGATGGCATAGGAACGACGTAGCAGATGTATCGACACATTTGCTACATCGTTCCTATGCGATAAAACAGAACGCAAACTTTCTTCACTATCCCAATCCGAGCAACTAATGTCCCCTACAAATTTCTCATATTCATGTTTCATCGCATGCAGCTTCCAGGTCCTGAACAGTAACTGACAAATATAGACCAGTGCCGCAAGAGGGGCACCCTCGAAAGTGAACTCCTCATGTCCACATTTGCCGATGCAAACCTCGGCAGCATGAGTCCTGAGCTCCTGCAACAGTTTGACCGTTTGCTCGATGAGAACGACTGGGATCTGTACTACTGGGCCACGCAAGAACCAACACCCACGTCACGTGAGACTGCTGAAGGTTCAGGTGCTGATCTTGCTACCGAGGCTGCGCAGGGCAAGGACGAGTGGAAGAGGAGTCCGGCGAAGGGAGAGTGGGCGCAAACTGTGGGCACCTTTAAGCCCGCGTACAGGCCTGTTCCGTCAAGGTGGAAGGATAGCGAAATCTTGAAAATGCTCAGGACGCATGTCAAGCAGCGCAGTGCTGGTGGCGTAAGCGAAGGAGAGAGCAAGGTCGACGGAAAGGGCCTTGCTCAAAGCGTCAAGGGCACCGGGGGAGGAGGCTTGGGTATGATGCCCAACATCCGTCATTTTGATCAGTAGGTCTAGCGTCACTATCGGCCAAGGCTTGTAGGCTTTTGCCTCTGTACACATAGGTTTGTAAAATTCTCCTCTACAACATGATTACCCGCTACAACCCTCTGTCGAAACTTTTTTCCTTGGTGATTTTCATGGTGGTGCCGGTACAGCTCACACATGTCTTCCTAGCAAATTGGTCAGCCACATGATCATCTTTTAATGACCGAGCTCACGCTAAACAGTTCATTGCGGAAGGCTAGAACTAGTTTACACCCATCCAGACCTACAGCTTCCCAGAGCAGCATCCCTTCCGACCCTTTCTCTCCCAAGCGCATGCTATGCTTCGGTGCTAATTCTTGCTCGCAGCTCATAACGCCCGACTCTCCACGGGGTCTCCGCATCCAACGGCATTGTATGTGGGCTCCTTCCCTGTCCTATGTCATCTTGCCATGGCGCCTGTCTGGATGTGCACAGAGATATAGCATCCGCTAGCAATGGGCACTCGCAGCCAACCTAAACACTTAAAATTATTTAGGAAAAATTCCTAAATTATGGGTCACTACATTGCGGCTTGCTTTGCCCCGAAATCGCCATGCTGTCAGGTTTGCGGCTCGCGGTGGAGACTCGCACACCCTCCACGTGCAGCTATATGACACGCTACTATTGATTTGTGCAGATTGAGCTCGGCCACTCCCTCATAGGATCCACCGTCGCGTCTAACATAGTTCCGCATACACCCGCCACTTTCATGATTCGAGACAATAGGGCCGTGGCGGTTATGCTACCAGTTCAGGCAATGCTGTTTCGTTTCTTCACCACGTTACCGGGAACACATCCCGATCCATATTAACGTGAAAAAACCGGGGTGACAGCATCCTTGTTCCTCGCCAATGTACCCCGCGAGCGGTACTTGGTTATTAGCTCGGTCAATCTATCCCAGAACTCGGCTAGGGCTCGAGAACGACGATCACCACATTATTGGAGGCCTTTTTGTTAATGAAGGTTCCGGACGCTCCACATGAGGAGATGTCAGATGCTGGCCTGTCGAACGGAATTAGAAAGAGCCTGGAATCAAAAACGCGCTAGCAGCGGGCCGGAGACGGAAGGGAAGTTCAAGGCATGGCACACTCCGGGATATATAAGAAGGGGTAGGGTACATAAGAAGGAACGAACTCGTCGGACGATCTGATCATCCAAGTTTCCAGTCAGTCAAAATCAACCCAGGAACCAAGATCTGGTCCGATCTAATCAGACTGATCCGGACACGATGCGGTTCTCCTTCCTCGCCCTGCCCCTTCTCTGGGCAGCACCAAGCCTTGCAGCCCTCACCTACAAAGGTGTAGACTGGACGTCTCTGCTCCACGAGGAGCGTGACGGCAGGCAATACAGGAACGCAGCCGGCACGGTACAACCACTCGAAACGATCCTCAAGGACAACGGCGTCAACACGGTCCGCCAGCGCATCTGGGTCAACCCCCCCAACGGTCGATACAACCTCGAGTACAACCTCGAGCTCGGGCGTCGCGCCAAAGCCGCCGGCCTCAAAATCTACCTCGACTTCCACTACAGCGACGACTGGGCGGACCCGGGCAAGCAAGTCAAGCCCGCGGCATGGGCTAGCCTCAGCGACGACGCCCTTATGACGCGCATCTGGGAGTACACGCGCGACGTCATGAACGCCTTCCAGAACGCGGGCATCCCGCTCGCCCTCGTCAGCATCGGCAACGAAATCACGCCCGGTCTCTTGTTCCCAACGGGTCAGGTCAGCCAGCCCAACGGCCCGCGCAACGCCGCCCGCCTGCTCAAGTCGGCCGCAAACGGCATCCGCGAGTCGTCCATCTCTCCCAAGCCAAAGATCATGGTGCACCTTGACAACGGCTGGAACTGGGATACGCAGCTCTGGTGGTACGACCTGATCCTCAACTCGGGCGGCGGGTTCACGACCTCAGACTTTGACGTCCAGGGCGTGAGCTACTACCCCTTCTACAATTCCGCCGCTACACTCGCGTCGCTTGGCACTTCGCTGAAGAATATGGCGGCTAGGTGGGGCAAGGAGGTGCAGGTAGTGGAGACCAATTGGCCCTCGTGGTGCGATAATCCACAGTACCAGTTCCCGAGCGACACGCGCAATATCCCCATCTCGGCCGCGGGACAGACGACGTGGATCGGTGAGGTAGCTAAGAGGGTTGCGGCCGTCAGTGGTGGCAAGGGCAATGGACTGTTCTACTGGGAGCCGGCCTGGATTTCGAACCCGGGATTGGGCAGCAGCTGTGGGTGGAATTTGATGGTGGGGAGTGATGGGAAGGTCATGGAGGGTATTGCGGCCTTTAGGAATATCTAGATGGGAAAGGGATGTGACGGGTGTTGGGAATGTTAATGTCAACGCTTTGTGCGGGTCTTGTGTTGAAGATTTTGCTGCCATGTTTGGATGTGCTAGTGTTTTGAATATGTGGAGAAGACTGGTGATGGAAGTTCGCTTCCGGATGTAGTCACCAGTCACTCATCGTGTTTTGCAAGCTGGTGTATATTTTTCAGGGACCCGTTGTTACACAACTTATGATATTGGCCGTGGTGATGGAATAGACATGATGGCGATGAAAGTCCTCGTACACACTGTTTTTGATATCGCATTATGCATTGCAGTGCCTACACCTTTTTGTTCGCAATGACTCGCGAAACTACTGCGCCGCCCTTTGGAACAAATGCACATGATGATGGGAGTCATTGAGATCAAGTCTACACGTCTATTAATCTCACATGCAAGTTCGCCTACAAACGTCCAAAGCACCGTCTACCAGAACTATCGGCGGGCTGGTGTCCTAATTCAGTTAACCCTTCCTTCCCGCCCTAATCGTCACCTCCCCTGTCGCCAACTTAGTAGGCGGAGAATTACAGTATCACACCATGCGACAGGGGTCGAAGTAAGCAGATCGCATATTAAAGGGGTCAACCACCTATTAGCGATATCAGACATGTGCGGCTGTGGCTTTCTCACAACTTGGCTGCGAGCGGGTAGATTGCTGTTCATGGGGATATTCCCGGATTGAGAGCTTTCGGTGACTGCAGTATGGACGACTGGAAATCATTGGAGGCTGTGGTTTTTCCAGAAGTGTGTGATTAGATACGAACTTATTGATTAGTAGATTTCTTAATTAATTGGCCCAAAGAAAGATTGCGAGGCCGACATGTAGGAACCAGCGTGTGACCTTGGGGGTATAACTGCGCAATTTTTAGTGAAGGGATTCAAGGGAGGTAGGAGTTGGTCCTCTGATAAAATAGACCACAAAATGCGTTGAGAAAATGCGTCGACCTGCTGGTACCGAGTTTTCTGTCGCTGAGCACTGGCTTGCTTTTAGCTCAGTAACCCTATTCACTGATATCATTTCCCTGATACTGGGCTTCAATGGAGGATTTTGACGCTTTTTTAATTGCAAAAATCAATACCTCCTATAACACAGGGGAAAAAATGTTCTTATATTGGACTTGGTGTAGTCCAGATTGATGTGTATATCGTGCGCTAGCACAGCCACTAACACATTCTCGGTTCACGCTACCAGTAAATACAACATCCAATAATGTTGCCGTGGATCAACAATCTCTCGTGCATAGAATATCTAGAGAGCAGTTTTACAAGATGGGTAGCTATGAAAGCCCTAAACATCTAATGATTTATGATGCCAACAAGTACGTTAGTCGTTGAAACGGCTGCCTTGTCATGCAAATTGTAGAATAAATCTGACTGTGGTGTGCTGATACCATGAAATATTATTTGAGGGCTTCACAGCATTTTATAAGAGCGTTTTTCAAGAATATGTAGAAGGTGTTGTTGGGAAGCGAATCAAATTCTTAGACCCAGTTGCTGAGGCAAACGTTGGGAATCGAATTTCTACTCTCCATCTTTGGTTGCTGAGACGGACGTTGGGAACCCTCTTGAATAATTATATATATAGCAGCACTTCTTCTGGTCTCAGCATAACTTTCTCATAGTTGCTATCAACCACCATAACACCACCCTCTTCCCCATCTCCTACTGAGCTCTACTAACTACACATATCCACAATGAATTCTCTCGACAAAATGAAGAACATCACCGTTCGTGCCCCTGGTCAATATACCAGGGTGGATCTTGAAGATAAGTCGGCCGGAGATTTGCAATATATCATCGATAGCTGGAAAAGAAATCAAGACTACTTCTCGGCCTACGTTGCTAAATTTGGCCATAAACCTTCTGGGTCAGGAATCACCCGACGAACTCAAAGAGTTGAGTTGATCATGGGTGAGAAGTCATTGGCCGAAATCAAGGCCATGAAGAATGAACCCAAGCCCGAGCCGAAACGGAAGCGCATCTCACGGTCTCTACATAAAAAAGCCTCTCAGGTCTTCGAAAGCGAAGAGAGTGCCGATCCGATGATCTCAACATTAATCCTCCCCCTTCCGGAGGATTTCATCGCGAAAAGACAAGGGGTGCTTTTCGAAAGTACCGAAAGCCACTTCCGCCAGACAAGAAGGCCGCATCACGAGGTTATGGTTGACCCCTCGCTCAAGGGTGATGTTTCCGTCACAGTCATTGATCAGACAGAATCTGTTCTTGTTTCATATTTCCCGCTCAACATCTGGTGCGAATTCCTCCAAAGGGTAAACGAAGGCTTCATAAACATTATCCATAAAAGAGCCGTAAAAACTGGTGAGAGGTCTGGATCGGAGTTTATGATCCAGTTAAACATTTCCGATAAAGCCAAGGATAATGTCATGCTGGTGTTCTTACGGCTGTCCACCAGCTACGAAGTGATTCTCCAAGGCGGATTCTCCGATTTTGGTCACCAAAGTCCTGATTTCCAGCAAGCCGCCATCGCTCTCGGATTGGGAGGCTATCTAGCTCAGATGGAGCTTCCTTCAGACTTTCCATTGCAGGATGAAGATCTTGATGCTCAAAATCATCTGCCGGGAGAGGAAGACGATACATTCGCTGCCGATTTTGATTATGTCATGAGAACTGCTGACGAAAATTTACCTACGAGCTTTTTCTACGATCGCGGGAGCAGTAAGCTCACTGCCAATTTGCAGTGCGATGATTTGGCCTTTGACAATTTTGACTATGCTTGGTTTCATCATACGTTGGATCGCGAGTAAGGCTATTTCTTTCAGTAAATCTTTGGAACCTGTCACGACGAAGTTTATTTTTTCTTTGTGTGAATTAAGATACCCGATGGTCACGATCTTTTACGGTTAGTTTCTCCGTTTTCAGATGTCGGCGATGGATTAGCTACTAGTTATTTGTACTGTACTGTACATAGTAGAATGATGGTAAAGTTTGATGAAAATGATATAACTGAGATTAATTATTACCACCTGCATGCTTGCAACATGCAACGACAAGTGGCTACAAAAAATGTATTATAACAATGAAAACTTAATAGGACCATATGAGATCACCCCAGCTAGGATGGTCGTTCAGGTTTGATGTTACAGCCCCCTCAAACCCAGCCGCAACCTTGGCCTTTTTGGTCCAGGGTGTATCCAATCCACGTTTCTTTGCATACTGATAATAGATGATGTTCCAAACGGGCAGTTGATTCGTAACGCCAAATTTATCATATGAGATAGTCTTCCATGGCCCGTTCACGAGGACTGCCTCGCACCTGAACCATTTGGGGTCATAAGGAACGGTCCCGTTAAGGTTGAATTTGGCAGTGTATTCGGCTGCTCGGAGAAGAAGATCATCGCCCAAGCCATACAGATCCGATCCCTGGGATTGGGCCGTGCGCATGGCCATTGCTGTCCAGGCAATGCCGGACTGAACATGTGCTATGATGAGATTAATATCCGCCATGCTCAACAAGAGGGAGTGGAATTGACGAACCTTGGTCTCGGCCTGATTCACCAGACTGGCCAGTCTCGGGATGATACTGCGCAAATACTGACGTGCATGGATTGTTGATCAGCTCGTTGATGGCGTAGTTGTACAAGGCCACATCGTCCAGATAGACTGCAAAGTTGAGCATAGCCTTGATACTGGCCATGCCGTAGTTGGCCTGGCCGACAACGACAGATTGCCGCGAGAAAAGCCAGTAGAGCTGAACCGAAAAGCCCGACCCTCCCTGCCATCTGGCGCCCGTCTCCGTCCAATTTCCCTCCCAGCGCATAATCTCTGCAGCGTTGGCGAATATATCGCCGTCCAGTCCAATCATCAGAGAGCGGTCGGTACCAATGATGTCTGTGAGGTTTGACCCCCACGCATCGAGGATAGTCGTGCTGCGATCCCAATGCGACTGGTCTTTGGTGATGTACCACATGAGGGCATTTTGCCAAGCCGCACGAGCGTCGTTGGCAAAAGTGGTATAGTTGCTGACGCGGCCACGCGAGAGGTACGCCTTCGGTCCCTGCATGACATAGCTAGATTGGGAGTGTTTATCGGCCTTGAAGAGATCGTATGCAAATGCCCAGGGCTCTTTGCCGGAGAGCGCATTATCTCTGATTCGTTCGAGATCGGAATGCGTGTGCCACATTCCGGGGTGTTCAAAATCGCCTGGTCGCGCCTTCATGAATTGCTTCGCGTCGACAGACACGGATGGATCGAATGGTGTGATCGGTCCGACAATGCCCGGAACATCAGCGATGAGAGCTGAACTTCCGTGGATGAAGATGCTACTGAGCAGCGGTATGAAGATGGCCTATCAGGGTCAAATGGGATATACATTAGTCAGTTTGCTGAAACGAACCTTCATATTATAGCTGAGATTTTTCCAAATATACAATCAACGACGAAATAGAAAAGATCAAGGAGAGAAAAGAGGCCAAACACTTGACTCCTACTGCATGGAGCTGAAAGAAATTCCGACTTAATTTATACCCAGTCGAAGGTCTCTCCTGAACTACCAAGCAAAGTCACGAAGGCATCACATGGCGATTTGGTTGCCGGCATATCCCAAGATCCCAGAGAAACAAGACCAGGCTGTTCTCTTTCAGGAGTTCGAAGCACGGGGCTTTACCCCAGATTTCGAAGGCCGTTCCCCACTGCATCCTAGTCGCGGAGTTCCGGGCAAACTCGCGGGGATCTTCTCCGAGGTCAACTCCAGCGTCGCAACTACAAGAGGCCCAGGGTTCTCAAAATGGGTGAAGGTATTAGGCTCCACAAGCTTGACTACCCACATAATGAAATTTAGGGGTAATATCGTGATGTTTTTGCAAAGATTTTCCGTTTTAACCAAGTCACATGTCACCGTCGCTCTCGCTTCTGGGCTAGTGCCAATCTTCTCCCCGAAACTTCCTCCGTACCCCGGACACCCAAAATTACCTTTGCCCGCTTTGACGCCTACACTACCAGAGAGATATTGAAAATTGAAACTACATTGTTTGCGAGGCATTTCATCAAGGAATCGACTACTGTAGCCGAAGTTGACTAGAAACGGCTCTTGCATAGGGCACGAGCCTGCTGTGGTGTGATACGGAACTTGCCTGGGTAAAGCTCCGTCGTGCACTTTTTGAGATCTCGTGAATGTGTTTTCATAACGGCATTTTCAAATTCAGGGACTGTATTGAGCCATTGAAGAAAATCCTCAGATTTGGAAATCTCATCGTTGGCAAGGAATGCTGCCCAGATACTCGCGATTGTGTTGAAAAGTGCGTATGTTTTGTTCAGACGACCGAGAACATCGCCTAAGTCGTTCAGAGAAACCGTGTCGGGTCGCATTTTTGATTGGATGGACGTTGAAAGTCCATAAGCAAAGCATCCAGCTCCCATGAGCTGGCAAACCTGATATACAGCTGCCGCAAACTTGACATCATCTGAGCAAGGCAGAGAGTAGAAGTTCTTGGTCTTGCGAACGTTTGTGAAATAATTTAACACGTGAAGAAAAGCCTCTTGATCAAGTACTGAGGGTATATCTAGTACGCTTACCGAGGTATCAGCTAAGTGCCATTGCGCGAAGCTAAACGAAGCGAGAAGCAGGCGTCGAGGAGCTGCAGTGATTTGCTTTCCTCGAAAGATGATCTCGACACGAGCCCCATCAAGAAGCACAGCTCGCTGAGGCCGGTCCATTTTGCGAAATTTATCCTTTGTCAGAATACATTGATCAAGATATTCTAATTCGTACGAGGTGTCGGATCCATTATCGGAGTATGCGGGATCATCCAGGTGTTGCAAGCCAGATGCCTCGCTTTGAGAGGTCGATGGTTGGCTTTCTGTGTCCGACATTTCTTTAACCACCGTTAGCAAACACTGTTAGCGACGGAATTTGGGCACTGGCTGGTTGAATGGGACTTTCTCCGCAGAGGTTGATCTTTTTAAGGTTGTTGAGTTAGTTGCTAATCAAACAATGACTAGAATGTGCCGCGGTGCTGAGGGCTTTTTCAAACACAATGCGAGATTCAACTTACTAAACCAATTATTAAGGAGTTCGGAGACTCAAAAGGAAACCATAGAGAGAGTGATTTTTCAGAATTTTACGGATGCATATGATCTTAAATTCACTGATGATGGTGTGACAGCAAAGCGAGGCATGTCCATTTCCTTTTGCGCTATCACACAGAGTAGTAGTGGACAAATTGCCAATGGTGTATGGATATATTGTGCTAAAAGATTAAATATGGGCCTTGTGCCTTTGGATGATTTAACGCAGATCTGTGATTCAACTTCGATTAAGTAAATGCCTTACACTGGAAGGCTGAGATGACCAACTTGAGACCACAACCTGTGCTGATTGATTTTAGGACTTATTCATTCAAAAAAGCTTTTTTCCCTCCACTATTCCTCAATGGAACTGTTGGAGAAGTCGCTCAACATGTCGCGATCAAACTGCCGCCACAAAGACAGCTCACGGCTCTTCTGCCGACGGTGGCATTTCTTTTGGAAATCAAGGTCAGCTCTGTGTTTAGCGAAAATAGCATCCATAGATTCAGAGGCCTTGTTTTCTTTCTTCTCAATGTCTAAACGAAGGTTGTAGCCGGTGTACGATAGGCAATAAGCCAAGTACTCAGTACGTCTATGGTCTAATTTACCCGAACCAAATACATCTGTGACCCATATGACAGATTCAGGAGGGTTAAATCCATAAGTGTCGAGATATTTGATGACTAGAAATGTTTTACCAAAAGTGTGAAATGAGGCGAACCAAGGGCCAACAAAATTTTGCATATTCCGAGCCTTGGGGTTTTCCTGCTCAGGATCCTTGTCAATGCTTTCAAGGTAGTTGAGAAACTAAATCTTGTTTTTGAGTTGCGCAAGGAAAGGAGCGATTTTATTTATATACTCCTGGTAAGTATTACAAATAAGGTCCCGGTCTTTCTTATGTCAAAAGAAGAGTACATCTTGAAGATGCCTCCCATTGATAGTGTCAAAATTTTGTGTTTTCGAAGACAATATTTTCTTAGCAAGTTTATAGATTATGGGCTTCTTGAAGTTTTATGGATACTCTCTTTTTCTCGGGGTTTAACTGTTCTCGGCGGTTTTCACGTTGCAGTGATCTAGCTGTGTGATAAGGAGGAAACCAGAAGACGGGTAGTGGTGATATATCTTATCGATTATATGAGTAGCAGCTGTAAGGTCACAATCTTAATGCTCTCGTCAAGGAGAGGCAACAAAAACACAGCTGTCATCACAATGTACCTCGGTGTTAAAAATGAATACCTAGGTACTGAATGGGAGAATATGTGCTGAATCGCAAATCTTAGGAACAGCTTTCTATACATTACGTAATTTGATCTCATCTATTTGTATGCCTTGTAAATCACTAGGATTTGCTTCCATCCAGATCTAGAGGCAAGAGGATGCGTCCGATGAATGATCACGTGACCCAGAATATTAGCCTCATTCTTGAACATCATATAACGGATATCCACAGACTTCCGAAGAGAACAAAGTTGAATAAAGTCAGATCTCTGGAATTTTCGAGTAAAAATAACCTGCTGCCATTATCCTATCAGTGTCTCATTTGGCTTATCATGGCGTCATTCGCATTTCGGACCCGATATTGCGTGATCCACCAACCAAAATGCACTGAAACAGTATATGAACCTCACACCTAAGCTCGCATCATATAATATAGCTTAATTATCTATCGTTCAATATGACTGCCACGGGCTATGATGCAGTAATTGTCGGCGCCGGGTTTGCCGGGATATATCAACTGTACAAGCTTCGCCAATTCAACTTTTCGGTGCTACTGATTGAGGCGGGAGAAGATGTCGGAGGTACATGGTACTGGAACAGCTACCCCGGAGCATCCTCCGACGTACATTCCTACACGTATCGATATTCATGGGACAAAGAGGACTTGCTTACATCTCCCTGGAAAAACCACTATTTAAAGCAGCCTGAAGTCCAGGCCTACCTCGCAAACATAGTGGATAAGCACAACCTGAGGAGGCACATCCAATTCAACACCAAATTCCTAGGCGGTACCTACGACGAAAAGTCCGATATCTGGACGGCCAAGACCTCCCAAGGACAAACCATCACCGCCCGTTTCCTACTTACCGCGCTGGGTGCCCTCTCCAAGAAAAACACTCCTGACATCAAAAACTTCGATTCCTTCAAGGGAGAAGTCTACCACACCGCCGCTTGGCCAAAGCACCACGACTTCCGCAACAAACGCGTCGGCATCGTCGGCAACGGATCAACAGGCAGCCAGCTGCTCGTCGCACTAGCAAAAGAAGCAAAGCACGTCACCAGCTTCCAGCGCAACGCGCAGTGGAACGTGCCCAACGGCAACAGACCCGTGTCCGACGACGAGAGGGCCACCATCAACGCCCGCTACGACGAGATCTGGGATAACGTGCGCAATTCGAACGTCGCGTTTGGATTCCCGGAGAGCACGGTGCCGACGTTCAGCGTGGGGGAGGAGGAGCGGAGGAGCAGGTTTCAGGAGGCATGGGAGAAGGGGAATGGGTTCTTCTTCATGTTTGGCGTGTTTTCGGATACAACAACAGAGCGAAGGGCCAATGATGCGGCGTGCGAGTTCATCAAGAGTAAAATTGAGGAGATTGTCGAGGATCCGGAGACGGCGCGGAGGTTGACGCCTACGGAGCCGTATGCGAGGCGGCCCATCTGCAACGATGGGTACTATGAGACCTTTAACCGAGACAATGTGTCGCTCGTGTCGTTGAAAGAGACGCCGTTCGCGGAGCTGACGCCGAAGGGTGCGAAGACGTCGGATGGTGAGGAGCATGAGCTTGATGTTCTGGTCTTTGCCACGGGCTTTGATGCAGTGACTGGAAGTTATGACGACCTGGATATTCGCGGACGCGACTTGAAGTCTCTCAATAATCACTGGGCTGAAGAGGGGCCATCATCGTACCTGGGCTTCTCCATTCCCTTGTTCCCGAATCTTTTCCTTATTAGTGGACCTCACCATCCGTTTACGAACGCGCCGCCGCAGATCGAAGCGCAGGTGGAATTCATCACGAATCTGATCAAACATGTCGGCAAATCCGGTGTTGTGGAGGCACAATCTGAAGCAGAAAAAGAATATACAAACTTGAGTAACAGTATCGTAGAGGGGAGCATCTTCCATGAACCAAAAGGGTGGGTATTTGGAGAGAATGTGAAGGGCAAGAAGCACAATACGCTGTTCTGGTTTGGAGGGTTGAAGATGTATAGAGAGTATCTGGATGAAGTGCTTAAGGAAGGGTATAGTGGGTATAGTATTAAGTGAGACATTACTGAATCTATCGAAGCTTTGGGACTGGATCATTTATGAATCCGTCGATTAATCCTGGCTTTCTTGGAGCTCTCATCCTTCTTTATCAGCACTGAAAATGGGTACCTTTTTTGCATGCTCAACTCGACTTTGTTGATGGATTTCATGCCAGATTTCCGGTCCTGTCTCCTGTCTCGTATCGAGTCATAGGTTTGTTGGTTGCTTTTCCCGTGTCAAACCCAATCCCGTTGTGACACATTCGGTTGCAGAAGCCATGACCACCAAATCCCCAGAGACACAGCTGCTAATCGATAACTAGAGCAGTTGCCCATGACTACTGCCTATTATCGTTTGCCCCGGTATCCGAGCGTTTCGCAATCCGCCGAAACTATGCATGTAATGTGCATGTAACGAATTTCTTGATCGAATTTTGAAACAACCGAGCCTCAACTGGCGGCATTTTCGAAACAAACGGGTAGTTCCTGGGAGTGGGATTTCGAAGATGGCGTTGGGTATGATGGGGGCGACTTCTCGCCTGATTGCTTGCATGCGCGGTGGGGCAGCGCTCGTTTTATTGGAGTTTGCCGTTTTCTACCGCAGTCCGCTCATGCCTTATCTTGGCCGGGCAGCTTGGTGTTGTCCCTGAACTCATTGAGCGTATAGTGGTGGTTGAATTTTGCGATAACTTCGTCGGAGATGGGTGTGGGGCCGGCGGCGACGACCGTAGCCAGGAGTAAGGCGACATAGGAAGAGAGCTTCATATTGTGTGTTGTGGAGGGAATGCTGCGGGCACGACGAAGTATCGGAGAGCTGTTATAAAAGGTTACGGAAGAATCGAGCAGTGAACAGTGCTTTCAAGATTTCGAGGTGGCGAAGAGAGTCGAGGACGAGTGTCGGGGAGGGGTAGAGGTATATATGCCAGTACGGTCAGATGTAGCGCTTCGGATCCAAGCTTCCGGCAGTTTTATGAATGATTCAAGTGCGGCGAAGTCACGGTTGGGTGAAACAAACATCTTATACACATCGCCAACCCGGATACGGCACGATAGACTTGATGCTAAGATCGTGCGGCCTGTGCGACAAACCCAACCTTCAGCGCTGGTCGGAAATATACAGCCAATAAGGGCGAGTGGTCCGGGGCGTAAATTGTCTTGTCGACGAATGCGGTAAGGTTAGCTAATCTGGGGAATTGAAATCAGGGTCTAAACAACATCACCCGCGAAAGAAAGTGGTCACACGACCAATCATTGGAGGCGGGATTAGAATTGAAGAGATTGCTCCATGTATTGGGGCGCTAGTGATGAAGGTGATGGTCGGCAGAGGTATCTCTTGGGTGAATTGTCCCTTAACTGCCTCGGACATGGCGTGGTTCCCACACGTTGCGCCGATTCTTTGTGCAAAACCTTTACAGAAGAGAAGAGAAGAATGAGCGGCGGGGACGAAGTCCGAGCATCCATGCCGGATGATCGGTGGCAGAATTGTAATCGTCTTGGGGGTGGCCTTGGCTTCGTTCATCAGAAAAACCAAGTTTGGTTTGCCAAGACAACCGCCTCGGCCCGACTTGGGAGGGGCCGCGGTCTCTTCCGCATACATCAGATCCATGTCTGTATCCAACCTCATCCTATCCATCTCTGCCTCTGCCTGCCTTTGAACGTCTCGTTTCGAGGTTTCAGGCGCTCCATCTCAATGCGATAGCTAAAGCGGGAATGCCTCGTGCCGTATTGCCGCGAGCAGAGACCTCAAAGCACAGGCCAGCAAAGTTCTAGACAACATCACGCGCTTCCAGGAGAACAAATTTCCTCGACGATCACCCAATGTTCATTGCGCGCAGCGAGGCTATACCTCCTTGGAATGTGCTCTGTTTCAAAGTGTTTGAGATGCAAGATCGACAATCTCGCTTCGAGCACAGTGAAAGATCATCGCCATCCCTATGCCACACTCGAGAGTCCGCACCGGATGCTGGACCTGCAGAGATGCAGGATACAAATGCGATGAGAAGAAGCCGCATTGTGGAAGATGCGTTCGGCTGGGCCTGAAATGCCAGGGCTATGGAGTCAGACTCAAATGGCGGATCGCAGCTACTGACGCTGGGCCTGAAAAACGTCCCCGAAAAAGTCAAAGGAAAACTTCGCCGTCTGACACATCTAATGTCAGTCCGATATCAGATATCGCCAGTATTGCATCCGCCCCAGAACGCTTGGAATATGCAGGCTACGACGCAGCGCAGCCATGGATGTTTTCCCTCTCCCCAATGGTATCATCCAGTATGGCATCGGATCTCCCACCAACAGATCAGCGACTACTTTGTTACTGGGTCGATCAACTGTCCTCGCTCATATCAGTTACCCCAAGAACGACGAATCCTACGCCCTTCCAGCTCCATCTGACTTCGATGGCATGTAACTACGGGGCTCTGCGCTCCACTATTCTTTGCATGGCTGCGAATCATCTTGCTCTCGTATCCAATGATGCTTCACTCCGCGTCCAAGCATATCGACATCAGCGAAATGCAATACTACTCCTCCAGAACCTCATTCAAGACCCGGTCGAAGCCGCGTCTGAACCGGCCCTTGCCACAGTCCTGATGATGCAGGTTTCCGCTCGCTTGTTTAGCGAGGAGGATGAGGAGCCGCATGTCGCGAATCACTTGGCCGGCGCCAAGGCAATGATTGTACGAAGGGGCAACCTGCACGCTTGGAGCTCCTCATCTAGTGCCCGATTCCTCCTCAGTCTATTTGCATATCACGATATCCTTTCCTCCGTGTCTCTGGCATCTCGCCCACTGTTGGAAAATCATAACGAATTCGATGGCTTGGAAGGAGTCTCGAGCATGAGAGGAATAGCCAAAATCCTTCACATTGTTGCTCAGATTAGCGAGATGCGACATATGACAATTCTGAATGGGAATCAAGTCCTCCCGTCAAAGGAAGCTCTCCTATTAGGATCTAGGCTCCAGCAACTATTGGCCGAAATGGACTTGTCTGGATTAGCAGATAATCAAGACCTCTACTACACGACGCAGGCATATCGCCATTCGGCCTTCATCTACCTTTATAGGGTATGGCTAGGCATTGGTGCACCCAATCCAAACACACTACAGCATGTGAAGGCATGCATAAACTATATCGAGAAGACTCCAGTCCATTCTCCACTCGTATCGGCACACATCTGGCCACTCTTCTCCGCCGGATGCGAGGCCATCGATAGCATGCAGCGTCAAATGGTCAGGGATCGCTTCGCTGCCATGTTCCGCTCACGAAAGTTTCCTAGCCTGAGGAGGGTCATGCGGGATGTCGAAGATGTATGGGTCGCCAAAGACATGGAGCAAATGACGGCAGGAGAGGATGGCATGTCTAGGGTTGACTGCATTCAGGTCATCTTACGGAGCCGTGGTCGGGAAGTTGACCTTGCTTGAGATAGTCACTGATTTGTATAGATTATGGGCTCTGAGGAATGCGATTTTTCTTCGCTACCATCTCCATTTTCCAGGATATACAAAATCGATATCAATTTGGATCATTGGTCTTGTTTCTCCAACCAGGTGAATATGCGATGATTCGCCAATTCAAATGCTCCGACTTTTGCCTGAAACCCACCCTGAGCTGCCTCTTCCGCAATCCAAAGCTCTTTCTTTGGTGTTTCCAGATGGCTTAGCTCGGCATATATCTTCTGGGAGCTTTTGGCCGGGTCGAAATACAATGAACTACCTGCCCCAGAAACAAACACCGGACATTTGATCTTGTCCAAATAGCGGCTATCCTCGGCTCCACCCAGCGTGAATTTCTTCAACGCACGAAATGCTCCCGATGCATCTCTTTCGCCAGTCATGGCTAGCATATGAGAGACTTCCCATTTTAATTGGAAATTCAACCGCGACAGAAGCGATACGATTGAATTGAACATGTAATTGGTGATGTATCCTGCCACCCAGCCTGTCAAAAACCAATGCGGAAGTCAAGATACGGCGATATCCCACATATCATAGGGAGGATCGATGGCAACACAGGTCCTGATACGCGAGTCTGCCGCTGCGCGCAAGGCAAAATATGCCCCCAATGACTGGCCAACCACTGAAATTCTACCAAGATCGATGTTGTATTGAGACTTTCCGCATGGATCTAGCTTGCACAGAAAATCGAGAACCGACGAAACGACATTTTCAAAGGCGGGCTACATTGGCAGTTTTCTCTTCTTCAGCAGTATGCCCTGTCCTGGACCTTCGAATGTAAGGACGGCAAAACCTCGACTGACTCCTGCGAAGGCAGACACCAAAAACATCTCTTCTTGGGTTGAATCTCCACCACACAAGTTTATAACCAGAGGATGTCGTCCAACATTTTTGGCAGAAGGAATCCGATTGGGAAGATACAAGAAGGCTGGCATCTCGATTCCTTCCAGATAGGGAATCATGAGGGAATGTGTAGTCACACCCGTCATAAGCGTAGAGCCCTGTTTGAACAGATCCTTGCTCCTCTCAAGCAGCGGTATTATGCGCGCACCATGTCGGAAGTAGTCGTACAGCATGTATTGGCTTGCACGAGCATAATTAGATGCCCTGAAAAAGGCAGACGAAGCGGCAGAGTAGTCCCCCCTCTCTCGCGCCTCCTTTGCCAAGGCTTCCGCCAGCAAGCTCTGCCTTTGCCACTCTTCACTCCAGCTTTCCGCATCACTGTCTTTGATGTTTGCCGCAGCCTCTAGTGCTTCTGCGATCTCACAACCCCCATATCTTGCTGTACTGAGAATGCGAATGAACTAAAAGTCGAAAAAATCAGACACGAAGAACCTGTGCATGTTCGCAGTGTGGGCGAAATTTGTTGGTCGTGCCAGTGCGTAATATCTCTGGCAATGAATTCAAGAGGTACAAATGAAAATGCCGACGGGAAAGGGGCGAGAAACGGTAACCGCCGGAATAAAGTATCAGATGGCTAAATTCGAAATGATTTCCAGTGAGGGGAAGGCGACTCAAACATGTGCAAGGCTCGGCGAAGGAGTGCATACACTGCGGAGGTTGGACGTTGGGCTTCGCCTGGTTGCGTTCGCCATTCGCCTGCGTGAGGCACAGCCAGAATGGGCACACCCGCGCCTCATCAACGCACCTCACAGGAACCACCCTCCCTCCTACGCCCTTCTAGTCCTTAGTAACCGTTGACAGAATGGCAGAAGCATCATCCGAGAATCTGCAAGCATCAAGGATTGCGCCTTCGGCGCCAGAAACCGCGGAAACGCCAGAAAAGGCTTCTCACCAATTCGAAACCAGTGACGCTAAGCTTGAGAGCGAAGTGGCTTATGGGTGGAGGTTCTGGCTTATCATATCCAGTCTTTGCGTCACGTCACTTCTCACGGCAATCGAAGCGACAGTGACTGCGACCGCACTGCCTAGCATATCCAGCAAATTGAACTCTAGAGAGCTTTACGTTTGGTTTGTCAATGCGATATTTCTGTCAAGGTCAGCTCGTCCCCTTCAACTCAATCTAGTTGCGCTGACCTTCAATTAGTGCCGTGGTACAGCCCTTGTTCGGACAACTTGCGGATGTGTTCGGGAGGCGATGGCCCACCATACTCTCCGTCGCCGTATTTGCTCTCGGAAGTGGTGTAGCTGGCGGGTCGAATAGTGCCGCCATGCTGATAGCTGGACGAACACTTCAGGGGGTTGGTCTCGGGGGCGTGAACATGTTGATCGACATCATCGTCTGCGATCTGGTTCCTCAACGGAAACGCGGATTGATCATGGGCATCATATTTGCCGTCTTCGCCGCTGGCTCCTCCCTCGGCCCCTTCATCGGCGGGGTGCTCGTCGACAATGCCTCCTGGCGCTGGGTGTTTTACATTGGGCTGCCTGTAGCGGGAACAGCATTGTTCCTCTTGCTATTCTTCTTGCAGGTCGAATACAAAAAGGAGACAACAATTGGACAAAAGCTGAAACGGCTTGACTACATTGGCAACACAATCTTGGTTTTGGCAATGGTCTCGATTTTATTGGCACTCACCTATGGGGGTACTCTACGCCCCTGGTCCTCTTGGAGAACAATACTGCCACTGGTCTTGGGGCTATTGGGAATGATCGGCTTCCATGTCTTCGAGGCAATAGGATGGCAAAAAGAACCGGTAATGCCACCCCGACTGTTCAACAACCGCACATCTGTCATTGCCTTCGTTCTTGTCTTCCTACATGGCATGATCCTGTACTGGGTCACATACTTCTTACCCGTATATTTCCAGGGCGTAAAAACAAGTAGTCCAACACGATCTGGTGTTCAATTTCTACCCACAGCTATAGTCGTCCTCCCCTTTGCAGTCATCGCCGGCGGCACTGTCACAGCCACCAGCCGCTACAAACCTCTATGCATCGTAGGTTTTGCCCTACAGGCCCTGAGTCTGGGACTATTCGCCATTTTAGACCATACCTCGTCCACCGCCGAGTGGACTATATTCCAGATCATAGGTGCCGCGGGCATTGGCCTTGTCACAACATCGATCCTCCCAGCCGTCCAAGTAGGGCTCCCAGAGAGCGATGTTGCTCTTTCAACTGCCACTTGGGGCTTCCTGAGAAGCCTTGGCTCGATATGGGGCGTCTCAATCCCGGCAGCCATCTTTAACAACCGGTTCGAGCGCCTTTCCTCGAGTATTGGCCATGTGGAGGTTCGGAACTCGATGCAAAATGGCTTCGCGTATGAGAAGGCGTCGGCGGCATTTGTCGGGTCTTTATCCGAGCCGACCAAAAGTCAGGTTATAGCAGCTTATGAGGGAGCTTTGAAGCAAGTATGGCAGGTGGGTATTGGGTTTGCCATCCTGGGCTTCTTGATTGCTTGGGGTATGAAGGAGACTGAGCTGAAGAAAACGCTGGATACTGACTTTGGCTTGGCTCAGAAGAAGGAAGGAAAAATAAGTGGTGATTCTGTTTCTAAAAGCTGAAAGTGCTTTTTTGGCAATTTGGGGTTTTTTTTTTTTTAGTTTGGATTATTAGTTTGTTGTAATTTCAATAATGAAGGTTATGTGGTCTGCTAGCGGAAATAATTGGTTAATTGATAAAATTAGAGTAGCACATAACGTAGGTATAGAAGAAAACGCTAACCTAGAGTAAATCTGTAGGATATTAATCCAGAATTCCCATATGTAGCATGCTTTCTCTATTGTGAGAAAACTTTTAAAGAAGACAGCATGAGCAGCCTTGAGATTCATAGTTTTTTCATTAGATAGTACTATAAGCCCTAATGCGTGAAAGCAAGCTATCTAGTCTATCTTGGATGACTTTATCCTCCATGAGACCCAATGACTCTTGTAGTTTTTCTTTCACGGCTCTCTCTCGGCCCATTGCAAGCTCTAAGATTGTGTCCGAGACATAAGTAGTCCTTTCTGCTGAGCTGACACGATTTCTCTTGGATAGAATTCGAGTAAGATCGCTCAGACTCTCGCTCATCTGCTTATAAACATTTAAAGAGATTTCCATAATTAAACGAAACTGTGCAGAACTGTTTATAGGAGTGGAAAAGTTACCAATCGAAAACATCGGAAAGAAGTACGAAGCCCCACCACTACAATAGCTCTGAATATCATCGCTTTCAGGATCAGCGTTCAATAATAGCAACCAAAACTTGAAGATCTTGTCGAAATTTTCAATGATTTTGAGAAAACATGAGACGATGAGAACTACTTCGGAATCCTGGATATCTCCGTGGTTGAAATTGTCATTGCCATGACGATGCCCAAGCAGGGTTATGAAACGAGCCATCGATTGTACAGCGTTAAATATTCTGGAATATCTCTCAGATTTAAAATTCATAAACAATCTTGATCGTCGATGAATAAATGGGAGCTCGTTTTTGTTTTCGTTACCCGTGGAGGCAAAGAGGCGATCAATGAGCTCAACTATCTGGCTGATGTTCACTGACGTAAGATCATCAACACTCTCCGAGCTACTATTGAATGATCCAGGTGGATGGAATTCTCGGGAAGCCACAGATTCCGTAGGTAAAAGGTCTGTAGACGGGGTGTTTGGAAAATCAAATGGAGGATTCTCGGTCATGGAAGATAAGGCGTCTTTCCACATTTGATCGTTTTCATTGATGGGCCGGTTTGAAGACTCAGCCAAAGGGCTTGGCATGCTGCCCATAATACCAAGATCAAAGTCTTGTATATTATTTGTCTATTGGATAATCTGTGGGGAAGGCCGCGTAGAATCGCCTGTATATATCAGGAATGATGCATTGAATTCACAGATTTCAAACCTACCGTCCTCGAAGGGTGACATTGAGGGTAATTCAATAGACCTGGGAATTGAATTGCCTTTTGATGATGCTGCTCGCCTCGATGTATCATAGGGTCTGCGAGGGCTGTAGATGCAGTTGAAGCCTCGACATTTCTTCCAAGCGGATTCTCTATCATGCCGAACATCACCGAGTACCAATTGCAACATTGGGGACGATGACAGATCTGGGGAAATTGTTGGAGTCAGCGTTTTCTGTTTGATATGCGTATCTGTCACAGTGTTTTTAAGGATTTATGCCCAGAGCATGGTAACGCGCGCCTGGAAGTGCTGGGACACTTGGTTTATACTGTGGGCTGCATTGAGTTCGAGAGCTTAATGAAGCTCAACCAATTCTCATCAATTGCCAGGTCTTCACTATCGCGTTATCGGGCATTATAATATATATAATCAAGTATGGATTTGGCAAACATACAATACGTCTCAATGAATGTATAAAAGAAATTAAGATCAGATTTCTAACCACACGGAACAACAGTTGCGTGTCATTATGGAGGATAGTACAGCGCCGGATGATCTTGCAACAATTTTCATGGTAAGTTCAGTACCAGATTTCTTGACCAATATGGCCGTCTAATGCGTTATCTAGTATGGATATATAACGTCCATTCTTCAAGCCCCAGGAATCATGTATATGAAGCTAGCGCTACTAACATTTTACGCGCGAGTATTTGGTCTTTTACATCACGACAGATTCTTCACACGGGGGCTTTACGCCTGCTTTGTGATTTGCATCCTGCTCGGTATCGGTAGCACCATCGAATTCATCGTTCAATGCATACCGGCACAGGTGTTCTGGAATCGCATCTATTTAATGTTTGCAGGCGGTCATACGGATGGACCTACAAGTGGATATTGCATGGATCAGGTTTCGCATGTCACCATTCCCGTCGTCCTGGACCTGGTGACAGAAATCATGATCATGATCCTCCCAGCTAAGATTCTGTGGAATATACAACTTCCAACGCGGAAGAAGGTCGGTTTGGCCATATTATTTGGTTTGGGAATTTTTGTTTGCGCAACGAACATCGTCCGAATAAAATACTACGCGAGTATGATCAACGGCGGAGATTTGGCATGGGATGACATCGATGTTTTTATTTGGACTAATGTTCAAATGACTGTCGGTATAGTCTGTGCGAGTATCCCGGCTTGTACACCATTTCTAAGACTGTGCTATGGAAGGAGAGACAAATCATCATCCTCATCTCAACCAGCTATTCCACTCCAGAACAGGTCAAAAGCACTGTCAAATAGATGGAGTAAAAGTCATGAAAAACTGTCATCTCATGAATTCTTGACAGACCCCAGAGATTGCGATGTAGAAAGAATTTGCTAGTCGAATAAAGGAAAATGAAAATAGTATAGGGCTAGAATGATACAAGAGCAAAATAGTAATTGTTAAAGATTATTTATTGTCAAGTAATGAGGTCACTACATTCTAACATTTTCTAGAGAAGATATCTTTTCACATTTAATAAAAGGCTTTTTGAAGCCAAAGTAAAGATTCGGCAGAGATGGGTCGAGAACTTAGAAGATCCGTAAAGAGAGTCTTCTTGCACTCCAAAAGCGGAATTGAGTGCTATAAAAGCTTAGGTTTAAAGTATTTCAAATTGAAAATCCATTGTTACTGATACCCACTTGAAAGACCCGATCTTAAATTGTAATGACTATAAGAAACTTCAGGAGCTGTTTTAAGTAGTCTATAGTAAATAAAAACTAAGATGGAAGTTCTCTAGCTTAATATAAGTACAAAATATTTCGGTTACTTAATTGTGCTTGATCTTCTAATTGACAAAATGCAGCTTCTCGAGTTATTCTCAATGGGGTTTATCCCCTTTTTAACATCTAGAACCTGCAAGAGAATGTTGTGAATATCAAAAGTAGAAATTACTCGCAAATAGAGAGATATCCCAGCCGGAAAGTCATATAATAACTCAGTCTAGCTGGGAAGGTGCGGAGAGTTCGGAAGTTGAAGTCGCCGAAAGTGCTGGAAGCAATCCATTGGATGGCATCATGATCGCCTGATAATAGGGGCCAAAAGATGTTACACCCGCGAGATAGATATAAAAGCATTAAATTGGAACTCGGATGCTGTCCGAAAAATTCTACCCATTCTTTCACTGTATACACTGGTGAAATAAAGTGCTCTAGAATTTGACTGCACGCTCTTGTCTTCCCACTTTGATATGGATCCTCAAAAAGAATTAGTCCTCAAACTTACATCGATGCGATACTTGAAGGAAGGTGTCTCCGAAGAGCAATTTCATGAGCATGCTAGCAAGTTCCATGCTCCAAAAGCAGCCGAGATTCAAATTCGGCATGGGGCCTTGAGAGTGGCACAGGTATTTCTAAGAGACTCTATAAACCTTGCTACATTTTTTCTAACTAACTCAGGTATCACACACCATCTGCCTGTCTAGATATGTTCAAGAACAAGATACCATGGGCTGTAAGGCCTGGATGGTTGGTAGATGACCATGATGTTCAGATTAGCGTTTGGATTCGCACTGCAGACGATATGATGGCCATAGTCACGGATCCCGATTTCCAAAGTCTCATTGCAGACGACAATGACATAGTCGCAAGTGACAGAACAACCGTAGTTGCTGGATGGGAGGAGGTTTACGTTGAAGATGGGAAAATTGTCAATGTAGAAGATGGTAAAAGCGTTTATCCACCTTTTTCGCAGTGCATAAAGGTCGGCAATGCAAGCAATGAAGTTTCCACAACTGGGCTGAACTTTTAGGATGGCTTTAACGTATAAGGAATGATGAAAAAAAAAAGGAAGATCCATGACCAAGTTTTCATTGCTTAGTGAATATGATCTTTCAGTAATCTTGCATGACATAGACAAGCTTATGCCCCGAAACCTTTTGGTGTCGCAATAAATCAGCGTCTCTTACTATTCCGTGAAGCCCGTTCTCCCGTAGCTGAATTGGATGCGACTTGATGCAACCACTTGCCAACAATTTTTCCATTTTGAGTATCCAAGTTGAGGTGAAAATGCCATTTTTGGGATCAGCAGTTCTCTTATAGGTGTCGTCGAATCTAACATCGTCCCCAAATACAGTATAACCAAGAATCCAGTCGGGATGTACCTGTTTGCGTCGCAAGCCCAGTCTTTCCGGGAAAGGGGCAACTGATGTGTAGCGTCCTCCTAAGGTTCCGATGGCTTCGTACGAGATTGTGGTAGACTGGTTATTGCCAATGTAGTCCAAGACGCGATTTAAATGGTTTTTGGTATAATTTCGAATTTCAACACCACATGCCGTATTGTTATAGTCAAAAACTGCAGTCGCCCCATATTCTCTGAGAAGCGAGAATTTATGTGCAGAACAAGTAGCAACTGGATTGTATCCCAGCAGGTGAAGAAGTTGAATCGCTAAAGTGCCAGTTGCAGTTGACCCTCCATAGACAAGCACCATCTCTCCGAAATCGTTTTTCGTGGCCTCGCCGCTATCATTTATCAATTTTAAAGACCGTAGCGCCAGTCCACAGGTTACCAATCGCACTCCGAAGGATCGATTAGGCTGGGGAGATCTGCATCCAAGGCCCTGGAGTTAGCCCAGGATATGTCTTTGAGTTCCCCGAGCTTCGCGGCATGTATTGCTTACCAGCAAGTGGAGAAAACTGCAAGCGCACATATCGAACTGGCGATAGGGGCCGAATGAACCGAGATGGTTCCATAATCTACATCAGCCGAATGGAAGGCGATTCTGTTGTGAAGATTCGGGGGAACAGAGTCGATACACTTGATGTCTCGCAAACGATCACAAGTGTATACAAGGATTACTTTTCCGACGCCGTCGTCGTCTTCACAGAAAAACCGCGAGAACATCTGTTTGCTTTTGTCATCGCCAAGCCTACTCAGAGAGATGCCATGAAAGATGAGGATATACAAAAGATGATGAGAAAGCTGCCTCTTCCATCTTACATGCGGCCAGCCATGGTTCGGAAGCTCGACACCCTACCATTGACTACAAATGGCAAGACATGCTACTCTCAACTCCGAGAGATTGTGCGAACTCACAGTACTGAAGCCGACCAGTCTCATGGTATGACGGCAATGGAGACCATAGTTGCGGATATCTGGAGCAGAATCCTCCCTAGAGGAACACGGACACAAATAAGTGCAGAATCGGATATTTTCGCAATCGGCGGCGATTCCATTCTGCTACTCAAAGTTCTGTCCCTGTTGAAATCTTCTCTTAAGATAGATCTGGTATTGAGCCAGCTTTTGCATGATCCTACAATACAAGGAATGGCGGCCCTGTGTTCTGCAACAGGTTTCTTTCCAGAAACGACCGATACAACGACAGCTGGGATTGATTGGGACTTCGAGACATTACCCCCAAGGATATCGGATGATCCAAAAAACTTTAATGTTTCTCCATCTACTAGCAGATCCAGTCAAAGAATCAGTATTCTTCTCACAGGTGGATCAGGTTTTATCGGTCGCTATATACTGCAAGACCTGATTCAGAGCCCAGAAGTCGATCATGTCTGCTCCCTCGCAGTAAGATCACCTGAGAAACACCTTCATCACGCCAAAATCTCTATTCATTTGGGCGATTTGGCGCATGACCATCTTGGGCTATCTGAGGAAGAATTCCGGCACATCTGCGACAATGTGGACGTGATAATTCACAACGGAGCGACTGTATCATTCATGCAGCCTTACAAGTCTCTCCGTGCACCAAATGTAGCTGCCACGAAAGAACTTTCCCTCGCAGCAATGCGCCGTCAAATCAAACTCCACTACATTTCCTCCGCTAGTGTTGGGCAATATGCTGAGCATGAGACATTCCATGAGATATCTATTGCCTCTCACAGGTTACCTCCCGATGAAACCTATGGCTACACCATGAGCAAATGGGCCAGTGAAGTCACTCTGGAAAGTGCACAGTCTCTGGCGTATTTTCCTCTTGTCATCCACCGTCCAGCAACGGTGATCGGGCCGGGCACATCTGAATCCGAAGCCTTCCAAACTATTATCCAGTACTCAAAAAAGTCTTTTTGCGTTCCAAAATTGACTTCATGGACTGGATGCTTCGACCTTGTCCCAGTACAGGCTGTTGCTCAATCCATCGTACGCCATGTGCTTGAGCCACCGCATAGGGATGTTCAGTATTTGCATCATACCGGAGAGAGGGTTCCGGTGAAAGATCTCGGAGAGTTTATCGACCGGTATGGAAAAGGGGATTTGCGTACAATTCCTTTGGATGAATGGGTAACGATTGCGGATGAGCTAGGACTTAACCAAGGTCTGGTTCAGTGGTTTCGGGGAATACAGTCCCAGAAGATTTATTTACCAGCGATAGAGAATGTTGCTGACGGAAAATGGAGTGATAACAGTTCAGGACAACAGAGAACGTAACAAGGACTGGTTGGTTAAGAGTTCTCTCTTGCAGAGACGGAGTACGACGTTTTTTTCTCATGATTTTCAGTCGATTTAATTCATCAATGCCTTTTTCTTAGAAATACATCATCATGACCTGATAGCTAAATGGCGTTTGATAGGTCTGGAGGTGATGTTTGTGATGGTGTTTTTGCTGAGCGACAGAACCGTGGTTTCGAGCCTCAACCTCAACGAAATGGGCGATAAAATGACTTGCGCAATGCGTACGGATCTTCTCTTCTTCATCTATCCTCGACACCAGCATGACGATCCCGTACCTAGGCCCAAGGCCTCCTTCAAGCATCTATTGGCGTTTGATAGGACAGAGTTTACAGTTCACTTGCTTTTAGGGTATAAATGAGATTGCCATATTGAAAAGAACACCTAGAACTATTTGGGGAGACCGCCAAAGACTATTTCACGACTCAGGGGGGGGGGGTTTAGTTCACCCGCAGTAACCTATGTCATCCGGAGAGCCGATTGCGGCACAGTTGCGGGGTTTGTATAACACTATAAACCTGAAAATTGATTGTCCAAGCGTTCACCCTCTTCTTATCCTCATTGATTCCCACGAGAACACACAGTATAACCAGAAACCAAGATGGCACCCCATAAAGAAATCGTCCTGAAGCTCACCTCGATGCGCTACAGAAAGCCCGGCGTGTCCGAGGAAGCCTTCCACGAGCACGCCCGAGCCCACGGCCCCAAGGCGGCAGCCATCCAAGCTCGCCACGGAGCACTGAGGGTATCCCATGTATGGCCCTCCCCTCTTCTCCCTAAAGTCTGCCTATTCCATCCCACTAACCTCCCCACCCAAAGTATCACACCCCGTCCTCCACCCGCGCCCTCCTCCAGCAATCCCTCCCCTGGACCATCCGCCCTGGCTTCAACATCGCAGACCACGACATCACCATCAGCGTGTGGGTCCGCACGCCCGAGACCATGACGGCCATCGTCATGGACCCCGATTTCCAGGCCCTAGTCGGCGCCGACAACGAGATGCAAGATGGCGAGCGCGGGACGGTTGATATGGGGTGGGAGGAGGTGTACGTGGAGGATGGGAGGGTTGTTAATGTTGGCGAGGGTGGAGAGAGTGAGTATCCGCCATATGGGGCTGCGAAGGATGTTGGGAGGGGGAGTGGGGTAGGGAACGAGGGGGGTGCAGAGAAAGTCATTGATTTTTGAGGGGGAGTGGCAGGGAGAGATTGTTGCACTGATTGGTGCCCAATGAACGAGGGGTACAATCTCGGATGATTCATCTACAACACATCCCCTTTTTTTTCCTGCTCTTGTCCAACTACAGAAGATGGCAAACAACATGATTTTGGGAAGGGAACTGGATCCACTGCCTCTATACTCGCAAGAAATCCCATGAGAGCAGCCAGAAATTGAATACTTACATCCACTCACACAACGCGAAAAGAAACCCTACCAAGTGACGCTCCCTGTCAGTTCAACACCTACTGTCATGGACTAAATTTCAAATGCCTGAGACTTGACTACTAGATCCAATGACGAAGGGCCGCTCGAGAATGGCTAGTTATATATAGCGTATTACTCTTCATCCCACTGACCTCATGCCCAAAGCATACCATCGCCAAGCACTGTCCCCAAGAGCATCATACCATCCTCTCAAACATCAATCACGCACACCCAAACACCGGTCTTCTTGACGAAAAACAAAAGAGACTATATTGGGTATCACGATATACTACCAAGCCAAACCCTTAACCCCACCACCCCAACCCACACATGAGAAAAAAGACGAAACGTCATCACTCCCACTCCCACCACCTATCCAAAACAGCACACAACATCCAACTTCCGCCTCCTCCCCCCCTCCTCCCTATTCTGCCCCTCTCCCATCGTCTCCTTCCTCAAAACCGGCACTCCTTCCTTCGGCCTCGAGCGTCCCAACAGCGCCGCACGGAGCCCATGCTTATGCCTCTTCCTCTCCTCCAGGATGCGGCGCTCGCTCGCCTTCCACGCGCTCTCTACCTGCTGCTCCACGCGGCGGAGCTCATGCTCGCGCTCCGCCTCGCTTTTCGCGGCCTCTGTCTCTCGTTCTGCCGAGCGCGGCGGCAGCGCGATGCCCTGGCGCAGGGCCTTGACGTCCTTTTGGCCCTGGATGATGCGGGCGCGGCGGATGAAGTTTGTGGGCTGGTACTTCTTCTTGTACTCCTCGTCGCAACCTTTTAGGAAGTATGCAGGCGGGCCTATCAGTGCGGCGATATCCTTGAGCACGAAGCCGCCCACGCCCATGCCGACGCCCTGCAGCGCGCCCAGCACGCCGCCCTTCTTTGCGCCGCGGACGGGCTGCATGGCCAGACCCGACACGCCATCCGCGACGCCATACACGAACTCGTCGCGGCCGGCGCGCAGCCCCGAGTGGAAGCCCGTGATGCGGTGCGGCCGCCGCACCGTCTCGTCGCCGTACAGGCGCGGCGCGTTATGGAAGCCCTGAGCGACGGCGACGCTGATAGTCATTGGGGAGCGGAGGATGGCGCCGAAGGTTTTGCGGAGGCCGTGGCCAGCCTCTTCGGCGAGCTCCTCTGCGAGGTAGTCCTGGGGCGCGGCACCGAGGTAGGATTCTTCGCGTTGCTGGGTGGGGCGCGCATTTTGGTTGTCTTTACGGGCATCTTTGGAAGGTTTGCGCTTGGGAACGGTTTTGCCGTGCTTTTTGCGCCAGCGGAGGCGGGCTTTCTTTTCGTAGTATTGCTCGTGCTTCTTCACGCTCTTGGCCATCTTGACTGGTGCGAGGCCGACACCTGTGAACATGTCTCGCCATACGTTGAGGGTGGCGCTCCAGGCGCCTGTGAGGGGCTCTCCAGGTCCACCAAAGTCGTTCCATTCAGAGTGCCGCAGTAGACGCAGGTCATTCCACTTGATCTTGTTCCATTCCACTAGCAGCTCTGCTGCGAGGGGAGACAGGCGGACGTTTGTATCCTTTAGCTTCCAAGTAGCGACACGGTTCTCAATAAACTGGCAGCGCATGTTGTTATCGCCCCTGAGTGGCAGGCTTCGATGGAACGAGCGGACGGCGTTCAAAGCGCCATCTCCCTCTTTTTCGATGTTGCTGGCAATTTTCTGGGCATTCTCCTTGGCTTCGTCAGTCAAACACTGCTTGATACCTTCTGCAAGACGCTCGGCAGTCAGTTTCTTATACGGAATGCAATCATGCGCTCCAGCTTTGGCTTTTGAGACCATAGCACCCCACCACGGCTGGTCGCCAAAAAAGGGGACAATCATGGTCGGCTTGCCACACTTGAGTCCAATGGCGGTAGTACCAGCTCCGCCATGATGTACGACAGCGCTTACTTTGGGGAACAGCCAGTCGTGCGGGGTGTTTTCAAGCATGAAAATGTTGTCGGGGGAAGAGTCGTTGCTGCCGAACCCGCCCCAACCCTTGGAGACTAGCGCGCGGACACCGGCCATTTCGACGGCCTCAAAGATGAGTTTGGTAAATTTATCGGGGTCGTCTACAACAATGGATCCGAATCCAATATAGATGGGTGGCGGACCGGCTTCGAGGAACTTGACGAGGTCGTCGGGGGGCTTGAAAGTAGAGGCGAGGTCCAAAAAGACGAAGCCTCCGATGTCGATTTCCGGCCCCCAATCCTTGGGCTTGGGGACGAGGGAGGGCGACCACTGCAATTTTTAGACATGAATTGAGACGCATGTTTCGCAACTTACCATGTACGTATATGGCACTTTTAGTCGGTAGAGTTGGCCTGGTGCCCACAGTGTGGAAACTTCTTCGAGGCCTAGGGTCTTGCCCCTGAAGCGGTTTATCAAATCGCCGAGCCCCTGCCAGGTCATCATCTCGACAAGCGGATAAGACATGAAATTGGAATAATGTGCGTCTACGTTGGAGGCCTTGATGTTGGCCAAAGGATGAGGAAACTGAACAGTAGGGGTATACGGAAAACTGGGTTTTGTTAGAATCATCCACAGCAAGATACAGGGGAACATACGTAAACATCATGTGCAAAGGAATGCCTAAACGCTCAGCAATATGGGGCGGCGCAAAGCTGGGTGGATTAGCAATAATGGCGTCTGCTATGAACGGTTGCTTGTCGCCCACTAAAATGTCATTAGCAGTGACCATGCACGTGATTTCAATTCACTTACTCATCTTGAGGTTGGCTTGGTCGCTCTCGTCGTCGGTCGAGTTGATGCAAGCCCGCCACATGCCCTGGAACATGTCGTACATGGCGGATCGGCGCTTGCCGATCTCGCCCTCCATAATGGTCTGCACACCGGGAATCAGGCCGGGGTTCTTGACCATAAAGGCCATGAGCTCGGACGGATCGCCGCCAACGGAGAAGAATTCGAGGCCTGAGTCCTCTTCAACAAACTTCTTGAACACGGGGTGCGTCGCTATGCGGACGCGATGGCCATAGTCCTCTTTCAGTATCTTTCCAATCTTGAGGAAAGGCTGGATGTCGCCCCGGGAACCGATTACAATGACGACAATGTTAAGCCGCATGCGCTTCTTTGGGTCTTCCATGTCGTCTTCTTCGGGTGGGATCTTATCCACGTGCAAGTCGCCCTCGATGCCGCTCTTTGCACTCGCCACATCGCTGTCGCCACGGAGGTGCTTCTTGAGTCCCGCTCCAAGCGTCTTTGCAAAGTAGCCGCTGTTGACTGTCTCGTGAATGGATAGCTTGAGTCGGCCATCCAACTTGGAGACCTTGCCCCTTGTATTGAAATGCTCGTGCTTGATCTTGAAGCTCGAAAAGGGACGGGGCTCCTTTACATGGCGCTTGCTATCGTCGGTCTCGGTGGTGGTGGTCTTGGAGGGCGTCGAAGGCCTGCTTTCGTCATCGTCGGAGGAGAGGCTGTCTGAAAAGTAGTCGTCAAATGTCACCGTCGGCTGACGCTGCAGCTGAGGGGCCGCCCGCTGCGTTTGGGCTCGCTTCCCCCCGAGCAAAGATCTCCTGGCCATGGGGCGTGGACGGTCTGTGGCGGATCGCTGCATAGATTGGCGTGGAGCAGTGATATCTCGGCTTGCTCGCGGGCCAGGTGCTGGAGTGGATGTCTGGCGAGCGACATCATCGCTGTCGAACTGGGCATGGTCCTTTTCCGAAACGTTTTCAGGGGCACCGCCGTCGGTAGCGGAAGGTTTCAGCGTCGAAGAGGTCGAGGTATTGTTCCTTGGGTAGGGAAAGGTTGTTTCTTGAACGTGGAGCGCGTCGGGGATAATGGCGGCGGCGTCGCGCGCGTCGTCAGCCATGGCCGCGCTGACGGATCGGTTGGGCCGGGGTAGTGTCGCCGGGGGTCGGTGTCAGGTCAAGCAGCGTAGTGTTTGCAAACTAGAAACGTGAATGGCAGGGAAATCAGGAAAATGGCAACGGTCACCAGGAGGAGGGAGGGGAAAAAACAAGGGCGTGGCGTGTGTCGGCGCAGAGGGCACGCCACGGACGAGGTCGGGACGTGATGTGCAGATGGCATTTTGTTGACATCCGGATCAGCAGCAAGCTTTGGCGTCACCGCAGAACGCCCAGGAACAGGTTCCAGGGATTTCAAGGCTGCACCCATGGTGCCAATCCAGGCCAGAATCAGCTGGCGTCCGTTGTGTGGCCGCGGCGATGGCGCCCGGCTATGTGGACATGGCCGATGATGTCATGCCGTCCTCGCTAACTTTGCCCGATCCAGCACATGGGTTTTTAAATTGAACGCCATGACAGGCGAAACGCGGCTTTTGTGCCCAGTCTATCCTCAGCCGCTGGCTAGATTGGACCCGGTCTACTAAAAATCGCTATTATACAGGTATTGAGGGTGGGGGCATGTGCATGGCGGCTGTGCTAGCCCATCGTCACTATGACTGCTCCGCTGTAACTAACACTGCGCATAGGCATCAGCATCTGCAATGCCTAAATTATAGATGCACTCTGCTAAGTGGCCAAGTTGACCAGCTGTAAATGTTTATTTAGAAAGCTGTAAAAGGGCTTTTTGTTTTTAACCAAGTTCAACCTGAAAAGCACCGAGTAAAACTTCATGGACTGGTACTTGCATTGCTCGATGATTTCATCTTTTCTCGTCAGAAACTCAATCTACTTTATGACAAATACTGCGCAATGCCTCCATTTTACGGCCATGCTTCTCGCCTTCAACCACTATATCCTTGAGTACCTGAATGTCCTGCTTCACCACCTTCTCACCATGGTGGAACGCGTTGAACTCCCGGTAAGACAGGGGCAAAGCGCCATCCATTGGACCCTTATTTATCTTCGCAGTTGCCCAAGAGCCAAGTACCAAGGATAGCAGCCAGCCAGTCCACCCAAAACGCGGCAGGTTCAATATCTCCTTCTGCGCCCTGAGCATGAGCGACCAAAGCTCCCTGTTGTTTTGAAGATGGTCAAAGTCCTGGTAGCCGTCGATTTTCCAGCTCATCAAATGCAACATCGCTAAAAGAGGTGCCCAGCCCGCCATGAATGCAGGCAGGAATTGGATGTGAAGGGTGCCGTTCTTGTTATAAACCTCTTGCGTCGCCTTCGCAAGCTTCTTCTGTGTATTGAATAGCAGCAATCCCACGTTCCCTGGCTGATGAGAGTATAGCATATCCGCTTGAGCGACCAGGCCACGGTCGGCAGACGCTGGGATGGAGATGCTCTTCGTTGGCTGATGTGCGAGCATGCTGAACGCCAGCATCAGCCGCTCCTTTGCAATTCCCATCGTTGTCGCGTAATGATCGTCAATGTCAAGCCCTATGGCATCATATACAACAAAGGTTTCTGGCTTGTCCCGGATGAGTTTTCCAACAGCACTCAGCGTCGCTGCCCCGCCTTCGGAGCGCGCCGTGTGCCCATCGAGCGTGTCGAAAACGAGATAGAACTCCTCGCCCAAGAGCTCGTCGGTTGATTCAACGACACGATAGTTGTCGAAAGTCCGCAAGGCGTTTGCTTTGTAGTCGTAAAGACGTTTTGGAGGTGCGAAGGCAGGCGAGCGGCCGGGTCGCACGAGGTAGGTTATGTCGGCACCTGAAGAAAGATGGTAGCCTTGCACCATGCCCACGGAACCGCAGCCAATGATGAGAATTTTGGGCTTAGCCATTATATTGTTGAAATGAACGAATAAAGTCTCTGCAGAAAAGTAGTTTGAAGTGATAACAGCGGCTGGTGTAGCTTACTAGCCGTCGCATAATATGTATTTTGCGTGGCTCGGTCACGTTAGTTGCAGTGCAGATACGGACGAATCCTCTGGCTTTCGTCCGTCGCGGAATTCAGAGGAGATTATCCGCTTATCTGTATCAGCCCATAAACAGCACTCTGAACTCGGCGTACGGCGTAAAGACTTTCTGTTAAGAAGCAGCATTAGCCAGCTGATTCGGCTTGGTTAAGTTTTGCGGACGAACATGAGCGGAATCACGTGCCTAGGTGTAGGTTAGTCCACGTTGAGATGTCTGTAGTCCTGGCGACAGCATCGCAAAGTACATCAAGCGAAGCCTTTCTTGGAGCGTTAGAACAAAGCCTACGTAGTTGTGTTTAGCGAAAGCGATAATAGAGAGGAGTTCTTCTATGCGAGCTTCCAGCCCTAAAATCCCGCTGCCCAACGCATAGGATATGTGATTGATTGGGACACAAGCAACGGCCAATGCTCGCAGCGGTCTTGATGGCGTTAGGCTACGTCGAGGTGCGGCATGTAGCCCAAGACCGAGTCCGAGAGCGATACCGAAGCTGACAAACTAATAGTTACAGCGATACGCATTCCTAACCTTGACCCAAGATGGTTTTCTCTGCGCATGTCTATCATATAAACCATTATAGATTCTACGTCTATTTTGTACTTACTGTTTAGTCCTGGTCTGCAAGGCTGATAGAGAGGGACTCCTACAGCTCTTTGCATTTAGAATTGGCGTTGTAGCAGGTTGATTTACTTAGTAAGGTGGCCGAGTTCCTGCCCTTCGCCTTCTAGCTTCACTTCTTCTTCGCACTCCCGCCGAATCCGAGGCCCGCCCACGCAATCTTCGCAATGTCCCACGCCCATCCCCTCCACCCGCGCAGGGCCTGATACGCGTTGAGTGTCTTGATGATGTTGCGGTTGAACGCCTCGACCTCCTCCCAGTCGTCCGCACACGGCTCCCAGAAGGGCTTCTCCACGCTGCCGGGCGTCCCCTTTTCGACCACCTCCCACTCCCCGTCGTCCTTTTGCTTGACCCAGGCCCTGGGACCGATGACGATGCTGCGCCCGACGATGCGCGAGTCGGCCACCAGGCGCGTTGTTGCCTCGACCACGTCGTCGACGGTGCCCATGCCCCCGCCCGCAAGCATGACCCGAGCCGCGGGCAACACGATGGGCGTCTCGATGAAGTAGGGGCAGATCATGTTGATGCGGATGCCCTGGTAGTGCGACGAGCACCGCAGAGAACGGTACAGGCCGAGCACAGCATGCTTCGCGGCGCCATACTGCGGCTGGGCAGAGATGGGGGCGAGCGAGGCGATGGAGCCCATCAGGATCAGGTTGCGGTCGCGGACGCGCGTGGCGGGGTCCGAGTCTGGACTGCAGGGCTCGGAGCCTGGGTTCCTGGGGAGATAGTAGTAGGCCAGGTGGGCCGTGTACATGAGGCCGGTGCAGTTTACGTCCATGATCCTAAAGTTTGGCTCTGGCGGCTCGGCTGTGTCGATCTTGTACGGCCTCTGGAACTGGTCTTCTCCAGCAATGCCCGCGTTGGCAACCACCGTGTCGATTCCGCCCGTGGGGCTCAGCTTGATGGCCTCCTTGAACAGGTTGACCTGTGATTGCCACTTGGTCACGTCGCAGTAGACGAAGTGGACATTGTCTCTGCCCGTCTTCTTGCGCACTGCCCGCACCAGAACATCACTCCTTTCGACGTCAATGTCCCCGAAGATGACGGTAGCCCCCAGGCCGGCCCAATGCTCCACGAAGCCTGCGCCAAAGCCGCTAGATCCCCCGGTTAGCACGATGACCTTGTCCTTGGCCCACGCGGCGTTCCAGGGCGTAGAAAAGTCGAGCGGCGGCGACTGGCGAACCGCCTCGACCATGCTCTCGGGCGTGTAGGTGGCCATGTTGGCGCAGACTGACGAGACGGAATTAGCTGAGTGGGATGCCAGAGTCTGGCGGAGGGCGAGCGGCGTGGCGGCTGGAACAGAGGCGTAGAGACGCAGATACGGTCCACGGAATCGGGCGCCGCCTTCCTTCCTCTCGCTTGGCAAGACAACCACAACGCGGGGCCAAGATGAACCACCTGGACAACGCCAGAAGCCATGCCCTCGGCCCTGCAGTCGTATCCTCTGTATACAGCCCCGCCCGGGGCTTTTTTTCTTGTTCGACTGAGCATGCTCCGGCGTAGGGCTTAGCGCCGCGGCCGCCCTCCGATCCCTGTTCCTTTTTTTTGTCCCGCCTTGTGACCCCACCTCCGCCCGCCGACACCACCAGCCAGCATTGGCCAATACTGCAACACCACACGCACAGCTCTGCTGCAGGCTTGACGAGGCCGACATCGACCCTGCGCCATGCTACCCGACGCCAACAAGCCGTCGTCGCTCGACGTCGCGCCCACCCACCTCGTCGCCACCCTCTTCTACAAGGCCGACTCCCCGCACTTCTTCCCCCACCCGGACGCCTCGCCGCGCAGCCCTCACGATGCCCTCCCCGAAGCCTCGCTCAACGCCCTCAAGGACGGCGCCGTGCCCACCGAGAACATGTCCGACTACCCGCTCGAGCCCCCGACCCCGGGCCCCAACCCGCTCGACCACCTCTACGGCTCGTACATTTCGCAGAGCTGCCTTACAGACTTCTTCGTCACCCTCGCAGACATAATACCGGGTTTGATGGAGGACACGATTGCGAGCCGCCGCCTCGAGCGCTCCAAGTTCTGCCGTGTCGTCGAGGTCACCTTCCCGCTGCCCAGTGCATCGCCCGTGACGCTCGACACGCTGCGGCGCCACGAGTCCGTGTCGCGCTTCGAGCGCGAGTGGAACGTCGAAGCCGTCTTCCAAAATGACGACGTGTTCCGCCGGTACAAGCGCCTGGCCGTCTTCGACATGGACAGCACCCTCATCCAGCAAGAGGTCATCGACGAGATCGCCGCCCTCGTCGGCGTCGAGCAACAGGTCTCGGCCATCACCGCCGCCGCCATGAACGGCGAGCTTGACTTCGAACAGTCGCTGCGCCGTCGCTGCGCCCTGCTCAAGGGCGTCCCCAGCTCTGTCTGGGACACGCTGAAGCCGCGCCTCTCGCTCAACGAGGGCGTCGCCGATCTTGTAAGGGCGCTCAAGCGCCTAGGCTTCAAGACGGCCGTCCTGAGCGGCGGCTTCACGCCCCTGGCCGCCTGGATGGCCGAGCAGCTCGGCCTCGACTACGCGTTCGCGAACCACCTCGTCGTCAGCGCGGACGGGAGCCAGCTCACCGGCGAGCTGACTGGCGAGATTGTGCATGCGGAGAAGAAGAGGCAGCACGTGCGCGAGATTGCGGCCAAGGAGGGGATTGTCCTCGAGCAGGTTATTTGCATAGGCGATGGTGCGAATGATTTGCCCATGATGGGTGTGGCGGGCTTGGGCGTGGCGTTTCATGCGAAGCCAAAGGTGCAGATGCAGGCGCCCGCGCGGCTGAACTCGAAGAGCATGTTGGATGTTCTGTATCTGTTCGGTGTGTCCAAGGAGGAGCAGGAGGAGTTGCTAAGGTGAGGAGAGGGGTAGGAAGGTAAGTATGGTTGTAGACGGATGCTCATGCAAGGGGAGGGAAAGGGAGAGATTGGACAGGATACCACTTTCTACGTACAGATTTATATTGGAAAATTGAAGGTTTGGAGGGGGCGCTATGCTGATGCAGTCGTTTGTCTCTTTCTCGTTGCTATGTGGATCGTGATGGTGATGGCGTGCATCGTCAGTGCCTCGATGTGTTTGGTGAGCTGCCCCTTTTCTTTCGAGCATAGACCGGCGCATTAATAGTTTTGGACATTCCGACTGCACATAATATATTACCCCCCGACTTTGTTTAATAACGTATCTGCTCCAATTCTATCTAGCATTCAACTGGGCTTTTTTTTTAGCTTTGCATTTTGGGCGCGGCTCCAACATGAAAAGAGTTGATGGTTATTTTATCCCCACTCTTCACATTCCAGCCTGATGTGTAACTTTTAGTTCGCGTAGGTTCCATGTTGAGAGTTGGAATATGATTTTGATTCTTGCGCTGCACATCTTTCATGCGTAGGATGGATCTTAGGACTTATTCAACATCAGTTGACGTTGTTTTGATTTTTCTATTCCCGCTTTGCACATCAATTCTCTTCCAGCGTTGTTTTAGGTAACACCAACATAGTCGAGTGCTTTTTCTATTTCATGTCCCCTCAATACAGAGCCGGTAACCAGATTTTATGTAGCTTCTACATGAAGAGAGGTCGCGACCGCTGTACTTGCTTTGCATATGGAGTTCGTCCTCGCATGTTTGGAACTACTTCCGCATTTCTCGGCGTATCCGTAGATTTCATTTTTTCGCCTTGCACTTAATATGCCTTGAGTGTCTTTTAGTGTGCAGTCTACATTCTCGGGAGTGGTAAGGCTTTAATTCCTTGGAGGAAGAGGCTCGGGAACGCACATCAAGGCTTCCATGATGCTTTTATTACCATTTCGAAATTGCCAGACTTGTTTTCTTGGGAAACATTTTCTGGAACGCTGAGTATTTTGGACCTCGTTCACTAGTGCGCATGTGTTCCTTCATTCCCCTCTTAGTGGTGATGGAAAAGTCCATATACGAGCCGCAAAGTGTTTTACCTGCCACATAAACGGGTAGGTTCCTTCTTTTCGAAAAAAAGGTGGTATGCTTTAGCCTCTTGAGACTTTCACACAGAGCTGGCTCATTGTGGGTTTGTATTGACAAGATGACAAGGCAATGGTGCTTGCCAACGCACATACAGCAACAATTGTAGTGGTTCCATCCAACCCACTTGCGCTCTCTTATACCCGGCATTACTTGGATGTCTCGTCATTTTTAGTTATCTGAAACATGAATTTAAGTGGTTTTAAGTTCTATTCGCTGAGAGATCAAGAAGCCCATAAAAGATCGCTTGTACAATTTTATCTCCATGAAAAGTAGGTGGAGGTGTTGTTGGGAGAGGAATATCTAAGCTCCAAGACGCTGGGGATATGAGTATTTCTTTTCTTTTCTTTATATTAGAAACAACCATCCATGGTTCGGAGCTGTTGTACGCGGTCACGAGGACTTTTAGCCTGTGGACACATCGCAATGGAAAACACGGTGGTAGGCACAAGGGTCATGTTGCATGTCGATCGATCGATCGATGTATCAGGTAGTCAATTATGAAAGTGAAGTGTTAGATTGGCAAGTCTCTTGGCTTTCGAGCGAGCTATTTGTCCTTGGTTGGTTGGGCTTGCCTGTCGTAGGGTCCTACGACAGGCGCGTTGGGTTTCCCCAATACACGGTATTAGCCCACCAACATATTTTCGTACATCTGTCAATTTGAGACGTTGCGCCAGCAATCAGCTGTTGCTCCCATGTATTTTATTCAACAAAGAGAATTTTAAAGTTCCATGCTAGTGATATTGACTACTTTTAGTACCCTGGATCGAGGGAAGGCTTTTTGTGAATGACAAAATGATCGATTAGGGAGACGACCCATTAACTCGATATGTCGAGATCTTATTCTAGAGAGGGTGTGGCTTGACAAACTCATATGAAGAGAGAATGTCTATTTGGTAGCCGTCAAGATGTCAACTTAGAGATTTTAATCCCCCTTCACAGCCAAGGTCGTTGGTATGGTTTCTAGTTCCTATTTTGCATAATTCAAGAGAAAATTCTTTTAGTATTCGGGAAGCCCGCGGCTCAATCTTATTGTATTATTAGACCCTTTTCAGGCCATGAGTTACTAGAGTGTTCTTCTACAGAACGTGGCCATTTTTAATTCTGTGTATTAATAGTAGAGCAGACGGAGCATTAAGTGGCTATTCTGAAAACACTTTAGGCATCCAAGCCAGACGAGAAATGTACTCTAGAGGCTACCAATTTTAAAACACATGCCTGGTGAAAAGGATATAGGTTCAATTTCTCCCGATCCAGAACATCGTTGTCCGGTATTGTGTTTTTCAGGTCGAATCTTCCAGTCACTCCATTTTCTGGGTTTTGCAGAATTCGCAGATTATGTCAGCCTCCCATATATCTTTGAAGCACTGGTTTTATTATGATAAAGGAGGGACGAGATTGTGTTCCAGACAAATGAGGGAACAGGGGTTCGAGTTTTGGATTTCTCCGCACATGGACTGTTGATGGATACTTTTTGACACTTTAATATTCATAGCGTCTTTGTGAACTCATTTTTGGTCTCACTTCTTTTTTGTAAATCTCCATTTTATTGCTTTATTTGCACTTTCAGATCATTCGATGCGAGTGATACAATTTAACGCACAAGTCAATCGGCCCCAAATCTTTAAATCCATCCTCAGACATACTTTTAGACATCTCTATTTTTCCGGGGTCGGCCCTTAAATACATCTGTACCACTCACATTTTAGTATATGTTCTTTTTTTTTTTTTTTTGCTATCTTCCATGGAAAGATAAATTTTCTATTCTAGATCAGTTTTAATGATGCCTATTGTTTTAGAAATAAGCATGTGCGACTCTAATTTTTATTATTTTGAATGTTCTTGCCCATATGAAACTTGTACGCAGAAGTTTTGAGATTTTAAGTGCTCGTGGATTTAAAGTCGCTCGTGTCAGTCTTTGCATTTTAAGCTATCCGCAATCCCGTGGTTGTTTTTATTGCATTTTAGTCCATTTTCAGCGGGCCTTTGGATTTGGTGACATTACAAATAGGTTTTGCCGATAAGATATTTAGTTTTCTTCAGCACATCGATGGGCAGCTTTGGATATCCGGGCGCTGTTCCCACATGCCATTACGAGATTTAGATTTTATTTTCCCGTCTTTTATAAAATTCCTCATGGCGAGGTCATTAAAAAATTTTCATCTGCTTATATAGTTGATGTTAGATCATTGATCTCTGTATGGTGAATGGTGGAAAGGCTGCGGGTGCGAGACTAAATCTTCCGTGCCAACATTGTTCTTAGCGCCCTTTGAATCAGTTGCTAGTATAATTGCTATACATCACTGAGGTGCAAAAGGAGGCTCATTTATCACATGTGTGAAATTTTCCTTTCGAATACCGACTGTACTGATCCAGGGGTGGTTTGGCGCCGCGATGAAAACGGCAGCTAGCGGAGATCTGCACATCACAAATCTTGCATGTGTAACTCTACTGGATTTACATACGAGAGCTGGGTTTGCCTGCGAGGTAGTTGTATTTTCGTATGACACATGGGAGACACATTGCTGCGCACAGACGTCCATACTGGCCCTCCGCTTGCTACCTCCAACGCCGCTCCATTTATACATCAACAAAGGGACTTCTGCAGCATATTCATGCAAAATCTACCTGCAATTACTTCTAAATTTCCCTCAAACCCTAAAAGACATTAAAAGATTCGTCTTGTGCCTTAATCTATCAAGGATACGCCGCCATTCCGACCTTGGATCATGACTCACAGCCAAGTCTTGTCCCACAATGTGGCGGAAGTACCATATTCGCTACATCCACAGGTTCTGATATGTGGTTATATATCATGACTGTAGCAAGTCGCGCGTGCTGCTAATCAGTTTAGGGCACCGTGTCGGGCCCCACTCTGCCTAACAACATCCTTCCAGTCGTGATCATCGGCCATCTGCCAGGGGATTAATTCACCTCTAGCTATGTTCACGAAACTAGATCGTTATTTTTTGGACTTGATGATGTACATAATGCTGAGTTTGAGGACAAGATCGTACTCATGTCCTATTCGGATGTGATTGCAAGGCATGCTGCAGAGAGGACGTGCACTGAAGAGTCAGATCGCTTTTCAGCTATCTATTACTCATCCGCACCGCCTCAAGATATACTACCCTCCGGGCTTTACTTTCTTCACGGCAACAACATACATCAAGCATGGCGCCTGTATGAAGACGATTTGGACGCCTTTATCTTTGCTGTGCTGCCATGCGATGTGCGGAACCCTGTCCGGTTAGTCTTTCTAGATAAATGATGATTCTTGTTCATTGGCCAACACCACACATCAATCTTAGCTACCAAGTCGTCAATGCCCTAGCTCCCGATGGTATATGGAGACACGTTCCAGTTCCCAGTCGGCTCTACGCGAAGCCCACCGCAGATCGCCCATTAGCAGGTGCTCGAATAGCTCTCAGGGATATCTATCAGCTAGCTGCAGGCAGCGACCTAATTCTAATTGAGCTTGCAAATTTGGCATTGGAAAAGGCATGTTGGCCAACAAAAGTGGATGTTGGCAGGTTCATGTATCCCCTTGGTGACAACACTTGAAACATTGGAGATCCCTCGGATGTTGCACTATCTTGAGAACCCCTTTGAATGCATTCCCTTCTAAGCTAGCAGAGTCGCATGGGATGGTGGCAATGGGAGATCTTCATGCTTTGTCCCCTATCTTGGGCGACTATGACCTGTGGGATTAAATGTCATCCAAAACCCCCGTAAGATCAGAGACAATTCATGATTTATTGATTTAATTCTTTCTTCTATGATGAAGTACGGTTTGTGTGGGCTCCATGTGGAATAGTTCTGGCAAAAGCGGGTTTTCCGTTGTGGTCACCTTACCATAAGCCGTGATACTCGGTTCCGCTTGAGGTATTTCCCATGAAGCTTCCTTGAAGATTCCAAAATCCCCGAACTATCAACCTCCTCGAATCCTTCCCAGTGTTAGGAGCGTCCAATCATGATAGTGATCAGCCTAGAACCCCCATCTCCCAACCTCAACCCTTCAAGTATCCAACCACAGTTTCGCCTTCCCCCACCCTGGCACGACAATATTATCATTCTCATAAAACCTCCCACTAATAATCTCCGACTCCCTCCCCAACCCCCCATCCTCATCTCCCCCCGGCCCCAAATCCCCAATCGCCAACCTAACCGCCGTCCGCGCCCCTTCCTCGGCCGTCTTCGGCGGCGTGCCATTCGCCTGGCGCCCCATATCTGTATCCGTCCACCCGGGACAACAGCTATTCACCAGAACGCCCGGATACTGTTGCGCGAGGACGATCGTGAGCGCATTGATCAGCGCCTTGCTAACCTTGTAGCTGCGCGCGCCGGACCCCCATCCCGCCTCTTGTTGCGCATCCTGCCCCTGCCGCTCATCACGCACGTAGTCTTCGGCCAGGCCATCGATGTCGGAAACCTCGTTAGCGGTGCGGAAGCGGGTCTGCACGGCGGCTCCGTAGGTGGACAGCGCGTTGTACCCGCTGGTCAGGTTGACGATGCGGGCGCCCGGATTTGTCGACATTTTGGCGTCGGAGAGGAAGGCGGCGCACACGTCCCTGGTGCCGGCATAATTGTTGTTGACCGTTTCGGCGGCATAGGCGGGGGACTCGCGGTAGTCGTTTGAGACGGCGGCGTTGTTGATGAGGATGTCGATGGCGGGGTGGTGCTCGAGGAGCGAGTGGATCAGCGCCTGGATGGAGGATGGGTCGCAGGTGTCGAGCTTTGCGTGGTGGACTTGGTTGGGGGGTGAGGGTTGGATGTTGGCGGAGGCTCCGGAGCGCGAGGTGGCGTAGATGATCAATGGGCGGTTTAGTTGCTGTTTCGCGAGTACTTGGACGATGCCTTTTCCTACGCCGCGGCTAGTTCCGGTGACGACAATTACAAGGGGCTTCTCCATGCTGTGAAGTGCGAAGGCAAGGGTTGGTATTTGCACTTCTTAGGGGCACGTGTCGGTGATGATTGTGGAACACAGTTTTTATCAAGCAGTTGAAATCTCAGAGATAGACGTCGCAATACGCTGGATGAGGCTTTGCAAAAAAGAAAGCCACCGTTATATATTGTAGTTGACAGAGTTCACACCATGGCGTCATGTCGCACGCCTAAGTTAAAAGGGCTGTCTGACATGCTGATGCGAACACGAGTAGTGCGCTCAAAGGGCGCCAAGGGCGCCGAAACCCCCTCTCACCCGCTCTAACCTCACAATTCTCTATGCTCTATGAGAAGTTTCGCACAAATCACAACCGTCCTTACAACCCACTAGCTGGTCTATGAATCTCTATGCCCCTCGGAATCCTATTGTCGTGCCCCCTACTCTCCTATTATTCTTTAATGCGCTTTTTTTTATAAAAAAAAAAGCTGCTATATAGCGCGCCCTTGACGACTCCGTAAAGTCTTAGGTGGCACCTCCATGATAGGCCAACACATTGATTGTGTTGCTGTCAAGGTGGTGGCGGTTCATGGTGATTGCCCCCTTGCGTGCAAGTTCCCGGAGCCTCGTCACCGTCATGTCCGGCCAGTCTAGATATCTCGCGGCCTTCAACATCGCGATGATTCCAGAAATGTGCGGAGCAGCCATGGCTGTGCCCGACATGATCGAATCGTAGCCCTGGCGGATAGAAAGGGACCTGATGTGGTCGCCCGGAGCAAAGATGTCCACTTTAGGTCCATAGTTGCTGAAGCGGGAAATCTCCTGCTTCCAATCCACGGAGCCGACGACAACCGTGGTATGTTCGATTTGCGGACTGGTGCGCACCAAGGACGCATCATCTCCAGCGGCGACCACGCACACCATGCCTGCCCTATGAGCGGCTCTGAAAGCTATGTCGACCGCCTTCGAAGGGAGAACTCCCCCGCTGAAATTGACGAGGTCCATTGAAATGCCGAAAGGACCGATATGCCTTGCCTGCTGCATTATAAATGAAAGCCCCGAGATGACGCTGTCTGCGGTTACATGGCCCTATCATAACGTCAACCATTTCGAATGCAGAGTGGAGGAGAGAAAAGAATCTGAAAATCTCACCATTTTGTTTGCAACCTTCACATCCACTACTGTAGCTTTTTTGGCAACGCCATATGTCCTCGATACAATGATACCAGCGATGTGGGTCCCGTGCCCTGAGTTGTCGTCATCGCTTTCGAACTTGTGCCAGTAGTTGTATGCTTTTATCACGCGGCCAGCAAGGTCTGGATGATGTTCTTGGATTCCTATCAACCATCAGTGAGAAAATACATCTCGAACCTTGGCTAACGGAGAGACCCCACATTTCTAGGTGTCAGCTGGGGGGAATCGAACGTACCACTATCCATGACATACACGACGACACCCTCACCGGCAATCCCATCGTAGGTATACTTGTGTTTTAGTTCCCACGGGTTTCCCCTCCACTTGCTACTGAACGCTGACAATTGAGCAAGGTTCCAAGGTGCATTCCACTGTACATAATCGTGCGCAATATCCCTGATGTCTATGTTAGTACGCGTCTCTGGTTTTCTGAATAGCAGAATCGCATGATTTACTTACGGACTGACGGTTATGTTCGGTTCAACGTGCTCTACTTCCCAAGCTCTCCGAGGAACCAGTGTGCTGGTGTCATAGTTGATGATGCGGAACGTTTGATCTTCTTCGATGATATCGACATCAGAATGTCTATCGATCTGGGCAACCGTATCCTCGTTAAACTCGCCCGTGTAGAAATGAACGTCGCCGATCCGATGCCTATTCGTGACGCCTGCAGTGTCTCGGCGTCCCAGGCTTTGTGAATGGACGTCGGAAACCCACTGGATGTGGGAATCGGCATCGAGGTTGGCCTTGAGAGCGACAATGTACTGTTTTGTGGTCGAGTTGTTGTTTTCTTGGATGGGCCAGGCCTGGGCGAGAAGCACGGGGGCAAAGAATGCCAGAAGTCGCATGGTTCCTGCCATTGTAGGGAGGGTCTTGTAGATTGCTTTCGATTTCTTTTTCTTGAATGCAGTGCGTTTGGGGGTCTTTTTGTTTCAAGCGCGACTGTCACGTACTCCCTCTTTCATGGGGGAACCCGCCATCCAACTCGTCGCTCTTTCAACAGCCATCAGTGTTGAGAACTGATAAACCATGGTATCGGATTCAACGGCCTGAACAGCTCAGTAGGAGGAACAAATCTAGTGTAAGAATACCGTCGAATCTTTGCACAGATCCAGCCGGGCTGGTCTAATAACCGCAGAACATCATCAAGGCAGCAATCCAACAACCGAAGAAAACACTGATTCCACATCACAAACTTTAGGATCCTTGGGAACCTCAACAAACTTAATACAGTGTCCCAGAAAAGCACACATACGAGCATTTGCGTGTGCTGGATGCTCATTAGCCTGTACACAATTTACGACGTGAAGGTAAAGATACCGGTGCCAGTACGCCACGTCTCACTGTATGTCGTCAAACCCACCGACATGCTGGAACAGAAGTAGAGATAAAGAGCTAGGACGACATATTTAGATTGTTGAGGGTACGTCGGGGGCTGATTATGCTAGGTACCATATATCCTAGAACTCTCCCTCAACATGTTGTAACGGTTCTTGGATTCAACCAAATCTCGACCCCCACCTACCTAGGTATCCTCTCGTACTCGTGGTCCGAGGGAAGACTCATCCGCTCAAAAAGCGGCTCCTCGGAGAGCGAACTATTAATCGCTCCAGTCATACATACTCTCACCATCATCGTCAGAGTCCAACGGCATCCCTTCATCCAAACTATCCGCACTCCGCTCATCATCCGAATTAAACAACTGTCCCTCGTCCTCACTCGCCAAATCCTCCCACGCCCACTCACTCTTCAATTCCTGCCCCTCCACCACCTTGCCACCCTTGTACCTCTTCTCCCGCCCATACACCATTTCTCTCCCAGAATCATCAATATCTGCCACCCTCGCCGCATTCACAACCGCCAACCCCTTCCGCTGGTCCGTAATCCACGCTGGTTCCCTCGAGGTTTGCGCAGAGGGAAGGGCCGAGGGCGAGGAGGGTAGATATGTAATTGCTAGATATGGGTTAGTGCTGAGGCCTGAGTCGCAGATGTGGAGAGTCGATCTTGATATTCTTAGCTAGGGCATCCATCCCGCGTCGTGCGAAACGCCTGAGCACCTGATGATAACTGGGGACTTGACGACATGGGATTGTTAAAGCAACAGATCGGTTGCTGATAAGAGAATGGTATCCGCATTATTCGCCATAGTGTGGATGGCCAAGTTCATCACTTGCTTTTTTGACTCATGATCCCGCCTGAGGCTTGCACCTAGGTATCCAACCATCTTGGAATGCAATAAGACGAGCAGCTGTACCTGGTGGCCGAACTTTAAGAATGGGTCGACCCTTTGTTCAGTCTAAAAAGAGATATGTACATGTTTTCCGGCGGGAAAAGTGCTATGTCAAGTCTGAAGCCACAATTCTTGAATGCTGATTCTTCTTCACCCAAGTCCCTCTCAATAGAAAACACTCTCACGAACACCCCCAGAGCTACGCGGAGCCTCCGAGACTAAAATTTCAAAAGACCAATCCAGCAAGGCATACCAGCCTCCAAACCCGCCACCCCGCTAACAAGCACGAACAGCGGTTGGATTTCTATTTACAACCTCTCTCGAGAACCCCCGCCCCTAATTTGATGTCTCAACACCTAGTCTCCACCCCCTTCCGACTAACACACACATACTTTACGCCCTTGTACGGCGTAACCCCCGCACCGAGCCCTTTACTCCTCTTCTGATCTACGCTCAATGCCTCGACCTTGACCCCGCTCGCAAGCCATCCCTTGACCGAGAAGCTCACCATGGCGCAGCTGGGCATGAGCACCTTATTCTGCTTGACCCTGCGCGGATCCACGCCATTTCCATCCAACTCCTTGAGCCTCGATGACGCCGCCGCCGCTACGTCCGATTCGGAAGCCGCCTGGTACGAGTTATCGTCGTCGTAGTCGTACGTGTTGGACGCGAGCGAGACAGGGCCACCATCCGCATGCTCGTCGAGCTCGTCGACGCCCACGACGGTGCCCTTGAGCGTGGCCGTGGCCCCCACGCCGCCGCCGCGGTCGCTCGCCATCAGGGCGTTGACCTCGCGGCTCGTGAGACGCCACTCGATGCCGCGGTCTCCGGGCGCGTAGCCCGCATCCCCTGCGCCGCGCGCGACGCGCAGGTCCGTCACGTTCTTGACACCCGCGGGCAACGGGACGTGGACCGTCATCTCCTCGATAGTGGGCGCCGACGTGGTGCCCTGGTTTCCGAAGCCGGCACCGCCTCCCAGGCCTCCACGGCCGATGCCGCCGCGACCACCGAACGAGGAGCTTGTCGCGCTGGGGAGCGGGCTGGAGGATTTACCCGTGAAGCGCGGGTTGAGGTGGAGGCGGACTTCAAAGTCTGTGCCGATAGGGCCGAGGGAGGTCTGGACGGAGACGGTGGCGGGTATGTTGAGTTTGGGCGCGGATTTGGCAGTCGTAGATGTAGAGAATGAATCCAGTGCTGCGGGGCCCAGGAGGTCGACTTCGTAGCCCGCGAGGACGAAGCGGCCATCTGGTGGTACAAAGGATAACTCGCCCGGCCGTTCTCTCCACCTGTTCAATCGAACGGACGGGTGGAACACTGGAAGAGAAATGGTATTCGCTATGCCACCTGGACAGCCCAGTTGTAGTTTCAAATCCGGAACTCCAGATACCTTTGCCGTGAACGCGACCGTCCCGTTTGCTATTGCGGACAGCGGCCTTCCAGACGGAGAAATGGTGACATGTAACGTCTCTACAATGTCCACATAGAGCTCATTCGACGTATGCCTCACATTCGCCCTCCGCCACGGCACCGGTGACGACGCCTGCGGCTGGTTCGTTGGCCCCAGCCTAGGCGAAGGCCTTCCCCCCAGCGAAAATGCCGTAGCCGACGGCGTGAGACTCGAAGGTGTAGAGCTCGGCAAGCCCACACCCCCCAGCAGGCTCTTCATAAAGTTGGGCGCCTCGACGACATCCCTCAGCGCGTTTGGCTCGGTGCACGCAATGACGCCGCCGTCCACCATTTCGGATAGTAGCTGGGCGACGACATCGTAGTGGGCCTCGATCTTGCTCGCCAGTAGCGGCGACCCCAGGTAGTCCTCTAGCACATCGGCGACGCGGTGCAGGAACTCGAGCACCTGCAACGGCTCTGTGTCGGACGAGCAGGGGCACAGGAACAGCAGCTGGTCCTGGATTATCGAGTAGAGGAGCGTCGACGGGATGGTGTTGGGCAGGTAGATGAGCGAGGGCCGCGGCGAGGGGTGCTCGAGGTAGCGGGGGAGGACGGTGCTTGCGGGCGGTGGGCGGCCGGCGTACGTGTGCTCGAGCAGCGGCGTGTTGTGCTCGTCGAAGATGTACAGCGCTTCTATTGCGCTCATGGTCCTGGAGTGTCTTCTTCACATGCGCTCCATGCAGAGGCGTCGACAGGGGCGGCGGAGGGAGGAGGTGGAGGAGGAGGATTTGGTGGTGGGGTGCAGGCGCGTTTGGCGGGGATGGGGTCGGAGGTGTGAATGAGATGATGCACGGCTGCAGGGGTCCCCTGCGCTCGGGGGTCGCTTTTCGTCCGACTTTATCTGGAGCTCAACCATGCGACGGCGACGTGAACCCCCACGACACAGGACAGACATCCCATCTGGAGAGACAGTCGAGGATAAACCATGGCCAAGGACGAGATCACAACGCCGACGTTCAAAGAGGCCCTCAAGCGGGACAGGGCCAAGTACGATGACTGCACGCCCTGCAGGGTCGTAGGTAGGTCGCACCACCGCGCTCCCATCCACGCTCCGTCTCTCAGTACTGTGCAGATGCTGACTGTGGTCTCTAGGGGCTGGAGTCTTTCTCGGCGCAGGCACGTACACCTACTTCACCGGCCACGCCCAACTCAGGGAGAAGGAAGCCGAGATACTCAAGAGCGGGTCCCGGTTCGGCATGGCGAGCAGGCGGGCTGGCATCACGGGCCTTGCTGCCGCAATGGTGGGACTCGGCGTTTACAGGTGGATTGCATGAACACAGAAAGGAGTGTACGATATCACATGTCAGGATACAGAGGGAGGGCCAAAAAGGGCTGTTGCATTACGAGGCGTTGGGATGAAGGAATACCCAGCTCAATTGCACCTTTCCAAGAAGCACAAAAACATCTCCAAATATACTCCATCTATTGCGGGGGACTGCGTCTCCTATTATTGCTATTCCTTCTCTATCCACATTCTTCGGTACATCATGGGGACATCATGGGGATATCATGTCCACACCACGTATTACTTGCATGCACTCCCCTCGTTATCCATTCTCTTCAAAAACATGCTGCCTACATCCATCGTATGCCAACCTTTCCTCCCCGTCTATGAAAGCTGTGATTTCGGGTATCCCTAAAGAGACTAGAGCCATGGTGCTCTCAAAATGCTGACACCATGAAATGCGTATTCAGAATCCACCCCGTCGGATGCAAGCCGAATCCTGTGACGCCGTCGCTGGGTATTTGATGCAAAGTTCCGTAATTTCGTTTATGCTGTGGTCGTTGTGGTCGCTGTAGCCGCTGTCGGTAGCGGGATGAATATGCTGCCTAGGTCATGCGTCCCCTCTTGGGGCCTCCCCCCGGGCCGTCTCGGCGGTCGTTGAAGTCTACGTTGAAAAAGTCCTGCATCATCTTCCGCTTCTGACCCGCGCCAGCACCGAGGGAGAAGACGTTCTGCATGTTCTGGGCGGCGGTGCGTTGGAGGTTCCGCGAGGCAGCTCGATTCGCTGGCCGACGTGGGTTGCCGAAGGCTCGCCGAGCCGATGCAGACCAATCGGGCGATGCTGCGTCAGTGGGATTACTGCTGGGAAACGACTGAGGGGACGAGAAGTGGAAGACAGTTGGCAGGGACAGATCAGCTTCAGTGGTAGAGGATTCCATTTGCACTGGCGGAGGGGCAGAATCGGACCGATGGGTCGACTCGACGGCAGCGAGGCAGGCTGGGGAGCGAGTCTCCTCGGGGCTCGAAGTGCGCTCCATTACTGGGGACGAGCTACGTGCACGCTTCTCTTCCATGGCCTCTTCATCGCTGTCGCTGCTGTGCTGACCGGGCGCAGCTCCGTCCAGTCGATCCAGGGCCCATTGCCTGATCCGCCAACCCTCGACGATATCGCCCTTGCCCAGGTTTTCCTTGTCTAGGAAGCTCATCAGATCTTCAATGGCTTCCTGGTAGCCCTCCGAGCGAGACTTTTCCATGTCGGCGAGGGCGGCCTTGTAGAGGTTGGTCACGGTCAGGGCTGCCGTGCGGAATGACTGGTGCGTGTCGGGCTGCGGCGCCGGCCGGGGCCGCTGTGCCCTGGGGAGGGACGTGTTGAGGCTGCGCATCGAGTCCATGGTGGTGTAGGGGGAGACGGCACTGTTCTGGTCGTGGTCAGCACTGAGGTCAAGTGAAGGCTCGGCAGTTGGGCTTTCCGTACCCGCCTGGCTTAGGTTGCAAATTGTGCACCGTTGGCGGTGGCGGTGTGGGTGTTCAGCGGCGTAGAGCGGGAGGCGGGAGGAGAGTGAAGGCAGCTGTAGAGACAGTGTGCGTTGGACAGCGAAACAAGAGAGTGGCCGGGGAGGTGTCGATGATGTGGTCGTGTTTGGCGGGGTCAGGTGCATGGCCCTGGCTGCTTTCATTTCGAGAAGATGTGAAAGGCGATCCGTGCCATCCCGGCTCCCTCGGCATCTGATCCCCACCCATGGAACCTCCTTCGACCTTCCCGTCATCCACAGTCACGCCCAGCATTTTCTTGCCCCTTCTCATCTGCACTGCTCTCTCCTCGTGACGACAACACTGCCAAACATTTCGTGGGCGTCAACATGGCCTAGACTGGTGTCCCTGCCTCTGTGGCCGACAGTCGCCACAGCCACGCCCACGCCCTCGCCCCTGAGCTGACGGGACGAAACGGCATGTCATCCCAAGTCGAGCTACTCCCTGTCGAACTGCTGGATCTGGTCATCTCGCCCCTCGGTCTGCTGGACCAAGCGTCGTTCCGGCTTGCCTCCCGCCAGATTTATGCCAAGACCTTGTCCAAGTTCAGCAAGGTCTACTTTTCTAGAGCACGTACCTCGCTCAGCCTACCCTCTCTCTTGCGCCTCGAGGGCATAACGTCGCGTGCCTATCTCGCAGAATCCGTGACTGCCCTTGACATCAAACTGCTGGATCAGTCGGACTATCAGACGCTCCGAAAGATTAGCAATGTTGGCATATACCCCCCGCCCAAACGCTTTCCCAAGATCCCCAGGGTCGACTATCGGAACCTCGGGGCCGAGATTAAGATATTCGATGATGTGCTAGATGGCGCGAGCATGGACCGGACGGTTGCCCTCTTTTCTCGTATTCTAAAAAGACTGTCGAGCCTGAAGACGATACAGCTTCGTGTGCGGGTCCTACCCACCGAAGCTGGCTACAAGGAACGGACCCCAGAGGACTTGGAGTTTCACGCAAGGTGCTTCACCATCCTCCTTGAATCCTTGGTGAAGAGCGGGGTCAGGCTGCAGGAGCTGCGGCTACCCAAGGGAAAGCCTTTTCCCATGGCTTCGCACTTTGCCGGCATTAGCTACCTGACCTTCAACATGTCCATGGCGCGTTACCAGTCGCTGAGCGACGCTCTCTCTAGCCTTAAATCCCTTGCTTTGTGTATAAACACGCAGTACAAAGAGAATGCCCGAGTGCCGGGCTGGGAGAATGGCGTATCTCATTTCATCTCGTCTGCCGCCTCCGTCCAAGATCTCTCTTTGAACCTAGACTCTTGGTCCCCCGTAGGATACAGCGCAGCTGTAATAACGTCTTTGTCTCGTTCGACTCAGTTGAGTAATCTGAGGACTTTCAAGCTGTACGGTTCAAAGGTCAATGGTCAAGATCTGCTCCTTTTTCTGCGCAACCATGCCGCATCCCTGCATCATGTAACACTAGCTCACATTGACCTTTTTGACGCTTTGTGGAGGGACCAGTTGGCATCCTTCAAAACTTACTTGGCGCTCAAGTCACTTCAGCTTATGGGCATTCGGCAGGGACAGTCCCCGGTCTTCTTTCCATGGCGGCCACTCCGAAAGAGGGACTTTGTAACAATATCCACCAAGAAAAGGTCCGAGAAAAGGTCCATGCAAGAGATGATGGACCAAGCCATCTACGGCTACGTTGTTGGCTACGATGCTCTGGCCGATGCACTTGCACTCGTTACGAATGAACGCGGCTCCAGCGGCTCATGACAATACTCTGTCTTTACCCCAATACGCACCCCTGGCACATTTCTATGGCATCATCGGCTTGTTTAGATTTTCTAAGCGGAACGTCTGTCTCATAGTCAGGCGACGGCTGAATACGGGAAATTAATACTGTGCTACCCTGGCGCCTACATCACCACACAACTTCCTCGGATGGGCGAAGCTGCGCTGAGACTCTCGTACAAGAACTACTCTAGATTGAACCTCAATCCCTTTTTGTGAGCCCCGAGAGTGCCATTCCAATACGGTGGCTACGGGCAGGACTTGTGACTTTAGCAGCGTATACGAGACAGACATGCTTGACTCGAGTCCTAAACGATGATATTTATATTCACTCGCTCAACTGTATTTTCTTTTGTCGCTTATCGTCGAGATCCACCTCAAGCTTGCATATATGTCGCCAGCATAGTAGACTTTCCAGGTCGACTCCATCGGCCCTATAAAACCATGTATGGGCTTTTATAAATGCATGTCTGTCACAATTGACCTGACCAACCAGCAGGAGAACTCTTATATACCACCTGGCGGCTTACTGTAGCCTAGCCATTCTCTCTCTCCCCCTACCCTCAACGTCGGCTCCCTTCGGTACCATTGATTTCGCGGCATGGCCATTCTACCAGCACAGAGAACACGAGTTCATCACTCGCTTCGCCCTCCAGTGTCCGAACGGTCAAAAGTCGGACGGCATATGCTTTGAGTCAGATTCCATCGATAATCTCGCCGGCAAAAGTGGCAAGAACGGTGCAATCGGCGCGCCAGATGACTACCCGGGCACGGAGCCTGCGCAAGCTCATTGCGACAATGCCGACTTTCTTGACGTTCCAGGATACCCGCAGCAGCGTTGGCAGGCGAATAGCCAACTTCAAATCTGTGTCAATCATCTCCGCCGCCGCTTCAGGCAGGGCGTTCAAGCCACAAGGAGATTACTTGAAAAGGATGGCAGGATTGTCACGAGGGAGGCAGAAATGAAGTCCTATTGTGACTTTAATCATAGAGATACTCTGGACGATGATCCTTCTGCCCGCGCCAAGTGTGTCGCCTTGGAAGGGTTGGGCAGGGCTCTTCATGGCATTGAGGACTTTTATAGCCACAGCAATTGGGCAGACCAAGCTGATCAAGGTCGACCTATATCGGCTGTCAACCCTCCTGGTCTTGGTAACACAGGGCCTGCACCTTTCCTCAGTCTCCGTGCATCAAACAACATATCTTTGCAGATCCCTCGAGCGCTCACCACGGGCTGCTTTGACGACGGCGAGTTCCCTTCTGGTCCTGATGTTGGGACTGGCGCATGCCTCAACCGTGTTCTTCACCTCAACCTTAACAAGGATCACGGAAGAATAGATCCCCGTACTGGCGCTGCCGTTGCGGACCCTCCTTCCCGCAGAGAGGCAGTTGCCGGAAATTTTCAAAGAGCCGTAGCCGCTGCCGTCGCGGATGCAAAGGAACAGTGGCAACAGTTTCGCGATGCTCTACGATCCGAGCATGGCGCAGAGAAGGGTAACCTCATGGTCTGTGCTCTTGTACGCGATGATCCCATCAAAGACTGCCGCAATCGAAAAATCGCGATTGTTGTCGACAGCTCTGGGTCAAACTTGGACACTGACCCCCGTGATCTACGAATCCAAGCTGCAGTCAATTTGAACTCGAAGCTTCTCACAAAAGCGCAAATCACAGATGAGCAACTACCAGACAGGGTCGCTGTCGTCGATTTTGATACTTCTGCAACTATTCTCTACCCCATGGGCGATCCTGAAGTTGCAAAGTCGACATTTACCGGTATTGATTCTTCAGGCGGTACCAGCATAGGCTCCGGGATTGCGGCCGGCATCCACGAAATCATGAAGGACGAACCTGGATCATTTACCAACAGGAGTGGAATTGTGGTCCTGACCGATGGAATGGATCAGAGCCCATCTTACCAGCTTACTCAACTTGCAAGAGCCAAATCCAATGGAATCCGAGTCAGTGCTGGGTTTCTCAGTCCAATTGATGTTCCAATACCACCAAAACGATCGCTGTCCAAGAGAGCAATCGACTCGGCTATTATCTCCGCGATTCTCCAAACCGGCGGCACATTCGGAGTCATTTCTTCCGATACGGCTCAACAGAATTTTATTAGTTTGATCGCTGCACGTGGAATTACGGATATCGATGCTCCGGTCGGCAGTACCGTGTTGTTCTCAGGCGTTACCGTAAACGAGCTTGTCGGTCCCAACAAGCCGACTCACAGGTTCTTGTACTCGGCCTCGGCTGGCGAGAACATCAGTTTTACGCTGAATTATGTCACGTACAGCGACCAGTCTATTCGCGCTGTCCTTCGTGATGTTCATGAGAATATCGATGTTGGGACGGTGAACGCCACATATGGCCTGCCTTCGAGAATCTCGTTTAGCGCCGCCGCCAACACGGATCTTGAGCTTGTAGTGTCGATAGTTGGGAATCAGAATGCATCTTTGGAGGTTATTTTCGGGGTCGGATTGAATACTAATATGCCTGAGAAGCCAGAAACAACTACCACGATGTCGACCACGAGCACGAATTTCTATATCACAAGTTCAACGGTTGCAAACGCTACCCTTACAACCAGCTCGAACATTACGTTGACAACTACTCTGTTTGTTTCTACCACAGGTGGCTACGGGAGTATAACTGCGAATTCCACCACGTCCAGTGGGTGGTATACAAACTCAACCACTACACAATCAAGCAGCTCATCAGATCCTGTGTATCCCTCGCCTACAGACTCAAATTCATCCAGGTCGGTCTACCCAACTTTTGTGGCACCGAGTAGTTCAAACGGCGGATATGCTACTTATGTAACGAGTAAGATGTAAGTGTCGATGTGCGTAGGATTCTGGCCTTGGGCTCACGCAGGATAGCACGACTGTCTATACCAGTTTATGCACTCGCTCGGTCATTAGTTCGCACTATGGCTCAACCACAAGTTTCATGTCTGTGTACCCAACCATAATTACGACTGTGGTTACGACTACTATATCGCGGTACTGTAATAAGAAGGGATGCCATGGCTGCTTCGGGAAACATTGTAGACATTGGCCGAGACCAGGTTATCCCACCCATCATCCATTTAATCCACCCTATTATCCTCAATATACTTCTGGGCCAGGTTATTAAAGCTTGGATAGATAGCACAAATATTTTACCTGTGCTTTCTGAGACATTTGGTTCGAGGGTACCAATTTTCTTACTGCGAATTTCTGAGCTACATAATCTCAACGCATTCGGACCAGTCTATGCACAGTCAAACACCCGCTTCTAACACAATACCTTCGATTCGCTAAACCTCTTAAGCCGTGTGATCTAGGTCTTCAACTTTCTTCGAAACCTCAATGCCTTCCATTTCGTCAGCTGCCCTTTCCGTCCCCACTTCCGATACCGATCATGGCCATAGTCCAGGTGACCCATCGTCGATAACAGACTCCACTGAGACAAAGATTGGCTCGCTGAGACATCCGTCGAGTGACTCATCCCCATTACAGTATACTCGATCCTTTGCAAGTAAGAATGGACGCATCTAAATTCCCAACAAATAACGCAGATATCTTTTTCTTAGTTATACCAGTTGATAATTTGTCGATGAAGAAAGATGGTGAAGTTGATTTTATTGCCGAATCAATACATGTTTTGAAATCTAGACTTTTGTTTAGTTTCCTCGGTGCCATTGTGCTCGTGGTGGATGCTCAGTGCAAACTACGGTGTCTTTGGCCTAGCGCTTTCAACGAGCCATACTAACAGGTCCACTTCTCAACATGAAGTCAATGTCCTCAGGGTAAAGAACCCCTTTCTCATGATACCCGTTTTCCTTCAACAGCTCCACCACCATCCGTTCATGATATCACGTTCATTTCCCCCGCCACCATGAGCTCCACTGCAGCTGCAAACACGCGCTTGTCCCGCATACCTGGCCCCGTTAGACAAATAACGGCAAAGTCCAAGTCTACTCCCATGACGGCGGAGTCCAAGGCTACTCCCACATTGACGAAGCCCAAAGCTATTCAGACGGCGAAACCCAAAGCTGATCCTACAACGACTAAGTCAAAGATTATTCCCACAACGACAAAGTCCAAGTCCATTCCCTCGACGAATGAATCAAGAGCTTCACCGAAGACAGCTGCATGCACACCACCATACCTTTCCAAACGCAAACACATACCCCGGCGCTCTGCGGATTCCCCTGTATCTACCCCTCTCGGAAAAGGCAAAACCACCAGCCCCCAGGACAATAAGCCCTTCACCCGGGCTAAGAAGCCATTCAACGCTCCCATCCAGTCCCCCGCCGCGAAATCTGCACCTAAATGCCAAACCCCCTCCACTCCAGTCCCCCCTGTGGAGCCAACATGTGCAATCCCCCAACCAGAGCCCCAGCACCAAACCTCAAATCCCCCTCCCATTCACACAAGCCCAACTAACCCACCCCCCGGAACATCAGCCAACGCACTCTTCCCCAGCCTAACCTCTCTCATCCAACCAAACACCCAAGGTCCCTTGGCAGACGATGCTCAGCACCCCCACGACCTCCCCCTCACCCCACAACCAGTAGACTGGACGCACATCGACCGCACGCTCCAGCTCGTGCACATGCTCATGGCAGACATACGCTCCGACCTGCACACGGTGCAGAGCATGTACGGCCCCTCTCACCTACCTCCCTGGGAGGCCTCTGCCACATCCTCCGCCTCGTATTCCGCACACGCGGCCGTGCAGGCGCAGATCGAGGACCAGATCCGCGGGCTGGACCTCGATGGTGTCGAGTTTGAGCGCGCGCTCGCCGAAGCTGCTGCTGCTGCTGCTGCTGTGCGTGCCGCAGACGAGCAGCGGGAGCTTGAGGAGCGCAGGGGAAGCGTGGCCCGGCAGCATGCGCACGCACACGCGCAAATGTACCCCGGCGATGCGGGGGGTGGGGGGATGCGCACGGTGCCGCAGACGGAGCTCGAGCGCGTGCGCGAGGCGGCGTTTTCCGAGGGGGAGGAGGGGTGGTTGGGAGAGTTGAGGCGGGCGCAGGCGGAGGCGAGGGAGAGGGAGAGGGGAGGGGGGAGGGAGGTTGGGGGTGGGGGCTCACCGTTGAGGAATGAGGTTGTGTTTAGTGAGAAGGGTGAGGAGGAGGAGAAGGAGGAGGGGATAGTTGGGGCTGGGGAGACGAAGAAGAGGTTGGTGAGGAGGGTTGTTTCGAGGGTTATGGGAAAGGTTAAGAAGGGCTTGGAGGGGTAGAGGGATAGATGGGTGTGTGGGAGTTGTGATGTTTTTAGCGTGGAGTTTGTGGGTCGGCAGGGTGGGTGGAGAGTCTGCGGTGAACTTTTGGGAGAGGCGGTGGTTCAGTGGCTGGTGCACCATGTCAATACTGGGCCATCTCTCAATGTTTATTTAGGCGACCTGCATAATTTCTATCAGTGGCTTGTTTTGGCTTCATATGTTCTTATACATGCCGCCTACAGGTCGCAAAAATTCATAAAGGCTTTAAATCACACTTTGGTAGATGTAAAAGTAGACTTTGGTAATGCTATTATCCTACATTCCCGTCGTACACCCCCAAAAGTAAACGCCCTCCACTCTTCTTTCTCAGACTCAATGACCATCTTACACGACAACTCAAGTATCTGCGGCAACCCCTGATCATCAAGGGTCGTACCTAGCTACAACAATTCACCCTGCGGTGAGCTCTAAGTCAGACATCTCCCCTTCCCCCATCGCCGCGCATCTCAAACCTATCCGTGCGCTCGAGCAGCGCCTGGCACAGCAGACATGGCACACTACTGCATCCCAAATGCCCAACCAGCCCCTTGTAACCACCAAACAAGACGAAGACGTATAACAGTATATGCATCTATGGATGGATATGCGGCGGCTGGACTACCAGGGCATCATACCCATCCGCTGCAGGGGCAGCATCGGCGCCGGTAGCGTTGCATACAGCCTTCTCACCCGTGAGTCCGAGTCCGCTGCAGATCTGGTGGAAGGGCACGGTGGTGGATGCGCTGGGTTAGACGGCAGAGCCGAAGCTCGCGTTGTGAATAGAGATGTGCGCGAAAGTTGGGGTTTCTGTTGCGCAGGAGATCCTTGGATGAGTTTGGAGAAGTCTTCGCTCCCGGAGGGGAAATTCGAGATGTCGTCAATCATCTTTTCGTGATTGAGGAAGAAGTGATAGAGTTGAGAAATATCTTGATGGGTGCGGAGGGTTTGGCATTTCAGCATCGAACCCCGCAAGCCGTCCTTCATCTGCTGCAATTGGGCGGCTTTTTTGTATTAAGCACACGGGCAAATGAAATCACTATTGATTATTCCTCTTACTGCCTGAGCATGAGTGGATTTTGGAGATAATTTGGGGCAGGTTCCACAGGAAGAAAGAAGTGCGCTAGCAGAATGCCCCTGGGCGACTGAGAGATCTTTCAACCTGGCTTTATGTTTTCGTGAATCATGACGGCACAAGCGACCATATACCAGCATGTCTGTCGTCACGACTTCTGCCATGGAGTCACGGAATTATTGCCCCAGTTCCTCGCGCCAGCCAGGAAAGTTGATATACTTCCTTGCTCCCGAGCTCTCGAAAGGAAAAACGCGTTCGTGGTTGTCCATGCGGTCAAAGGCCTGCTCACGGCGAATTCATAGAATCCTTGCAAGGTCACTGGTGAAGAATTGGCTGTCGTAGTGGGAGGTCATCGGCAGAGACATCGTGATTAATAGGTCTGGTTTTGCACGACGCTTGAATATGAATGCTCTGGACCTAAAGACAGGTGTAAAAAAGTAGTAAAAGGGCCAGAGGAGTAAAATTCATGGCCTGCAGTGTGTTTATAAAGAAATAAGCAGGTGATTAGTGCGTTACAATGGCGCTAAGCTCAATCAAGGCAACTGCTTGGAGAGACGCCCATGGAAGTCTGGAGATAACAGTGCGTTTGTAGTGAAGGACCCTTCAAAAAACCATAGAATCTTCTTTCTTCATCTATAGTTTGACATTAAAGAATTTATTCGACTAAAAATACACGAATTCCCCTGAGTGGCCTCCAAGAACGTAAGTTTAGCCAATTCACTGCTGATAGCTTGGCGGAGACACGCGTTCATATGTTGCTAGCGAACAATCACGCCATGTTACCAGAGAAGAGTATAATGCTGTCACTTTAACCTATTTCAAGAAGACAATTTGGAGAAAGGTTCAGGAGGTTTCAGTATACGAGCTGGGCAACGCTTTTAAAGGAATGCGTGATACTAGGATCGGCATATAGGGGGCTGAATAAAGGCGCAGCCGAGTAAATACCGCACCCACAAGTTATCAAGGGGCAAATGGGAATGTGATATCCCATCACCTGTTTCACGACCGAGTCAGTTTGCCATGTCCAAGTACCCATTCTACGTGTGCCGCTCGGGCTTTCAAAGCAGCGAAAGGCCGCAACCCGTCCCATTTTCGTTCACCGACATTCAATTTTCGCCTCGAGCGCAGAGATCAGCATTGCAGGTACAAAATTCGTACAAGCATCTCCCTGCTTCGACTCTTCGCGAACAGCCTTGCTATCCACATACTAGTCGTCTTGGCCAATCGGGGATATTTGATACTGGATTACTCCGCCTCCGCGGAGGGCGCACTAGCCCCAGCCGTTCGGAAGGAACTGTGAAGAGCTGCAAGCTAGATGACTAACTAGGCACCACGGCGGTTAGAAGTGCCCCGAGAAGACAGTGGTGTGAGAAGTTGTCACTTGACACGACCAGAACGGCAAACTGCCGTTTTGAGAAAATGCCGTCGCCGCAGCCCTTATGCATGTGTTCAATAGTTCGCATCTGTGCCCCGTGGACCATGAATGTCGATGGGTGAAACCATGTACAAAACATGTTGAAAGTCCTCATAGAACTCTATTGCAGAAGAAAGCCGATCCCCCAGCCCCTAGACTTGATTCTTGCAATCATCGCAGTACTCCCAGCCATCGAGTTCTGTGTGCATGGAGTTGTGAACAGGATGGCTATGGGACTTTGTACTGCGATACCGCAAAGTGCTTTTTTTCCTCTTTCGTCCTGCATTCGAGATCTCGCTCTGATTCAAGCGCTTTGCCGCATTGGGCAGAAATTCTAGACGGCGTGGCGCAGATCAGAAAAGCTTACCCCCAAGCCCGACTCCGACTCAGCGGATCCCCATGCGGACGGATCCACCCGGAAGAACACGCGCGCGAGCGCTTCCTAGATGTGGTGAGCGCTTGTCCACGCAGAGTTGCCAAATATAATTGATCGGCGCAGAAAGGGTGCGCAATTGAGTTACTGCCACATGTAACAGGTCGGCCGCAGCTGAGACTCTTTGCAGTGATGTTGTGACTTGCATGACATGCATGCGAAGCTGATGACAGCGAAGAGAAGAACAATAAATGCATTACGATAACGACCGCATAGCTTGCGTGTACAATAGAAAAGATCAGAGAGAGGCGGGATATTCGAGATGCTCGGTAATCTTGCCGCGAAACGATACCAAGCCCACTTGGGGTGCCATCTTCACGCCACTCGTTCTTGTATGCTTCACAAACCATGAACCGGTTCTCCACGTATCCCCACCCACGCCCGCTACTCGTGCATAAGCTTCACTATCGCCCTTTTCCGGGGATCAAGGGTCTGACCATGGCCGCCTAGTGCGCTGAGGGCTGAGGGTTTAGCACCGGCAAGTACGAAAGCGGCACATATCAACAGGCAACAAATGCGTACGAGATGTCCCAAGCGTCGTACCTGAAGCGTATATATACCATCTTGTACACCTACCATGTTTCGATCAGGCAGACAGACAGAAGCAACTGGCTCTCGTTCCCAGTCCCACTCGTTCTCAACCGTCTACCGTCGTTCCGTCTGAAGAGAAACATCCGAGCCGTTCGTATTTTTGATACCCCCCCCTCTTCAGCCATGTATCTCCAATCGACTCTTCTTTTCGGTCTCACGGCCTCGACCAACGCCTTCAGCCTCTTCCCCCGCCAATCAAATTCCTGCCCCAGCGTCTGGTCCGACGTGGCAAAGGACCTACAAGCCGACTTTTCAGGCTGCAACGGCGACGCTCGAGGTGCCATCCGCGCCCCCTTCCACGACTGCATCAACAACGGCTGCGACGGCAGCCTGATCCTCGCCCAAGAGTACACGCGCGCCGAGAACGCGGGGCTGAGCGGGATATGCATCAAGCTCGGCGACAAGGCGAAGCAGTTCAACGTTGGCACCGCAGACATGATCCAGTTCGCCGCCGCCATGGGCATCGCGTCGTGCCAGCTCGGGCCCCGGGTCCGCGCCCTGGTCGGCAGGAAGGACAGCAGCGTTGCGGCGCCCGAGGGCTCGGTGCCCAGCTCGCGGGACTCGGTCGACAAAATCCTCGGTGCGTTCGGCGACAAGGGCTTCTCTGCGATTGATGTCGTCGCGCTCATGGGGTCGCACTCGACGGCGAGGCAATTCTTCGACGACCCGGCCAAGGCGGGGGCTTCGCTGGACTCGACGCCCACGGTATGGGACGTCAAGTTCTACCAGGAGACTACCGACGGCACGGCGCCGTACAGCCTCGCGAGCGACAAGAAGCTGTCCAACGACACGAGGGTGAGTCGCGCTTCCGATGACATTTGAGATGAAGGGCAAGACTGCTAACGCGAATACACTAGACTGGCGGCTCTTGGAGCACGTTTGCGGGAAGCCAAGGCGGCTGGGCAGCGGCGTTTGTGGATGCTTGGGATAGGTTCAGCGTGGTTGGGAATGACGAGGGGAGCCTTGCTGATTGCTCGAGCCTGATCCCCGGCGGTGCGAACAAGAGGGAGGCCATGAGGGCGCCGGTGGCTGGCCGAAGCTACATCCCCTGAAGAGCCGAGTCTCTTGATTTTTTTTTCCTAAAATCCGTTTACGATATCTCTTATAGAAGAACGACTCGCGATATAATGCTATTTTGGTAAAAGTAATGCAAGCAAGATTCCAAACAAACTAGATCCGTTGGTCATGGACAGACACTGCCGGGAAGGTTGTAAACGAGGCGTGCAGAGTTTGGTCGATTGTGGTATAGGAGTCTTCCTGCAATTTCAATAAACCATGACAAGGGGAAGCCTCACAAACTGACTAAGGCGGGATGGGTGGAGGTGGAACGGCGCGCAAACGGCGGCCGGGCGGGAACATGGTTTGTACTAACACTAACCGGGGCTAGTCTGTCACCCGTGACACCTTCAGGCCGACTTGTCCACATCCTGTTCCATCTGGAGTCGACTCGTCCGGCCGCGAAGAGGCAGTTTCCAGAGTGCATGTCTATACGGATTGACGAGTCCATACTGTGAGTAATGCTATCACGTCAGATGCAAGGTTCGTTGCGGGGTTTCGGCAAGATCCCAGAAATGGATCCATGCATTTTTATGTGGCACAGCCTTCCTCCCTAATCTTTCCGATTCGACCTCCAAGTATACGCAACCGACCTGTTACTGTTTAGTCGCGAGGGGACTCGCGTGCTCTACATTTTCTCCATTCAGACATCAGGAAGAGAAAAAAAGCAATGCCAGCCGCCGGGACTTTTGTCCACCGCCCCGTTACCCCTTCTGGCTCCAAGGGAACCTTCTACTTTGCCTACGGCTCCAACCTTTCTCCCACCCAAATGTCCATCCGCTGCAAGTCGGCGCCGAGATCTTCAATCCCGATCGCCGTCGCGCGCCTACGCGGCTGGAAGTGGCACATATGCGAGCGCGGGAGCGCAAACATAGTCTACACGGGAGGGGTTGGGCTGCAAAACGAGACGTGGGGCTTGGTTTACGATTTGGATGTCCAGGACGAGAAATTGCTGGATTATTGGGAGGGCGTCGATTGGCAGGCGCCGCAGGTAATGGACAATGGGGCGAGGAGTACTACGCAGGGGCGCGGGCGCCATAACAAGCTCTATCTCGAGGCCGAGATTGTGAGGTGGAATTCAAATGAGTGGGAAGATAGGTTGGGCAAGGAAAATGCGAGGGCGAGGATGCTCGTCTACGTCGATGAATATCGAACTTGGGACGGGTATATTCGACCTTCTTATGCAGGGCGCATGAATCGAGGTATAAGAGAAGCAATCGAGTTTGGCTTGAGCGAGGAATGGGTAGCAAATGTGTTGCGTCAATGGGTTATGCGAGGTGTCGAAGCCCCGGAGGGATTTGTTGGTGGCGATGGACCAAAGGACTGACACGACATTTTGTCCCTAGTAAGATTGTGTGCTGGGGAAAAAGATCAATTCTAACGCGAGACAGCCATTTGTTGCCTCGATTAACTTCTCTAATAGAAAACATAGAAACCCGGCCAATCTTGATATATGATCCCCCCCCATTACCATAGGAAAGTGCACTACCATAATCCAACGTCAATGTGCTGTTGAAGGTCAGGGCCTGATCTACGCAGCAGGCCCATATTGAGCTTGGAATCCTCCTGGAAGCACGTCGAACCCTAGAAAGACCTGTCAGCAAGTGGTCTGTCTGGTCGAAATCAAGTTGGAAATTCGGCTTACATCCATCAATATCCTCATCCACGACCGGCTCCATCGTACACTTGTTCATGGCCTCGATCGACTGCAACTTCAGCCCCGACTCGGCGCAATTGCTCGAAAAATTGCACGGATAGTCCATAATTTTCTGCAGCGCATCGCCCTTCCACCCAAACACATAGTCCGCATGGTTCGCGTAGCCCGTTGCATCCCCAAAGCTCCACACAAACGGGCTGCTCCCATCCTTTGGCCACTCGAGCTCATTAAAGGGCTTCGTGTCCCAAACGACCTCAAACATGACCTGCGGTGTGCGCACCGGGTGGGTCGCGGGACAGGGGCCGCCGCTCTCGAACGTGCCCGTTTCGGGGTAGCTCATGTGCGCCATGTGGTCCGGGGAGTCGAGGTTCTTGCCATCCCAGCAGGTCGGGAAACGAAGGGAGGTCATGATCCCTTCTTTGCATGGCCGCTTCGGAAATGCCATCAATTCGGGAGAGCGCTGGTTGAAGGTGTCGAGGCATGTGTAGGTGAGCTGGCGGAAGCGGGATGCTGCTGGGAGGCCGCGTGCTGTCACGTCGCCGACGAACATGCGGAAGCCCTGGTCTTGTCAATAGTAGCTTACATTTTCTTGTTGCGCCTACGTACGGGTTGGAATGCGGTGACTTTGGATTTTTGCGCGGTGTCGTAGATGGCATCCTGCATGTAATAGACGGTGAGGCCGCCATTGGCAGTCCGGAATTGATTGTTTCCAAGCTGTTTCACGCGCTTGTATGTCCCATTTTGGGCGCGAAAATAAAGTATCGCGGTCCAGTAGTTTGAAAAATCGTCGCTAAATTGGCATGAAGTGCAAGAGGATTCCCCTGGCATGTCCTTTTCAGGATGCATAGTTGCGTTGAATGAATTCTAATGGGATTATGAGTACGTTGAATATGGCATGTAGATGGAAGACTGACACCGCCGACGATCTGGTGAACATGAACAGACGGTACCATTCCCGGGTTGACCAGTGGATCGAGTCGCTCTGTTACCAGCTGAGAGCAGTGGAATCGGACCACAGCGTAGCTGGGCGTGACAGCCGCCAGGGCCAGAATGGCATTCCATTTCATCTTGAAAAATTCGCGTTGGAGCTAGTCTTTTGGGTTTGCACGCCGGGGTTGTATGATGTTTTTAGGTAACTGTTTTGTAGGTATTGATGTGGTACCTCTAGTTGTCGAAGGAATGTGCAAGAATCACAGTGGTTGATTCCTATCTGTAACCACCAAATGATGGGCCTTTGCTGGGCTAGCTCATCGTAGGCCCTCCAAAAATTGCTCATAGCCCAAAGACTTATTGAATCCATCAATTTTCGGATGTCCAGCGCTGGTCAAGCACATGCGCCGGATCTCAATGGCCGCAACTCGGTGCCAGTACATCCGCAACACAAGTTAACAGAAGATATCTCTGGTTCGCTTAACATGTTTACTTTGGAGTTCCAAGTATTCGGAGATCTTCCAATCTGCTGTTAATTACTCCATCAAATGTATAGTGTGGGGCAAGTTTAGATGGTTATATGCCGAGGTGGGGCTCATTGTACGACTGAAAGTCGCCTCCAGTAACGAAGTGATTGGAAAACTTGAAAAGAGTGCGTTTTGGAGTTTGCCAACGACAGTCATACAAAGAAGACAGCGGTCCAGCGAGCTGTTGGCCGAGGGAGCGAGAAATCCAACTTTAAACAAAAAAAAAGCAGAATTCATCTCACTATGCTGAAGTTCAAATTTTTCGTCTTCGGCCTCACATTGTCAGGAGTTGGAGCACAAAAGGTCGACGAGTGCCCCAAGGACGAATACGCATGCCATGATATCATGAATTCAAGTCAATGCATCGAGCAGCTTATTATCGAAAAGCTCGCACCAGCGACAAGAGAGGCACTGATCAAGTGTGTGGAGTACGAAGGAACAGTCACAAACCTACCGGGAGCTAGCAAGGTGAGCATCAAGATCCCTCCAGTTCGAGGGCTCGTGTTGATAGATGAAAGTACTGTCGATGTCCTGGATGCCACTCAGCGCCCATCACCGCCGTCATCAAGGAGTTGTTCCCCCCGCCATGCTCTTGAAGATGCGGGATGCTTCGCACATATAAGAACATGTATGACAGAATCTATTTCGTTATCTCGAGCAGCTCTTCCAACCTGTCGCCATGATACTCGTGAGACCTTGCCAGATACATCCTAATCGCCTTCAACTCAACCTCAGCCCTAAAGCTCAACCACCAGACCGTCTTCTTCGCCATACTATACCACAACGCCAGCAAAACCAAGGCCGTGGGATCCCTCCCCCTCAGCAACTCCCTGAAGCCTTCATCCATGAAGCCCAAAAACGAAAAATACCTACACGAACTCTCGCGGCTCGGATCGAAGGCCAGAATGTATGCCAACGCATGTGCAGCGCGGAAATACGCATTGTTGTCGGGGCCACTCGACCCCTCACGCAGTCCACAAAGCCGCGCCAAAGCCGGCGGCACGCCGTCCCCCACGCCCCCCGTCGGCAACTTCGGCATCTTGCTTGCCATGGCCTGCGATACGCTGCTGAAGATGCTGTCGGGCCGCGCGGGGTCGGTCAGTGCCCACACTTGGGCTTTGCCCTCGTTCATGCGCAGCCATACGAGGTCGAGGTCGGTGCCGGGGTCCGGCGGCGACGGAGGGGAGGGCTGCATCGGCCAGCTGCGGCGCGGGTCCGACGTCTCGATGCAGCAAAAGGCGATGCCGCTGAGATTGACCGAGGTGGCGTAGACGGCATCGCGGGACTGGGGGTCGATGGGGTGCGAGAGGGTTTGGGCGAAGAGGGAGGCGGCTTGGGACCAGTGGTAGAGTTCGTCTGGGGAGCGGTGCAGGGGGGCCGGGTCGGATGCGGAGCGCAAGTAGCGCGAGTGCGTTGCTGCAATTGTCAATATACCGTGCAGGAGAGGTGGGTACTATTATTCTATCATCAGATCATGTGGCTTGGGCGGTGGAATAGGTGGGTTGGGCGCGCACGGCAAAAGCCATCTTCAAGATGGTGGACTTGTAAACCGAGGGCAGCCACATGTCGCCTAGCGTGTAGAGGGTGTAATTCTCAAACATGTCGAGAGCGGCTAGTGACGAGGCGTCTAGTTCTACGTGCCAAGATGCGTTGGAGGATATCAGAGGGGCACGCAGGGGTCGGGGGCGTGGTGGCTTGGGGAGCTCGATGATCCAAGAGCTCGATTCGGAGAAGGTGGCCATTTTGTCCTTGGTATTGTAGCTACAGACCAGGCCATGCTCGTGGCATTTTCTGCATTGGGGTTTGCGCTCGTCGCACTTGATGGTGACGGTTAGTCTTGCATGCCAGATGCATCCATGCATGGACAGGTCCTCCCTCCACCGAGTGCTTACTTTCTCATGTCGCGTCTTGCAATTGCTACACCCACGACGAGATTTCGTGTGAGGTCTCCGCTTGCGTACCGCACCATCACCCAATGCTTTTGCCATGGCGAAGAAGAAAAACTAAACGATGTTGAAAGAAGCATGTAGCTGCCTACCCTCCGCTCCACGCAGGGACGAAGGTGGGTCAGAAAGCTAACTCCTACGCTAACCCAGATCCGTATTTCCCATTCTCCTCCCCGTTGATGGGATCCACCTTCAATGTCGATGGACGTCAGCCACGCGTTTCAGGACGGCCCCCATCACATATACGGCTTGACCTGTCTCTCCGACCACTCCCACCACTTCTCCGCCACTCCCGTCCCCCCTTCGCTCTCCGGCTTGGACGCATCAATGAGGTCCTGCCTCAGGGGGCCGAACCTGCCCCAGGGAATGACTAGGCACCATCAGCATCCAAGGACGTGGCAGCACGCGGGCTGAGAAGACAGCAACAAAAGGGTCGAAGAAGAAGAAGAAGAAAAACTCACTCCATCTCGACTCCCCCACCTCCCCACTCAGCCCGGCAAAAAGCTCGCTATACGCCCCCATCACCGCCGGATACCCAACCGTAGCCCTCACGACCCTCCGCACCCACATCGGCAACTCCCTCCCCAGCTCCGTGCACACGGTCCCCGGATGCAGCGCCACGCTCACCACCCCACCGCCCTCGCCGCGCTCGCCGCCATGCCGCCGCGCAAACTCGGTCGCGTGGAGGTAGTTGCCCGCCTTGCTGACGCCGTAGAGCTCGCGCGCGCCCATGCCCGCGCGCGGATACGCTCCGTCTAGGTCTGCGACTGGCACGCCGCCCGGCGCGTACCCGTCGAGCTCGGCGGCGATGGACGACGTCCACACCACGCGCACCGCATTGCTCGGCTCGCGCCGCGCCGTCGCGGCGAGCAGCGGCGCCAGCAGCTGGGTAAGCAGGAACGGCCCCAGGTTGTTGACCGCGAGGTGGATCTCGTGGCCCTGCGCGGAGCGGGAGCCTGGCGGCGCAAACGCCACGCCCGCGTTGTTGAACAGCACATCCAGGCGCGATTCCCGTGCCAGAAAAGCTTCCGCGGCGGGTTTTATGGTGGAGAGGTCGGACAGGTCGAGCGGGAGGGGGGTCAGGGTGCCGCGGGAGGTTGGGTGCGAGGAGCGGAGGGAAGAGATTGCGGCGAGGGTTTTGGGGGTGGAGCGCGCGGCGAGGTAGAGGGTTGCGTGCTTGGAGTAGAGGAGGTGGGCGAGGGCGAGGCCGATGCCCGACGTGGAGCCAGTGATGATGTAGACCTGGGGTGTAGGCTTGAGAGGGGTGTTGGTGAGGTTTGGGAGGGGGAAGGGGTTTACCTTGCCGTCGAGGTCGGGGAGGTTTGCTTCGGTGAATTCGGGATGAGGAGGGTATATGGAGCGGATTTGGCTCCAGGTCAGGCCCATTTTGACTATGGTGGTTTTGGGGGCGATTGGGGATTTAGGATGGAGAGGAAATGGATGGTAACAGAAAGACCAGCGACTTTGAAAGTGACATTCTCTGACATGGCTTCGATCGAGCTATATGCTGCTTCGAAATACACGTCTGTCTAGTGATGCCCCAAATATCTTCCAAACAGCCTGACAGGACACTACTCTAAGCTAACCCATATCCGTATTGTTGACATTTTGATTGGCGAGTCAGGAAGCCTTGTCCTCGATCGAAACCTCCAACGAGATAGGTCTGATACAAATGACATAATCCTCAAGATTTAGGGGACGTCCATTGACACACTAAACACTTTTAGTATAGTAAGCGGGTAGTTGCATCGGACAGATATCCATGCACTCCGTCCGTAATACGGAAAGCAGTTAGCGCACCCCTCCCACGCAGGTCCACACAGGACGAGCAGCGAATCATATTCACAAAACCAAAAAGCCGAAGCTCGAAAGAACACAAACATTTTCGTAAAGCACGCGATTCCATTTGCCAATAGCTACGAAAAATGAAAAGGTTGATATGGGCAAATATGTACAATGCTTGAATCAACTCAAGAGCAATGGAAAGCCGCGCCCAATTTCCCAGGACCGACTATGAGCCATTGGACAGTCTCCGCCATATAAAACGAGACTAGCGCATTTAGGCAGCGCCGTTGAAGGCGTAGAGGTTGGGGCTGCCGCTAAGGGATCCAGAGACGCGGTTGGCAGTTCCGAGAGCCTTCAGGCGGCTGGTGACGGCGGCGGCGCTGCTCAGGCCCTCGAAAGCCTGGAGGTAGACAGCGAGACCAGCAACGTGAGGAGCGGCCATGGAAGTTCCGCTGAGGCTGCGAGTGGCACTGTTGCTGCCAATGTAGGCAGAGAGGATGCTGACACCAGGGGCGAAGATGTCGACACCGGCACCTATATCGATCAGCGGTCATTGTGTCATTTCTCGGGAGGAAACTTACCGTAGTTGGTGAAGGTGGCGGGGCGGAAGCTGGAGTCGCTAGCGGAGACGGTGAAGGCGTTGGGAGCGTTGGCGGGAGAAACGCTGGAGACGGGGAGGGGGTTGCCGAAAAAGTCACCGTTGCCTGCAGCAACGACGGAAAGGACACCTTGGGAGTAAGCAGCCTGAATAGCGTTGGTCCAGGTTGTGGAGGCAGAGCCGCCAAGGGACAGGTTGATGACGGAGCGAGCAGCACGGCCGTTGGAGGTAATGTCGTTGACAGCCCAGTTGAAACCAGCAAGAATGACAGAGGTGGTGCCCTGGTTACCCTGGAAGACCTTGACGGAAATCAGGTTGGTCTGTAGGGATTTTGTCAGTAAGGGTGCTAACAGGATGCGGGAGTTGGAGAATTATGCTTTCCCAGACTCCGACTCGCGTGGGGATGGGAGACTTACGCTCTTAGCAACACCGTAGGTGGAACCACCAATGGTGCCAGCAACGTGGGTACCGTGGCCGAGGGTGTCAGTGTGAGCACCACCAACGGCATTGTAACCAAGGGTAGCACGGCCACCGAACTGGGAGTGAGAGACCAAGATTCCAGAGTCGACAACGTAGGCGTAGGTGCCGGATCCAGCGGTGGTGTCGTACCTGTAGCTGGTCGAAGATCCAGAGCGGGAGGAGATGGCTCCAAGACCCCAGGTAGCACCAGTCTGGGTGGTCAAGGCGCGCTCAGCAAGAGTGCTGGCCTCGTCCTCCTCGTAGTAGAGGTAGGAGATGGTGTCAGGCTCGACAAGGGCGACCTAGATCTCTAATCAGTGGAGTCCTAAGCATTCAATGAAGGGTACTTACCTCAGGGTTGCCCTTGATCTCAGCAATGGTCTCATCGTCAAACTCTCCAGCATAACCCTTCCACTCCTTGATTCCATAGGTCTGCTCAATACCGGCAGTGTTGCGCTTGCCCAAGCTACGCTTGTGGACGTCGGAAACCCAGCTCAGATGAGACTCAACGGCAGCGGCGTCGGCCTCAGGCTTGAGAGTGACAATGTACTTTCCAGGAATGACCTCGGGCTCCCTCTTCTGGGTAGGGGCAGCGAGAACTGCAGGGAGCAAAGCTCCAAGGTAGAGCGCGAGACGACGGACGTTGATCATCTTGAATAGAGGAGAGATGCACCGAGAGAAGAGACTGTTGACTGTTGACTCTTGAGTGATGATGGTCAAAGTGGCCAACAGGTGGGTTTATATATCCCTCCTCGGGCCTTCCTCGTCCTTGAGTATCCTTATCATCATCTTCTTGATGAATGGTGCCATCCATACCACCGCGCCGCTTCAACACCAAAAGCCTGGATTCCGTCTCGAAGAAGCAGGTTGTAAGGTTACACTCCTAATTTCTCAGCGAATTCTCTGAAAGGAAGTTGTAGAGCCGCTTGGCAGGGCGGCTGCATCGGTCGGATATCCAGATCCTTACAACCCAGTTCTACCAAGCTCTACCAAGCTGTGATTCAAGTCCCAAGACGACAGAATGGAAGCTCCTCCGTAGACGACCAATGCGGCTGCCGGAATTCCAGTATGGAGAGCGCAAAAGTGGAGTGCTATGACGAGAACGGCCAAGCTGCCACCTGCCATTTTAGGGAAGCAGCAATATAACATGCCTGGCGCTTCTGCAGGGCCAAGAACAACAGCCGAGAATGGGGCTAGTCGCAGAGGACTGTTTCTTTGGACGCAGCTTATTTTGACTGTGGGGTACGAGATTGAGACCTTCCTGTTCCTGGTTTCTGATGGTGCCCTTGATCTGCAGCATCGTTGAGCCTCAACCATCACAGCTATCCGACACAAGGCCAGCGCGGTCGTGATGCAGTTCGAATCAAATATTTCTCATCAGAGAGATGCATGGTTGAAGAATGGCGACAAGCTCAAAGGTCCTTCCGGATTCCATCGCTTGGCCCTGGGATCGCGATGCATGATCGGATTGATCTTGAAGTCCTAGAATCTTGTATATTCTTGGCCCCCTGCGCCTCATCCAGCCGGATCCTGGTCTCTTCGGGCACTTGTGCACAAGCGAGCCAACGCCTTCTCGTACAGTGTAGTCACAGGAATAACGCGTGGGGCGATGGCCTCGCTGGTGAGCACGTGCTGCCCTAAGTTCTTCCGTGTCCGCTTTATAGGGTTAGCCATGGACATGCTAGCAGTGGATATGACCTACTGTGGCTGTAAAGTAGCCAGGATATGCTGTTTGCTGTTAGGGACCCTGCGATAGAAGCTTGAGCTCCTCAAGGGACTTGAAGATCACATCTTCTGGAGCGATGATCACGCCCGTGGAGGCTCTTCTGGAACCACTCAGCATGCTTTCAGGGAGGATCCGGGAGGGGCCGCACAATCAGCAACACATCCGCTGATCTTCCCGGGCTAGGCCATGATGCCATTCGATGGATTCATGATGGGGGAGGCAAGCGCCGGAAAAGGTGGAAGCCAGCCTCGTCTCCCATGAGGCTCGGCGGTTTTTGGCTGCCCGCGCGGAAATGGGGTTGCCGAGAGATGCGGGCGTACATGTAAACACAGGGGATGATAACGAAGTCGCATGTGGGGAGGAGTCTCACGTGCGGCCGACGATAACGGAGAAGGCTGGATGGAGCCTAATCCAAATAGGAAGGTAACGTGCCCGCATACCCCATTCGCGCGCTTCGCTGTCACGCTTCCGCCTTATCAAATCACAACATTCGGATCTCCGGGTTATGAGCGGGGCATCAAGGCCCTCATCGTCGGGGAGTGGCGACTCTTTCATGTCTTTGGCCGCTGGTTAAGCATCTTGGGATGTGCCAACAGTAGCGGGAATCCTCAAAGTAGGGAACAGTACTTTGCACAGGTCTTGTGACATAATCCTACACCTTCAAACATCATATATATCCAGTCATTACGCTTGAGCATTGCGTTTCATTTCGTGACCATCGCAGATACATTCGTGATGGCATCCTGGCTGGGTTTCTATAGGCACGGCAGTGATGCCGAGCGTGGAACGCATATCGTCCCTTAGCGCGTATGCATGACGACCAGCTTCAGTTTATTGATTCTCTGGGCAACAGGCACTAGGCCGCCTCCAAAGAGCCCCCCCACTGGACGCATGCTCACAATTGTTCTACGGGGCGACGATATCTTGATGGTAGTGAGCGCGCAATCAAGGCAGATCATGCTAATCCTCTTTCGGGACGCTCCCTTGATGTGATTGATGATCAGGGCGGCCCAACACTCCACTGTCGCACAAAATTCGGAATGAGATGCATCTGATGATTGATGGGATATTAATGGTTAGCATCCGCTATGAAATGCTTTATTCGAACCCTGCAGGCCGTATAAACATGCATCAGCCTCTCAATCAAGACCTTCGCAGGCGTACTCTTCACGAACACGCTGATTGGCCAGAGCTTCTGCCTCAAAGGGATCCATACCTCCATGCTTCTGAATGCATTCTGCGAAATATCTCCGAAACCGTTTCTCTTTCTCAAGGATGCCGTATCTCAAGCGCGGAAGTTCTGTAGTGACCATCTCGACGGAACCATCAGGCCCATAGACAGGTGTATCAAACCGGCGGATAAGTAACGCGTCAATATCGTAGTTTCCGTCTGGTTGACTGGGTAATGGCTTGAGAATAGTAGCTTTGGTTACAGCATCATGTTTCGTGACTGTGGAATTGATTGTCGCATCCTCTGCGCCGAGATGGGTTCGAATGTCTTCAGGTGCAGGCTTCTCACCACTGCTGGCCGTTTCAAGACTTGGAGAATCTGTATCTGGTGCTGGAACACGATCCGAGCTGGATTCTTGGTTTTCGTCGTCTGGGTTGACGCCATTGCTCTCAGCATGGTTTTCGGATGATTTGGAGTCGTCAGAACTCTTTGAAGTTTCCTGCGCTAGTCTTACAGTCCTACTTTGTGTGTTTGGTCTGACATGATCTCGCTTGCGGCTGCTCGATTGTGCGGAACCTTTGCTGACTTCCTGGATATTTCCGTCTGTAGGCATGATTCTTTCTCGGAAAACTAATTCGAATGTGTTCCTTCGTTTCATAACTTGTGTATGCCTCATTTTATAAGGCGAGAAACCATCTGGTTACGGTTGTTGAGCTACCGGTCAAACGACAAGCGAGGTGTTGGCACGAGAATAAAACCTTTTGTAGGCGCAAACCGAATCTTTCCAAGTCAGCTTAACCAAATGTGAGAATTTATTCGATGGAATGGAGGAATTCACTGGTAGGACCTTACTTTCTCCATAGGTTTGTGTACCTGACTTGCAACTACAGACGCATTCCTTCATCACTCAGACTTGGAAAACTACCGTTCTAATTATGTTCTAAAATTAGAAACAGTCCTCATATTCAAACTACATAGGCCCATGGAAACATATCTTCGTCATGGGATGCATTGACACGATATGTCCGTTTTTCTAAGATATAGCAGGCATGCCCTTTATTTTCTCCCAACAACCCCAGAACATCAAGACAGCCGTCTTCTCTTGAAAAAAAGGCATGGCTGATAAAATTGAACAAAACGCCAAAATTGATATCACAGACTTCATTTCTCCTCGAAATCGGGGTCAGGATCGACCGCCTTCTTGGCGCATTCCTCACATCGCACACGAATCACCGCACCGTTCTCTTGGTAGTGCTCTATGTTGACGGTGACATCTACAGAAACTTGATTATGGCACTGCTTCTGCATGCAAGAAACTGTTAATTTGGTTGGCCAGACTTTTTTCTGCTTGCGCGTCATGATAGGCATCCGGTTTGACATTGGGAGAAATGAAAATGTGGGTTGAGAGTAGCTGGGTAGCTGGGTAGATGGATCTGAAGGATTAATAAGGGAGACTAATACGTTCATATATTCTTCACCCAGTTTGTCATCAAGCTGATTTCCCTTTGCCATTCTCAAACCGCGTGCAGGTCCAATGGGGCAAACAACCCGTTACAGAGAGAGAACAGTCATGAATCACCTGCCAAGTACAGCACGAGAAAACTGGAGTGACATGATCATTGAAATTGGTAGACGAATGGACAAAACATGTCCGGCGTCGTAATTTCAGTTCATTATGTGCCAAGATGCCATGCTACGGAAGGAGTTCTTGAAGACTAGGCAATACGCAACAAATGCCGCATATACCACATGCACAAGAAATCCTCCAAATATCCCTCTCACCTAGAAACCTGTCCGTTGACTTGTGCTGAGAAAGATATCGCATCTCCGATTTTACCCGGACCATGAGAGGTAGTACCGTCAACCTGGGTCATGACGGAGAATTGATGTCGATGGCTTAGCGCCGACTGTCCAAGCAACGGAGGCAAGTGGTATAGTGGCATAGGCGACATTGCAGTGCCCACGGGAGGTAGTCAGCATTGCACCTCTGGCAAAGAGCACCCTCGCGGCGCTGCGACCGATGATGGCATCGAGGCACACCGGCGAGATTGTTGATTGGCGCATCCATCATCTGCACACCCGGAATGAGATACTGTTCGCCCGCATGGGGACAGGTGCAGCTCTTCCACTGTGCTCCACAGAGGTAGCAAAACTCATGTTTGCATCGACAGCTTGCAGATAGTTAGCCAGGTGACTCGGATAAAATAATCTTGGTGACTTACACCATGTGGTAGCAGCCTTGGACCAACTCCACCAAGTTCTTGCAACGACTACACTCCTGCCACTTGCTTCGCTTGGCAACGTCCATGAGAAGTTGGACGTGCGGGTCGCTAGGGCACAGGAGGCCTTCATGCTCGGCTGACTTGCAACTGACACAAGTCGTCTCCTCACAGAAACGGCATTTACCAACATTAGCTCGGATATCCTTGAGCCGAATGAACTGGCCACATTCCAGGTTCGAACAATAGGTAGGGTTTGGAGACGCGAGCTCCTCCACTTTGAGATCGAATTCCTTGAGAAGGGATGAGGAAAGGAGCGCGCGGCAAGTCTCAAGTGGTATCGGGAGTCGGCAACATTTTGGGGGAAACAAGCTTGTGTCCGTGATAGCATTCTCGAACAACACGGTCAAGCAGGTGCGACAGTAGGTATGGGGCTCTGGCTTGCATTGGAGCTGTAAAGTGTTTGTAGTAGGGACAATTTCCATGCAAGCGCTGCACCTAGTAGACGCAGAAGATTCCGAGATCTTGGCCGGCTTCTTGGTAGTAGATAGTCCGTCCAGGCGTTTTTCGACTGTAATCTCCTGCTTGCTCGACTTGACTTGCTTCTGAGGCGAAGATTTGCCAAAGATGAACTTTGGAGAGTCGGTGAAGCCGTTTGTCTCAGTGGCGTCGCCTTGATCTTCTGTACCCCAGTCATCGCCAAGAGTGAGATTGCCATCTTGAAATGCCGAGGCGTACAGGCTTTTAGCCATCTCCCATTGTTCATCCACGTCGTCATGGTTTTCTCCCTCTCTGAGGTCAGAGTCGGTATCCGTATCGCTTGCGAGATCGGGTTCCTCGCCTTCGATTTGGGCGAAACGCTGAGCAAGCTGATGGTCGGCCACGGCCTGACGTTCTTCCTCTAGCAATTTGGCAAATGCAACTCGGTTCTCATGCTCTTCTTCAAGAATCATCAGAGCCAAAACTTGTCCTTCCAGAAGCTGCAGCTGGCGCTGCAGATTGTCCCGCAACAGTTCAAAGCTGGTTCGCTCATCTCCATCAGGAAGCTCTTCGTAGAGACTCTCAAGTAGGTCGCGGGTATCTGCTAGCTGCAGCTCGATAGCCAGTTTGGCTGTCCGGGGGTCCTTGTGAGTTACGTCCATCTTGGTAAGGGGACGTTGGTCGAAAGTTGGTGAGTGACAACGTCAAAGGAGCAACAGATATTTGTATGAGCTTGGAGAGATACAATTCTGCGCTTAAAACGTTGTGTGAATGTACGGAACCAGAACAAGTGAAATAAAAAGTTGGTGAAGGCGTATCCATGTGATAGACCATTCATTCCCAGTCCTTTCAGAAACATGGTTTTCACTGCTAAGGCTTAGTAGCCGTAGTGCAACTCTCAAATTAATACAAAGACCTTTTGTTAATTAGACTCTTCATAAACACATTTTATAGCTATAATATGAGTTTTCCAGAGTTTAAGTGCAACCATTGTAATATATTACTTAATTTTAACAAATATAACACGGCTCTATCAGGCTACACGTGCCTTTTCAGTTGTTTTAGAATGTCATTCTAGATGCTTTTACTTTGTACAATTGGACATGGACTAATTAAACTGAAGAGAACCTTCTGGAAAAAAAAACCTTCTCTACCTGAGAGACAGACACTCCCCTTGTGCAGAATAAGCCACTGCGAAGATTAACATGAACAAGGACACAAATACAAGTTTGAGCATCAACGGCTAGAGATCTGGCTCCCATTTTGTCTCTGCACAGGACTATGCCTGCAGGCTCAGCAGATGTATTTGGTGCTTTTGCTTTTTCAGCCGGAGCCGCTACAAATTGATCCGGAACAGTGTCTAGGCTGGTACGAAATCAAGGACGCGCCTTTGGCATCAGGCATCAGGCATCAATGAGAAGGACATTACCAACCCCACTTGGTTGATGCTTTTTAGCCATGGTATCTGTAGCAGCAGTCGGGTTAGAAACAAAAAGTGATATGGAGCTTGGCGAATATGTCGTGACGTAGGAGTCGAAAGAGGCGATCGGAGTCGGTCTCGCATTGTTGGCCGTCTAATCGATAAAGAAAGTGCCTATCGAAAGGCGGTCGGGATCGGTCAATCGGACTCGGAGGATGGCAAAAATAGAATACCGACGCTCAACAAAGGATGCGGGAAGCGAGTTGAAAATCTAGAATGCGTCTCATGCAACTGGAAGTGGAGAGGATGGAGTATGATTTCCTTTGGACGGTCTATCGAGTGAGGGTTGTTTTGTCGCCGGATGCCGCGGATGCGGCGTCTCGGCTGCATTTGAAAAAAAGCAACATGTGGGCAGTTGAGAACTCATGCATATCATAACCATGACTAGCAACGTGCTGCGCGGCTAACGTTTCCGCAGCCTCCTCGGCTGTATGCAACAGTGGACAGGTTTTTGCGGAGCCTTGAGGATGGACTAAATTGGCGCATTCGTGGAGTGCCTGAGAGCACCAAGACAGCGGAGCACGTATGAGCGCACAGCACAGGCCTTGTGTGAATACTGTGAGTCATGCTCTGCCATTAGAGATGACTGCTACGACTGCGGATGCACCATCTTCCTCTTGCGCTATTACCATGCGCTCTTGAGCTTGGTGGCTACCCAGGTGCATGGAGGTGCTGGCCCGTCCAATGCACACCACCAGGAGAAGCTGGCCTCGGAGAAAAAGAGGGCGGTTACGGCGAGCAAAACAAAAGAAGGATGCATGTAGACTTGCCACATGCAGAAGTAGGCATTATCCTGGGCGTCTGATGTGGCTTGCGTGGCGAGCGGCTCTGGCATCCTGCCTCGTAAGCGAGCCATGGCCGTGGGCTGACGTCCCAAATCCTCCTGAGCCTTGGAACATGCCCCATTCACACAAGGCTCGGCAGCGTCCATATCCGTCCAGCTCAAGCGAAGTGCACGTTGGCAGCTGGGGAGAGTTTCGCCAGGAAGCGTCGCTGAACGATCGGCACCGGCCCCTTTTCCTAGAGTGGGGTCTGTGCGAAGCTTGTTTGCACGCCTCAACTATCGATACTCCAATCCATGCGATCGGTCGGCTCCCCGCCCCACGCCGGCTTGCTTCTGTCAGCCAGACGTCCCCAGAGACACATCCAGAATCAGCCTGGCCCATTGCCAGAGAGGCCACCCCCCATACTTCAGAGTTCACGCGCTAACGCGTATGCAGACTAACAGCACGCGGCCTGCAACAGCCGACCCTGAACGGCATACGAACAATTGGGCCGTATTTTTCACGCTGCAGTTGACAAGTGCCCCCGTTATTTGACAGCATGCAGGGTCGGCACTGTCAGAAAGCTTCCAGTCCCATGGCAAAACCTTACCTACCCATGCATGGTGTAACCCATTAGCGACCACCCGACCTTTGGGATCGAGGTTATCAAGCTGTTATCATCAAGAAGCAATCGATAAAGGCCGCTGCAACTCGTCAGGTACCGGCCCGCTCAGGCCATGAGATTCCAGAAAAGCAAGCATCCCTCCTGCCGATCACTGCGTGGGTGGTGGCTTCGCCATGAGCCGAGTATGGCTTCCTTTCATCTCCCAAGGCGGGTCGATACGAAGCTAGGGTCAGTTTAACGAGCTGACAGGTGAGTTAGGTGCCGAGTCCTGACTCTTTCACATCTATCTGTTTGAGCCATGCGACCGTGGCTGAGAGGACGACCGTTAGTTGGCAGCAGGCTAACGGTCCGCGTCGCCAGCCCCATTTCCCAATGGACTTGGACAGCTTGGTCAGCTTGGCGAGCATATCAGCCCGAGCACCAAAATAGGGCGGCTAACTCTGAAGGTAGAATGCATGCGACTCAGTAGCTGCCACTGATCATGATTCCGGCGCTTTGACTGATCGTCCCAAGAAGAATAATAACCGTCAATCTGCCCTCTCTTTTAAAGCACCTCCAACCGTCACTCGTTTACTTTCATTATCGCACTTGCTCGTTGTTGGATAGTCATTTGACTACCATCTACAGTCTTTAACTCAGGTCGTTCATAATGGTGGCTTTTGCTCGTTCCATCGCCGGGGGTGCCTCACTGTCGTCAGTCCTTTCCGCGCCCTCTTTCATTCCCAATGCAAACCAAGGTTATCATGGAGCCGCTCAATGCGAAGTGTCTACCGTGACCGTCTACGAGACTGTCATCCCCGTCGTCCAGAGCCAAAAGGAAACTGTCACTCCGACAGGCATTGCGCCAGCTGCCACCACTCCACATGCTGCAGCGTCTGCTCAGGAATCCAGCAACCCCCATGGCCATGGAGGACCTTACTACAACCCATACAACGATGTGCCCATGGCTTATGACTGGCCTGGAAAGCCATCTCAAGGAGAGATGTACCCTCCACCCATGCCCTCCCCGCCCTTCGAATACGGAGGACCGGCCAAAGATCGGTACGAAGCGCCTGGTTGGGTTCCAAAGGGCGAGAAACTGAAGTCTTCTCTCCCCAAAGGAAAGCAGAATGGTGATTCGTACTGGGGAGAGATTGATTGCCCGCGCCTTCCTATCGGCGGGCTGCCCAACGGCCCATCGCGCCCTTCGGGGTACCCGGTGTCTCCCCCATACCCCATTGGCTCTGGGAACTCAACATGGAGCAATGGCACTTCCAATTGCACAACTTTAGGCCACAGACCGACTGCCGTCATTCCTACGTCTATATCAGTCACCCTCCACCCTACCGGCATGCCAACCATACCTGGTGTTCCTACGGGCATTGTAACTGCCACCCAAGATTATGGGTCTACCCCAACTTCTGATCCGGACTGCCCCACGATGCCAGACACTGGTGTGACGCGTACTTACGAACTCAATGTCGCATACCAGACCATTGCACCGGATGGCGTTCTTAGGAACGGACTCACCATCAATGGCCAATTCCCCGGTCCTCTGGTTGAGGCCAACTGGTAATGCCCATACCCCACGATTATCTAGAAATCCTCTAATCAAAACCCAGGGGCGACTGGATCTTGTTCAAGGTGACCAACGAATTGACAGACGAAGGAACCACCATCCATGCCCACGGTCTATTCCAAACCAACCAATCCTGGTACGACGGTGTTCCTGCTGTCGACCAATGCCCCATAGTTCCCGGAAGCAAGTTTGACATGCTGTTCCGTGCTGACCGCTACGGCACATCGTGGTACCACAGTATGTATATGCTATCTTCTCATATTTCTTTGCTCACCTGCGACTAGGCCACTACAGCGCTCAGTACTCTGGCGGTGCGCACGGTGCGATGATCGTCTATGGGCCCAAGCATGCCGACTACGATATCGACGTCGGACCGATCGTTCTCGAGGATTGGTACCATGCCGACTATTTCAGCCTTGTTGAGAGGACCCTGAACAGCAGGATCCCGCCGTCGAACAATGTCCTGATCAACGGAAAGAACAACTACCCTTGCCAGAACACGACCTTGCCCTGCACTCCCAATGCTGGTGTTTCGAAGTTCAAGTTTGAGTCGGGAAAGAAGCACCTGCTACGCCTCATTAACGCCGGTGCCGAGGGAGTCCAAAAGTTCAGCTTGGATGGCCACAAGTTGACTGTGGTGGCGGTCGACTTCATTCCTGTCGAGCCATATGAGACCAACGTGGTCACCCTCAGCATTGGCCAACGTACCGATGTTGTTGTCGAAGCTATCGGCCAGCCCGGAGATGCCTATTGGATGCGATCCCGTCTTGGAACGTTCCCCTGTACTCTCTCGGATGGAGTCTCCCCTGGTGCTGTCGCTGCCGTCTACTACGATGATGCCGACACCGAGTCCGTTCCCACGACGACATCTGACGTGACGGCCGAGCAACTGGCTCTTTGCAAGAACGATCCCCTCGACGTGGCCATTCCACTTTGCAAGATTCCCATCGAGGATGCCGAGCACACGGAGAGAATCGAGTTCGACTTCCGGTCCAACGGCACCAGCTTCATTTGGTACGTCAACAACAGCTCGTACCGTGGCGACTACAACCAGCCCATCCTGCCAAGTGTCAACCAAGGCAACTTCAACTGGGACGATGAATGGAACGTCTACAACTTTGGCAACAACAAGACGGTTCGCCTGCACGTTGTCAACTACGGCCTTGTCGGCGGACACCCGATGCACCTTCACGTATGTATGAACATCCCATCTATCTACAAACGCTAACATGTTTTAGGGTCACGACTTCCACGTCCTTGCTGAAGGCTTTGGCGAATGGGATGGAACCGTCACCAACGCCGAGAACACGGTCCGCCGCGACGTCCACACACTCCAGAACGCCCGCGAGGAAGAAGGGACCGAGGAAACCATCCCATCGTACATTGTCATCCAGTACACTCAAGACAACCCTGGTGTCTGGCCCTTCCATTGCCATCTCGCTTGGCACGTATCTGGCGGTCTCTTCATGAGCTTCATCGAGAGGCCCGAAGAGGTCATGGACCAGGAGATTCCAGAGTCTCTCAACCGTCTCTGCAACGAATGGGATGCATACTCTGCCGAGTTCCCTCCCAATCAGATTGATTCTGGTTTGTAGATCGCGGGGGATCAACCAGAACAACATGACAGCAAATGCCGATTCGTGGGGCGGAGATGACAGGGGTTGAATGGTGTTTGATCGGCATCGCATTATACCACAGGCGGTCTTGTTCTTGATCGGGTTTGCAAAAAAAATAATCAGGTCATCCAGAAGGGAAAGACCTCTTCTATTCTCATGTATATATGTATTTTATTTTTGGCTTTGGTTTTGGCATTTGGGGATGACGTTCAGTTCTTGGAGAAGCTTTATTCATTTGCAAGGCCGCCGAACAGGATTCATAGACACCAGCTGGACTCGAAATATAGGTGTATCGTGCCTTATTCTTTTTCTTCATCTTGTTCATGCCAATGCCTTTTGTCCCATGGGTGATTGCTACCCGCATGAACATGTCTTGATGCCTGGGAAGATCTCCCTCGAGCTCGGACCGACATCGGAAGACCGAGACTTCCGACCGACTGACGTCAACATTTCAATCCGCACTCGAGATATATGGCAGAAAAAAAGTTGCCATTGACCGTATCCAGATACCAGACACTGCAATTCATCTCGCCTCTAAACAAATACACCTCCCACCCCTCCCACCCCTCCCCCTCCCCATCCCCATCCCCAAACTTCCCCGCGCAAGCCCTCCGCCCGGACCCCAACCCACACCACCACCACCACCACCACCACCTCCACACCGTCCTTTTCCTTTTCCCATGACGCCCCCCACCATCCCCCTGAACATCCTCATCACCGGCGGCGCCCGAGGCATCGGCCGCGGCCTCTCCCGCCACTTCCTGCTCGCCGGCCACACCGTCCTGGTCCTCGACTCCAACGCCGCAGAACTCCAGCACGTGCAGCGGCAGGCTGCGCCGGGCGGGGGCGGCGACAGGCTGCACACGGCGCTGTGCGACCTGCGCGACCGCCAAGCCGTCGCGAGGGCGGTGGGCGAGGCGGAGCGCGTGTTTGGCGGGAGGCTGGACGTGCTCGTCAACAACGCGTTTGCGACGCCGCACACGTGGAGGGACGGGCGGGGGATGGAGGACGACGCGGACGACGGGGAGGAGGTTATGCGCGAGTGGGATGAGAAGATTGCGGTGGGGTTGACGGCGCCGTTTTTGCTGGCGAGGCTGTGCGTTCGCATGCTCAAGCGGGCGGGCGAGGAGCGCGCTGATGGGGGGCATGGCCCCCGGTCGCCCGGGTGCATTATCAACATGGCGTCGACGAGGGCGTATCAGGCTGAGATGGACCACGAGGCGTATTCGGCGGCCAAGGCGGGGTTGATTGGGCTGACGCGGGCCATGGCGGTGTCGCTGGGGACGAGGCACAAGATACGTGTTAATGCGGTTGTGCCGGGGTGGATTCACGTTGGGGATGAGAACGAGGAGGCGGATCGGGAAGGAGCGAAGTGGGAGGATGAGTTGGGGGAGGAGGATCACGCGTGGCATCCCGCTGGGCGGGTGGGCAAGGTGGAGGATGTTGTCAAGGCCGTCGAGTATTGCATCGATAATGACTTTGTCACTGGGCAGGAGGTTGTGGTGGATGGTGGGGTTGGCCGCAAGATGGTTTACCCAGAGTAGAGGGGGGTTTGGCTGTGACAGGAATGGCACATTGCGGAGACATGAGCATCGCAGCACAAGTACTAAAGGAGCAGTACGGTAGCCTTGCTGAAAAATGATTCAAGAAAACCCAGTTTCGTCAAACAAGAACCGTCTATTGTCGCTGCCAGGTACCTACCTAGATACGCTCGCGATAATGGTGCCACCCGCCAAGCCACTAATCCCTAATAAGTGAATGGGAGCCTAGAGGCCAGCTTGAAGAACTTCAAAGATGACACCTAGCTGCCATCTACTCACAACCCTTATACCCATCCAAAAATGCCTGAGACTGATACCGGTGACCTTTCTTGGTCTTCAAAGATCTACGATCTTGTCGAAAAGGACTCTGAAGATTGTTTCTACGCCTCATCCATCTACGAGGCTGGTGCTATCGCACGTCCGCGCTCTGATCTGGTACAAAACACGCGTTTCAAAGCTCAAGACGAGGAGAATTTGGACTGTTATGGCTCCGGTCCAGCCTCCAGCGAGCTCGGGTACCATTTGGACTTTGGCGAGCGCTACTCATCTCACAATGATACAAAGTATCCAGTCCTGCAGGTTGGTCCTTCACCAGACTATACGGCTATCAAGGCATGGCTTGAACATTGCCGTTCCAACCATACAGAATGCGACGTCGGAGAAAAGTTTGACCTTGGCGACATATATCTGATTGATGTGAATGAAAGGGTCTTGGTCAAATATCCACCAGAGGCTGAATATGTAACTCTGAGTTATGTCTGGGGAAAGACTACAGCACCTCATTTCGATCGTAATGCTAGGCTACCCGAAAATCTACCACAGACCATCGACGATGCCATAACTGCTACGCGGCATCTAGGGTTCCCATACATCTGGATAGACGCCTTGTGCATCGATCAAACGAATCACGCCGATAAGAAGCATCAAATAAGTCTCATGGATAGAATTTACGAAGCAGCCATCGCCACCATAGTCGCTCTAGATGGTCTGGATGCAGACAGCGGCTTGGGTGGTGTAGGCATAGGCTGTACACGTATTCCCCAGTGGCTCGCACAGTTTGGGCCATATGAAGCTTTATCCAGGTGCCCAACATTAGGCTACAAATCAATTACATCAGCTTGGAGTAAACGTGGATGGACCTTCCAAGAAGAGGTGCTCTCTCGCCGATGTGTTTTCTTTACTCGGCACCAGGTCTATTACAGATGTGAGAGCATGTCCTGTTCCGAAGACTACCATAACCAAGAAAAGTTTGGATTTTCAAGGACAGATCAGTCCACCATAAGTAATAGGAGAAATTTCCCTTTCGATTCTACAGTCAAGTTGAGTCTCCATGGTACAGAACGTGCCCCATACAACAGCTACGAAGAACATTCCGATATGTATATCAAATATGAGCCTCTATTCAGAGACTACTGTAGACTTCTGAGTTTGTATCTCAGTCGAAATCTTTCCGACGAAACGGATAGTCTCAACGCCTTTTCTGCCATCCTCAATCGCTTGGAGAAAGCATCACTACCTGGAAAATTCGCTGGAGGACTTCCACTTGGCTTTATGCGACAGGCTTTACAATGGGATTCATTCTACGCAAATTGTGAGGTTCGAGTCCAAAGCAGTAACAGCCACTTGCCATCTTGGAGTTGGGCTGGCTGGAAATTGAGAGAAATTGACATATTGAACCCGGAGTTGTTCCCATCTGAAACCGTACAGCCTCCATTTCGTATATGGACATTTGATGATGTAGTACACCGCGATGGATGTATGATACCTGATATCAACACGAGGAAGGAGCATATAAATATTGTTGAACTCGAACATCCTGTGGAGTCATCCAAAAACATCTGGATCCAACATAGTAAGAATCCAAAAACGAGTAGCACCACCGACGATTGGAACAAAGACTCAGTGCCTGAGGCAGCAATCTTCGTCGAGGCAATTCTTGTGACCTTTCACAAAAGAAATCTTCACATCGAAAATTATTTTTGGACAATACGTCCGTATGGGATCGATGGCTCTTCTGAAATTACTGGTTATCTTGGGCAATCTGGATATTTCAGCGCCAAAATGATAAAGTTTCTCCGAATGAAAGACTCGCATGATTTTATTGTACTCGCAAATCCTATATACGATAAAATTCCATTAATTCTTTTGGACTGGAATGATGGAATAGCTACCAGAATAGGTCTTGTGGAATTGGAATTTGAAAGTCAAATTGAGCCACCAAACATACCGGAGATTCTTGGGCGCTTCAACATGCGCATGGCGAGATTTTGGTGGGTGTGATAGAGCTTTTGTCTTTTTCCTCAAGCAATTAGGCGGTGATTATGCAATATCAGCATGAAAAAACGTTATCAAAGTAGCACGGGGATAGAATGCTACTCGATTTTTCCATGTCCATCTTGCGTGCGGTTAGGCCAGGCATTTTGTGACGCCTGGCAACTTGACATCCAACTCTGCAAACAATTCATCGTTAAAATTCTTAGCGATCTGTTTAGCCCTTTCGGAAGCGATGTTGCTCCCATCTCTACAATCTCATCAATATCACATTCATCAAGCATTGAGCTGGTCCACTTACTCGGTAACTTTGCAGTCCATGACGAATTTGCCGTGAGCATCCTCCGGCAAATCTGTACTCACTGCATGTACCAGCGTCCGACCCCCCACTTCAGTCTTCCTCGCAAACAGCCCCATAAAAATAAACTCGAAAATTTTCATCCCCAAGCTGTTGGCATCGCGCATCAGGTCGCTCCTACAGAGCCCAGGGGTCATGACATTGATGACGACATTCGAATCCGGCGTGATCGGGCTCCTAGCAGCCAACTCACGCACCGCATAAAAGATGAGCAGCTTCGAGGTCGGATACCTAACAGCCACAATCTCAGCCCCGCGCCTCATACTCAAGAAACGCCTTACCGATCGCTCTGGTTCACCTTGGCCTCGTCGTCCAAGGCCGCCAAAAGCGAGCCTTGGGTGTTTGCTTCCTTGAACTGCGCAAAGTAGTACGTGTCGCTCCCGACGAAGGTCAAGCGATTCTGCGTGCCGAATTTCGTCGCGCTTTCGCGCAGCTTGGGGAGGACGGAGAGTCCGACGAGCATGGCGCCGATCACGTTGACCGCTACGTGGGCCTCATGCCCGGCGATCGTCTTCCAGTGGTGCGAAGCCATGCCCGCGTTCTGGATCACCCCATCGAGTCTGTCGAGCGCGTTGACCCGTGCCCCGAATGCTTTGATGGATTCCGGGTCCGACAGGTCGAGCGGCCACACTTCGATGACGTCTCTGGTAGCCTTTGTCGAGGCGATGAGGTCTGCTGCCGCGGCTTCGCCTTTGGAAGCTGTCCGGACGGCGATGATGAGCTTCGAGACTCCCAGGCAGACCAGATGGCGGGCTGCCTCGTAGCCAAGGCCGGTGTTGGCACCCGTGATGATGATTGTCTGGCCGGCGAAGGAGGTTTGGGGGACAGGGATGGTGGTCAACCATTGCGATTTTACGAAAAGGGGCAAGAATGTCCCGATGCTCATGGGAGTGGCCATCTCTGCTGGGAGGTCGGCCCCGCTCGATGTCTGTCCGATTCAGGTGAGGCACTGTCGAAGTTATATATTCATCAAGGCACAGTCGAGTCCAGACTTTCGGGTCCAATGTGGATAAGCTCAGCAGATGCAGGTGTGAAAAGCTTGGTTTTGGGTAAGCAAAAGAAGGAGGATTTATTTATAACATTCAAGCGTGCAGCGAGGAAGCCTACTCAATCAATGGCGACAGGGATAGAGACGCGGTTGGAAGAGGTGGTGGGATGCGGTGATGCACTTGGTGCTGAGGGCTGCCGTGCCATTCTGAGAGCTGCGCAGGCCCTTCGGCACCCCACTCCCGCCGCAGTTATGGGCGGAACCCAAGTCTGTCAGGAAAGTTTCATAATCCTGCTACCAGACGACGGCCAAGTGAAAGGCTGTTCGATCGATGAGAATCGCGAAATAAAGATTTTGAAAGCGCGTCCGATAACGTTGATAGAGACTCGGATTCCAGCCAATGAAGCAGTTTGTCTCTTCTCTAACCTCAGCCGCTCGTATGCCGAGCCTATCCCACCTTCTACAATCTATTTACCCATATGCAATTGGCCGGCTTCGGGACATTGCCAAAATTCTGCGTAGTATTCGCGGCATGTAGCCTAGGTAGGATCAAACTATGCACTTTACAGGAGACACCCCGCACGCCGCTGCAGTCTCGGCTTGCCGCCTGTAAGACCTAATCGTTAAACCCAGCACGGCTACTCGCTACAGTATAAACTCTCAATACGCCCCTCAGCGCCTCTTTTTTCTCTGTCACCTTCAATATGTTATTTCTGATAGGCGTGGCCTTGTTTGTCGTTTACTGCGTTGGGCTGGCGATTTATCGCTTGTTCCTCAGCCCGCTAGCAAAATTTCCCGGTCCCATCTTGCCGGCCCTCACTTGGTGGTACGAATTCTACTACGAGATCATACGGGTAGGACTCCCCAGCAAATCTTTTTGCCGCTGAATGCTGATCGTATCAAAGCCAAATGACTACTTCAACCAGATTGAACGCTTGCACGCTGCATATGGTATGAGTGAAGTATCTCAATTTTTGGCCCCCAAAGCAGCGCGATCCTGAGACCTTGTGGCTGACACTCAGAGATAGGTCCGATTGTCCGCATCAACCCAGACGAGATTCACATCAAAGACCCAGACTGGTATGGCCAACTCAACGCGGGCGGTGCAAAGGTGCGCAACAAATTGGACTGGTATGTTCCCAATGGAGGCAGTTCTGGATTTGGCACCGCGGACCACTACCACCATCGAAAGCGGCGCGCCGTTCTCAACCCGTTCTTTTCCAAGCAAGCCGTTATGAATCTAGAGCCAATGGTCCTGGACAAGATTGAGTTTTTCTGCCGAACAATGAAAGAGTCGCACGACAAGGGAGAGATTGTAGAAATGAATGACGCACTCATGGGCCTGACTTTGGACATTGTCAGCCATTACTCGTTTGGGAAACCCATGGGGTTGATTGGCAGCCCTGAAAAGTGCAGGGAGTGGAGGCAGACATTGATATCTGCTCTTGAAGGAAACACCATTGGGCGCCATTTCCCCTTTATCCCAAAGCTCCTCAACGTACTGCCAGACAGTGTAGGCGCGAGCATCAGCGAACCAGTCGCATTATTCATCAAATGGAAAAAGGTCAGTTCCGCTCCAAGATTACCGGCGTTCCCAGTGGCAGAAAAAAGCTGACAAGGCTAGGGAATGAAACGACTAATTGAGGACACCTTTGCGCGCGAAAAGCCTACATCCGAGTTCAACGGCCACACCAGCCTTTTTGAAGAGCTTCGTGACAGCTCTTTGCCGCCCGAGGAGAAGACCATGACAAGGCTGATGGATGAGGCCTCGACTGTGATCGCTGCTGGGGGTGAAACAACGGCGAAAACACTAGCAAATTTGACTTACTATCTCTGCGTCACACCCGACGTTCTCCAGAGGCTCAGAGCAGAGCTCGATGCTGCCTTCTCGGACCCACAAAATCCCCCTAGCCTGCAGAAACTCGAGCAACTTCCATACTTGGTGCGTTTGGCCTAGCATCGCATCCTACGTTGGCTTACAGAGCGTTTTCAGAAAGCAACAGTCACAGAGTCGCACCGCATCTCGTCTGTGTTGACAGCACGACTAATCCGAACGGCTCCGAAGGAGGTACTGCATTACAACGATTGGTCCATCCCCGCGGGGACTCCGGTGAGCATGAGCACTCACTGGACGCACTACGACCCCCTCATCTTCCCCTCCCCTTACGAGTTTAAACCGGAGCGGTTCCTTGGGGATAGCCAGGAGGCCAGGGATGCCGAGAGATATGTTGTCCCATTCGGAAAGGGGACACGAGCCTGCCTAGGCCTAAAGTGAGTGCAGTCATCTTTGCCATCGAAGCTAATGCTGACGTCTTTCTAGTTTGGCGCAGGCAGAGCTGGTTTTGACCATCGCGCATTTATTCCGAACGATTGATTTCGAGCTGTACGATACCACGATTGATGATGTCAAGTCTGTTCGAGATACCTTTACCGGCCGAGCTAAGATGGATTCGAAGGGGATCAGGGTCAAGGTTGTGGGAGTTAGAGGTTGATTATGAGCGTGGCTATGCTGGGTCGCATCGAGTGCAGTACATTTTCGCCTCCCTTGGTCCATTTCTAGTGTCAGACTTATCGAGGCTGTCGAAAGCGTGTCTTCTAACAGGGCGACAACAAGGCAAATCTTTTCCTGAATTGATTCTTGATGGTTGCAGTACTGTGATTTTGAGCAGTCAACGGAAGTAAGCGCTTATCGTCACCATTACTCGGTATCAGGCATTAGGCGCCCGGCCATAGACGCCTCACATGATGGAAGGTTCGGCCTGTTAACCGTCTTGGGATTACATAACTGCATGGCAAGCCAAGGGTCGGCACTCGACATGCGTAAGGCGAGGGTAAAAAGGAAGATGTCGCTCGCAGGATGGTGGAGATTGTGCACTGCACAGGTTTCAGAGGCATCAAATTTTTCGGGTCTCTTTTGCACAAACTTGATGGATTCTTGAGGCTGCCAGAAGGTGGAGACCCGCAGTGGGTCAGATCTTAGACGTGGAAAAGCATCGTGCACCACATCGCACCTTACAGCCTTACAGCCGACATGAACCCGTTGACCAATGGCTTGCTGTGCGATGTGCGCTTGAAATTCCGCGCTTGGTCATCAGTGACCATGCACGCGCACGTTAATTCTTCTCAGACTTATCACGTCTGCTTCATCGAGGAAACAGATCGGACGAAATGAACATTTTCTGCGCGGCAGTACCCGAACCTCTCGACAAGTCGGACTCGGTCGGAGGGCTAAACTGCAAGCGGCCAAGTGACCTCTTTGGCAAGGCACGCAAGGTTTCCAAACGTCGATCACGCACGTCGGCAGGTTGAACGGCAACGTGGACCCACCCACCTTGGCAATCCTCAAACATGGCACTTACGCAACATTCCCTAGATGCTCTAAGCGCTCCCTCTGGCAGCATGGCTTCAAAACCGCGCCCTTATCCTCCCAAGTGACGTGAAACTACTTGGCAGAACCTTGGCCATGGTAGTCTGACAGGCGCCAGTGAGCTATGCTCCACTATGCGATTCCTACCCAATGTGCGAACTCCTTTTGTTCATGCTGAGCGCTTTTGGCAAGCCTCCACTTCCCGCACCCAACATGGTCAAGAATTGCAAGGCCTTTCCTGGCCTGGAATGTGGTCTCAGGCAGGTGGGAAGGCGTTTGAAGGGTTCCGAGGTTGCATGGCATCGTACATGGCATATTGGCGCGCTCCTCGGAGTGCGATGCGTAATTCAGAAATCAGAAATCAGCCCACTACATTAAATGGAGGTTTCCAGCCTCACTGGTGAGCTTCCATCTCGCTGCATCGTTCCTTTCGCATTCATTCCTTTTCATCCGCATTGCCGTAGAGCGGCCTTTTTTCAGTCCTACTTTAATACTCCATTCTTTTAGGCGCAATAGCCGTTGAACGGCCTTTATTCGGACGTCGTACTATACGTTGACCTAAACCTGGAAAAATAATCATACGAAATGCATTCGCTCTTGTTCTCGCTGTTGCTGGCCTCGACCGCCAGCGCGCTTCCAAGGCCAGGCGGCGCACCAAGGGGACCACGTGGGGTACAGAGTAAGCTTTCTCTCCACTATCCATAGTCTGACCAAGTCTAACAATTAGATAGTCAAGGCGCCACACCAAGTTCGCGCTAGCGCAGTCATTCCGGTTGTAGTTGGCGGCCCTCAAGATTTATTCGTGCCGAACTCGGTCACCGCAAATGTCGGCGACATTGTCCAATTCCAGTTCAGCAATGGAAACCACACCGTCACCCAGAGTACCGCCGATGCTGCTTGCGCGCCAATGGAAGGTGGTGTTCACAGTGGACACATTCCTTTCGAGGATGGACAGACGGAGGTCGGCACGTTCAACATGCCTGTCACGAGCACTGAGCCCATGTTCCTTTATTGCGCAACGGGACCTCACTGCCAGACTGGCCAAGTCATGATGATCAACCCGTACGTTGTTCCTCGATTCAGGATGTACCCGGCTAACCCATCACTAGTGCCGACACTCAGCAGCTCGCTGCCTATGCCAAGCTATCACAAGAATCAGCGGAGAGCGTCGATGGAAGTGCAGTCGTTGGTGGAACCGCAGCCACTATTCCCCTCGATGCTGCAGCGTGAGTTGACTCCAACTTATCCCTCTGGAACCAGACTAACGTCAATCAGATTCACACCCGCCGCCCCCGAAGAAGAGGCTGCTGCACCTCCACCAGCTGAGGCTCCACCAGCTGAGGCACCGCCAGCTGAGGCACCGCCAGCTGAAGCCCCTCCTGCCGAGGCCCCCCCTGCAGAAGCTCCTCCTGCTGAAGCTCCCCCTGCCGAGGCACCTCCCGCCGAAGCACCTCCCGCTGAGGCTCCACCTGCTGAAGAAGCTCCCGCCGAGGCCCCGCCCGCTGAGGAGGCACCTGCTGAAGAAGCTCCCGCCGAGGCCCCACCAGCTGAGGAAGCGCCTGCGGAAGAGGCCCCCGCTGAGGCTCCCCCGGCTGAAGCTCCGCCTGCCGAAGCGGCTCAGGCGGCTGAAGCGCATCCCCCGGCAGCTCCTGCTCCTGCCAAATAAATTCACGAAAAGGGGTATATCGCCCGTTTTGATTGATATTATGCCTGTCTCCTCCCTTTTCGCCGCGTTTGTATAGTAGTAGTTACATACCCCTTCTTCAATGGATGCCCAGGTGGTCATATTTTTTCGAAAACTTTTTTTGTGCATATTTGAGCAGCAAGTTGAAGTTTTATCGTGATGTTATGGAAGGTCTGGGTTCATTGGTAACACTGTGCCATTGCATTCATCGCTTACATTGGGTGCGGATGACATGAAATCATTCTATTCAAATACATTCTCGACTCCTATTTCTCCATCTTACTACTTCTTTTTGGTTCATTTTCCATTCGAAAGATATCTAGATCTCCAGGATTTGGTCTAATATAGAAGAAATCCAGCCCTCAACATGCCTTCGTACGTCGCTCGTGGTCTGCTGTTCCTCAATTCGATAAAACAAAACGCACATTTTCATGCGCGCTTTGCTTACAGATTCATCGGAACTCTTCCGCGCTTCTCAATGAAAGGAAAAACTTGTTTCAGTGAGTTCAGTCGTACGCGTACATTGTCCAGACGCGTGGTCCGTTCGGGCAAACATAGGCCGCGAAGTGTCCCGCCACTGCTTGGTATTCATGCGATGTCGCGTAATGGAGGGCAATCGAGGTTTCGCTTAAGCTGGCTCCAAAACCATGACTTGGTTCGTGTCTGCTACGGAGGCCGATTAACAGGTAAAGGGACAAAACTGTTTTGAAAATCAACATCGTAATATTACAACTTTGTAATAACACTTTAGCAGCGCTATAAATTAATATTCTAATATAAAAATAGCGTATAGCAATCTTTATAATAAAATAAAATAATTGTGCTGGCGGAGGTCGCTGGCTAAGGCAGCTGGCTGAGGTCGCTGGCTAAGGCTGGCTGGCTGGCTAGCTAAGGTAACCAAGTAAGGCCAGCCAGCCTCAGCCAGCTACCTCGGCCAGCTGCCTTAGCCAGCGACCTCAGCCAGCCTTAGCCAGCTGCCTTAGCCAGCACGATTATTTTATTTTATTATAAAGATTGCTATACGCTATTTTTATATTAGAATATTAATTTATAGCGCTGCTAAAGTGTTATTACAAAGTTGTAATATTATGATGTTGATTTTCAAAACAATTTTGTCCCTTTACCTGTTAATCGGCCTCCGTAGTCTGCCCCTTTATCCGAGGCAGAAATATGATCAATCAAGTGCTTCGCAGAGCCCTGGCAAAAATATTCTTTCGCGGTTCACTCTTTTGGGGCACACAGTCAGTTGTTGATCCTCTGATATACAGTGCACAAAAATCAATTTAGAATTTAAACAAAGAGGTCAAGAAATCAGGCTTACCGCCGGCATATATCCAAGTATACGTGCTCAGAAGTAGAGCGTGTGCGATAAGGTGCAAAAGACCGCATATTTGATGCATTATATCGAGTAAAAAGCAGCACTAGCTAAGATGATGAAGTCTTTAGCAACATAATGGAGCCCTTATGGCATTCGCGTCAGCGCCCCTTCGTCAGGCTACATTCGAACAGCCGCCAACGATAGCGACAAAGGGGGAAATGACTGTTAACACATAGGTTTCCAAATACAATCCTGTTGCATGTAGCAAAGTCGGAGGAATTCTAATGCATCGCGGTTTGAATATGCAGTGATGCTAGCTCCTATCTAACTGCTGTGAGATCATCATGGACAGTGGATTCACGATTTTGGTATAAATTTCCAGCATCAAGCATATGATCGAGCCTTATTAGTCCTCTAGTGTACATCTGAGATCTGATGCCATTCTTATCGAGTTACCTAGTCCCCCGGCCCTATCCTACATATACATGAACATACGACTAAACCGCAACGCTACCCCCTCCAGGAATGCTGAGCTTCCAGCAGTTGCACTCCCATTCATGAAACATGGTCTGCATGCGACCATCTTCCAATTCAATGGTGACCTCCAGATTTTGGGCGAATGGGCCTTGCATCGCCCCCCACACATGCTTCACCTTACCATCGGGACTATTGAACGTCTCAATCAAACTCCATCGCTGGTTGTTCCCATCTTTGAAATCAACGGGTGCAACACCACTGCGCAGATCCGAGTTGTTCCGTCTATACCGTATCACCTTACCTGCCCAAGCAACATAGACTTCGAAGTCGCCGACCTCGTTCTGGTCAGTGGGTGCGTTCGTCTGGATCATAGCCGGAGGTGTCTTGCCAACAAGCCACCCAAAGTTTTCGCCACGGTGCCAGGTTCGTTTGTTGTAGTTGTACCAGTACATTTGCATCGTCGAGTCCTCCATGACGGCCACATAGTAAAAATTTCCCCAGCCCCCAACGTTGGCTTGGATCAGGGACGGGCCAGACATGCGCACGCCGCTTGGCGCAACAGTTCTGAACTCATTCCACGTCGTACCATAGGATGAATAATGTCGAAGCGATCCGTCCGTGTGCCGCACCACGCAGGCAAACTCTCCAGCGTCTTGGAACTCGATCAACGAAGGCCACCCACCGATTCTTCCCGCGCCAAACGTTGTAGTCTTTGTCCACCTCTGCGTCTTTTGGTCAAAAGTTCGCTGGACGAGCGTGTTGTACGTCGTCCAGTACAGCATCTCCAAGTTGCGATCCCCACGCGTAGTGCCAGTCAAAACGGGCTGCCCATTGCACGGCTCCGTCGTAGGACCGGGCGTCCAGATGCTGGCGATGGGCTTCCACGAGAAGTCGTTGTTCTCCCCTCCAGCCCGCACCACATGCACGCCATACCCGTTCCGGGCAGCCGCTACGATTTCAAAGTTCTTGCGGTTCTCGCCGGAGCGCCCGGTGACGATCATGTTGCCGTTGTGCTGGCGCCGGAGGCTCCACGGATCGACGTCGGTCCCGCTCAGCCCGACCTTGAGCCAGACCTTGTCCATGTTCATCTGCCCGTAGCCGACCCACCCGTACCCGTTGTCGCCCCACCACGTACCCCAGCTGTTCCTGATGAGCCAGGCCCCGCGGTTATCGTCATATCCAACTACCAGCACGACATGTTGGGATGAGTTGTAGGCCGGGACTGTCTGGGGAGGAGTCGTGTAGACGCCGGTGCCGGAGTGGTGGCTGAAGGGATGCGGGCCGTCAATGGGGACTTCCATGTTGGCGATGATGGGGCCGACTACATGGAGCCACTTCTTCTGGTTTTCCACGTCGTACTTGAGGTTGGTGTAGCCCTTGGTGAGCTTCACTGTGCGCCCGGCGCGGTTGATGCAAGGACGATAGCCGCCGTTGGTGCGCGTGTTGAACTGATGGTAGGGCCAGCATACGAGATCGACAATCCCGTTCTGCTTGATCCAGTTCAAAGGCCCTTCGTAGTCGCCCGACTGCATACAGTAATCGCGCGTGTCTCGATCCGCCATGGAGTCGAGGATGCCGTCGCGGATGTCGCCCTCGGATCTCTTCGCCCACACACCGTGTTCGATGCGCACCATGGACTCTACGAGTGCGGCTGTCGCAAATGCCCAACAGCTGTTGCAGCCTCCCTGGTTTTGTATGCTCGTGAGCCAATTTACACCCCATCGGTTCCGCCAATCTACAATTGCAGGTCTCTGTACGTTGAGATTCTGGCGAGGCTTGAGTGTTGGTCGGATGAGGGGTGGCCGGATGTTGATGTCAGGGTTGATGATTGGAGGGCGGAAGACAAAGTCTGGCTTCCGGAGAAAATATCTTTCGTTCAGGATATGATTTACTTCAGTCAGACTGTAGGGCATGGCATCTTGACGCGAGCGGCTGATGTTGCCCCCAGTACGATATTCTTGACCCTCAATACAAGCGACCCAGAGCGCCCAGATAGCTACGAGCCATAACATCGCGAAGAGATATGCGGATGAGATATACCAGTAAAAAAAAAGAGGAGTGTATCGAACTGTTTAATGATTTGATTTCCCTTAAAACTATAAAAGAGTGTTGGGGGTTTGAATTGCTTCTATACCCTTCTGCCATCCTCCCCTTTTGACAAAACATCAGCCGCGCAATGAATTTCTCCGCACTCGCTACTCTTAACCCTGAATATTCCCCATAAAATTCTTGGCATATCTTGCGGCTCGCCAATCATAAATACCCTAGCCATTCAAGCTTGAGCGAAGTGCAGCTCAGCTCTGGCTTGGCAGTGCGGCTGATCAGACTTGAGGGTGAATGTGAATCAAGTTCAAGCTCAGCTGAAGATAGTTTGAGCTAAAATTTTCTTCAGGTATCCCGAAGTCTGTGGTCTTCTGTTGTCAGGCCTTTCATATTTGTTTAGGTTGTTGTCCAATAGTTCTGCGCTTTCTTGGGCTTAGCACAGTGCATAAACTGTCGCAATATTTGCTGATCAACTAGTTTCAGAAAACAAATCATTCTACCGCCTGCAGTAGCTAAATTATATATAAAGGAAAACGCTTCAGGTGTTACCCCAAAGCTAGACATATCTACATATTAAGGCAAGAAAGAAAACAAAGGCCAGAGACAGTCCCATGTTGAATGATTCTGTTTACAAAAACAAATAAGCAAATAAATAGAGAAAGAAAAGAATCAATAAAAAAACCAAACATTAGGAGTAAGGTCTCGAAGTTTAGATTTTCTAAAACCGAACCCGATTCCTATCAACCCTTCCAAAGCATCTCTTCAGAAGGGAGAATGCTTATTCAGAGATCCCATGGCCTCCTCCCGCTAGAAGTTGCCGGGCCTTTCCCTTTGTCCAACCCCCCCGTGTTTGTTCGTTTAGGTTGTGCTGGATCCGCTGGCTCATCCGAAGCTTCTCGCTTTCTGTCATCAGCTGACGCTGTTGCAGCGATACTTAGATCCGCAGTGGCTTGGGTGACACCATATAGCCCTGGTTCCATCGGTGCGTTGGCCGCGGCACCTGCTCTGGAAGACTCTGCCACCGAATACCCCACATTCTGACCCCCTGATGCGACTCCTTTAATTTTTTCATTGCCGTATTGAATATTCGAGAGATCCACCATGTCTAAAAGAGGCCCAAAAGTTTGCTCAGTCTTTGCATATTCGTCCTTGGCCGTTTGGTCGGTGCATTGCTTCTCTTCCAAAATCTTCTTCGTAGGCCATGCCCACATCAGCATATCTTCTGAAAGCGGGTCCGTTGCAAACTTCGGCATTGTGCCGTAGACGTTGCAGCATGGTTCATCTTCGAAGGGGCCCCGACCGAAGCGCTGGTTTGAGCAGGCTGTCCCATTCGCGTAAAGATTCACCCAGCATACTCGTTCGCTTCTAATGCCTGCAACTTCGCACTCGACAACCCAGTACATTGCATGGGTGCTCTTATTTGGTCTACTGGTATGGGCAAGATGTTTGAACCATTCTAACCAGGCTGGATTTGGTACGTGCTCCGTGTATCTCCCGAGGATGGACTCTACATGTTCCTTTGGAATACTGCAGCGGAAGCATGGCCATGTTGCTCCCCAATCGCTCCAAAGTCGATTTTCACTTTCTTTCCAGACTTTTGAGTTTTGTTCCCTGACTCTCCTTTGCAAACTTCTCTTTGATAGCTTCCCGTTTAAACCAGACTCAAAATCATAACCCTCTGCAACTTGTATCCGAGGTCTTCCGCATTGTTTCCATGTGTTTTCCGGTCCGGTATATCCAAAAGAACATTTTTGAGAAGAAGCAATATTTGTAAAATATGCCCAGGGCTGGTTTCCCTCTGTGTTTGGATACTGGCATTCATCCTTTCCTCTATTGTAAATCCCAATTTGGCCTTTGGCCCTTTCAATATCCTCGTCTGAAACAGCAGTGTATCCCAGTTGGTTGTATATGAGAGGGATTTGGTTGATGTCAGCTCTCTCGCCTGTGATAGGTAAGGAATGAGCATTGCAAAGCCATGACTTGCAGGCCAACTGGATGTGGGCTAGTGCATCACGCCTGCATTTTTGGTAAGATGCTACTTGGAGAGGTGGCGGTTTTTTGTAACTTCTTGATGCCATTTCATATTTGACTCCAGCGATTATGATGCCGATGGATGGATTACGTTCCGACATTTCTGGAGAATTCGCCTTTACCCCGTACTTGAGTATATCTGCAAGATGGGATGTATAGTATCTTGTGGTTGAAGGAATAACCCAATGTCAGGAGATAGTAAGTTAAAATGATTGTTAAAAGTATATGTACCTAATAGAGGCGGCAGTAGGGTCGGCTTTGGAGATTGTGCTGAATGTGGCATTCTTATTGAGCCCCTTCGATCTTTTTATGTAAATGAAGAGTCATCTTGAATTGACTCGTGGAAACCAAGAATTATGACTCTATTGATTGTGCATCACCCGCCTCAAGGAGTCAAGGGATGCCTCATAGCGATTTGACTGTTATAATGGTCATTCTTTGGGGAGCACGAGCAGCACGTCTTAATAGATGACTAACATGCATGGCAGAACTGGATCAGCCTCGAAGTCTTCTAGTTGAAGCATGATAGCTATTTAATTTAACTACCGTAACCTATATCATTTTAAATTCGCATGCTAAATGCTGATATGATAATATTACTTAGAGTTTAATAACTATCGAGGAGCGTTTTCTAGTTAAACAAGAGAAGTCTGAAGTAGGAACTCTATCAGTTTTTAAGTTGGGCACGTTGAATCACAAAATTTTCTGGGTGTTCCGTGCTCTTAATTCTTTTAAAGAAAGAAGATTTCGATGCGCACTCCTATAATTACGTCAAGGTGGGGACTCTCTGAGTGTGGCCACTTCAGTCAGTAACTGTCCAAGTCGCACCATAGTCTTTGAATCAGCTAGCATGTGACATTCCTGCTATCTCAGACCTGTCAAGGCGTAGTCGAATGGACTCACTGTAGCTTAGCCTCACACCTCAATGCCGCACAGCCCTTTTCATCTATTCCTTTTTGAGAGCAAAGCGAATTTGCACCAGAAATACGTCAAATAGTACATTATTGAGACATTGATACACTTAATAACTTTAGTTAATGAAGAAAGAAAATAGAAGAGAATCTATGGAGTGCCCAATGTTGAATAAGCTCTAAAAATGAAATCAAAGAAAAAGAAATTGATGATACATATCGGGGCCTTCTCCCCCGAAATCACAACTAGGTCCAATCATAAGAATAGAAAAGTTGGTACATTTAGGAACATAAATCTTTGTTGCCGCCGCCCTTACATTCTTTTCCCCTCTGGGAGTTGTGGAGGCTCGGACGATGCTTGGCGTTTCCTTGATGTTCCAGATGCAGACGCGGCTGCAGTTGCAGTGAGAGTCATTTCCTGGGTACCCTGAGTGACTTGACTGATTTCTTGCTCAATGACCCCTTGCATGTCTTCCTCTGGATGCGTGATGTATTTCAAGTCAAGTTTCATGTTTTTGAACGGCACTGGCTTTTCGGAGGCTTCAATGGACAACGTCGGATAATCGGACATGGTATATACTGGATCATAATTCTCAATGTGAGAGACATCCCCATCAGTGTCGTTGAGTGGATCGGATTTTCTAGTTTCCAAGGCCTTAGTCGTCGGCCAAATGCACATAAGCATACCATCGGAGTCCGGGTCGTATGCGAAAATTGGCATTGTACCATAGATATTTCCGCATTTTTTGTGTTTTCCTTTGAAGGGACCTTCTCCGTAGTATTGGTTGGTGCATATCGGACCATCCTGGTGTCTGTTCACCCAGCAAATTCGACGGGTTTTTATGCCTCCTATGAAGCATTCGACGATCCAATAATTCGGGCGAACGTGCCTGCAATTTTTGTTAAGACAATCTTCCCCAAATGTTTCAATCCAACTGCCCCAGATCATTGCGTCTGGTGTATTTTGTTTGAGCTTGTACACTTGTGACCGGAAATTTTCCCATGGAACGCTACAACGGAAACATGGCCAACTTGCTCTCCAGTCGTTTTGCAAACCGTCGATGTGGGATGAATCGGACATCAATCTTGCATGATAATTCATGTAGGACAGGCTTTTTAGCAAACGAGTCTCATCCAATGGAGTAGGGCTAATCAAGGTCCGTGTGTATCTGCATTTTTTCCATTTCCCGTTTTGCGTGAGATAGCCGAAACCACAGCTTTCAGATGTAGCAATATTTGCAAAATAAGCTCGAGGTTCCTTTGATTCCGTCTCCGGGTAATGAGCCCGTTCCTTTTCCTCCCTTCCCTCGTCGTAGTTTTTCTGTATTATCAGACTGTTTTTCTGTATCTGCATATTGGCATTCTCGATATCGTACTCTGTATCCACGGCGGCATATCCTAGCTGGTTGTGCACGAGGTATTTCACACTGTCTGGCGGTGCTGAATGATCGGGACATAGCCAGGAGTAGCAATTCAACCTTATTTGTGCCACCTCATATCCAAATTGCCATCGATTTGAGCTTTTTTTACATTTTTTGACTTGCAATTTTGGAGCCCTTTCATAGATCTTCCAAGCCCTCAAGTCATCCATGCCGATGAATTCTTGTTCTGTCATTTCCGAGGAAGATTCGCTTGGGTTATTTGATCCACCCGCAGCTTTGGAGACGACGTCCGCAGTCGGATTTTCTGTCGATGTGACTCAAGAGAACAGTCAAATTTTGGTTTCGAGGTTCAACAATATTGACCAAACGAAGAATGAAAGACTTCCGAAATCTGAATTCCTCTAGATTGTGTGTGCAAAGGTTGCAGATGATGACGGAATCGGCCTGCTGGGGTGTTTCTGCAAACCAACTGAGCAAATAATTTATATTGATTTGTTGGAGGGATTAGAAAGATGGCTGGGAGAAAAATGGTCTGATCAGTACGAGTGCTGTACTGGAGTCTTTTTATATGCATGAGATCTCACACTTCTACTCCTAGTCATCAATCTATGTAGTCAAGACCTGACTTTTTGAGTCATCGAAGCCCGTCCAAGGACTGTATAAGATTTGACCCTAGGCAAGAGAAGCTTGAGTGGAAACTTGATGTCATCGGCTATGTGCTTCAGTAATTTCTGGAGAAGAGTTTGGATAATAATTCTCTTTAAAGTTGGCTAATAGAAGTAACGAATAACCCCATTGCGTTTCCGGGTACTGCCAAAAGCCATCCATTCTCTTGCATTATGATCTTTTGTTTCCTATACGCATTCGATGCGCATTACGGACGGTGCTCATTAGAATGCATCCTGGAGTCACGCAGACTTTGTTCGACTCCTCATTTATATCAGGGATCTTGGCAATGGGTTCATCATGAGCACTTGACTAGGCCACATCTGCCATGATGATTTCTGTAAGTCCGAAGGGTTTGAGTCAATCTTCCAAGTGGCCATTTGGGACTGAAACATGTCCTTGTCAGCCTCTGCCGCTCTTTGAGGTGCCAGATGATTGGCGGTGTTTTCAATCCGAGGGACTCATTACTTGGGTAATACAATTTTCAGCTCTGCAATAAATTGGTTTTTTACTGAATCGTCACTCTTAAGAAGACTGTTCATTTATGATGTTATGAATACTCCGACATTGACATTTTGGGACACCAAAACATGAATGAAGCTAGTTGATAAGTCCAATACGGTACGTTGCAGGTATGCTAGCACGATGCTTCTAGGGGGTTGGTTTGTGCCGCAATATTCAGGAATCCTTACAAGAGGCAAATTGCCAACAGATAGTGGGCCTTGACAAGAGTCACGCCAAGGATGCGGCAACTGTGCGATTACGGGGAGATTGGTGTGATTAGTCGTCACAGTGGATGATGCAGAACGGCGGCTCAAGGAAGGCCCACTTATGCGGTTGATCGCCATTGGCAGGCCCCTTGAGTCCCGCGGCAGCGACTGGATGGGTGGGTATCGGCATGGCAGCCGACCAGCTTGGCTGTGCCCACTGCTCGACCGGATTCGCGAATCGAGTTGAAGAACATATTCATGGGATAATGTGTCATGGCTGACGCAAGGCCATGGTAGCCGACATTTCGTGTTCAATGGACACCCACATGGCTTTATGACAAAGAGGTTATTTCCAGCATGTCGCCAAGTTGGCCTGTACCTCGATGCAACGGTGCCTTGTGGTCGTAGAATTCGCTCAGGGGGTGGGGAGAGTTCTCAGGACCCTCGTGCTGAACGCCTTATTGGCCAGGGGATATGACAACCTTGCTGGAGTCACCTGTTGATGCCTGACTATCGCAGGGGTTGGAAGCCACGGTTGACTATGAGCTCATGGCGGGCTGCGGGTGTGGAGCTTAGAAGCCGCTCGTGCTACCTGGGAACTACTCGACTCGGAGGATCCGTGTAGATTACAGGGCTGTGCCCAGGTGGTCGGTCTCTGTAGGTGGCCACACTGCTAGCGCTCGGATATGTGAGTAGCCAGGACTGGATCGATCGCCATTTGGGCTGTGGCGGTGACGCATAGACTAGCTCTGTGATGTGGCGGCGGCGTCGCTGACTATAACCACTCGCGCTGGCGAAAGATAGGTGAGTAGAAGATGGGTTCCGATGGGGAATGTTGGTTGTGCTGTGGGCAATGTAACGAATGACGAGTGCATGGGGACGGACCTGGCCAAGTGTCAGGTGCCAGGGCACGGACCCCGGCCGAGTACCTACCTAGGTACCTATGTACCTAGGCAGGTCCTCAGTCACCCCATGGAATGCACGTAGCCCACAGTCCTTAGCATCGTCCGATAAGTTGTATGCCTGGAATGGCCAAGACAGGGGCAAGCACGCCATGGGCGCAGAGAAGAAAGGCCGGGCGAGACGTCGGGCGTCAAATCCTTCCCGTCAAGCCTCCCCGAAGTGCCCCCGATCTTGCCATGCTCGCCTGGAATCTAGCCCTTCCAAGCTCTCCACTCCGGCTCGAACATGCACCCCAACTCACTCTGTTCGCTACAATTTCCTGTCGCGGGCATCATGGGTCCCTCACCACTGCCCTAGTCCGTCTTGCGCAGCGCAATACCAATGTTTTTTAGTCATGTATCTCCGCGCCAAGTTCCCCCGCAAACGCCGTTGACGGCGCAACCAATCCTCGAGGTCCATTGTGTTATCGGGCAAGCCACTGTCAGGGCCCTTATCCCATGGCTGTATCGTGCCAATGTTGAGGGCTGCCAAAAAAACCATCTCCGCTGTGCGGCGAGGCCCTTTGCGCCTCCGTAGAGCCTCATGTATAAATCTGGACCCTCCGTGCTCGTCTGGTCCGCATCGCGAACATGGCCGATTCAAAGGATTTCGGCATCAGGGAAGATGCACAATATGTCGATGAGGGTGCGCGCAAGCCGGAGGCTGGTCATGCCCAGCAAGGTGATTTTGCGCCACTGCATCGAAAGTTGCAGGCAAGGCATCTGATGATGATTGCTATTGGAGGTATGGTGGTTGCATTGACCCAAGGACAGAGCAGTGCGCTGATTTGACATAGGCATCATTGGCCCCGGCCTGCTGGTTGGTTCCGGGAATGCGCTTCGGCTCGCGGGCCCTGCGGGCATCTTGATCAGCTTCTCTCTTGTTGGCATCATTGTCTTCTTCGTCATGTAAGTTTTCTTATCTCATCCCGTTTGAAGCATTCCAAGCTCACACAAGCGGACAGGCAATCTCTTGGCGAACTCGTACGCTCTACCTCACCCCACACCTTTTGCAGTTAACTGAGACTCTTAGGCAACCATCATCCCGGTCTCGGGCTCTTTTATCGACTACGCAGACCGCTTCTACGATTCCGCGCTAGCCTTTGCCCTTGGGTGGGCGTATTGGTACCTCTGGCTTACTGTCCTGACCAATGAATACAATGCCATCTCTTTGGTGGTGATGTATTGGACCGACACAGTGCCGCAATGGGCTTGGATCATCGTGTTTTGGGTCCTGTTCATTTCCATGAGCATGCTCGGAGTCTTGGCCTACGGAGAAGTCGAGTTCTGGCTGTCTCTGATCAAGGTCATCTCCATCTCCCTCTTCTTCATTCTTGCCATTGCCATCTCTTCTGGCGGAATTGGTCCCCAAAAGATTGGTTTCAAGTACTGGAACGATCCTGGAGCATTTGCAGACTCGATCAACGGAGTAGCGAGAACTTTTGTCATCGCCGGTACTCTCTACGCCGGCACAGAGATGGTCGGCATCACGGCGGGTGAGTCGGCGAATCCGCGAAAGGCCGTTCCCCGGGCTATCAACCAGGTCTTCTGGCGCATCCTCATCTTCTACGTCGGCATGATGTTCTTCATTGGTATTCTCATACCATACAACGACTCGCGTCTCATCGGCAAGGGGTCCAAGACTGCCGCGTCGCCCCTAACCATTTCGTTGCAGGATGCCAATATCGCACCCGCCGCCCATCTGATCAATGCCTTGATCGTCGTCTCAGTCCTCTCTGCCGGAAATTCGTCTCTCTATGTCGCATCTCGCACCATCACACACATGGCTCGCAGCGGCATGGCGCCCAAATTCCTTGGCAAGACTGACAAGCGTGGAGTTCCTTGGGCTGCGCTGCTCTTCACCAACATATTTGCTTGCATCGCTTTCCTCTCACAATCAGGCTCTGCCGGAACTCTGTACAATGCCTTGATCACGCTGTCTGGGGTTGCGACATTCATCGTCTGGGCTGTTATTGAGTTTGTCCACATCCGCTTCCGCCAGGCGATGGCTGCGCAGGGCCAGAGTGTAGACGACTTGCCATTCAAGGCGTTGTGGTATCCCTATGGAACATATGCATGCCTCGCTGCCAACGTGTTCCTAGTCTTTTTCCAGGGTATGCCAACCACATGTTTGCTTCCAATTGACAAGCAGTGCTGACGCTAGTAGGATATACGTGCTTCCTCGACCCCTTCTCCGCCCAGGACTTTGTCATCAACTACATCCTCCTTCCCATCTTCGTCCTCATGTACCTCGGATACAAGTTCTGGAACAAGACAAAGATTGTGGATGTTCACGATATGGACATTTGGTCTGGTCGCCGTGACGACCTTGGAGGGAGCCGCGATGGGGGGGTTGCCAAAAAGTCCGTGCTGCATCGTGTCAAGAATATTGTCATCGGATAGTCTGCTCGGAAAGGATGAATGGTTGGAAAAATATGCCGTTGCTATAACAAAATTCAATGAACTTGCTACAATGCTCTGCTTCCATGGAAGATTTACCAGCAGCGTGATGTAGGGACTAGTTTTGCAATTTGGATAGCAAACACTGACTTCAACTCTCGCTTGGAGACTGCACAAAGCGAGCTTTACTGTCGAGCATCCGGTTTTTTAAACTTTAATATCTTCCTATCACTAATATCGTCTGAATGTAACAGCAAGGCCACGCTGTAGATAACATAAATTCAGATAACAGTCTCAATGCGATAATCTAAAAAAAAGAAGCAAAGCGCAAACTTGCGAAAAAAAAAGAGAGCCATCGGCCCTTTCGCTCGGCATCTCCCAGAGTTCTGGAACAACACCTAATCCATCTGACCCCGGTGGCACTCTTCCCGGCAGCTTTCCTATCACCGCCACCCCATCTTGTAGGCGCGCATTTGACTCTTATACCACTTCTTCGCATCCCCTGGCTTCATCCCGCCCCGCGCCTTAGTCCATCTGTGATCTCGCTCAAACTTTTCTTTGTTCTGCTTGCGCCCTTTGGCGTAATATTCGCGATTTTCCTCCAAATACCAGTCGCCGCATTCCTTGAACTCGCTCTGCGAGACGAGGATGATGGTCAGATTGGGGCGCTCCTTCATGAGCTCGCGCATCGAGTTCACAGCACCCCTAGCGGGGCTCTGTGTGATGAAGAGCTTCCTTAGGTTGGGCACCATGGCCGGGGTCTCGCATATCGCGTCGAAGATATCCGGAGAGAATGCGGAGTTGCTCGACTTGCCACCGGTGATCTCGAGGGAAGTCAGTTTGGGGAAGTGCGTGAGGAGTGCCTTCACGCTCTCGCCGGTGAGGTTGGCCGCGTCTTGCAGCGCGATGTCCTTTGGGTTGGGACAGGCCTGCGCCAGGCGGCACACGGCGGCGTCGGTCAGATTGCGGGCACTGTTGGTGGCGTTGTAGTCGACGTCTCCGAACTTGAAGTGGAGCTCCCAGATCTTCTCGCAGATCTTTGGACCTCGGCAGATGATGAGATCGTCCCTGTGGTCACTGTCGATACATGGTCAGTACGCGGATGTTGCTGCTGATGATCACGTGATAATTGCTGGGACAAAATTGGAACCAGTGGAACAGGCCGGCTGACTCTTTCAATACAAACCCGGTTCCCAATTTAATATTTCGAGTGAACGTGCCGATTAGGATATGGAATGTGTCCTCCCAATCTTTAGTGCTGGGGAAATCTGCGATCTTTTCGCCCGTCGTGGTTGGCTTCAACTTCCTCTTCTTTGGTGCTGGATCCGATGGCGCAGGGGCGGATTCATTGATTAAGCCAGCATCTAAACCAGCTTCACTCAGTCGTCTCGCGTTTTACAACAGTATGGTGACTACTGCCGGGTTGGAACTCTGTGACATCAGCACGAAGAGTAGTCGACTTTTTTGGTTTCTCTCCGGCTTTGCCAGCTGTATTTTTCTTCGCTGTTCTTACTGGCGGCATTGCTGCTGGTTGATATGGCTCGCTTTTGCTCGAGTAGGTCTACGGAGGATTGGGATCGATTAGTGATGAGGTGTCGAGGTGACGCGTTTTGGGGGCGGGGAAGCACTCTTGTCACCTCATCTGGCTTAGGCGCGTTTCAGCACGCGTATCCCTCCCACGCGTTCACGTGTTGCTTTTTCCATCAACGTTGACGCGTTCCTACAATCCATCAACACCCAGGTCGATGTTATCGCTTCGATTGAAAATAACGCTACATTTACTGTTGATCAAGGCAGTGCCCTCAAAATTCAACTCTCCTACCTGGCGTTCACCATCCGGGTCTTCATATCCATCAATCACCTCTAAACAGGAGACTTAGCATCGCCATAGATGCTGCATGTGAAGCCTAACAAGCAGGAAATTCAGTGACCATGTCATCCTAAAATGCAAAGAAAACACGTGCAGCCAACCCCAGAAAACAAAAAAAGAACCGGCTACAATCAGCCGTTTCTGCATCGCGAGTTCCTTCCGACTTCCCAGTCGCCCTGCTCAGCAGACAGGGATGTTTCATATTAGGATAAGTTTGCGTCAGTTTGCGCATTAAAGTCGTGAATCCTTCGGCGGACGCTGCCAATGACAAGGAGCTTCTTTCAGCGTAGACCAAGAAGATTTTTTAAGCGACTTTTCTTCCTTAAACAAGCTGACGATGCGGACTAATTTTCATTTCGTTTATTCCTCCGCCCATTTGGCCCCCACTGCTGATAAGCTACAGGTCATTAAGCTGAAAGCCGAATAAATTCCCTCTACAACTGTCAACTCAGGCCCTTCATCCTTGACATTCTCATTCTTCATGCTGCAGCATGCCGCCTTATGTCCCCCCATATCAGGAAGATGAAGGAGAAAGTAGCGAGGGGGACTCGGTCTCTGTTTCTTCTTCGAATGATCATGAACTGGAGCTTTACCGGTATGATATCCCAACTATTCTCGAGCGCTTGCCCCATAGCCTTTCTAATCATGGCTCAATCCCTAATCCCGCATCCGGCAGGCAATCGAAACCTGGTATCCAAAATACCTTTACCCCTTCCGACATACCGAGACATTCCAAACCTCCAGAAGATAGACATGTTCCCTCGGCGAGGAGAGAGAGAATTCGTGATTATAGGGCGCCACAGGATGGAAACGGAAAGCCTCTGTCGTCAAATATATACATCTATGGGCAAGCAGCCGAGGACTTGAAAGCCAATTTTATTGGAGCGTACCAGTGGCCAACAAGTCCGGGATGTGATGGGCCAAAAACGGCTCGACGTAATCTACTGTCTATCACATCAGCGCGAAGATGGTTTGATGACTCGAAACACCGGGTAGACATAACGTGCTCTGCGAATCTCGAACATTGGGCCGCATCCATGGGTTCTCACACACTGTGGCTGTAAGATGCTACGCACCTTGTTTCATCTCCTATGAATACTGACATCTGTCTAGCCATGTAGAAAGACAAAAGCAAACAATGGAAGAGTTTGAGGTAACTGTTCCCACTTTGCTTTAACGTTTTATATATTGATAAAACAGGCTATTGCTTCAAATATTCCGGAATTGCCTGAAAATTGGAAACTTTTGATAAGGGGTGCCTTCAAGAAGTTCAGAGACAATCCAGACTTTGACGCACATGTCGGATGGGTATGTCGAGCAGATGGTATTGAGTCTGATTGGATCCGTGATCGAGAAGCGCCTCCTACAGTGACCTGCATTAGCATTCCATATTTCTCTCTCGGCCCGAAAGACGACCGCGAAAGCCCTGGTAGGAGTCTATACCAATGGGAAGATCCCAAAGAGTCTTCAAGACAGTGGGATGCTTACCAGAGCTACCCTAAAATGGCGGACGAGAAAGATTCTCAAGGTCGCATCATATACATCCGCACCATTTGGGCTTTGATCGCTGGTCATGGTATCTAACACCGCCTCTTCATACTAATTGCGTTTTAAACTAATACTACGTAGTCGTTCTCACTTACGGACCCATGGATTTTGATGATCTGACAGACGGTTTCATAGAACAAATTGTTCCGAAACCCAATGCCATGACTAGTCCATACGTCGTGCAAGTCACCGATTTGAATGGATGTAATCATATACTGAGCATGATAGAATGTCGCACCTTCTTGGTAAGGCCTATGATGAATTACTCAATTGGTCACAGAATTGACGTTTATTAAACTATAGGACCTTACACAAGCGATCGCACATCAAGTTATTCTCAAGCAGCCACTTCCTGCAGCTGGCCTAGTGGAATATATCTCTTCCGACGGCTTGGTGTTGGATGCGTCATCCTGGCTTACAGTCGTTCAATCTGAAACTTCAGAAATGGTCAAAATCAGGCTCAGGCACACGCCCGAACAGGCACCCAAATCCACATCTCTTCAACGGCTGCCCTCCCATGTTTCGGAGTTAAAGGGCGAGTCGCATTTAGTTTCTGCATCACAACATCGAGCACGCCACTCCAATGACAGCGAACGTGGAATAAAGCCATATATGAACACAGTTTCACAAGAGCTGGTGGAAGGGAACCCACTTTCAGAGCTACCATCAAACAATTCCAAACATGGGGCTAATACCGTTAGGCGTGATACAGGTGTCAAAGAGTCCAAAGGAGTCTCAACTACAGTTCATGTGGATGCCCAAAACACCGATGGTTCAGATGGGCACTATCTTGATAGTTCCGGCGATGAATCCCGTGCTATGATACTCCATAGCCATGGGAATGAGCTGAGGTAGGTTTTCAATATCAGGGCAATATGCTGATGTGCTGATTCACGAATAGGTCGACATCTGAACCTACGGAATTCACTAAAATCGGTTATCCCACTTCTCTGGTTATCTCAGAGCAGCCGGCACCGAAGGCCTATCCGGAATATCCATCTCGATCAGGCCTCAATGCTGGAAGAACATCTCCCCCGGGTTCCCGTGAGCACAAACGACAGAGAAAGCGAGCTGAAACACCTCCAGGAGATTTCAGCAATTTGCACAGGTCTAACGATTTAAAAAGAGACAAGGAATTTCGGATTAATCAGAACACAACAAAGAATCTCCCTTCAATCTTCAAGCCTTTGGACATGAATTCAGTAGGCGCCAGGTATAGGTTTGAGCAACGTTCGAATAGTCCGAGCTTATCCCGAGCCGAACCCCCCGAAATCTCTTCTCATGATCAACAAAATGGCCGGAAAGTAAGCACGGGGCTCGCTAATGGGGACTCCAGTGAACAAAAAGACCGGACATCGGCTGATAGAAACTCTGCATCGACCACCAGGCTAGAGATACAACCTCCTCCTTTTCTGAGCTGGGCAAGTAGCCCAGAAACAAGTTCCAAGTATGATACCGAAGCCTCTAGGACCGGATTGAAATACGTGGAAAGAATACTAGAATCCATCCACATTATACTTAAGGAGACCCAGAGCACTAGAAACAGGAGACTGTATAGGAGAGCACTGGAGATAAATGATACGGAGCTTCAAAAGAGCTTCCCCTTTCTTCAATTTACCAAGATAAGACTTACCAAGTCGCAAAATACGCCAGGATTCAAGAAAGCCGAAGCATCCACAACTGGTCAACAAACACTCGAAAGATTTGGATTCGATGATATTGATTCTGCAGATTTGGTCCATTCTCATCTTTTGAAAGGCATTAGCAAAGCTACCGAAGAATTTTTCCAACTGTATCGAAAATTTCTTTCCCTATATGTCCCATTGTGTTCTACACATGAGATCCTCCAGAAGTGCTGAGGTGCATTTCACTCTATCCTATCGGTGAGTTTGTTCGGTTGTATTAATTGAGAAAGTTTTGACACGAATCTATAGACCATTCAGAAAGGGCTTCAGCGAGACAAAGAAATGAGAGAGCAATCTGAACCGACATATTGGGTGGTTCGAGACGTAGCCAATGATCCCGCCCTATCGCAGAATTTGAAGAAAGCTTTCCTCCCCTGGACCGAGTGCGGGAGCTGTAGATCTGGCAGGATATATCGTGAATATAGCGAGTCAGAGCGTCATGTCAAGATAGAACATTTTGGCATATCGGACAAAGGGGGGAAACAGCCAGAACTCCCTAGACATACATTGAAGGCTTGGCTACGGGACAATCATCAATACCGCACTGATCAGCGGCTTAGCCTTTACCAGACATACCTCACGCTTGCGCTCGATCAAATCCAGACCCTATTCGACCAGGCGAAGTCCATACGAGATGCGACTATCAACACACAAGCCCCTCAGATTACTCGCTACCTGCTTCCTCGGTCGCTAGTAGCTTCTTTCGAGAACGTAATAATGATGCTTCTCTATACGTCTAATGCTGTGATTACTGTTTCCAGATACAGTAATCATTTGCAGGAGAACAAGCAATCTACAGAAAAGGATCAAGAGGCAATAGCGCTATTGCGACGTGTCAAGGAAGACCTCGAAGCCTCAGGGCACGCTGCATCCAATTCTATGGATTCAGCTGTCGAGGATATCCTGCTCATGACATTAACAGACGTTGATACACGTATAGTCAGGTACGATGAAGTAGGACCGGAATACATTGTAGCTGCAGTACTTGATAAACTGTGTAACCGCCCACTCCATAAAACCGAACGGATCGAGCAAGTCTATTCGTCTTTTGTTCGAAAACTGGTATGTTACAACCACTTGCTAGGCTTCTTATTTTCCTCCCTTCCTCTAACACCTTAAGTGCTCACTTTAAATGCTTTAGTCTCTCAATGCAAGAGCACATCCCCGTAGGCGAATCATTGGCGATATCTGGCACCTTCAAGAAGAAATAAACATCGCCATATCGATTGTACACACTCAATCAATGTTGATGTATGACTATATCAAGGTGATTAATCCTATACACTTTCCTACTACAACTTACGAGCGCTCGCATCGGTTCAACGCTGAGGATCAATTTCTACTCCACGCGGAAAATGAAAAGAATCGTGCCTGGAAGGAACTATGCACATTAGAATCCCGCCTCATAACCTTGAAAAGGCACGTTTTGCAAATGCTCGAAGTCCAACGGGAAAGTGATGGAAACGCCTTGCTCGTCTTCACTGTTGTATCAGTCATCTTTCTCCCACTCTCATGGGCTACATCATATCTGGGAATGAATACCAAGGATATCAGAGATATGGAAAAGAATCAGTGGCTTTTTTGGACAATCGCAGTACCCATCACCTCTCTAGTCATCGGACTCGCGATCCTTGTTTTGCTCAAGGGAGATGATCTGCGCGAATTCCTCCTTACTAGATCAACTGCCAGATTGAGAGGGTCGGATAAAACCCAGGAGCTGCATAGGAGTCTCTCTATGAGAGCTCCTACAATGGTATCAACATTCAATGAGGAGAAGACTCAGCTGCGAGGGTGGAATAGGCCTCGCAGAAGACGAGAAGCTGGTTTTGGATCGAAGGTTTAACCGTCACAATTCTTGCGCCATGCTTCTATTTGTCAACCAGAAAGAGCTTTAATAATATATAGTGGTTTATGGGACAAATAAAGGATTGAATCTGTGTATCGAGTGATTAATAATTAATTGTGAAAGGTAAACACTTTTTCTAACAAAAAGTAAACTGGAAATCGCCTAGATTAAAACTATTTCACATGCAGGCAGCGGAAACCACCAACTGTAACAACTAAAGATAGAACTTAAAGCTTAACGGAGTAATTAAAAGATCTGAAATTAACATAATTAACCTTGGCATTTGTCAGGGGTACAGTATCCTGATTGTAGGCACAAAGCGAGGGACATCGTGGCAGCTGGAGACGAGTCCTGCATCTCTAAAGTACAAAAAGTGCCTTTGATGACCGAGAATACTGAGAATTCCTACACCGTGTCAAAGCATAGGGAAAACGAGAAATCGCTGTTTTGAGGATAAATCTGCACTTGTGGCCAATAGAATAAGCACAAACGCGAGCTCGGAGCGAAATTCCCCGCCGCCGTAACAATGAAGCGTAGTCCCTCTGTGCCAACTCAGTGAGCCTCCCCAAGGCAGAGAGAATCATCTTTCCACACCGCACACCTTTTAGAATTAGATTGTGCAAAATTTTTCGTTTGGGCAAAAGTCGTCGGTTCATAGCCACAGAAAAGCTCAGCGCGATGTCGACCGAGGCAACAGATAGTTTCCTAAAAAAATACGTGGGTAAAACCAAAGTCCACGCGATACCAACGGATTCGAAAGTATTAGACGAATAGAAGAAAGTTTGTTTAGTCATTTCCATGTAACCATGTGATCATTCACGGGAAAATAGGTACGAACTTCGCCTTCAAGAGTAGAATAATGCCATTATTCAAATGCTGTATTATAGAAAGTCATATAGCTCTAGGGAGTCCGCACCCCATCATCTCCCGAAGCAATAGCCCCATACGCCATAATGATAGCGTCTACAGTGTGATATGCAACATACGGCAGCGTCATGCTCAGCCTCCCATAGGCAATTGTAAATCGATATGTTGCATCGTTCACCACACCATGTTTATCCTTGAGAATAGTCCCTGCCTCACCAAGCAACATGTCACTTCGATAGTCAAACTCTCGCCCCCAACCGGGAACTTTGTCCGCTGAGAGCAGCTGTGTGTGCCAGAGGCTGTGGATTTCACGGACTACATGAGCAACCTCGCCTGAAACACCGAAAGGATTAGGTTGAGACGACTGCGCAGTGCCGTCTTCCACCATATCGTACCAGAGATGGAAAAACTTGCTCGGTCCAGAGGGCTGTATCAACTCGGAGTCGGGCAGAGACGCGCACGTTGTGGCGCGCTTGAGACCGCAGACTAGTGGTTCGGAGAGCCCAGATGTCGTTATTTGGGTTTTGGCGCGGCGATAGATGTCCCAGGTCCTGGTACCGTTAGCAATGAAATGCAAGCTAGCAAGGATGTACCGCGTGACAGTGCAACATACCACTCCCAGAACTTCGGGTATCTGTTAATGTACAGCTCCAGCGTCTCGAATATGCGTCGATGCCTTGCACGACTGAAGCTGTACGGGGGCGAAGTCGATGAGATGCGGCCATCTTCGCGGTTATGCATGCGAGCACGGTGGTGGCCGCGAAAGATCTCACATAGCATTGACGACAGGATCGTTGAGGTGGTTTGGATGGCTTCCTCGATACCTCGACTGGGATACAGCAGCCGCAGCAGATTTCTCGTTTCTCCAGTGTAGATGTCGGTGTGCAAATCCATCACATCATTCGGGACTGCGGAGCCAAGGATCGAGTCTATGCCGGCATCGTCCAGGAATGCTGCCCCGTCGCGGGCCATGTACGCTGATCCAATTGTATCGAACGCGCGCGCGAGTATCACTAGATCGAGTGGAAGACCATGGTTTATAGCGGCCTTTTGCGGCGTCTTGTACAATCGAGCGTTTTCTACACTGTTCATGGCTCGGAGGTAGCCGAGCGCAAGACGCCAGAACGAACGGTCGTCGCCCGACTTGCTGTCTTCGAGAGTGGGGACCGATTCTCGAGCCATTTTTTCAAAGTTTTCAAAGCGTTTGCTAAACTTGCCTTGACCCCGAGCCTGTTTGAAGTCAGTGCTGTATGTAAACACGAATCTGTTCGACTTACCCAATCCACACCCGTGAGAGCGGTATACACGTAGTCTTCGCGGAGATGAATTGGCTCCAATGTGAAAGATTGGCACATTAACAGATAAAATGGAAATTGCACGATGATAGGTGGATCGCATTCCAGGTTTGTGAGGAGGTCACCCCAGGGCGTGAAATGGTCATCACCACCCGCTTGCGACGCATGCAGTCTAGGATTCAGTTCCACTATCTTGCGTGAGTTCCATGATTTTGAGTATTGAACCACAGCATGCACAATTAGATAACACACTTACCTGGCTCATCGGTCTCGTTTGCCGCCAGCAGAATCGCAGCACAAATTTCTAGCGTACATTGGTACGTCAACTCGATAGAATCGATGTCATGGAGTCCATGAGTAGTAGCCCGTTCCTGCTCAATGCTGTCGTGATACTGTTGTGCATATGGCTTGATAAGCTCAAGCACCTCGGGCGAGGGTTTGTGTGTCGAGAGCGTATTCATTACCCAGGGCGCGACCTCAGATGTAAGTGCAAATTTTCCAATGTGGCGCGTATTTCCTAGCTTTGGTTCGCCGTGTTTGTGTGCGCTTTGGGTCCACACTCTTCCAGAATAGTCAAAGGCCTGGATGCCTGATTTGACTGCTGCGTGTTCGCTGTCCTCGCATTGGTTGTGGGATCGAAGGTTCTCATCCACGCCGCTGTGTTTCAAGGCCGCCTGCGATGGTGTTAACAGAGAGATCGATTCAAGGGAACTCCATTTCCCGCAAAAGAAAGTATTCGTACGTACCAACGCTTCTCCCGTGTAGTGCATTTGACGCGTGTCGATGACGTTGGTTTGTCTTTGATGCGTGTTTGGGAGCCATGAAATCAGCCACGAAGGAAGCCACATGATTATTTTGTTTCTTTATTGTCGATTCGTGTCTACTGTGACTTGAACAGTCGCTATGATGAATCGTGGATATCAACTCTCGGGATATCCAGGCAGAATTGGACATATCAAGATCATGCTAATGTATTGTAAAATGTGCCCAAGTTCCATCAAGACATACAACACAATCGACAGTGCAGTTTCTCGAAATACGCACTAACTTTGGCTTACTATACTGCAGCATAAGTAACGCACCACACCCCCACTAAAGAACACGTCTGAGATTGGTGCTCTCGTACGAAAAAATCCATGCTTGATCCATATTTCGACTGGGGGCGGTACTTCTGCGGAGTTACAGGGGTAAAAAGCTAAATACAAATAGTATAGCGTAATGTTATATCCGTGCGAGTGTGCGTTAGCAGAGTTGCAGGGATAGGAGGCTAGATACAACTAGTATAGAGTAAGGTTACATCCATGTGAGTGTGCTTTAGCGGATTTGCAGAGGTGCATACATCTACTTAAGTTCTAACTTCTATGTTAATTCCCGAAGTCCGATGCTAAAAAATGTGCCTCGGCGATGGAAGAAGTGTGAATACTATCACAAAGGCGCAATCTCCTGATTATACATCAAACTGAAACGAAAATCCCGCTGCCCAGGTATGTACACTTTCCAATCTAGCCACAAATAAGATTACAGCTTCGCGACTTCCTCAAGCAGCGCCACCACCTCCTTCGGGTGACTCAGAAATGCCGAATGCCCCGAGTTGATGGTCTTGACAGTGGAACCCGCCAAGTTTGCAAAGGCATCCTGCACCGGAGGCAATATTGCTTGATCCGCTGTGAGCTTCACAAACGTGGATGGCAAGTACCTGTACGCAGCCCTCTTCATAGGCGTTTTCAACACCGCAGCGCTCTGCGGTATGACCTTCCTAGCCAAGCATTTGGCCTCTGGCAGAGGCAAGTCGTTGTACATCTTGTTAAGTGGGTCCTTCAACACGAACAGTCCATCGAAAAAGTCATGTTGAGTCGAATTTCCGATAGTGTCATAAACGGACCTTCCCAGTGCCATGACGAATGCAGAGAAATAGAACAGGTGCTTAACGCCGCCGTCCAGACCTTTCTCCTGGCGGCTGTTTACCGTGAGCTCTTGAGGCACGGATTCGGCGCCAACAAGGCCGCCGTAGGAGTGCATGACGATGATGGCTGTTTTGTTGTGCTCCTCGACAATATCCCGGATAGCGGCCTCCGCGACGGTAGCATCGTCCTCTAGATCTCTGGAGGAGAGGTTGGGGTCGGCCTGATTCAGTGATGGGTATTCCGGTTGCACGACAGGAAAGCCGCGGGATCCAATGAGCTTGGCGAAGTCGTAGTAGATTTCGGGTAATTGGAAAGAACCCGGTAGAAGGACGATGGTAGGCGTGGAGAGTGTTGCCATGGTTGGGGTAGTTAATTGGGTGCTTCAAGAAGGGTGAAAGAGTGTTCTGTGTGATGCCGATGCAGTGACATCCTGGGCGTTGCATTTAATAAAGATCGCGTTTCCAAAGCTGTTTCATTGTGTACGCGAGCATCAACGTGCACAAACGGCGCGAATTACCTAGAGGCGGCGCGAATTACGGACAGGATTCGCACAGAGTTGGTGGCGCAACAACTCTGTTATGCAAGCTGACGCACGTGACAGGTCACGTGCACGGTATTGCTCAACACCTACTGAGTCATCATAGTCTTGGCAGGAGGGTCTATAGATTGTAGCTGCCAGCCTCCTACGTAGCCAACAACTACTCACCACCCACCTGGCTCAGTGCCCTCGATTGCTCAGTGAGCCAGCCTTTACAAGCTGACAAGAACGTGAAGACAAGGAGCCTACTCCCTCCCTGCAGCTTGCAATGTAACGAAACGTAACGTAACGTAACGAAATGTAACATAATCTATACCTTAACCCGTAGTCCGTCCAATCCCAGTCTAGCCCATGCTCATCGAACGGTGATGGGTATAGTCAAACCATTTTCCATCCTACCGACCCCCTGTACTATAGCCTGCTTGCCTTGCCACCAATACGAGACCTCGGGAACCACTTTTCCTTATTTCCCGGTGCAGTATCAAGGGCGAAGACGGTGCCGGCGCCTGCCTTGGTTACCTAGGTAGAATATAGCAAGGGCGGATCATGCTAGAATGTGCGCTGCACTTTTCCACTTTTTCTCTGCGTTCACGCCAAACACTCACTCGTTTCTGCTAATGAAAGTGACGGTTACCTATTTTGCGCCGCGAAGAGTTGTACTGTCGAGCAAGTGTTTGTCGCTCCGCCATGGCTCAGCCATCAGAGCCTCCGCTGCGCCCCAAGATATATTCAACGGGAATATCTGAAATTGCCGTCACTTTGATCGTTCTCACAACTCTATTTAGCGGGTTGTCAATAATCCTCGCTCTCATCCGATTCTACGCTCGAGGGAGAAAAGGCTTAGGGGCAGATGATTATGTACTTATGGTCGTAGTTGTCTTTCTGATTCTCCAGATGGTTGGAGGGTTCCTACGTACGTTTGTCCTTTTACCCAGTCCGACAATCTCTCATATAGATCACTACCGCTAACAGATTGCAAAGTCGCCTTCGTAGGCGGACAGGGCTGGGGCGTTCAGGATCTTGCATTGCATCCAGAGAAGAAAGCTCCGTTACCAATAGTACGTGCACTACGAAAGTAACAGGATGATATTGACGACGACTTGCAGATCAGGTACTGGATGATTCTATGCTACACAGTTCTTGTGGTCATGATCAAGACATCCATTCTCTTATCATATCTTCGCATCTTTGGGCATATCAGGAGGACACAGATCTATATCTATATTCTGCTGGCCCTGTCTTGGGGTTGGGGAATTGGAGTCTTCTTTGCTTCCGTCTTTCAGTGCACGCCGGTGCAGAAGGCATGGAAGCAAACCATGCCAGGTCACTGTATCAAGTTCATCCCCTATTTGTGGGGAAACTCGATCTCCAACTTCATTATCGATTGGCTTATCTTGGCTGTTCCGATAGCTCCGGTGCTGAAGCTGCAACTACCACGCACCCAAAAGATCCTAGTTATTCTAGCGTTCTTGTGTGGCGCCTTGTAAGATTGCTAGTACCTTAATGGATGATGCATTATGCTGATTGAATGATAGAACATGTATAGCGAGCACTATTCGCTCAGCAGCGACAGCGCAGTTCAACCCAGGTGATCTTGGTAAGTCTGCTCCCTTCTGTTACTGAAGATTGAGGCTGATGGAAACACCCTAGTTGGCGAAGCCTATTCCGCGCTCTGGACGCGCCTTGAGCCTCCGCTCGCAACTATTTCAGCCTGTCTCCCCTTCCTCGCCCGCATATTTTCGCGCGGAGTCGTTAGAGGCATCCGGCATATAACCAACCGAGCTGGGACCAACAAATCCTCGCAACAAAGCGGAGATTCTAATGTCAGGGGCGGTCCAAAATCTCATTACAAAACGCTATCAGGGACTGAGCTCCCTACGGTGTCGACGAATTCGAGGAACGATATTCACAAGACTACTACGACTACTGTCAATAGCCATCATGACGACAAGGGTGACTGTGAATTGGGTTTATTGTCGACGACGGTAACTGCGCCACGATAGACGGTTCAACTGGTGTGAAGTCGAGCTGGTTAGCTCAGAGTCTGGCTCTGGGTATGATGACACAAGCATTTATGAATAATATGTTTCTCAGGTGATTGAATCGCAATACTTCGATACAGGGACCACATCGAAAGTGAATCTCTGTCACCATGAGCGTAACAAACGTGAGTGACCATACTCAGATCAAGTCAGCTTATTTTTCGCGGAATCAACTCGTACGGACATTTAGATCGATTTCCTTCCATACCAGCAGAGGTACGCTGTGGTGTGTGCACTAACAAAGAGAACAAAAAATATATTTAAGCAGTATTCCAGCTATTTTACACATACGACGGAGGCTGCGCACCCTCCATGTCAGCTCGAACGCATTCTACAATTCTACAACGTATTACGGCTAATGGATGGGTTTACGCGCGCTATGGACTTTCCTAAAAAAATGATTAGCATCTTGTTATGACCTGAGAAATGTGAAGGAATTGAGTAATCATGCCGCCGAACGTACATGACATAGTAATATTTCCTGCTCTCCGTCTCCGACAAATCTTGAGCCGCCGCTGCAATAGCTTCGTCCGCCCCAACATCGTCCATGAAATCCTTGTTCGTTAAGATGTGTTTCCCAGCCAGTGTCAAAAATTTCTCCACATTGCCTTTTGCCAATAGCCCAATCTTCTTCTCCCGCTCGTTATCAGGCCAGGTTCCAATAGGCCAGCGAAAGCTTTGTTCTTTGATGTCTTCGAAGCCAACCTTCTCCAGTCCTGCAATTTGCTTGCCCGTGACGCTGTAGTCCAAGCCATCCCGTCTCCAGCTTTCACCTGCGAGATCGACGAATTTTATCAAAGCCGACGACTCCTTTGAGTCACGAGCGCTTTCCACAGCTCGCAACGGATGCGACATGTCGATGATCTCAAGCCGTCCGCCCGGCTTCAAGTGCTTGTAGCACTTTGCACGAAACCCCGGCCAGTCGTGGATCCCAGAGGTTATCATGCGCGCATGTATGAAGTCGAACTGGCCGTCTTTGAACAAGGTCCACTCTGCGTCATCCGCATTATGCTGAATGTAGCGCACATTGGTTGGCGCATTGTCTTTTGCGGGTGGGAGAACAAGATCAGTAGCAACGACGTCGGCATTTGGGAATTTCTTCGCTACTGCATTTGCCCAAATACCTGTGCCAGTACCTAGATCGAGAATAGATGTGATACCTGACGAAAGCGGCGTGGTGTGGAGTTTCCCGTCGAATGTCAAAACCCACATCCGATGCTGTAGGTCTGTAGAAAGCGGTGAGAAGGCATGTTTATCGACTCGGTTCAATTTGCAATGATGTCGACTGATTTAGAGTGCTCTTACCGAGACGGTTCTGCTCAGACTGTCTCCACGTAAACAAACGTCATTTGTGACTTGGGTGCAGCTGTGGAACGTACCGTATCTTCAACATCGGCCATGACATAGATGCGATCCTGGCCGCCATCTCCATTGGAACCGTTTTCCATGCTTGATCGCGACTTCAGAAAAAATGATGACCCAGAATCTGTGTACAGAGTCGCGATCTCAGATGATTCATCGTACGCACGTTGCACTCGAGGAATCATGGAGCTGGCCGAGCCCGTGCATCACTTGCACACTATCCCCCACTCGTTTTTGAAGGATTCTTGCCTTGCCACAGGCCCGTTTTGCACTAGTAGTTCACCTGGGGTATTCGGGGTTTGAACTGCGCCCTACCCCACTGCGGGCCGCTGGCGGGCAGGGTATTGCGGCACAGCCTCGGAACGGGTATTGCGGCACAACCCCGGAACATTCACCGCAGCGGCGCAGCCTTCCGCATTTGATGGGGTAATTTATTATGTGCTGCAGGGACCACTCTCGTGTCCTGGTCGGGATTTCATTACGCCAGCTGCATCGAGTTGTATAACACGATCAACCCGGGAAGCGACCTGTCGGCAAATCATGTCTATTGATGTACAATATCGTGCAGCGTGCGCCGCCCAACGATGATGGTGCAGTGCGATACTGATAATCTCCCTTACTGAACCGAGGAGAGCTACGCTGCAGCACCTTCAGCAGATTCTTCAGCAGCATGTACGCTATTTGCTTGCTCATCCCACTTGCGTTCTTCGTATACCAGATATCACAATGTATATACCGGCTTTGGTTTCATCCTTTGGCTAGATTTCCAGGGCCTAAGGTTGCCGCTACGACAAAATGGTATGAGGCTTATTTTGACTTGCGACCTCATAGCCCTGGCACTTTTTTTCGTCAGCTGCACCGATTGCACGACATCTACGGTAAGCCAAGACTGGTTCATTATCACGTGACCTCGATTGAACCGTTTACGATTGACATCCTGCCAGGCCCAGTCGTGCGCATTACGCCAGATGAGTTGCATGTCAGTGATTCAGCATGGGTGGACACGCTCTACGTCTCGCCTGCAAAGGGTGTTCGCGACAAATATACTCCAGCCGCATTGATGGCGGGAGCACCTGGCTCAGGTTTGCAAGCCACCATTTGTTGCTCAGAACTGATAAATTAACTTTTTATGAAAAGGCTTCGGAACATCTCTGCATGACGTTCACCGCAAGCGTAGAGCCTCCATCTCTCCACTTTTCTCCAAAGCAGCAGCCGCAACTTCCACCGACATCATTTATCGGAATGTCGCGAGGATGCTACAGAATGTGGACCAGCAGATTAAAAGTCGGGGTTTTGCAGACATGTACCTCAACTGGTTGTCTATGAACTGCGACTCTCTGACTGACAGTTTCATGGACCAAGGCATAGGCCTCCTCAAGGACGAAAACAAAGCCCGAGCCTGGGCGGAGACCATCGATGCTGTGGCCACAGGAACACCTTTCGCAAAGCAGTTTACATGGTTTATTCCGCTGTCGATAAAACTCCCCATGTGGGTTTTGGAGAGACTCACTCCCGAGGTCTCCAGGCTAGTGAAATTACGCAGGGTAAAGTTGCCCCCTCACTACCCATGTTTGGTCAATTTGGACTGACAGTGGCGTTTCCACTATCAGAATATGACACAGCAAGCCAGAGAAGCCGTGGCACTGCACTCACAAGGCATCGCAGAGAAGGGAAACACACCTCCCAAACACAGGCTTTATGAAACTATTCTTTCCTTTCCTGGATTGAACGAGAGAGATAAACGCGCCGAAAGAATTTCACAAGAAGCCTTTGTAGTACTGGTAGCCGGCAGCGATACTACTGCACGGATCCTGACCAACGGTGTATTTTATGTGCTCTCAAATAAACTGACTGTCCTGCGTCGCCTGCAAGAAGATTTACTACAGGTCATGCCGATACCAGACAGCAAACCGTCATGGTCAGAGCTCGAGAAGCTTCCGTATCTGGTGAGAAATCATTGTTGAAAGCTGCAAAGCGAGATACTGAGACATCGATTCTAGACTGCCATAATCAAGGAGACGCTGCGACACTCTGCTGTACAGACCTCGAGGTTACCTGTTGTTTCCACCAGGGAAAATCTGCAGTACAAAGACTGGACAATCCCGGCAGGCGTACGTCACCCCTCGGAGATCTATGCCAAGACGTTACTGACGAAATGAGCAGACGCCTGTGGGAATGACATTGCGTGACATCTTACTGGACCCAGCTATTTTTGAGGATCCTGATACCTTTCGTCCGGAGCGATGGCTCGCAGACAACCCAAATGTTGAATATATGAACCGATACTTCTTACCCTTTGGGAGAGGCAGCCGCATGTGCTTGGGTCTCAAGTGAGTGCCTTTCCAACTCAATCATCCAGATGCGATGCTGATATGTATGTTGATGAAGTACTGCAATGGTGACCTTATACATTGGTTTCGCCACTTTCTTCCGGAGTACAGATTTTGCCTTGCACGAGACGATGTATGAGCGTGATATTAAGATTGAACAAGACTGTTTCACAGGTAAAGCATCAAGTGAAAGTAAGGGTGTACGGATCAAGTACGCCAATGTTGATTCTGTAGTGCAGTAGCAGTCAATACTGGAGGTTTGCCACGCTGAAATGGTTTAGATGGCATCGTATGACTGCGAAGGTCTTGATATTGGAACCCCTCAATCTAGCGGGGAAGCATACGCAAACCTCATGATACATCATGTACAAGGTGGTGCTCTGCGGCTTCAATGCGTTAGCCAAGCTGCTATACGTACTAGACAATAGTCTCTCGTACTTTCTATTTACAGCTATGTGGTCTAAAGACTGGCTTTGGTTGTAATAGCGGAGTACTTCACGTTCCTAATATTGTGTAACAGAGAAAATGCAGTTCACCAATACGGATGGATGAAAGGTCTTTGCATACTATGGTCGTTGGCCGAAGTTAATACTAGCCCCCCCTCCCCCCCAAAGCTGGCAGGAGATGTTCTAGAGATAACAATCCGTCTGAAATTGCAGTACTAAATAAGTCTATAGTAGTATTTTACATACAAATCGAATATCTCAGTACTGATGATTTCACTCCTGACATATCCCCTGCCGGTGGGGGCTCTAGGATTGGCTTCCGTTAACGACTACAGTAGATCTATAGGCATCGATCTATGTATTAACCTCTAAATGCTATAGTGCCGGAACTCGGGAATCTGCAACATCTTTCAGCCTGGATAAGACTTGTTATGCTTGCGCAAGCATGTACAAGAAGTGGTTAGGCAACGTTGCATTAGGAGATACAGCCACCCGACTGTAGCCTGCAATCCTACTGCAGCAGCTTTCTGCATGATCCCTGGATCTATAGGATAAAATGCGGGTCTTTTTGCTAAGCAAATGCAGAAAAGACTACGCACTTAGCTTAGAGAATATCCTTGTAATTTTTAAAAGAAGAAATAGCTAACTCCAGGAGCGTCGGACTCCGAAAATAAATTAAATAACTAGCCTAAATCTATGGGATGAAATGCGGCTCTATCTGTTGAGTAAATGCGGAGACAATCACCACTTGGCTTAGAGAATATCATTGAAGATTTTGGAAGAAGGAATGGCCGACTGCATGAACGTCGGACTCCGAAGCTAGATCAGATGAGTAGCCTGGAGATCTACCCTGATGATCCCTTGGCGCGTAGGGCGGGTAGATGTTTCCGTACTGTCATCGACCAGGATTCGGGTATTCCCGCCCCATGTAATTTACGCAGACAGGGGTAATTCAAATCTCTATTGGTTCGGACCCCCTGTTTGGATAAGAAACACCGAGAATACACGAATTCTGGTAGATGATAGTACTTAACTATTCGTGCAGGGACGTCGCCGAGCTTCGGGGGCAACGACCGAATTACATTCACAGACGTCAAAGCCGCAGCTAGGCTTCTACTTGCATATGTTTGATCGCCGATCAAGCTCGGTTTCGATCTGACAACGGTTCAAAAAAACACTTGGCTTACTAATCGTAACAATCAAGTCGTATTATATCACAAATAGCTAAGTCTACATTAATGTTTCGTTCAGACATGCTAAGAATGATCTCACAAGAGGAGGGGGTGGCACATGAAGTATTCGTCCATGGCCTTAGATTTTCTCCTTTCTGCCAGCCACAATATCGAAGCTCCTCAGTGAGGGAAACTTGACCCATTACCCTGTCACCATGGCCCTCACGAATATCGACCTCCAGCGAGATGCCATTAGCATTGTACTCGTCTGCTTCTCTGTTCTTGCTGTCGCCCACGCTATTGTGAGGCTGCTCCTGGTGGGCAGAAGGCCTGCTGGCCTGCCTCCGGGCCCGAGGACGCTGCCCCTCATTGGAAACCTCCATCTCATGCCCACACATAAGCCTTACAAAGTGTTCGCCGAGTGGGGAAAGAAATATGGTTCGATATACTCGATCATGGTGGGATCTAGCCCGCTGATCCTCGTTCAATCGCACAAAATTGCAAAGGAACTGCTGGATAAGAGAGGGGCAATATATTCATCGCGTCCAGATATGTACATTCTCTCAGATCTTGCGAGTCGCAAGTTGCGACAAGTGGCCATGGTACGTGACGATGACCTATGCTCTACCAGGTCGACGGGATGCGAAGCAGCGAAGCTCATATCGTGCTGTAGAAGTACAACGCCACTTGGCGCCAGATCCACCGCATCAACCACAAAATTCTCAACGCGAAAGCCATCCAAGCGTATACACCCTATCAGCACCTCGAGATTAAGCAAACTCTAGTGGATCTTCTCGATAATCCGGCCGCGCATAAGCGCCACATCCAGCGCTACTCGAATGCTGTTACATGTCAGATGGTATACGGCTTCCGCACAACGTCCTGGGAGGACCCGAAGCTTCAAAGCGTCGTGCAAATATTCTTCGAAGTGTGCGATCTTGCCGTGACAGTGCCTGCTCGCTTGATGGACTGCTACCCCATTCTTCAAAAGATCCCCAAGCAATGGCTTGCTGTTTGCCGCAAGGCGATGGATCTTGATCAGCGATGCATCACGACGTTCCTTGGGCGATGGCTCGAAGGCAAACAGAAAGTGGAGAGGAACAATATCACACCGTGCTTCTGCGCTGGATTGGTACAAGCGCAGAAAGCTGAAGGTTTCTCGGACGAGCTGGCAAGCTACATAGCTGGTGACATCGTGGAAGCAGGCAGTAGCACGACATCGGACGAGCTCTTCGGATTTCTCATGGCCATGTGTACGCACCCCGATGTTCAGCGCAGAGCCCATGAAGAGCTCGATTCTGTAATTGGCAAAGGCCGTCTGCCAACTCTCGACGACATGGACAAACTCCCGTACATTCGCGGGTGTGTTAAGGAAACACTGCGATGGATGCCGACTACTGCACTACTGGTTCCGCATTCACCGATCAAGGACGACATATATGAGGGAATGCTCATCCCTGCAAACTCTGCGGTCGTCCTCAACGTCTGGGCCTTGAATATGGACCCCACTGCCTGGCCAGACCCACACCGATTTGATCCATTGCGCTTCCAACATGATTTGCGCTCTGAGCACGAAATCGCGACCACTGCCGAGCTTACCCATCCTCGACACAACTACATCTTTGGCGCAGGTCGGCGACTTTGTCAAGGCATGCATGTTGCGGAGCGAAGTCTGTTCCTCTCCATGGCCAGCATACTATGGGGCTTTGACATCGTCACCCCTGACCCCAGTAAGATTGACACTGAGGATTTGCGAGGTGGTCTGGCTGTGGTCCCAGCACCATTCGAGTGCAATATCACTCCGAGAGATTCGGAACGTGCAGAGGTGATGAGGAAGGAGTGGGCAGAGCAGCAAGAACAATTTTTGGATCCAGTGACGAAACAGTGGGTCAGGGTACCTGAAGGGTTGCCCTTGAGCACATATACCCCAGATTCGTCTTCAAAGGCGTTACGATAGTAGCCCCCAGATGTCTACCAAAGCATCTGGAAAGCGGTGGAAACAGTATAGGTGTTCTAAAGTGAGAGACAGCATACTGGTCACTCATTCTATCATTTGATAACGTGAGCGGCAAGCGAACGACGCACTTTACGCACCATCTTGGCTTTGCACCTAAATAACATAACACCACAACAAGCTAACAAAGTAAAAAGGGGTCTAGTTTAACCTTCTATATCCACTCTATCTTTCTTGCACGTACGTTTGTTGTGTCCTGCCTTATTACATGTTTTACAGTGTTGAACAGATTTACTATTACTAATTTGGCGCCTTTTTTTTACTCTTCTCTACCACAGCGACAGCATTAGCATCTCCTCAATTTACTAATTTCTTTGCCTCTGCTTGCAAAAAAGTGCTGCCCTTCTAAATTCTTTTTTCCTAAAAAACTATAGGGTTTTTTAGAGCTTTACTAAGCTAAAACTAAATCGAAAGAGCTATGGGAGTCCCTTTTTCTCGGCTGTGCTGGACCAGGACTAAACAGTAAATACCAAAAAGAAAAGATGATGCTGGTCAGACATAGAACAGCTGAGAAAAAGGGACTCCCGTAGTTCCTTCGATTCGTCTTCGATAAACTTATCCTCTGTCCCTTTATCTTCAATGTCTCTCTCTAAGGCTTATAATCTTTATATCTAATGCTCGGGATCAATACATTTGGAACACTTTTTCTTTTGATTTATCACATTTGTGAAGATTTATCACGAGCAGAACCTCAGCAAGTATTTTGTTGTCGCGTTTTTCGGCTAAGCGGTTTTCGTACTTCAGATCCACATCGCTGCAGCCAAGACACTTTCCTCCAATGACACCTAGGACAGATGATTGCCGAGGGCCAGAGACCGCTTGTGGCTGATGTCTGGAATACAGCTGAGAAAATTTGACATTTCGCCCACTGCCATCGATGTATTCCCAACCCAAGTGGGAACGGATTCTACATGAATCAAATCACGCCATACTACTTTGAATCGAAGTTGATCGTTACTTTGAATTTCTGCTTTGGATTGCCATGCGCCTCATCAACACAAGTACGCAAGAGCTTGTCTCTTTTCCTTCACACTCCCCACCACCCTATGCGATCCTGTCACATAGATGGGGCGATAGCGAGATCATCTTCGAGGATTTCGTGGAAGGCAAGCTATCCCACAGCGGGAAACGTAAACTTGAATCGTATCAAAAGCTACAAGGAACCTGTCGCGAGGCAGTCGGGGAAGGCCTCCAATGGTGCTGGATTGATAACTGCTGCATCGATAAAAGGCACAGCGCTGAGCTTCAGGAGTCCATAAACTCGATGTTCAATTGGTACAAAGCGGCAGCAATGTGCTATGTGCACCTAGATGTTCAATTCGGTGGATCCGTGTACGACACTCTCAAATCTTCAAGCTGGATTACAAGGGGCTGGACGCTTCAAGAGCTGCTTGCACCCGAGAGACTACACATCTTCGACAACAGCTGGTCTCATATAGGCTGTAAATCTGAGTTGATGGAACCTCTATCCGAAGCTTCTGGAATTCCCGCCGAGGCGTTGGCCGACAACAGAAATATCCAGAACTACTCCATTGCTCAACGAATGTCATGGGCCTCTTTGCGAGAGACATATATCCCAGAAGATATTGCATACTGTCTTCTAGGTATATTTGATGTCTACATGCCAATGCTTTATGGGGAAGGTCGCCTATGTGCTTTCCACAGGCTCCAAGAGGAAATAATCAAGAAATCCAACGACCCGACCATATTCATCTGGCGTCATACCGATCCTGAGAAACCTATTCATAGCATCCTTGCCGACGAGCCATCCTTCTTCCTTGACTCTCATGACGTCATCATTGATGACTCACCATATTCTGTCGACACTTACCCTTTTTCCATGACAAATATCGGCCTGAAAATCAAGGCAAGCATACTCGAAATTCCGTTGTTTGATTTTCCATCGGAAATCGTCAACGAGCCGTACATCGTACTATTCCGGTGCAATTTCAAAAAGAAGCAATCATTTCGAGAGAGAATTGGTATAATTGTTGAGACAGTACAAGAGTTTGGAGAAAATGTGTTTGCAAGGACACATACAGGACAGCTAGTCCGCTCCCAACATAATCCCGAGACGCCTGTAAAAATATTCATTTCTTCCGAGAAAAGGTTTCCAGATAGGTATTATCAGCTTAAGCCAGTTACCACGGGTCCAGAAAAGGTGGTATTACTGGACCTTGAAATTCCTATCGATGATTCGACAGGCGATAGCATTTTCTCTCAGATTAAAAATGATAACCCAGCATGGGAAGAGCGAGAACTTTATATCTCTGACGAAAGAATTCCTGGTGAATGGAATCCTCTAGGCTGGACAAAAACAATCTATCCCAAAGGAGAAAATTTTGATAGACCCAATATCATGGTATTTCAATCGCAAGAAAGGATATTTGGTGTTTGTATAGAGATCAATAAAGACAATAACGGAAGATTCTGGTTCTTGGAAGAAAAAGAAATCAATCACATCCAGCTAAAGGAGATGGGTCCCTTTAAACTCACTGAAAAGTTTATTGAAAACGGAGATGAGATTGGCTTTCCTTATTATCAAGAAGGTATTGGAATTAGTGTCACACGCGGCCCCCCAACTAAACAGGGATATGCTATGGGTTTTATCCGCGCACGAGAGCAAAATCAGATTTGAGACGGTAGAAGCTTTAGACAAGAGCAATGGTTGTACTCCGCTAAAAATGGGAGCAAACACTATTAAAGTCAGTTTATAGAGTCCCGAAATAGAAAGAGCTGTCTAGAGTATATAGCTAAATAGTTGCGATAGCTAGAAGATGTTCGGTTACTAAGCAATTTATTCATCACATCTCCACCGCACTTGCCCATTTGATGAGCAGCTCTCCAAGGCTTCTTCCCAACAGTGACTCGCAGAACTCTTCTCACTGAAGACTCTATATCCTCCACGTGAATGCTGACCTTGAAAGAGTAGCATTTATTTCATCTGAAGGACAAAATTCAATCAAATCAGCGCTGATCTCAGGGGGAACAATATCGCCATAAAGCCAGGCTGGTCTACTGTCTTGCACGTGACTTTTACATGACCCCAATATGCCCAGGGCACTTTCTAATCAAGCAAAGACTCGATGTGACACATCACATCTCTTCTGGAAAAGATATCCAACATGAAACGAAAGTCAATTCACAGTGATCCAACTCCACCCCAAAACACTTGTTCTCACAACCACAATCCAGACAGAACCTTCAAACATTAAATCCATTTCATTAACCCATCCTCCTGGGCAGCTCCAACTAAATCATCAGCCCTAAAGCCAGCTAGAAACCCCACTCTCTCCAATATCTAGCTCCCCCTCAATCACATCTCGGCGCCAAGACAAGAAAGGCGGAAATAAAAAGACACTCCCACCAGCATCCTAACCCGTCTTCTCGCTCTCACCCCTCTGATGCGTACCGATCAACCTCCCCTCCAAGTCCCTAGCCTGTGCCTCACTCCCCAAATGCCCGGTAGGCAACAAATTGAGTCTATCCTCATCCTTGTCCATCCTGCGATACGCAATAAAAAACGCGACGCCCGTGACGAAGCTAATGATGGCGACGGAGCCATAGTTCCACACGAGGTGCGGGTCCGCGGTCAGGGGGGTGAAGGCCTGGGCGAGGGCGGCGGAAAAGGCGGATGTGAAGAGCTGCACTGACTGCACGAGGGAGCGCATGTTCTTGGGGGCTTTTGTGTAGGCGTACTCGAGGGTGGTGACGGAGGCGAAGATCTCCGAGATGGCGATTAGGACGTAGACGCCCGTGACGGCCCATACGTTGATTGGGGACTTGTAGTCGGGGTCGGAGGTTTCGTAGTAGCCTGATGTTTTGTAACTAGGATGAGGGTTGGAGGTTAGCTCGGTTCGGATACTTTTTGATTCGTTGGGGAGGCTTCTTTTTTGTGGGGATGGAGTGGGGGCGGGCTTACACATAGTACTGGAGTACGGCAGCCCAGATCATGGCGAAAGAGCCGAAGATGAAACCTGCGGTGATCTTCTTGATGGGGGTAAATCGAATGCCAGCCTTGCGGAAGGCGGGATAGACGAGTATGTCCATGACTACAGGTTGTGTTAGCAGTGGCATTGGGCCATGCAGCGCAAAACTTACTGGGTACGATGATGATGATGGCAATCGGATCCATGTTGGAGAGCAAGTCATTGGGTATGCCGTGCAGGGCCATGGTAGTGCACATCTGGGTCAAATTCGAGTCCATCTGCCTATAGGCGAGCCAGAAGACGGGGATCCAGAAGAACACGCCACATGCACCGAAGCCACGAGCGACTTCGTCAACCCAAGCATCGTCGAAACGATACCAGGAAGGCTTGTTAGCGCCCAGGTAAGATGGCTTGACCTTGTCCCACATGTTGCCGGAATTCCAGTTCTTCCAGGTGGTGACGGGATTCACAGAGAGGCCATTACCGAGAGCCTTGAAGAGCAGCTTGAATGCCGGGCCCATGACGTTTCCACTCGGGGGGCGCAAGATGTAGAATTTCTTGCAGATGAGCAGAACGGGGATGGCAAAGATGAAGAAGGCAGTCGGGATCAGATAGGCGAGCCAGAAGCCCACGTAGCGTTCGGCGTAGACCATTCCAAGCTGGCCAGCCAAGGCACCAAGGTTGATGAATAGGTAGAACCAGTTGTAGATTCGCGTAGTTGTGACGGCAGGATCGACAATGACACGTTCACCGTTCCTATCCTCGATGCGCATGCGCTCCTGGGGAACCTGCTCGACGATGAGGGGCGAAATATTTGGTTTGAAAGTGCCTGTTCCGAGACCCATGACGAGCAATCCAACGACGAAGGCCCCCAGCGCACTGTGGGGGTTATCCAACACGGAAGGCGCAGAGGAGGCTATGAGGATAACGTGACCAATCTCTGCAACGAGAACCGAGTAGAGGATGGTCTTGTAGCGACCGAGGTAGGTATCGGCAATCCATGCCCCCAGTAGCGGGCAGCAGTAGACCCAAAAGGCGTTGAAGGTAGTCAGACTGAAGGCGACCTGCTTGCCCAGGCCCAGAGCGCCAGGCTGAGCATCTTCGTCATGAGGGTTCAGGGCAGCACCGGTGGGTGTGGGCCTGGGCTTGGCGATGAAGTTGGAGTAGACAGCCGTGGTTCCATAGTAAGACATGCGCTCGACTAGCTCGACGAAGGCGATGGTGTAAATCTTCCAGGGAATAGCGGCGGGGACTCGGCGCAGGGTCCTGAGCTCCTCGTCGGTTGGAAAGTCCTCCGAGTCGCTAAGGTAGCTGTCCTGCATTGTGGCCTTTCCCTCATTGTGCAGGTAGGGCGGAAGGGTGGCAGTGTGCTGCTCAGGATGCTTGCGCTCCGGGTCGCCAGAGCGGTCCACGAGGGCGGGGTCCAAGCTCGTGGCTTGCTGCGGGGTGGGTTAGCACGTGTTTGGGCTGGGGGCTGAATGTGGGGTTGGGGGAATGAAGGCTGGGACTGGGGCTTCACGTACCACGGTGTCGTCGTCTCCAACAGGTGCCATGGTAGACGCAGGCGTGTGGACTGAGCGTTGTGGTCGCAGGGAGAAGTTGGGGTGAGGGAGGAGGAGGAGGAGGAGGAGGAGAGACCCAGAGGTGAAGGGCCGGGATGCATATGAAGGGTAGGCGGGCGCACAGCACCCCAGATCACGCCTTCACCGTCGTGCCAGACCGGAGAGCTCGCCGGCCGGGGCAGTCCAAAAGGGAAGGAGGGCGTTACACCAGCAGATAACCGCCTGTGTCTAGGTTTTATCCGGCAGGTGTGTTATCTTTCGGCCGCCGTCCTGCCACTGCGAGTAATTCACCAGCGCCATATTGCTCGACGGGTGGGCGCCGTCGCCTGGTTGGGGCGTCTGATGCCGAGGCGGGGGCGGGGGACAAGCCTGGACAAGCCTCGACAAGACGCGCCGTGGGCCCTGGGTCGAGCTTCGACGAGCTGCGACGGAAAGACGGCGGCGGAGGTCCAGAGTCGACGAGGCAATCGGCCGGGGCGGGCTCGGTGGCATGCAGATTGCCTTTTCCATGGCCTGCTCAGAGGTTGCATCCCAGGCGTGCCCCAGGACGCACAATTCATTTCAGGTGAAGCACATCCCTTCGGCCATGCCGCGTCTTGGCGCCGACCAAGGAATTGGCCAGAAGGCTTGCCGCTGGCCTCACCAAGTCGTAGCGTACGGCTGGCAACCCGCTACTGGAACCACTGCCCTGGGTCGGAACGCAGCCAACTCGTCGACGGGGCACAGCGTCGTTTGGCTTGCCTTCCTGTGGCTGCCGTTGCATGTTGGCGTTTTCTGACGCAAGCACCGCATTCACTGCGCCGCGTGATGGCCTGCAGTCCCACTGAGGAAGCTCCATGGCCTTCTCCCATGCAGGGATATCTATTTGGCCGAGCCCGCCGACTGAACTGGAGAAGAAGCGTTTGATTGCATTTAACCGAAGCTATCCGCCCGCCATATCGTGCGTTGCAGAGTTCCGCCGACCGTGCGCCTGGGGCACAAACAGTGGAGCAGTGTCGGTGCATCACGGTGAGGCATTCCCACACGTATATGAGAAAGGCTTGAGACGGTTGTAGTGGTGTCGCATAAGAATCTGACAGGGACGAGACATTGGAGAAAGGCTATTTGTTGCGTGCCTTGGGAGGTACGAAGGTAACGTCGGCCTTCACCCTGCCACTAGACCTAAAGCGGGCAAAGGCGTACCCGTCGGCCAATCACGTCTTGACCCCGCACTCCCTTGGGGCTCGCCGTCATGCCTCAACTTCCCAACCTCGACCCTCCCTTATCTCGACCATTCCCCCTGCCCAACCACGTGCATCTCGTCATTGACATACCTGCACGAGCTTACCATGCGTCATTGGCCGTCTGGAAAACCACCCAAGGCTGACACCGCTTTGGATCATGGCCATGTGAGACACACCACTCTATCTGTCTCTACGTCGAGCCTTGTGCCAACTGATAACGCCCCACGTGAACTGTACCTCACTGGCACATGAGGTAATCACGCGGCTTCTAGTCCGTATCCTGCCACCTACATCTTTATAATCCATCGGTTTGGTCTTTCTTTCTTTGCACAGTCCTCTCGAAATCAAAAGCTGGAGGCTCGCAGAAAATCACTCGCATACAAGACATTCACTCATCTGGATTTGCTACACGCGAAGCACTTCCAAAAGCCATGTCATTGAATCATCCGTCTACTCAATTCCAGCTACTAGGCACGCTTTCTATCCCTTAGTCAACTTCATCATTCTCGTATCAATCAAGGCGTAGACCGCCTGGTAATATATACCTCTGACCAGTAGAAGCCATCCATCTAGCAAGGGCCGCCCTCAGCCTCTGGAGGGCAGTAGCAGTATCCCGTATCTAGGTCGCACCCTCCGCAGCGTTGCGTGAAGCAGTCCGAGTCTTGGATGCAAATCCGATCCGTGCATGAAGCTTGTCGTCCAAACATGTTCTTTTGTGAAGAAATGGGCTTAGTCTTCACATGGCGACAATCTTTTTGGGGTTTCCTTTTTGGAACTTACTGCGCTATGGCCATTGCTGGATTCGATTGGTAGGGCGGTGACGAGAGGGAGTAGGAGGACGAATGTTGCGAGGACGCTTGGTGCCTTCATGATCGCCGGTGCACAATAAATGGTTGTTTTGTGGGTCAAGTAAGTTTCGCAATTAAGTTGCTGAATTGCGGCAAGGTGTCTTTTGTTTGAATGCAAGAGCACTGGCTTATATATTATTTGTCAGTCGACCTGGCTTCTTGTGATGACGGTCTACGTTTTTCCCAGTAGCCACCTTTTACGAGCTCAGGCGAAGGATTGGAAGGACATGCGCTAAGGACATGTCTAAAGGACAGATTTTCAAAACATCCAAGAGTTGTAGTCTCAAAGGACATGCTGGAATAGTGCAGATCAGTGTCATGTCCCACAAGAAAGGACGGTATCGAGGACAGCCATATGACATCAGCGGATTGGAAGGCAAAAGCCCAGCCACCAACCAACATAGGCGTTTGACCAGAGAAGAGAAAACCTCTCAGGCCCCTTAAATGTACGGCAACAGTATACCCCCATGGTCTTTGATGATTGCTAAACCCATGAAAGCTGAAATAACACAGCGATAGGCGTTGAGAGGGTACCAAAAGTATTAGAGATTATCCACTTTTCGTCTCAGGAAATTCACCCGTCCTTTTACTTGCGGCGGTGCATATCGGGTATCATTTCTACATTTCTGTTTGTGTTGATTCCCATTTGGTTGGTTTATTTAATTTGTTCATGAATCGCTCAGATTTCTGGCATTGACTCAGGTATGTATTCCGCAGATGTTATATCCCGCGCTCCTTAATTTGTCGCCTACGATCCAAGCTATTCTGCAGGATAGGCTCATAGGTCCTCTCAGGCAAACCTTTTCCATTGGACCTAGGACTGCCATGCTCACAAAATCAACTATTCAAGGCTTTGCATCTTCCCTTGCGGACATGGGCGTCTTTGTTACTCTTGCGCGTAAAGATAGCAGCACAGAACGGGCATGATGTTTTGTCAGACTGACTGCGCTCTCGAATATGACGCCTATAGTTCTCCGAGGAGGAAAACTGTCACCCCTTGCATCCGTGTCGGTAGCATCGATAATCGCCGCTGATGCTTCTGTGGGGCTTGTTGAAAGCAAGCCGTGACGACTCGCTAGCCCCCGTGGATCCAGTATGAAGAGGTGGGTAAACATCGAAGCAACATTCCTCTTGGCTAAAGCTATCTGCACCTGAAATGAAGCTTTCGGTGCAGTGCGCAGCTCAGTGGTGGAACACGTTAATATAAAAAAGACAGAGGTGTTGTCTAGGCAGAAGTACGCATCTTGCTAGGGTGTGCAGCTCGCTAGTAGGTGACGTTGCTAGGTTTAACATTGCTTGTTCCAACTGAGGTCAGGTTGCACTATTCATGTAGCGGAAAAACATTCACATCTTAATTCCATATTCAAAAAATAGCTGCATCGTTTCTCGTGAAGTCATAAAGAATATTGACAATACTTAAAAATGGTTTCTAGTAGTCAATCTTAGACAGAGCAAGCACCCTTTCCAGTTCATCTTGATCAGTCCCTGTATCACTCCTCGACAAAGAGAAATTTCCCCGCTGGATTTGTTGTAGGGCGTCAACTGTACCTATATTACTCTCCGTGTTTACTATCCTTGAACGTTCAAACGTCTCGTACTGGCGTCTCTCCAAAGCCTTGACTAATGCTTCGTCGTCTTCGTCAAGCTCCACTGGAGATTCAGCATCCACCTCATATGTTACACCAAGATCTGAATGTCTCTGTACAGGTTTTGGGGTTGGGCGGCTATTGGATTCATCGCGTCGACGAACCCAATCAGATACACCATTAGAGGACTCAGAATAGTGGAATTCACTCGTTTTGGCAATATCTGTGGCATTATGCACGATATGGTTGATGTTTTTGTCGTTCGCATGCTGTTCTAGGATAATAGAGTGACTTGAGCTGGGTCTTTTGCGTAAAGATTGCCGCTTGGTTGAGATCCTTAGATGTTCAGTCTCTGCTGAAAGCGGGGAGGCTGGGAGCGTTAGGTCAACAATTACCAATACAGTATAGTAGAAACACACTTGTTTTTCTTAGTATCTCCCCTTCACCTAAACTTCTCGGGAAGCCGCTGATTGGAGAACCAAAGTACAGCTGTTGTTTGCTCTTATCGCCCGTCAAATGTAAATCTATGGAGATCAAAGCCGACTCGGAAGTCGCAGGTATGGAAATCGACTCCAGCTGGAATGATCCCCTGTGGATCATATCTAAAATGACCTTATCAGTGATGGAAATCTCATGCGCACTCTCATGATGGTTGACTTCGCGCACGCTCAGATACGGCTGAAATGTTGGGGTCTGAAGCCTCTGAATATAGAGGCCTAGGTCGCGTAGGTTGGTGGACCCTGCACCAAAACGGCATCTAATATTTCCTGTTGTTATTTTAGTAACTTCAAATCACGAGTATAGTCGAGAATAGCCCACCTTGAATGGTGATACGATCACCAGCTTCCCTCAATGGACCGGACTTCTCAAAATAGAACGAACTTGCAACAAGCCGGTGGGCGATAGTCTCGATCTTGAAATGCATTCTGTGAGTACCCAATTTTGATCGAACTTCATCATGTAGATTGTATACTTGACCTTTGTCGTCCATCTTGGGCGTACGTGATTTGGTACCAGGATTGATGCGTATGTATCGGGCTGCAGCAATATTCGAGGAGTTTCCAACGACATCCTTGTGAAATTCTTTCCATGTCAATTCAGCATCCAAGATGCTTTCTCCTCTTTTCTTAATTACTTGCACCCAGTTTTCGAACTGTGGGAATGCTGAAAGAGCAGAGTACGAACGTCTCTCCTGTATTTTAGGCTTGACTTGATCAATCGCTCTCCTGATTTGAGAACGCCGCCCACCTCGAGAGGGATCAATATAACCATCAGTTTTTAAACCGTGATGACCAGTGCCTATCGACAATAAGATGTCTGGGTGGCAATCTTCTGAATCAGGCCAGAGGAGTTTGCTCTCATAGTTTGCTATGCGGACAGGGTTGTTGTGGAAGACTGCTCCATCTAGGTATCCTTCTTTTGTGCGGGAATTGACAAAAGGTTTGAAGAAAGTAGGTGCTGCGGATGTCGCTCGAGCACTAATTATACGTTATCTGGCATATATTCATGTCTATCAGGTTCATTTGACTTACGCTTCCCATATTTTGAGATCATGGTCGGGGAGATCTGGCCGGACCAGTCTGTAATTGACTAGCAAAAATCAGTTTTGAATTTGAGAGAGCACACAGTGTTTACTTTGATCGTCAGTTGCCCGATTGTAATTGGTGAAAATCACGGCTTCTCCGCCAGTGTCGTTTGAAGATGTCACAGCAACTTTTCGCCCACTATTCGGTGTCTCACATTCACCACCGAAGATCATTTCCTCTTTGAAGGTGTTCCTCAAAGCATCTTGGAGTGGTTGGGTACGATACTTTGTAGTACCGAGTTTTACGCCCCCCAAGCCCCACATTTTTGGAGTAAATGCTCTATCGACCATCTCAAGGAACACCTTTGTACAATGGTCTACAGACCAATCTTTGAGGCCAAGGCCAAGAGCAAGAATGCCACCAGTGCTGTTTTATCTCAATTAGAAATGAAAGTTGAGAGGTATAGATTCCTTGCTTCTGGTGGGAACACATACCTAGTGCCGACCACAAGGTCAAAAAAATCCAGAATTGGGATACGGTTTCCTAACTCTTCCTGCAATTGTCTGAGAACTTCCAGAATCACGATGCCTCTCATGCCCCCGCTGTAAGGCTTTTCAGTATTCGGAAGAGCAAAACAGGTTCAGTAACTTACCCATCTAAAGATAAAACACGAACACCAGCAAGTGGTGGCTTGAAACAAACTCGCCAGGGGACTTGAAATACGGTATCGCGGTCATGGAGCGGACATGAAGATACAGAGTAGGCGCCGGAGACCGTTTTGTGCGCTGTACCAAAGCCCTTGATACAGCGTGTGCAAAGTACATGACCACATGGAAGTGGATGTTCGGCCAATTCTCTGAGGCAACAGAAACATGTAGAATGGCTGATGAAATTTTGTGCTCCTCCAACCCTACGGTAAAATATGTTAATGTTCGTTTGATGAATCTTCGTCATGACGATTAATTCATCAGCATTGGCCGATGCACCTGTTTCTCGGTCAAGTTGGGCCTGGAAAGATTTCAGATGCTTTTCCAGATATAGATACCAGTCATCCGCGAAATTCTCGAAGGTGAAATCGGATTCGTATGGTCCTGTTCCAATGATCTGACCACGTTCTAGTATAGAGTCAGCATACTCTTTGAAAGCGAGAGTGAAATGTAAGGCTGGCGTCTAATCGAGAGTGAAATAATCGCAGAGCTGGTATGAATCAATCGTTCTAGGTGAATTCACTTACCGTTTTGATGTCCCTTAGTATGCCGTTCACTGACATTCACACAACGACCACGTTTAGAATGTTGGAAAGTACAGGGCCAGAATATTGCACAGAAGTCTTCAAGTGCATGATCACAATGAACAAGATATTGCTTCTCTAAAATTTGTTCCGCGGGACCTAAGCAATTGTAACAAGTTAGCATAAAGTTTGTATATACATCCAAGATAAGACTGAGTAAAAATGTAAAAACTGACCTTTGAGATTCAGACGTACACAGTCAAGAAGGATGCAAGAAGCTATCATGAAGCCTAACTCTTCGAAGATCTTTCTTGGATCGGCGCGCAGCGCAATCAGTGCACCAGACAACTTCAGGATGTTACCTCCAAAGTCCGATGGTATTGGGTTAATACGAAATGAAACATCCATAAAATCGAAAGGTGTGTGGAGGTCTCGAGAGAAGTGATCAAATGCGCATTGTAAATAAACATTGAGTGTATCGGAGTTGGAGAGCATGCGAGATCTCTTCTTAGAATATAACGACTCGTTACATCTCAGATTTAGGACCTTCTGGAGTTTTTGAACCTGATCATCGATCAACTATATGGGGAATGTCAGATAATAAGTATATGAGAAATATCAAATACAAGTGTGGTGAACTTACCATGTATCTTCCTTCTCCAGGGACTCGTACAACTGTGATGGAAGAATAATAACATTCGAGGAGATCCTGCATAGTCCGAATGATTTTGCCCTTAGCCTGCCATTGATCTTGTAGATGCTTATACCATGGATCTCGGTCAATCGCCCTGGAAACAGTGTTCATTAGTGTCCTAGTAGCATACTCCGGATCCCACTCTTTCTGATCGACTTTCGTGTCCGTTGCATTTAGAGCAACAACTGCGTGAGGTAGCGTGGGCTGGTTCACGGATTTCTCCAATGAAGAAGCTGCCCACGTAATGAGCAACGATAGCACTGTAGACTCAAATGTCCTAGGTCCAGTTAACTAGTTGTTTATCTGATATTCGATTGGAACAATGTGAACGTACTTCGGGTTTCGGAGAACGAAGACGATAACATCAGAGAATGTATATAAAAGACGTGGATATAGTTCAGTGACAGCATATTGCCGTTTTGACTTTTCTGGCGAATCCTCCCATTTTATGTCATGTGCAGTACACCGGAGCCCGTGCGAGACTTTTCGGCGCCTTCGATGATAGGTCGTATTGTCACGGTCCTTTTCTTTTAGCGGAGCAGACGTTGCATTGCAATACTGGGCACTCATTGGCATGTTTTCGCCCCCCTCTAAGCCTTCACAGTCAGCGTACAGCATAGGATTCTCTTCAGCATAGCTTCCGGGGTCGCTATAAAGATGAACATCACCGGACGTCGGTACGTTGCCGCTTGAGAGTGTGCCAACGATCGGCGACGGCAATTCCAAATCTGGAGAACGATGTTTTCGCCCTCGTTGATCGATGAGCATCTTGATCAGAGTACTTTTTCCTGCACCAGTCTGCCCGATGAAAGAAACCAGCTGGGGGTAGCGATACTTGAACTCTCCCGTATTGCTGTCAGCCATGATCGCAGGGTAGCGGCCATAATCTTGAAGGATTGGCTTGCCGTTGTTTCGAGCGATCCCGAACCATGTTGTATCTTCGTCCTCTATGTGTAGATTCTGTAGCTCGTCATGATCTACGGTTGGCGTCAAAATGTTCTTCAGTCTCTTCACAATCGTTGGATCGGCCTTCTCGTGTGGTAACCCATCAGGCCCTTTTCGACCCGGTTTGTGAGGAGCCTGCCTACTCCAGCAGTCATCACAGAAGTTCATTCCACAGTATGAGCAGTTCCATATCGGCATTTTGTCTGACTCGCAATCCTCACATATCTTCGGCGAGTCTTGTCCAGACTCTACACTCGAAAAGGATGGCTGGAGAGAATAGGTCGAGTAGAATCCATGCTTAGAGAGTGAGTCTCTAGGCCCAGAGCTAGTGGATGATGGTCCATGACGTTGCCCTGGGGCCCGCGTGGCTGTGGAAACAGGTCTGCTAACAGGTATCTCGGAACTTATCGAAGATCGAATTGTACCGGACGTGAGAGCATGTGGAGTTGGCGATCTGTATGGAAAATGTGACATGACAAAATAATTTTATTTCCTGGATGTTTTTTGGTTCAAATTTGATACTTGGGAGTTGATGAAACGAGGCTGCTTATGCTTGCGGTAGGATGGACCCGGGCTTTTAAGCAGAAAGAAAGCACAAGGCTGAACTTCAGCCTTGCGTCTGTGCCTCAAATAGGCGCCGAAGGCGTTCACACATATTGAGCCGCTTACCTAGAAAGGAAGGTGAAGTCGCCTTTAAGCTCGGCCACAAGGATGTTAGTGTTATAAGCACTTGGCTAAGCGCCGTACAAAGGAAGCTGAACCAATTAGAATCGAAGGATGCGTGGTGTCAGGGATAACACGGAACGCATCACGTGACTAATGAGTGCTAAGTAGTTACACGTAAAAATACTCAGCAGTAAACGCTGATTACTAAGTATGTTTAGAAATAAGTATATAAAAGCGTTTAGTAATAAGCTAAAATATATGTATATATATAGTTTATATAATTATATTTTATAATTATACTTATTTTATTATAGAGGGGTGATATTAAAAAAGCGTAATAGAAAAAATCGTACTTTTTAAACGTGTATAACTTTTTATATAAACTAGCTATTTTAAAAAAAAAATTAGTTTTAAAGATATTTACTAGCGCTATATCTAAAAAAAAAAAATTAATAATATAATATTTTCAGCTTTTAAAAAAGCTCTAAAGTTATACTAAAAAAAAATATAAATTTAAATACCCTGTAACTTTTTTACTAGCGTATAATTTTTAGTTTTTTCTTTATATTAAAGCTATTTATAATATATAATTATATAAAAAAAATTAGTATAAGTTTGTTTTCTAAAAAATTAGAAAATTAGAAAATTAAAAAAAAAAGTTAAAATAAAAATATTAATAATAAATTATTAATATTTAGTATAATATTTTTTAACGTCTATAACTGCTTTATAACACCTATATAAAAATAATATATAATTATCTGTTATTTTCTATAGAATTAAATTCTACTCTTTAACTATAGCTTTTTTAAATAAATTAATACTTTTAATATTATTTTCTTTGCCTATTAAATTAGTTTTTTATTTATTTAAAGTATTTTTTATTTTAGCCTAGATATTTTTAATAGAAGCTAAATTTAGGCTATAAAAAAGATATTAAAAAAGATTAATTTAATTTCTTTTAAACTAATTTAAAACTAGTTTAGCTGTATAAATTTTTAAATTATCTTATTAAAATTTCTAGTCTATCAACTAGTTAGTATTAATTTTAATTTTAAAATTTATAAGTTCTATAAATATATTAATTAAATATATTTATTTTAATATAAAAATTAAAAAAAAGTATATAAACTAACCAGGTTTTATTTATTTTTTAATAATAAATTTTAATACTTTTTATATATAATCTATATTATTAAAGTTATTTTTCGAATTAGATATTTCAATAAATACTAATTCTGATTTTTTTTCTATCTAAATAGCTCTCTATACTAATATAATAATATTTTAAGCTATAATTTAATTAGGATTAAATATTTTTAAAAAGTAATTAAATTAAAAAATTATAATCAATTTTTAGTTAATTTTAATTTTTTTAATTTTTTTTTATTTATAATTTAGTTTTATAGAAGCTAATTCAGCTTCTACTCTTCTATTTCTTTTTTTTTATATATTCTGTCTAGAATCTAGACCTTTTTCTATTACTAACTTATTAGAAAATATAATTTTATTTAAATTTATATTTTCTATATTTTTTAAATTTTTTTTAGTATATTCTAGTTTTATTTTTACTTTTTTTTATTTAAAAAAGATTTTTTACTAGCAATATTTATACTGTATTTTTTTTTAAAAAAAATCTTTATAAACTTTTTTTAGATATATTTAAATTATTTCTAAGTAAATTTTTTTTTCGTTTTTTTATAGCTTTTAATTAAATTTTTATTAATAATTTTTTTTTTTTTAATAGTTTGATTTTATTCTAATTTCTATCTTTTTTTAAACTATTAAAAAGTTTTTTTTTTAATTAAAACGTTATATAGTATAATATATACTATTTATAAATTTATTTAAAATAAAAGATATATTTTTAATAGATATATTAGCTTTTAATAAAAAATTAACTTTTTTTTTATATTCTGAAAATTAAAGTTCTATCTTATTTTTATTTAGAGAAAATAATAACTCTGATTTCTATTTCTAAAATATTTATTTATATACTAATTTAACTAGTTTATTATAATATAATTAGTGCTTATATAAGCAAAACTTTATTTTTTAAACTTTATTTTTTTAATATTAAATTAAAAACTTAGCTCTAGTTTTTTACTTATATAATATATACTAAACTAAATTTAGTTAGCGTAAAATAAAAAGTTTTAATAATTTTTTAAATAAAAAATCACAGCGTGTTTAATTTTCTATTTTTTTTTAGTATAACTTTAGAGCTTTTTTAAAAGCTGAAAATATTATATTATTAATTTTTTTTTTTTAGATATAGCGCTAGTAAATATCTTTAAAACTAATTTTTTTTTTAAAATAGCTAGTTTATATAAAAAGTTATACACGTTTAAAAAGTACGATTTTTTCTATTACGCTTTTTTAATGTCACCTATCTGTATATATATATATATATTTTTTAAAAAAAAGTAAAATTTTTAATAAAAAGTTAAGTAAATTAGTAGTAAAACTTACTACTTAGAATTATTTTAAACTTTTATTACTTAAAAAATATAAAAAAACTTCTTTAATTTTTTAAAATTTAGTTTTTTTTTTCTACTTTTTTAGATATTTAACTTTTTAAATTTTTTTATAGATTTTTATTTAAAAAATAAGTTACTAAAAAATATTATATAGTAGTATATTTTATAATATCTTACTTGTATTTTTTTTAATTTAGTTTTTTACTAACAAAGTTTTTTAAAACTTAATTTAGACTATTTTTTTTATTTTTTTCTATTTTAGTTTATTACAGTTTATAATAAACTATTATAAACTCTACTATAGTTAGAAATATTATTCTAAATAATAGTAAATATATATAATATAAAAAATAAATAAATAGCTTAAATAAGTAAGTAGTTATACTTTTAACTGCTTTAACACGCGTATAACTATCTACTTAACTATTTTAAAAAAAATTTATAATAACTTAATATAAAAAGTAGTTATAGTAGTTATACTGTTATTTTATATATATAAAACTTTAATTTTATTTTTTATATTACGTACAGCGCGCTTTTAAGTACCAGCTACTATTAAAATAAATATTTTTTTTATTTACTTTTTAATATTTTTTTAAGTAATAATTTTAGCTTTTTTAGCTTTTATTAAAAAATTTTATACTAAATCTACTTTTTTTTTTACTTTATACACTATATAGCAGTTGTATTAGCTTTTTTAAATAATTTATTTTAATTTTTAAATAATACAGCTGTATAAAATACAACTAAAAATTTTTTTAAGCTAATTTAAAGCTATAAAAATAAAAGTAAGTAAGAAACTATTATATTTTTTAATTTTATTATAAATTAATATTAACTAAACTTTAAGTTAATACATGTTTTTCTAAATTTCAGTTTTTTATAAAATAGTTTTAGAACTAGCTAATATTAATATATAGAAAGATAATATTAAAAAAAAATAAAAAAAATTATACTTTTTAAACTATATATAACTTTATAACTAAACTAGCTATTAAAAAAAATTTATTTTAAAAAGATTTATAAGCTCTTATTTAGTATAAAAAATAAAATATAGTTTATATAATATTTATAGCTATAAAAGCTAACGTAAATATATAGTAAAAAAAAATTTAAATTTAAAAGCTAGTTTATTTTTTTTCTAGCGTAAGATTTTTGTTTTTTATCTAACTATTTTAAAGTTCTATATAGTATATACTTATAATACTTTTTAAACAAATCTTTTTTATTTAATTAAAAAAAATTAAATTATTAATATTTTACATAATACCTATTATTTTTAATAACTGGCTGTTATAAGCTATAAACGTAGACTAATAACAGAGCCGACAGAGTCGCACTGCTATAGCTAGTTACGTAATATATTTAGTTAATTAATCTATTTAGCAGTACTAAGCAACTAAACAGTACTAAATAAAAAACTTTAGGCATATATATATAGTTTATATAATTATACTTTATAATTATATTTACTTTATTAGTAAACTTATTATTTAAAATTAACTATTAATTTATTATACTCTATTATTAATACAGAAACTTATATAGTATATCGCATATTGTTTTATTTACGTAACTTTACTAGTATTTATTTCTAAAAAATAATTTAAGCAGCTATTTACTCTTTAGTTTTACTTATAGCCTATAGCACAGTTTTAATACTAGCTTTTAGTATCTAAATAAAAATAATATAAAATTATTTATACTTTTCTATAGAATTAAGTTTTATTTTTTATTTATAAAGCGTTTTATAAATACGTTAGTAATTTAAATAAGTTAGTAATATTTAATCTGCGCACTACTTACGCTAAACTATTATATAATATCTTAATAATAACTAACTTAAAAAACTTATACTAAAACTAGTATATAGTTTATTATTTTTAATATTAAGACGTAACGCGTTTAAAATATTAATTAAACTATAACTATATATAGAGTATTTTAAAGTATTTTTATAAACTAACACGCTAAAAAATATATATAATATAATTCTAAAATAAATTTTAAACGCTTAATAAAACCTAAAAAAAAGTTATAATTTAAAAATTTATTAAGCAGTTTATATAAAAATTTACGTTTTTAAAATTTTATATAAAAAAAATAGTAAATAAATTTTTCAAATATATAGTACTAACTCTGTTAGTAAAAACTAAATTAATAACTTTATTTAATAAATTTTTAAATTTTAAATATATTAAAACTATTTGTTTAATTATTAGTAAACTATTTATAAAAATTTTATAGCTATTCTATACGAGTTTAATTTAGAAAAAAAAAATAGAAAAAAATAAAAGATTATAAATAATAATATATATAACTTTAATAAAACTAATATTATTATAAATAATTATTATAAGCTTAAAAAAAATATAGCTAAAAAACTATAAGTAAATAACTATTATTTAAAACGTTAAAGCTATAAATTATTTATTTTTATATTTTATTATTTTTATAAATAGTATATTTATTAATATTTAGTTTAAAAATTGAGTATATATATTTGTATTTTTAAAGTAAACTGTAATAGCTAAACTAATAATTAACTTATTTTTATTTAAACATAATATTTTAATAAATATATAAAGATAAACGCTATAAATACGTACTAGCTATTTATAATTAATAGTTTTAAAAACTATTACTTACTTAAATTCTAAAATTTGTATAAAAAAAGTTTTTTTACATATATTTTTGTATATTTATAATATCTACTATAATTTTTTAATATTAATTATTTCACACTGTTAAAATATAAATATAATAACTAAATTTTAATTTTAGTATATAACTATATATATTTTATTATTAAACTTTTTTTTTTTAAATATTTAAGCTATTTTTAAATGGTTTTTTACAGTAAAAAATATAAAAGTAAACTTTAAAAATATTAAATTAATTCTATATAAGCTAAAACCTATTTTATTAAAGTTTAATATAAAATTACAGATTTTAAAACTATTACTATAATTATAAAATGTATAAAAAATATAAACTATACTTATTTAATAAAAAATCTAAAACTATTATAAGTTTGTTATAGATTTATCAAATAAAAAAAAAGCGCATATATAAAGCGTAATTAATAAATTTATAAAATATTAGTTAAAAAAATAAAAGTATATTTAAGCAGAGAAAAGCTTAATAGTAAAAAAAAAAAATTAATTATAAAAAAAAAAGTATTTATAATATTAGTAAAAGATTTATATATAAAATACGCGGTATAATATACTATAAGTATATAATTATGTATTATTTTTTATAGAATTAAATTCTTTTTTTTATTTACAGCGTTTATACATAAAATATTATTTTTTTTATTATTATTTTTGCCTAATAAATCAGAATTTATTTTTTTCAAATTATTTTTTTAATATAGTTTAGATATTTTTTATAGATGCTAGATCTAGGCTATAAACTAAATATTTAAATTGTTTTATTTTATTTTTTTAAACTAGTTTAAAACTAGTTTTACTGTATAAATTTTTAAATTATTTTATTAAAGTTTCCAGTCTATAAACTAACTAGTATTTTTATTAATTTTATAATTTAATATTTAATTTTATATATTTGATTAAATATTAAATTTAATTAAAAAGATTAGAAAAAAGTATATAAACTAACTAGGTTTTATTTGTTTTTTAATAATAAGTTTTAATACTTTTTATATATAATTTATATTATCAAAATTATTTGTAAAATTAAGTATTTTAATAAACACTAATTTTCATTTTTTTTTCTATCTAAATAGCTTTTTCATAATAATATAAAAACATTTTAAGCTATAATTTTATTAGTATTAATTTTTTCCAAAAAGTAATTAAATTTTTTTAATTTTTTTTTACTTATAATTTAATTTTATAAAAGCTAATTTAGCTTCTACTTTTTTTTTTTTTTTAATTCTGTTTAAAACTTAGGTTTTTTTCTATTACTAACTTATTAGAAAATATAATTTTATTTAAATTTAAATTTTTTATATTTTTGAATTTTTTTTTTATATATTTTATTTTTATTTTAGCTTTTTTTTCATTTAAATACGGCTTTTTAGTACTAATATTTGTACTATAATTTTTGTCTTTTAAATATTTTTATAAACTTTTTTTAAACATTTTTATATTATTTTTTAATAATATTTTTTTATTTATTTTTTCAGGGTTTTTAATTAAATCTCTATTAGTAATTTTTTTCTTTTTTTATAGTTTAGTTTTATTTCTTTAAAAATTTTTTTTAAAATATTAAATAATTTTTTTTTATTCTTTGTATAGTATTTTTATACTAATTTTTTTTTATTTAATATATTAGAAATAGTTATAATAGATGTATTAGCTTTTTATAAAAGATTAACTTTTTTTTTATAGTTTAAGAATTAAAGTTCTATTTTATTTTTATTTAAAGAAAATAGAGATTTAAATTTCTATTTCTAAAATATTTATTTATATACTAATTTAACTAGTTTATTATTATATAATAGTTACTAATATAAGCAAAACTTTATTTTTTAAACTTTATTTTTTACAATATTAAATTAGACTTTAAGCTTTAGTTTTTTACTTATATAATATAGACTAAACCTAATTAAGTTAGCGTAAAATCAAAAGTTTTAATAATTCTTTAAATAAAAAATAAATTAGCTTTTAAATTTGCATTTTTTTTACTACACTTTTACTTTAAATTATTAAGCTATTAATATTATATAAGCTATATATTATTTTTCACAAAAAGAAAGCGCTTATAAATCTTTTTAAAATTAATTTTTTTTTTTAATAGCTGATTTAGTTACAGAGTTATACTAGTTTAAAAAGTATAATTTTTTTGGTTTTTTTTTGTGTCACCTCTCTGTATTAATTATAAAATATATATACTAACTAATATTTACTATTTACTATATTAATATATTTAGTTCTTAGTACTTTTTTATACTATTAAACTAATTATTAAAATAGTAGTTTTACTTTACTATATTTTTACTACTTATAATATTATTAGTTTTAGTTTTAAAAAAATATTAAATAATTATAAATTAGTTTAAAAAACTACGTTTAATACAGATAGCGGTAACAGTTATAAAAAAAGAAAAATTTTAATAGTAAAAATAGACGTTAAAAATATTTCCTATATAAACTCAGAGGTTATACTTGTGTTAGTGTTAGAAAGCAATATAGTAGATCTGTGCAACGGTGCAGTCTTCAGCTCTTAGCCCTCAGCTCTCAGCTAGTGCATTGTGCTACCACCTTAGCGGGCGATACAGTCCTTAGGCTTTAGCCATCAGCCCTCAGCTCTTAGCTAGTGTATTGTGCTACCATCTTATCTAACGATATTATTTCTAAGTGTTGTAATAATTCGTTCTCCAGATAGACTGATGTCGCACTTGTGTGCTTAAATAAGTGGTCTTAATTAGCTATCTTAATTTTCTAGAGGAATAACTTATGTGTCTACGTTACGTAAAACTGTAATATAAGCTCTGAAGTAGCCGGACGCTTTAGTCACGCCTAGAGAAAAACCAGAAGTCACAGAAAAAGGCAGAAAAGGAACGGGAAAAACATCCAGAGAAACAAACGAAAGCCTCGGAGTGCGAGAGATTTGCAAAAGACAAAGAAAATAATCAAACTAAAAAACTTGTCTTAAAGCAAATTCAGCAAGAAAAAAAGATCCAATTGGCTGCTGGGCGAGGTTTCAGAGAAGCGGAGCAGAGAAGACGTCCGAGAGCCCATTGCAAAAAGACGCAACACTGCAAACCAGAATCAAGCAGAGGCGCCCATAACGGCGACCTAAAAATAGAAACAGAGTGCAGCAAACAGAATAATCCAGCAGATTCGCCCATAGGAGTCAGGCAATCAAGCCACGGCGGATCAAAGCAGAATACGCCGATTTCCAGTGTTTCGAGGATAGGAGGCAAAATTTCGTGCCCTCGTCGCTTTTTAGACTGGAAATTAGGGCGGAACTGTTTTTCTAGATTCCCTTGTATCCGATTATAAAGTTGCATGTTAATTGCTGAGTCGGGTGTAGAGTGAGCCGATTTTGAAATAGAGCGCTCCATCTTCGTGACTGGTGCACCCTGTGATCTGGTGCATCTAGTAATCGCTTACGTTAGTAGCTTTAGCGTCACATCGCTATAAAGCTTGGGCAAGGCAGCCTACTGGAAAAACAACCTCAGTTGAACAGATTTTAGCCAATTATCATTTGTCGCACGCAAGAGCTACATGCATTGCCAAGCCTGTCGTGCAGTCTATGTAACTGGATACGGCTGATAACCGCCACACCACTACTTAGCGTAATAATTCCCCAACCACTGTTTTTGATACACTACTACACATATGACCTCGGTTCGAAAAATGACCCGGCTGCCACTATTTTTAACTAAAATGCCACCGTTTTAACAGTGGGCTTCGCGCCTCCCCCAGACGCTCTCGAGCAGTAGACAAAAGTAGCAGTTTTACATAAGAAGGGATAAGTCAGAGTGTGTAATATGATGTCGTTTTTTTTTAGTGTTGGGTAGTACTGTAGAACCTCTTTTATCTGCGTTGGACGCATTAGGGCTGTCAACCGCCTAGCTTATGGAGACTAGCCCCTATAAGCTAGGGAGGGACCGCCCAAAAGCCGGAGGGGCAACCGCATGTTGGCATGGGGTTGCTAAATTCTAGTAGGTCAGAATCAATGGCATTTTAGTCAAAAATGGTGGCAGCCGGGTCATTTTTCGAACCGAGGTCACATGTGTGGTAGTGTATCAAAAACAGTGGTTAGGGAATTATTACGCTAAGTAGTGGTGTGGCGGTCATCAGCCGTAACTAGATATCTAGGTTAGGTTAGGTGGATGTAAGCGGACAAGAACACATTGCCGTCGCTACAACAGGACAGGACGTAACCTGCGCACTTGTACCGTGGGTGAATAGACTTACTCTATGGCCCTCGCCTTCTGATTTGTTAAGACTCTTGAGTAATTTCGAATAAGCTGAGGGTGGGTACGACTAGCAGGTCTTGGTAAAAGTGTCCCGTCGGTCTGGCCCTCCGCTTGCTGTGGGTATACCGGTAGGGTCAATGCGCGCCATGGATCAATGCGATCTGAACACAAAATCCGGAAGTCAGACCTAAGGTTACATCACTGCACTGAGGATATTTCCTCCCATGAGCTTTGATTGAACAGGCCTATCGAACTCAAGTTAGACTGTAGCTAACGTAAGTGACCCGCTCGCTTGTCTGACCCGCTCGCTTATCCCTTACGTTATTGAAATTAGCTTGGTGTCTCAATAGTTTGGCCACTGTGTGACGGAGCTGGCTGGGCCTGCAATATAGCACCCGCAACTATTACATGCAAACTTCTGTAAAAGTATAGTAAAATCTATAATTAGTTATAAAAACTATAACGTAAAGGATAAGCGAGCTGATCAGACAAGCGAGCTGATTACTTAATACTAAGTATTTATATAAAACTTTAAAGCTTAATAACTTTTATAGTTATAAAAAGCTATAAACTTTAGTTTTATAGATATTAAATTTTTATTTTAGTAGCTACTATAATAAAAAAGTTATTAAGCTTTAGAGTTTTATATAAATATTTAGTATTAAATAATTAGCTTGCTTGTCTAGTCAGCTCGCTTATTTTTTATATTAAAATAAACTAACTATATTTAACTATTTTAGCTAGTATATATAATAAGTAAATAGAGTAGATAATAAAATAGATAAGATAATAAAATAAACTAAATATTGTATTTGTGCATTTAGAGAAATAGCTTTATATTATAAAAAATTAGTATATTTTTTTAATATAACTTAGTCTAGTAATCTAAACAGAAACTGTATATTAAGTTTAGTAATATAAGTTATTTTAATACAGAGAGGTGATATTAAAAAAAAACTAAAAAAAAAGTTATACTTTTTGAACTAGTATAACTCTGTAACTAGACTAGCTATTAAAATTAGAAAAAAATTAGTTTTAAAGAGATTTAGAGGCTCTTTTTTATATTTAAAATAATATATAGCTTATATTATATTTATTACTTAGAAATTCAAAGTAAAAGTATAGTAAAAAGAAATACAAATTTAAAAGCTGATTTATTTTTTTTCTAGCATAATATTTTTAATTTTTATTTTATTATTTTAAAGCTATATATAGTATATAGTTGTAATATATTTTAAAAAATATCTTTTTTATTTATTAAAAAAAAATTTAATAGTAGAAATTTTTTTTTAAAAAAATTAAAGTATATAAATAAATTATTAATTAATGAAATTATTAATATTTTGTATAATATCTGTTACCTTTAATAACTGTCTCCTAACATCTAAATAAAGATAATATATAATTATCTATTATTTTTTGTTGAATTAAATTCTATTCTTTATTTATAGCGTTTATAAATAAAGTATTTTCTTTTTTATTATTTTTTTACCTAATAAATTAGAATTTAATTTTTTAAAATTATTTTTTAATATAGCCTAGATGTTTTTTATAGGTCCTAAGTTTAAGCTATAAGCTAGATGTTTAAATAATTTAATTTTATTTTTTTTAAACGATTTTAAAACTAGTTTAGCTGTATAGGTTTTTGAATTATTTTATTAAAATTTCCAGTCTATAGACTAATTAGTATTTATATTAATTTTATAATTTAATATTTAATTAAATTTATTTAATTAAATATTAAATTAAATAAAAAAATAAAAAAAGGTATATAAACTAACCAGGTTTTATTTATTTTTTAATAATAGATTTTAATACTTTTTATATATAATCTATATTATTAAAGTTATTTTTAGAATTAGATATTTTAATAAACACTAATTCTGATCTTCCTTCTATCTAAATAGCTCTTTATACTAATATAATAATATCTTAAGCTATAATTTAATTAGTATTAATTTTTTCTAAAAAGTAATTAAAACAAAAAATTATAAATAGTTTTTAATTATTTTTAATTATTTTTAATTTTTTTTTTTACTTATAATTTAATTTTATAAAAGCTAATTCAGCTCCTACACCTTTATTTCTCTTTTTTCTTATATATTCTTATTTAGAATCTAAATCTCTTTCTATTACTAACTTATCGGAAAATATAATTTTATTTAAATTTATATTTTTTAAATTTTTTAATTGTTTTTTTGCGTATTTTAATTTTATTTTAGCTTTTTTTTTATTTAAATACAGCTTTTTAGTATTAATATTTATACTATAATTTTCTTTTTTTAAATATCTTTATAAGCTTCTTTTAAATATTTTTATTTTATTTTCTAGTAATATTCTTTTATTTGTTTTTTTAGGGCTTTTAATTAAATACCTATCTATAATTTTTTTATCTCTTTTAAATAGCTTAATTTTATTTTAAATTCTTTCTTTTTTTAAGCTATTAAAGAAATTTTTTTTTTCTTTATTTTTTATATAGTATTTTTAACACTTATTTTATTTTTATTTAATATATTAAAAATAGTTATAATAGATATATATTATAATTTAGTTTTAGAAGAATTTAAGCAGATAATATTAAAAGCGCGGTTTTAATTATATATATAATTACGCGCCTAAAAAGAAACTACTATACTATATTATATAACTAAAAAAAAAATATAATTTAAAGTTTATATTTTAGTAGAGTAAGCGATTATAAGTACTAATAGTAAATATTTATAATAAATATAAGTAAGCGCGGCTACTATATATAAATATAGTTTATATAATTATATTTTATAATTATATTTACTTTATTAGTAAATCTATTATTTAAAATTAACTATTAATTTATTATACTTTATTACTAATACAGAGACCTGTATAGTATATTATATATTATTTTACTTATATAACTTTATTAGTATTTATTTTTAAAAATTAACTTAAGCAGCTACTTACTTTTTAGCTTTACTTATAATTTATAATATAACTTTAGTATTATAAATACTTTTTAAAATAAATACTACTTTAAAATCACGCGTAATTTTAACTCTAACTAGTAATACTAATAGTACTAAAACTACTACCAGTATAATTATATAATCTAATACAGTAGATAATAATTTTATTAAAATAGTAATATTTAATTTTTATTATAAAAAGCGAAATAAGTTTAAAAACTAGCTTTTATAGCTTAACTTATTTTTTAACTTTTAAAATAAAAATATTTGAAAAAAAACGCGTTATATTCGCAGCTATATATATAAAAAATAAAATACTTTAATAAGTTAAACTAGTTTTTATTAAGTATAAAAACAGTAAAGCTAATAATAATATTAATAAATAAATAAAAAATTTTAATAAATTTTAAAAAAAAATTAAATAAGTTTTTAAAATTTTTAATAAAAATATAATTACTAAATAAGTTATTTAATATTTAATATAATAGATTTTAACTGCTAACTACGCTAATTAATTTTAATAGCTATTACTTTTTACTAAATAAAATAATAAAGTATTTATAGTAATATACTGTTAGAGACTTAAACCTAATATTAAAAAAAAACTTATATATTTTAGAGCTTAGCTTAACACGCTTAAATAACGTATAAATAAATTTATTAATATTAATTAAAAACTATATAAGTTATATATAGAATTAAACTAAAACTAAAACTTAAAATATAAATAATATACTAAACTAAGTTATAGTAAAAAATACTATAATACTAATACTAGTAAATAAGTTAAATATAAGGTAACGTATTTTACTTATAATATCTATAGTAATAAATAAATAGTTTTTAGTAATATCTAGAAAGCGAGATAAAAAAGTAATAAAAAAAATAAGTTTAAAAGTAAAACTATAATTTACTATATATATAGAAAGACAGGCTATATCGCAAAAAATTATTAATTAAAAAATAAAGTAATTTAATAGCTAAATATATTATAAACTATTTTAAATAATAAATTTAACGTAAATAATAAATAAAAAATTATTATGAATAAATTTTATAAAATAAAACTTATCTATAACAGCGAACTACTGTAACATAAAAAAATAAAAAAAAAATTTAATTATATTTAGTATTAAAGTAAGAGTACTTAAATAGAGTTTAGAAGTATTTTTAAAAAAGTTAAGTTTAAAAAATTTAGCTATAAAAAAAAAGTCTTTCGTAACGTATATAATTATAAAAAATATTTAAATAACTATAGCTGTAAGTATAAATTAAAAAAATTTACTAAATTCTAAATTAATAAAAACTTAAAATAAAAATAAAAATTAGCTAAAATTTATAAAAAAAATAGAAAAAATTTAATATAAATATTTATATAGTAGAAAAAATTACTTATAACGCGTAAACAGTTAAAAAAAAACTATAACTTAAATAAAAAAAATTAAAATTTAAAAAAACGCTGATAATAACGTAGTTCTAAAATATAAAAATAAATTAATTAACTAAATTTAGAAATTAGATTAAAAGTTTTACTAAACTTTAACAGCGAACTAAATATAGTTTTAAATTTTTTATAAAACTAAAATACGTAAAAACTATAATACTATTTAAACTTAAATAATTTAAAACACGTAGTTTATTTATAAACTTTTTATTAAAAAAACTAATACTAAATATACTATTTAGATAAAACAGCTGTAAACTAGTTTCTATCTAAACTATATAAATATAAATATTAATAATTTAACTATAAAACACATACATATGATACCTACCTATAAAATAAATAATAATTATAATATTTTTTTTAGAATAAGCAAAACTAAAAAACTTATAATAAATATACTAATTAATAAAAAATATACGTAAAATTTTTAGTAAATCTGTTTATATAATAATTATAAACGTTACTAAAATAAAAAATACTTATATAAATTTAGTAATAAGTCTTTTTTAAAACAGCACCTAGCGTCTAGAATTAATTTAAAGTATTATATACTACTAATTTAGAAAATTTAGTTAAGTTACTGTTAAAGCTGTATTATAAACTATAAATAAAGCTAGAAAATAAGTAGCTGCTTAAGTTAATTTTTAAAAATAAATACTAGTAAAATTACGTAAGTAAAATAATATGTAATATACTATACAGATATATGTATTAGTAATAAAAGATAATAAATTAATAGTTAATTTTAAATAATAGATTTACTAATAAAGTAAATATAATTATAAAATATAATTATATAAACTTTATATTTATGTAGTAACTGCGCTTACTTATACTTATTATAAATACTTACTATTAGTATTTATAAGCGTTTATTTTACTAAAATATAAGCTTTAAATTATATATTTTTTTTAGTTATATAATATAGTATAGCAGTTTTTTTTTAGGCGCGTAATTATATATATAATTAAAACTACATTTTTAATATTATCTATCTAAATTTTTTTAAAGCTGTATTATAATACTATTTTTTTTTAAAAAATTTATTTTTAAATTATATAACTAATTAGTAGTTTTATTTATAAACGCTGTTACTCTGCGTTTTCTAAATATAACTAATATATTATATCTTTTAACTTTTAAGTACGTTATATTTATTTTATATTTGAAATTTATCGCGTAAATATTATTTTTTTTTATAATAAATATTTTACCTTTAGTTAAAATTATTTCATTATATCTAATTCTTATTTAAATTATGCTAAATATACTAAACTTAATTACTTTTATATAAGCTTATTATAAAAGTTACTTAACTGTACTTGTAATAAATATTAAAAAAATAAAAATAAAAATAAAAAGTTATTAATATAGATAATAATTTAATTAATATAGAATAAAAAAATATTAAAACAGACTGAGAAGCGTGCGAAGAAAAAAGCATTTTATTTAGTATTAAAAATAAAAAAAAATAGTAAGTTAAATACTGTTTAATTTATAAACTGTTCTGCTACTAATACTTTAGTTAAATTTTTACTTATAATATAGTTTATAATAAATTTTATTAATTCTGTTATTACTTCTACTAGTAATAAACTTTTAGTATTAAATTTTTAATTACTTTTAAAAAATAAACCTTTTTTTTATAAGTAAGTTTTTTTATTCTAATTTTGTATAGTAATAAATTATATATTTTTTTTTATTTTTTTTTAGCAGTTGCTAATAATTTTAAATTTTTTTTTTTTTAATTTTTAAGTATTTTTTAAATCAAAGTATTTTTTTTATTTAATTAGAAATTTTTAAATAAACTATTTATTTCAAAAATTTTTTTACTTAATTTCACGGTAGTCTAATAATATTTTAAATTTAAATTTAAATTTTTTTTTTATTTTATAATAAAAGTATTTTAGTATTAGTAGATTCTAGTAGTAATATATAAAATACTAGATATATTTTAGTATTAGTAAAAAGTTAAAGTTTGAAGTTAACTGGTTTTTTTTATTTTAGAATTAAAAATAGTCTAACTTTAGCGTAATTTAATTTTTTACTTAATTATATTATTTAAAAATTTTTTATAAAAAATATACTTTTTTTTTTTAGCTAAAGTGCTATTTTTTATTTTTAGTTAATAAAAAAAATAGTTTTACGTTATACTGTTTTAATATTTTTTTATAATTATTTATAAAGTTTTTATAATTTTTTTAATTTATTTATTACTTAACTTATAACTAGCTTAATTTTTTTTTTTTTTTTAATTTTTAGTAATAGAAAATTTAAATATATTCTATATAATGCGTAATAAAAAAATTACTTTTTTACTACTAATTCTCTGTTGTTAAATATAAGTTATAATATAAATAGTAGTAATATTTAATTATTCTATTTTTAGTTACTATATATTTATAAATATATTTTTATAGTTTAGTTTATTTTTTCTGTTTAACTGTTTATCTGTAAATAGTATATTATTAATATTTTTTTTTTAATTTTAATAGCTAACATTAGTATTATCTAATAGTTTAATATAAAAAGTTTATTTCTGTTACTAATAATTAATTAAAATAATTTATAATATCTAACTACGCGATTTAAAATAATCTATACTAATTTTAGTATAGTATAAATATTTTTAAATAAAATTATTTTTATATATTTTATAAATCTATCTATAACTACTAAAATAGTATTATTAAATACTTTAAAAACTTAGTTATAAAACGTTAGTAGTTTAGTAATAAAGTTTATAGTAATATCTGTTTAAAGTTTATTTAGTATTTCTATAACTTATAGCTTTCTGTACTAAACGTATATACTATACTTATTTTTTTATTTTATTATATATTTTTTAATACATTTTATTATTTTATTTTTTAATTTAGAAATATTGTACGTTTATTGTATTAATTTGATTATCTATTTAATATTTAAATATTTATATAATAAATTTTTATAATACTACTAAATAATAGTTTAGTAAAGTTCTTTTAGTATTTATTAATATACTGTTATAATAAAATTAATACTGTGTATTAGTTTTAAAGTACTGTTTAGCGCTTACTTAAAAATAACAGCTTTATTTATTAATTTAGTTTTTATAATATCTGTTTTTTAGCTTAAAACGTCTATTTTTCTATTTTTTTTACTTAGTATATAAATAATTTTAAATTTATACTATTTTAGTTTTTTATTTTTTTTAGTATATCGTTAGTTTAGTAGTTTAATTATTATAAGTATTATTAAATTTTTATAATTTAAATATACTGTAAATTTTAAACAGCTTTTTATATAAATTCTCTAATATTTAAAAAAATTTATAATAGTAAGTAATTTTTTATTATAAATATTATAATTTTTTTTAGCTCCGCTAAATTTTTTTAAGTAATAAATAAATAAATACTATTTACTTTTTTTTTTAATTAATATATACTTTTATTACTAGATCTAATACGTCTATTTCTATATATAAAAATTTTCTACTAGTAAAAAATATAAAAATTAGTAGTAATATACTTGCTTCTCTAAATATTTTAAAAGCTTATCATAAGTTTATATTCTACTTAAATAGTATATTTTTTTTATTAACTTTATAAGTAGTAGTACTTTTTTTTAAATAGTAATTAATAAACTATTTATTAAAGTTACAGAATTTTTAAAAGAATTATATATTTTTAACATTTTTTAGCGTAAACTAGTTTTTAACTACTTTAATTTTTTTTAAACTAATTTTAACTTTATATTTTTCTATAATATATTTTAAAAATTTAACTTTTTTTTTATAAAATTTATATTTTTCTAGTTTAAATTATAGTTCTGCTTTTTTTTCATATTATAGTACTATTTATATATATTAAACGTGTTTTTTAAAGTTTTTAAAAAAAACTAAAATATTATCTAAATATATAATAATAAATATATTTAAGTGTGTTTTTAATATATTATTAATAAATACTAAATATATTACAGAAATATTAGTAAAACTAAATAGTATTATAAAATATTTATAGTGCTTATACCGCGTCTAGAATACTATTTTTTATTTTTTATTTTTTTTTATATATATTAAATTATACGCGCTTTAGGAATTTAAAACTATAAATATCTATACTTTAAATAGTTTATTTCTAAGCTTTTAAATATTTAGTAGTAAATATTTATTTTTAATTATAATATTATTAAATTTTTTAAAATTTATATATAACTGTAGAGATTTATTTTTTTTAAAAATAAAAATAATTAAATATTCTGCTTCTAACGTTAATTCGCGTATAAATCTTTTTTTAATAAACTATAAATAGGCTTAAAAGTTAGATTTTTTTTTAAAAGGCTATTTTATAGTTCTAAAGCTAATACTTAAATAATATTTAATTATTTACTTTTTTTAAAAAAAATAGTTTTTATTTATTATATTTTATAAAAATTATAGAAGTTACGTAAATTATTTCTAAAAATTTTATTTTTTTTATTTAGTAACTTTTTATTAGATTTAGTAAAATTAACTTTTTTTTAAAAAGCGTTTTAGTCAATTTTTTACTGCTTATATTATTTAGTATAATTTTATTTACTATTAAACGCTGCTAATATATAGATTTTAATATAATAGCGTAATTATATTTTATAAATAAAAATATTTTTTTATTTAATTAATATATAAATTATACTTTTTAAACTAAAAAAGTTTTAAAATAATGTTATAAATAGCTGTATCTATAACGTTAAAAAAAATCTCTTTTTAGTATTTTTTAATATCTATAATAGTTATAGCTTTTTAATCTATTAATACTTTTTTTAGTATTTTTTTTTAGTTACTATATAAAAAAAATAAAGTTATTTATAAATATATTTTTTTACTTTACTACGCTTTACAGCCTACTATAAAAAATAGTTATACTAAACTTTTATATTTAATAATATTTTTATTTAGTATTTATTAAGCTTAATAAGTAGCTTAATTAAGTTTTTTAAATTAGTAGTATATAATATTTTAAATTTATTCTAAGCGCTAAATACTGTTTTAAAAAAGAATTATTACTAAATTTATATAAGTATTAATTATTTTAGTAATATTTATAATTATTATATAAACAGATTTACTAAAAGTTTTACGTATATCTTTTATTAACTAGTATATTTATTATAAGTTTTTTAGTTTTTTTTTAGTTACTATATAAAAAAAATAAAGTTATTTATAAATATATTTTTTTACTTTACTACGCTTTACAGCCTACTATAAAAAATAGTTATACTAAACTTTTATATTTAATAATATTTTTATTTAGTATTTATTAAGCTTAATAAGTAGCTTAATTAAGTTTTTTAAATTAGTAGTATATAATATTTTAAATTTATTCTAAGCGCTAAATACTGTTTTAAAAAAGAATTATTACTAAATTTATATAAGTATTAATTATTTTAGTAATATTTATAATTATTATATAAACAGATTTACTAAAAGTTTTACGTATATCTTTTATTAACTAGTATATTTATTATAAGTTTTTTAGTTTTATTTATTCTAAAAAAATATTATAATTATTATTTATTTTATAAATAAGTGTTATATACGTATATCTCGCAGTTAAACTATTAATATTTATATTTATATAGTTTAAATAAAAACAAGTTTACGGCTGTCTTATCTAAATAATAAATTTAATAATAATTTTTTTAATAAGCAGTTTATAAATAAATTATATACTTTAAATTTTTTAAATTTAAATAGTATTATAGTTTTTATATATTTTAGTTTTAAAAAGAATTTAAAATTATATTTAGTTTACTGTTAAAGTTTAGTAAAACTTTTAATTTAATTTTTAAATTTAGTTAATTAACTTATTTTTAAATTTTAAAACTATATTATTATTAGCATTTTTCTAAATTTTAATTTTTTTTATCTAAATTATAGTTTTTTTTTAACTGTTTATATATTACAAATAATTCTTTCTACTATATAAACGTTTTTATTAAATTTTTTCTATATTTTTTAAAACTTTAGCTGATTTTTTTATTTATTTGAAATTTTTATTAATTTTAAATTAAGTAAACTTAGATAGTATACTGCTATAACTATTTTTTTTAAACTTATAACTAGCGTTATTTAAATAGTTTTTATAATTATATATATTATAAAAAACTTTTTTTTTTAAAACTAAGTTTTTTAAACTTAGCTTTTTTAAAAAATACTTTTAAGCTCTATTTAAGTATTTTTATTTTAATACTAAATATAATTAAAAAAAGTTTTTATTTTTCTGTTTTGCAGTAGTTTGCTATTATAAATAAATTCTATTTTATAAAATTTATTTATAATAACTTTTTATTTATTATCTGCATCGAATTCGTTATTTAAAATAGTTTATAATATATTTAGCTGTTAAATAACTTTATTTTTTAATTAATAGTTTTTTATAATATAATCTGTTTTTCTACACACGTAGTAAGTTATAACTTTATTTTTAAACTTATTATTTTTTTATTATTATTTTTTTATTCTGATTTTTAGATATTACTAAAAACTATTAGTTTATTGCTATAGGTGTTATAAGTAAAATATATTATTTTATATTTAACTTGTTTACTAGTATTAATATTATAGTACTTTTTACTATAGTTTAGTTTAGTATATTATTTATATTTTAGATTTTAGTTTTAGTGTAATTTTATTCGTAATTTATACAGTTTTTAATTAATATTAATAAATTTATTTATAAGCTGTTTAAGTGTGTTAAGCTAAACTCTAAAACGTATAAATTCTTTTTTAATATTAAATTTAAGTTTTTAATAGTATTTTATTATAAATACTTTATTATTTTATTTAGTAAAAATTAATAGTTACTAAAATTTATTAACGTAGTTAGCAGCTGAGATCTGTTACTTCAAATATTAAATAGTTTATTTAGTAATTATATTTTTATTAAAAATTTTTAAAACTTATTTAATTTTTTTTTTAAATTTATTAAAATTTTCTATTTATTTATTAACGTCGTTATTAGCTTCGCCGTTTTTATACTTAATAAAAACCAATTTAATTTATTAAAATATTTTATTTTATATATACGTGGCTGTAAATATAACGCGTTTTTTTTTTTTAATATTTTTAATTTAAAAGTTAAAAAATAAATTAAGCTGTAAGAACTAGTTTTTAAACTTATTTTATTTTTTATAATAAAAATTAAATATTACTATTTCAATAGAATTATTATTTACTATATTAAGTTATATAATTATACTAGTAGTAGTTTTAGTATTAATAGTATTACTAGTTAAAGTTAAAAATACGCGTAATTTTAAAATAGTATTTATTTTAAAAATATTTATAATATTAAAGCTGTGCTACAGGCTATAAATAAAACTAAAAAATAAATAACTGCTTAAGTTAATTTTTAGAAATAAATACTAGTAAAGTTATATAAGTAAAATAATATATAATATACTATATAGATATCTGTATTAGTAATAGAGTATAATAAATTAATAGTTAATTTTAAATATTAGATTTGCTAATAAAGTAAATATAAATATAAAATATAATTATATAAACTATATACTTATATAGTAACTACGCTTATTTAAATCTATTATAAATATTTACTATTAGTACTTATAAGCGCTTACTTTACTAAAATATAAACTCTAAATTATATTTTTTTTTTAGTTATATAATATAGTATAGCAGTTTCTTTTTAAGCGCGTAATTATATATATAATTAGAGTCGCGCTTTTAATATTATCTACTTAAATTTTTTTAAAGCTGTATTATAACAGCTATCTATTAAACTTAATAAATACTAGATAAAAATATTATTAGATATAGAAGTTTAGTGTAACTATTTTTAACAGCAGACTATAAAATATAGTAAAATAAAAATATATATTTATAAATAATTTTATTTTTTTTATACAGTAACTAAAAAAAAAATACTAAAAAAAGTATTAATAAATTAAAAAGCTATAACTATTATAGACATTTAAAAATACTAAAATTTTTTTTTTAAATATTATAAAAACAGCTATCTACGACGTTATTTTAAAACTTCTATAATTTAAAAAGTATAACTTATATATTAACTAGACGAGAAAAAAGCTTTTATTTATAAAATATAATTATACTATTATATTAAAATCTACGTATTAGCAGTATTTAATAGTAAATAAAATTATACTAAATAATGTAAATAGTAAAAAATTAACTAAAATACTTTTAAAAAAAAAAGTTAATTTTATTAAATCTAATAAAAAGCTACTAAATAAAAAAAAAAGTTTTAGAAATAATTTACGTAACTTTTAAAATTTTTAAAAAATAAAGTGAATAAAAACTATTTTTTTTTAAAAAAAGTAAATAATAAAATATTATTGAAGTATTAGGTCTAAAACTATAAAATAGCCTTTAAAAAAAAATTTTTAATTTTTAAATTTATTTATAGTTTATTTAAAAAAAGCTTATAGTATTATAAATATATTTTAATAAAAATTTTAAAAAAAAATTTATACGCGAATTAATATTAGAGGCAGAATATTTAATTATTTTTATTTTTTTAAAAAAAAGATTTCTACAGTTATATATAGATTTTAAAAAATTTAATAATATTATAATTAAAAATAAATATTTACTACTAAATATTTAAAAGCTTAAAAATAAGCTATTTAAAATATAAATATTTATAATTTTAGATTTTTAAAGCGCGTATAATCTAATATATTTAAAAAAAAATAAAAAATAAAAAATAGTATTTTAAACGCAGTATAAATACTATAAATATTTTATAATAGTATTTAGTTTTACTAACGCATCTATAATATATTAAATACTTATTAATAATATATTAAAAGTATATTTAAATATATTTATTATTATATATTTTAATAATATTTTAGTTTTTTTTAAAAACTTTAAAAAATATATCTAGTATATATAAATAGTACTAGAATATTTAGAAAAAGCAGAACTATAACTTAAACTAAAAAAATATAAATTTTATAAAAAAAAAGTTAAATTTTTAGAATATATTATAAAAAAAATATAGAATTAAAATTAGTTTAAAAAAAATAAAGTAGTTAAAAACTAGTTTACGCTAAATACTATTAAAAATATATAATTTTTTTTAAAAATTCTGTAACTTTAATAAACAGTTTATTAACTACTATTTAGAAAAAACTTTACTACTTACAAAATTAATAAAAAAAAATAAACTATTTAAGTAAAATATAAACTAATAATAAGTTTTTTAAAAACTTAAAAAAGTAAATATATTATTACTAGTTTTTAAATTTTTTATTAGTAAAAAATCTTTACGTATAGAAACAGACGTATTAAACTTAGTAATAAAAATATATATTAATTAAAAAAAAAAACTAAATAGTATTTAATTATTTATTATTTAAAAAAATTTAGTAAAGTTAAAAAAAATTATAATATTTATAATAAAAAATTATTTACTATTATAAACTTTTTTAAATACTAAAAAATTTATATAAAAAGTTATTATTACGAATTTAAGAAAGTGGGCGGCGCAGGCGACGCTTTTAAAAGATAGCTAATAATAAGTACTAATAGTAAGTGCTTATTACTCTGCTAAACTAAAATAAGTTACGTGACAGTTTTATAGAAATATTAATACTAAGAAAGTTTGGTATAAGATTTATAGAGCTCGTGATTTAGCGTTTTATAAGTCTCACAGTTTTATAAGAATAGTTCTATAGAACTATAGAATTTTATAGAATTTAATATATATATAGTTTATATAATTATACTTTATAATTATATTTATTTTGTTAGCAAATCTATTATTTAGAATTAACTATTAACTTATTATGCTTTATTACTAATACAGAAATCTATACAGTATATCGCATCTTATTTTACTTACGTAACTCTACTAGTACTTATTTCTAAAAATTAACTTAAGTAGCTATTTACTTTCTAGCCTCGCTTATAGCCTGTAGCATAGTTTTAATATTATAAATACTTTTTAAAATAAGTACTACTTTAGAATTACGCGTACTTTTAACTCTAACTAGTAGCACTATTAGTACTAAAGCTACTACTAGTATAATTATATAATCTAATACAGCAGATAATAATTTTATTAAAGTAGTAATATCTAACTTTTACTATAGAGAGCGAAGTAAGCTTAAAAACTGGCTCTTACAGCTTAACTTATTTTTTAACTTTTAAAGCAGAAATATTAAAAAAAAGAAACGCGTTATGTTCGCAGCTATATACATAAAAAATAAAGTACTTTAATAAATTAAATTAGTTTTTATTAAGTATAAGAACGGCGAAGCCAACAACAACGTTAATAAATAAATAAAAAACTTTAACAAATTTAAAAAAAAAATTAAATAAATTTTTAGAGTTTTTAACAAGAATACAATTACTAGATAAGCTATCTAATATTTTAAATAACAGGCTTTAGCTACTAACTACGCTAATAAATTTTAGCAACTATTAATTTTTACTAAATAAAATAATAAAGTATTTATAATAATATACTGTTAAAAACTTAAATCTAACGTTAAAGAAAAATTTATATGTTCTAGAGCTTAGCTCGACACGCTTAAATAACTTATAAATAAGTTTATTAATATTAATTAGAAACTGTATAAACTGCGAATAGAATTACACTAAAACTAGAACTTATAATATAAATAACGTACTAAACTAAGCTATAGCAAAAAGTACTATAACGCTAATACTAGTAAATAAGTTAAATATAAGATAACGTATTTTACTCGCGACACCTATAGTAACAAACTAATAGTTTTTAGTAATATTTAAAAATCGGGATAAAAAAATAATAAAAAGAGAAATAATAAGTTTAAAAGTAAAGCTATAACTTGCTACGCGTGTAGAAAAACAGGCTATATTATAAAAAACTGTTAATTAAAGAATAAAGTTGTTTAACAGCTAAATATATTGCAAACTACTTTAAATAACGAATCTAATATAAATAATAAATAGAAAGTTGTTGTAAACAGATTTTAAAAAATAGAATTTATCTGCAACAGCAAACTACTGTAAAATAGAAAAATAAAAAAATTTTTTAACTGCGTTTAGTATTAAAACGAAGATACTTAGACAGAATTTAAAAGTATTTTTAAAAAAGTTAAATTTAAAAAACCTAGCTTTAAGAAAGAAGAAGTCTTTCGCGACGTATATAATTATAAAAAATATTTAAGTAACTACAGCTGTAAGTACGAATTAGAAAAATTTACTAAATTTTAAGTTAATAAAAACTTTAAATAGAAACAAAAATTAGCTGAGATTTGTAAGAAAAACAGAAGAGATTTAATAAAAACGCCTGTATAGTAAAAAGAATTACCTATAACGTGTAAACAGTTAGAAAAAAACTACAACTTAGATAAAAAAAATTAAAATTTAGAAGAACGCCGATAACGACGCAGCTTTAAAATATAGAAATAAATTAATTAACTAGATTTAAAAATTAGACTAAAAGTTCTATCAGACTCTAACAGCGAACTAAATACAGTTTTAAGCTTTTTACAAAGCTAAAACACGTAAAAACTGTAATACTACTTAGATTTAAAGAATTTAAAATATATAAGCTATTTATAGATGTTCTGCAGAGAAGACTAATACTAGATTTATTACTTAGATAAAATAGTAGTAGAATAGTTTTTAAAAAAATTATATAAATATACGTAATAGTAGTTTAACTGCGAAATATATATATATAATACTTACTTATAGAATAAATAATAAACGTAATACTTTTCTGGAATAAACAAAAACAAAGAACTTATAATAAATATACTAGTTAATAAAAAATATATATAAGATTTTTAGTAAATCTGTTTATATAAAAATTACGAACGTTACTAGAATAAAAAACGCTTATATAAATTTAGTAATAAGTTTTTTTTAGAACAGTATCTAGCGCTTAGAATTAACTTAAAGTATTATACGCTACTAACTTAGAGAACTTAATTAAGCTACTTATTAAGCTTAATAGATACTAGATAAAAATATTATTAAATATAGAGGTTTAGTGTAACTACTTTTTACAGTAGACTGTAAAGCGTAGTAAAGTAAAAACGTATACTTATAAGTAATTCTATTTTTTTTACACGGCAACCGGAAAGAAAATACTAAAAAAAGTATTAATAAATTAAAAAGCTACAACTATTATAAATATCTAGAAATACTAAAAAAAGATTTTTTTTAATATTATAGGTACGGCTATCTACAACATTATTTTAGAACTTCTATAGTTTAGAAAGTATAACTTATATATTAATTAGGTAAAAAAGAAGTTTTTATTTATAGAATGTAATTACGCTATTATATTAGTATCTACGTATTAGTAGCGTTTAATAGTAGATAAAATTACGCTAAATAATATAGGCAGTAAGAAATTAACTAAAACGCTTTTAAAAAAAAAAATTAATTTTACTAAATCTAATAAAAAGCTACTAAATAAAAAAGTAAAAGTTTTAAAAATAACTTACGCAACTTCTGTAACTTCTAAAAAATATAGTAAATAGAAACTACTTTTTTAAAAAAAAGTAGATAATAGAATATTATTTAAGCATTAGCTTTAGAACTGCGAAATAGCTTTTTAAAAAAAAAAGTATCCGACTTTTAAGCCTATTTACAGTTTATTAGAAAAAAAACTTATAGCGTTATAAATATATTTTAATAAAAACTTTAAAAAAGAATTTATACGCGAATTAACGTCAGAGGCGGGATATCTAATTATTTTTATTTCTAAAAAAAATAGATTTTTACAGTTATATATAGATTTTAAAAAACTTAATAATATTATAATTAAAAACAGATATCTACTACTGAATATTTAAGAGTTTAGAGATAAACTATTTAAAGTATAGATATTTATAGTTTTAGATCTCTAAAGCGCGTATAATTTAATATATATAAAAAAAAGTAAAGAATAGAAGACAGCATTCTAGACGCAGTATAAATACTATAAATATTTTATAATACTATTTAGTTTTACTAACACACCTATAACTTATTAGATACTTATTAATAACGTGTTAAAAGCACACCTAGATATATTTGTTATTATATATTTAGATAATATCTTAGTTTTTTCTAAGAATTTTAAAGAATATATTTAGTATATATAAACAGTACTAGAATATTTAGAAAAAGCAGAACTACGACTTAAACTAGAGAAATATAAATTCTATAAAAAAAAAGTTAAATTTTTAAAATATATTATAGAAAAATACAGAGTTAAAATTAGTTTAAAGAAAATTAAAGTAGTTAAAAACTAGCCTACGCTAAAGAACGTTAAGAATATATAATTTTTTTTAGAATTCTGTAACTTTAACAGGCAGTTTATTAATTATTACTTAGAAAAAGTATTACTACTTATAAAATTAATAAAAAAAAATATACTATTTAAGTAGGATACAGACTAATAATAAGCTTTTAAAACACTTAAAAAAATAAGTATATTACTACTAGTTTTTATATTTTTTACTAGTAGAAAATTTTTACGTATAGAAACAGACGCATCAGATCTAGTAATAAAAGTATATATTAACTAAAAAAAAAAAAGTAAATAGTACTTAATTACTTACTACTTAAAAAAGTTTAGCGGAGCTAAAAAAAATTATAATATTTATAATAAAGAATTACTTACTATTATAAATTTTTTTAAATATTAGCGGATTTACGCAGAAAGCTGTTCAGAACTTATAGTATATTTGAACTATAAGAATCTAATAATATTTATAATAACTAAACTATTAGACTAATAATATACTAGATAGAGCGAAAAACTAAAATAATATAAATTTAAGATTATTTATATACTAGGTAAAGAAAACGGAAGAGCTGACGCTTTAAACTAAAAAATAAATATTATAGAAACTAAATTAACGAATAAAGCTGTTATTTTTAAGTAAGTACTAAACAGCACTTCAGAACCAGCACGCAGTATTAATTTTATTATAATAGTATATTAATAAGTACTAAAAAAACTTTACTAAACTATTATTTAGCAGTATTATAAAGATCTGTTGCACAGATATCTAAATATTAAATAAATAATTAAACTGATATAATAAACGTACGATATTTTTAGATTAAAAAACAAAATAGCGAAGTTTATTAAAAAATACATAATATATTAAAAGAATAAGTATAGTATATATGTTTAGTACAGAGAGCTATAAGCTGTAGAGATACTAGATAAACTCTAAACAGATATTGCTATAGACTTTATTACTAAACTATTTATGTTTTAGAATCTAGTTTTTAAAGTATTTTATAATATTATTTTAGTAGTTGTGGACAGATTTACAAAATACGCAGAGATAATTCTATTTAAAAATAACTATACTATACTAGAACTAGCACAGATTATTTTAGATCGCGTAGTTAGGTATTACAGATTATTTTAATTAATTATCAGCGACAGAGACAAATTTTTTACGTTAAACTACTAAATAATACTAATATTAGTTATTAGAATTAAAAAAAAATTATTAACAGTATATTATCTACAGACAGATAGTTAAACAGAGAGAATAAACTAGACTATAAAGATATACTTACGGATGTATAGCAACTAAAAACAGAATAATTAGATATTACTACTACTTATAGTATAACTCGTATTTAATAACAGAGAATTAGTAATAATAAAGTAATTTTTTTATTACGCATTACACAGAATATATCTAAATTTTCTATTACTAAAAATTAAAAAAAAACGAATTAAGCTAGTTGCAAGTTAAGTAATAAATAAATTAGAAAAATTATAAAAATTTTATAAATAATTACAGAAGAATATCAAGACAGTATAACGTAAGACTATTTCTTATGTTAACTAGAAATAAAAAATAGTATTTTAGCTAAAAAGAGAGGATAAAGTGTATCTTTTTATAAAAAATTTTTAAATAATATAACTAAGTAAGAAATTAGATTACGTTAAAGTTAGACTATTTTTAATTCTAGAACGAAAAAAACTAGTTAACTATAAACTTTAACTTTCTACTAATACTAAAATATATTTAGTGTTCTATATGTTACTACTAGAATCTGCCGACGCCGAAACACTAGTCTAAAAATACTTTTATTATAAAATAGAAAAAAAAATTAAATTTAAAGTTAAAGTACTGTTAGATTACTGTAAAATCAGGCGAAAAAAATTCTAAAATAAACAGTTTATTTAGAAATTCCTAGTTAAGTAGAAAAAATACTTTAATTTAGAAAACACTTAGAAACTAAAAAAAAATTTATAAAATTGTCAGCAACTGCTAAAAAAATATTAAAAAAAATATATTATTTACTACTACACGGGGTTAGAACGAGAGGACTTACTTATAAAAAAAAGCTTATTTTTTAGAAATAATTAGGGACCTAATAATACAGAACAACTATTAAAAAACTTAAAAAATTAGAAAATAGACTAGTTTACGGCTGCAGCGCTAGTAAAAGCCTCGGAATTTATTAAAACTATTTTTTAGTTTAGCGTTTCTAGCGCCTCTAGCTGCTTTAGTTTTTTTATAGTTTTTAAGTCCGCGTTAAACAACTTTTACTTTTTTTTTTTTAGAAATTTTTTCTATTTCTGTAAACGTTTTAGCTTAAAATATATATTACGTATCCGCGCTAAAGCAGCTTTAGCTAAATATTTTTTTTTTTTTAGAATAGCTTTAGTTACTTTTTTTTTCTTTTCTAGCTTATTTATTTCGGAGTTGATTTTAAAAAAGTTAGAGAGTAGAATATTAACTAGTATATACGACTGACAGCCCGTATACTCACAATTTCTATATTTTTTACTTAGTAATAATAGTTTATAAGTTAAATTGTTTTTTACGTAACGTTTGTAAGTAACTATTATAATAATACTCTAAGCGTTAATATAATTTTTATAAGTATAATAATAAGCAGTACTACGCGACGACATTAGATTAGCTTATAAAAATATTAAATTAGAAAAGAGAAAGTAGTGTTATAAATCTGAGAAAGTAGGCAGCGTAGATAACGCTTTTAAAAAATAGCTAATAATAAGTACTAATAGTAAGTGCTTATTATTCTACTAAGCTAAAACAAGTTACGTAACAGTTTTATAGAAATATTAATACTAAAAAAGCTTGGTATAGAATTTATAGAACTTATAATTTAGCGTTTTATAAGTTTTACAGTTTTATAAAAATAGTTCTATAGAACTATAGAATTTTATAGAATTTAATATATATATAGTTTGTATAATTATATTTTATAATTATATTTATTTTGTTAGCAAATTTATTGTTTAGAATTAACTATTAACTTATTATGCTCTATTACTAATATAGAGACCTGTATAGTATATCGCATCTCGTTTTACTTACGTAACTCTACTAGTATTTATTTCTAAAAATTAATCTAAGCAGCTACTTGCTTTCTAGCTTTGCTTATAGCCTGTAGTACAGCTTTAATAGTTATTTAAAACTTACAGTATACTTAAATTATAAAAATTTAATAATATTTATAATAACTAAACTATTAGATTAATAATATACTAAATAGAGTAAAAAACTAAAATAATATAAATTTAAAATTATTTATATACTAAGTAAAAAAAATAAAAAAAGTAGATATTTTAAGCTTAAAAACAGATATTTTAAAAACTAAATTAATAAATAAAACTACTATTTTTAAGTAAATACTAAATAATATTTTAAAACTAGCACGCAGCATTAATTTTATCATAATAGTATATTAATAAATACTAAAAAAACTTTATTAAACTATTATTTAGTAGTATTATAAAAATTTATTATATAAATATTAAAATATTAAATAAATAATTAAACTAATATAACAGATATATAATATTTTTAAATTAAAAAATAAAGTAGTAAAGTTTATTAAAAAAATATACAGCATACTAAAAAAATAAATATAGTATATACGCTTAGTATAAAAAATTATAAATTATAAAAATACTAAATAAACTTTAAACAGATATTACTATAAATTTTATTACTAAACTACTAACGTTTTATAACTTAGTTTCTAAAGTATTTTATAATATTAATTTAATAGTTATAAACAGATTTATAAAATATGCAAAAATAATTCTATTTAAAAATAATTATACTATACTAGAATTAGTACAGATTATTTAAAATTATATAATTAAATATTATAGATTATTTTAATTAATTATCAGCGATAGAAATAAACTTTTTATATTAAACTATTAAATAATACTAATATTAGCTATTAAAATTAAAAAATAAATTATTAATAGTATACTATTTATAAACAGACAGTTAAACAGAAAAAATAAACTAAATTATAAAAATATATTTATAAATATATAGTAACTAAAAATAAAATAATTAGATATTACTACTATTTATAGTATAACTTATATTTAATAATAAAAAATTAGTAATAATAAAATAATTTTTTTATTACGTATTATACAGAATATATTTAAATTTTCTATTACTAAAAATTAAAAAAAATTAAATTTAACTAGTTATAAGTTAAGTAATAAATAAATTAAAAAAATTATAAAAACTTTATAAATAATTATAAAAAAATATTAAAACAGTATAACGTAAAACTATTTCTTATATTAACTAAAAATAAAAAATAGCATTTTAGCTAAAGAAAAAAAATAAAATATATCTTTTTATAAAAATTTTTTAAATAATATAACTAAATAAAAAATTAGTTTATATTAAAGTTAGACTATTTTTAATTTTAGAATAAAAAAAACTAGTTAACTATAAACTTTAACTTTCTACTAATACTAAAATATATTTAGTATTTTATATATTATTACTAAAATCTGCTAACGCTAAAATACTAGTCTAAAAATATTTTTATTATAAAATTAAAAAAAAAGTTAAATTTAAAATTAAAGCACTGCTAGACTACTAGGAAATTAAATAAAAAAAATTCTAAAATAAATAATTTATTTAGAAATCTTTAGTTAAATAAAAAGAATACTTTAATTTAGAAAATACTTAGAAACTAAAAAAACTTTTATAAAATTATTAGTAACTGCTAAAAAAATATTAAAAAGAATATATTATCTATTACTACACAGAATTAGAATAAAAAAACTTATTTATAAGAAAAAAGTTTATTTTTAAAAAGTAATTAAAAATTTAATACTAAAAGTTTTTTACTAGTAGAAGTAATAATATAATTAATAAAATTTATTATAAACTATATTATAAGTAAATATTTAACTAGAGTATTAGCAGCAGAGCAATTTATAAATTAAATAATATCTAACTTACTATTTTTTTTATTTTTAATATTAAATAAAGCGCTTTTTTCTTCGCACGCTCTTTAGCCTATTTTAATATTTTTTTATTTTATATTAATTAAAATATTATTTACGCTAATAACTTTTTATTTTTATTTATTTATTTTTTATGCTTATTATAAGTATAGTTAAGTAATTTCTATAATAAGCTTACGCAGAAGCAACTAAGTTTAGTATATTTAGTATATTTTGAATAAAAATTAGATATAATAAAGTAATTTTAACTAGAAGTAAAATATTTATTATAAAAAATAAAAATATTTACGTAACAAATTTTAGATATAAAATAAATATAATATACTTAAAAGTTAAAAAATATAATATACTTAAAAGTTAAAAAATATAATATACTAGTTATATTTATAAAATGTAAAGTAACGGTGTTTATAAGCAAAACTACTAATTAGTTATATAATTTAAAAATAAAAGCTAAAAAAAAAAAATAGTATTATAATTTAGTTTTAAAAAAAATTTAGGTAGATAATATTAAAAGCGCGGCTCTAATTATATATATAATTATATATTTAAAAAAAAACTGCTGTACTATATTATATAACTAAAAAAAATATATAATTTAGAGTTTATATTTTAATAGAGTAAGCGCTTATAAGTACTAATAATAAGTATTTATAATAAATATAGATAAGCGCGGCTACTACATATATATATAGTTTATATAATTATATTTAATAATTATATTCACTTTATTAGTAAATCTATTATTTAGAATTAACTATTAATTTATTATGCTCTATCGCTAACACAGAAATCTGTATAATATATTATATATTATTTTACTTATATAATTCTACTAGTATTTATTTTTAAAAATTAATCTAAGCAGCTACTTACTTTCTAGTTTTATTTATAGCTTATAGCACAGTTTTAACAGTATATTAGCTTTATATAAAAAATTAACTTTTTTTTTATATTCTAAAAAGAAAGGTTCTATCTTGTTTTTATTAGAAGAAAATAGAGACTTAAATTTCAATTTTAAAAATCTTTATTTATATAATAATTTAACTAGCTTATTATTATATAATAATGCTGATATAATCAAAACTTTATTTTTTAAACTTTAATTTTTTATAATCTAAATATAGAAATATAGCTCCAGTTTTTTGCTTACGTAATATAAGCTAAATCTAATTAAGTTATCGTGAAATAAAAAATTTAAATAATTTTTTAAATAAAAAATAAATTAGCTTTTAAATTTATACTTTTTTTTACCTCTACTTTAAGCTTATTTATAACCTTATAACTTTAATACAAACTCTAACTTTTTATGCTTAAGTCTAGAGCTTTATTAAAAATCTATTCAACTAATTTTTTTTTATTTTTATAACTAGTTTAAGTAGAAAGTTATATAAGCTTAAAAACTTCTATTTTTTTAAGCAAGTTTTTTTCGTGTCACCCTACTGTAGTATAGCTTATCTGTTTAACTAGTAGATATAGTAATTTAAATATACTTTAAAAACTATTATATTTAACTAAAAACTGTAGTTTATCTCTAGTTTTTAATTTTAATCTTATTATATTATTAGCGTTAAAGTTTAACTATTTATTATATACTATAAAAAAAAATAACTAAACTAAAATTATAAATTAATATATTAACTAAAAACTAAAGCTATTTATAAGCTACTATTGAAATAACTAAAGTAAATTTCTACTATTAATAGATTGCGTTTAAATTACTTTACTATATATAAATTTAAAAATAATTTATACTAAGTTTTATTTAGTTCTGAACTTTATTAAAATTAGTATTAAAAAAAATTTAAACTTTTAAAATTTTAGGAAAAGCTAAACTACTAAAATATTTTAGCTTTAGTTTTTTAAATATATAAAGTATAAAAAATTATAAATTTTTTTAAAAAAAGCTTAAAAATAGATATAAGTTTAAGTTAATTTTTATTACTATTAAGTAGATTAAAATATTAAGAATTAAGTATACTAAGAAACTAAAAATTTATTATTAATAAAACTAAGCTAAAAGCTGTCTAAACAGTAAACAGATTTTTTTAAAATATGAAAAAAAAATAAACTATTTATACTGCTTTAAATTACTTTTTAAATTAAAAATTTATAATATATTTACTTTAAATATTTTCTATAAAAATTCAAATAATTTATTTTTAAAATAAAAAGCTTTAAAATCTATTAAAGTATCTATTAATAAAATAAAAAAATAGAAAGTTAAAAATATTTTTACTAGTAAACTAGTATATTTATTACTAAAATATTAAGTAAACTAAGTTAAATATAACCCGGATTTTATATAATATAATATATTTAATTTTATAAACGCTCTATATAAGCTTAAAATATTTTATAATAAGTATTTAGATAAACTAGAACTTTTTTAGTTTCTAAACGAATAGCTTTAAGTATAAAAAATGTATATATAAAGTATCTATAAAATAATAAAGTAGTATAAAATAGTTATTAAATATTTATTTAGAACTTATTTTAGACTAGCTTTTAGTCTAACTACTAATTTTTTTTATTTTTATTATAAATAAATATATTATTATCTAATTTTTTTAGTTTTAATTTATTATTAAATTTTATTAAAGTTTTAGCTAACCTGTCTGCCTGCTAAAACTGCTTTATTAAAAAAAAACTTAATAAAATTAGTAGCTTTTTTCTAATCTACGCGAATTAAATTATAAAAATAAATTATTTTTAAATTAGCTAGTTTTTAATTTTTTTTTTTTTATATTTTTATAAACTGCTTTTAAAAGCGTATAAATAGTTAATAATATTTTTTTAGTTTGTATACGCTCTAACTCTACTCTAATTATTTAAATTACTACTAAAACTATTTTAACTATATTTTTTATAGTAGTAAAAAGTAAAATACAGTTTAAATTTTTTTTTAGTTACTTATAATTTATATTAATATTTTGTATTTATTAGCGCAGTACTTTAAAATCTAAAAATAAAGTATTAGTTAACTATTTAGAATACGCTTTAAATCAGATATATACTAACTTATAAAAACTTTTTTAAGCTATATAGTATTTATATTTTTTACTTAAAATTAATAATATACTTAGTAGATATAAAGATTATATTAGATGTTAATTAATCGATTAATATATTAAACAGTTAAATATAAAGTAAAGTATTAGATTATTAAGCGTTTTAGCTTTTAAGCAATCTATTTATACTTAATTAATTAAATTTATTTATTATAAAGTTTTATAATAGACGCGTTAGGTTTTTTTAACAGCTTTTTTACTAATTAAAAAGCTTGCTTCTAGCTTTAAAAGCTATTTATTATACTAATATATATATTATAATTTTTAGCTGCTTATCTAGCTGTTAGCTAAAAAAAAAACTTATTTTTAATAGATTTATATTATTTGTATTTAAAAGTTAAGCTATTAACTTATCAGCTATTTTTTTTAGTTTTTCTGCTTTTTTTTTTAGTTTATCTACTTTTTTTCTACTTTTTTATTTTATTACTTAATTTAAATAAGTGAATTTTTTTTTTACTGTAATACTAGTAGATTAATTTTCTTAGTTCTAGTTTTTATTATCTAGAGTTATTAAATTAGATTAGTTATTTTATATAGTTAATAGTTATTTTATATTTTTTATTTTTATTTTAGTTAGTATAGCTGCGGTTAGAGCAAATTTTTTATTTAATTTAATTAATTAAAGTAGTAGTAAGCTAGTTATATTAAACACTACTTATTTAAATAATATTAATAGTTAGCTAGTTAATTTAGTTAATAAAAGCGGCGGTAGACCGGTTATATTAGATATAACTTATCTATATAGTATTACTAGTTATAAAATTATTATACCCGTTTTTAAAATTAAAAAAGCTTTACTTAATTTATTTAGTTTTATATTAGCTAAAATAATAATAAATATATATATTTTTTAGTCGCGTAGCTTTTTTATAAAATCTTTTTTTTAAAATAAATATAAGTAGTTTATTTACTTTAGGCGTTAGTATAAATGTTATATATTTTATACTTTTTTCGCTTACTACTAAAGTTATTAGTATATTTATTACTTTAACTATTTTATTTTAAGTTTTTTAAATTTTAGTTATAGTTGCTAATACTGCTGCGCTTTTAGTATTTTTTTTATTTTTTTTAAAAAAAAAATTTTATAAGTAAATTAACGCAGTTTAATTGTTTTTTTTTAATTATTATTAGTTTAATTAATTTAATAACTAATTCGCTAAAATTTAAATTTAATAATTTATTTAAGCTAATATTAATAGTTTTATTAATTTTAGTTTTAAGTTACTTTTTTAAAGCTTATTTTTATAATAGTATTAGTTGAAATTTTTAAACTAGTACTAGCTTTAATAATTATTTAAGTACTTCAGTTAATTAATTTATTTATACTTTTAGCTATTTAAAAATATAGTTTTATTAGTTTTTACTATATTTAGCTAAATTAGTTTTTACTTAATATAAGTTTTTAAAATTATTTTTATTTAAATTAAACGCGTTAAACTTTTATAAATTAATTATTTAATTTTTTTTTTAATTATTTAGATAATTTATTCTAATAATACTCTGCTTTAGGTAACTTAAAATTTATTATTTTAAATTATAATAAAGTAAATAGCTTTATAGTAAAGATTTTTAATAATTTTTAAATAGATTTTCTACCGCGTATATTTGTTTTTAGCTTAGTTTTATTAGTTATTAATTGTTAGTATTTTTTTTAGCTAGACTTTTTTAGTACTAAATTATTATATTTTTTTTATATTTTTTATATTATATTTAATATTTAAATTATTTATATAAGTTTTATGTAGCTTCTAAGTAGTATAAAATATATTATTTAAATATAATCTGCTTAGACACTTATAGTTATAAAATTTTTTAAAATATTTTTTATTTAGTAAATTAATTAGTTTATTAATTTATATAAAAAGTAAAATTTATTTTTTTAAAATTTTAGAAAAACTTCTATCTGTTATATTATCTGTATAAAAATTTAAAATTTTTACTTATATTTTAGTTTAACTATACGCTATATTTTAAACTGCTTTAAATTTTTTATAAATAAATTAATTATACTATTTATAGTATACTGTTTAGATTCTATATATTTTTTCTAATTTTTAAATTATTTTAACTATTATATTAGTAACTATTTTATTATTTATTTAAGCAGCGAGTTAAGTAAGTTTTTAGTTAATTTTTTAAATTAAAATTTTTAGTAAATATTTATTATTATTTTAAATAGTTTACTAGTATTATAAAACTGTTATAAAAGTATTTTACAGATAGAAACTGTAATAAACTAACTTAGTTTCTAATATTTGTTTATAGTACTAGTTATTTTTTACTTTAATTAACTATTACGTAAATTAGTTTAGTTAATTAATTCTATATTTTAATATTATAGATTAACTATTAAATATTTAGACTAGTTTATTTTTTTCTAATATAAGATTTAGTAGTATTTTTACTTATTTACTTACTACTTTAATTAACTTTTTTATTTTTTAGTACTATTTTTTAATTAACGCTTAACTAAGTAAAAATAATTTATTTAAATTAGTTGTTTTTAAATTTAGTAAGCTTTTAATTATTTTACTATTTTAAAAAATACTTAGTTTTTTAATTTATATTTTTTTAATTAAAGCGTTTTAGCACTAAGTTAACCTATTCAATTATTTTTTTATTTAGTATATTAGATAATTTTTTATTAGATATATTAATAAAGTTTTTAATTTTCTCGCTAGACTTATTTTTTTTAATTTTAGTTAGTTATTTATTTTTAAATTATTTAAGCTATTATTTATTTATTTTATACTTATAAACTGTTTAATTTCATATAATATTATAAAATTATTTAATTATATTAAAGTCGTCTAATAACTTAAATAGTTTACTATATAGTTAATTATTATATAAAGTAATTTTAAAAAACTTATATAAGCTAGTTATTTTAACTAAATTACTGTTTATTTAGATTTATTAAACATAAATATATGTTTTATTACTTAATTTAGGCTAGTTTTAATTAACTTTAGTTTTTTTTAGTATTTATTAATAGTTTTTTTAATTAGTAAAAAAATTACGCTAAGTTATAATAGTAATAGCTAAATAACTATTAGTTTATTTACTTTTTTTTACTAGTTTATATTTAATTAATTTATTATTAAAGTTAGTAACGTGTGTGTTTTTCTATATTTTATTCTATTTATCTTTATTTAAAAAAGTAAAATATTTCTATTATTATTTAGTATTACTTTAATAAATTTAATTATTAATAGTTTTAGCTAACTATCTGTACTAAAATTTAATAATTTATTTAACTGTTAAAGCTGTGCTACAGACTATAAATAAAACTAAAAAATAAGTAGCTGTTTAAGTTAATTTTTAGAAATAAATACTAGTAAAGTTATATAAGTAAAATAATATACAATATACTATATAAATTTCTGTATTAGTAATAAAGCATAATAAATTAATAGTTAATTTTAAATAATAGATTTACTAATAAAGTAAATATAATTATAAAATATAATTATATAAACTATATATATATGCCTAAGGTTTTTTACTTAGTACTGCTTAGTTACTTAGTACTACTAAATAAACTAATTAACTAAGTATATTACGTAATTAGCTATAGCAGTATAGCTTATAATACTATTATTTTTTTAGCTTAGCTTAGTTTTTTAAGCTAATATATAATACACAGATTTTTTTTATTACTACTTACTTTTATAATAATATTTAAAATACTAATAGTTTTTAGTACTGTCCGCTATTATTATCTAGCTAATTTTATTAAAACTATAAAAAAAGTTATAGTTTAAAAATATTTAACTTATATAAAATATAAATAAATATATAAAGTATATATTTATTTTAAAAAATATAGTAAATATTTATATTACGGACAGCAGTAGAATATTTATATTATTTAGTCTAAGTTTTAGCGTTTTATTAAAAAAAAAAATTTATAATAATATATAAAAAAGTTGCGTAAAGCGTAAAATACAGCTATAAAAATATATAAAAAAGTTTTAAAAGACTTACAGATAGTAAAAGTTAAAAAAAAAATAGCTTTATTAATAAATAAACTTACTTAATTATTATACAGAAAAAGCTATATTAGTAGAGAAATAAAATTTAAAACAGTAAAAGTAGTAGAAATATAAAACGTTATTAAAAATTTTTACTTTTAACAGTTTTTCTAAAAACTTTACTTTTAACTTTTTTTAAGTATTTAAAATACTATTAAAAGTTTTTCTAATAATTTTTAGAAAGTATCTGTATTGTCTATTAGTTTTTAAATATTTAATTATATATAATATATTATTTTTTTTAAGTATATTTTTTTTAATTACTTTTGTATAGTAGTAGAAATAATTTTTTTTTTTAGCTTTTTTTAAGTAGTTACTAACAGTTTTTTAAATTTTATTTTAGTTTTTAAATATTTTCTAATTCTAAATATTTTTTCTATTTAACTAACTATTTTTATATAAAGTAGTTATTATAAAATTTATTTTATTTTATTTTACAGTAGCTTACTAGCGCTTCTACTTTAAATTTAACTTTTTTTTTTATTTTATAATAAAAGTGTTTTTAGACTAATGTTTTGGCATTAGTAAATTTGAATAGTAATATATAAAATACTAAATATATTCTAGTATTAGCAGAAAGTTAAAGTTTATAGTTAAGTAATTTTTTTATTTTAGAATTAAAAATAGTCTAAATTTAACGTAGTCTAATTTTTTATTTAGTTATATTATTTAAAATTTTTTATTAAAAAATATACTTTATTCTTTTTTTTTAGCTAAAATACTATTTTTTATTTTTAGTTAATATAAAAAATAGTCTTACGTTATACTGTTTTAATATTTTTCTATAATTATTTATTACGTTTTTATAGTTTTTTTAATTTATTTATTACTTAACTTATAACTACAGAGGGGTGACATTAAAAAAAAACTAGAAAAAAAGTTATACTTTTTAAACTAGTATAACTCTGTCACTAGACTAGCTATTAATATAAAAAAAAATTGATTTTAAAGAGATTTGAAGGTTCGTCTCCTGTATTAAAAATAATATATAGCTTATATAATGTTTATTACTTAAGAATTTAAAGTAAAAGTATAGTAAAAAAAGTTTAAATTTAAAAGCTGATTTATTTTTTATTTAAAAAATTATTAAAACTTTTTATTTTACGCTAACTTAATTAAGCTTAATCTATATTACGTAAGCAAAAAACTGGAGCTAGAAATTTATTTTAATATTAAAAAAATTTAATTTAAAAAATAACGTTTTGCTTATATAAGCACTAATTACATAATAATAAACTAGTTAAATTAGTATATAAATAAATATTTCAGAAAAAAATTCTGAATTTCTATTTCCTCTGAATAAAGATAAGATGGAACCTTAATTTTCAGACTATAAAGAAAAAGTTAATCTTTTATTAAAAGCTAATACACCTATTATAACTATTTCTAATATATTAAATAAAAATAAAATAAGTATTAAAAATACTATACAAAAAGTAAATAAAAAAATAAATTATTTAATAGCTTAAAAAAAGGAAGAAATTAAGATAAAATTAAGCTATTTAAAAGAGATAAAAGAATTATTAATAGGGATTTAATTAAAAGCCCTAAAAAAACAAATAAAAAAATATTACTAGAAAATAATATAAATATATTTAAAAGAAGCTTAGAAAGATATTTAAAAGAAGAAAATTATAGTATAAATATTAGTACTAAAAAGCCGTATTTAAATAAAAAAAAAGCTAAAATAAGATTAAAATACGCAAAAAAACAATTAAAAAATTTAGAAAATATAAATTTAAAAAAAATTATATTTTCTGATAAGTCAGTAATAGAAAGAGGCCTAGGTTCTAGACAAGAATATATAAGAAAGAAGAGAAATAAAAGAGTAGGAGCTGAATTAGCTTTTATAAAATCAAATTGTAAGTAAAAAAAAAAATTAAAAATAATTAAAATTAATTAAAAATTAATTATAAATTTTTAATTTAATTACTTTTTTAAAAAAATTAGTACTAATTAAATTATAGCTCGAGATATTGTTATATCAGTATAGGAAGCTATTTGGATAGAAGGAAGATCAGAATTAGTGTTTATTAAAACACCTAATTCTAAAAATAACTTTAATAATACGGATTATATACAAAAAGTATTAAAACCTATTATTAAAAAACAAATAAAACCCGGTTAGTTTATATACCTTTTTTTATTTTTTTATTAAATTTATTATTTAATTAAATTTATTTAATTTAATATTAAATTATAAAATTAATGTAAATACTAATTACTTTATAGAATAGAAATTTTAATAAGATAATTCAAAAATTCATACAGCTAAACCAGTTTTAAAATGGTTTAAAAGAAATAAAATTAAATTATTTGAACATCCAGCTTATAGCCCATACTTAGCACCTATAGAAATTATCTAAGCTATAATAAAAAATAATTTAAAAAAATTAAATCCTAATTTATTAGGCAAAAAAAATAATAAAAAAGATAATACTTTATTTATAAACGCTATAAATAAAGAATGGAATTTAATTCCACAAAAAATAATAAATAATTATATATTATCTTTACCTAGACGTTAGAAGGCAGTTAATAAAGCTAACGGGTATTATACAAAATATTAATAATTTAATTAATTATTAATTTATTTATATAATTTAATTTTTTAAAAAAAAAATTCTACTATTAATTTATTTTTAAAAAAAATGAAAAAGATATTTTTTAAAAAAAATTACAAGTATATACTGTATACAACTTTAAAATAATAAAATAAAAAATAAAAATTTTACGCTAGAAAAAAAATAAATCAGCTTTTAAGTTTGTATTTTTTTTTACTATACTTTTACTTTAAATTTCTAAGTGATAATTATTATATAAGCTATACATTTTTTTTATAAAAGATCCATGCCTATAAATCTCTTTAAAATTAATTTTCTTTTATTTTAATAGCTGGTCTAGTTACAGAGTTATACTAGTTTAAAAAGTATAACTTTTTTTTAGTTTTTTTTTAATGTCACCCCTCTGTAGCTTAATTTTTTTTTTTTAATTTTAATAATAGAAAATTTAGATATATTCTGTATAATACGTAATAAAAAAAATATTTTATTATTACTAATTTTTTATTATTAAATATAAGTTGTTATTATAAATCTGAGAAAGTAGGCGGCGCAGACAACGCTTTTAAAAAATAGCTAATAATAAGTACTAATAGTAAGTGTTTATTATTCTGCTAAGCTAAAACGAGTTACGCGACAGTTCTATAGAAATATTAATACTAAAAAAAGCTTAATATAAGATTTATAGAACTTGTAACTTAGCGTTTTATAAGTTTTATAGTTTTATAAAAATAGTTTTATAAAACTATAGAATTTTATAGAATTTAATATATATATAGTTCGTATAATTATATTCTATAATTATATTTATTTTATTAGCAAATTTATTATTTAGAATTAACTATTAACTTATTGTGCTCTATTGCTAACACAGAAACCTATACAGTATATTACATATTATTTTACTTACGTAATTTTACTAGTACTTATTTCTAAAAATTAATCTAAGTAGCTATTTATTTTCTAGTTTTGCTTATAGCCTGTAGTACAGCCTTAATATTATAAATACTTTTTAAAATAAGTACTACTTTAGAATTACGCGTATTTTTAACTCTAACTAGTAGTACTATTAGTACTAAAACTACTACTAGTATAATTATATAATTTAACACAGCAGATAATAATTTTATTAAAGTAGTAATATTTAACTTTTACTATAGAGAACGAAGTAAGTTTAAAAACTGGCTTTTACAGCTTAACTTATTTTTTAATTTTTAAAATAGAAATATTAAAAAAAAAAACGCGTTATATTCGCAGCTACGTATATAAAAAGTAAAATATTTTAATAAATTAAATTAGTTTTTATTAAGTATAAGGACGGCGAAGCCAACAACGACGTTAATAAATAAATAGAAAATTTTAATAAATTTAAAAAGAAAATTAAATAAGTTTTTAGAATCGCTAACAAAAATATAATTACTAAATAAAATATCTAATATTTTAAATAACAGGCTTTAGCTGCTAACTATGCTAATAAATTTTAGTAACTATTAATTTTTATAAAATAGAATAATAAAGCACTTATAATAATATACTGTTAGAGACTTAAATTTAATATTAAAAAAGAACTTATATGTTTTAGAGCTTAACTTAAAACGCTTAAACAACTTATAAATAAGTTTATTAATATTAATTAGAAACTGTACGAATTACAAATAGAATTACATTAAAACTAAAACTTATAATACTAATAATATACTAAACTAAGCTATAGTAGAGAGTACTATAACGCTAATATTAGTAAATAAGTTAAACGTAAGGTAACGCATCTTACTTATAATATTTATAATAATAAACTAATAGTTTTTAGTAATATTTAAAAAACAGAATAAAAAAGTAATAAAAAAAGTAGTAATAAGTTTAAAAATAAAACTATAACTTACTACGTGTGTGAAAAAACAGACTATATTATAAAAAACTGTTAATTAAAAAATAAAGTTATTTAATAGCTAAATATATTATAAACTACTCTAAATAACGAAACTAACGTAGATAATAAATAGAAAATTATTATAAATAGATTTTATAAAATAAAATTTATCTGTAACAGCGAACTACTGCGATATAAAAAAATAAAAATTTTTTTTAATTATATTTAGTATTAAAATAAAAGTACTTAAACAGAGTCTAAAAGTATTTTTAAAAAAGTTAAATTTAAAAAACTTAGCTCTAAAAAAGAAAAAGTCTTTTATAATATATATAAAAATAAAAAATATTTAAGTAATACTAGCTATAAGTTTAAACGGGACAGTAATAGCAGTATACTATCTAAACTCGCTAAATTTAAAGTTAATAAAAACTTTATATAAAAATAAGAACTAGCAGAAGCTTATAGAGAAAACAGAAAAAATTTAATAAAAATATCTATATAGTAAAAAAAATTATCTATAATATATAAATAGTTAAAAAAAAATTATAACTTAGATAAAAAAAACTAAAATTTAAAGAAACACCGATAACAACGCAGTTCTAAAGTATAAAAATAAATTAACTAAAAAAATTTAGAAATCAGACTAGAAGTTCTATTAAATTCTAATAATAAACTAAATATAGTTTTAAGTTTTTTATAAAACTAAAACACGTAAAAACTGTAATACTATTTAAATTTAAAAAATTTAAAGCACGTAAACTACTTATAGACCTTTTATTAAAAAAATTAATACTAAATTTATTACTTAGATAAAACAGCTGTAAATTAGTTTTTATTTAAACTACGTAAATATAGATATTAATAGTTTAACTGCGAAATATACGTATGCAATATTTATTTATAAAATAAATAATAAATATAATACTTTTTTAAAATAAACGAAACTAAAAAACTTATAATAAATATACTAGTTAATAAAAAATATACGCAAGATTTCTAGTAAATCTATTTATATAAAAAATATAAATACTACTAAAATAAAAAGCGCTTATATAGATTTAGTAATAAGTTTTTTTTAAAACAATATCTAGCGCTAGAAATAGACCTAAAGTACTGTACGCTACTAACTTAGAAAAATTAATTAAGCTATTTATTAAACTTAATAGATACTAAATAAAAATACTATTAGATACAGAAGTTTAATATAACTATATTTTACAGCAGGCTGTAAAAAAAAATAAAATAAAAATATACGCTAAAAAATAACTTTATCTACTTTATATTACGAATAAAAAGAAAATACTAGAAAAAGTATTAGTAGATTAAGAAGCTACGACTACTATAGGCATTTAAAAATACTAAAAAAATTTTTTTTTTAATATTTTAGATATAGCTATTTATAATATTATTTTAGGACTTCTATAGTTTAGAAAGTATAATCTATATATTAACTAGGTAGAGAAAAAGTTTTTATTTATAAAATGTAATTGCGCTATTATATTAGAACTTATATATTAGTAACGTTTAATAGTAGATAAAATTACGCTAAATAATATAAGCAGTAAAAAATTAACTAAAACGTTTTTAAAAAAAAAAATTAACTCTACTAAATTTAATAAAAAGCTACTAAATAAAAAAGTAAAAGTTTTAGAGATAACTTACGTAACTTTTAAAATCTTTAAAAAATATAGTAAATAGAAACTATTTTTTTAAAAAAAGATAGATGATAGAGTGTTATCTAAATATTAGTTTTAGAACTGTAAAATAGCTTTTTAGAAAAAAAAGTATTTAACTTTTAAGCTTATCTATAGTTTATTAAAAAAAAAACTTATAGTATTATAAGTATATTTTAATAAAAATTTTAAAAAAGAATTTATACGCAAATTAATGTTAGAAACAGAATATTTAATTATTTTTATTTTTAAGAAAGATAAATCTCTACGGTTATATGTGGATTTTAGAAAACTTAATAATATTATAATTAAAAATAAATATCTACTACTAAATATTTAAAAACTTAAAAATAAGCTATCTAAAGTATAAATATTTATAATTTTAAATTTTTAAGGCGCGTACAACTTAATACGTATAAAAAAAAATAAAAAATAAAAAATAGTATTTTAGACGCGGTATAAATACTATAAATATTTTATAATACTATTTAGTTTTACTAACGCATCTGCGATATATTAGACACTTATTAATAATATATTAAAAGTATATCTAGATATATTTATTATTATATATTTAGACGATATTTTAGTCTTTTTTAAAAATTTTAAAAAACATATCCAGCACGTATAGATAGTACTAAAATATTTAAAAAAAGCAGAACTACGACTTAAACTAAAGAAATATAAATTTTATAAAAAAAAAGTTAAATTTTTAAAATATATTATAGAAAAATATAAAGTTAAAATTAGTTTAAAAAAAATTAAAGTAGTTAAAAACTGGCCTACACTAAAAAATATTAAAAATATATAATTTTTTTTAGAATTCTGTAACTTTAACAGACAGTTTATTAATTACTATTTAAAAAAAGCACTATTACTTATAAAATTAATAAAAAAAAACGTACTATTTAAGTAGAATACAGATTAATAACAGGTTTTTAAAACACTTAAAAAAGTAAGCATATTACTACTAGTTTTTATATTATTTACTAGTAGAAAACTTTTACGTATAGAAACAGACGTATCAGACCTAATAATAAAAGTATATATTAACTAAAAAAAAAAAAAAAATAGTACTTAATTATTTATTATTTAAAAAAGTTCAGCGGAGCTAAAAAAAATTATAATATTTATAATAAGAAATTACTTACTATTATAGATTTTTTTAGATATTAGAAAATTTATGTAGAAAATTATTTAGAACTTACAGTATACTTAAATTATAAAAATCTAATAATATTTATAATAACTAAACTATTAAACTAATAATATACTAGATAGAGCAAAAAACTAGGATAATATAAATTTAAAATTATCTATATACTAAGTAAAGAAAATAGAAAAGTAAATATTTTAAGCTGAAAAAAAAATATTACAGAAACTAAGTTAATAAATAAAACTGCTATTTTTAAATAAGCGCTAAACAGTACTTTAGAACTAGCACGCAGTATTAATTTTATTATAACAGTATATTAATAAGTACTAAAAAAACTTTACTAAACTATTATTTAGTAGTATTATAAAGATCTGTTGCACGGACACCTAAATATTAAATAAATAATTAAACTAATATAATAAATATATAATATTTTTAGATTAAAAAATAAAGTAGTAAAGTTTATTAAAAAATATATAATATATTAAAAAAATAAGTACAGTATACACGCTTAGTACAGAAAGCTATAAGCTGTAGAAATACTAAATAAACTCTAAACAGATATTACTATAAACTTTATTACTAAACTACTAATATTTTATAATCTAGTTTTTAAAATACTTTATAATACTATTTTAGTAGTTATAGACAGATTTACGAAATACGTAAAAATAATTCTATTTAAAAATAACTATACTATACTAAAACTAGTATAGGTTATTTTAAATCGCGTAGTTAGATATTATAAATTACTTTAATTAATTATTAGCGACAGAGACAAACTTTTTACATTAAACTATTAAATAATATTAATATTAGCTATTAAAATTAAAAAAAAATTATTAACGGTATACTATCTACAGACAGACAGTTAAATAGAGAGAATAAACTAGACTATAAAAATATATTTACGGATATATAGTAACTAAAAACAGAATAATTAGATATTACTACTACTTATAGTATAACTTATATTTAATAATAGAGAATTAGTAATAATAAAGTAATTTTTTTATTACGTATTACACGGGATACATCTAAATCTTCTACTACTAAAAATTAAAAAAAAACAAATTAAGCTAGTTATAAGTTAAGTAATAGATAAATTAGAAAAATTACGAAAACTTTATAAATAATTATAGAAAAATATTAAAACAGCACAACGCAAGACTATTTCTTATATTAACTAGAAATAAAAAATAGTATTTTAGCTAAAAAGAGGGGATAAAGTGTATTTTCTTATAAAAAATTTTTAAATAATATAACTAAGTAAAAAATTAGACTACGTTAAAGTCGGACTATTTTTAATTCTAGAATAAAAAAAACTAGTTAACTATAAACTTTAACTTTCTGCTAATGCTAAAATATATTTAGTATTTTATATATTACTACTAGAATCTGCTGACGCTAAAATACTAGTTTAAAAACACTTTTATTATAAAATAGAAAAAAAAGTTAAATTTAAAATTAAAGCACTGCTAGACTACTGCGAAATTAGGTAAAAAAAATTATAAAATAAACAGTTTATTTAGAAATTTCTAGTTAAATAGAAAAAATACCCTGATTTAGAAAATACTTAGAAACTAGAAAAAAATCTATAAAATTATTAGTAACTGCTAAAAAAATATTAAAAAAAATATTTTATCTACTACTACACGGGATTAGAACAAAAAAACTTACTTATAAAAAAGAAATTTATTTTTTAGAAGTAATTAGAGATTAAACAATACAGAATAACTATTAAAAAGCTTAAAAAATTAAAAAACAGATTAGTTTACGGCTGCAGCGCTAGCAGAAGCTTTAAAATTTATTAAAGCTATTTTTTAGTGTTAAGGCTGTGCTATAGGCTATAAGCGAGGCTAGGAAGCAAGTAGCTGCTTAGGTTAATTCTCGGGGATAAGTACTAGTAGGGTTACGTGAGTAGAACGATGTGCGATATACTGTACGGGTCTCCGTGTTAGCAATAGAGCATAATAGATTAATAGTTAATTTTAAACGATAGATTTGCTAATAAGGTGAATATAATTATAGAGTATAATTATGCGGACTATATATATGTGCCTAAGGCTTCTGCTTAGTACTGCTTAGTTGCTTAGTACTGCTAAGTAGATTAATTAACTAAGTACGTTACGTGACTAGCTATAACAGTACAACTCTATTAGCTCCGTTATTAGTCTATATTTGTGGCTTATAATACTATTTTTTTTTTAGCTTAGCTTAGTTCTTTAAGCTAATATATAACGTGCGGGTTTCTCTCGTTGCTGCCTACTTTTGTAATAATACCTAAAATACTAACAGTCTCTAGTACTGTCTGCTGTTATTACTTAGCTGATTTTATTAAAGCTGTAAAAGAAGTTATAGTTTAAAAATGTTTAACTTGCGTAAAGCATAAATAAGTATATAAAATATATATTTGTTCTAGAAAGTGCAGTAAGTGTCTGTATTACAAACAGCAGTATAATATTCGCGTTATTTAGTCTGAGTTCTAGCGTTTTGCTAAAAAAAAAGAGAAATTATAGTAATAGATAAAAAAGTTACGCGAAGCGTAGAATATAGCTGTAAAAGCGTATAAAAAAGCTTTAAAAGACTTGCAGGTAGCGAGAGCTAAAAAAAAGCAGCTTTATTAATAAATAGACTTGCTTAATTATTGTGCGGAGAAGACTATATTAGTAAAAAAATAAGATTTAAAAAAGTAAGAGCAGCGGGAACGTAAAGCGTTATTTAAAGTTTTTACTTTTAACAGTTCTTCTAAAAGTTTTACTTTTAACTTTTCTCCGAGCACTTAGAGCGCTATTAAGAGTTTTTCTAATAACTTCTAGGAAGTACTTGTATTGTCTGCTGGTTTTTAAGTGTTTAGTTGTATATAATATATCGCCTTTCTTCGGGTATATTTTTTTTAATTACCTCTGTGTAGTAGTAGAGGTAATTTTATTTTCAGCTTTTTTTAAGTAGTCGCTAACAGTTCTTTAGATTTCGTTCTAGTTTCTAAATATTTTCCGAATCTAAGTATTTTTTCTATTTAACTAACTATTTCTGTGCGAAGTAGGTATTATAGAATTTATCTCGTTCTATTTTACGGTAGCCTACTAGCGCTTTTACTTTAAATTTAACTTCTTCTTCTGTTTTATAATAGAAGTATTTTTAAACTAGTATTTCGGCGTTAGCAGATTCTAATAGTAACACATAGAATACTAGGTGTATTCTAATATTAGCAGAAAGTTAGAGTTTATAGTTAACTGGTTCTTTTCGTTCTAGAATTAAAAATAGTCTGATTTTAATGTAATCTAATTTCTTGCTTAGTTATGTTATTCAAAAGTTTTTTATAAAAAAATACACTTTATTCCCCCTTTTTAGCTGAGGTGCCATTTTTTATTTCTAGTTAGTATAAGAAATAGTCTTACGTTATACTGTCTTGATATTCTTCTGTAATTATTTATAAAGTTTTTATAATTTTTCTAATTTGTCTATTACTTAACTTACAACTAGCTTAATTCGTTTTTTCTTAATTTTTAGTAATAGAAAATTTAAGTATGTTCTGTGTAATGCGTAATAAAAAAATTACTTTATTATTACTAATTCTTTATTATTAAATGCAAGTTGTGCTATAAGTAGTAGTAATACCTAATTATTCTGTTTTTAGTTGCTATATATCCGTAAGTATATTTTTATAGTCTGGTTCATTCTTTCTGTTTAACTGTCTGTCTGTAAATAGTATACTGTTAATAATTTTTTTTTAATTCTGATAGCTAATATTAGTGTTGTCTAGTAGTTTAATATAAAAAGTTTATCTCTGTTGCTGATAATTAATTAAAGTAATCTGTAATACCTAACTACGTAATTTAAAATAACCTGTGCTAGTTCTAGCGTAGTATAATTATTTCTAAATAGAATTATTTCTGCGTATTTCGTAAACCTGTCTATAACTACTAGAATAGTATTATAGAGTACTTTAGAAACTAGGTTGTAAGACGTTAGTAGTCCGGTAACAAAGTCTATAGTAATATCTGTTTAGAGTTTATCTAGTATTTCTATAGCTTGTAGTTTCTTATATTAAGCGTGTGTACTGTACTTGTTTTTCTAATATATTGTATATTTTTTAATAAACTTTGTTACTTTACTTTTTAATTCAGAGATATTATACGTTCGTTGTATTAGTTTAATTATTTATTTAATATCTAAGTGTCCGTGCAACGGATCTTTATAATACTACTAGATAATAGTTTAGTAAAGTTTTTCTAGTACTTGTTAATATACTGTTATAATAAAATTAATACTGCGTGCTAGCTTTAAAGTACTGTCTAGCGCTTGCTTAAAAATAGCAGCTTTGTTTATTAATTTAGTTTCTGTAATATCCGTTCTTTAACTTAAAGTATCTACTTTTTTATTTTTTTTACCTAGTATGTAGACAATCTTAAATTTGTACTATTCTAGTTTTTTACTCTATTTAGTATGTTATTAGTCTAATAGTTTAGTTATTATAAATATTATTAGGTTTTTGTAGTCTGAGTATACTGTAAGTTCTAAATAACTTTCTGCGTAGATTTTTTAATGCTTAAAAAAGTTTATAATAGTAAGTAATTCTTTATTGTAAATATTATAGTTTTCTTTAGCTCCGCTAAACTTTTTTAAATAGTAGGTAATCGGGTGCTATTTACCTTTTTTTTCTTAATTAATATATGTTTTTATTGCTAGATCTGATGTGTCTGTTTCTATGCGTAAAGGTTTTTTACTAATAAAAGATATAAGAACTAGTAGTAATATGCTTGCTTTTTTGAGTGTTTTAAAGGCTTATTATTAGTCTGTATCCTACTTAAATAGTATATTTTTTTTTATTAATTTAGTAAGTAGTAGTGCTTTTTCTAAGTAGTAATTAATAAACTGCCTGTTAAAGTTGCAGAATTTTAAAAAGAATTATATATCCTTAACGTTCTTTAGCGTTAGCTAGTTTTTAACTACTTTAATTTTCTTTAAACTAATTTTAACTCTATGTTTTTCTATAATATATTCTAAGAATTTAACTTCTTCTTTGTAGAATTTATATTTCTCTGGTTTAAGTCGTAGTTCTGCTTTTCCTAAACATTCTAGTACTGTTTATACGTGCTAGATATGTTCTTTAAAGTCTTTAAAAAAGACTAAGATGTTATTTAGATATGTAATAACGAATATGTCTAGGTGTGCTCTTAATATATTATTAATAAGTGTCTGATATATCGCAGGTGCGTTAGTAAAACTAAATAGTATTATAAAATATTTATAGTGCCTATACCGCGTCCGGAATACTGTTTTTTATTTTTTACTTTTTTTTATATGTATTAGATTGTACGCGCCTCGGAGATCTAAAACTATAAATATCTATGCTCTAGATAGTCTATTTTTAAGCTCTTAAATGTTTGGTAGTAGATATCTGTTCTTAATTATAATATTATTAAGTTTTCTAAAATCTATATATAACTGTAGAGATCTATCTTTTTTAGAAATAAAAATAATTAGGTATTCTGCCTCTGACGTTAATTCGCGTATAAATTCTTTTTTAAAGTTTTTATTAAAGTATATTTATAATAATATAAGTTTTTTTTCTGTTAAACTGTAGATAGGCTTAAAAGTTAGATACTTTTCTTTCTAAAGAGCTATTTTACAGTCCCAGAGCTGATACTTAGATAACGCTCTGTCGTCTACTTTTTTTTAAAAAAGTAGTTTCTATTTACTGTATTTTTTAGGGATTACAGAAGTTGCGCGAGTTGTTTCTAAAACTTTTACTTTTTTATCTAGTAGCTTTTTATTAGATTTAGTAGAGTTAACTTTTTTTTTTAAAAGCGTTTTAGTTAATTTTTTACTGCCTATGTTATTTAGCGTAATTTTATCTACTATTAAACGCTGCTAATATGTAGGTTCTAATATAATAGCGTAATTATATTTTATAAATAAAAGCTTCTTTTTCGCCCAGTTAATGTATAGGTTGTGCTTTCTAAACTATAAAAGTTCTAAAATAACGTTATAGATGGCTGTGTCTATAATGTTAAAAGAAATCTCTTTTTAGTGTTTTTAGATGTCTATAATAGTCGTAGTTTTTTAATCTATTAATGTTTTTTCTGGTATTTTTTTTTTAGTTGCTGTGTGGAGAAAATAGAGTCGCTTATAGATATGTGTTTTTACTTTACTACGCTTTACAGTCTACTGTAAAAAGTAGCTGCGCTAAACTTCTGTATCTAATAATACTTTTATTTAGTATTTATTAAGCTTAACAGATAGCTTAACTAAGTTTTCTAAGTTAGTAGCGTATAATACTTTAGGTCTATTTCTAGCGCTAGATGTTATTCTAAAAAAAACTCGTTGCTAAATCCGTAGAAATGTTTTTTATTCTAGTAATATTTATATTTTTAGTGTAGATATATTTACTAGAGATTTTGCGTATATTTTTTATTAATTAGTATAGTTATTACGAGTTTCTGGACTTCGTTTATTCTAGAAAAATATTATATTTATTATTTATTCTACAGGTATGTGTCGTATATGTATGTTTTACAGTTATACTATTACTGTCTGCATTTGCGTAGCTTTTTAGAAAACTATTCTACTACTGCTTTATCTAAGTAGTAGATCTAGTATTAGTTTTTTCTATAGGATGTCTATAAGTAGCTTATATGCTTTAGATTTTTTAAGTTTAAGTAGTATTATAGTTCTTGCGTATTCCGGCTTTATAAAAAGTTTAAAACTGTGTTTAGTTCGTTTTTAGAGTCTGGTAAAACTTCTAGTCTAATTTCTAAATTTAGTTAATTAACTTGTTTTTATGCTTTAGAACTACGTTATTGTCGGCGTTTCTCTAGATTTTAGTTTTTTTTGTCTAAGTTATAGTGTTTTTTTAACTGTTTACGCGTTACAGGTAATTTTTTCTACTATATAGGCGTTCTTGTTAAATTTTTTCTGTTTTTCTTATAAGCTTTTACTAGTTCTTGTTTTTATATAAAGTTTTTATTAACTTTAAATTTAGTAAGTTCGGGTAGCGTACTGCTATTGCTGTTTTATTTAAACTCGTAACTAGCGTTATTTAGATAGTTTTTATAATTATATGTTTCGCGAAAAGCTTCTTCTTTTTCGGAGCTAGGTTTTTTAAACTTAACTTTCTTAAAAATACTTCTAAGCTCTGTTTAAGTGCCTTTGTTTTAATATTAAATATAATTAAAAAAATTTTCTGTTTTTCTGTGTCGCAGTGGTTCGCTGTCGCAGATAAATTTTATTTTATAGAATTTATTTATAACGACTTTCTATTTATTATCTGCGTTGGATTTATTACTTAGAGTAGTTTGTAATATATTTAGCTGTTAAACAACTTTATTTTTTAATTAATAGTTTTTTGCGATATAGCCTGTTTTTCCACATACGTAGCAAGTTATAGCCTTGCTTTTAAGCTTGTTATTTCTTTTTTTACTACTTTTTTATCCCGCTTTCTGAATATTACTAAGAACTATTAGTTTATTACTATAGGTGTTACGAGTAAAATGCGTTACTTTATATTTAACTCGTTTACTAGTATTAGCGTTGTAGTACTCTTTGCTATAGCTTAGTTTGGTACGTTATTAATATTGTAAGTTTTAGTTCTAGCGTAATTCTATACGCAGTTTATACAGTTTCTAATTAATATTAATAGACTTATTTATAAGTTGTTTAAGTGTGTTAAGCTGAGCTCTAAAACGCATAAGTTTTTTTTTAATGTTAAGCTTAAGTTCTTAGCGGTACATTATTATAAATACTTTATTATTCTATTTCGTGAGAATTAACAGTTACTGAAATTTATTAGTATAGTTAGCAGCTGAAGCCCGTTATTTAAGATATTAGATATTTTATTTAGTAATTATATCTTTGTTAGCAATTCTGAAGACTTATTTAATCTTTTTTTAAATTTATTAAAGTTTTCTATCTATTTGTTGACGTCGTCGTTAGCTTTACTATTCTTATACTTAATAAAAGCTGGTTTAATCTATTAAAGTGCTTTACTTTTTATATACGTGGCTGCGAACATAACGCGTTTTTTTTTTTAACGTTTCTACTTTAGAAGTTAAAAAACAAGTTAAGCTGTAAGAGACAGTTTTTAAGCTTATTTCGTTTTTTATAGTAGAAGTTAGATGTTACTATTTTAATAGAATTATTGTCTGCTGTATTAGGTTGTACAATTACACTAGTAGTAGCTTTAGTACTAATAGTGCTACTAGTTAGAGTTAAGGGTGCGCGTGATCCTAAAGTAGTACTTATTTTAAAAAGTGTTTATAATATTAAAGCTGTGCTACAGGCTATAAGCGAGGCTAGAAAGTAAGTAGCTGCTTAGGTTAATTTTCGAGAAAAAGTACTAGTAGAGTTACGTAAGTAGAACGATATGCGATATACTATACAGGTCTTTATATTAGCGATAAAGCATAATAGATTAATAGTTAATTCTAAATAATAGATTTGCTAATAAGGTGAATATAATTATAGAGTATAATTATGCGGACTATATATATATGCCTGAGGCTTCTGTTTAGTACTGCTTAGTTACTCAGTACTGCTGAGCAGATTAATTAACTAAGTATATTACGTAACTAGCTATAGCAGTACAACTCTGTCAGCCCCGTTATTAGCCTACGTTTATAGCTTATAATATTTAGTTTAGCGCTTTTAGCGTTTCTAGCTATTTTAGCTTTTTTACAGCTTTTAGATCCGCGTTAAACAACTTTTACTTTTTTTTTTTTAGAAACTTTTTTTATTTTTATAAACGCTTTAGCTTAAAACGCGTATTATATATCTGCGCTAAAACAGTTTTAGCTAAACGTTTCTTTTTTTTAAAAATAGCTTTAGTTGCCTTTTTTTTCTTTTTCAGCTTATCTATTTTAAAGTTAATTTTAGAAAAGTTAGAAAGCAGAATATTAACTAGTATATACAACTAACAGCCTGCGTACTTATAATTTTTATATTTTTTATTTAGTAATAATAGCTTATAAGTTAAATTATTTTTTATATAATATTTATAAGTAACTATTACAACAATACTCTAAGTATTAATATAATTTTTATAAGTGTAACGATAAGCGGTGCTGCGCAACAACATTAAATTAACTTATAAAAATATTAAACTAAAAAAAAAAAAGTAGTATTATAAATTTAAGAAAGTAGGCGGCGCAGACGACGCTTTTAAAAAATAGCTAATAATAAGTACTAATAATAAGTATTTATTATTCTGTTAAGTTAAAACGAGTTACGTAACAGTTTTATAGAAATATTAATACTAAAAAAAGCTTAGTATAAAATTTATAGAACTCGTAACTTAGCGTTTTATAAGTTTTATAGTTTTATAAAAATAGTTTTATAAGACTATAGAATTTTATAAAATTTAATATGTATATAGTTTGTATAATTATATTCTATAATTATATTTACTTTATTAGTAAATCTATTATTTAAAATTAACTATTAATTTATCGTGCTCTATCGCCAACACGGAGACTTATATAGTATATTATATATTATTTTACTTACGTAACTCTACTAGTACTTATTTTTAAGAATTAACCTAAGCAGCTACTTGCTTTCTAGCCTCGCTTATAGCCTGTAGCACAGCTTTAACAGTTGTGCTATAAATAGTAGTAATACTTAATTATTCTATTTTTACTTACTATATATCTATAAATATATTTTTATAGTCTAATTTATTTTTTTTATTTAACTATTTGTTTATAGATAGTATACTATTAATAATTTTTTTTTAATTTTAATAGCTAATATTAGTATTATTTAATAGTTTAATATAAAAAGTTGATTTTTATTACTAATAATTAATTAAAGTAATCTGTAATATCTAACTACGTAATTTAAAACAATTTATACTAATTTTAGCGCAGTATAGTTATTTTTAAATAAAATTATTTCTAAATATTTTATAAATTTGTTTATAACTACTAGAATAGTATTATAAAATACTTAAAAAACTAAACTTTAAAATATAAGTAGTTTAATAATAAAATTTATAGTAATATTTATTTAATATTTATTTAGTATTTTTACAGTTTATAGTTTTTTATACTAAGCGTAAATACTATATTTATTTTTTAATATATTATATATTTTTTAATAAACTTTTTTATTTTATTTTTTAATTTAGAGATATTATACGTCTATTATATTAGTTTAATTATTTGTTTAATATTTAAGTATTTATATAATCGATTTTTATAATACTACTAAATAATAGTTTAATAAAGTTTTTTTAGTATTTATTAATATACTATTATAATAAAATTAATACTGCGTGCTAGTTTTAAAGTACTGTCTAGCACTTATTTAAAAATAACAGCTTTATTTATTAATTTATTTTTATAATATTTATTTTTTAACTTAAATATCTACTTTTCTTTTTTTTTTACTTAGTATATAAATAATTTTAAATTTAAACTGTTTTAGTTTTTTATTTTATTTAATATATTATTAATTTAATAGTTTAGTTATTATAAATATTATTAGATTTTTATAATTTAAGTATATTATAAGTTCTAAACAGTTTTCTATATAAATTTTTTAGTATTTAAAAAAGTTTATAATAGTAAGTAATTTTTTATTATAAATATTATAATTTTTTTTAGCTCCGCTAAATTTTTTTAAGTAATAAATAAATAAATACTATTTACTTTTTTTTTTTAATTAATATATACTTTTATTACTAGATCTAATACGTCTATTTCTATATATAAAAATTTTCTACTAGTAAAAAATATAAAAATTAGTAGTAATATACTTGCTTCTCTAAATATTTTAAAAGCTTATCATAAGTTTATATTCTACTTAAATAGTATATTTTTTTATTAATTTTATAAGTAGTAGTATTTTTTTTAAGTAGTAGTTAATAAACTGCCTATTAAAGTTATAAAATTTTTAAAAAAATTATATATTTTTAATATTTTTTAGCGTAATTAGTTTTTAACTACTTTAGTTTTTTTTAAACTAATTTTAATTTAATACTTTTCTATAATATATTTTAAAAATTTAATTTTTTTTTATAAAATTTATATTTTTTTAGTTTAAGTCGTAGCTCTACTTTTTTTAAATATTTTAGTACTATTTATACGTGCTAGATATGTTTTTTAAAGTTTTTAGAAAAAACTAAAATATTATTTAAATATATAATAATAAATATATTTAAGTATACTTTTAATATATTATTAATAAATATTTAATATATCGCAGGTGCGTTAGTAAAACTAAATAATATTATAAAATATTTATAATACTTATACTGCGTTTAGAATACTGTTTTTTATTTTTTTTTATTTTATATATATTAGGTTATACGTGTTTTAGAAATCTAAAACTATAAATATTTATATTTTAAATAGTTTATTTTTAAGCTTTTAAATTTTTAGTAGTAAATATCTATTTTTAATTATAATATTATTAAGTTTTTTAAAATCTATATATAACTATAAAAACTTATTTTTTTTAAAAATAAAAATAATTAAGTATTCTGTTTTTAACGTTAATTCGCGTATAAATTTTTTCTTAAAATTTTTATTAAAATATATTTATAATAATATAAATTTTTTTTTTAAAAAGCTATTTTACAGTTCTAGAGCTAATACTTAAATAATATTCTATTATCTACTTTTTTTAAAAAAAATAGTTTTTATTTACTATATTTTTTAAAAATTATAAAAATTACGTACGTTATTTCTAAAACTTTTATTTTTTAATTTAGTAGCTTTTTATTAAATTTAGTAAAGTTAAATTTTTTCTTTAAAAATATTTTAGTTAATTTTTTACTGCTTATATTATTTAGCGTAATTTTATCTACTATTAAATACTACTAATATATAAATTTTAATAGAATAACGTAATCGTATTTTATAAATAAAAGTTTTTTTTTTACTTAATTAATATATAAGTTATATTTTTTAAACTATGAAAATCTTAAAATAATATTATAAATAGCTGTATCTATAATATTCAAAAAAATCCTTTTTTAGTATTTTTAAATGTTTATAATAGTTATAACTTTTTAATTTATTAATATTTTTTCTAGTATTTTTTTTCTAGTAGCTATATAAAAAAATAGAGTTATTTAAAAGTATATATTTTTATTTTACTACGTTTTATAATCAGCTGTAAAAAATAGTTACACTAAACTTTTATATTTAATAATATTTTTATTTAGTTTTTATTAAGTTTAATAGATAGTTTAATTAAGTTTTCTAAGTTAGTAGCGTTTAATACTTTAAGTTAATTTTAAATACTAAATACTGTTCTAAAAAAAACTTATTACTAAATTTATATAAGTTTTTTTTATTCTAGTAACGTTTATAATTATTATATAGATATATTTACTAAAAATTCTACATATTTTTTTTATTAACTAGTATATTTATTATAAGTTTTTTAGCTTTATTTATTTTAGAAAAATATTATAATTATTATTTATTTTATAAATAAGTATTATATACATATATTTTGCAGTTAAACTATTAATATTTATATTTATATAGTTTAAATAGAAACTAGTTTATAGCTGTTTTATTTAAGTAGTGAATTTAATATTACTTTTTTAAATAAAAAGTTTATAAATAAATTACGTGTTTTAAACTTTTTAAATTTAAATAGTATTACAGTTTTTACGTATTTTAGCTTTATAAAAAATTTAAAATTATATTTAGTTTACTGTTAGAGTCTAGTAAAACTTTTAACTTAATTTTTAAATTTAGTTAATTAATTTATTTTTATATTTTAAAACTACGTTATTATTAGCGTTCTTCTAAATTTTAATTTTTTTTATTTAAATTATTATTTTTTTTTTAACTATTTATACGTTACAGGTAATTTATTTTACTATATAAATATTTTTATTAAATTTTTTTTTATATTTTTTAAAAGCTTTAGCTAATTTTTATATTTATTTGAAATTTTTATTAATTTCAAATTAAGTAAGTTTAAGTAGTATACTACTATTACTGTTTTTTTTAAACTTATAACTAGTATTACTTAAATAGTTTTTATAATTATATATTTTATAAAAGCTTTTTTTTTTTTTTTAAAATTAGATTTTTTAAATTTAACTTTTTTAAAAATACTTGTAGACTCTGCTTAAATACTTTTATTTTAATACTAAATATAATTAAAAGAATTTTTTGTTTTTTTGTTTCGCAGTAGTTCGCTATTATAAATAAATTTATTTATTATAATTTTTTATTTATTATCTGCGTTAGATTTATTATTTAAAATAATTTAGAATATATTCAGCTGTTAAATAACTTTATTTTTTAATTAATAGTTTTTTATAATATAGTCTGTTTTTCTATACGCGTAGTAAATTATAGCTTTATTTTTAAATTTATTATTATTTTTTTTATTATTTTTTTATTCTGCTTTTTAAATATTACTAAAAACTATTAGTTTGTTACTATAAGTGTTACGAGTAAAATATTTTACTTTATATTTAATTTATTTACTAGTATTAGCATTATAGTACTTTCTGCTATAACTTAGTTTAATATATTATTAGTATTATAAATTTTAATTTTAGTATAATTTTATACGCAGTTCGTACCGTTTCTAATTAATATTAATAAACTTATTTATAAATTATTTAAGCGTTTTAAGTTAAGCTTTAAAATATATAAGTTTTTTTTAACATTAAATTTAAGTTTCTAACAGTATATTATTATAAGTGCTTTATTATTTTATTTTATAAAAATTAATAGTTATTAAAATTTATTACTATAGTTAGCAGCTAAAGCCTGTTATTTAAAATATTAAATATTTTATTTAGTAATTATACTTTTATTAGTAATTCTAAAAACTTATTTAATTTTTTTTTTAAATTTATTAAAATTTTTTATCTATTTATTAACGTCGTTGTTAGCTTTACTATTTTTATACTTAATAAAAGCTAGTTTAATTTATTAAAGTATTTTATTTTTTATATATATAGCTGTAAATATAACGCGTTTTTTTTTTTAAATATTTTTACTTTAAAAATTAAAAAATAAGTTAAGCTATAAAAGCTAGTTTTTAAACTTATTTCGCTTTTTATAATAAAAATTAAATATTACTATTTTAATAAAATTATTATTTACTGTATTAAATTATATAATTATACTAATAGTAGTTTTAGTACTAATAGTATTATTAGTTAGAGTTAAAAGTGCGCGTAATTCTAAAATAGTATTTATTTTAAAAAGTATTTATAATATTAAAACTGTGCTATAGACTATAAATAAAACTAAAAAATAAATAACTGCATAAATTAATTTTTAAAAATAAATATTAGTAAAATTATATAAGTAAAATAATATGCGATAAACTATATAAATCTCTGTATTAGTAATAGAGTATAATAAATTAATAGTTAATTCTAAATAATAAATTTACTAATAAAGTAAATATAATTATAAAGTATAATTATATAAACTATATATATATATATCTAAAGCTTTTTACTTAGTACTATTTAGTTACTTAGTACTGCTAAATAAACTAATTAACTAAATATATTACGTAACTAGCTATAGCGGTGCGACTCTGTCGGCCCCGTTATTAGCCTATATTTATAGCTTATAATATTGACTATATTTAAAAAAATATTTTTTTTATTAGTATTTTTATAGTTTTTAAAAAAATCTAGTTTAATAAAACTTGCTTTTTTTAGTATATACTTATTATAAATAATATTTATTATATAGTTTTTTAGGTTTTTATTTTATATAATTAATAGTTGTTTTATAAACTGTCTAAATAATATAATTTTTTTAGTAATTTTAAATATTATAAACTAGTATTTTTGTATATTTTTATTTTTTAAAACTTTAGTTTTATATAAAATAATTAACTAGTTTACTACTTAATTTAACAGATAAACACTAAATAGTAGTAATTTATATCTATTTATATTAAAGTTTACTTCAAAATATAGTGCTACATTAACTAGTTAAAAAATTTTTTTAGTATTTAAGTAAAGCTAAACTTAATTTAGTTTATGCTATATTTTATTGTATTAAATAAGCTTTTTAAAGCTAATATTACTGCTTAATATTACTGCTCTCTATATACTAGCTAACAAACTAGCTATTTAATTATTTATTTTTAAAAGTAGTAGTTAGTATAAAAAATTTATAAATTTATAGTAAAAGTTATAGTAGATTTAGTAGTAGTTAAGCTGCGTTACTTACTTTTTATTATTTTAATAAATAATATATTTAGTTACTATAGATACTATATTTATTATAATATAATTATATTACTTTTAAGTAAAAGTAGTAAAAAGTAATTAAAATAAATAATAGCTTTTTTTAAATATTATAATAAGCTAAGTATTTAATTCGCGTTTAGTCTATCTACTAAAATATTTTATTTTTAATCTATTTATACTAGTAATAATTATATTAATTAATAGTATCTAGAACGCTAGAGTTTTACATAAAATTATTAGTTAATTAGTAGCTTTTTTAGGCGATTTAAATTTTATTAAAATTAGTTTTAGTTATTTTAGTGTTACTGCTTATTAAAAAACTAATTTAATAGTTAAATTAGTTTAAAGTAGTATATTTAGTTAAGTAATAATAAAAGTAAAATTAGTAAATTAATTTTATTATTTATAGTTTTTTTATAGCTGTAGTACTATTAGACTAATATTACTTTTAATTAAATTATTACTAAGTTAATTATTAGAGCGTTTACTTTAAAGTTTTTTACTAATTTTAAATTTATTTTTTTAGCTACTATCTATTTATTATATTTACTACTTTATTCTTTTTATTTAATTATATATTAGTTTACTAGCGTTTAATTGCGTTTAATATAAATAGTTTATTTTTTAAATAGCTTTTTAACTTTATATTAGTTAGTATACTCGCTTTCTACTAGTTTTAGTTAGTTTATTATTAGTTTATTAAATAAATTATTAAAAAAGTATAGTTTAAAGTACTTTACAAATATAACTAAATAGATTTTTTAAATTACTAGTAGGCTTAGTTCCGCTATATTATTTTTAATTACTTACTTTATATACTAAAAGCTGTCATATTACTAATTTAATTTATAGTATTTTATTAGTAAAGTGTATTTTTTATACAGTTTAATATGCACTAAATCGTCTAGTTTAAGTTTTAATAGCTTAGAGTATTTATTATATTATATTTTTATTTAGATTACTGTATATACTAGTGTATTTTTCGCTTATATTTTATAAATTAATTATTTTTTAATTAAGCTAATTATAGATTTATTTATTAGTAGTTTTTTTAATATATTAAATCTGTACAGCACTTAGTTAAAACTTAAATTTATTAAAATATTTAAACTATTATTTATTATTTATTATACTACTAAAAGTATATTAACTTATTTTTATTTACTTATAGTTAAGTGATATCTAATAGCTATTTTAAAAGTTTAAATAAATTTTTCTAATTGTCTGTCTGTTTAGAAATAGTAAATAATTAATAAAAGTAATTTAGTATTTAATTTTTTTATATACTTTTCTATAGATTATTTATAAATTTTTAATTATAATTTAAAATAATTACGCTAAAAATTCTCTAATTAGTTAGTTTATAAAATATTAGTTTAGCCTATTTCTCTGCTAACTAATTTTTTTTAATTTAATATAAAAGTAATTTTTTTAGTAAATTTATTTAGTAATTATAGAAACTAAATTAAAATTTTAGTTCTCTAGTATTTTAGCGAAGTTTATTATAATAGTATAAAATAGTAAAACTAGTAGTAATATATTTAATTAAATCTATACTAGCAGTAGTAATATATATATAATTTAAATAATTTAAATAGTTTATATATATAGAAGTTTAGTTAAATCGCGTAATAGGCGCTATAAAATTTTATATAAAATTACTTATTATAAAATAAATAAAATATATTTTTTTATAATGCTTTAGATATTACTAGTTTTATTTATTTATTATATTTATTAATTAGATATAGTAATTAATTTTTTAGTACGTAGAGAATTAGTAAATTTTTTAACTTTATATCTAGGCTGTAGAGTTCTGATATAGCTAGTATATTAGTTTAGTATTTATTTTATTTATATATTTATATCAGTTAGTTATAAAATATTTCGTCTATATTAACTATTATTAAATTATATTTATAATAGCTATTAACTTTAATTGAGTTACTTTTAGTAAACTCTATTAGTATATTAAATTAATTTACTAACTTATTATTTTTAATATTTTAGAGCTTAAATAAAATATTTAAAATAATATATTATTATAAAACTTTAAACGTAGTTATACTCTATAAAAATCTATTATAGTCTATAACTAGTTTTAAGAGGTTATTAAAGTTATATATAATTTAGTATAAACTTTCTAATTACTGTACAGTTTTTTATTAGGAATTTATTTTAATACTATTTTATAGTTTATTAAAATAAAAATAATTAACTTTTGTCTGTATTCGCGCATCTGCTTAAAATAATTTTATATTATTTAAACTATAGTTTTTATATTTAAACTATTTACTTTCTATATACAAAGAGGTGATATTAAAAAAGCGTAATAGAAAAAAGCGTACTTTTTAAACGTGTATAACTTTTTATATAAACTAGCTATTTGAAAAAAAAAAACAGTTTTAAAGATATTTACTAGCGCTACATATAAAAAAAAAAAATTATTTATATAATATCTTTAGCTTTTAAAAAAGCTCTAAAGTTATACTAAAAAAAAATATAAATTTAAACACGCTGTAATTTTTTACTTAAAAAAATATCAAAACTTTTTATTTTACGCTAACTAAATTTAGTTTAGTATATATTATATAAGTAAAAAACTAGAGCTAAGTTTTTAATTTAATATTAAAAAAATAAAGTTTAAAAAATAAAGTTTTGCTTATATAAGCACTAATTATATTATAATAAACTAGTTAAATTAGTATATAAATAAATATTTTAGAAATAGAAATCAGAGTTATTATTTTCTCTAAATAAAAATAAGATAGAACTTTAATTTTCAGAATATAAAAGAAAAGTTAATTTTTTATTAAAAGCTAATATATCTATTAAAAATATATCTTTTATTTTAAATAAATTTATAAATAGTATATATTATACTATATAACGTTTTAATTAAAAAAAAAACTTTTTAATAGTTTAAAAAAAGATAGAAATTAGAATAAAATCAAACTATTAAAAAAAAAAAAAATTATTAATAAAAATTTAATTAAAAGCTATAAAAAAACGAAAAAAAAATTTACTTAGAAATAATTTAAATATATCTAAAAAAAGTTTATAAAGATTTTTTTTAAAAAAAAATACAGTATAAATATTGCTAGTAAAAAATCTTTTTTAAATAAAAAAAAGTAAAAATAAAACTAGAATATACTAAAAAAAATTTAAAAAATATAGAAAATATAAATTTAAATAAAATTATATTTTCTAATAAGTTAGTAATAGAAAAAGGTCTAGATTCTAGACAGAATATATAAAAAAAAAGAAATAGAAGAGTAGAAGCTGAATTAGCTTCTATAAAACTAAATTATAAATAAAAAAAAATTAAAAAAATTAAAATTAACTAAAAATTGATTATAATTTTTTAATTTAATTACTTTTTAAAAATATTTAATCCTAATTAAATTATAGCTTAAAATATTATTATATTAGTATAGAGAGCTATTCAGATAGAAAAAAAATCAGAATTAGTATTTATTGAAATATCTAATTCGAAAAATAACTTTAATAATATAGATTATATATAAAAAGTATTAAAATTTATTATTAAAAAATAAATAAAACCCGGTTAGTTTATATATCTTTTTTTTATTTTTAAAATTAAAATAAATATATTTAATTAATATATTTATAAAAAAGTTTAATTTTAAAATTAAAATTAATAGTAACTAGTTTGTAGACTGGAAATTTTAAGAAAATAATTTAAAAATCTATACAGCTAAACCAGTTTTAAATTAATTTCAAAAAAATTAAATTAATTTTTTTTAATATCCTCTTTATAGCTCAGATTTAGCTCCTATTAAAAATATCTAGGCTATATTAAAAAATACTTTAAATAAACAAAGAACTAATTTATTAGGCAAAGGAAATAATATTAAAAGTATTAATTTATTTAAAACAGCTATAATTAAAGAGTGGAATTTAATTCCACAGGAAATAATAGATAATTATATATTATTTTTATCTATGCGTTATAAAGCAGTTATAGACGCTAAAGAATATTATACTAAGTATTAACAATTTATTATTAATTTCTTTATTTTAATTTTTTTATTTTTTTTTAATTTTCTAAATTTCTAATTTTTTAGAGAAGAAACTTATACTATTCTTTTTTGTAAAATTAAATATTATAAATAGCTTTAATATAAAAAAAAAAAAACTAAAAATTATACGCTAGAAAAAAAGTTACAGCGTATTTAAATTTATATTTTTTTTAGTATAACTTTAGAGCTTTTTTAAAAGCTAAAGATATTATATAAATAATTTTTTTTTATATGTAGCGCTAGTAAATATCTTGAAAACTGTTTTTTTTTTTAAATAGCTAGTTTATATAAAAAGTTATACACGTTTAAAAAGTACGATTTTTTCTATTACGCTTTTTTAATGTTACCTCTCTGTAATACACGAAGAGTACTATACTAGAATATAATAACTGAAAAATATATAGAATCTGTATTTTAAAGTAATTAGAAAAATCTAAAAGTAAAAACTAGTATTTTATAAGCATTAACTAAGAGGCGAATATAAAATAATAAGTTTTAGGTTATACTCTGTATATTTTAACTATACTAAAATAAAAAGCTAAAAAATACAGACAGTACTTAGCTTTTTATAGTAACTAGTTAAAAATAAAATAAATAAAAGTAAAATAAAGTAAAAAAAAAAGTACTATAGTAAAACAGTATTTTGGTTTAAATTATTATATTACTTTTTTTTAAAGGTCTGTATTAGAGTAATAAAATATAATTTAAAAATTTTAATTAGCTTTTTAAGTAGTTAATTTCTACTAAAAATTAGTTTATTTTAAGTTTTTTCTGCTATTTTAATTTTAGCTTTTTTATTCTTTTAGTAGTACTGCGTATATTTACTTTATTTTATATATAAAACAGTATTAATTTTAAATTTTTTTAATAGTTTAAACTAAAATTGTAATAATTGTATTAAATTAAAAATTTAAAATATATAAAAAAAAACTAATAAGTTTAAAATTTTTAGTTAAAAGTAGGTTAGTTAGCAGTTAACTTATTAGCGTTTTATTTTATTTATAATATTTTTTTTAATAGAAAAATTATTTTTAAAAGTTATTATAAAATTTTCATTATTAGCTGCAGTTTTTATTTATATTTAAAACTTTTTAAAAAGTTTAAACTTATTAAAATATTTTTTATAAAACTATCGCACGCGTTTAAAAATATTAATAAAATTACTAATAAAATAAAAAATAAAATTATTATTATAATTTATTTAGCTAGTATAATAGAACAGTTTACCGCAGTTAAGTTAGCTAATAATAATTAATTTAACTTTTTATTTTAATAAACTATTTATTTTTACCAAAAGTTTTAGTTTTAAATATTATTTTAGTAATAAAATATTAAAAGTTTTATATAAACAGCTAGTATAAAATACTAAATAGACTTTTATATAGAAAAGTAAATTAACTTAATAAAAGTATTTTTTTATACTAGTAATTTAGTAGAGTTTATATATTTATTAATCTAACTTAAAATTTAGTTAAAAATTTTTAAATTTTTTAAATATTATATATATTAAAGTATTAATTTTAAAGTTAGAGTCGCGACGCTTTTTATCAGTTTAAACTTTTTAACTGTTTTAAATTTTAGTTAAGTTTTTTTTTACGCGTAGTTATATTTATTAAACAGCTTTATAATACTCGCGATAATAATTAAAAATATATTTAAATAAAGTATTTTTAAGTAAGTTATAGGCGTTTTTAACTTACGTGTACTATTTTTAATAATAATAAAATTTATATTTAAATTTAATTTTATAAAGTAAAAAGTCTGTAGAATTATAAAAAAAAATAGTTTAAATATAATTTATATATAATAGCAGATTAAACTAATTATTTTAAAAGTAATTAATAAAAAGTTATAAGCAGGTAGCAAAATATTAGTTTATAATTTTAGTATTACTATTAGTTTATAAATAGTAAACTGTAAATTTTTTAAATTAAATATTTATAAATTTATAAAGCTTATTAGTAAAATAAAAAATAAATAAAAAATTTTAGTTAGAAATAATATTTTTAAAAGCGCTGTAGATACGTTAATTATATTTATAGTATATATTAATAGTATTTTTAGTAGTAGCAGTTTTATAATATAGTAGTAAAAAAATACGTTTACTAAATTTACAGACTATAATAAAAATATTATTATAATTTTTTTAATTAAATAGAAAATTTAAAAAGTTTATAAAAACGTTACGCTATATATATTTAGAAATAAATAATAAATAAAACAGACTTAAAGTTTTATTTTTTAGAATATAATTCTGTTAGTATTTTTAACAGTTATATATATATTAAATAATATTTTAAAATAAATTAGGCTAAAAATACAGCTTACGTCTTATTTTATTAATTTTACTAATTTTTAAATATATAATTATAACTACAGCGTAGATAGACTAAATAAAATATATTTAAAAAAAATTTACTTTAAATACTACTAGCTTTTTTTTTTAAAAAAAGTAGTTTTAAAAAAATTAAATTATACTTACTTTTTAGACGCTTTTAGGCTTTTTCTTTTACATATTAAGTAATTTAGTAGTTTAATTAGTAATTAATAAATAATCTAATAGGTAGTATAAATATTATTCTAAATTTTAACTTAATAATAAAAAATTAAAAAAAGGTTTAAAAACTGTAATTAAAAAATTATTATTTTTATAAATAAATTAATTACTATATAAAAAAACTTTAGTATAAATAGTATTATTTCTATTATTTAAATATAAAGTTTTTTTTACTTTTATAATAAAGTATTAGCTACTATATTTACAGAGCTAAATTAGTAAATAATTTTATAATATACTTTTATAAATTTATTAATTTACTAAACTTATTTTGATAACAGCAGCTGTTTTATACTAAAATATTCTAGTATATAATAATTAATTAGAATTTTAAAAAAATAGTATAAGCTAATTAGTATTATAAGCTATAAATGTAGACTAATAACAGAGCCGACAGAGTCGCACTAATATAGCTAGTTATATAATATATTTAGTTAATTAGTCTGCTTAGCAGTACTAAGGAACTAAATAGTACTAAATAAAAAGTTTTAGACATATATATATAGTTTATATAATTCTATTTTATAATTATATTTAATTTATTAGTAAATTTATTATTTAGAATTAATTATTAATTTATTATATTTTATTGCTTACACGGAGACCTGTATAGTATATTATATATTATTTTACTTATATAACTTTACTAGTATTTATTTTTAAAAATTAAAATAAGCAGCTATTTACTTTTTAGTTTTACTTATAGCTTATAGTATAGTTTTAATATTATAAATATTTTTTAAAATAAGTACTACTTTAGAATTACGCGTACTTTTAACTTTAACTAATAGTACTATTAGTACTAAAACTACTATAAGTATAATTATATAATTTAATATAGCAGATAAAAATTTTATTAAAATAGTAATATCTAATTTTTATTATAAAAAATAAAATAAGTTTAAAAATTAGCTTTTACAGCTTAACTTATTTTTTAATTTTTAAAATAAAAATATTAAAAAAAAAAAAACGCGTTATATTTACAGCCACGTATATAAAAAATAAAAAATTTTAATAAATTAAACTAGTTTTTATTAAGTATAAAAATAGTAAAACTAATAACAACGTTAATAAATAAATAAAAAATTTTAATAAATTTAAAAAAAAATTAAATAAATTTTTAGAATTACTAATAAAAATATAATTACTAAATAAAATATTTAATATTTTAAATAACAGGCTTTAGCTGCTAACTACGCTAATAAATTCTAGTAACTATTAATTTTTATAAAATAGAATAATAAAATATTTATAATAATATACTGCTAAAAACTTAAATTTAATATTAAAAAAAAACTTATATATTTTAGAGCTTAACTTAAAACGCTTAAATAATTTATAAATAAGTTTATTAATATTAATTAAAAACTGTATAAACTGCGTATAAAATTATACTAAACCTAAAACTTATAATACTAATAACGTACTAAACTAAGTTATAGTAAAAAATATTATAATATTAATACTAGTAAATAAGTTAAACGTAAGATAACGTATTTTACTTATAATATTTATAGTAATAAACTAATAGTTTTTAGTAATATCTAAAAAGCAGAATAAAAAAATAATAATAAAATTTTTTTTTTTTTAAAAATAAAGCTATAACTTGCTACGCGTGTAGAAAAACAAACTATATTATAAAAAATTTTTAATTAAAAAATAAAATTATTTAATAGCTAAATATATTATAAACTATTTTAGACGACGAATCTAACGCAGATAATAAATAAAAAATTATTATAAATAAATTTTATAAAATAAATTTTATTTATAATAGCGAACTACTGCGACACAGAAAAATAAAAAAAAATTTTAATTATATTTAGTATTAAAATAAAAGTATTTAAATAAAGCTTAAAAGTATTTTTAAAAAAGTTAAGTTTAAAAAACTTAGTTTTTAAAAAAAAAAAGTTTTTTATAAAATATATAATTATAAAAACTATTTATATAATATTAGTTATAAGTTTAAAAAAAACAGCGATTGCAGTATACTATTTAAACTTACTTAATTTAGAGTTAATAAAAATTTTAAATAAATATAAAAATTAGCTAAATTTTTTAAAAAATATAGAAAAAATTTAATAAAAACGCCTATATAGTAAAAAAAATTACTTATATTATATAAACGCTTAAAGAAATACTATAATTTAAATAAAAAAAACTAAAATTTAAAGAAACGCTAATAACAACGTAGCTTTAAAATATAAAAATTAATTAACTAAAAAAATTTAGAAATTAGACTAGAAGTTTTACTAAACTTTAACAGTAAACTAAATATAGTTTTAAATTTTTTATAAAGCTAAAATATATAAAAACTGTAATACTATTTAAATTTAAAAAATTTAAAACACGTAATTTACTTATAGACTTTTTATTAAAAAAACTAATATTAAATTTACTATTTAGATAAAATAGCTGTAAACTAGTTTTTATTTAAACTATATAAATATAAATATTAATAGTTTAACTACGAAACGTACGTGTATAATATTTATTTATAAAATAAATAATAATTATAATATTTATTTATAAAATAAATAATAATTATAATATTTTTTTTAGAATAAATAATGCTGAAAAACTTATAATAAATATACTAGTTAATAAAAAATATATATAGAATTTTTAGTAAATATGTCTACACAAAAATTATAAATATTATTAAAATAAAAAATATTTATATAAATTTAGTAATAAGTTTTTTTTAAAACAGCATTTAACGCTTAGAATTAATTTAAAATATTATATACTACTAACTTAAAAAACTTAGTTAAGCTATTTATTAAGCTTAATAAATACTAAATAAAAATATTATTAGATATAAAAGTTTAGTGTAACTATTTTTTACAGTAGACTGTAAAGTATAGTAAAATAAAAATATATACTTATAAATAACTTTATTTTTTTTATATAGTAACTAAAAGAAAAATACTAAAAAAAGTATTAATAAATTAAAAAGCTATAATTATTATAAACATCTAAAAATACTAAAAAAAGATTTTTTTGAATATTATAGATACGGCTATTTATAATATTATTTTAAAACATTTATAGTTTAGAAGGTACAACTTATATATTAATTAGATAAAAAAAAGCTTTTATTTATAAAATATAATTACGCTATTATATTAGAATCTATATATTAGTAGTATTTAATAGTAAATAAAATTATACTAAATAATATAGATAGTAAAAAATTAACTAAAACGTTTTTAAAAAAAAAAGTTAACTTTACTAAATCTGATAGAAAGCTACTAAATAAAGAAATAAAAGTTTTAAAAATAACTTGCGTAATTTTTATAATTTTTAAAAAATATAGTAAATAAAAATTATTTTTTTAAAAATAAATAAATAACAGAGTATTATTTAAGTATTAGTTTTAAAACTGTAAAATAGCTCTATAAAAAAAATTTTAATTTTTAAGCTTATCTATAGTTTAATAAAAAAAAATTTATATTATTATAAATATATTTTAATAAAAATTTTAAAAAAAAATTTATATGCGAATTAACGTTAGAAACAAAATATCTAATTATATTTATTTTTAAAAAAGATAGATTTTTACAGTTATATATAAATTTTAAAAAATTTAATAATATTATAATTTAAAATAGATATTTACTACTAAATATTTAAAAACTTAAAAATAAGCTATTTAAAATATAAATATTTATAGTTTTAGATTTTTAAGGCGCGTATAACCTAATATATATAAAAAAAATAAAAAATAAAAAACAGTATTCTAAACGCAGTATAAGTATTATAAATATTTTACAATATTATTTAGTTTTACTAACGCACTTGCGATATATTAAATACTTATTAATAATATATTAAAAATATATTTAAATATATTTATTATTATATATTTAAATAATATTTTAGTTTTTTTTTAAAAACTTTAAAAAACATATTTAGTATATATAAATAGTACTAAAATATTTAAAAAAAAATAGAGCTACGATTTAAACTAGAAAAATATAAATTTTATAAAAAAAAAGTTAAATTTTTAAAATATATTATAGAAAAATATAAAATTAAAATTAGTTTAAAAAAAATTAAAATAGTTAAAAACTAGCTAATACTAAAAAACGTTAAAAATATATAATTTTTTTTAAAATTCTGTAATTTTAACAGACAGTTTATTAATTACTATTTAAAAAAAATACTACTACTTATAAAATTAATAAAAAAAAATATATTATTTAAGTAGAATATAAACTAATAATAAGCTTTTAAAATACTTAAAAAAACAAATATATTACTATTAGTTTTTATATTTTTTATTAGTAAAAAACTTTTACATATAGAAACAGATATATTAAACTTAGTAATAAAAATATATATTAGTTAAAAAAAAAATACTTAATTATTTACTATTTAAAAAAGTTTAGCGGAGCTAAAAAAAACTAAAATATTTATAATTAAAAACTATTTACTATTATAAATTTTTTTAAATACTAGAGAATTTACGCAGAAAGCTGTTTAGAATTTATAGTATACTTAAATTATAAAAGTTTAATAATATTTATAATAACTAAACTATTAAACTAATAATATACTAAATAGAGTAAAAAACTAAAATAGTATAAATTTAAAATAATTTATATACTAGGTAAAAAAAACAGAAAAATAGATATTTTAAATTAAAAAATAAATATTATAAAAACTAAGTTAATAAATAAGGCTGTTATTTTTAAGTAAACGCTAGATAGTACTTTAAAACTAGCACGCAGTATTAACTTTATTATAATAATATATTAATAAATACTAAAAAAAGCTTTATTAAACTATTATTTAATAGTATTATAAAAATCTGTTATACAGATACTTAAATATTAAATAAATAATTAAATTAATATAACAGATATATAATATTTTTAAATTAAAAAATAAAATAACAAAGTTTATTAAAAAATATATAATATGTTAGAAGAATAAATATAGTATACACGTTTAATATAAAAAACTATAAGCTGTAGAAATACTAAATAAACTTTAAATAAATATTACTATAAACTTTATTATTAAACTACTAATATTTTATAACTTAGTTTTTAAAATATTTTATAATACTATTTTAGTAGTTATATACAGATTTATAAAATACGTAAAAATAATTTTATTTAAAAATAACTATACTATACTAAAACTAGTATAAATTATTTTAAATTATATAGTTAGATATTATAGATTATTTTAATTAATTATTAGTAATAGAAATAAACTTTTTATATTAAACTATTAAATAATACTAATATTAGCTATTAAAATTAAAAAAAAATTATTAATAGTATACTATCTATAAACAGACAGTTAAATAGAAAAAAATAATAAACTATAAAAATATATCTACAGATATATAGCAACTAAAAACAGAATAATTAAATATTATTACTATTTATAGTATAACTTATATTTAATAATTAAATATTATTACTATTTATAGTATAACTTATATTTAATAATAAAAAATTAATAATAATAAAGTAATTTTTTATTACGTATTACACAGAATATATCTAAATTTTTTATTACTAAAAATTAAAAAAAAAAAATTAAGCTAGTTATAAATTAAGTAATAAATAAATTAAAAAAATTATAAAAACTTTATAAATAATTACAGAGGAATATTAAAACAGTATAATATAAAACTATTTTTTATATTAACTAAAAATAAAAAAAAGCATCTCAGCTAAAAAAAGAAAATAAAGTGTATTTTTTTTATAAAAAATTTTAAAGTATATTTTTTTATAAAATTCTTTTAAATAAAATAACTAAATAAGAAATTAAACTACGTTAAAGTTGGACTATTTTTAATTTTAGAATAAAAAAAACTAGTTAACTATAAACTTTAACTCTTTACTAATACTAAAATATACTTAGTATTTTATATATTACTATTAAAATCTGTTAACGCCGAAATACTAGTTTAAAAACACTTCTATTATAAAATAGAAAAAAAAGTTAAATTTAAAATAGAAGCGCTAGTAGACTACTGCAAAATAAAATAAAATAAATTTTATAATAATTATTTTTTATAAAAATAGTTAGTTAAATAAAAAAAATACTTAGAATTAGAAAATAACCCTAACCCTAACCCTAACCCTAACCCTAACTCCTAACCCTAACCCTAACCCTAACCCTAACCCTAACCCTAACCCTAACCCTAACCCTAACCCTAACCCTAACCCTAACCCTAACCCTAACCCTAACCCTAACCCTAACCCTAACCCTAACCCTAAAAGCTTAGCTTTTTTTTAGCGCTTTTATTAGCTGAAAACTTAGAAACACAGCGTAATTTTTCGTAGAATAATAGTTATTTTTAACTAGTATATTACTACTATCAGCTTATTTACTATAAATCTAACCTAGTAACTTCTATAATAGTTATTAGAAAAAATAAATACGCTTTTAGATTTATATTTATCTAATTTTTTTTTAGTACTGTTTTAAAAATTAAAAAATTACTATTTTTTTATTTTATTTTTATAGCTAGTTTAGTTATAAAGTTATATCAGTTTAGAAATCGTAATTATTTTATAATGTCACCTCTCTGTAATATAAAAATAATGTAGAAGTTGGTACACTGTACAATTTAATTTCTTACCACTGAGGCTTTGAAATAGTAACTAGTAAGTCCTCTCCGTCTTCTGGGCCCATTATTCCAATACAAGGTGTGCAGGTGTTCATCTTAGGCATTATGCTGCCTGTTGATTCGACCTTCGGTAACCGCACTTGGAACTTACCAAGTGCTAAAGCCACGAAGGTGAGTACCTCTTTCTGAGCGAGAGCTCTTCCAGGGCATAAGGTGTTTCCACCACCAAATGGCTTGTAATGAGAGCTCTTGTGTAATGCTGGGTTTCTAAGAAAACGCTCGTGATTGAATTGGTGCGACTCGTTTCCAAACAGGGTCTCGTCAAGCATCATTTGCCGGTATGGAATGATCATTCGTGAACCCTTCCGAAGCATGAAGCGTCCAATGCGCGCATTTTCAAGCACAAATCGTACGGAGGTGGATGCGGACGTGATGCGAAGTGACTCATGGTAGACTGCCACAAGCGTCGGGCAATTTTGGAGATGATTCGCAAGCTCGTTGCTGGACAGCGAACACGGCGCTTCATATGTAACATAAGGCTTTATCTCCTCAAGTATGATATTTCGGAGTTCATTATTATTGAGGACCTCAGTAAGCATCCAAAATGATGCCTTCCAAGCGTTTGCGTTGATGCTATGAAAGTTCAGCATAATAAGATTATGGCCGAGGATATAGGGACGCCGACTTACACCCAGTAAAACAGCAATACAAGGGTTCCCATATCGGCTGATCCAATTCCGTTAGCGCGCATGGCGGACTCTATTTGCTGGATTACTAGTGAAGCATCTGACCGTTGGTCTTTGGGCAGATCAAAATATTTCCTCAAGGCTTGTACAGCAACAGCTTTGGAGGTCGCAACATCATGTGCGAAGATCTCAGGAATCTTGTAAGGTAGTTTCCAGCTACTTTCATCAAACGCGTAAAACGATTTAAAGAGGTTTGGCTCAAGGTCCAACAGAGCCTTGCCGAAAAAGGAGCGCGTGGCACCTTCCAGAAGGACGTGCTGCGACCATTTTAGGAGAGACACAGTGTACCCACAGCTGTTTTTTGCCAAAATTTGCTCTTCGGGGATTCCTTCCCAACTCATTCGCGTATTGACTGTTTCAAGAAGAACCTGCAGTAGTGTCTCGGAATTATGGCCTGGGTTGAGGAATAGTCGGAAAAGTAGGACGCAGACCTCCTTTAATGGCTTACCTTGCCAATTGCTTAGTCCCAAACTCGGATCAATTGGGGGTTCCCCCTTTTCCGATGTCAAAACTGGGCTGAACATTGCTTTAACGGAGGGTCGTGATGCACCGAATTGTAGCATCAGGTCATTGATCCAAGGATCCATAGAGAATTGGTCGCTCTTGTAGATCATAGATGTGTCCAATGCCGAAGTGATAACGTAAACAGTTTCTCCCATGATAATAAGCTTAAAAGGCTCCCTCGAATTCCCGAAATAAAGCCTACTGAATATGAGCGGAGTGATTGACGTTTGATGGCCAAAAGTGGCAAGGTAAGTTATGTTGTACATAATAGGAATAAAAAACAGCAGCGAGTCCTTATATCAAAGAGATTTATGCTTGCCTTGCACGGTTCACAGTTCCCTCAGCATTCCGAAAAAAGGGCATAGTATGCCCAATGACTGTATACCGAGTTTATCAGCCTTAATCACTAATTGAGAGTGAATTTTGCATACATGGTACCAGGTATGGGAACATCTTTGGCTCTTCCGGGTGTAGACGAGGGTATACTACAAATGTCCAAAGGAGCCACAATGCCCAGGCGGACATACATAGTATAACGAATATAAGCCACCTAAGACAAGGTGTTGATAATTCTTCAGAGAACCCTGCTTTTGTTTTTGCGAGTACATCCATGTTTCCAGACGAGTTGTATAGGGTGTTGCAGGTCAAACTATGTTCGCAGGAAGAGATGTATGAAAATTGGCTACGTGGCTTTGATAGTAGTAGTGGAATAACATAGAGGCTATACACAGATATAAATGGGGGTTTTTATGGAATTCATCTCACTATGTGCCAGAATCATCCGCTAAAAGGGGAAACATCTCCATTCCTCAGCGCTTACTCGCTCTAGAGGCGATATATAAAACATACCTGGAAGTATAGCGCTAAATATGTGGGTCATCACAGCCAATAGCATGTCGACCTTTAATTACTTTAAGTAATCTATGTGGCGTAACGACACGTCAACGATCGAGGGCTATGTTCATGCAGTCATTCCGGACTGTGCTACACAATTGACCAACTTTCCGTACATGCTAATGTAGCTGGACATGGATAATAATTAGCGGCGCTTAATGTTATATTTAAGGTCCACAAGAAATTTCGTCGAAACGTTGGCTAGCAGGTGATTGGCTTGTCTATACATGTTTCGGGAACTAATCAGATTGTCGGGCCATCATCGTGCATATGATTAATCCTTCAAGAGACAGGCTGTCTCTTGACCATCGTGTCCAAGATAGGAAAGTAGCACAAGGCACTAAATATATATTCGAGAAGTGAGATAGAGGCTTGGCAATATCGGGTGTACAGGGGGTAGGCGAGGGCTAGAGGTCTTGAGTTGCGCCATCGCCTCTCGCGAGATAATCGGCTGCATGGCACAGCACAAAGGATTCTCGCCGCAGAAAGCACGGTCAGGAACATCTCACGCTCGCACCTTTTCAGACCGGCTTGCCCCGGCGCTCGTCCGCGATAGGAATGGCTAGACACATCGGATTACTGCGCCAATGCCGGCGTCGGTTGCGGCTAAGATCTTTACAGCTGCTTGGCCCTGCACCGCCCTTGCATGCTTCCTAAGCCCTCCTTCGAGGCCCTCATTCTCAGGCCCTCGAGAAGCTACGTACGGTAAACTCTTTCTCATACTCCTCCATCCTAATACAGCATAAATGAAAAAAATGTCAAAATACGTGCACCTCGATGCATCAACTTCCAAGTCGAATGCGCGCCCTGACCTGGACCCCACAAGCGACTGTTTCAGCTCTATGGCGTGGTTCGAAGAGCTTGCCACTCTAAAAAACAGCGACGATGTTTCATACAAGCCAAAGCGCGGCGGATTTCTTTTCAGTAACCTCGATGTGTACGGTTCTTCGGAAGCGGATGATTATCTCGAAACCTTCGGCAACGCACCGGTGCGATTCTTTAGGTCAATAGCCAAATTGTTTGGGAGAAATAAAACTACCCGAGTCAAGATCCTGGCTGGATTTGAAGGCTTCGTCAATGATGGGGAGATGTTAGTGGTTCTTGGTCGACCCGGTAGTGGTTGCACTACCCTACTAAAAACGCTTGCTGGAGAAACGAGAGCGCTCTGGATTGGAAATGATTCAGAAATTTCGTATCAAGGTAGAGTTTATGATCTATCCACACCTCAAGAAATAATTATTAAAGACATACCAGGGATAACTCCCGAAGCCATGAAGACAGAATTCTGTGGCGAGTGCATCTATATGGCCGAACTAGATGTCCACTTTGCAGAGTTGACGGTGTTGGAAACATTGAAATTCGCAGCGGCTTGTCGGGCCCCGAAGAACATTATAAAAGGAACAACACCAAAGGCCTATATCGAACACATCACCAATGCCATGCTCTCTATTTTCAAGCTAGATGGAGCCAAAAATACTCCCCTGGGCGATGCTATGATTCGCGGAGTTAGTGGAGGTGAAAAGAAGCGTGTCAGTATCGCTGAAGCGTTCATGTCTCTTTCGCCAATACAATTCTGGGACAACAGCACCCGGGGTCTAGACAGTGCAACTGCTCTTGACTGCGTTCGCAGCTTTCGGGCTTTTAGTCAGACTAATAACGCTACGATTACTGTCAGTCTTTACCAGGCATCACAAGATATATTAGATTGCTTTGATCGGGTTACTGTTCTCTATGAAGGGAGGCAGATATTCTTTGGCACTTGGCCAGACGCGCTTGAGTACTTTCACGGCTTAGGCTTTGACCGCCCTGCTCGGCTTACAACAGGAGATTTTCTCACGGCACTGACGAACCCCCAAGAAGCTAGTTTGTTCGTCCGACACGAATTTGTTGGAAAAGTCCCTGTCACAGCAGAAGATTTTGCGTCTGCATGGAAACATAGCATTGAACGCCAAAAAAATCTCCAACAAATGAGCCATCTTCGTGATGAATTTTGCGGCCGGCGAAATGGCTTGGAGGAATACCGCCAGGCAAGAGCCACAGAAAAGCACTCGCACGTGTAAGTCTTGAGTCGCCTCCTATTTGAAATATGAAATTCCTAACGCAACATGACTTAGTGGGATATCTTCGCCCTACACAATTCCACTCTCAGAGCAGGTCCATCTATGCTTGGTGCGTGGCTTTCGCAGACTCCGAAACAATATCGCTGTCCCAATATCGTATGTCATCGGAAACGTCATTATGGCTATCATTGTTGGTAGTGTCTTTTTGAACCTCGGAGATTCGGCGGATGCTGTGACTCAGCGAACAATTCTTCTTTTCTTTGCAATTTTAATCAACGCCTTTATGAGCGCAGCAGAGGTAAGATAATCGCAGATCGTATTTCACTAAATCTCGAACTAATCGGATACACAGGTCTTGTCCGTCTGGGATCAGAGACCTATAGTTGAAAAGCAAGCTAGGAGAGCTCTCTACCATCCTGTTGCCGAAGCGATATCTGCGATTATCTGTGATCTCCCGGCGAAGCTATCGGCATCCATACTCTTCAACATTGTTCTGTACTTCATGGCCAACTTAAGACAGACACCTCAGGCTTTCTTCACCTTCTGGTTTTTCACGTTTGTGTGTCAAATGTCAATGTCCATGTTCTACAGGTGTGACGGATCAATTCATCGGACGCTTGAAGCCAGTATGGTACCAATTGGCGTTCTCATCATGCTTGCCATCATCTATACTGGATTTGTTATCCCAATACCATATATGAAACCCTGGCTCTCATGGTTTCGCCACATCAATCCAGTGGCGTACGCCTTTGAAAGTTTAATGGTCAACGAGGTAAGACGTGGGAAACTTTTGAAAAAATTGGAAGAAAATCTAATTTGTTAAAGTTTCATGGACGAGACTTCGAATGCGCCCGCTACATTCCTGATGGAACTTCTTACGAAAACGAATCAAATCTCTTCAAAAGCTGTGTGGCAACTACCATTGCCCCTGGAGCGCGTTTCCTCAATGGGGATGAGTATTTACACAAAGTTTACAGATACAGCTACTCACATCTTTGGAGGTACGTCCTTTGCTTTCACAGAAACTAGACAGCATCTAATCAGATTGATTCCGTTAATTGCAAGCTGACGAAAATAGGAATCTTGGTATTTTGTTTGGGTTTACTATCGTGTTCTTTGCAGTCCATCTTTGGTCTAGCGAGAAATTTGAGACACAGAAGCCCAGAGGAGATATTTCCCTTTTCCCTCGCAATAAATGTCCCCCTAAATTACAGAGTGACGAGGAGTCTGGTCCTGCACCGTTCGTCCAGCCTGCAACAGAAACACGGATTTCTTCAGATGCGGGATTGGTGAAACAGAAGTCAACTCTCCACTGGGAGAATGTGTCTTTCCAATTGTCCCTGAATAAACGCGAGAAGAAAACTATCCTGACTGATATCGATGGATGGGTCAAGCCCGGCACATTGACCGCTCTTATGGGAGCGACGGGTGCAGGAAAAACGAGTCTGCTTGATGTCATTGCTCAGAGAACGACTCAAGGAAGTATCATTGGGGATATTATGGTCGACGGCCGACCACGTGATACAAGTTTCCAACGGTCAACAGGGTATGCACAGCAAAACGACATTCACCTTCGAACCACTACTGTTAGAGAAGCTTTGCATTTTAGTGCACTACTTAGGCAGCCAAAGGTGCTATCAACAGCTTCCAAGATTGCCTATGCCGAAAGAGTGCTTGACCTGCTTGGAATGAGGTCATATGCGGACGCTGTTGTTGGTGTGCCTGGAGATGGTTTAAGCCCAGAACGACGCAAGCGCCTCACAATCGCGGTCGAGTTAGCAGCTCGTCCTACTACTGCATTATTTCTCGACGAACCAACTTCAGGCCTGGATAGCCAGACAGCATTCATTATCTGCAACCTACTCCGAGACCTTGCTCACCGAAATGGACAAGCTATTATGTGTACTATACATCAGCCTTCAGCCGCGCTCCTTGGCATGTTCGACCAGCTATTGCTCATCGATAAGGGAAAAACAGTTTACTTTGGTTCTCTTGGGCAAAAAATGGATCCAATGATTCGATATTTTGAGGATAAAGGAGCTCGAGATTGTCGTCCTGGAGAAAACCCTGCCGAATGGATCATGGATATCACCGGGGGGGTGCCTGTATCTTCTGCAAAACAAATCGACTGGCACGAAACATGGAGAAACTCCGATGAACGAAAATCTATTAGACAAAATTTGGTCAAGATGAGGGAAGGCTTGCAGCAAAAGGAAGCCCCCGAAGCATCAAGCAGCGAATACGCAACACCATTCTGGACACAATTCAGGGTCCTTACATACCGGACATTCGTTGAATACTGGCGGACTCCTGGAGCAGTCTACGCAAAATTAATGTTCTATTTAGCTGCTTCTTTCATGATAGGAGTATCCTGCTTCCGATCTCCCAACTCACTCCAAGGCCTGCAGAACCAAATGTTCTCAATCTTTCTTCTGTTCACAACATTTAGCAACATCTTACAGCAGATTGTACCACAATTTGCTGCACGCAGAGCTCTTTTTGAAGCCCGTGAGTTTCCCTCCAAGACCTTCTCGTGGCAAGCTTTTGTTTCCGCGAGTATCGTCGTTGAGGCAGCATGGCAAACACTGTTAGCAACGATATCTTTCGTGCTGTTTTACTACCTGACCGGCATGAATCGCAACACCATCGACTCTGATCGCGATGAGAGGGCAACTCTGATGCTTCTATTCTTCGTCGCCTTCTTTGTCTTCACACAGTCTCTATCCCATCTCCTTGCAGCGGCAATTGAAGTGCCGCAAACTGCCGTCAACATGGGAAACCCAATATTCTATCTTACCATTATCTTTTGTGGAGCTTTGGTACCAAAAAATTCCCTTCCACGCTTTTGGATCTTTATGTATCGAGTATCTCCCCTCACCTATCTCATGCGCGGTATGTTCACTGTCGGTGTTGCTGGACGGCCTGTATCCTGTAGTCCATCTGAGATGATCTACGTTCCACCCACAAATGGTTCATCGACTGTGAGCCCTCCTGACAACAGAACTTGTGGGGAATGGCTCGAAGATTTCACAGTATTTTCGGGCGGAGCTGTATTGAATCCAGACGCCAAGGCAGTGTGCGAATATTGCCCTATGAAAGATACTGCCCAGTTCCTGGCTATCTTCAATATGGACTATGGAAAACGATGGGAAGACTTTGGGATTATCATGGCATATATTATTTTTAACTGGACAGCTACGTTCGCGTTATACTGGCTAGTCAGGGTTCCTAAGAAGCGAAAGGCAAGCTCGAGGAGTGAAAAAGACAAGACGACAGCGTAGGGAAGCCCTTGACGATTAATTTCTGAATTTTTACATTTCTTTTTTCTAGCCTCTTCAAAAAATTCAACCCTAGTTCGAAAACTGTACCCAACTTGAGCGAAGCGTTGTTTGCTGTCTGTCTAGTAATTCTGACGATTAAACGTGTGCACGATACAGTTCTCGTTTCAAGGTACCTTTACTTACCCCCAAGAACTCCAAGAATACTGAATATCCTGTGAGCTTTTATCTACGTGCTGAAGGTTAATGGAGAAAGCTACCTACCTAGGTGGGTACCACACTGCCAGCCGACGGAAGAAGCTGGCGTTGCGCGGAACGCCTGCAGTAATTATGCACAACAAAAAAGCAATCAATATCCCAGGATAAATAAGTATCACGCCAAACTCATGCAGAATCTAATTTGTACTACCGAAACGTTGCACAGGCCCTTATTAGCGGTTCTGGACTGTAGTTTTACTTGCAACACCTGTATTCTTAGAATTGCGCACTCAGCTGCTGCGGCATATCGCAACCTAATAGACTATGTCTTGAACCATATTTCATTCTCCTTCTTGAGAAACCACTCTACAGACCGTACAATTCCCTCTTCTGTGTCGCAGATCGGTCGATACCCCAGTCTAATCTTTGCCTTTTCTACCGAAATCCTACATCCCGCTTTCATGAATTCTAGATGATGGCGGCTGAGCTTTAACTCATGCGCTCCAGTGTTGAGGAACCGGCGTAAGGACTCACCAGCTGAGACAGCTGGAATGATTACCCAAAAGGGAAGCTCAATTATGGTCGGGTTCTTCGTAGACGTAAGGTATCTGTCGCCGGCCGCAATCCAAACCTTGCGCGAGAACTCCCAAAAGCGCATTGGGGAATCATCTGTGACAAAGAAGGCTTCGCCGTCAACTTTCGTATCTGCAGATGTATGAAGACCATCCAAGAGCGCCTCTGCAGCAAGTACATGTGCTTGCGCCACGTTCGCCGTGTATACCCATTCATGAGTGACTTTGTCGGGGCCGATCTGGAATCGAGTTGCCGGGGTATTGACGCATTTAAGCATCTCCGATATCGTCTTCAAGTCACGCTCTCCATAAAGTCCGCCGATCCGGAGGGATGTTGTCAGCAGTTGACCCTGGTAGTTGCTACCTGCGTGGTTGGTCTTCCTCCCTGTGTTTGCCGCCAGGACGAGAGCATCAGCAGCCGCCTTTGTACGACCATAAGCACTTATGCCAGTCCGAGAATCCAGAGCATTCAGCTTTACTTCTTCCTCCGTATGCGCCTTGGAGTTCAACCCAGATTTGTCCAGCACAGCTTCCACTGAACTTGTATAGACAAATGCTTGAATTGTAGGGGATTCAGTAGCTTGACGAAGGAGCTCCTTTGTAACTTCATAGTTGATGTTATATTGAACATCTGGTGGAGCGAATGGCCCTGGAGAAATGGTGTGGATGATGATAGTTGGCTTAGTTTCGTTTAAGAGCTGTTGAACTTGAGTCGCATCCGTGACATCGCAAACATGGTAATTAACGCCTTCGCAGGAGTGTTGATGTTTCTTTTGGCTGTGATAAGTCGCAACGACATTTTTACATTGAGGATGCTTTGCTAGTTCCTCAACCAGAAATGATCCCACGATCCCTGCTCCTCCAGTAACAAGTACTGTCCCCAAGTACTTTTCATCCTCCGAGGTCATTTTGAAAAGAGCTACTCAATCACTCTAGAGGAACAGATTTATAATATAGATAAGATGTGAAACGGGTAGAGATGTTATGGTAGAACAGAAGTTTGTAACGAACTTACGACTGAAGTCCTCGGTTACTTCGCCGCATGCCAAGCAGGATGGACCTTGCCGCATGACGGAAGTAAGGAACTTCGGTAGTAGCGCGCTTTATAGCCTAATGAATAGATGCATCCCAAGCCCCACTCCTTGTGCAACGTATGCTTGGCGGCCCCCAAGTCGTATTCGCTTCGCAGTCAATGTACGCTCTGCACCTCACGCACCTAAGCCGGGAAAAATAGGAAAAGCGTGTTTCACTGCATTCGTATCCAGCCTTAGTCGACAACGGTTTTAATCTAAAACCCATGAATGCTGAGGCTGTACGTGCCAGCCGGCCCGAGAATTGAACCCACATATTGGAAAGCGTTATGCCCCTTCGACTCCAACGAAGCAACCAAGAAAGGGAAGGAACTGAATGGCTGCTTATTATTAAGGAACCCTTCGGATCCGTGCATTCTTGCGTGGGGAGGCAGATGAATGTTAAATGGTAGGAGAGAGACGTTCGCACAATTACAATCCGGCTTTAGCTGACGGGTACATAGCATAAAGAACATGACTCAATCTCTTCATAATTTTGCGTTGCTTACCGGCATCTTTATGCCTTAATGCAGCTAACGGGGACCAAGACGGGGACCAAGGCTCGGGTGTCAGCTCAACACTCCAACACGATAGAGTGGGGGGGCGTGGGGCCGCTGATTTCTCGTTACGGGAAACATCGTGCAGCGTAAGGTGCTCATGCTGCAGGCAATCAGAGGTAAATCCCCGAAGTCTGCCTCTTCTAAATTGTACGGCGATTGAGTGCTTAGATGAACTGATACTTAGAAGATCTTTACTTCTAGTATTAAACGATCATTCTTACCTGTGCCTTCGCTCGTGAACTCTTCCTCCGGATACGTGAGCGGCTCCTCACCTCTCAAAAACTTCCAGCAGTTGCAAGACTTCTCCCGATATGTCTTTGGACCTTGATCCTATTATATTTGCCGATTTTCCACTCTTACCGCCGCCGAGGGGCGAGGAGTCTGATTTTAACTCTCCTGCCAAAGATGCTACATTGTTATGGGTCTTGTCTATCTTGACACTCGCACTGGTCTTCGTATTTATTTCCATTCGACTATATGTCAAGCGCTTCATATCCGGACAAAAACTATCGTGGGATGATGGTAAGGGTCATAGACTGTCAGCTCAGAGACGGTTAGCTCAGAGAAAACTTTGCAATAATCTAACAAGTGTCTAGGAGCATGTTCGGTGTCATTCGCCTTAGCCATCATACATACAACCGTCATTCTAATTGGTACATACGCTTATTCTTTATAACTCGTCGCTATACTGATACTAACAGAACTCGATTATGGATTGGGAAAGAAGATGTGGAATGTGCGCGCAATATCAATGACCCACAAAAAATTACTAGTACGTCGGAAACCGTCAAGATAAGGTGCAACACGATCGTCTGACTGGATCAAGACGATGACTTCAGCCAATTTTATCATTGCAATGAACATGCTCTTCGTCCGAATCTCCGTTCTGTCTCTATATCAGCGGCTTTTTGGGATATATGAGACGTCGAAAAGGCTCATTTTCTTTGGATACGGTATCTCGGTGCTCATCGCCATACCTGAGATGGGAGTAGCAATCGGGCGAATGGTCTTGTGCACCGAGCCCACTTCGGCTCTATTAGTACCTTATTGCTCCACAGGAAGTATTAGCAAAGCAGTGGTCACCTTCGCTATTGTTGGTGTGGCTACGGACATCTTCATCTACTCGATCGCGGTTGTCCGGCTTCGACTGCTGCATGTTAATCGGAACAAGAAGCTTCAGCTTGTGGCTGTATTTTCTGCAGGTCTATTGTAAGTCATCTTCCCGGCCATGTCCTCGCAATTCTTTGAAGTTGGATGCTGAAGAATCGCCACTAGGGCCTTGGTGTTTGGCATCACCAGTCTAGTCTTCGTCACCATTCACTTCTACACTACGGATCAACTCTGGTACGCGTTGTGGGTTGCACTTTTCAAGTAAGCAATGCTCAGTACTTTGTGGAAATGCTGCGATGCTTACATCTACTTAGGCTTCTCGAGGCCAACATTGCACTAACGTGTGCCTGTGCGACCTTCGTACCCGCGTTCTGGAAGAATCAGAAACAGTTATTCTCAACAATCCGCTCATCCAACTCAGAGTCACAAAACTCGTCGTCAAACCAGGCTAATGGCATACCAAAATTTGGGCGTGAGTCGGACGACGCACTGGTGGAGATAACGGACTTGGAAATGAGCAAGGTCGGCCAGACCAAATCAGCGCATTCAGACGAGCGCGCATTCTGAACTTCTGGTATAGAGACTAAGCAGAAAGAATATTATCGCAGGATATGTAAATATATGCAGGCCAAATAAAGTTGGAAATGAGTATGAGTCCCCGTGCATGTGGGCTGCAGGCACAGATCCACCCCTTGTGCTCCGCTCCCCTAGACAAAATTACGGTTCTCATCATCTTTACCTGGGATAAAACGACTTAATATAGTACAGTCAAGTCTAAGGCTTTTAGACGTTCGCGCCTGAAATTGCCTATGGACCCATGGGTTAATGCCAGGCGACGCCGCACGCACCAGTCTCAATCTGCTCTTGTCTACTTGAGCTGCGGGTCCGTGCTTCTCTCAGCCCACCCGATAGCCTGGGTGGGCGCGTATTGTACTTGGCTCAGCGCCCCGCTCAATAAATTCCCATTTCCCTCTTTCTCACCCACCCTTCTCTCAACCCCCTCAAAAGCATATTTTCAAAAATGAGTGGTAGCGACACTTCCGACCTCGGCGCCGTCATCATTATAGGAGGCTGCGGCCTCCTCGGCCGCCACATCGTCCAATTTCTCCTCGAAAACAACACGCCAGCTCAAGACATCACCGTCTTCGACATATCGACAAAGAACAATCGCTTCCCCAACGTGACATATATTACGGGCGACCTAGGGTCCAAAGAAGCCGTGGCCTCGGCCTTCGACAAGGCCAAGCCAGACGTCATCATCAACGTGGCGTCGCCCGATGCCATGACGCTCGGTTCGAAAATCTTCTGGCGGTGTAATGTCACGGGCGTGCAGAACATCGTCGAGTGTGCGCAGGAACGCGGCATCCGGGTCCTGGTTCACTCATCTAGCTCGGAGGTCGTGCAGAACGGGTACTATGACATTGATCATGCTACCGAAGACTGGCCTGTGCTGGAAAACCCCGTCAATGGCAGTGTTTATGCGAAGACAAAGGCGCTGGGTGAAGGTATTGTACTCAAGGCCAATCGACAGCGAGGGCTGCTCACTACGGCGATACGCGGGACTACGCTGTTTGGCGAGGGGGATGTGGTCATCACCAGACACTTCATGGAGCTCGGGAGGACAGGGAAAGTCAGATTTCAGATTGGAGAGGGAAAGAATATGTATGACTTCATCTATGCTGGAAATTGCGCCGAAGGCCATATCCAGGCTGCTCAGGTACCTACTATACCCTTGCGAGTTCTGGTGGGGCAACGTCGACTCACTTTCTGCAGGCGCTACTAAAAGTCGCTCACTCAAATGATCCGATTCCCGAGAGCAGGCGCGTGGATGGTGAAGCATTCAATATGAGCAATGGAGATCCATGGCCGTTCTGGGAGGTCGCTCGTTTCGTCTCTACGGCTGCTGGGTACCCGGTTCAGGAGAAGGACGTTTGGAAGGTACCGCTAGGACTTGTGCTCTTTTTTATGGCGGCTTGGGAGTGGATCTACTGGTTTGCAACTTTGGGAGGTGCGCCGCCGGTCACAAGGAGGATGGTGAAGTACACGACGCAGATGCGTGTTTTTGATATCAAAAAAGCGAGGGAGAGAATAGGTTTCAATCCGAGAGTCAGTATGGAGGATGGGTTGAGGCGCGGTGTTGCGTGGCATTTGGAGCGTGCTAAGAAGGAAGGTAAAGTAGCTTAAACTGTATCTAGATACACACGCTCGAAACTAGCGTATAGTTTGTTTTGTATAATTAGATTTTTAAAAATAATCTCTAACTTTTCTAAAATTAATTAAATTTTAAAAAAAGCTATAAAGGTTTTTTTTTTTAGTTTTATTAAGCTAAAATTATTTAATAGTAGTAAATTTAGTAAAAACTAATTAATTTTTTAATTTTAAAAATAAATACTAATAAAATTATATAAATAAAATAAAATATATTATATAATATAAATTTCCGTATTAGTAATAGAGTATAATAAGTTAATAGTTAATTCTAAAAAATAGATTTATTAATAAAGTAAATATAACTAGAAAGTAAAATTATATAAATTATATACAAAGGGGTGACATTAAAAAAAAACTAAAAAAAAAGTTATACTTTTTAAACTAGTATAACTCTGTAACTAGACTAGCTATTAAAATAAAAAAAAATTAATTTTAAAGAGATTTAGAGGTTCTTTCTCTGTATTAAAAATAATATATAGCTTATAAAATATTTATTACTTAAGAATTTAAAGTAAAAGTATAATAAAAAAAAGTATAAATTTAAAAGATAATTTATTTTTTATTTAAAAAATTATTATAACTTTTTATTTTACGCTAACTTAATTAGATTTAGTTTTTATTACGTAAGCAAAAAACTAAAGCTAGAAATTTAATTTAATAATAAAAAAATTTAATTTAAAAAATAAAGTTTTGCTTATATAAGCACTAATTATATAATAATAAACTAATTAAATTAGTATAGAGTTACTAATTATCAGCCGGGCTATATTATTAAGCGAGTCGAATTTGTAAAATAATACTGTATTTATTAATACTAAAATAAGTCTAGTTCCTATAGTAAATTACACGTTTTTAATACCTAATTATAACTCTATATAATCTAATTTCTTAATATTATTAATTTAGGCTTTTATAAAATTTGTAAAAATAGTATTAAAAGCCTACTTTCTACTGTTTATAAGTTAATTTCTAATATTTTATTTAATATTATTTATTACTATAACTCTCTGTCTGTAAGCCTAAAATATATAATAAAAAAATTTATAAAAATAATATATTTTTATTAAATTTATTATAGTAATATTTTTGCGTGCAATGTTAAATTTAAAAATATAATTACTAGTTAGATAATATTAATAGCAGTTTTAATTATTCTTTACTCTTTTTTTCTTAATTTTATTTTTTAATATTTTTTAGGTATTTTTATACGTAAAAATATATTTTTTTAATAGTAATCGCCTGAAATCTTTTTTCGTACTTTTTTTATACTTATATATTTTATATTAGTAAAGTATTATAGTGTTAATAACTAGCTAGGCCTGAGTTTCGTTAAATATATTTTTAATTTTTTTTACTTTTTTAATTAATATTAAATTTACTATATTATCTAAAAGCTTTATAAAAATTACTATTAACTTTTTTTAATACTTACTGTTTACTAGACTTTTTTTAGAAAAATACAGCAATATTATAGTAGTATTATATTAAAATATTAAAAATAGGTAGTTTTTTTTATTTAAGTAGCAGATATCCGCTTTATTAATATTTTTTTTTTAATATTAATATAATTTTTATAAACGTTGTTAGATTGCGATAAAATTAATTTAGCTAAAAATTTAAACTTATTTTAGTAATTTAATAAAGTAATATTAATTTTTTTTAAAAAATAGTTAATACAGATAAATTACAGTCTAGAGTGCCTTTAGATACTAATAATATTTATTTTTATAAATATTTTTTTTTATATTTTACTATATAACGCTAAAAATTTTTTTTACTAATACTAAAAGTTTTAGAAAACTGTATAAAATTATATAAAAGCTTTAAATACTCTATTTACAAAAAAAAAAAAAGTTCTATATTAAAAAGTTAAAAAATATAGATAGTATAAAGAGAAAAGGTAATAATTGCAATATTATGTTTTAAAATATATAAAATATAATAATTATTAATAATAAAAAGTCGCTATTACAGAAAATTATTAAAAATAATTTTAGCTTTAGATAATTTAATCTACTAAAATTTAAATTTATTATTAGTTTAACTGTAAAATAATATTACGTAGTTATATTTAGTATGTATATTTAAACTATCTAACACTATCTACTTTTTATTATAATATAACGCTTTAATAATAATTAGAAATTTAAAAATTAATCTAAAAACAGAAACGTACTTAATAATTAATATTAGTTTTTTATTTTTTAGTTATATATAATACGTATTACGTTTTATAATATATTATTTAAAATTAAATATAATTTAGAACAGCTAGGCCTGCCCTAGTATTACTTTTTTTTTATTTATATTATATTTATACGCTGTCTGTATACTATATTTTTTTTTTATATTATTTAAAAAAATTAAAAATAATTTTAGAGTTAATTTATTGTAATTATACGCTTTTAATTAATTAAGTAAAAAAAAAAAGTAATAAAAGTTTATGCCTCTGTATAAATTAGATTATTTAGTATATTTTTAACTGCCCGCCGTATAACTTCTCTACTATTTATTTTATTTAATATAAAGTTTATAAAAAATTTTAGAATTAGACTTCTGTAAAAATTTATGAAAAAACTTTTTTCTATATAAATATAAAAGCTTATTATTTAGCTGCTTTTTTCTATATTAATTTTTTTCTAGCTGCTTTTACTACTATAGTATTTTTAAGCACTCTATATACGCGTGCCGCTAATAAAAAAAAATACTTTATTAATATTTAGATATTACTTATTTAATAGTATTTTTTTTATTACTAAGCTTAATATATTTAGGTATAAGTGGTGGTCGCGATAATTAAGTTTTAAATATTTTAAAAGTAAATATTAAAAATATACAGTATCGCTAGAACTTTTTATAATATTATAAAATAAAATTTAAATAAACAGATAATATAATAAAGGGCTTTTTTATATAGCAAATTATAATAATTTATATTATTATAACATTTAATTACGTAGTTATTATATAATTAATTAGTGTTAAATGCTAATAATTTTTAACGTTTATAGCTCGCTTAATAATATAGCCCGGCTGATAATTAGTAACTCTATAAATAAATATTTTAGAAAAAAAATTTTAAAATTCTATTTTCTCTAAATAAAAATAAGATGGAATTTTAATTTTCAGACTATAAAGAAAAAGTTATTTTTTTTATTAAAAGCTAATACACCTATTATAACTATTTTTAATATATTGAATAAAAATAAAATAAGTATTAAAAATACTATATAAAGAATAAATAAAAAAAATAAATTATTTAATAGCTTAAAAAAAGAAAGAAATTAAAATAAAATTAAGCTATTTAAAAAAGATAAAAAAATTATTAATAGAGATTTAATTAAAAGCCCTAAAAAACAAATAAAAGAATATTACTAGAAAATAATATAAAAATATTTTAAAGAAGTTTACAAAGATATTTAAAAAAAGAAAATTATAGTATAAATATTAGTACTAAAAAGCTGTATTTAAATAATAAAAAAAAGCTAAAATAAAATTAAAATACGCAAAAAAATAATTAAAAAATTTATAGAATATAAATTTAAATAAAATTATATTTTCTAATAAGTTAGTAATAGAAAAAAGCCTAGATTCTAAGCAGGAATATATAAAAAAGAAAAAAAATAAGAGAGTAGGAGCTGAATTAGCTTTTATAAAATTAAATTATAAGTAAAAAAAAAATTTAGAAAATTTAAAATAAATTAAAAATTAATAATACTTTTTTAATTTAATTACTTTTTTAGAAAAATTAGTACTAATTAAATTATAGCTGAAGATATTGTTATATTAGTATAGAAAGCTATTTAGATAGAAGAAAAATTAAAATTAGTGTTTATTAAAACACTTAATTTTAAAAATAACTTTAATAATACAGATTATATATAAAAAGTATTAAACTTTATTATTAAAAAATAAATAAAACTCAGTTAGTTTATATACTGTTTTTTTATTTTTTTATTAAATTTATAATTTAATTAAATAAATTTAATTAAATATTAAATTATAAAGTTATTATAAATACTAATTAGTTTATAGACTCGAAATTTTTATAAAATAATTTAAAAATTTATACAGCTAAACCAGTTTTAAAATAGTTTAAAAAAAATAAATTATTTAAATATCTAGCTTGTAGTTTAGATTTAGCACCTATAAAAAATATCTAAGCTATATTAACAAATAATTTTAAAAAATTAAATTCTAATTTATTAGGTAAAAATAATAATAAAAAAGATAATACTTTATTTATAAACGCTATAAATAAAGAATAGAATTTATTTCTACAAAAAATAATAAATAATTTTATATTATTTTTACTTAGGTGTTAGGAAGCAGTTATTAAAGCTAACGAAAATTATACAAAATATTAATAATTTGATCAACTATTAATTTATTTATATGGTTTGATTTTTTAAATTTTTTTTCTATTAATATTTTTTTTTAAATAAGAAAGTTATATTAAAATTTTTTATATATATATATATATATTTAGTATATAGGTTTATAATAATTAAATAAAAAAATCAAATTGTACGCTAAATAAAAAATAAATCAGCACTTAATTTTGGATTTTTTTTTTACCTCTACTTTAAGCTTATTTATAATCTTATAACTCTAATATAAACTCTAATTTTTTTTTTTAAACTTAAAGTTGCAAGAAATCTCTATTAAATTAATTTGTTTTATTTTTATAGCTAGTCTAGTTAGAAAGTTATAGTAGTTTAAAAACTACTATTTTTTTGATTAAACTATTTTAATATCACCCCTCTGTAATTAAACTTTTAAATAATTCTAAGCTTTTTATAAGCTAATTAATATATAATAATATTAGAAATTAAATATTTTTTAATATTAAATATTAAAATTAAGTATTAAAGTTAAGAATATATTATAATAAATTATATTTACTTATATAAAACGCTAAATTTAACTTTTTTTTTAAAAAAAAAACTACTAAAATAGTATTATAGTAGAGAATGTATTATATTAATAGTTTTTTAAAAAGTTTTAAATTAAATATATAGCGAATAGATTTAAAAAATAAATTCTTTTTATATATTATAAATAAACTAAATAAATTATACTAAGAAAGCACTATATACTATAATAATAGTTTTTATATACTTTTATATATCTGTTTAGTTTCTAAAAAAATATTATAATTTATTATAGCTGTTTTAAAGTTATTATATTAACCAAACTAATACTACTTTATATAAATTTTAAAACTTAATAGCGTTTTTATTAATAAGCTTATAAATAATATTTTTAATTTTATAAAAAGCTATATACTATAGCTTTATAACTATTAAATTTTAATTTTAATAGCTATTATAATAAAAAATTATTAAGCCTTAAAGTTTTATTTAAATGCTTAATATTAAGTAGTCGACTATCTTATCCGGCCGACTCGCTTATGTTAAGGCTGTGCTACAGGCTATGAGCGAGGCTAGGGAGCAAGTAGCTGCTTGGGTTGATTCTCGGGGATAAGTACTGGTAGGGTCACGTGAGTGAAACGATGTGCGATATGCTGTACGGGTCTCCGTGTTGGCAGATAGAGCACGATAGGTTGATAGTCAATTCCAAACGATAGATTTGCTAACAAGGTGAACACAATTGTAGAGTACAATTGTGTGGACTATATACATGTGCCTGAGGCTTCTGCTCAGTACTGCTCAGTTGCTCAGTACTGCTGAGCGGACTGATCAACTGAGCACGTCACGTGACCAGCCATGGCGGTGCGACCCTGTCGGCCCCGTCATTGGCCCACGTTTGTGGCTCATAACACTATCCCCCCTCTAGCCTAGCTCGGTCCTCTGAGCTAACATATGACGCGCGGGTTTCCCTCGTTGCTGCCCACTTTCGCAACGATGCCTAAAACACCAACAGTCTCCAGTACCGTCCGCCGTCATCGCCTAGCTGATTTTGTCGAGGCCGTAGGAGAAGTCATGGTTCAAAAGTGTTCGACTTGCGTAAAGCATAAACGAGTGTGTAAGGTGCATGTTCGTTCCGGAAAGTGCAGTGAGTGTCTGCATCGCGGGCAGCGGTGCAACATTCGCGTTACTCAGTCCGAGTTCCAGCGTCTTGCTAAGGAGAAAGAGAAATTGCGACAACAGATAAAGGAGTCGCGCGAAGCGCAGGATGCGGCTGTGAAAGCGCATGAAAAGGCCTTGGAGGACTTGCAGGTGGCGAGAGCCAAAGAAGAGCGGCTTCGTCAACAGATGGACTTGCTCGATCGTCGTGCGGAGGAGGCCATATCGGTGGAGGAACGAGACCTGGAGGAGCAAGAGCAGCGGGAACGCGAGGCGTTGTCCGAAGTTCTTACTTTCGACGGTCCTTCCGAGGGTCTTGCTCTTAACCTTTCTCCGAGCACTTGGAGCGCTATCGAGGGTTTTCCCGACAACTTCTGGGAAGTACCCGTGTCGTCCGCTGGTCCCTAAGTGTTTGGTCGTGTACGATGTGTCGCCTTTCTTCGGGTATGTTTTCTTTGATTACCCCTGTGTAGTAGTGGAGGTGATTTCGTCTTCGGCTTTCCTTGAGTAGTCGCTGACAGTTCTTCAGGTTTCGTTCTGGTTCCCAAGTGTTTTCCGAATCTGGGTATCCTTTCCATTTGACCAACCATTCCTGTGCGAAGTGGTTGTCGCGGAATTCGTCTCGTCCTATCTCGCGGTAGCCTACTAGCGCTTCTACTTCGAATTCGACTTCTTCTTCCGTCTCGTAATGGAAGTGTTCTTGGACTGGTGTTTCGGCGTCGGCAGGTTCCAATAGTGACACATGGAACACTGGGTGTATTCTAGCATTGGCAGGGAGTTGGAGTTTATAGTTGACTGGTCCCTTTCGTTCTAGAATCAAAAATGGTCCGACCTTGACGTGATCCAATTTCTTGCTTGGTCGTGTCGTTCGAAGATTTTTCGTGAGAAGATACACTTTATCCCCCCTCTTTAGCTGAGGTGCCATTTTTCGTTTCTGGTTGACATAAGAAATGGTCTTGCGTTGTGCTGTCTCGATATTCTTTCGTAATTGTTCGTGAAGTTCTCGTAATTCTCCCGATTTGTCCATTGCTTGACTTGCAACTGGCTTGATTCGTTCTTCCTTAATCCTTGGTAATAGGAGATTTGGGTGTGTCCCGTGTAATGCATAATAAGGAGATTGCTTCGTCGTTACTGATTCTCTGTTGTTGAATGCGAGTTGTGCCATGGGTAGTAGTGATACCCAATTATTTTGTTTTTGGTTGCTATACATCCGTAGGTATGTTTTCATGGTCTGGTTTGTTCTTTCTGTTTGACCGTCTGTCTGTGGATGGTATGCCGTTGATAATTTTCTTTTAATTCCGATGGCTGACATCAGTGTCGTCCAGTAGTTTGATGTGAAGAGTTTGTCTCTGTCGCTGATGATTGATTGAGGCAATCCGTGATACCTAACTACGCGATCCAGAATAACCTGTGCTAGTTCCGGCGCAGTGTAGTTGTCTCTAAATGGAATCATTTCTGCGTATTTCGTGAATCTGTCCACAACCACTAGGATGGCATTGTAGGGTACTCTGGAAACCGGGTCGTGAGACGTTGGTAATCCGGTGACAAAGTCCATAGCAATGTCTGTCCATGGTTTGTCTGGTATTTCTACAGCTTGTAGTTCTCCATATTGAGCGTGTGTACTGTGCTTGTTCTTTTGACATGTTGTGCATTTCTTGATGAACTTCGCTACTTTGTCTTTCAATCCAGGGATGTCGTACGTTCGTTGTATCAGTTTGATCGTTTGTTCGACACCTGGGTGTCCGTGCAACGGATCTTCGTGATACTGCTGGATGATGGTTTGATGAAGTTCTTCTGGTACTTGTTGATGTACTGTCATGATAAGATTGATGCTGCGTGCTGGCCCTAAAGTGCCGTCTGGCGCTTGCTTGAGGATAGCAGCTTCGTTCGTTGACTTGGTTCCTGCGATGTCCGTCCTTCGACTCAGAGCATCTGCTCTTCCATTTTCTTTGCCTGGTGTGTAGACAATCTTGAATTTGTACTGTCCTAGTTCTTCACTCCATCTGGTATGTCGTCGGTCTAATGGTTTGGTTGTCGTGAATGTCATTAGATTCTTGTGGTCCGAGTATACCGTGAGTTCTGAACAGCTTTCTGCGTAGATTCTCCAATGCTTGAGAGAGTCTATGATGGCAAGTAATTCCTTGTCGTGAACATCGTAGTTTTCTTCAGCTCCGCTGAACTTTCTCGAATAGTAGGCAATCGGGTGCCATTTGCCTTCTTTTTCTTGACTGATGCATGCTCCCATTGCTAGGTCTGATGCGTCTGTTTCCATGCGTAAGGGTTTTCCACTGGTGAAAGATATGAGAACCGGTGGTGATATGCTTGCTTCTTTGAGTGTCTCAAAGGCTTGTTGTTGGTCTGTATCCCACTTAAATGGTACATCTTTTCTTGTTAATTTGGTGAGTGGTAGTGCCTTTTCTGAGTAGTGATCGATGAACTGCCTGTTGAAGTTGCAGAATCCTAAGAAGGATTGTATGTCCTTGACGTTCTTTGGCGTAGGCCAGTTCTTGACTACTTCAATTTTCTTTGGACTGATCTTGACTCCGTGTCTTCCCACAATGTGTCCTAAGAATTCAACTTCTTCTTTGTGGAATTCACATTTCTCTGGTTTGAGTCGTAGTCCTGCTTTTCCCAAACATTCCAGTACTGTTCGTACGTGCTGGACGTGTTCCTTGAGGTCCTTGGAAAAGACTAGGATGTCATCTAGGTATGCGATGACGAATATGTCTAGGTGTGCTCTCAACACGTTGTTGATGAGTGCCTGACATGTCGCAGGTGCGTTGGTAAGACCGAATGGCATTACAAGATATTCATAGTGCCCATACCGCGTCCGGAATGCCGTCTTCCATTCTTCACCTTTCTTCATGCGTATCAAGTTGTACGCGCCTCGGAGATCTAAGGCTGTAAATATCTGTGCTCCAGATAGCCTATCTCTGAGCTCTTGAATGTTCGGTAGTGGATATCTGTTCTTGATCGTGATGTTGTTGAGTTTCCTAAAATCCACACATAACCGTAGGGATCCATCTTTCTTGGGAACAAAGATGATCGGGTATCCCGCCTCTGACGTTGATTCGCGTATGAATCCTTTCTTGAGGTTTTCATCGAGGTATGCTCGTAACGATACGAGTTCTTTTTCCGTTAGACTGTAGATGGGCTCGAAAGTCGGATGCTTTCCTTCCTGAAGGGCTATTTCGCAGTCCCAGGGCTGATGCTTAGGTAACGCTCTGTCGTCTACCTCTTCTCGAAAGAGTGGTTCCCATTTGCTGTACTCTTCGGGGATTACAGGAGTTGCGCGAGTTGTCTCCAAATCTCTCACTTCTTTGTCCGGTGGCTCCTTGTCGGATCTGGTGGAGTCGACCTTTCTTCTTGAAAGCGTCTTAGTCGATCCCTTGCTGCCTATGTTATTCAGCGTGATCTCATCTACCATCGAACGCTGCCGATGCGTAGGTCCCGATGCGATGGCGCACTCGCATCCTATGAACGAAAGCTTCTTTTTCGCCCAGTCGATATATGGGTTATGCTTTCTGAACCATGGAAGTCCTAAAATGACGTCGTGGATGGCCGTGCCCATGATGTCGAAGGAGATCTCTTCCTGGTGTCCCTGGATGTCCATGATGGTCGTGGCTTCTTGATCCATCAATGCTTTTCCTGGCATCTTCCTTCCAGTTGCCGTGTGGAGGAAATAGGGTCGCTCGTGGGCATGCGTTCTTGCCTTACTACGCTTTACAGCCTGCTGTGAAAGGTAGTTGCGCTGAGCCCCTGTGTCTAATAATGCCTTCATCCAGTATCCATTAAGCTTGACAGGTAGCTTGACTAAGTTCTCTGAGTTGGTAGCGCACAATGCCTTGGGTCGATCCCAGGCGCTAAGTGCTGTCCTAAAAAAGACTCGTTGCTGAATCCATACAAGCGTTTCTCATTCCAGTGACGTTCGCAATCATCGTGTAAGCATGTTTGCCAGAGATCTTGCGTACATCTCCTGTTGACTAGCATGTTCGTTGCGAGTTCTTCAGCTTCGTTCATCCCGGGGAAATGTTGTGATTGTCGTTTGTCCCATAGGTGAGTGTCGCATACATGTGTCTCGCAGTCGAACCATTGATGTTTGCATTCGCGTGGTTTGGATGGAAACCAGTTTGCGGCCATCTTGTCCGAGTAGTGGATTTGACATTGGTCTTCTCGACAAGAGGTCCATGAGTAAGTTACGTGTTTTGGATTCCTTGGGTCTAGGTAGTATTGCAGTTCTTGCGTGTTTCGGCTTCGTAGAGGACTTGGAACCGTGTTTGGTTCGCTGTCAGGGTCTGGTAAAACTCCCAGTTTGATTCCTGAATCTGGTTGATTGACTCGTTCCCATGCCTTGGAACTGCGTCGTTGTCGGCGTTCCTCTGGGTCTTGATTTTCTTTGTCTGAGTCATTGTGCCTCTTTGTCCGTTTGCGCGTTACAGGTGATTCTTCCCGCCATGCGGGCGTTCTTGTCGAATCTCTCCTGTGTTCCTTAAGAGCTTCGGCCAATTCTTGTATTTCTTCGAGGTCCTTGTTCATCCTGAATCGTGCGAGTTCGGGTGGCGTGCTGCCATCGCTGTTTCTTTCGAACTCGTAACTGGCGTCGCTTAGATAGTCTTCGTGATCGTGTGCTTCGCGAAAGGCTTCTTCTTCCTCGGGGCTAGGTCCTTCAAATTTGACTTCTTTAAGGATGCTCCTAGGCTCCGTTTGAGTGCCTTTGTCTTGATACTGAACACAATCGAAGAATCCCTCCGTTTCTCCATGTCGCAGTGGTTCGCTGTCGCAGATGAATCCCGTTTTCTGGAATCTGTCTACGACGACTTTCCATTCATCGTCTGCGTCGGATTCGTCATCCGGAGTGGTTTGCAATACATTTAGCTGTCGAACGACCTTGTTCTTTGATCGACAGTCTCTTGCGATGTGGCCTGTCTTTCCACACGCGTAGCAAGTTATAGCCTTGCCTTTAGGCTTGTCGTTTCTCTTTTTGTTACCTCCTCGTCCCGCTTCCTGGATATTACCGAGGACCATTGGTTCGTCACCATAGGTGTCACGAGTGAGATGCGTTACCTTGCGTTCAACTCGTTTACCGGTGTTGGCGTTGTAGTACCCTTTGCCATAGCTTGGTTTGGTACGTTGTCGGTATCGTGGGTTTTGGTCCTGGCGTAATTCCATACGCAGTTCGTACAGTTTCTGATCGATGTCGATGGACTCATTTATAAGTTGTTCAAGCGTGTCGAGCTGAGCTCCAGAACGCATGAGTTCTTCTTTGACGTTGGGTTTGAGTCCTTGGCGGTACATCGTCATAAGTGCCTTGTCATCCCATTCCGTGAGGATCGACAGTTGCTGAAATTCGTTGGCGTAGTCAGCAGCTGAAGCCCGTTGTTTGAGATGTTGGATGTCTCGTCCGGCAATTGTATCCTTGTTGGCGATTCCGAAGACTTGTTTGATCTTCTCCTTGAATTCATCGAAATCCTCCATCCATTCGTTGACGTCGTCGTTGGCTTCGCCGTCCTTGTACTTGATGAGAGCTGGTTTGATCCATTGAAGTGCTTTGCCTCTCATGTACGTGGCTGCGAACATGACGCGTTTCTTTTCCTTAACGTTTCCACCTTGGAAGTCGAAGAACAAGTCGAGCTGCAAGAGCCAGTCTTCGAGCTTGCTTCGTTCTCCATGGTAGAGGTCAGGTGTTGCTACTTTGATAGAATTGTTGTCTGCCGTGTTAGGTTGTACGATTGCACCAGTAGTGGCCTTAGCACCAACAGTGCTACTGGTTGGGGTTGAGGGTGCGCGTGATCCTGAAGTGGTACTCATCTTGAAGGGTGTTCACAATGTTAAGGCTGTGCTACAGGCTATGAGCGAGGCTAGGGAGCAAGTAGCTGCTTGGGTTGATTCTCGGGGATAAGTACTGGTAGGGTCACGTGAGTGAAACGATGTGCGATATGCTGTACGGGTCTCCGTGTTGGCAGATAGAGCACGATAGGTTGATAGTCAATTCCAAACGATAGATTTGCTAACAAGGTGAACACAATTGTAGAGTACAATTGTGTGGACTATATACATGTGCCTGAGGCTTCTGCTCAGTACTGCTCAGTTGCTCAGTACTGCTGAGCGGACTGATCAACTGAGCACGTCACGTGACCAGCCATGGCGGTGCGACCCTGTCGGCCCCGTCATTGGCCCACGTTTGTGGCTCATAACAGCTTATTCTTTACATTACTTATAATTTACGTTATAAAAATTTTTAAACTTTTATATAAAAACTATTAGTATTATTAAATACATAAATTTATAGTATAATAACTTAATTTATTAAGCTAATAATTTAGCTAAATTGTTAAGAGCTAATTTTCGGAAATCAGAGAGCTAGAATCTTGGCTATCTGCCTTGCTGCGCCACACTCTTAGCTGTACAGTCAGCTATAGAGCTAACGCTGAAAATTTTCCAGTACGACAAAGTCTATGTCAACAGCAGCCTTATTTTATTGTCTTCGATCCTCGTTTGTATCAACACATTGCATTATCAGCCTCAACGGTTAACCTTTGCATTTTCAGCAGACAGGTACGTCAGTGCGCATCTGTTTGTTCTTGTTTTTTCTCTCAGCCTGACGTGTCCAAGCTGCTTTTCAAATCCTAGCCTTTTCATCCACGCCCTTTGACTATACGTACATTTCAATGCGTCTTCTAGAATACAATAGTGCGAATGAGGTTGTCTTAACCAAGGAGTTTATTAATGGGGACAAGCTCCCTCCGTATGTGATACTGTCCCATACCTGGAGCGATGGCGAAGAGGTTACCTTTGATGAGCTGATGAATGGCACCGGAAAGAGCAAATCAGGCTACAAGAAGATTTGTTATTTTGGAGAACATGTGCAACACGCTGGCTTCAAATACTTTTGGGTGGATACGTGTTGCATTAACAAGTTAGACCATGTTGAACTCCGAAGAGCTATTAGCTCAATGTTTCGCTGGTACCAAAATGCAGCAAAATGCTACGTCTATCTCTCAGATGTTTCAATACTTAAGCGGAAAGCAAGCGACAGAGTCTTTGAACATAGCTGGGAACCAGCCTTCCGGAAGAGCAGATGGTTTACTCGGGGCTGGACGCTTCAAGAGCTTCTTGCTCCAGCTTCAGTTGAGTTTTTCTCCCAAGAGTGGAAAAAACTGGGTGACAAGCTGTTACTGAAATGCCAAATTCATCAGATAACAGGCATTCCTGAGACAGCCCTTGAAGGAGCCTCTTTGTTTCAGTTCAGCATCAACGAGCGATTGGCATGGAAAGAAGGTCGACACACAAAGCGCGAAGAGGATGGAGCGTACTCGCTTCTAGGCATTTTTGGTGTTGACATGACCCCTATCTATGGCGAAGGAGCAAAGGAAGCGTTCCGACGGCTCCTTGACGAGATCAGCAAACTGGAGAAATGTACCCAAGACCTGCATCTTACTGATCCTCGAGACGACAAAAAACGCATCGAAGAAACTAAAGGCGGCTTACTTGAGGGTTCGTATCGTTGGGTCCTTAAAAATCCTGAGTTCCAGCAGTGGCATAGCAGCGATCAGGGTCAATTGCTATGGATCAAGGGTGATCCTGGCAAGGGAAAGACGATGCTGCTCTGCGGGATTGCCGACGAACTGAAGAAATCGATGGCTAAGACAGTCTTGTTGTCGTACTTCTTCCTCCAGGCCACAGATTCGCGCATCAACAACGCCACGGCGGTTATACGAGGCTTGCTATACATGCTTGTAGTCCAACAGCCCTCGCTTATTTCGCATATCAGGACGAAGTATGATCACGCAGGCAAAGCCCTTTTCGAGGATGCAAATTCCTGGGTGGCCCTAACTGAGATCTTCACAAACATATTGCAAGATCCAAACTTAAACAGAACATACCTGCTCGTCGATGCGCTTGATGAATGCATAGTAGACTTGCCGAAGTTGTTAGACTTCATTGTCAACAGGTCGCCCGTATCTTGCGTCAAATGGATTGTCTCAAGCCGTAACTGGCCGGAAATCGAAGAACAACTCGGCAGCGCGGAGCAGAAAGTGAGAATAAGTCTCGAACTTAATGCACAATCTATATCTACAGCTGTAAGCGTTTTCATCCAGCATAAAGTGTACCAGCTAGCAGAGCGTAAAAGGTACGATGACACAACACGAGATGTTGTGCTAGAGTACCTTTCCTCAAACGCACAGGGTACCTTTTTGTGGGTAGCTTTAGTCTACCAAAACCTTAAAGACGTTCCCAGGCGACATGCAATCAAGAAGCTGAACGCTTTTCCACCTGGGCTTAACTCACTATATGAACGGATGTTGCAGCAGATTAGCACTTCAGAGGATGCCGATCTCTGCAAGCGAATACTAGCTTTGGTCACAGTCATGTATCGGCCTACCACGCTTCAAGAACTGTTTACTCTCGTTGAAGGGTTAGAAAACATGGCAGACGATCCTGAGTCGATTCAGGAGATCATTGGCTTCTGTGGATCGTTTCTCGCTCTGCGAAAAGGCGTTGTCTATTTTGTACACCAGTCAGCAAAAGACTTTTTGTCTACAGAAGCATCACAGAGGACGTTTCCATTTGGAAGGGAGGAGGCTCATTGGACTGTCACGTCCAGGTCGCTACAAGCTATGTCCACAACGTTGCATCGGGACATGTACGACCTGCGGGAATTGGGATATCTTACTGAGCAGATACAACGACCAGATCCCGACCCGCTAGCAGCATTACGATACTCGTGTATCTATTGGATTGACCACCTCTGTGCGTCAGATATCAGCTCTATAGCTAGTAACCTAGCAAGCTTGCGCGATGGAGGTGTTGTTCACGTTTTTCTGCGGACTATATACATCTACTGGCTAGAAGCTCTTAGCATCTGTCAAAGCATGTCAGAGGGTGTGGTTTCGATGAAAAAGCTAGTGGCCCTGGTTCAGGTAAGTACATGAAAGCTGGTATCTAGGAAAACCACATGCTGATGCGATATAGGGAAGGGCTGGCGCTTCCTTATTAGGAGAACTCGTGCAAGATGCATATCGATTTATTATGTACCACAAGGTGGCAATAGAGAATGCCCCTCTTCAAGCATATACATCTGCCCTTTTGTTTAGTCCCGTACGCAGTTTAGTCAGGGCTCTATTCCAAAAAGAAGCACCAAAGTGGATCAAAATAAAACCGACTATAAGAGATAGCTGGTCTCCCTGTCTACAGACGCTTGAGGGCCATAGCGATGGGGTCAACTCTGTGGCTTTCTCGCCTAATTCGAAATGGCTAGCATCAGCGTCGCTTGACAATACAGTTAGAATCTGGGATCCAGATAGTGGCGCATGCTTGCAGACGCTTAGGGGCCATATTAGCGATGGGGTCAACTCTGTGGCTTTCTCGCCTAATTCGAAATGGCTAGCATCAGCGTCGTATGACAAGACAGTTAGAATCTGGGATCCAGATAGTGGCGCATGCTTGCAGACGCTTAGGGGCCATAGCGATACGGTCAACTCTGTGGCTTTCTCTCCTGGTTCGAATTGGCTAGCATCAGGGTCACGTGACACGACGGTCAGGATCTGGGACCCAGCTAGTGGCGTAGTCTTGCAGACACTCCAGGGCCATAGCCGCTCTGTTAACTCGGTAGCTTTCTCGTCTAGCTCAAAATGGCTAGCATCAGCATCACACGACAACACGATTAAGATCTGGGACCTAGCCAGCAGCACCTGCTCGCAGACTCTGGAGGGCTATCAAGATCATAAAAACTCAGTAGCTTTCTCGCCCGACTCGAAATGGCTAGCGGGAGTATTAAATAATAACACAGTCGAAATCTGGGACCTGGCTAGCGGCGGCCCCTTGCAGGCGCTTGCAGGTCATAGCCATACAATTGGGTCAGTAGCGTTCTCGCCCGACTCAAAATGGCTAGCATCATCGTCGTGGGATAAAACAGTTAAAATCTGGGACCCGGCTAGTGGCGTCTGCTTGCAGACACTCCAGGGCCATAGCCGCTCTGTTAACTCGGTAGCTTTCTCGTCTAGCGCAAAATGGCTAGCATCAGCATCACACGACAACACGGTTAAGATCTGGGACCTAGCCAGCAATATTTACTCGCAGACTCCAAAGAGCTATACCAGTAATGGTTCAGTTAAGTCAATAGCTGTTTCAATTAACTTAGAATGGCTAGCTTCAGCGTCAGAAGATGGGACGGTCAAGATCTGGGACCTGGGCAGAGGCGCCTGCTCACAGACCCTGGAGGGTGATATTCCATTATACTCGGTAGCTTTCTCGCCTGACTTAAAATGGTTGGCGGCAGGGTCGTGGGATAACACAATTCAAATCTGGGATCTAGCCAGCGGCGCCTGTCTGCAGACGCTCGAGGGCCATACTGATGGTCTAGTATTTCATGGTTTAGTACGCTCGGTAGCCTTCTCACCCGATTCGAGATTGCTGGCGTCAGTTCCAGATGGTGAAAAAACGGCCACCATCTGGGGTTTGGTCAGCGGCGTCTGCCTACAGCTCCACGGCCATAGCGATTTAATCGCCGACATAGCCTTCTCACCCGACTCAAAATGGCTAGCATCAGCGTCGCATGACAAGACTGCCAAGATATGGGATTTAGCTAGCGGCGCCTGTCTGCAAACATTCCAGGGAGATAGCAATTGGGTTAAATCTGTGGCCTTTTCACCCAACTTCAAATGGCTGGCGTCGGGGTCGGGGTTTCCGAAAGGTGAAGGCGACAGCACAGTTAAGATTTGGGATCTAGCTAGTGGTACCTGCTTGCAGACACTCAGGGGGCATAAAAATTGGATTACACCAATAGCCTTCTCACCTGACTCACAATGGCTGGCGTCAGCGTCAGAGGACAACACGGTCAAGATCTGGGACCTGGCCAACGGCGTATGCTCACAGACGCTTGATGTTGGCAAGTCTCTTTCCAACCTCAATTTCGATGCTAGAAGCTCACGTCTAAACACTGATATTGGCTCCATCACAATGATTCCACCGCTGGTTTCAGGCACAGCCACCTCTGCAGAGCTTCAAGAGCCCGCCTATCATGGCATAGGTTTATCTCCGGACGGAGTGTGGATTACGCTCAACTCAACAAAGCAGATACGATTGCCTTCAGAATACCGTCCAGCACATTCAGCCGTGTCCGAAAATACCATTGTTGGTGTTGGGTCAGGAGAGGTATGGATGTTCAAGGTTGAGCTTTAGAGTAACAGTACATTAAAGAAAGTAGTCAGATAAATATGGACTTTATATTTCTTAAGAAACTACTAACATCCCTCCCTGGGTTGCCGGACACCCCCTGTGACCGAACAAACCATCAGTGCTTTGACTTTCAGCAACTGCAAAACTCATCTGTTATTGCTAATGCCGAATATCTATAATCTACCCTTCTCTAAAAATTACATTCGTATTATCCTCTCGGAGCCTGACTTGTACAGCGCCTTCTTTCGTAATATAACAAACTTCCCTCCCTACAGCATCAACCTCAAGCCTTTTTCCCTCAGATTTTAGTAGAATAGCCTTAATATGGTTTCAAATCCACCCTCGAATACTAAGAAGTTATAATTGGCCCAATGCGCGCTGCGGGGCGCGATTTTATGCAGGGCTGCTATGTCGATTAGTACTTCCAGTGTAAGCGATACTGCAATCCCCGCACGTCCCATCTCATCATCTGCGGGTAGTTTACTATGAGATCTGTGGCTGTACGGATTGCACACGCTCTTGATATATGATGAATAGGAATATGTATTGATTAGAATAACAGTTGTATGTATGATGGCTAGCACGAAGAACATTAAACATGCTCCTAGACACTTGTTAGATCATTGCAAAGTTGTGTACAAGCTAAGAGTGTCAAGCATTTGAAGGGTTTCAAGGGTCTAGTGGAGCACTCTCAGGACTATCCTCGGACACAATGTCCATAACCTGATCTGATCCCGTGAATCCAAAATTCCATCTCTTAGCCATATCTCTGGGACGAAGCTCAATCTCAATATCCTCGTCTGGTATAGGGAAACCCGACTGGGCAGGCGTGTTATCGCAAATAGGTTCGACCCATTCTCCGCAAACAGGCACGATGTCAAATTGAAGCACCACCAGTGCTGCATATACCATTATTTCGGTGCTCGCAAAGTGACGACCTGGACAGAGGATATGACCACCACCGAAGGCGCGGAATGCAACACGGTTTGGCTTCTTCCGTCCTGAGGTTGGCTTACGGGCAAAACGCATGTGGTCGAACTCGCCAACATCCTCGCCCCACGCCATGGCATCGCTATGCTGTACCGTAGCCGGAATCATGAGCATGCTACCCTTTTTGAGTAGATAACGGCCGTCCAGGTTGACGTCTTCGAGAAGAACACGGGGGCCAGGGTTGACGGCACGGAAACGCATCGTCTCCTGGAAAGTACTCATGAGAATCGGACAAGAAGCTCGGATCTCAGTCAAGTCAACGGAGTGGGTAAAGTTGCCTGCATCATCTTTCTCTTCTCTCACAAGGGTTAGGAGCTCATTGCGTACGTCAGTCAGAACTTGGTCATCGGAGAAGATGTGGTAGAGCAGCCACAGAGCGCATGGTGTGGTGTTTCCCAGTACGGCAAAAGTATTTCCAAGCTCTCCACGGGCAAAGTCTTCGTGTTTGAGGCCTAAAAGGCCGTGGTGGTGCTCATAGCGCATACGAACAAGTCCCGAAGCAGACTTGTGCCCGTCCTTGCGGATGTAGTCGACCATGGCGGCAGCAACAGTTTCACGCGCACGCAGAAGCTTGGGAAAGAAAGTTGAAGAGAAGGGAAACATGGAAAATGTCAAAAAGCCAGCTTCAAAAGTCCTGCAGTGATGATTAGGAAAGGGTCTAGAGAAAGAAAAAGAGTGGAGTCATGGTTAGGCTCACCTCCAAGCCTCGGCAACGACAGGATTGCGGTAAGGATTTCGAGGCCCCCATACGGCTTCGGTAGTAGCAGTCACCATGGACTGACGCGACCATTGCGACAAGCCAAGCCTGGTAGTTCCCTTTGCCTTTAAGCTCTTCATTTCATCGGCAAGAACCTCCACGGAGCGCCTGTTGATGGCATCGAGGTCTTTCCCGGGGCTCATGGCGGGCATGATGTATTTTGGCCAACTGACACTGAAACCATGTTCGCTTTTCAGGTCGTCGTGCATGACTTTGACGGCTTCCTTGCTCATGCCAACAGTGATGCCGGCATCGGCGGTAATGGCGGCAAAGCTAACAGTGCGCCATTACTTCTGCAACAGCGGGATAAGTGCAGTTGAATTGACAATGTACATGCGCTGAAAGGGCAGGCGGAGAGTGTAGATGGGCAACCCGTATTTGTTTCTGATGCAAGCATGAGCCTTCGAGGGACAAGTGTTATGCAGCTACGGCCGTGTCGAACCAACCTTAGGCGAATATGGAATTGTGACTTTTCCTCGATCATGCTGATCAGAGGGCTCACAAATGGAATGGTAGTAACAAGGGCTGGCGGCTCTCTTGAATCCTGTGTGAAATGGAGGAGAGCGCGGAGGAACAGGTAGCTGGAGGCAACGGCGCCCACAGCCAGAGTCACGGTGGACAGCATAACTGGCGGCTGATAGAGGGTGAGGTGAGGTGAGGTGAGGACTGGCAGATGTGGGGGAAGGGGAGGGTTGAGAGGAAAGAGGTCTTGGAGAGAGGAAGGGAAGGGGTGAAGAGGGCTGCTTGCGGAGACTGTTTACCTGTGCCGCACGAAATTGGATGGCTCCAGGCTCTCCACACTCTCGGGTCACTCTGTAGCGGCCCGTGCGCTTCGGCGCAGCCACAGATGCACTGCACGGGCCACTCATATTGAGTGTGACAGCTTGGCAGGGTTCGCGAGCACACGTCCGCCCGAGCCTAAGTCCTCCGAAAAGCTGGGGAACAACTTCACTCGCTTCGACTACCGTGCATGGCACGAACACGATAGGACACGGGCGCACGATGAGATTGGGGAAGCTTTCGTCTTCGACACGCCTTCCTATGATTGGGGTACATCGTGGACCCAAACACTTTGATCAATGTCCATTGTCGAGGAATGGATTTCCCGCGTTGGGTGGAGATCACGCGTACACTCCTCTCTTTTCCTCCATATTTGTCGGATATTTAGATGCAAAGCTCACTGTGCCTCTTAGAGATGCTGGACGTCTTTGGTGGGCCAAACATTGCAACTGTATGTTTTTCCCTTGTTTCCTATCGAACACCTGTCTGACTGCTTGGGCGGCAGGCCTCTGGCGAGAAGTGGAAGGCGCACAGAAAGGTGGTTCAGTCTAGCCTCAACGAGCGCTGCAACACCATTGTATCGTCCGATGCTGCTTCGCTCAGCGACCAGATGGCACAACACTGGGCTTCCAGAGGAATATGTACCAGTATGTGCGAAGGCTGTTGATAACAATCCATTATATCAGCCTGCTAGGGATAACACCGAGTATGCGAATGCGGTGGCCCCTCCGCCTGATGCGGAATCAAGATTATGTAGAAAAGAATTTAATATTATCACCTCTACTAATGCAACTCTGTTTTTCTTTACTGTTTCTATTTTATTTTCGATCCAACAGATAAAATAACAGAGGCGCTCTAATATAGCTACTTCCAATTGCTTTTTTCTGGTACATTTATAATTGCACTTTGTATTGCAATTTTTACTGCTAACTCAGTTAAAGGTGTCGCACTCAATAATTCAAACACTGAGATATCACTTTGAAGTTCTTTCAACGCGCGATTACGAATCTCAACTGCTTTGAGTGAGTCCACTGCAGGTGTATGTTAGCGGCAACATTCAAATGGGACATCATTGGGGTTCCTACCTCCGAAATCGAACAGGGGCTTTTGGCCATCGACCTCACTAACGGCAACCCCAATGGCGACAGAGATCTGGGCTTTGAGGTCGTCCTCGATTACGGTTGCTGCATCGGCCAGAGATGAGGCTTCCTTGAGCATGTCGCCAATACTGGTGCCTTTGCCATCACCCGAGCCCATGGCGCCTCCATTGTCGATAACACGCAATGCGAATTTTCTGTCGTGCTCAAATCCGCTGCTTCCTTGCTTTTGAATCAAACCATCACTGAGACCAAGCACAATCTGCACAGGGGACGTGTTGATACCCTGCTGCTCGGCGCGCCGCATGAGTCCTGCCATGACAACGCGGAGCTCCTCCATGCTGCACTGCAAACCTTTCCATCCGTGGCTATACCTGTGCAAATAATTCTCGAGATCGCCAAACTCGCCCTCGGACGTAAAGTGCGACGAGTCGGAAACCAGGCCAATGTCGATGCTAGTGGCTGGAATGCCCAAATGAGTGCGAGCATACTGCGCTAGCGCATCTTCGAACGTATTCCCAGAAGCGTAGTTGGCTTGAGCAGTGTTTCCGATAATCCCGGTGATGGATGAAAGGAGGAGGAAGAATGGTGGCGAGCTGGAGGATGCTTTCGCGGACAGAGTCAACTGCTCCAGCAGGTGGCGCGAGCCGCGTGTCTTGGGCTCGAAGGCACGGAACCATTTGTCGTATGTCATATTGTCGAAAATGCCGTCTTCAAGAACCATCGCGGCTTGCATGAGGCCCTTGATGACACAGCCAGCGTTCCGTAGTTTTGCAAAGACTTGAGCTACACCAGATGCGTCGTTGACATTGCAAGGGAAGGCATCGATTCGGGCTCCACGAGCCCGCAAAGCCTCCAGGTCTGTGGTGTTCTTTGCGCCACCGGATCGCGATAGGAAAACCAAGTGACCAGCGCCAGCTTCGACCATCATGTGAGCAATATCTAAGCCAAGCGCTCCGAGACCACCAGCCAGGATATACGTGCCATTCGAATCAAGTTTCAACTTCTGCGCCGGCTCTGGCGGAGTAAGAATAGATGCCGAGTTGCCAAATGACACTACCACTCTCGGATTGGAATGTTCTGGGCTGTTTAGAGTGGCCAAAGCCCGAGAGGTATCAGAGACACAAAATAGCGGTAGAGCAGTAATGGGTTTGATGAGCCCATATCGAGCGAATGTGTTGAAGGTACGCTGGAAAATCGAGGAAATAAGCCGACCCTTAGATTGTCCAACGTGATCCATATCGATGCGGACAAGGGAAGCATTACGCTTGGAGTTTGGCAGATGAGTTTCTTGTCGACCGATTTCACCATCAGACATGTCGATGAAAAAACCTCCATCTCCCAAAATGGCAAGAGATCCCACCACAGCGGGACCTGGCAGAACACTCAAGATGACCTGCGGGCCAAGACCATCGGTCGCTTCCAAGATACTTGGAACAAAAGTCTCCCGAGCTGAGTCGTATATCGAGGTAGAGGGAATTCCGTATTGCTCCATCAGTAACTTCTTGTCAGTCTGGGTGTCCACCAAGGTGAAGATCTGCGCCCCGACCATTTGAGCAACCTGTATAGCAGCTTGACCCAAAGGGCTAGCTGCGGAGTGTACAAGAATTGGTTGTCCTCTTTGAAGTCCGGCCACCTCAAGTAGTGCATACTGTGCTTCTACAAAGACACCAGCTGAAGCGGCAGCTTGCTCTCCATTCCATTGAGCTGGAAGTACGACAACAAGCCCCTCATCAAGACGAACGTGGGTTTTGAAACATCCACGATGGAGCACGACAACTTTTTGGCCGGGTAAAACCGAATTGACGTGAGAGCCGCAACGAGTGATTACGCCCACGGCCTCTTGACCCAACCCGTCGTGACTTTTCTCGGCATCCTGTCTTTTTAAGGTCACAAATTGGATGGCTACTTCAACCTCCCGAGGGGCAAGTGGTTTCTCAGCATCGTTGTCTTCAAGCCACAGGAAATTGGCCCCTTGAGCAGATGATGTAGGTTTCATCGCAGTACCAAGATCATCCAATGAGCGTCTTACAGGCTTTGCTTGACCTCTTGCCAGCTGGAGTTCGTTGTCAAATGCAGTCTGGCTCACTGCACGTGGAATATGGATAGTTCCGTCGCGCTCAGCGAACTCAAGCTCTCCGTCAGGTACGAGGGATGTTTTCCAAACGTCAAGGATGAGATTGACGTTGCCTGGATCTGCCAAGTCGAAACCGACGGATAGGTCAAGATGCGGTAGAGTCACCAGTGGGTATTCGTTGCGGAGTACTCGTAGGAGACCCTGCGCAGGGGCAAATTCAACACCACCAGCCCATGCATCAAGAAGACCACCGCGCGTAAGCCAGAAAACGTGAGCTGCCGAAGAGACCAGGCCCCGGAATGAGTTGAACTCTGTTTCACTCCACGAGTAAATGAAAGGTTGATCGATCTCGAGGAGCGATATGACGTGTTTTCCTGCCAGAGTTGGTGCATTTGACATCGTGGAAATGTTTACCGTTGTAACTGGAGATAGAATTTTTGTGATGGCAGATTCAAACGACGACTCTTTACCTGTGACATTTAGAATGTACACCTCAGTTGGTAGTATTGGAGACTGAGGTAGCGAAGCGCTCGCGACGAAAAACTCAGAACTTTTGACAACATCTACCAAGCCTGCAGCTGACAAGATATCATGTATTTGCTCTGACTGGGAGTTATAAGAAGCGGCAAGTCGCCCCTGTGGGGAAAGTGATTCCCGCAACTTGCGTAGAGTAACCTCGTTGATATGAGCAAGTGAGTTTGGAATGATGATGGCATCGAAGCTTGTCTCCAATGTCAATACAGATTTTGTGTCGCTGAAGTCCCATATCTCCGTTGAGGACTCTGGAATTGGCAGGATCGAGCGAATTGCTTCGAGGGCCGTGGTCTGACCCATGATTTTGATGTTATCACTATCGGGTCGATGGCCGACACGATCGTAAAGTCGTTGCACGATTTTTACCGTATCAGGAGACTGGCCGTTACCCAGAACCACCAGAACCGCCCCAATAGGTCCTTTGAGTGCAAATGAGTCCAACCATTGAGACAACTGGCTCTCTGCCTCGGAGTATTTGCTGGTGTTTTGCAAGAAGTCAGGGTCTGGGCTCCACACGAGCTCTGCGCATTTGCTGAGCCCCGCTGCATCTGATGCGGAAGAGCTATTAGCGCCTTCAGTCGATGTAACCTGTCGCAAGGTGAAGCCAGTGATAGTCATCTTGGGGCCAGACCACGATTCATCTGAGATGATCAGATCGCCAACAAGTTCATGACCATCTGCAGACTTGTTCACAAGCTTTCCGTAGCCAGCGAAGAGCGCGCCCGCATCATGCGGCTGATCATACGCAACGAACATCTCTTTAATGCCATAAGGCACTGCAGCTTCGGCTACAGGACGACCGTTGTTGAGAGCAGCAAGCAGCAGGTGAAAGATCGAATCCATAGTGGCCGGATGCATGATATGGGGGTATTCGAAGTTGGCTGGCATGCTGGATAGGGTATCCGGCAGGACGATTTTGGCGTGGGCAGCACGGCGATCAGGAAGGGCCGCTAGCTCAACAACGTTGCGGAAAAGAGGCCCATACTCCATACCAATGCGCTCGAGGTGGTCATAAAAACTGTCAACGTCGACTTGATCGGCCGTCGTATCTCTAGACAGCTGTTGGTAAACCAGACTTTGTTGTTGCCATTCAAGATCGGCTTGTGACTCCTCAATGTCGCTATACCCCTTGGTATACACCAATGACACAGTTCCAAAGCAGTGCTTCATCCAAGTCGTACCAGAAGTAGTCGAGAAGACCGTGAACTTGTATTCTCCAAGAATTGTTGAATGCGGAATCAAGCTGAGACGTGTTTCGACGGCTGCTTCACCAGTCGGGACAACCAAGCCTCTCTCGAACCTTACTTCACGAAACCGGAAACCCACCAACTTGCTGCGATCTTCCTTATTGACTAGCTGCAAAGCGCCCTCGAGGGCCATTACAAGCATCCCAGCGGCAGGATATAGAATCGTGCCGGTAATTTTATGGTCCTCAATCCATGGATTCTCCGAAAGCCGTAGGTGGTTTCTCCAACGGGGCTCAAAAGTACTTGACAGATCTTCAGGGACACCCAGCAGATCAGTTCGTGGTGCTGAGGGGAAACGGTTGGAGCGCATCAGATAAGATTCATGCCAGAATCTCTTGTTGTGATTCCAAGGATATGTTGGGAGGTCTGTGAGAACCGCATCTCCAGCTAAATTGCCCCTTGAGTGGATGGCTGAGTTGAGGGCAGCAAGATTGACACGGTGTCCAGACGCCCAAAGCCTTCCGGCTGCATCTAAAGCGGTATCAATCGCGTTCTTCCCACGCTCAATCATGGACAGATACGGGGCATCTTTGACGGCCTTGCTCGTTGAGTTCGAGGAAATGATTTGTTGTACCGGACCCTTCAGGGCAGTGTGTGGGCCAAGCTCTACGAAGCTGCCCCACCGGATAGGAACTTTCTTGCCCGCTTGCGGGTGCTTGAGAAGAGCAGAAACTGCGGCCGAGAACTGAACAGTGTTTTCCATGTTGGACACCCAGTATTCCGCATCCAACTCGTCTGGAGATTCGATGATGCGGCCCTTAAGAGATGAAAACATGAGGGGTTTGATAGCATCTGGATCACCCTCCGATGTGGATATCGACAGGTTACCCATGCGGTCAAAGTATCCCTGGGAGACTTTGCGCATGTGTGGCGAGTGGTAAGCTGTTTTGACCTTCAGCTTCCTTGCAAATTTTCCATCAGCTGAGATTATAGCTTCCAGTTTGTCAATTGCGTCAACATCACCAGAAAGCGTGACACTAGAAGGACTGTTGACACACGCTACTACAGCAGCTTCGTGAGGAACAAAACTCAAGTATTGGGATGCTTCTTTTGTACTGAGACCAGCCGCAAGCATGGCTCCAGGCTGGGTCACCTCAGCAGAGCTGAGACCACGAACATAGGCAATTTTAATGGCATCAGCATGTGAAATCAGTGATGCGGCATATGCAGCGGCTGGATTCTTTGTTAACGAATGATAAAAGCAAGTTCGAAGGCTCCATTGAAACTTACCAATCTCACCACTGGAGTGGCCGACTGTAGCTCCAGGTATAACATTCCAGGATCGCAGAAGATCCACTAGAGCTACTTGAAGCACTGTACAAAGTGTTTGGCTGTACTGGGGAAAGTGAATGCTGTCTTTCTCAAGCTCCTCGACTATATTCCACCTGCAGCCCAATACCTCGAGATATGACTGAGAGGCTTGGATACTTTCTTGGAATATGGAGTGACTGATTAGCTGGGCGCCCATTCCAGGCCACTGCGCGCCTTGTCCGGTAAAGACAAAGACAGGATTTTGGTATTGACGCGATGAACGAGGCAACTTCAGGAGACCCTTGCTGAGCTTCGTCGACAACTCTTTTCGCGATGATGCGACTGCAAAACTGCGAAAGTCAAGGTGAGAGCGGCGTAATGACAGTGTGTGTGCTAGGTTGCTAAGAAAGCGGAAGTCTTCCTTGTCAGCAATAGCAGCTGTGTCGAGATAACTGGCGTACGATGATGCTAGACGCTGGATACCTGCTTGATCTTTGGTGCTGAAGACAAATAACTGCTTCGTAAGTACCCCTTCATCAGAAGGTGTGACAGACCCCATGCTGCTAACTCCAGAATCAGAAGCGGCTTCATCATCTGTCTCATTCAGTGTTGTGCTGTGATTGCCTACTAGGCCACGATCCGCCAAGTAGTGGTAGGCGTCATCAAGGATAACATGCGCGTTTGCGCCTCCAAATCCAAAGGAATTGACACTGATCCGCCGCTGGCCCTTCTCAGGCCATCTCATTGTCTCCGATGGAAGAGCAATGTTCCATTCTGCCAGTGTCAGCTTGGGATTGAGGCGACCCACGCCGTAGGTTGGCACGAGCATCCCGCGCTCAAGACATGTGATGGCTTTGAAGACCCCGGCCAGCCCTGAACAGCCTTCGGTATGACCAACTGTAGGTTTGATACTGCCAACATACAGAGGGCCGAGATCCGCATCAACACGACTAGCTCCAAGAGTTGAACCAATTGCTGACATTTCAATCGGATCCTAGGATGAATTAGCAAGCAAGTGGCAGAGATACCTGAGTTCTGACTTACTCCAACAGGAGTGCCTGTTCCATGACTCTCAAAATACTGCGTAGAGGCCATAGACAGCCCAGCCGCTTCGTATGTTCTTACTATCAGATCGGCTTGGGCCGTTGAGCTGGGTTGGGTGATGCTAGGTGTTTTCCCATCGGCATTCACACCAGTGCCGCGGATAACACAGCGGATTGTATCACCGTCGCGAATAGCATCAGAAAGCCTCTTTACGATAAGACATCCGATACCTTCGCCACGACCGTAACCGTTCGCACGGTCATCGAATGTATGCGAGATTCCCTCGGGGCTTAACATATGCATTGCTGAGAGTTGGTGCATGGTGTTCGGGTTGAGGATTAGATTAACACCGGCAACCAAAGACTGACATAGTTAGCACCTCCAGATGTTTCAGAGGAAACAAATTCATGAAATTTAAGAGGGAACGGATGATACTTGCCATTTCTGTTTCACCAAGACGCAGTGACTGACATGCTAGATGAAGGGCGTAAAGGCTTGATGAGCATGCTGTATCCAGTGTCAGACTGGGACCGCGTAGTCCAAAAAACCACGACACTCGGTTTGCGATCATAGCTTCACTGGTAGCGGATGCTGCTGCATGACCAACGTCGTAGATATCATGAAGAGACATCATCTCATAGTCATTGGTCATGCATCCAACGTAGCAGCCTGTCTGAGAGTTCATAAGGTTTTCGACTCGAATGCCGGCTGTGAAACTTCGTCAGCTAGAGTAATAGCCGCGTTTATCAAGGCTAACTAACCATTCTCAATACTTTCGTAAGCAACTTCGAGCAAAAGCCTCTTCATTGGGTCCATAGCAGCAGCTTCCTTCTCAGTAGTCGAAAAGAACGGCGCGTCAAATTGGCCGACATCATGCTTCAAGAAGTATCCATCCTTCACTGCAATCTGTGATTGGTCGTTTAGGACATGGAAAGTATGGGAGACAATTCATCTTAACTTACCCCACCTTTCCTGTCCGGATCCGGGTGATGCCAAGTATCTGCATCCCATCGATCGTTTGGTATTTTGCAATGACCAGTCTTGGTTTTGCTGATAATGTCCCATAAATCACCCAAAGACGATATTTCGCCGGCAAATCGGCATGCTGCCCCAACAATAGCAATTGGCTCAAACTTGTCATCGCCCATTTTAGTGGTCTGGGAGGGCTAATGGAGGGGAAACCTGTCTCTTGGTGTTGATTGTTGGGTAATAATCTGCTGTCACCGGGCGATGTCGTCGACACTGAATAGATGCGAATGAGCGGATGGTTTGGCGAATGAATGGTTTAGTTAATGGACTAGGAGATTGTCGTAGATGTTAAATCTATAATGATGTAGAAACACAATGACACGCTTCAACAATTCGGGAAAGTTCCTTTTCTCCGCTAATGGACGCACTATTGCGCTGCAATAGACAATCAGGTACTTGCATGATTATTCTGCAAGGCAGTCTTGGACTAGGAACAAAAGTGGAAATCGGCGTTAGAAAAGAGGCAAGAGTACGTGTGCTAGCCGTAATTGTCCACACCCACTAGCGCCGGCAATGACCAAAACAGGGAACACATTGTCCCACTTTGGTTTCAGATGCCAGTATACAACAACCAAATAATTTTGTGATGGAGTGTACTTTGATATCGCTGTTGGAAATATTGGTCCCATCATAATGAGGATTCTTTGTCTTCATGGAGTAGGCAGCTCCGCAACTGTCCTCGAAAATCAACTGCGACACCTTATCAGGGCTGTCGATCCAACCTTTGAGTTTATCTTCGTTAATGGCCCAATACCATGTGAAAGAGGACCGGGTAATTATTCACTGTTATTGTTCTACAGCCTGTCTAACACAAAATCCAGGTATAGGTCTTCATATCGAGGGACCGTTCTTTTCGCACACGGTCGGATACTCCGCTGACGATATGGACGAAGCTCTGGAACACTTCACAAACACTCTCGATGAACTTGGTCCGTTCAACGGTATTTTGGGTTTCAGCCAGGGTGCTGCCTTGGCTGTATCGTACATGCACAGACAGCGACAACGCCGCGAGATGGTCCCATTCCAGTTTGCATTGCTGTTCTCCTCAGTGATGCCATGTTCAGCGACGCCAACATGTTGCAGTGAGGTCATCCAGAATTTAGTTGCTCGTGGACAAGACGTGACGGATTCTGGGCTTGCAAAGGGTGTATGCCTTACGCGAGAAGAGCGATTGTTCGTACAACTCTTACACCGAACAATAATTCCTGCAAAGAAACAGCGGCAGATGCTACCGGACTATGACCTCGCAGTCTATTCTGGTGGGGATGGAATAGGGGCACCCAGGATAATGCATCCGGAACTCCTGAGTGACCGTATACTTATCCCGACGGTACACGTTACCGGCAAACGCGATCTCCATTTCATGCGCGCAATGTCTCAAGTGGCGTACGAATTGTGTGATGAGAGATATACCAAAAAGTTAGAGCACAGTGGGGGGCATGAGCCGCCACAGAAGGCTGCTGAAGTCAAGGCTGTCACGAGGGCGCTGGAGTGGGCAATCCGCACGTCGGAAGTGTCGCACGCAAGACCAAGTGAGAATTTGTAACATATAATAGGTTTACAACTATATGATACAGCATACACTCAATTTATTGACCAATTCTCGTTTCTTTTTAAACATGCTTATGGAATTGCATTTGAATTTCAACTATTTATCAGCTGTACTGTTCTGATTAAGTTATTTCAAGATCTATATAATTTTATCTATCGTGCTGGTATTTCATGTCCCAGATTTGTGGTTATAAGCCCATGATCCTCGGTTCGGCTCTTGGAGTTGCTTTATATGCGCACTTTGATAAGTTTTTTAATATCGCAGAGTGTACATATACGTCGCTGATATAGATTCATGATTAATCCAGGTCGATTAACTCTAACTTACATTATTCTTCCTTATACTAGCGAAATACCTAGATATTCCAAGATTTTTTTTCTCCATCCCGTGGTTTTCTTTACATAGCTACTGCTGTGCTTGGATCAATAATTGATCGTTTCCATGGCAGTAAAAGTGAAGCGATGGTCCCCAAACATCCTGCTGCCATTACCAAGATGAATTCGTCAACAATTGTCTGCGAAATGCTTTCAAGTATGCGATTGCGGACTTCAACGGGAAGCTCTTGAAGAATGGTAGACCGCTGGCCCTGCAGTGCATATCCAACATCAGCGGCTGAATATCCAAGACCCTGCATTGCGTCTGATACTCGGTGCCTGCCAACATTCTGAAAAATAGACGACGCTATGGTAAGCGCGATGACACTCGATCCGATTTGTGCGGTGTTGATAAATGCCACAGCATCTGAAGCCCGACTTAGGGGGACTTCACCCGCTGCTCTCGAATATGCCACAGTCTGAGAAAGACCGGCACCAAGGCCGAGGAGTACAGAAAAACCGTATACATGGCTTGTAGGTGTGTCGATATCAATAGCACCGTAAAATAGAGCACCTGCGACAACCGAGAAGACGCTTGCAGCGAAGAACCATGGCGTGGAATATCCAATGCGAGGCATCACGGCCCCTTGAACCAGACACGCAGCCACAGCGATGATCATGAATGGAATGAGCCGAACAGCGGCTTGAATACCACCCTCTCCGTGGACTAGTTGATAAAAAAGCGGGATATCTGTATATACGTTAAATTTAGGATTTGATGCGACGTTGAGGGGGTCTTACAGTAAATGGGAAGGAACAGGGCTGTCGAAGCGCAAGCCTGAGAGATGTAGAGGAGCACCAATGTCTTGTCCCGCAAGAAGTCTCCGGGAAAAAGACGATTCGAAGTCGAAGTAAATAAAGCAAAAGACTGAGTGACAACAAATGCGATCAGTATGACACCGAGTACAATCAACATGGAGATGGTGCGAGCATCATTCCACGTCCATTCCACACCCGCCATTGTGAAAACCATGACAAAGACAGTGTACATGGCGGCATTGAGTGTCATACCCAACCAGTCCATACTTAAGAGTCGTTGAATGAAGGGAACATTGGGTGTCAAGCAAACAGGTCGCAGCACGAGAAGCAGTCCGGGCGCAAATATCGCGAATAATATCAAGTTGATGTAGAAGGCCTATCATATCTCAGCAGACTTCAGAGAGTGGTCAATAAAACCCACCCATCGCCACGTCGCCGGGCTGTCAGCGAATGCACCGCCAATGACTGGGCCGAGAACGCATCCCACTCCCCAGACGAGGCCGTTGAGACTCATGTATAGAGGCCTCTCATGCAAGCTCGTGCTTACAGTAACCAAATTCAAGACACTTGATGCAATTAGTTAATATTCAACGATACAAAAGCCCCTGAATTTACCCGAGATACATTCCAGCGCCTCCAATTCCGGCCCAGACACGACCGATAATAAGTGCATTCATGTTCTGCGTTGTAATCAGCCTGTAAGCACTACAGTTCAGGAAAGAATAACATACAGGGGCAGCTCCGCAAAGAGCACTGGCGGCGGTAAACATAACTGTACTCCCCACATAGAGCCACTTGATATCGAAAGTTCCGTATGCTTTACCACTAAAATTATTGCATTATGTTAGATTTACCCCTTATGCTCTAGTAAAACGACCAAACTTACAAGGAAAGAATGGTTGCCACGCTACCGAGTGGAAACCCAACAGCCAACCAGCCAAGCTTGCCAAATTCACCAAGGTCATCTATCAGCGGACCTTGAATATCAGCCACAATGGCATTGTCTAATCCGTAGAGAAAAGAACTGCTGTATATCGCTACGCAGACTAGTAACCATTGCCATGTGGAATAGTTTCGCACTGGAGCCTCGTCTCCCAGACGTTCTTGAGACTCAAGTCCATCAGTGCTTGACGGCAAGTCGGGACTGTGTAGAACAGACTCCTTCCCTCCGGTATTATTATCTTCAATAGACGCAACATTGATTGGATGCTCAAGCGACATGGTTAAACAATACGGGAGATTCAAGCATTAATGTATAATGGAGAAATGATGTGAGGAAATCTGTCCTGTTCCTTGGCGTAGATAGAGACTGTATACAGCGTGACGGGTTGGAACAAGAATATCCAAAATCTTAAATTAGACCATTGCGAAAGGTTGAGGCTGTCACAATTTGAAATGTGGTGTCCACCCAAGACGAGGACGGCCCGTACCAAATCGGGAACAGCGCAGCCAAGATCACAACACAATTGTAAACCCCGCATGAGGATTACTGTCCGTATTTGTCACCACCGTTACTGAACATCCCAGTCTCAACATGTTACTCTCCGCATCATGGCCGAAAAAAAGTGTAGCCCATGAACTCTATGAAAATGTTCTCGCACATTGGGCTCTGCGTAGATGGTCATACAAATACATGCAAAAATTCCGTGTAAGATGATGGCTTTTTCGATCTCTACATCAATTTTTTAGACATTTTTTCCCCTTTTCATTTCAATCACCAACATCTCAGAATGTACAGTGTGTCTTTGCGAGCAGTTTTTATACTACTGTCCATTGCTGCAGCTTTCCTATTAGAAGGCATATTCTTGCTAGATGGAGGGGCTGATGCCTTGGTGACGCATGCGACAGAGAAGGTATTCGGCGACGGAAAGGTGCTGAATACCATCTACACAGGCTATCCTATTATCGACCATGTGTTACCGATGTCTGTATCATTCTGGGACCCAGTTCTCAGTAAGGAGAGAGCCACTATACTGCTTTCGCGCACCTTTAGCGCTTCGGTGCAGTCACTTGGTGTCTTCGCCATGGTTGAGAGTCGACGCAGAGGGTGTAAGAACATTATGCTTCGTTGGTAAGTGAGGACTTTTCAAGGAACACACTTGATATCAGGTGTCTTACCCGCGAGTAGGGTTCCTGTCAATATTCTGGCTTGGCAGTTGATCGGCGCCGCCATCTTTGTGCCGCTTTACTTGATGTTGGAGCTTGAGCAGCACAGTTTCTCCTCCGAACGACCAGTATCTCAGGATCCCACTGTGCCTTACCTCCAAGCCAAGGCTCTTCTTCCAGCCACCATCATCACAGTCCTGCATCTGTATCGCATGGTATACTTCCCGCCTTCCGGCATCACGACGGCACAGCATCAGGCATGGACAGCAGTGTGGCAGCTCACTCCTTTTTTGTGCTACGCTGCCATGGCTGCCATTGGATTGTTCCTCACATCAAGAAATACGGAGCAGGTGGTGGAATCTGAGCGATCTTCAAATTCCGATGTACCATGGCTGAAGGCAGTTTTCTTGCTGTTTGGCTTGTTCTCTGCCGTGACACACTTGTCAGTCTTATGGGAGCTCATTGTCACCAATGACCATTCTATTTCTCACGAGTCACTCTTCATTCCTCTATCCCACAAGCTTGGGCACTCCAATGCGACAGAATTATCTCACATTGCGGAGTCAACATTCTTCCTCCAGTGGGATTACATCATCATCATCATCGCCGCTGCTGTATATGTTACTGTAATACTGCATCTCATGTATGCGGGTCTTACCAGACTCCATCAAACTGGTATCTTTTTTATGGCACTATTTCTTAATCATGCTGTGAGTTTTGGGTGTGTTTGCGCAATCATTCTGTTCTTGAGAGAAGACATTTTAAGACAAAAGGTGGCCGTGTCTGGGAGCGTGTCTCATCAACAGAAAAAGTTGAAATAGGTAGATCACTACCAGAATTCTAGCGTATCATACGAAGTACTTGATATAAGAAAGTGGGCAAGATAAGCAAATATATAATAAGCCTACTGGATTGTATTATTAAATATTATATGTTATTTTATAACTAGTATTGATAAAATCTGGAGAGTTGGAGCGGAATAATCATCTCTTCTTCATCCAAATTTGTCAGATTCGCCATCATATTTGCTCAAAATGCCGCAGAGGAAGTCGAGGAAACAGGACATGACACTGGCTGTCTTTCTAAGCAAGGATGGCATGAAATGTGGAACTCCACATCAGCGCCTTTGACGGATATCCCATACAGTCTTCACTATCTGAAGAGCTGTAGAAGTTCTTCTTTTTCTGCTCTACTAGTTTAATTATATTCTCATGTCATTTGATAAAATCATAATATCAGTCGTTGATCTTTTTTAGAAAAAAGAAAGTAAATAATAAATGCATAAATGTATGAGTTATTTTTATTTCACTGCCAACGGCAAAGCTAATCATAGGCAGAGTCCAAGCCGTAGTTTGTGAGTTATAATAATGCCCAGTTGCTCCGGCCCAATTCAATGTTAGTGAAGCCATGGTCAGTGCTCGACGGCTATTGAAAAGGCCAGGATGATGGCGATGACTTGTTTCCCTCAGGCCTTGTTGGCGACATGAGCCTTGACCTCAATCTCAACCCTCATGCCCGGAAGTCCCAGCTTGCTGATCTCAACACAAGTCAGAATGGGACGATGTTTTGGCGTCCACTTTTTGAAATTCCTGACAGAAGCCACAATGGCTTGCTCGTTGGCGTCTGTGAGGTACAGGCGGATCTTGTAGACTTCGGACCAGCCAGCCCCGCCCGCGTCCTTGAGACAATGGTCGACATTGGCGAAGGCGCGGTCAATTTCGTCGTCGAGATCTGTAGGGATGACGCTGGTCTCGGGGTCCCAGCCTCCTATACCAAGGCAATGTATTAGCCGCGGACGAATCGACGGGGAACAGTGGGCACCAAAGTGGCACCAAAGTGGGGCGATGGGACGGATGGTCTACCTTGGCCCGCAAGTTCGAGAATATCACCGACCCGCACGGCCTGGCTGTACCATAGCTGCTCGCGCTTCTCCTCGCCGAAGCCCTTGTAGCAGCTGTACTGGAGATGGGCCATGGCAACAATGGTGCGGCGAACTGCAAACTGGAAACTGGAGTCTGGAAACGGAAAACGGGAAACGGGAATCTGGAGTCTGGAATCTGGAGTCTGGATCAAGGCGTCTTCTGATGCGGACCGGAGTGGCTGCCTGGCACGGTGGGTTGGAGGGCGGTGTCTTTAATAGGGACGAGTGGTGTGGACATTGACTGCACTCGGCCGCACAAATCGGGCGCTGCCCAGACGCCCAGCGCGCAGGCAGGGCCGGCGGAGAGAAGACTATTCCCGCCCTCCATCGCAGGCGGGGGCGGCTGGATCGGGCAGGCGGCGCTTGACCCATGGGGAAGGGCCGTCCCGCGGCACATGGATGCGCACCAATGATGTCCGAGTGGCCCGTCCGTGTAGGCGCCCGCTTATTCAGCAGCCCAAAAGTCATCAGACTCGGGTCTGAGAGGAGGTACTCCTGCACGACAACAGGGCCGTCCGTATGGCTCCGACCTTCTTGTCCGCCTCGCCCAGCAGCATCCCGGGCCCGTTACGTGGCCCAGCCCGCGTCTTGAGCCTCTCCAGCAGCCGCGAGAACTCCAGCATCTGCACCCAGACCAGGCATCCCAGGACCTGCATGCGCTCCGACTTGTTGTCGATGCGATACGTCGAAAACCACATGTCCCCGCCGGATCCCTCCACCATGTCCTCAGGCCCGTCCGTCTCGCTCCTCAATCGCATGTAGCCCATGACGATGCGCTCAAGCATCGTGCCCATGTAGTGTCCCGCCATGGCAAGGAGCATGTTGCTTTCCACCTGCGGTCGGCACACATGGCAATCCACCATCGTGGTGGCGTGGCTCATCGCCCCGCGGAAATGGCCGAGCAGTGCATCCAGGGATTTTTGATGGCTGCTGGCGCTTTCGGCACAGAGCTCCTCGAAGAGCGATGTCGTCATTTCGCGGCAGCGACAGTCCGCCTTTGAATTGCGTCGCTGCATCGGCTCCGATGCACTTGTAGTCCGGCCTGACGCGTGGCCGCGGGTGCCAAGCCCCAACGCCGATACCATCGACGCGAAGTCTCGCCCGTCGGCCTGGCCGCGACCTTCAGCCCAAGACCCGGCCAAGTTGGTGGATGGAGTTTCTGTCGGCAGATGGAGAGGCTCAGCATGGGACTCGGACACGTCGAGGCATTGACTTCGCGCCTGCTGGTCTGGTCCATTTCCAAATCCGCTCTCCCTTGTGCTGGTGAAGGGCGGTCGAAACGGACTCGCACAAAACGGCTGCGAAAGTCCTGGCGAGACTAGGTCATCCATACAAGAGAGGTCGGATATAAAACCACGTGAAGCTGGCTTCTCATAGTCCGGGGCTGACCAACCGTCAGTGTGGCCAATATCAAACCCTACCACAAACGCCATGTTAGCGTAGACGGGAGATTCGTATCGAAAGACTTCTTACCCTCTTCGGCCATGGAACCATTGATCTCGGAAGATGCTGGTGGATTGAAAAGAAAGGCATCCATATCCATCCAGTCGCTATCCTCTTCACTGGCACTCCTGTGAGAGCCTCCCCCGTTACCCCGTCCAGACGAATGGTCGTCCACCGTCAGCAGCTCGCACTTCTCCAAGTCTGTCAGGCCTTGAGAGAACCATTCTGTGTCTTTTTTTTCTGCTTGTTGCCCATCTGTTTGCTTGCCACTGCTGCCAGCACATTGCTCTTGGTCTCTTTCTTGGTCGTGGACCGAGGTCTTGTTACATTCATCCATGGCTGCATCACCAAGTTTTCTAGTCGATCCAGAGAGGTTTCTCCTTTTTCGCCGATTCTCATAGCGACATTCAATCAACAGCGAGCTACATCTGTCGCAGCTCGGGGATTGGCCACTACACCGAATCTGCGTAAATCAAGTCAGCTTAGTCCACCTGGCGAAGCATGATCAACCCCATTTGGGAGACAAAACTTACTTTTCTTGTGCGGCAGGATACGCATGAGAGATGCGGCTTATCGCGTCTGTTGCGACTGAGAGCAGATGCATGATTCTTGTTCTCAATAAAGGTTAATGGCTCCCTTTGTTGAAGATCCGAGAATAGAGTGCCAAACATTGCTAGCAAATGGGAGCTAATGAAATGCCAATCACAAA